>JAUPFN010000002.1:44904844-47304844 GCA_036924255.1 Apodemia mormo | reverse complement strand
ATCATTTTCTTTCTTTGTGGTCGGATTTTTTCTTGTAATTTTTCCATTAATATTAATTTACTAATAATTATTTTTTCTATTTTTATTTATTTATCCATTAATTAATTTTTCTATTTACATTTGTCTGATCATTCATTAATTTTTCGATTAATATTTATTTATTCATTAACTCTGAGATTTAACATTGGCAATGTTTACTTATAGTGATTAAAATGACAAAGCAAATTTTAGATCAAATGTTGGAAAAACAAGTCAAAGATTTTTTTTTATTTTACTAAATATTTACTAGCGCTTTTGACGAGTCAATAATTTTATATCTACTGCCGTATTGGAACACGGCCACACTGAAAGAATCCGGCGAAAGAAACTCAGTGAGCTTAATTTTATTGAATATCATAAAATAATAAATAAGCAAATAGTGGACCTAAAAAATGTTAAAAGTGAATTACTACTTGTCATGATTTCTGATTATTTGAAACGCTTTTTAGACATTATGAAATAAAAAGTATAGGATTTGTCTAAAGTTTGAGTGAAAGGAATGGTAGCGATCCATTCCGTTCAATATCGTTCTGGACATTCAGAACATCTGCGTAGTAAGTAGTTCGATATTCAGTTGTGATGAGCATTGAGGCCAAAGGTCCTTTACATCTTAACATATATAAATTACGTGTCACGTTGTTTGTTCTCGATGGACACCGAAATTACTAAACCGATTTTAATGAAGTTTTGTTGATATTTACTATCTGGTCCAACTTGAAAGATAGGTTAGTTTTTATCTCAATTAACTCTCCCCCTCTCAAGTACCTCACCAACATATTCAATAAGCAATTTGTATGACAAAACAACATTTGCGCGGTCAGCTAATTAGACTATAAATTGAAGTGTACTTATGTCAACGTGTGTAACGATAAATTCAGTTTTTTTTTTTTCTAGATTTGGCTGTAAATTCTGAAGATTGATATTGAATGAAAATAATTATAACCAGAGATGGTTTTCCTTTACACACACGAGTGGCGGGCATCAACTCCATAAAAATAGATTATGGACCGATCCGACAGATCGAGAAACGCTAAGGTGGTGAATTTAAATCATTGCATAACTCTACCATCTAATAGCAACGGTGGTTCTTATGGCATATATATCCAATCGTTATTATTTCAGGATCTACGTGATAAAAAAGTAAATATTCTTTTTTTGGAACGTGTTCGGTCCAAAGACATATTTATATTTATGTATGTATAACGAATAAACTCAAAAACAATTGGATCAATCTAGAACTTTCCTTACCATTCCCCGTTTTAAAGAACAAGTGATCTATAGCTCTCGTAGGCAGGCAGTAGGCAGTGTCATTAACATTATGATTACTTACTTCACCGCCCCGTTGGTCGAGTGATTAGCGATCTTGACTACGCAATCGACGGAGCTCGGGTTCAATCCCCGACGGGGACATGCATTTGTGTGATGAGCATAAATGTTTGTATTTCCGATTTTGGGTGTTTATTAAATATATTCTAGTATTTATATATGTATTTATATGTATTAGTATCGTTGATTGACACCCATAACACAAGCAAATAATTAGCTTACTTTAGGGTTACATCAGTAAGTGTCATTTGTACCGTGAATATTTATTTATTTATTTAAAACTTACTGGCTGGTAGAGTTCTACAACGTCTCTACCGGGTCTGGTAGCATCGCTCTTCTTATTTCTGTCACAAAAGCGTCGGTACTTATCGTTGTCGTATTCCGTTATGGAGTAAGGTAGCTGGTAAATTTATTGCATGTGATATTATCATCTTGCACACGATAAGTAACGCACCATTAACATCTTTGGTATTTATAGATGATGGTTGACTCTTTTTATCCGAAGAACTAGGTCGTTTTTTTTAATTAGGGTAAACAATTACGACATAGAATAAGCGAACTCAACAGCATGACATCGCTGGACAAATTACACAAATCGATTTAACCCCAAAGTAAGCCAATTATTTGCTTGTGTAGTGGGTGTTAGTCAACGATACTAATAATAAAATAAATAATAATAAACTAATAACTAATAATAAAATAATAACTAATAATAAAATAACTAATAATAAAATAACTAATAATAAAATAATAAATAATAATAAATAAATATTCACGGGACAAATTACACTTACTGATCTAGCTCTAGATCTAGTACTTAAGCAAATTATTTGCTTGTGTTATTTAGTCAACGATACTAATACATAGAAATACATATATAAATACTGAATATTATAGATATACAAATATATACATAATAAACACCCAAGTCCAGAAATACAAACATCTATGCAGAACACACAAATGTTTGTCCGCTAACCACTCGACCAACAGGGCGGTCATTTTTTGATATCTTATGATATATAACAAAAAAATCTCTAAACGGTTGGCCCTGCAGGCCATCTCTGAAATTTCTCGCTAAATGAAGGCCTTTTAAGCTTAATAAAGTAAAAACTATATGCATAGATTTTTTCAGTTCAAAAATCTATTTTGTTAAAAATAGCAGTATATTGATTTTTGAAAAGCTGTATATTTGGAAAAGATTTCAACTCAATTTTTGAGATCCAAAATATTACTTTAGCTAAATAATCGATAGATTGAAAAAATTCGAAGCAATGTCAAAAAACGTATTTTTCAAAAATTTTCGACATTGATAAATCCCAAACAAATTGACCGATTTTGATACAATCAATGGTATTTGACGCAGTTTTCAAAGAAGAAAAGCTGTTAAGATTTTTATGTCAACCGGTGTCTTAGCGTGAAAGATTTTCAAAAACATTATGTCTGTTTGCTAAAAACAACGAAATTTTAATATTTGAAAAGCTGTAACTTTTGAAAATTAGATTCTATTTTGATTTGTGAAACGATATTCGGCGTCGTTTTTTTAGAAATAAAATATCGTACAATACCAAAAAATGATTGGTTTAGAAATTTGGAAGTTATGACGAAAAACGCTTTTTTTTAATTTTCGTCAACGATTATACCCACACGGATAAAAAAATTTTGATGAAATTTGTGCATTACATGTAATTTTTTAAGAAATAGTGCTGATTAGTTTTTGTACTCAATCGATACATTAACCTGGAAGATATATTAAAAAAATACCGTTTCTCCAGAATTATTTTTAGAGCTTTTTCAAAAGTTCTTAAAATCTCCTGGACCGACGGTTTAAATTTTCAGGGAATCTAAGTTGAGCGGAATTCAATCGAATGTTATCAACCGCGTTTCGATCGGTCCAGCCGTTCAAAAGTTATGAGATGTTTAAATAAACACATTTACACACACACACACACACACACACATACGTACATACATACATACAGACTTTATCGTGAAAATAGTCGGAAAAGGTTCCTAGGACCTCAAAACGTGGAGATCTGATGAAATTTCGATTTGCGAAAATCAGGGCAAAATCAGTAACTTCCTTATCTACATACGTAGCGGGAAGTTAAAAAAGTTGCACTATCCACAAGTAACACAGGCTACACTTTTAGTAATTGTATAACTCAACAAATGGTGTTTATGTAGTCTCGCATAATCTCCCGCATAATCGAAATCAAGCATATTTCTGAAGTGACAAATAGTGTTTATGTAGTCTCGTATAATCTCTCGCATAATCTCCCGCATAATCGAAATCAAGCATATTTCTGAAGTGACAAATAGTGTTTATGTAGTCTCGTATAATCTCTCGCATAATCTCCCGCATAATCGAAATCAAGCATATTTCTGAAGTGACAAATAGTGTTTATGTAGTCTCGTATAATCTCCCGCATAATCGAAATCAAGCATATTTCTGAAGTGACAAATAATGTTTATGTAGTCTCGTATAATCTCCCGCATAATCGAAATCAAGCATATTTCTGAAGTGACAAATAGTGTTTATGTAGTCTCGTATAATCTCTCGCATAATCTCCCGCATAATCGAAATCAAGCATATTTCTGAAGTGACAAATAGTGTTTATGTAGTCTCGTATAATCTCCCGCATAATCGAAATCAAGCATATTTCTGAAGTGACAAATAGTGTTTATGTAGTCTCGTATAATCTCTCGCATAATCTCCCGCATAATCGAAATCAAGCATATTTCTGAAGTGACAAATAGTGTTTATGTAGTCTCGTATAATCTCCCGCATAATCGAAATCAAGCATATTTCTGAAGTGACAAATAGTGTTTATGTAGTCTCGTATAATCTCCCGCATAATCGAAATCAAGCATATTTCTGAAGTGACAAATAGTGTTTATGTAGTCTCGTACAATCTCTCGCATAATCTCCCACATAATCGAAATCAAGCATATTTCTGAAGTGACAAATAGTGTTTATGTAGTCTCGTATAATCTCCCGCATAATCGAAATCAAGCATATTTCTGAAATGAAAATATCTCTATTTTATTTATGTTGTAATTTTGGATTAATATGAATACACGAATGTCAAGAAAAAATACTGATTTCAACGTATTTTATATTTTTAAAAGTAGTAATTTTTGTATTTGGTGAAAAAAAATGAAAAAAAATTCTAAACTTGTCCGAATGTCTACATGTACGAATCTGGTACGAACACGACCGCAAAACGTGACATATTGATACAATTTTTCTTTTATTCGCTTCTGAATTACAGTTTACAGTTTCCTATTACAAATAACTGTATAATTCCGTGTTGATTACTTATATGTATTTAAAATGCATTTTTTTATGTTCCTTTGTTGATCAGCGTTCATAATTACTTCATACTTGACAATAATTTTTTTCCTCTGAACATGCAATGACTGAAGACAATGATGCCTTAACTTTTTTTTATTATTGTATATGACTTAAAGGTTTTTAATTTCATGTAATTTAGTCCATACATTTCGTTCAAAAAATTGAATCCTTCATATTTAAAGATAATAACCTAAAAAATTTTGGGGCATACTCTTTTGTATTTTTCAAACTATTAATGACTGTGGGTCACCGTAAACGAAGTCGTCAGTAGTTAGTACATAATAAACACAATATGATACAACACGAGTACTTTGGGAACCCTGAAAACCAGTGAACTTTTGACTTTTATTACATTCGTTAAGGCTAAGCCCCACAGGTAAAGTACTGTAGCAAAAATATTTTCCAATGACGCGTGTAACTAAATTCTTACAAATCATGTTAGGGAAATTGATTATGGAGCGTGAAATTTGACCTTATCTCATTTAGAATTTAATATATTGCGGCAGTTACCTTTTGCAAAAAAGATTTTCTGTAATATATCCCGATTAATAATCTTTTAGTATTAATGGTCTCGTTATTTTTGATTACTAGCTGTGTCCGTGACTTCGTTCGCTTAAGAAAATTACTGTGTTTTTGGGTTTTACTCGCGTTGTTCCCCTTCCCGTGGAATTTTCGGAAAAAAACTAACTTATGTCCTTTTTCGGGTCTCAAACTATCATTGTACCAAATTTTATCCAAATCGGTTTATTGATTTAGGCGTGAAAAAGAGACAAACAGACAGACGGAGTTATTTTTGCATTTATATTAGTGTAGATTCTATCGAGACCGAGGAAATAGACCGAGGTGGGATCTCCGGGCAGGGCAAATGTATTATTGTTTTATTCTTTATAAATATTTCCAGTTTGTATTTTGGTGGTCTGGTGCTACACCACCACCGTTACAAAATATATAATGAGCACAAAAATCTGTCGGCTCTAAAAGGAAACTGGTGAGATGATATTTGAAAGGTGAAATTAATTAAATTAAATTTGATGTTTTCCGCGGACCGTTTAGTGTGACTTCCACGACGCCACCGGAAGAAAAGACGGTAGTTTGATATATGACTAAAACTCATAAAAATTCTGAATAACAAAGAAGACCCCAGAGGTACAAACATCTTTTTTCATTCATCACTCTTTCATCTATGTCAGCAGCAAACACAAAAGAAAGCACCTTACGTATTCAACGCATGTTTCACCGTCCAAACGAAACATCTTTAGAAACAACTAAAATGACATCTTTTTTTCGGAATATCTGAATTACTGCTGGCCTTAAGAGCCTTCACAGCTTCACCGCTCGTGGGAGCGAGCAGAGTGCTCAGCCTGAGGATAAAGGTGTGGGGCAGAGTGAAAATATGTCTACTCGTGTGGTACGTCGTACGAGTAAAGGTAGAATAATAGGGGTGACAGTAGAAATCCCAACCGGATGCTTGCTGTGATCGGATTATGAGTGGGAAGGCAACTCTCTACGCGGAATTAAAATCGGCGGTTGGATAGATATAATCTGTATAAATATAAAAGGCAAAAGTGACTGACTGATGTATCAACGCACGGGCCAAACCCTTAGGGCTAGAAACTTGAAATTTTGCACATGTATTTCTCTTATGATATAGGCATCCGCTAAGGAAGGATTTTTCAAAATTCAACACCCGGTGAAATAGGGGATAAAAGTTTGTATAAAACTTTTTATTCTCTAAATATATTTGCATGAAATTTCGTATGAATTACAAAAAAAAAACATATGAATTATGTGTTAACGCATTTTTTAAAATTCCATCCCTAAGAGGGATTATGAAAATAATTTATTATTTATTATTATTATTAAAATAATAATAAATTAGGGGATTAAATTTTTATATAATCGCACAAACCATTGCCAAACTAATACTTGAAATTTTGCACACGTACTCCTCTTATGACGTAAGCATCCACTAAGGAAGGATAATTAAAAATTCAATCGTCAAAGGGGTAAAATAGGGGATAAAACTTTTAAACATCTTATTCCCTGGACATATTTGTGTGAAATTTCGTATGAGTTGAGTATGGCAAAAATAATGAGTTATGTATTTCAGCATTTTTCAAAATTCAGCCCCTTAGAGGATAAAATAGGGTTTAAAAGTTTTATCTAAACATACAGGCCAAACACTTACGGTTAGAAACTTGAAATTTCGTACACGTATTTCTCTTATGATGTAGGCATCCACTAAGAAATTATTTTTTAAATTGAACCTCCAAGGGTTCACCCCTTTGAGGTTGAATTTAAAAAATAATTTCTATTTTTTTTCAATAATGAAATTACCGTCATTTCTAATAAAGTAGGTACTTACCTTTGCTTAAGTATAGTTTTTATTCCTTTGTGCTTAAAATACATCAATTTAGCGGGAAGTATCAGGGATGGCCTGCAGGGTCATCCGATTTACAGATTTTTAACTTCACGCTACGTAGATAAGGAAGTTACCGATTTTGCTCCGATTTTCGAAAATCGAGTTTCCACCGGATCTCTCCACGTTTTGAGGTTATAGGAACTTTTTCCAACTATTTTCACGATGACGTCAGTGTGTCTGTATGTATGTTTGTAGGTATAACGTGTGTGTGTATGTAAACATCTCATAACTTTTTCGAACGTTTGACCGATCAAAACGCGGTTGATGGTATTCGATTAGGTTACGCTCAACTTATACTTCCTAACAATTTTAACCGATTCGACCCAAAAAACGTTGAGAAATTTTGAATGTTTCGCCTAAATATTTTTGAGGATTTTTGAGGAAGTTATCTTCCAGATTTATGTATCGATTGAATCCTAATCTCATTAGTTTTTTCTTTAGAAAAATTGCGTCCAATGCATAAATTGCATCAAAATTGGTTTATCCTTTCGGGAGTAATCGTTGACGGAAAATTTAGAAAAAGATGTTTTTTTGACAAAACTTCAAAATTATTCAAGCAATAATTTTTTGATCTTCTACGTTTTTTAAAGAACTAAAAATACGTCAAATACCGTTACAAAAATTAAAAACGATTCAATTTTTCAGATATTAAAATTACGCTATTTACGGGAAACTTACTTCGTATTTTTAAAATAACTTTCAGGCTAATATACTGATTTATTTTAAGATCTGATCAGATCTTTTGCTTTTCTTTTTTTTTCTTTGATCTTTTATCGTTAAATACCGTTAACCGAATTAAAATTGGTTGATTCTTTTGGGACTTATCAATGACGAAAGTTTTTGAAAAAGTTTGTTTTCACATTACTTCGATATTTTTACCCAATAAAACAATTTAGAGATCAAAAATTGAATTTTATTCGAAAGTCTGTCATCATTTTGAAAAAATATACATCTTTTCGAACACTGAATAACTAAGTATTATTTTAAAAAAATAGATTTTTGAACAATTGGAACTCAAAAGTCTATGCTTAGGCATAGTTTTTTCTTTGAGCTTAAAATACTTCAGATTACCGAGAAGTTTTAGGGATGACCTGCAGGGTCAACCACCTTACAGATTTTTTTAATAAAGTTACTATAGTTGGATAGATAGGTGTTACATACATAGCAATCCTAATAGTTATATTTAGTTTGTGGTATAGTTAGATATATATAATATTATTGTCATAGGTAGTTTTAGGTTAGGTATTTCCTATTAATGACCAATTTCTTGTATAATTACGTTTGTTTGTTCGATAGGTGTGTTACTAAAAGGTGTTTTTAGTTTGGAGTATAGTTTATTTATTTCCACACAAAAAAATACATGCATCCATCCATGTTAGTTACGATATTAGGCATAGGAAGCTTAGAAGTTATAGGAATTTAAGGTTAGTCTTACGTACGTACGTACGTACGTACGTAGTATATAATTAACTAAAATAAATATGTAAAAACGAGTATATTTTTTTATATAATATTAACAACCCGCCCGAGTCTGTAGAGATTTTTAATAAAGTAGCTTATAAAGAAAGGTTAAATAAGTTATTAAATAAATATGACTCTGTCGGTCACTCCCATTTGGTATAGCTTGTATATTAGACTATTGTGTTGGTTCCGGACTCCTTTGAAGAATAGACCAACTGCCGTTCTGCCAGGCAGGTCGTAAAAGGCAACCGATTGGCTTTGCAAGTCACTACCATCGAGACTACTAGCTGTTAGAGTTCTGCATTGTCTCGCCCGGGTCTGGTACGACCGCTTTACCTATTCCTGCCGCAATAGCGTCAGTGCTTGTCACTGTCGTGTTCCGGTTAGGAGGGGAAGGTAGCCGGTAAACTTATGCATGTGGCATTAGATCTCGCCACAAGATAGCAACGCGCCATTAACATCTTTGGTGTCTATAGGCGATGGTTGACTCTTATCATCAGGAGACCCATCTGCTTGTTTGCTATCTTATGATATAAAAAAAATTGTTCTAGACCTTATCGAACGCCTTCGCGATATCAAAAAATAGAGCGTCTCTGTGGGAATTTGCAGCCCCAGGGCTACACTTAAACCGTTTAAGATGTACACTGACATGCACTGACACTATTGGAAACTTGGAAACGGGTCCAACGATTTTCATGAAATTTAGTATGCAGAGAGTTTTGGGGGTGATAAATCGATCACCATGCCAAGTACTGACGTTATTTAATAGTCCGTTAATCTTAGCATTGTATCGGTCCATATTGCATAGGATTTTTGGGGGTAATAAATCGATCTACCTAGGTTTTATTCAAACTTATTTAAACTATTTAAATTTTCTTAAGAAAACGTCGTTTTTACCAAAAAAAATACCGAGTCGACTCTGTGGCCTAGTGGTCCAGAGTTGGCGTTGACCACATGAGGTCCCGGGTTCGATTCCCGTGTCGGGCATATAAAAAAGTGTTTTTTTTTTTCAGTTTTCTGAGAAACACAAAGTTGCCCGGGATTGGAAAGTGCCCGGTTGGCGATAGGCTTGCCACCTATCACATTTGTGGGACCAAGTATCTTCGGCTAATCGTGGGTGCACTTGTTGTACCTCTGCCTACCCCTTCGGGGATATGGGCGTGAAGATACTTTAAATACCGAGCGAAGAACCGTTATCCCGGTACTTATATTTAAATCGAATTGATCTAACACACATATTATCACAAACTAATAACTTGTTACGCAGATTGTTTTTTGTACCTTCCCGCTACGTATGTAGGTAAGGGAGTTACTGATTTATTCCGATTTTCGAAAATCAAATTTTCACCGGATCTCCACGTTTTGAGGTCCTAGGAACCTTTTTTGACTATTTCCATGATGATGTCATTATGTCTGTATGTATGTGTGTGTGTATGTAAACATCTCATAACTTTTAAACGTCTAAACTGATCGAAACGCAGTTAATGGCATTTGATTGGATTCCATTCAACTTAGACTTCTTGAAAATTTGAAGCAAGTCAGCCCAGTAGGTTTTGAGAAATTAAAAAAAACTTTTTTTTATTGTCGATTAACTTAAAGTCATATCAGTTTTTCTCCTTTAAAAACTGCGTTAAATATTATTATACTATTTCCATTTCTTTATTTTCTCGGCGACAGGTCTAATTTGATAATATGAAATAAAAGGTTTTTTATATCATAAGATAGCAAATAAGCAGATGGGTCTCCTGATGGAAAGAGTCAACCATCGCCTATAGACACCAAAGATGTTAATGGTGCGTTGCTATCTTGTGGCGAATTCTAATGCCACATGCATAAGTTTACCGGCTACTTTACCCTCCAAACCGAAACACGACAGTGATAAGCACTGACGCTATTGCGGCAGGAATAGGTAAGGCGGTGGTACCAGACCCGGGCGAGACAATGCAGAACTCTACCACCTAGTATGTGGCATGTATGTTGCAGTAGTTTAGTTTCTTAAATTTTGTAGGAAAAAATGGGTCTGTTATTGTGTTTCGTTTATTGATATAGCTCCTGTAGTAATCATTACGTGTAGCACATCACTACCTGTCCATGAAGTACAATAATGAAGTAAAATTTGTAAGAAATTTTAACGTAACACAAAATTACATGGGCGTCGAACTGTCATCGAGAAAATAAAGAAATGCAAATAGTATAATTGGATCAAAAGCGGTCAATTTGTTTGGGATTTATCAATGATGAAAATATCTGAAAAATATGTTTTTTGTCTTTGTTTCGAAAGTTTTCAACCTATCCATTATTTAGCTAAAGCAATATTTTAGTTCTTAAAACTTTAGTTGAATGCCATTCAAAAGATCAAAATCAATCGTCTTTTCTAAAATCTTTTTAAAAATCAATATACTGTCTTTTTAAGTAACTAATCGTTTGGCATTGAAAATATCTGCTTATAGCTTTTATTTCTTTGATCTTAAAATACCTTAATTTAGCGGGAAGTTTCAGGGATGGCCTGCAGGGTCAACCGTTTACAGATTTTTTAAGTGTCGACAGGGAAGCGCTTGACCACGATCTCGCCTGATGGTAAGATGTGGCTGAAGATGAAACGCGTTTCCCTAAAAGATACCTGTTCACTTTTCTCTTGAAGATCCCCAGATATTACCGGTCGGGGAACACAGACTCAGGAAACATGTTCCGGTCCCTTGCGGTTCCAATCAAGAATGTTATACTCTTGTCTCCTGATGGAAAACATTAGTGCTTGAAGCATTCACACGTGCTAAATATTCATTTTTCTATTCTAATCGTTAATTTACTTATTAGGTTATATTTTCAGTTAAACATAATTGAAACAGCCAAAAATATGGACCGTACATTGCAATGGTACGACGATAGGTTTAAAACGGGTCGAACAGAATCAGTCGTTATCAGAATATCAGAAAAGATCAGGTTATTATCCATTGTGTTCAAGTGGGTATAGATTTTAATGGATTGACCATATTGAGACCAGCCGCAGCGAATTCGGGTGGACTGAATCACAACGAAGAATGTAGCATATTAGAACTGGTCGCAACGGGGAGGATCGGGCCTCTTTAGTCTTTACAACGCAGTGCATTTCTGAATTTCTTTCCAAATGTTATTCTTCTCTGTTAATCTGTTAATCATCATAACGTAGACCTTGCAAATCATAATATAGTTCTTTGTAGTCTAAACTAAAGTTATTAATCGTTCTTTATGCAAAATTACGTGATTTTAGAAGTTAATACTCGAAACACGATCGCGCAATATCGCTTCGAGCGCGTCGTGTTAACCGAACGGGCCCGAGCAAAAATCCGCCGCGATGCGACTCTCTGCTCTATTCCGTAGTGCGCGATAATTCATATAAAATGTATGAAAGCAATTTAAGCGGATTTTTCGATGATTGCTTTAAAAAATGATACATGCAAAAAGACAAGCCCGCTGAGTTTTTTCCGCAGAATCTTCTCAATGTGTGGCCGCGTTTCTGATTTCTGATTTCTCGTTTCTAATGCGGTCTGGCCCGTCGAGGCCCACCTCAATGTGCTCGCTCCTTTCATCGACAACGAAAGAAATTTTTAGCTTTGATTGCATGTAATGTCCCATAGCAGTTTACAAACGTTTCTTGATGGCAGTTGTCAAAAACGAGAATGGAACGTTTAGAAAAAGTAATTTAGTTAAGTAACGATTCAGTACTCAGTGTAATGGGGAAGCGAATCTATATCGTCGATTAATTGGTTTAAAGATCAGAAGTAAACGTTTGCTTTGATGTTTTTGTAGTGACTTCAGTATACAACGATACATTTTGCGTTAATGTGACAAGAGTTTTTTGTGAAAACGTGAATTAATATACATAATATTGTGACAGATTCAAATACTCTTGCAAACTTTATTTCATTGCATGCTTAATTTTGTAAAATCGTTCAAAAAGTAAACAAAGGAGATTGTTTTTGAGATATTAAAATATACTAAATTTGGAATACTTTGTAAGAAATTATGCGTGGTTATAAACTAAAAGAGGTGAGTTAATAATCAATCATCTTCTGTTTTTGTACCCCTATGATTTAATTCTTTTGTTTAAAAATTATATGATAAGTTTAAGGTTTTTTTTTTTTATCATAAGATAGCAAACAAGCAGATGGGTCTCCTGATGGAAAGAGTCAACCAACGCCTATAAACACCAAAGATATTAATGGTGTGTTGCTATTTTGTGGTGAGATCTAATACCACATGAATAAGTTTTTCAGCCACCTTAACTAAACCGGAACATGATAGTGACAAGCATGACGCTATTGCGGCAGGAATAGGTAAGGTGGTGGTACTAGACCCGGGCTATACAAGGCAGAACTCTACCACCTAGTAGCTACGATGGTAGTGACTTGCATAGCCAATCGGTCGCCTTTTACGACCTACCTGGCAGAACTGCAGTTGGCATATTCTTCAAAAGAGCCCGGCACCAACACGGTCAAAACCCTATCAATAAAAAAAGAATTATCAAAATTGGACTGCTCTGTAAAATGTTATGCGTGGCCTAACATACAAAGTTATGCGCGTTCAATTTAGGCCTCACCTTTTTTTCGTTAGCTGCAAAAAAAGCGATGTTTATATTATAAAAGCGAAAATTTGGATGTTACAGGTGGACTTTTCTTACTCAATCACACAAAAACGACTCAACCGTTTTGGATGAAAATAGATTGATGAGGTCGGTCTATTCTGCATGAATATAACCTCAGCTGAAATTATGAAACTAATTCAATATGCGATAATCCCATATTAAAATTCAACGGACACTTTATAATTGCGCACGTGTTCAAAAGAACATATTTCGAAAATCATGAAACTAATAAACTTGTACACTTTTTTTATTTCTAAAACAGGCAACGATTTTTCTTTCCTGCCATAAAGTTAACTGTTTTTTTCATTTATATCCAACAAAATAAGTTAGAAAAAATATTCATAGGTAAGACGCAAAATGTAAAACTATTTTATAAAATTCGATCGAAAGGGAAGTATTTATTATTATACTCTAAACTTACAACACATAAGTGTTTATAAAGAAGAAAATCATAGTATCTTCCTAAAAAAAGAAAAAAGTGTCATTGTGACGTGAATGGCTTAAAATAGTACCTATGTAATAAATGGCAATTCAAGTAATATTTCTACGAATTTTTCGTGAATTGTATAATTTAAAATAGTATCCGTGACGCAATTTACATTTCAGAACAAATTAATAATGGTTTACAATACGATAAGCATCTATGTTGATGCGTTGGTTTCTAGGCGAACTTTGTATAAACCTTTATCATTCTTCTTTGGCACACATATAGATGATGAAATGGAATATCACGTAGAGTCAAACATCTCAAAAAAATAAGTTGTTCCCATGGGATTCAACAAATTATAGTGTGATCCCGTGGGATTAAATAAAAGGATTTTTTTTTATATCATAAGATAGCAAACAAGCAGATGGGTCTCCTGATGGAAAGAGTCAACCATCGCCTATAGACACCAAAGATGTTAATGGTGCGTTGCTATCTTGTGGCGAGGTCTAATGCCACATGCATAAGTTTACCGGCTACCTCACCCTCCAAACCGGAACACGACAGCGACAAGCACTGACGCTATTGCGGCAGGAATAGGTAAGGCGGTGGTACCAGACCCGGGCGAGACAATGCAGAACTCTACCACCTAGTAGCCACGATGGTAGTGACTCAATAGCCAATCGGTCGCCTTTTACGACCCGCCTGGCAGAACGGCAGTTGGCCTATTCTACAAAGGAGGCCGGGACCAACACGGCGGATAAGCTTAGAATTATTTGCTCCTTATGCCAGTCCCATATAAAAAATAGTTTTTATAAAAAACATGTACAACATGTAATATCGTATTTAATTGGCCTCGGGCACCGGGTTTATTATAGAAATGCCACGATTACCACATAATATGTCGCCAATCGAAGAAAAGCGAATCGTTGTGAAGTGTCTACTGAGTTACAGTTCACACTGTTTAACCCGCAAGGGAACAACTTTGAACATATACGTAGGTACGTAAATGACTTACGGAAAAACGCTAACATTAGATATATAAGCCATCTTATATATTTATAAATAATATGTCAAAATATTCCAGATGAATTATTGTTAGTTTCTAGCTCTGGGCGCAAAAAGTTTTCTGGGTCACGGTGAGCATTTGCGAATAAATAAAAAATGGAACATTTAGGTATTGAAATAGATACGATTGTCGATAGCTAAGTAAACGGAATTTTTGATTCTTAGAAATTATTCTCCGTATACTTTATTTAAAATCAAGAAAACAAATTGAAGAATGTATTTTAATTATAGTATTAAAAGATTTTTGTATTATAAAATAGCAAACAGTTTGATAGCAAATGGATAATTATTATCAATCAAGATCGTAGTGATAAATTTCGTCAAAAGTTCGCTTTTTACAAAGTGGATAGCAGATGGACTATTCTTCAAAAGGTTGTCAGAAAAAATAGAGAATATAGGAAAAGGGTTTAGGACAATATTAATTTTAAATCTTTTATTTTTTTTATTTGCCTATATTGGGCGGTAGATTTCTGTAATGTCTCGCTAGTTTTTTTAAAAAAATCATTATAACCTGCTTATTAACCGGCTACCTTATTCTACAAATCGGGACACGCTAGTGATAAGAGCTGACGCTATTGCTGCAGGAGTAAGTAACGAGGTGGTAACAGACCCGGCCGTTTCAGAACCCTACCACTTAATAGTCACGATGGTAGAGACATGTTTAGCCAATCATTCGGTTTTACAGTTCCTGGCAGAATGGCAGATAATCTGTGCTACAAAGAGACGCTGGACCCATCCAATCCACCTTGCCATTAGTTTTTACATTGTTTACTTTACTATAATACAAAAAAATATCCAAACAATATTAAATGATAAATGAAAATAAGAAAACTGGAAAAACTAGAATAAAACACACGTCCAAATCGTAAAAGTAAACATCTATGTGGTGTCGCGCCGTGAGCCAAGGAGGAAAAGGCCCGCCGTGGTGATAAACAGGGGCTTGTTGAGCATAAACTACAGCTACGAAAGTGTAAGAATGATTTAAGTAAACTTCTCTAAGGGATAACACGCTTACTCTTTTAAGTATTCTGACTTTTACTATAGATTTACAAAGTATATACTACAATTATACGCTCCGTATGAACAAACAAATAAACTTGTAATGATACTGGGATATAATTTGGACTTGAGAAACTGTAATTGTATTGTAAATTATTAATATTGTAAATTTATAAATAAATAAATAATGACTATAATATAATATTTTAATATGTGTGTTGTCCCGACGTGTTTTTTGCTTTATACTCAAAAAACAAAAACTACCATGCTATGGTAATAAATATATATTGCAATTAAGACAATTTAAAAGTGTGTTAACTAAACTTTTAACGCAAAAGGCTTATTATAATACTGTCGAATATCTAAATGACAAAAATGTTGTATACTTAGTAGTAATTATTCCCTATCTTACAAATAATATCATTCACTGAATGATGAAAAATAAATAAATCTATACATATAATAAAATTGTAGGAAAGTCAAAACTGTACATTGAATATGTTTTTAAAAGAATACTTGGAGCGTGATCTACAATCGATACCGAAGCCAAAAATATAGTTTATAGAATTTTTGTCTGTTTGTCTTATTGTATGTTTGTCTGTATGTATGTCCGGGGTAAATTCAAAAAGTACTCCATGGATTTACTTCAAATTTTGCATGAATATTACTAACAGGTCGGGTCAACATATAGGCTACATATTATCACGCTATCACCTACAGGGGAGGAGAAGTGCGGACTAAACGAAGTCCGCGCGGACAAAGTCGCAGGCAGCAGCTAGTAAAAAATAAAAATAAACCAGGTATGATTTTTTTGAGTTATAATAATATAGTAATGAGATGAAAATGTTTTTATGAAATGTTTTTGATGAAAATGGTTTTTAATAAAATATGTGAGTGGTTACGCAAAAAGGGACCTCAAGGGAAAATAATTGATTTCGAGTAAATCACGTTTAAAATGTTGAGTCGAAATGAGAGAGGCGCGGGGTGTTTTATGTTAGTGTCGTTAGTGAGCGACTTCGTCAGTGAGAAATAGCACGTGTTTGCGATAGCTGTATTATTGGTGACTTATTTATTCGTCTTTTACTTGTCTTTATGTGCGCGCTAGAAAAAGAAACTAGTGTGCGCTGTGTATAAGGTGTAATATTTTCAAAACTGCCTCGGCTTACATAAAAAATCATTAAAAAAAAACTACGGCACCTAAAATTATTTTGATTAAAACAAAACAAAGATGAAGGACCATAGAATCAGAATTTATCAAAAAAAAAAACCGTTTCCAATCCCTTCAGGTCCCTTTTTGCGTAACCACTCACATATAATGTGAATGATCAAATATTAATTAATAATAATGTGAGATTGATATATATCGATTTCTTAACAAAATATAATTAAATGTGAACGATCAAATATTAATTAATAATTATGAATATTATCTCATTTTATATAACATTTTTTTTTAAATTAGTAATAAGTTAATTTATCATATTTTTGCACACCGGCATTACCGGTATATAGATAATGGTGATCTTGAAATTATTTTGTGACACCTATGTATTGTAACCCATTTTCATGCAAATAAAATATTCTATTCTTTTTTATTAATCAGGTTCTCTATTAGCAACAACTCAAAAACATCATAAAATTTAGCTCGCTACACTGATGTTAAAAGATATTGGACCAAATGGATATACTCACCAAATAAAAAAAACTTGCCAACTTTACTAAATGGTGGATTTTCAACGTCTCGGCTGTCTTTTACTTACCTTTTCCTTACTGCCTTACCTTTTCCTACTGCAATAGCGTCAATGCTTGTCATTATCGTGTATTGTTTTGGCGGGTAAGGTAGCCGGTAAACTTATGCATGTTTCTTTGTCACCCTGCTACCAGGATAACAACGCAACATTAACATCTTTTGCGTCTATACGCGTTAGTTTCTCTTTCTATCAGGAGAGCCATCTCGATTTTTTTTTTTTATGTCATAAGATAGCAAACAAGCAGATGGGTCTCCTGATGGAAAGAGTCAACCATCGCCTATAGACACCAAAGATGTTAATGGTGCGTTGCTATCTTGTGGCGAGGTATAATGCCACATGCATAAGTTTACCGACTACCTTACCCTCCAAACCGGAACACGACAGCAACAAGCACTGACGCTATTGCGGCAGGAATAGGTAAGGCGGTGGTACCAGACCCGGGCGAGACAATGCAGAACTCTACCACCTAGTAGCCACGATGGTAGTGACTCGATAGCCAATCGGTCGCCTTTTACGACCTGCCTGGCAGAACGGCAGTTGGCCTATTCTACAAAGGAGGCCGGGACCAACACGGCGAAAAATAATATAATAATATGTAAAAAAACATCCATTTATTTTAACGGAGTAATGCCCAAACATATATAAAAGAATACTCAATACAATATTTATATTATAAACATCCGAAATTAGTGCTTTTCTAAATAAAATGTTTTCTGAAATCACATAACAATAGTACAATGACGTTTCTACAACCTCAAAAGCCGATAGCAGTAAATCGAGCCTAAATTAAGGACGGTATTGTAAACTTCGACAAATTGCTAGACATGTCCATTATTCAATTAAATGCGACCCTAACTGCCGGGGTCTGATTTTAATAACAAATTTCATTTCTGAAAGATGAACTTACAGTGTTTACCAACAATTAGGAAAACATTGGTTAATATTTTAATTTCATTGGTAGATACCTATCTGTCAGTTCCTGAGGTTTTTGATTCGAATCCTGAGTTGGGCAAATATTCTAAAGATATAGATGGATAGAGAACGTTAAGTTTATAGCCATAAACAGGGAGGGAAAAGTGCTGTTTTTTTATATTATAAAAAGCAAATAAGCAGATGGGCGACCTGACGGAAAAAAGCAATCTACACCCGTAGATACTCATATAGCCAATCACTCGCCTCTACAAAATGACTGGCAGAATAGCATATGGATGGATCCTTCGAAGGAGGCCCGGGATAATACAGAAAAAAAAATTGTAAAGAAACTTCCCAGAAAGTAGTCGCGCGATGTCATCTTGCGTAGCTTTGGTACCTATTTATGATACAAAAAGCTAGCATATTATAATTAATTATAACCTTCAAGTATATAAATTAATATATCTATGACTTATTAATTTGTTAGTCTGGATTGTCAATAGGTGGCGCTGTTATGTATAAAATGCTTCCTTTTCTAAAATATTATTTACTTTTTTTTATTTTTTATTTGTTGTAGTACCTATGTTATAAGTATCTACCTATCTCGGTATAGCAAACAAGCAAATTGCTCTCCTGATGGAATGAAAAACCATTGCCTATAGACATGGGACACCAAAGATGTTAATGGTTCGTTGCTATCTGTGTGGCAGGTTAACAATGTCACATATATAAATCTACTGGTTATCTTCACCACTAAATTGGAACAAGACAATGACGAGTTTAATGTTAACTGTAGATATTAGTAAGGTGGTGTTACCATATTACCGAGCGAAATATTTCGGAACTCTACCAGCAAGTAGTCAATATGGTAGTGACACATGTAGTCAATCTTTCGCCTTTTACGAAATGCCTGGTAGAATAGCGGATGCTTTATTACTTACAGAGACCCGGAACAACACGGAAGAACAAATAATAAAAGTATACAATAAGTTATACCATAGATAAAAAATATGAGCTACTCAAAAATATTGTAGATAGTATCATAAATAGTAAGAATGGAATTTTATAAGTTTTTTCTTCGTCGAGTTTAATTGAAAAGTAAAGAATATTAGAATCTTTAATAGTAATTTTATTTCTCTGTTCATGCGGTTTCCGTCTAAAATTTCAATTTAATATTTCATTATTATTGAAAGTTACTTGAAATGAAATTCTACATCTCATAATATATACTGGCGTTGCTTTGATGGAATCCATAAAAATGAATGAATAAAATTAGAATATTTTATATTTCGTGAACAAAGACACCTCTTGAATTCTATCGAGCATCAAACAACGTCTTGATTTTGCAGTGGCAGACAAAAATAAGTAGCTCCTAATTTTAATCGACTGAGTCAGCAATTTAATTAGAAATTTTCAGTGTTTTGGTACTATATGATGTTCTTATTAGCTGTCTTTGTTAAGCACTAAGTACCAAGCAAATAGGGGGATTTTCTTATTTATTTAATCCTTTATTGTATACAACAGAACAACAATAAAAAATTACAGTAAACGATATTTTTAAAAAAGGTACAAAAGGCGAGTTTATCTCTAAAAACGAGATTTATTACAGCCAACCCGGTAAAGTGAAACACAAAGTGTAATACATAAAGATTAAGTCAAAGAGTACATTTATATTAATATAATATAATATAATATAATATAATATAATATAATATAATATAATATAATATAATATAATATAATATAATATAATATAATATAATATAATATAATATAATATAATATAATATAATATAATATAATATAATATAATATAATATAATATAATATAAATAAATAATAAAAGGAATATAATATAATATATATTTAATATTATAAATGCGAAAGTTTGGATGTTTGGATAGATGTTTGGATGGATGTTTGTTACTCAATCACGCAAAAAGTACTAGACGGATTTGAATGAAATTTGGCACACGGGTAGATGATAACCTGGAATAGCACATAGGCTACTTTTTATCCCGGAAAAATTAGGTGATCCCGCGGGGTTTGCCAAAAACCTTATAATGCAGCGGGCTGCAGCTAGTACTAAAAATATTTAAACACATTTATTAATGAAACCTAAAGTACTTCAGTAACATAAAAACAGGTACTATTAAATTATTTACACTTACTTCTTGTGTCAAGAAAATACTTATTTCTTTTGCCACAATGTTAGTTCTTGACATTTTTATGTTTCGGCTCGGATAGTAGGGTAGCTGCTACCTACTAGCTGCTGTTTGGCTACCAGGTGGTAGAGTTCTGCATTGTCTCGCCCGGGTCTGGTACCGCCTTACCTGTTCCTGCCGCAATAGCGTCAGTGCTTGTCGCTGTCGTGTTCCGGTTTGGAGGGTCAGGTAGTTGGTAAACTTATGCATGTGGCATTAGACCTCGCCACAAAAGAGCAACCCACCATTTACATCTTTGGTGTCTATGGGCGATGGTTGCCTCTTTCTAGGAGACCCATCTGCCTGTTTGCTATCTTATGACAAAAAAAGCTCCACCAATTAAAAGGCAAAATTAATTAAATTTACTATTCTTCACGAATTGTTTTATGTGACACCGGTTTCATAAATGGATAAAACTCATCAACGGTCGGGACAAAAAGAAGACCCCAGCTGCACTGTTATCCACACACATCCACCACATTTTTACCCACATCGGCTGCAAGTATAAAAGCACACAATTTATGAACTCAATGCACGTTTCACTTTAAAACCGAAGCATCTTCAGGAGAAATGAACACTACCTCACTCAAGGCGAGCGTAAGTAATAATATAATATAGAATAGCTCCATGAAGTTGTATTAAATCTGGCGATAACACTTTTAATGCCTACTTGACACCAAACCTACATCATTGTCGTCACCTTCTGAGGTCTCGCCCTTTCTTTCTAAGCAGTAAAGAAGTCTCAGCTTGAGACCTCAGAAAGTGAGATAAAATATTTATGTTTCAGGTGACTAATAATATTGCTAGCTTCAGATTAACGTAGTACTTCATGGGTAGCCCAAAAATACTGTTAGTTTACAATGAACTGAGTAAAAATGGTGATTTAGGGGTTGTTAACATTTTCTAAGCTTAATGCAGCTTAGAAAATTTTGACAACCCCTAAATCACATATTAACAAATGAAACAAAAACCAAAAATAAAAACTCAGACTAATCGTTAATTTATTGATGTAAGTATCTTCACGCCCGTATCTCCAGAGGTATACAGAGATACAACCAATGCACCCACGATTAGCCAAATATACTCAGTCCCACAATGTGATTGATATTAACTCAAATTATTTTGTTTTGTAAGTAATAAACACCCAAAATTGTAATTCAAACTTGAATTAGATCACATCGTAGTCTTGCAGCGACTCGCTTACCTCGCTCGCCATAACGTAACCGCAAAACGCTACGTATCGAACGGACATCACAGCCAAAAAACCCACATCTATTTAATGCACTTATTTTTTTCTCATTTAACAAAATGTTTGCAACATCTGAATAAAAAAGTTACTAACCTTCCATTTTCGGGAAAACGTAATCTTCGTAGTCTGATTTCAATTGAATGTATCAAGTCTATACATGTGTAAAATAATAAATATTTTTATACATGACTGGTGACACGGTAGCCGTGTCACAAAATATTTGTAGGCCGCTATTACTAAAAGTTTTGGAAAATATGCATTATATTATGTATGTAGACTTCGACTGCCCCGTTAGTCGAGTGGTTAGCGACCCTGACTACACAATCGATAGAGCACGGGTTCGATCGCCGACGGGTACAAGCATTTGTGTGATGAGCATAACTTTTTGTTTTTTAGCATAAATTCTGAGCATAAATTTCCGAGTTTGGGTGTTTACTAAATATATTCTAGTATTTATATATGTATTGCTATGTATTATTATCGTTGACTAACACCCATAATACAAGCAAATAATTTGCTTCCTACGGGGTTAGATCAGTAAATGTAATTTTTCCCTTGAATATTTATTATTTTATTTATTTAAATACGCCGCAACAAATCGGCAACAATTGCATTCTATTAGTGACGTCGGCCGATCAAATACTTTGGAACGCGCTTTCGCCGTAATAGGCGTGCAGCTGGCTGGTAATTGCACTGTCAACCGCACGTACCTATAACAAGCCCTTGAGACGTCGAATGCTACTCGTATATTGAAATACAAACTAGACGTCTTGAGTTGGTATCTATCCATAACATAATAATATAATCTTAGAGATGTCACAGATATAAATCGGGTTATTCATTTATTTATTTATGTATTAGTATTCCATAATGTAATTTAAGTTAATCATCAAACAATCTTTAATCATTGTTGACTCAGCAGGACACAGGACAAATTTTATAGGAGAGAGGAGGATATACAAATTTATTTATTTTATTAAGATTATATATTTTAACAGCTGACCCGGCAAACTTTGCACTGCCTTTTTAACTAGTCTTATTTTTTTTCTAACTAAGGAACATATATATGTATATAACTTAGGACATTTATATATATATATATATAAATGTCCTAAGTTATTGCACGTGTATTGTCCTTAATTATTGGTTATTGCACACGGGTTTCTTCTAAAATGCTTACCAAAGTATTTTCAAAATTTTAAGTGTTCCGGACACTTTTTTTATTTGACCGCCCTGTTGATTAAGTTGATATCAGTCCTGACTTCACAATCAACGGGGTTTGGGTTTGATTTTTGATATGAACAAACATTTGTGTAATGAGCTTAGATATTTATAATTCTGGATTTGGGTTAAACAATATATTTGAGTATTTATATATTTATATTCTTAAGTATTAATATCATTTACTAACACCCATATCACAATCAAATAATTTGCTTAATTCAGGGTTAAATCTGTTTGCGTAATTTGTTCAGCGATATTAGTATTTAGTATAATGTGTTTTGCTTTAAATAATGCTTTTGGGTTGAAAAACAAAATGTAAATCGTTTTTATATCATAAGATAAGAAACATGTCGAATACTTTTTACGAACATTACGAAAAAAGAACACCAAAGACGTCTAAAGACATCCGCCTTTTTTATCAGGGACGGCAAAAAGGAAATGGATTTCCTTATGGAAAAAGACAATTATCGTATTTTGGCACTAAAGATGTTTGTAATGTTGTCATTTGTGTGGCAGGATTAAATGCATAAGCTTACAGGCTACATTGCATTTCAAATCAAAACACATCTACATATATAAAAAGAAAATTCCAGATTCATTGACTGACATATCATTGATCATTTTATAGATTCAGGCGTTTACGGAAATATTCTTCAGACGAAGAAAACTAGTTATGTTGTAAATTTTTTCGAACTTTTTAGTGTAACTTTTCGATGTTACATATAAAAACGACATTAAAAAAAGGAACAAACTCACCGTAGGTCTGAAAAATAACGAAGACCCCAGTGGCACCGTTATCTACCTTTCACTTCGCACAAGCTCATGGAAATTTGCATTTTTTATACATGGGGCACATTAAAAGTTTTGCACTTCTAGCTAATCGGAACTATTTGAATTTCGAATGTTATATTTTTAAAACGTTGCAACCTTTTATTGGGAAATTATTTGTCAATTGTTTTTTATCACATATCAAAGTTCTACGTACGCAACGAAAATGCAATTAAGTCGAAAAGATTTTAGAGCTACGCGATGATTTTTTATGATTTTAAAACTTCCTTTCTCCGCCAGACTGTGCCGCTCGTCTTCAAAATGCTTTTTGCAGAGAAGCACCTTGTTTGAGCACCATGAGGCGATGGTTTGCTGATTTTAAGAGAGGTCGAGTTTTTTTACATGACGAATTTCGTGAAGGGCGGCCTTCAACTGCCGTCAACGAAAATAATGTGGCTACTGTTAAGCGGTTAATTGAAGAAAACCCCCGGATTGCCCATGAGACAATTCGAGGAATATTGGGGATTAATATGAGCCAAATTCTGAAAATTTTACACGAAGAATTGAAAGTTCGGAAAGTTTGATGTCGTATGATCCCTCATGAACTGACATCGGGGCAGAAGCGGGCTCGCGTAGAATGGTGCTCACAGATGCTACTGAAGTATGACCACGGACAATTTAATGCTATTTATGACATTGTCACAGGAGACGAAATGTGGATTTATTGTTTTGAACCCGAAAAAAAACAGCAATCTTGTGAATGGGTGTTTGAAATTGAGAACAGGCCAACAAAAGTGAGACAGGCGAGAAACGAAAAGAATGTTAATGGCGAATGGTATTCTGTCATTTGTTTACCCAGGGTGTCAGAAAAAGTTCACGAAATACGACTCAAAAGCCGCATTCTCCTACACCATGATAACGCTTCTTCACACACGGCCAACAAAACAAAGTCATTTTTAGCTTCCGAAAAAGTACATCTCGTCACTCATCCTGCGTATAGCCCCGACCTAGCACCCTGCGATTTCTGTATTTTCCCCAAAATCAAAGATTTGATGAGAGGTTTTACTTTTAACAACTCCGAAGAGGCAGTGATAGCGTTCAATCAGCACGTACAAAACATGCCTTCAGATCTATGGTCCTCCTGTTTTAAAAAATGGTTCAATCACATGAAAAAATGTTTAAAATGTAAAGGAGATTATTTTGAAAAGCAATAAACATAATATATTGGTTATAACATGTTGTTTTTTTTAATTACGCAAAACTTACAGTATGACCTACGTATCATAAGATAGCTAACAAGCGCTAACTTGCGCATGTGGCATTAGACCTTGCCACAAGATAGCAACGCACCATTAACATCTTTGGTGTCTACTGGCGGTGGTTGACTCTTTCCATCAGGAGACCCATCTGCTTGTTTGCTATCTTATAATGTAAAAAAAATATGGGTCTACTGATAGAAAGGGTCAACCATCGGCTATAGACACCAAAGATGTTAATGGTGTATTACTATCTTGTGGCGAGGTCTAATGCCACATGAATAAGTTTACTGGCTACCTTACCCTCCATACCGGAACATGATAGCGACAAGCACAGACGCTTTGCGGCAGAAATAGGTAAGGCGTTGATACCAGACCCGGGCGAGAATTTACACTTGCCAACTTACGTGGCCAATCGCCAAGTACAAACACACCGGACTGAGGCGTATAAAATTGACACAGTTAAAGGTTATATGGAAAAGAATGAGGGAGAAGTGCAGGAAGCTAATAAAATAAATTAAATTAATAAAAACTGACCAAGGCCGCGTCGGACTCGCTATAAAAAGTTCCGTAGCAACATAATATTGTTATTTTTTACGACATTATAAATGACTATTTTCACGGCAGCAAAAATATGTTCGTGCTTTTGCAAGATACTTTAAAAATATATTTTGTACAGCCATCAAAATTTTTATGCGACTATCGAAATTATACCATATCCCATACATCTCACTGCATGATCGATTTTGTTTAAACTAATTTTATTTGAAGTTTTCGTTAAATTCTATATTCCTTTTTTGGATTATTTCACTCCATAATTCTTTTAGTTAGAGGGGAAGGAAGGAAAAAATGTATTTGACATACTTTTTACAACTTTAGAAACAATAATAAATAGTAATAAATATTCACGGGACAAATTACACTTACTGATCTAACCCCAAAGTAAGAAAATTATTTGCTTGTGTTATGGGTGTCAACGATACTAATACATAGAAATACATAATATATAAATACTGGAATATATTTAATAAACACCCAAACCCGGAAATACAAACATTTATGCTCATCACACAAATGCTTGTCCCCGTCGGGAATCAAACCAGAGCCCCTTCAATGGCGTAGTCAGGGTCACTAACCACTCGACCAATTGAATATCTTACAAAATATTCGCATAAGCAAAAAAACTTATTTAAAAACCTCCATACTATTTATAAAATGATACTATTTACGGAGTGGTATCCTTAATCATTTTTTGTTCCACAATTGTACTGCATCATTTTGTAGCTATTTATAAAATTCATCGACTTTCCAAATTTTAACCGTACAGTACCCATAGTCCGCGAGTAAAACGACTGTGACATATGGATGGAGGACAGACGGACATGACAAAATTATAAGAATTCCGTTTATTGTTATTTGGCTGCGGAACCCTAAAAATACATTACACACTACCTTACGTTTGACTAGACGAGATTTTGATAGTCTATGATCAAACTTAATTTGTTTAATAAATAAATAATTAAATGGATATTTGTGCTATAACATTATTCGAATTCAGTTCAAGTTTCGCTAAAATGCTGATCGCCAGTTTTATCAATACAACTCTATAGGATATAAATAAGCTGAAAATCATGAAAAGATTATATATAATACATGTCTTTTAAGTGTTGTGTACTATTATGTCAGGTATTGGGATCAAAAAGAATCCCATCTTTATGCGAAATCATACCATAAATACATCTAAGACCAACGGATGTCTTTAAGCGTCCTTTAAAAGGTATTTATTATTCAGGTAAAAAAAAACAGATTGGTGGTTAGTTGTATAGGTGACCGAAAGGAGCATCTTCAAAAGAGCTGATATTATTAAGTGCTTTTAGAAGTTTTCATAAAGCGATGAATCATCACTTAAGTGAAGGTGTACAGAATATATCCAGTGCTATGGCAATATTATATTTACATTTTTTGTGGTTTTTTATATTTAATGTCGTATAAATTATATACTTTATATTAATATACGAAGGAAAAAGTTTATATCCCTTTTTTCAACTAATACCTATAATTATAAAAAGCAAAGTTAGTTTAGGTGTTCTTCTTCTTTATAATACACTAGTTTTTTGCCGCGGCTTCGCTCGCGTTAAATTCATTTTAGGGAAGTGGGGAGTTAGAGGCAAAAAGTAGCCTATGTCACTCCCCATTCCTTCAACTATCTCCACTTAAAAAATCACGCCCATCGTCGCTTCGTTTTGCCGTTAGAGACGGAGAAACGAACACACTTTCCCATTTATAATATTAGTATGGATGTTAATACAATGCACTTTTTTAAGAAAATAAATGATTTATATTTATGAGCGCCTCGGTGGTCGAGTTGTTAGCGGCACTAAATACGCAATCGTGCTTAGGTTCGATTCCTGACAGGAACAGGCATTTGTGTGATGAGTTATGGGTTTGGATATTGACTAAATATATTTCTGTATTTATATATTTTCACATATCACAAGCAAATAATTGTTTACTTTGGGGTATTGTTATACACTAGCGGTCGCCTGTGTCGGAATTTCGACCATAGACTAAAATAAATCTATTTTATGTTTGATAACTGACTTTAGCCATAAAGAAAATAGCATTAGTATACATGCGTGTTTAATATGTATGTCGCATGAATGATGTATGTGTGATGTTTATTTTTATAAATTTCATGAATTTCTAATGCATACAATTTAAAAATATTAGGTTTCTGTATTCTTCCGCCATGTCAACTTTAACTGTACTAAAAAAATCAATAAACGGAACTCCAAAATCATTACTTCTAGTAGATTCGTGATAATGGAATATCATGTTGGTGGTACCGGTTTCTTCAGTAGCGTCTATAATGGTTAAAGGTTCGAGTTTTTTTTTGTTTAGCGTCTATAATCTGGAATGTAAAGCTTGTATCGCTTACTAAAACTCGTATAAAGAGCACTATAGTGCGATTCACCACAATCACTTTATGGAACAAATTATTAAATTGACCGGAGCTACTCTGAGTAGCTCCAAAACCGGATTAAAAGTTTTTAAGTTGTGTACCTGAAGCTAGCAATTTATTTGCAAAATTTCTGATATTTAAGTTGTATTTTATGTATATCATAACAATTCCCTTAATGGAAAAAGACGCCTATAGATATTAAATAGTAAATTAACGATGCGTTGCTTTTTGAGGTGGGATGAAAATGTTACATGCATAAGTTTACTGGCTACCTTCGTTCTAACACGATATTGCAGTCAATGTTTATCACATTGATGCTACTGCGGTATAGGGATAAGAGAATCGGTCGCCCCTAACCTTGATGACGCCTTGCGGAACTGTACCACATAGTAGTCTCAATAGTAACGACACATTCAGAGTGCTAAGTGTGAGTTTTTCTTTTCGCATTCGATCGTGAGCGCGTTTTGAGTTTACTAGGAATTTGTATGTGATTTATACAGCGCCACCTAGTGGTAAACGTTAGAAATCAGTGCACCACTAGGTGGCGCTGTACAAATCACATACAAATTCCTAGTAAACTCCAAACGCGCTCACGATCGAATGCCAAAAGAAAAACTCACACTTAGCACTCTGGTACTCGTTCGACTTTTACAATCTATCTGGTATAATGTCACGAGGTTTTACAGAAGGCTTGAACTAACATGAGCTTATGAGCGGCGGTGATCATTGATGCAATATTTTATCACTTAATACACTTGTACTGTTTCACAATAAGGCAATTATAATTTATTTTCAACCGGTTTCGCTTCCATAAGCATCATCAGGCTATTTACAGTTACAAATTAAAAATAAAATCGGTGATCATTGATCATCAGTTGAATTTTCTAATCGTTGTCCCGTATTTTTAATAAAAATCAACTTGACAAGCTTGAATTGCTAATAGTATTTGGTTTCAGATAGTCTAGCAGCCCTGACACAGATTTGAAGTGAATATATGTGTATAGTATACCCGCATTAAAAACACACAAAGTTTGAGTTATACATTGTACCAGGATTAAAAATATTTATAAGATAAAGCCGCCGCAAATACTTTTTAAGCGAATTAATACCCGAAATTTCTAATCGTCAATAAAATAACACTTCGGTAATTTTAATTTTATTATTTTGATTAAAACCTTGAACCTACTTCTTCAGAGTCTTTCGTAGAAACTGTAATTTAATCAATTTGAAATTGGTTAAGTTTCTGGAATAACATTTAAAATTATTTTCTAAGTCGATATACTGGCAAAATATTATAGTATCTCACGATCTAAAAACTAACGCCTACATCTAACGACTACAATGCTTTTACAATTATGTTATAAACTAGCTGCGGCGTGCAGCCCACTGCATTATACATTTTTTGGTGAATCCCATGGGATTGCCTAATTTATCCGGGATAAAAAGTAGTCTATGCGCTATTCCAGGTTATTATCTACCTGTGTACCAAATTTCATTTAAATCCGTTCTGTAGATTTTGCGCGATTGAGTAACAAACATCCATCCAAACATCCATCCAAACATCCAAACTTTCGCATTTAAAATATTAATTATAATATTAATTAATAATAATTAATTAATTAATATAGATTTCAAATTCAGTATATGCTACAAAAAATCATTTTATCGTGGTTTGATTTACTTAGAGTTTTAGATTTCTCTATTTCTAAAAGTTTAAATTAGAGTGCCGTGTCTTGATACGTAGATTTTATCATAACTCAGTTCATGCACAATCTCTGTGAGTTTATGTCAACGATCACGAGCGCTAAAATATTTAGCTTTGAACTATCTCAAGATAAGAACAATAATGTTTTTTTTATACCAAAAGATAGCAAACAAGCAGATGGGTCTCCTGATGGAAAGAGTCAACCATCGCCTATAGATACCAAAAATATTAATGGTGCGTTGCTATCTTGTGGCGAGGTCTAATGCCACATGCATAAGTTTACCGGCTACCTTACTCTCTAAACCGGAACACGACAGCGACAAGCACTGACGCTATTGCGGAAGGAATAGGTAAGCCGGTGGTACCTGACTCGGGCGAGACAATGCAGAACTCTACCACCTAGTAGCCATGATGGTAGTGACTCACATAGCCAATCAGTCGCCTTTTACGACCTGCCTGGCAGAACAGCAGTTGGCCTATTCTTCAAAGGAGCGCGGGACCAACACGAGGGAAAAGTACCTAGGTAACTAGGATCCACGGTGCTGCCATGTGTTGATGAGGTGATTCATGTTATATTATAAACACCAAGCAATGTTCGGTTTCCCAAGTACAATACATTTAAAGATAAGTAGTGTTTATTGAGGCCAAAAATGTTAAAGAGGTGTTGCTATTCCTGTGGAGCTCGACAGTGGCAGTTATATGCACTGATGATATTGCAGCAAGAAAAAATATAAGGTTGTGGGGTACAGAAAAAAGCTATATTTTATATTATACAGAAAAAAAAGCTATATTTTATATTATACAGAAAAAAAACTATATTTTATATTATACAGAAAAAAAGCTATATTTTATATTATACAGAAAAAAAGCTATATTTTATTTAGCAGATGTATTCGTTTCTTCGGGTGGTGTAAGATACTTCGATCGTACAATGGGATGCTTGACATACCGCTAGTATACCGCTAGTATAATAATAATAAATAAATAATAAATATTCACGGGACAAACTACACTTACTGATCTAATCCCAAAGTAAGCAAATTATTTGCTTGTGTTATGGGTGTTAGTCAACGATACTAATACATAGAAATACATATATAAATTCTGGAATATATTTAATAAACACCCTAACCCGGAAATATAAACATTGATGCTCATCAAACAAATTGATTGATTGTCGGGGATCAAACCCGAGCCCTGTCGATGGCGTAGTCAGTCTATACGTATATTTAATGTTTCTATTTTTCGATTTTTGTAGCAAATAAACTCAAAATATAATGAACTAATCTTAAAAAATATTTTACTATTAGAAAACTACACTATCCGGGAATGACATAGGCTACTGTTTATCCGACTCAGCAGAAAAAGTGATGGTATTAGGTCACGCGAACGAAGTTACGAATAACAGGTAGTATAAATGTAATACTAAAACAGTAGACAGTTTTAGCAAAATTTTCAAGGTTAGAATTATTGGTAAAGTGAAAAATTAGGATATTTAATGAAAGAACATCAGTTTCAAAATCACGATTAGCAACACCATAAATGCATATACTTATTTACTTTAATGTAAAGTCCATACGCTACAAATTCAAGCCAAGCAATATGGAAAGTAAGTAAGTAAAGTTAGAATAAGTATGGAAATAAGCATTCTTAGAGAGGACTATCTTTTGTTTCGTCCTTATAACTTCACAAGTAAATTATTCCTAAGGAAGTTGAATTGCAAGTTTAAATTTTTGCATAACTTCGGCCTTATTAAAAGTGTAATATAGACGAAATGAAGAATATTAGCAAGGCGTGGAGCGAAATTAAATACGAAACTCAAGACCGATCTCGGTGGAGATATACCATAGTCGATCTATATTCTGTCTACAAATGACTTATAATAAGGGAGGCCGAACAGGAATTTTGGGATTTACTCGAGCGCGTCAAATTAACATAGGGGAAAACCTTGGATTCTCTTGAGGCTCTCCACCAACTATAAGATTTATAATAGAACCAGGCGTATAGGACGGAAAATATATATTATTTCTTTCGTTATTCTTAGTTCTTACATAATTTTTTTTTCAAAATAAAAGAAAATTCAGACGCGTTCGATAATGCCGAGACAAAGTTTTTTTGCAACTTTATGACGTCAGAAAATCGTCAGAATTTTTAAATTTAGCTCCCAATTAACACATCATACCTTAATCTGACCTAGTTCAGTGTTTCTATGTCAGTGATTTTATTTACATTTTTTATCTTTAGATACTTTCCCCACCATTTAAATTAAAAACATTATTCCTTTTATTTTTTTATCATCTCATCTGTCAATAGGTCCCTATGACGCTCGACTTAATCCCCATTTAGCACCTTGGGCTCCCCTACTATAAAACCAAGTGACTTTATTTAAAATATCTACAAAATAAAGCATCTTGTTATTTGGTCCGATAAAGTATCCAACGCTCTCACATAATATTTTAGTAGATTCAATGACAGTTTCTATCGACTTGGTCATTTAAATCATTGTATCTACGTTAACAAAATTTTCACGTTTCGTTCATCACACGGAAATTGGATCCAGTTTGTTGCATTTATATACGAGTACGTACGTAATTACCTTTAAAGAAAGTTCAATTTATTTTTTAACAATTTCAGTCGCTTTTTATCACAAGGTACAGGGTTGAAGATTATAGAGCTTACCTTTCTTTGTCGTTGTACCTTAAAATTGTCCTTTGCGCGTTACGTAGAGTTACTATTCGAGTTATATACAAAATTGTGACGTTTATTTTTCTAGTATTAAGTTATGATAACATTTCAATCAATTTGTGTATGATGTGTGTATTTATATATTTATTTTAGTTTGTTTCCTTATTCTGTGATATTGTTGTAAATGGTACCTAGTTACTTATGATTGGACTTTAGCACTATTTCGCAATCAAAGACTTTTATATACTAACGTACTAGATGCATGCGCCACGCCTCTACTAAAATGCAGTCCATGGACTGTACCTACGTCAAAGCTCGTTGAATAAAAAATGTAAGTGCCATGAAATTCATGCCTTCTACTTAATTAAACGCTGCTGCGCTGCATAATTTTAGTTTTGGTTGGATGATTTATTATTATTTTAGCGCTACATCGAGTGTTAACGAAATGAAACACGACTTTTGCTTACCATAGCTCTAGCACGTCGCATATTAAACTCTCTGTTCGCAATATGTTTTTATGCAATACCTACCCATGTTTTTCTCTTAGAATAATTAAGGTAAACTGTGATTAAATCCTTAATAGCATTATGTCAGGCCTTTTTTATTATATCACTTTTTTACTTATACGTATCTTCACGCCCGTATCCCCGAAGAGGTAGGTAGAGGTACAAAAAGTGTACCCACGATTAGCCGAAGATATTTACTCAAATAATGTGATAGATGCTTGCCACAAGCATATCGTCAACCGGGCACTTATTCAATCTCGGGCAATGCCGTTTTTATCAGAAATCTGAAAAAAAATAATTTTTGAATTGCCTGACCCGAGAATCAAACCCGGGACCTCACGTGATTATCATCGACACCAGACCACTAGATCACAAAATCTAGTCTATGTCTAATCCTCATAAGAATACGTCTTTATTTGCAAGATGCAATGTACATGAATATCAATTCGCAACATACCATTATGTCCTTCTCCTACCAGTTCATTTTCTATTTATAATGTAAAGTACATTCTCGTGAATAATGCTGAATAGTTTACACAAATTGAACAGAGTGCTAAGTGTGAGTTTTTCTTTCGCATTCGATCGTGAGCGCGTTCCGAGTTTACTAGGAATTTGTATGTGATTTGTACAGCGTCACCTAGTGGTAAACGAGAGAAACCAGTTTACCACTAGGTGGCGCTGTAAAAATCACATACAAATTCCTAGTAAACTCGGAACGCGCTCACGATCGAATGCGAAAAGAAAAACTCACACTTAGCACTCTAATTCCAAGCAAAGCTTTCCACTTGTGTAATGATTAGGAAACAAAGTAATCACAGTTAATGGTGGTCAATATAACGCATAGCGTTAAATTGTAGCGCGTTATGTATACTCAATATGTATGCGAATCTAAATAGCGTACGCTATTTAGATTCGCATTTGGCGCTATAACATAACTCCACGCTATACCTAGCGGCTAGCGTAGGCTGTAATTATATTACACTAGCTGCAGCGTGCATTATAAAAGTCTGTGGCGACGCTGGTCCATACCGCTGATGGGTCATAGTGATGGAACCAGCGGGCCAGCTTCTTGTCAGTACGACATCGTACTGTTGAGGTTGATGACGTCACACAAGGACAAGTAAGGGGAAAAGGAAGATCTTCCCAGCCAGGCATGGTGTACTGTCTGGGGACCGAAGTCCATTTGAGAATCGTTGTAACTTGTATATAGTGTTACAAAATAAATTATTGTGATATCGCGATTCAGGATTTTATTTTTGAATTTCATTTTTTTCCATTTGTTATTGTTTTCTTTCCATTTTCTATTATTTTTTCTTGTAGCGTTTGTGATTGTTTGAGCCGCTACAAGTCTTTGGCAAATCCCGCGGGATTTCCTATTTTCTCCGGAATAAAAATAGCCTATGTGCCTTTATCTACCTGTATGCCAAATTTCATTTAAATCCGTTCAGCAGTTTTTGCGTGATTGAGTAACAAACATCTATCCAAACATCCATCCAAACATCCATCCACACATCCAAACTTTCGCATTTATAATATTATTATAGGTTATAACCATTATAACCTACGTAGTTAGAACTACGCGATATCACGTGGTAGACCATACCACCATACCATACGTGAACGTGTTAGACCATAGACGCTAGACCTTATAACATAGTCTATAGCGCTATAGCGCTCAGTCATCGCTCGGTGTATGACTTTGTGATGCGTTACGCGCTATTTCGGCCGGCTCGCGCGATTAGTGTTCCAGTTACACGTTCTAATATAGTCTATAACGTAGCGCGCTAGAAAAATACAGTTTATAGTCTATAACGCGCTATCATAAAATAGTTTATTTGAACAATATTAATCACAGTGGGATACAATAATGAATACCTCGGCTTTGAAGCTTAGTTCACTAACCAGTAAATAACAAGAGTGGATAGCTTTGAATTTCGTTCATCGTTTGAATGATTGTGATCCCGTAATTAAATCAGCATGTTTCATCGCTCGTACTCGATTTAGTGGTTTGCAATTAATTAGATAAATCTACTCAAATTTCTTGTTAAAATCAGTATTTGATGTATAGGGAAGATTTATATAGAGGATTGTAAATTATTAGTGAACATAATATAACATGTTTATTAATAAACGTACAAAACATATTAAACATATTTTATAAATCTATGGCGGATATACGACTCGCCATTCGTCGGGCGAAAATTCATTAATAAGATAATATACATACATATGTGTGTATATATTAGGATATTAAATTATTAGTATTTTATGCTATAAGACATATTTTGGACAAATTAATATTATAAATACAAAAATCTTTCAGTCTATCTGTTTTGGTACTTGGGCTAATTGAGATAAAAACTATCCTTTTAAGTTGGACCAAGCAGTAGATATCTACATAATTTCATTGAAATCGTTTTAGTAGTTTCGGGGCTTATCATGTACAAACAACGTGATACATAATTTACACGTAACGCAGAAACGTTTTTAATAAACAACACCAAAAAAACTGTCAAGTAAAATTAATATTCAGTTAACTGATTTCCCTAAGAATTATATTCAATCCTTACAACACGCACAAAAAATGTAAGAATAAAAATCACAAATAAATAAATAGCATGCGATACAATCGTACTTATCATATAGTCTTATTTTGATTCAGTGAAGATCTGATGTAGGATTCCGGGGATACAAGAAATGGGAAGTTGGTTAGCTGCAATGTAAATACAGAAAATAATATCTATGTATGTTATTTATTTAGATATGTATGTGTATATAATATGTGTGTGGGTATAGTGTATAAATAAGTATATTTTATGTGTATTTAATGTTTTGAGTTTTTTTAGTATTACCAGCAGTTATAATAACTAAATTTTACTAATTTATCTTATCATGCACCCCTTTAAATGAAATGTTATCTAATTAGTTTGGGTTGACTGGTAGAGAATGCCATGTAGCATTAAGTCCATCTATGTACTCAATTGTGCATAAATTTTTAAATAAATAAAATAAAATAAAATTACTTCTAGTCGCCTTTAATATACTCTTAGTTCGTGAGTTATTTGTACTTTTCAGAAAATGGCTTTCAAAATTTTAAATTGTTCTTTTAAAACTTAGAAAACTAATTTCGCGTTATATTTTATAGAGCTTACGCTGAGAAAAATATTAATCAAATCAAAAATGAAATAAAGTCAAGAAATTTAAGGAAGCAAGAATTTTAGCTGATAAAAAAATTATTAAACCCATAGAATAATGCAAAGTTATAGACTTCCATTATTCTAAAACTCATTCCGAGTTTTGAAAACGATAACTTTTTTCAAAAAGTGTAAAGTTCCCGAGATTACTATGTGAGGCAAATACAGCTTAATTTGTCGTTTTAGCATTGGCGTGCTATATTTACAAAAATATATTTAAGGATAAAATACCCTATATTTTATCCCAGAAGGAAAAGTTCTGGCCACCTTAGCCTGAAAGCCGAATCACGTCAATGGCAAGCACTGAAGCTTTTGCGCCAGGTAATGTAAGGCACTGGTACCAAACCTGGACGAGACGTTGCAGAGATTTATCGTATAAGTGTTGAGCTTGAAAAATATAAGCAACCGATAATTTTTTAATCATCAACTGAATTGCTATCTATTGAAAAAGTTTGCAATAACACCATTGATTAAGTCAATCTAGGTACTCAAAATATTTTATTTTACGGAAAAACTTTCAACGTTTTCGACGTGTGAGTCTACGAAAAATGGCCTGTCAAACTTTCTGAAAGGCAGTTCCCAAAAGATAAATGACTCTCTAAGTGTCACTTAAATCATAACTAATAGTCAGTAAAAAGTAGTAGGAGTAAAGTTGTGGACAATTTAATTGTATATAATTCTTTCGAGATTTGCTACAAATAATGTCTTCATAAAATTATCTGTCAAGTTACTAGTTTACAAGATAGAGCGCGAAAACGCTTTGCATCCCTGTTTTCAAAATGGCGGCAGAGGGACAAGGGTTGCGACAACACAAACTTCATATCAAAAAAATTAATTTATGTCCTCTAAAAAACGCAACTTAGGCCTAAAAAATAAAACATTTCAATGAGGTACATGATTTTACAAAACAGAAAATTACCATAAATATATGTACCGTGCATGTACTAAAGACTAATCATTATTATTTTAATTTTTTTATTAAACGACACCAATCAATCATACAGCAATGTGCAATAGGAAACAGCGCGCTGTAATTTTAAATTAGTAAAAAATATTTCTCGATATTATTACACAGATTAGGTGGCCTTAGTAGTGACAAATCTGTGCATAGAGACCAGACAGACTTGGATTTTTCTGATATTTTTTTTAATACGAAATATAATAAATGGCTATAAAAATATAAATACGTTAAAATGTGTGTGTTTCTTTTAAACACGTGCGTAAATTTATTTATATTATTCTAAAGATGAAAAGAATAGACCTCGTGTTGGCACAAGGGAGACCCCTTTGATGAATAGACCATCTGCTATTCTGCCATGCAGTTCGTAAGAGATGAACGTTTTGCTGTGAGTCACAACCATCGTGTCTACTAGGTATTAGAGTTGTGCATTGTTTGGTTTGGCGTGTGAAGTAGTTCGCAACAAGTATAGCCACGCATCATTAAATCTTTGTTATATAGGCGATGGTTTTCTCTTTCGATCAGGGGAGCCACCTGCTTGTTTGTTATCTTACGATATAAAAAATACTTCTTGTAGCAAAAGGAAGTTACTTGATTTTAGTAAAACGTGAGTAGAGGTTTCACACAGGCAAGCAATGAGTAATTGTACCTACTCATAACAAAAATTGTCAAAGCCACACTTTTACGTTTACCAAGTTAATAAAAAATATCACAGTTTCAATACAATAAAGTAAGAATGTTATAAAGCAGGTGTCAGCCATCTTTTTTATTTAAAGACGCTCGTTGTCACGACGTATCAATTTAAATTAGGAAAGCCGAACATGCGTGTAAGTTAGTGCTAAAAACACTCTGTACTTACAGTAATATATTGAATAGCCGACAGTGACTCATTTTTCTCAAAGCTATGAATTTGTTTTCCAGTAGTATGGAGGACACATAGACGAATTGTCTATAAGTTTTCAGACGAATGAATGTTTCAAATCGTTTATAACTTTGATATATTAAGATCCATAATAAATTTAATCGCCATATTTGAAGTGTACTTTTGAAGCTTAAGTTAAATTTTAACTTACTGAACAATTATTAAGGAAATAAATTTCTGCACATCGCTATCATTCAGCTTTGTCTTTCGTTTCTCATCGAAAGATTTTCTTTCTATTCCGTCTTTTGGTGTTGACCAATATAAGAAAGGGCATTTTTGACGTGTTGCTCCCTTTTCCTAGGCTATCTATTTTGCTACCTTGTGGGTGTAATCCTAATATCTGTATTTTCCATTTCTTCTTTTGCTTTTGGTTGTTGTTGCTGTTTGGAAATTGATTTTACTTTTGTGTTTTTTAATTTCGATCGGTCCTTGTTTTTAAACCTTATTGTTCTTTCCTTTTTTCTGTTTCGATTGTTGACAACCTATACTAGGCTAAGAATGTTTGATTTCTTGCACTAAATTAATTTTGTTTGTGTTCTATATTGATATTTTGCTCGTGTTTACATCTCACTTAATTGATCGGTACTAATTCTTTCACATTAATATAATATCTATACTATCTGTTTATTACACACACACACACACATATATATATATATATATATATATATATATATATATATATATATATATATATACATACATATATATATATATATATATATATATATATATATATATATATATATAGTTTTGACTAATTGAATAGTCTTAAATTATCGTATTTGTATTATAGATTTGTTATAACATATTATAAATGCAAAAGTTTGGATGTACGGGTGGATCTTTGTTACTTAGAGAAAGGCCAAACGTGCTACTTTTAGCTAGTTGTTAGTTGCCGCGCTGATGCAACATCAGCACATCAACAACAACCACAAAATCAACAAACAAAATCAACAACAGCAGCACACATGCAGACGCCAGTCGCGATGGTTGGCTTTCGCGTAATGAAGTTAATCTTGAACTAAATATCGACGAAGCTATATTCTTACTATAAACAATAAAATGCAAAATTATGCAAAACCCAAAATACAAACTTTACGAACGAAGTAAGAAAAAGGAAAAAAAAGAGAAAAATTTATAACTTTTTTAGTTTTAGATTTGAAATGAATATCGAAATTTAAAAAATTTAACCGACTTCCAATATCTGTCAACAGCTGTAGATTTCCCGTATCTCAAAAACTACTAAACCAATTTTGATAAAACTTGGACAGTTCCCTAAGTTGGATTGAACTGGATTTAAACCAAAAAGAATTATCTCAATATGACTTTTAGTTCCCGACTAGTTTGTGGAAAAACATATAAACATACAAACATGCATGTATATACATTTACCAAATTTAATATATAGCAGACGCAGCACCTATAGCACCTATAGCAGACGATAGCACTCAAAAACATACTCAAATATTATACAATCCCAAAAATTACATACATGCATGTATTATTAGTGGAGCGCCTGGGGGTTTTCACCTCGGATTAGAGTTATAGTGAATTAATTATGTGGGATATTGTTTTTTAAACTATAAATTGCAATGTTTACCCAAAATTTTTTGTGCACTCCATTGTTTCATTATTTAAACAATCTATTGTGAAAAATTAATGTTTGACCATATATTTTCACTTTAAAAAGCTTTTTTTTAATTTATATGCTAAATCTTACCTGAGTAGACATATAAGAACATTTTTCAAAGATACCTACCTGTGTATAAAAATAGCAGCAGGGATTTTGAACAGGTAGAAAAACGTGGAGGGGAGAGCGGAGCGACAGCTGCTATGTACAATGGAATTTCTTGGCTAGTTAGTTGCAAGTAACACGTGTTCTGTGAATATTGTGTTTCTACAACAGTGAAAATTTGGTTTTTTAGTGAAAAAATCTTGTATATTTTTGTACTGGGAGGTGTATTGAAGACAATGTTTTTATATTGAACTAGCTGACCCACGCAGCTTCACCCGCGGGTATATTAATAAGTAGTCCAAATAGCTTTTAATAAAAATTTCATCCCCTATTTTTTTCTATTTCAGCCCTCCAGGGACTGATTTTTTTAAAAAAATTAGCCTATGTTTGACCCCAGATCTTCAACTATACCCATGCCAAATTTCATGAAAATCGATCCAGCGGTTTAGCCGTGAAAGCGTAACAGACAAACAGACATACTTTCGCATTTATAATATTAGTATGGAATGATTTGTCAATTGTTTTTTATCACACATCAAAGTTTGAAAATGAAAATAGAATTGAGTCGAAAAGATTTTAGAGGGATGATTTTTTATGATTTTAAGAGTTCTGTTTCTCCGCAAGACTGTGCTGCTCGTCTTCAAAATGCTTTTGGGAGAGAAGCACCTTGTTTGAATACCGTGAGGCGATGGTTTGCTGAATTTAAGAGAGGTCGAGTTTCTTTACATGAATTTCGTGAAGGGCGGCCTTCAACTACCGTCAACGAAAATAATGTGGCTACTGTTAAGCGGTTAATTGAAGAAAACCCCCGGATTAACTATGAGACAATTCGAGGACTATTGGGGATTGGCATGAGCTAAATTCAGAAAATTTTACACGAAGAATTGAAAGTTCGGAAACTTTGTTGTCGTTGGATCCCTCATGAACTGACAGCAGAGCAAAAGCAGGCTCACATGGAATGGTGCTCACAGACGCTACTAGAGTACGACCACGGACATTCCAATGCTGAAACGTGAATTTATTGTTTTGAACCCGAAAGAAAACAGCAATCTTGTGATTGGGTGTTTGTAAATGAAAATAGGCCAACAAAAGTGAGATAGGCGAGAAACGGGTCCTATCTGTACAATTCCACTTGAAGATCAAAAGAGTGTTAATGCCGAGTGGTATTCTACAATTTATTTACCCAGGGTGTTGGAAAAAGTTCGCGAAAGGCGACCCAAAAGCCGCATTCTCCTACACCATGATAACGCTTCTTCACTCATGGCCAACAAAAAAAAAGACATTTTTAGCTTCCGAAAAAATAGATATCGTCACTCATCCTGCGCATAGCCCTGACTTAGCACCTGTGATTTGATGAGAGGTTTTACTTTTACCAACTCCGAAGAGGCAGATTTTGCGTTCAATCAGCACGTAGAAAACATGGCTTCAGATCTGTGGTCCTCCTGTTTTAAAAAATGGTTCGATCGCGGGAAAAAATATTTAAAATGTAAAGGTAATTATTTTGAAAAGCAACAAACATAATATTTTGTATATAACATATTGTTTTTTTTAAGTTACGCAAAACTTATAGTGTGACCTACGTATACACCTGGGTTCATCTTCCGAAACAAATTTAGGTGAAATTATAAAAATTAGTAGAGAAGTAACCTCTAATAAGAGGTTACTCTATTAATAATAATTAATAATAATAAGAGAAAGTATTTGATGTAGACAACAATGTAATATATTTAAATAAACAGATTTTGTACTAATTTTTTTTTTCTTTTCATTAGTCGTAATTAATTACCTTATTTTTTTAAATGTACACAATAGAGTACGTTTCATTTATAATTAAACTGGCCGAGAAATTCCATTGTACATAGCAGCTGTCGCTCCGCTCTCTCCTCCACGTTTTTCTATCTGTTCGAGATCCCTATTGCTATTTTTACATACAGGTATCTTTAAAAAATGTTCCTATATGTCTACTCAGGTAAGATTTAATATATTAAATTTAATATATTAAAGAAAAAATACTGTTTAAAGTGAAAATATATGGTCAAACATTAATTTTTCATAATAATTTGTTTAAACAATGAAACAATGGAGTGCGCAAAAAAATTTTGGGTAAACATTACAATTTATAGTTTAAAAAACAATATCTCACATCGATCATATTAATTCATTCACTATAACTCTAATCCGAGGTTTTACGATTTTGAATGCTCCAGGCACTCTACTATATGTCAATCTGATAACCTCCGTTTTCTTGTCGGTTGAAAATAATTGTGTTTTAACGTGTTTTAAAGCAGAAAACCCAACTACATATTCCTGCCGTAATAGCGTCAATTCTTTTCATTGTTATGTTCCGGTTTGGAGGAAAATTTAGCCGGTAGACTTATGCATGTGGCATTGCCATTCCGCCACACAGATAGTAACGGATCTCTAACATCATCATTCACCAAAAACTAGTACGAAATATAACAAAATAGTAAACAGAGATGCAGCACACGATCAGTCAATGTTATATACAAATAAAGTACAAGTCCAGTCCAGAGCAAAGTATGTTTTCCAGAAAAACTGGGAAACTTATTCAGAATGATTTAACGAAGAAAATAATTTAATTTGCAAACTTCTGCGAACTTTCATGTATGCCCTTGCGAGCAAGGAATATAAAAAGGTGATGTAAGAAATGGAAGTTTGTCGAATCGAATTGAAAGTCCAGATAGTTGAATATATAGAGAAAAAACTTGTACATGTGTATTCGTATCTCTACAAAGTAGAGTCTTTCGCCCCCCAAGTCTGTTACAGATAATCACAACATTATGTTATATGCAATGTTAATAAAAAAGTATTTTTTATTAACATTATTAACATAATGTTGTGATTATATTTATTTTATCGTTTGTCAGCGTTGTCAGCGTTGACAGTTCGCGGTAATACCACAGTATAGTTCGCAACGTTTACGGATATGGACTTTGAAACGAATATTGCTGCGTTCTTTATATTGTTGCACCAGTTCAAGCAATCTACAAACGCTACCAGGAAAAATTAATAAAAAATGGGAAAAAAATGTAATTCAAAATAAAATCCTGAATCGTGATATCACAATTTTTTATCTTGTTCACACTATATACAAGTTTTAACACTTTTCAAATGAACTTCGGTCCCCAGGCAGTACACCTTGCCTGGCTGGGAAGATTTTCCTTTTCCCCTTACTTGTCCTTGTGTGGCGTCATCAACCTCCACAGTTTTTTTATATATCATAAGATAGCAAACAAGCAGATGGGTCTCCTGATGGAAAGAGTCAACCATCGCCTATATACACCAAAGATTTTAATGGTGCGTTGCTATCTTGTGACGAGGTCTAATGCCACATGCATAGGTTTACTGACTACCTTACTCTCCAAACCGGAACACAACAGCGACAAGCACTGACGCTATTACAGTTATGACGTCATCCTAACAAAAGTTGGCCGGCGGTTCCATCATCAGCGGCACGGACTAACGGCGTCACAGTGGTCATCCCGACGTGATCCCTCTCGCTTCCACATCATTCCATGACGTCATCAACCTTCACAGTGATGACGTCATCCCGACGTGATCTTCAACACTAACAGCCATCAACGCGCCACTTTGTGCACGTTAGCGTAATTATATGTTCATTAAAAAGGAAAAGCAAATCAAGAGAATGCGGGTGAGGAGTCAAAGCCAGTCAAAGCGTGTTCGCGTCATTTACGCGCTTCGCGGTCCCTTTGACGCGGGAGGAAATACCGACAAAATTCGTGGAACGTACCTCAAAAAAGCAAAGAACATGTGAATCGGTTCCACAATAATTATCGTTCGCGCCATGACACGGCTTTCGCACGCGATTAGCTTTAGCTTTAGCTTTGTATGCACCTTTATCCTTTATAGCGGTTTATGGCCCCGATCGCGCTAGCGCATGCTGTTAGGTGACGATTGGTAGTCCAGATATGGCAAAAGTCTGGTAAACGGGTTTCTACTGTACAAATCTATCTAGTTTTATAGATTTCTCTAGAAAAAAGTAAATCATCCGCCGTTCTGTCAAGCAGTTCGTAAGAGGTGAACAATTTTCTGTGCGAGTCACTTCCACCCTGGCTACTAGGTGGTAGAGTTTTGCATTGTCTAGTCTGTGTCTGTATTTGGTACCACCAACCTACCTATTTTTGCAGTAATAGTGTCAATGCAAAACACTGTCGTGTTCCGATTTGGAGGGTAAGATAGTCGGTAAACTTATGCATGTTGCATTAAGATTTAAGACCCTGCTGCAGGAGTATCGTTGCACCATTAATATATTTGGTGTCTAATAGGCTACGATTGTCTCTTTCCACCAAGAGAGCCATTTGCTTGTTTACTATATTATGATATATAATCTTATTACTAATTTTAATCTTTGTAAACAATCAAGCGTTATAGTACATTAAATAAAACGCTTAACTATTTATGAAGATCTATTTTTCAGCCGTACGAATTACCGAATGAATAAATATCTGAATGAATTTCCTTTGTTTGTAAAATTCAGTCCTGCATTTCGCAATGAAATCCAGAAATGGAATATTGTACTAAAGGAATTTCGAAACAAACGTGGCCAAGAATCCCAGCGCTATTTTGCTATTCAGCTCTTTGCAAATTAACTCAAGCAAGTCTATTCCAAAACTCCTGAATGTTATCTTGAGTTAAAATATGTATTTTCCTTTTCTTCATGGTAAAATATAAAGAGTCATTTTAAAATATTTCTTGAAGTTTTCATATTATTTTAAAACCACGTTCTTTCAAGAAATTTTGTTATCTAATTGTATGTTCAATAAAGAAAAAATATATTACAAATTTCTATTTTGTTTCCAACGCTACTTTTTATATTTTTTGTCTGTTTTAATGATTATTTCTCGTCTTGTTTCATCTGCGTTGTATTACACTAGATTAAACATCAGAATGCTTTTCTCAGTTACATTATCAGGCCACTAGCTCAGATTTAGTCTGCAAAAATTAAATAAGAGTCTCTCGAATATTTATACGTAATAATTTTTCATAAGTGTTCAATACAAAAAAGTGTCCCGTTAAAAACATTACTTTTTAACTTGCTTGTTTTATTTTATTGCAAACTAGCAACCTGCTTGCGGTTTCACCCGCGTAGCTTTTGCTCCCGTGGGAATATCGGTAAGGTTTATATATTAAAACCTTCCTCAAAAATCAATCTATTTATAAAAAAATCGCATCAAAATCCGTTGCGTAGTTTTAAAGATATAAGGTTACATAGAGGCATAAGGACAGACAGAGAAAGCGACCTCGTTTTATACTACATAGTGATAGAACTCATTAATTCTTTTATTTAGACTACATTACGTATTAAAACTGACCTTTATAACAAGCACAGAATATATCACCTAATTTTCAATTGTTTTTCTAAATAACTAAAAAAGCCTTTGTTGTTATTCTTAGCTTAATGTGCAAAGAAGATTGATGAAATCGGTCTCAAAGAGCTACAAAAATATAGCGTCAGCCAAAATTTTCAAATTAGTTTAATGTACAATAAGCCCATATTAGAATTCAACAGACACATTCTAATATTTTAAAAAGAACACACTTGTATAGTCATGAAACTGTTTTCGATATTTCTCAATCAAACAAAGATTTTTCTTTTATGCCACAAAGTTAACACTTTCTTTTTTTTATGACCAACTAAACAAGTTAGAAAAATGTCGGATAGATAAGACGCAAAATGTAAAGCAAACTATTGTATAAAATACAACAAAAAGGAAAATATTTATTACTATAGTCGAAACTTACAATACCTTCTGTATTGTACTACTATTACTACTACTCTGCTGTATAAACAAACTGCTAGTACAATTAATATCATCCTAAACAGACAAAAAAAAAAAAACAAATGTCAATAATTAATTATCTGTGACAGAGTGACAACAAATACTTTGCATTGTTATCGTAAGCAAACGTTGTTTATCTTTTAAGTTTTAAGTGGTTAAAATCAAATAGGTATGAAAGATACAAAAACGTACAGTCCATTTCTTCTTCCTTGTCCATTTTAGTAAACAATAATGGCGGACCAGTAACTCAAATTGCTCATAGACAATTAATATGGGTGGAAAAACTCGAAAGATCTGTTGAACAAGTATGACATATTAAATTGAATGAATGATATTAATTGTGTTCGATAGTTTACTTTTGGTATGATCTAATTTAACTATTTGCACTATGCTATTTAAAAAGAATATGCCGGTAGACGGAACTTTCTGTCTGATTTTAATGTCAGGGTTTTAAGAGAAATCGAAATTTCTAATCTAATCTAGAAAGAATTCAAAGTCCCCTTACGATACGGTACCACGGTAAACGGTTCGGTCCACCACGGTAACTAACGATACCATTAAGAAATTACGTATCTACGCTATAATCTCTATAGGCACCACCGCTAACTTCTAGGGTCTGAACGAAACATCGTACAAAATAACATCATGTTGGCACTCTTTTTCAAGCGTGTTCTTGGGGATAAATAAAAGAAATTAGACCGACATTAATCCGCGGTGTGTGCTCTGTGTTGGTTGCAGTTTAAGACACAGGTTAATTTAAAAGTGTTTTGGCGTATTAATCGAAAAGTAAACTTTAATTATAATCAAGATTAGTTCAAGATCTAGGAGTTTAGATAATAATTGTGTCGAAAAGCGTTAATAATAATAAAATATATTTTCCTTCTTCCTTTTATTGATGCTACCAGCACTCTGGATATGTTGGTACCTATTTATTTTCGTAAATTTTAGTGTTGATATCTAAGATCTCAAAAAATCATACGATCTGTATATAAAATATCCTATACAAACATTTAAAAAATGCTGTATTGTATACTAAGGTTTATTTATTTTCTTTACGGCTAAAGTCAGTTGTAAAACTTAAAAGAGATTTTAATTTAGTCTATGGTGGAATTTCGACCACAGACGATAGCTATTAATATATTATTTTGCACTATTTTGTATAGAAGAAGAAGAAACACAACAAGAAAGGTAGCGGGATCCGAGGCACAATGCAACGCTGGCCGACCGCTAGTCAGTAGGGGGCCCAAGTAGCGTGCTAGGCACATGTGAAAGGCTGCCCCGCCAACTAGCGAAAAATCCTAAAATGCGCCATAGTGACGATTGGCGATCGGATGAGAGGGCCCTATGGACATTCTTGGGAGGGCTCGGGCGTCCCCGCAGTCTCCAGACTAGTCCCCAACAGTGTTACTTCGAGGTGTGTGTCTCAGGTCCGGAAGTATAGCGCCTCGATTCACTGCCGTCTTCACACCTACTTCACTCACTCTATTTAGTGAAAAGGACAAGGTACAGGAATAACGTTGTACAGCGGCAGCACCTCGAGCGGCAGCAGCTCGATGAAAGTATACCTCACCAACATCAGAGGTTTACATTCTAATCTCGCTGCAGTCCATTTCCACCTGGAGACTCATAAATTGGACAAGTAAGAAGAAATGACTGTATATCTATGTCAACGATTTGTTGCCACGTGAATGGCTTAATATAATATGTAATAATTGTGAATTCAAGTAATGTTAATCTCAAGTTAATTTTTACATTATTTTCATGAATTATACTCGAAGCATTATAAGAAGTGTCCGTGATACAATTCACATTTTAGAAAAAAAAATTACAATACGATAAGCACATTTTGTTAATATGCGTTACTTTTGAGGCGAACTTTTTATGGACTCTCATCTTTCTTGTTAAAAGTGTGCCCAAACACTTAATCAACAATGATTAAGAAAACAATGTCTACATTGGTCGTTGATCTGCTATAGTTTATCCTTCGACTGAAGCCTGCTCCAGAGGTTTCAACTCTGCTCTGTCGTTTACCGTACGATTCGTATTTTTGCGTCACTATTAAGACTGTCTCGACCTTAAATATTAAAACCGTGTTAAGCACTAATACTATGGTAACATAAAGCCTGGATAATATATTCATCCTTATAGAAATGTAGCATAATGACCTAATAAATGGCAGTGACATGATAAACCCCTTTTCTTCTTCTTCTTCTTCTATCCTACTTACCTGGTCAAAAGACATATTCTATGTTATAACTCTATATATAAAAATCAATGCCGCTTTTCATTGTAATTTTATAACTCAAGAACGGGTCCACCTATCCAAACCAAATGTTTAGGCTTTGTTCGGACTGTTTAGTAGGCGGTTTATGTGAAGTTTGCACAAAATCGGTGAGCGGTTCTTCATTTATCACATTTTTTGTAACAAATGAATTCAATAAATGGCGATATGTATCGAAGCACGTAACAGATCGCTAGTTTACTTATAAAATCACTTGTCTTAAATAGAATACTTAATGTGGAAATCAAACCATTTCTATAATTGATTAGATTCAAAACCCTAAAAGAGGGTTCCGAAGTCTTCAAGGAACCCTTATAGTTTCGACGTGTCCATCCAACTGTCCATCCGGAACTTAATTCACAGATTCTAAGTACTAGAAAGCTGTAATTTGGCGTTAATATACAAATTAGTCACTCCGACAAAGTGGTAAAGTAAAATCTTGAAAAATATGTTTAGGGTATCTCCCCTACACGTCTAATAGGGATGTTTAGCTTTTTCACGCGCATCCCATATTGTAGGATAGTGTTGGACTTGGAGGACTGGAGTGGATGTTGGATAGGATTGGTTGGATAGTTTAAAATATAGCGGGTTTTTGAAAACAAGTTTTCGACTAAGGGATCCGTTTGAGAATTATTAACCTTCAAAATATGTTTTTTACTAGACTCAAGTGTCTCTTCTCTTCTGCAGCTAAATGGTTGGTTTTGGAATTAGTATAAGTATTTATTTTTCGGAATTAGTATTTATTTTTTTACCTAAGATAGCACACAAGCAGATGGGTCTCTTGTTGGAAAGAGTCAACCACCACCTATAAACACCAAAGATGTTAATGGTTCGTTGCTATCTTGTGGCGTGGTCTAATGCCACATGCATAAATTTACCGGTTACCTTACCCTCCAAACCAGAACACGACAGTGACAAGCACTGACGCTAGTTTATGAGTGATAGTCCAAAAACTTACAAAATGTTCTTATCTAATGGTTTAAACGAGCAATTCTTGTGTATATATATATATATATATATATATATATATATATATATATATATATATATTTTTTTTTTTTCGGGTCAAGGAATCGATTTATCAAGATTCAAGGTCCAAGAAAAGATCAGTTTAAAAAATATGTGAAAAACCGAGCTAAGCTCGGTCAACCAGATATTAGTAGTTAAAGCAGATATATCTGTTATGTATAAAACAACATTGAGTCGTTGCGGAACTTGACCACTTTGTAGTCACGATGGTATAACCAATCGGTCGCCTTTTTCGACCTGCCTGGCACAACGGCAGTTGGTCTATTCTAGAAACGAGCCCGGATCAACTTGGGGGAATATTAAGAATAATTCTGCACGTAAATGGAAATATTAAGAACTAGCTGTGCCCGTTACTTCGTTTGCGTGGAAAAAATTCTAAAATAAAAACCCGCATAGTTCCCGTTCCCGTGGGATTTTCGGGATAAGAACTATCCTATGTCCTTTCTTGGGTCTCAAACTATATTTGTACCAAATTTTATCCAAATCGGTTCAGTGGTTTGGCCGTGAAAGCGTAACAGACAGACAGACAGAGTTACTTTCGATTTATAATATTAGTATGGATAGATTTACATGTAAATGTATTTTTACTTGTAAATTATTAAGATGTTGTAATTTTAATGTTGTTAGGGTCGTATTTTTTTGGAGTCCTTCAACTTTATTAACTGTTTTTGACATTCTATTTATATTTGTCTTGCAAGGTGTAAACACAATTTGTAAATGAAATATTTATTTACTTAATTTGAATACTGTCTTTAAAGAAGTATAACATACAACTAAAAAAAGTTGCATGCGCCAAATTAAAAAAAAAAATCATAAAGCAAGAAAAAATAAATTAAGTTTTTAAGTTTAAAATAAATACAGATCTAGAAGAAATATCTGCAATATACATCAATGTAATTAATAAAAGAGTCTTGAATATTATAAAATCATTTTATATAAAATAAGATAATAGTGTTTTTTTATTTTTATTTGAATGGTGATTTCTCATACCTTGTTACCTTAAGCAAAGGTAATACTGAACGTTTGAATTAATTAATTGAAATACTTCTTATACATTAGAGATGTTTCCCCGAGCCTTAGAAATTTTATCTCGAAAGGTTAATACTAAAAGCATTTTATCCTAGACGAGTTGAATTCGTATTAAACAGAGCATATGCGTAGGAAGTGGCCCTCTAACCTACTTTAAGATCGCCTTTGTTTGAATACATTCTAGATGCAAATTGAGAGTATCTGGAAAAAAACTCTTAGTTCTTTAGCATTACAATTTAGTTTTAGAGTCAATGATTATAGGAGCACTCTCTAATCAGATATGCTTGTGATGTACAAAAATTCAAGTCCTATCTCGGTCGTGGTTATAATAATCGTTTTTTTATATATCATAAGATAGCAAACAAGCAGATGGGTCTCCTGATGGAAAGAATCAACCATCGCCTATAGACACCAAAGATGTTAATAGTGCTTTGTTATCTTGTGGCGAGGTCTAATGCCACATGCATAAGTTTACCGGCTACCTTACCCTTCAAACCGGAACACGACAGCGACAAGCACTGACGCTCTTGCGGCAGGAATAGGTAAAGCGATCGTACCTAACCCGGGCGAGACAATGCAGAACTCTACCACCTAGTAGCCACGATGGTAGTGACTCGCATAGCCAATCGGTCGCCTTTTATGACCTGCCTGGCAGAACGGCAGTTGGTCTATTCTTCAAAGGAGCCTGGAACCAGCACGAAAAACTTATCAATCCAATAGATGTAAAAGCTATGGTACAATAACTGGATAGATTTATATATTTTTGGTTGATAGAACTGTTCGTAATACTGGAATGAAAAAGAGGTTGGAATTAAAAGTAAGTTTTGGTAAATAGATATGAAAATGCATTTCTTATACGTAGAAAGAAAATTGAAAGGAAATATTGAAAAAAACTAAGCAATGGATATAGGAAATAATATTTGCCTAACTAAAATGTCTTATTTTTATTAAATTATATTTTGGTGTGGTTAAAATTTCTGTGGTATAATTTTTCTTTCATATTACAGACTTAAGCCTGTTTTGAAAAAGTTTAGAAATATTAAGTAGTTTCAAGCAAGCGTCTCTTACATATTATAAACACATTTTTAATCTATTTATTTCAAAGGATAGCAAACAAACATGCATATAACTATGATGCTCTTAATGGATAAATAAAACCAACATCTATGGGCACCTAAGATGTTAATGATGCGTTGCTATTTGCATACGAGGGATATGAAAACCACATATATAACTTTATCAGCTGTTCTACCCTCCAAACTGAAACACAAGAGAACGCCGACGCTTTTGCAGCAGGAATAGATAATGTGGTGGTAACAAACCGGTGGAGATGTTGCACAACTCTGCCACCTAGTTAGTGGTCATGATGTTACTGACACGTATTAGCCTTCTCTCACTTTTTTAAGAGATACCTAGCAGTAAGGTAGTTGATCTATTCTTCAGAAATGAGCCCGTCAAAATGAAGAAAACAAGCTGTAAAATAAATAAACTAAACACTGAATTCAAAAGGAGAGAGTTTAATGTGTTACGTACTAGAGAAGCTATGATTAGTGATTAACCCTCGCTGCAGTGCTGAAATAATAATAAATTGTCCAACCAAAATCATAATTAAGCAGCGCTGCAACATATAATAGAGTGTAATATATAAGGTCCTTCCAAAATAGGTGATCATATTTTAACATAGCATTCAGTACGTCTAACCAAATATATCCAGCTAAAAAAGAGGTGATACAAGCGACTAAAGCTTTTTGATTTTTACGAATTTCATACTGCGTTTACGACTTACGAGCCCTAGCAGAGTGGTGAGTTTAGTCCCTTCAATCTCATTTTTGACTGGATATCTTTTGTTAGACGTACTGAATGTTGTGTTGAAATATGATCACCTTTTTTTGGAACGACCTTATATATTCGCGACCAATAGGTCATGGCCACCGTGAATTTCACGGTGCTCAAGCGTTTCATTCAATGTGCAGTACATAGAAGTATTTGCTCAAAAGCAGTATTTTTACTTCATATTGATATTTGGTTAAAAAAACTGTTACTGGCATTATTATAACGAATCAATAGACACAAAAATACCCCTTGTTGATGCGGACCCCCTTTGAAGACTAGACCATCTATTATTTTGCCCCGCAGGTCGTAAGAGGCTAATAATTGGAACATATCACTTCAATCGTGACTACTAGGTAGCGGAGTTCTGCAACGTCCTGGCCGGGTTTTTGGTACCACCACCTTGCTTATTTCTGCCGCAATAGCGTTAATATTTGTAATTGGTTTGTTCTGTTTTGAAGGATTAGGTAGCTGGTAAACATATGCACATAGAATTAACACCTCGTTATACGGATAGTAACGCATCATTAATATCTTTGGTGTCAACCATTTGCTGGTTTGTTGTCTAACTTAATAATTTAAAATTAAAAAAAACATTTCATCGTCAAAAATCAATTCAATATGTTTTATGTTATGAGCTTTATAATTGGTTCCTAATTAATATCATGTTAGGTTAATAGACTTTTATTCAGTGATATCTCTCACTAGATTGTCAATTGCATTTTTGAGATTGGAATTTTTTAAATAAAAAATTGATTGAATTTTTTTTATATTGGTAATATTTTCTTGGATTGATACTCTCTATTTCTTTGAAAAATAGGGTAAAAATAAGAATAGCTTAACAGTAAGCCATCGTTTGATAGAATAAACATGCTACCCTTTTAGATTCGTGTGTGGAAAAACAACAGGAACAAAGAACAGTATGTCATTGATAGGTAACTGAATAACTGTTTTCATGGCTTTGAAAATGGAACCATCGGAATCGATGTTCAAAACATCAATGAATGGTCAACTTGTAATTGTTTTTGCTATTTTGTATTTGTAAATTGAATATTTTTCTTGTATTGATGTTTATTTGTATCGACGTTTACTCGTATGACATGATATTCCAGGTGGAATGCCTACCACTGGAATACAACCAAATTAATCGATATTATATATTGATATCATTTTTTTCTTTTTTTTTTGTATTTGTATTTTGAACTTATTTATTGTTTTTGTATTAGTTTAACTGTTATTATTTTTGTAAGAGATCCTTTGAGTGAAATATTTTATTAACGCAGTAAAACTGCAGCAACCGATTTCCCGTTTTCTTTGTCTGTAGATCTTCACCAAATTAAAAAAAGACCACACTGGGAGCATACCCTCTCATACAAAAATATAAAAAAAGTATTTAAAATTCGGTCATAAATTACCGAGTTCTGAGGTAACCAACATAAAAAAAATATTATTCTTTACTCCATATTTCGGGTTAGCTGGAAGAAATTTCCACCAGTAGAGATAATCAACCGGCAGAAATTGCAAAAATTAAGGTTTACATGGAAAAGAAGTGTAAAAAGTTAAGGTTTTTATATAGCGCAAGGTCATGTTTTAACCAATTGGCATCATTAATCAAAATTATCTATATTTAATAACAAAACCTTACAAGAATTATTGTTTTAATATTTTTAGAAGATTAATAATCTAAACGGCGAACAAACGCAAAAGTAACCTTGCTCTTTATCGATTAATACAAATACTTACCAGAATTAATGTCCAAGGTACAAGAGAAAAGCGATATAGTTTGAATGCAATCGCACAAGAACATTTTCTTTATTCATTTGTAAAAAATTATCTATAAGATTCTTTCATCCCTAACACCAATAGAAACTTTGGTTCAGAGATAACAATCAACGATATTAAGCGTTAGACAAGTTTCCTAAGCCATGTACCTTAATCAAACGGTATTAGTTCAGAAAAACAACCTATTCTAACTTCGATAAAGTTTCTACCCGACAAACTTGTTATATACTTGTACCAAAATTGGACTGTGTATTGCGATGTGAATGTATGGGGGCAGCAAATTTCATTTCAACTTTTCCGAATTCGGAACCTAATTTGAAGTAAATGTTTGGCGATAAAAGAGTTATGAAGTACATCAAGTACTTGATTTCTAAGAGTTTTATGACACAAATAATTGCATATCCCTGTTTGATCTTTTGCTACTTTATATTTTTACACTGAAGTTACAATAGCCAAATTACAATGTACAAACAGTTTTATTAAAAAGTTAAAAAATTCTAAAGTGCACGCCTCATAACGCTCGTTTAATTTGAAACATATTTAAGGGTCACTTAATTAGATAATAATAATCAACAGGAAACAATCCCGTGACACAATAAAGATGTTGTTTGTACAAAATGCGTGAAATCGTAGCACATCCATACATAAAACATTCTGGTGAAAAAAATCCTCTATTCATTTTAATGGATATTTAGAAAATACGCTTACTTTTAACTTGTGTAAAAGAGGAGCCCAATGTGAACTCGGGCGCTTCGAAGAATAAGTTTTAGAAGAACCAGCCATTGTACCAGGCAGTTCGTAAAAGGCGAACGATTGGCTAAAGATGTCACCACTGTCGTTATTAATACTTAGTAGAGTTCCACAACGACTCGCCCCGTGCGCGAGTTTAAAATCACCAACTTGCCTATATATTAGACAATAGCGTCAATGCTTATCACTGTCGTATTCCAGTTTTGTGGGTAAGGTAGCCAGTAAACTAATGTACATAGCATTACTATCTTATCAAATGTATTTATTAGACACTAACATCTTTGAAGTCTATAGGCGATCTGCTTGTTACTTAACTATAATATGAAAAATGTAGAGAAAGTCAAGACAACTTATTTATAGTCAGATAATGGAGAAAAAATTTCACTGTTGCCTCTTCGTCGAAATATATAACATTATCTAACAAAGAGAAACTTCTAAACAAGTAAAAGTACTCGTAACATCAAAAGGAGAAAATACATTCGGCATCCAGTTGGATATTCTCAATATTTTTCTCAGTTTTGTTAAGTTGAAGGAGCAAACAAAATGGTTGCAAATAGTTTGGAGCGGATCAAAGGTAATCTGGGATGGCGAGGATAATAAATGCGATGCAGCTTTCGTGGGATAAGTCGAGGAATAAATTCAATTGACTCCAATATTTACGAAGGTTAGAAGCGAGTACTTAAGGGTTGCTATAAGCGTTTATATTTTTCTGCATAATTCTATGTTAACCTTAACGTAGGTATAAAGAACATGGGCGAGACTTCATACATAATTTTTTTAGTTATTACCTTGAAGTTAAATATACTTTGTAAGATTCTATAACAACTCTTTAACTTATACGCATTTAATAAATATTTTTTAAACTTGTGGAATACTAGCTCAATAAAGTTGGAATTTAGGTAAGGTTAACGTAAACATTCAGTTCTTTTCTTAGTTATCTATGTTTAAGTGTACATCTTGTCATTAGGTGTATTTAGTACAACTGCTAATCTTAGAAATCTAAGTAAGATTGACAAAATTCTAAGCTAAGATTCTGTCAAGACAATAGCTACTTAAAATAACAAAAAATAAATTAACTTTAAGCTATTCTTTAGTACAAAAGCAAGGAGAATTTTTATTTGATACTTATAATAAAAATTATGATATATAAACTTATTGTTTTTGTTATGCAATTATAATTAAACTTTTATACAATGGTAAAACTAAAATATAATAGAAGTCGATCAAATTAAAGAAAGAATCACATAAAAAATCTGAATATTTTTTACGTTATTCTTCCTAGCAATATATTTTATTTAATTAATTTAAAAAACGTAGAAAATTATACTAGCTTATCTAATATAATGACTGCGACTATAGGGCTACGAATTTGAACCTTATTTGTAAAAAAATGTTTTCGTCTACCTCCAAGGGGGTCCAAGAAAAAAATTCCATTCCGAGTTGTTTACGTCATTATCTCTTACTCCATTGAAAGTTGTCCGCTGTTTAACAGCTGCACGGCTTAGTTTATATATGTTATATTATATACATTGTATTATTATCCGATTATATATGTACAATGTCTATCACGTCATAGGTGGTTTCAGAGCATTAGACCCGATCAATCATTCAGAAGTTGCCGTGTACGAAAGTTAAAAAAATGTTTTTCAACATAACTGTGATTTTTTAACCAGTTATTTTGAACCAAGATAACATCGATAAAATCGCGTTCTAAAGTTAAAGCTCCAAAAAATTACATTAGGTAATTTTTTGATGCTTTAACTGAAACTCGTAGATTTTAAACTAACTCTATTAGAATACTTATTAGATATTTGCAAAAAACTAAAAATTGCCTGTTTTATTTTCATATAAAAAATGTTCTCGGCCTCCTAAATTAGGCTTATTAGATTTTAGGCTTACGTTGTACACAGTATGTGCACAACATAACTAATTTTTAAAATAGTAAAATATCAGTTATGTGGTATAATATTTACTAAAAACCCGGGTTATATTCATTAAACAAACATAATGAAATGCATACACTAAATTATAATGAGCCGTACGTCCAAAGGTTTCTATACATCCCCGGTGTCATGTTCAACTGGATTAGTCACCTGGAAACCATTGAAACTTGTGATGTCTGAAACTTCTGAATTACAAAACTGATGAACTTGAAATTCTTAAGGAACAATCTGTATAGTATTTCCTTTCAAACAAAATAATAATAAACGGTTTCGGACTATAGGTTAATGAATTAAAGCTAAATATATGTTTTGAGTTTCATCCCCTATCCCACGAGAACGGTGCTGAATTTTGGAATAAAAAGTATCGTATATGTTGCTCCAGGCTCTCCGCTATCACCGTGTCAAATTTCATTATTTTCTGTTCAGTAGTTTTTGCGTGATTGACGCACAAATTAACAGACAGGTAGAAGAAAATTTTAAAAATTAGTTTTTTCGCTTCTGTTATCGATATGTTAACCAACTCAATTATTATTTTTCAAAAAACTTTTATGTACAGAAATTATTTTTCTAGTCTTTTTATATTATGTATAGATATAGATGATGAAAAAAAAAGTTTTTTTTTTTATTATTTATATTTTATTTATATTATGTATTTTATATTATATTATGTATTAGATATAGATGATAAATATGATGATTTAGGAGTCTAAGTACTAAATTTTATAAGTGTATGTAAGTGTATATCTATTCTTTATTTATTTAACTACTGAACTGCATTTTTTATATCATTAGATAACAAACAAGCAGATGGGTCTCCTGATGGAAAGAGAAACCATCACCTATAGACACCAAAGATGTTAATGATGCGTAGCTAGTTATCCGTCTGGCGAGATTTCAGTGCCACATGCATAAATCTACAGTTACCATTTTCTTTTCAAACGGAAACATATCAATGACTAGCATTAATGCTATTGCGGCAGAATAGGTAAGGCTGTGGTACCATCAAGGAACTTATATACGATAACTGGAATCACTACAAAGCAATATTTGAAAAATAAAAATGTACTTTATTTCTATCCTAATAAAGTTGACATTTGTTTCTTACATAACAGAGGGGAAAAAAGTTCTGAGCAAGACAACGACATGAGTGGATGTTGTCCCTTTCTTGCAATTGCCAGTGTAAATAAAACTTGCGGATGGTAGATTTTTATATATTCGTTACTCGTTAAATCCTTTTCATTCATACACGTCGATAGATACATTAGCGTAAAATGTATTGTAATTAACACAGTGAGTTCTTAAATGTGCTTATTTTAATTATTACGTAATTACTAATGCAATGCAAAAACTATTTCTCAAATTAGTAGAATTACTTAGTAGTAATTTGCAAACTACGCATGGCCACACTTATATATGGCGATTGGCGCTTTATTTAGTAGAAAGTGACACACTCCACTCATGTCGTGGTACTCTTCGGAACGATTTTGAAGCGCGTGTAAGCATTCCGGGTAGAATATAACTTCCTTGGGTACCATATACTTACCCGGGCAAAACGTCACAGAACTCTACCACTTAGTATTCACGATGGTAGTCACACTTATAGCCAAGTAATCAGTTTTCGACCTGCCGGGCAGAACTGCCATTCTGCTTATGTGGTATGTAATGGTGGTCTATTCTTCAAAGGAGCTCGGTCCAACACGGGGGAAAGTGGCAAAGTTTTAGCACCGATCCCTACTCTCCTTATCCTGTCTTAACTTGCGTAACCACGCTTGCGTATAGATAAACATATCATCGATATAGTTTTTCATACAAACTTTCATCCCATATTTCAAACTCTTAGGCTACGTCCACACGGACAGGTGGCTTTTCTAAAGTCTAGTTCCTCGCGCCTCGAGACAAAAAACCAACACGTTGGTTTATTTCGATAGGTTCCTAAGCAATTAGCTAGGTGCTAAGCGCGCAATGCGGCTGGTCGCGAACATTGTACAACGTTAGTTTTACTAAGCTACTCGCTCGCCGTGTTGGTCCCGGCCTCCTTTGAATAATAGGCCAACTGCCGTTCTGCCAGGCAGGTCGTAAAAGGCGACCGATTGGCTATCGAGTCACTGCCATCGTGGCTACTAGGTGGTAGAGTTCTGCATTGTCTCGTCCGGGTCTGGTACCACCGCCTTACCTATTCCTGCTGCAATAGCGTCAGTGCTTGTCACTGTCGTGTTCCGGTTTGGAGGGTTAGGTAGCCGGTAAACTTATGCATGTGGCATTAGACCTCGCCACAAGATAGCAACGCACCATTAACATCTTTGGTGTCTATAGGCGATTGTTGACTCTTTCCATCAGGAGATCCATCTGCTTGTTTGCTATCGTATGATATAAAAAAAAAAAAGATATAAATTTAGATGGTTCGATAGGCTTTAGATGTTAAGCAAGCTGCCTGTGTATGCGGACGTAACCTTAGAAATTGATTTTTAAAGAAAAGTAGCCCATATTTGACCCCGATTCTTTAACTATCTCTATGCCAAATTTTATCGATAGACAGACAAACAGATAGGCATTATCATTTATAAGTATGGAATAATATTATTATGTATGTTTTAGTAACCTGTTAGCACGGAGTGTTACGAGTAACTGCTATAAAAATTTGATTTTCTAGGAAAATCCATCTAATCCAGAAAAAGTCTCAATAATTTTTTCCACCGGGTAATCGCACTTGGGACTTCATGGTTTGAGTTGAATATATTTATTATTACTATAATATTTTTAATTTGTTTTTATATCTAAAGATAGCAAACAAACAGATGGGTCTCCTGATGGAAAGAGTTTTACCTTCGCCTATAGACACCAAGGGTGTTAATGGTGCGTTGCTATCATGTAGAGAGGTCTAATGCCACATGCATAAGTTTACTGGCTACCTTACCCTCCAAACCGGAACACGACAGCGACAAGCACTGACGCTATTGCAGCAGGAATAGGCAAAGCGGTGGTACCAGACCTGGGTGAGACAATGCAGAACTCTACCACCTAGTATATTTATTAATTAATTCTCTTGTACTGCTTCGCAATAAGGTAATTACAATTAATTTCCAACCGGTTTCGCTAGCAATGCATTATTAACATCTTTGATGTCTACAAGCAATTGTTTTTCTTTCCATCAAGAGAGCCATCTGCTTGTTTGCTATCTAAATATATAAAAAAACTGCCATTGCCATGTATTACCACAGAATACTCAGAGACTAACAGAAGTCAATATTATATATAAGTAATATTCGAGTATAGCACACATAGACACCTCTCACGGACGCGATATCTCGGAGTGGTGCGGAACAAACTGTCCCGAACCATTCCGAGATATCGCGTCCGTGAGAGGTGTCTATGTGTGCGTTGCTCGAATATCACATGTGCGTAAATTGACTACAGAGTGCTAAGTGTGAGTTTTTCTTTTCGCATTCGATCGTGAGCGTGTTTGGAGTTTACTAGGAATTTGTATGTGATTTGTACAGCGCCACCTAGTGGTAAACGTGAGAAACCAGTTTACCACTAGGTGGCGCTGTACAAATCACATACAAATTCCTAGTAAACTCGAAACGCGCTCACGATCGAATGCGAAAAGAAAAACTCACACTTAGCACTCTGTTAGTCTTCAGTATACTGTAGTATCACTGTCATCTTGACTACTAGGTGGTAGAATTCCGTAACATCTCGCCCAAGTTTGGTACCACTGATTTACCTATTCTTGTCGCAATACCGTTGTGAGTGCTACGGCCGTGTATTAGTTCTGAGGCTAATGTAATTAGTATCTTTTTAAGTTTTTTTTTTAATTTATTGTCCAAAACTTTCACATATTACATAAATATCTTCACGCCCGTATCCTCGAAGAGGTAGGCAGAGGTACAACAAGTGCACCCACGATTAGTCGAAAATACTTGGTCCCACAAATGTGATAGGTGGCACACCTATCGCCAACCGGGTACTTTCCAATCCCGGGCAACCTTGTTTTTATCAGAAAACTGAAAAAAAACACATTTTTGAATTGCCCGACTCAGGAATCGAACCCGGGACCTCATGTGATCAACTCCGACACCGGACCACTAGACCACAGAGAGAGATTACATATATTGATAAAAACAGCTATGCACTAAAACGTTTAGTTTATCTGGCAGCAGCTGTGGAGTCGACTGTGGATAATATATTATTATTATTATTATTAAACACTGCATAGAGAAAAATCACCACTTTGCGACCAGCGAATATAATCTAAGCCATAGACCACATGAATACTAATAGACACGCTATTGGGAATGAAGCATGTCACCACATATATGAGCAGACGCTCCTGTCACTGTAAAAAGTGTCATACATTTGTACGCATATTATATCGTAAATAAAAAGAAAAAAGCCATGTTGTACTGTTTTATCGTACCGAATGGGATGTTAAGGCTTAAAAATTACCCTTGAAGTGATTTTATTATTAAGTATGTATATGCAAGCTACACTGACCAAATAAGGAATTGTCTTGAGAGGCATATCCATTTAATCCGTGATCTAAACCATAACACTGTCGTAAAACAAAAAGAAAAATCACAATTAAAGTATTAAAGTTATTTAATGAAACATGTTATTTTACGCAACCAATACGCCATTATAACAAAAATAACACTGAGGATTTTCATTTCACGTGTTGGAAGTTCGGACATGAAGTTTATGACGTGGAAATTGTTTGAAAAGGCGACATCACACAGCTTAGGGAAGCGTGAACTATGACGGCCGCTCTCAATATGTGTAGAACGCCCGTTAAATAAACAATATAATCTATTCATACATCGATGTTTTACTACGTAGTTTTATTTAGACAGACACTTGTATAATGAAAGTGGTGCTGATGAGTATCAGCGTATGGAAAAATTTATCTTTGTTTTCAAGTATATATATGTTTAAGCACTTATTCCGTATCTACTTTGGAAAAATAAAAAAGCATGAGCTTGAGAAAACTTAAAAAAAGACGTGTGGCACTCGCAGACTGCCGCGGTAAAGCTATTGCATAGCATTTTTTATCAACTTATGCAGTTATAATTATATATTTATTTTATTTATGCATTTTTTTTCTTTTTTTTCTTTGATTTACTTTTTTCTTTGTGGTGGCCGATAAAAAAACAATTTTTTTTCTTTGTTGTTGTGTTAATGTTAATATTGTTCAAAATATTTTTATTATCTTTCAATACATGTCGGTTCTTCAGGAATATTTAATAAATGCACTTTGTTTATTCATATTTAAAACACTTTGTACACAAATTATACGAGTACAGATATTCACTGTTGTACGTAGATGATAAATACCTATACACCTATATACTTTCTCACAAACAGCTGATTACGGTAGTTTTCCAATACAACCAATGCCATCTAAAGGTGGGTTGCTGAACTAAAGAGACAAGCGTGATATTTCAAAAAGTCATTAAGTATTTATCGATAGATGGAAAAACTAAAAAGTATCACCGCTGTGCCGGTCGGAGTGGGGCGTGTTAGGTATTTTTCGTTACGGAATTTCTGGATTCGTTCTCCACGCTCAAGGCCCGCGATAGAAGCTATGCAATAGCTTAAAAACTTTAAAAGCAACAAAAAAAAAATCGATATGATAGGACCGAAATCTGCGGTTCCCTCTGTCCGGGAAGTTTTAATGTAACGGCTCAAACAATCACAAACGCTGCAATAAAAAAAAAATAATAAAAAATGAACAAAAAATCAATAACAAATGAAAAAAATGAAATTCAAATATAAAATCCTGAATCGCGATATCACAATTATTTATCTTGTAACACTATATACAAGTTTCAACGTTTCTCAAATGGACTTCGGTCCCCAGGCAGTACACCTTGCCTGGCTGGGAAGATCTTCCTTTTCCCCTTCTTTGTCCTTGTGTGACGTCATCAACCTCCACAGTAATGACGTCATACTGACAAGAAGCTGGCCCGCTGGTTCCATCACTTCGACCCTTCCGTGGCACGGACCAGCGGCGCCACATTAACCAACAGAATCACTGTCGATTGGTCCAAAGTAGCAAAATTTTTTATGCTTTGTAATCAATTCTGTCGATTGTACTGATTGCTAAACTTCACACGTAAATACTAGTTAAATTAGTTCATCGTTATAGATGAAATTTACATTTATAATAGTGATGAATCCATACTAATATTATAAATGCGAAAGTCTGTCTGTCTGTTAGTCTGTTACGTTTTTACGGCTAAACCGCTGGACCGATTTTCATGAAATTTGGCATGGATATAGTTGAAGATCCGGGTCAAACATTGGCTAATTTTTTTTTTCAATAATCAGTTCCTGGAGGGCTGAACTAGGGGATGAAATTTTTATTAAAAGCTATTTGGACGACATATTAATATACTCGCGGGCGAAGCTGCGCGGGTCGGCTAGTACTAATATATTTGTATTATAGCACTTACTCCTTACTTGCTTGGGAAAACATGAAAAACTTCAAAACAACAAAGAAAAATTTCGACTCGCTAGGATTTGAACCTGCAACCTTGCCTCAAGTCGGGATGCTCTAACCACTGGGTCAGTTGGTAAGAGCCGCCCCGTTGGTCGAGTGGTTAGCGGCCCTGACTACGCAATCGACGGGGCTCGGGTCCGATCCCCGACGGGGACAAGCATTTGCGTGATGAGCATAAATGTTTGTTTTTCCGGGTTTGGGTGTTTATTAAATATATTCCATGTATTTATATATGTATTTCTATGTATTAGTATCGTTGACTAACACCCATTACACAAGCAAATAATTTGCTTACTTTGGGGTTAGATCAGTAAGTGTAATTTGTCCCGTGAATATTATATTATTATAATAAAAAATAATCTCGAGGTTAAATTGACCGCGGAGACATGTCCACTTTGTATTTACTTCTTTGATTGAAATTTCCATAAGTTGGGACACCTCCTCAATAGCTTCATATCTTTATATTTGTTTTAGCGCAATCTGACATTAAAGCATCCCAAATCGCGAGCGCTCGCGTATTAAATCGATGAAAAACAACGTTCAATACTATCGATACTATCGAAGTTGGCGTTTCTATATATATATATATATATATATATATATATATATATATATATATATAAATTAATTGCTGTTCGTTAGTCTCGTAAAACTTGAGAATGGCTGAACCGATTTGGCTAATTTTAGTTTTAAATTAATTGTTGAAGTCCAGGAAAGGTATAAAAGGTGAGAAAATATAGAAAAAAATAAGAGTAGTTGAAAAGGCAGAACAACGTTTGCCAAGTCAGCTAGTAATAGTATATACAATTTCAAGTTCCGTCACTTATTTCGTCAACTAATATATCTGGGGCTTAAAATCTCTGAGTCATGAAGTTGAGAGTTGAGAGTGAAGAAAGTTACCGGGTCAGAGCAAGAAAATCTTTCGGAATATATCTACATAAATAATCATGCAAATTGGTTGGGAGAGAGGTAGTTTGAGCGAAACATTTCTTGGCTTCGACTTGTTAAGAGTAAAGTGAAATCTCAACCGCTTCGCGGTATGAAGCGTGCAATAAAAAAAAAAATGACGTGGTGTCGCGGGACACCAGGTAGGAACGAACTTCCTTCGGCTAAACGGCACTACTCGCTTGTGTACGCGACTGTCGCGCCTGCGCACGTCTCATTTAACGCTTTTATTCCACGCATTTTTCTTACGGTTTTACTATCACATTTTTTTTAGTTCGGTCGCGCAGCAAAATCCCTATCCCCTCCAAGCCTGCCGTAAGGAACTTCGTTCCAACAAGAAAATATGAAAATAAAAAGAAACAAAATTGGTGTGCATTATATTAGTATCAAGTCTGATGACCGAAAGTCTTAATCACACACACCAAGTGGACCAATTTTGTTTTTTATAATAATTTTTTCCGCAATTTTTTTTCGAATCTAAAAAGTTATGATATACTTGGGATTTTCTTGATTTTATAGTTTTTTTTTTTTGTAAAATTGCCATCAACATTTTTTAAACTGTGGTACAAAGTGTACTTGGCGTAAATGTTTATAGTAAAACTGTTTTTGTTTGGATCAGTGTATAAGAAACGCACACCCTCAATGTTCGCAAGCAACGATGATATGAAATCACCCCTTCCCTGCAGGCGAACGCGGGGATATTTTCCGTTCGCCTCGGATAACATGTGTTAGCAACCGCGCTTAACGACAAGTACTAGCCGGCCAAATGTGTGGAGCACTTGCGTTATGCACCTGTTATTTTAAGATAATGACGTCACAATAACAGTGGACAAAATATATAACGAAGAATGGTATAAATAGGCGGGGATAACATGTTTTCGATTCATTACAATTCTATCGCTTGTTGAGGGCGTTACCTGCCCAAAAATAATACTGTGCGTGTGAAAATGATTAAAGTGTTTTATTTGGCCAAACTGCTTCTAGGTTATACATGTTTGCATGTTTTAGCTAACAAAACATATAGGATACGCTTATATTTTGTTAGGAGTTTGATGTTAGGTGTTAGTTTAATCACTAAACAAAACAGTGTCGTAGGACACCCGCTTTAAGATTAAAACATAAAATAACACACAAATAATACAGCTAAAATAAGAATCTTCTCGTTTAAGGAACTTCACAGTGAAAAAATATTCACAAAATATGTCATATAACGCTAATGAAAAAAAATAATATTTTATGACGCACAACCACGATGTCACACGAAAAAGTTAATTACTCCATAAAAAGTGGACGTTAAGCCACTATCTGCGAAGAGCATTTTGTCTCAGCACGACCTTTCAAGCCATTCTTATATAAAGTATTGTGCAAAATACTGCTTATATCTTCCGTGTTATAAATCTCACTTGACAAATGATAGGGTTCTCATATGACGGGCCAAATTCATTTATTACACATTATGTTCGCCGCTTGGGTCCGTAATCTAAAAATAGGAGCTTTTTGGTTGGACTCCTAGCGTATTATACTAAGATGGGTAAAACTAATCCTATGTGATAAATTTTAGGGATAAAGGCCTATTTTCAACAATTATTTTCAACATAAGCCAAATATAATCTTCCCCGTGTTGGTCCCGGGCTCCTTTGAAGAATAGGCCAACTGCCGTTTTGCCAGGCAGGTCGTAAAAGGCGACTGAGTGGCTATGCGCGTCACTTCCATCGTGACTACTAGGTGGTAGAGTTCTGCATCGGCACGACCGGGTCTGGTACCACCGCCTTACCTATTCCTGCCGCATTAGTGTCAGTGCTGGTCACTGTCGTGTTCTGGTTTGGAGGGAAAGGTAGCCGGTAAACTTATGCATGTGGCATTAGACCTCGCCACAAGATAGCAACCACCGACCACACAGCCTATAGACGGCTAATGTTTGATTTTCCGTATTGAATGCATTCTGGCAACTAGCTGAGGTTAGACGAAGTGGGGTTGCAACGCCGTAATTGGCTAACTCAAGGCCACAGTGAAAGATAGTAATGTACAGAGCATCTGATTGGTCGACACTGATTACCCAATCACTACTCATTGGCGCGTGGACATTTACATCGGAACTATAAGTCAGATGTGTTGACACAAGTCATTCGCCTATTATTAGGTGTCTATGGGCTGTGTGGTCAGTGATAGCAACGCACCATTAACATCTTTGGTGTCTATAGGCGATGGTTGACTCTTTCTATCAGGAGCCCCATCTGCTTGTTTGCTATCTTATGACATAAAAAAAATATAATCCATACTAATATTGTAAATGCGAAAGTAACTGTCTGTCTGTATCTTCTTCACGCCTAAACCACTGAACCGATTTGCATGAAATTTGGTAAAAAGATAGTTTGAGATCTGAAAAATAACACAGGACTTTTTGTCCCTGAAATACTACGGGAAAAGAAACTACGTAGGTAAAATCCCGGGACTATATAATTTGAAACCTTTTTCCACGCAGACGAATTCACAGGCACAGCTAGTTTAATATAAGTTGATCCGCGCAGTTTCACCCAAGAAAGCGCCCGCTATATGGACGAAATGCTAGATTTACATGTCGTCCATATCGTTTTTCTACAAACTTTCATTCCTTATTATTTTTGGTTGGTCTATTTTAGACCCTAGATCTTCCAAATTTTATTAAAATGAGTTTATTGGTTTAGCCATGACAACGTAACAAACTTACGCATTTATAATACTAGCTACAGCGTAAAGCCCGCTGGATTACAACATTTTTTGGTAAACCCCGCGAGATCACCTAATTTTTCCGGGATAAATATTAGCTGTGCTATTCCCGATCATCATCTGCCTGTGTGCCAAATTTCATTCTTATCTTTTTATGTGATTGAGTTACAAACATCCATCCATAAATCCATTCAAACATCAAAACTTGCGTATTTATAGGGATACTGAAAACCAGTGTTGAGGTTCACCAAGCCTCAACAAATACTGAGTTATTATTCCCTTTTAATGGACTCAATTTACCACTCACTATTACTATCACCTTTTACTCTTTCTTTTAGATATAAGTTTTTTTGTTAGCATAAGCTTCGATTTGTTTCTTTTTTGTTTTTTATGGTAAACGTCCATTAATAAATAATTTCTTATTCTTATTACTAGCTGCAGCGTGCAGCCTCCTGCATTATAAAAGTTTTTAGTGAATCCCGCGGGATAACCTGACTTTTCCGGGATAAAAAATAGCCTATATATTATTCTGGGTCTTCAGCTATCTTTATACTAAATTTGATCGTAATCGGTTCAGTAGTATTTGCGTGAAAGAGTAACAAACATCCATACATACATACTCACAAACTTTCGCATTTATAATATTAGTAGGATATAGATTATAATATTATATGTATAAATATGGAAACTTTCCAGCGTTCACCTTATCAGAGGTCGTGGCGTTTGTGACACGTTGCAGAATGGATTTTGGTAAAATGTACGTTTGCAGAAAAATGCACAAGTTTTCAATACCGTAACGAGCTATGGAGTTTATCTATATCATAAGTAGATAGGTACATCAGAGATTAGCGCGTACACCAAACATACAAACAAACGCTCCAGCTTTATAATGTTAGTATAGATAAATTGGCTGTTGAAAAATTACGATAATTATTTAATACATAATGTTTTCGTTTTAAGTATTGTTAAGTATATTATATGTGCACTACAGCCGGGGGAGCCAGCGGACTGTAAATCTGTTCTTCTCTCTTCGATGCCCCACCAGCCGTAGTGCTTTTGTCCGTGAGCCGGGTGTCGCCGGGAAGAAGAAATAGAGACCACAACTGTTCGTTGCAAAGGCACTTTATTGTAACGAAATAGCAATAAAGCTAGCACCGTTGCAAATATTTAAACTATTCTATGGAGAGCCAGTACTTGCCCTAACACTGCCCTACTCTAAAGCCGGTACCCTATGGATATACTAAAGCCCAGGAACTTGTCTGGGAAACTTATTGAGTCGTAACGAAATTGTAACTTTATCGGAACTGGAACGGAACGGAACTGATTGTATGGCCGCGCTCTCCGATATTTATAGTGCGCGGCCAGACGAGCGGCGGAAATCTACAAAGACAAACGGCGCCGGGTGTGGCGCCACAATGTCTGGGATTTGTTAAAATCCCACTTTTCGCAATCTATTCTTAATAATTTTATCTTAGGTAGCTTCTTCTACCTCTAATTAACTAGTGTGGCCCTCTAGCGAGTGCAACGGTACTACCTTTTTACAAATATATGCAAAACAAAGTACGTAATGCCCTAAGACCTACCGAAAACGAATTACAATGTGTTATTTCTTATTTACATACAAGGATCTAACACAAAGAAACTTGTACAATAATAAACAAGGGTGTTATATACATTATACGTTCTTACAGGACCTCGGAAACTCTTACAGTTACAGAGTTGTACGCCTTTTCAGGTCGTACTATCCTGTTAACTATCTTTATATTACAGAAAAGTGTCTAAACATATGCCTAAGGCTTATACTTACATTATACATACTATTTACAATTGTAAAACATTTGTTTTAACAAAGAATTTTGCACTTTTCGGATTTTCGTAATTGCGAGTTCCCGCATATAAATACTATCTCGCAAGAGTCGACTCGTAATGTCGTCGACTGCGTGGAACTCGCTTTATTCGTAATATGCCTATTAGGCAACGATCATAGCTACATAAAGCCTTATTATTTCTACACAACAAAGCTGTATGTAGGTCTTAGGGCGAATAAAAGACGAAAATGAACATTATTTATTATAGAAAACTTACGAACTAAACGAAATATACATTCTATCCTGCCTTACTATCTATTTACATTAATATTTACAATAAAACATGTCTGTGCTGCACATTCTCCCGCCTATAACACGCAGTGTTATACTAAATATGGTGCAGCCAGACTAACTTCTTAACCGGTCTTCGCATGACTCCCGCAGCCGTACGTACGTCAGCCACTCGTACCACGCCGTCCGCTCCAGGGTGTACTGCCTCGATGATCCCCGTTGGCCACGTATTTCTTGGCAGCGCGCCGTCAGCGATGAGCACGATGTCGCCGACGCGCAACTCTGCTCCTCTTCCGTGAGGCTCCCGCCGCTTTTGGAGTAGCGGAAGCGCTTCTCGTACCCAGCGTGACCAGAAGTGGTTGGCCAGCTGTTGTGAGTGCCGCCAGTGGCGGCGGCCGATGGTATCGCCTTCGGAGAACGCGCCCGGGACAGGCACGCGTGATGGTCCGCCCAGCAGGAAGTGATTGGGCGTCAGTGGTGCCGGGTCTTCTGGTGAAACCGACACGTGAGTGAGAGGTCGGCTGTTGAGCGTGTGTTCGACCTCTACCAGCAGTGTGTGCAGTACCTCTTCTGGTGGATGCCGCTGTTGCAGCACGGCGAACAGTGCAGCCTTGACAGAGCGCACCATGCGCTCCCATGCGCCTCCCATGAAAGGCGCGCTCGGCGGGATGAACTTCCATTTGATTGAGTAGTTGGCTGCTGCTTCTTTAGTGGCGTCTAGTGCGGCGCGCCTCAGCTCTGCATCAGCGCCGCGCAGGTTTGTGCCGTTGTCGCTCCAAACCTCGGTGGGGCACCCGCGGCGCGACATCATGCGCCGCAGTGCCATTACTGCGGAGTCCGTAGTCAGGTTGGCGGCTATCTCCAGGTGGACCGCCCTTGAAGTAAGGCAGGTGAAAAGCGCCACGTATCTCTTCTCGTGGCGCCGCCCGATGGTCACGCTGTATGGCCCGAGAAAGTCCAGGCCCACGTAGGTGAAGGCTCGCTGATGGTGCGCGACCCGGGACTTCGGCAGGTCGCCTGTAGGCGGCTGTGGCGGGATAGCGCTTCTTCTTCTGCAAAGCGCGCAGCTCTTTACTATGCCGCGCACGGTGGGGCGAAGCCGTAAAACCCAAAATTTCTGTAATATTTCACTCGTAGTTGCTTCCACCCCGCTATGGTGAAGACGCCGGTGTTCATGTTCTATATAGAGGCGGGTGTATGGGTGACGGCCATCTAGTACGGCCGGCTCTCGTAATTCTTCATTTATATCTTCTGCCGCCGCTATTCGTGACTTTATTTTTAAAATGCCTTCTTGATCGATGAACAATGATAACTGTTTCAACCGGCTGTCTCTTGCTATCGCGCTCCCGCCCGTAATAGCTTATATTTCGCTAGCAAAGCTTTCTTGCTGTGATAATTTTATTAACAATTTTTCGGCGTTAATGATTTCAACGCCATCTAGCGGCAAGTAACGTCGTTTTTCTTCCAAACTTCGTGGCTTCTTAATTTTCTCTGTTTTCCTCGAGCTTTTCGTATACTTTTTTCCCCAATCTTCATCATCGGAGGCACTCGGAGCTGTGCGCTTACGCACACCGGCGACACATTTCTTATTTGGTCTGCAGAGCTCGATGAACTGCAGCACGCGCGCTGTTGCACGCACCAGTCGAAGCCACGATGAAAACCTTGATATTTCCGGTAGTGCTTCTGTTATACACACAATTTTTCTAACGTTATTTACAATATTTACACTATTTACAGCTGCCGACGGTTTTTCTTCGCCTGTTATTTCGCTACTGGTAGCGACATCTTGCGGCCACTTGTCCTCTTCTAAGTATAGGAAGGCCGGACCAACGAACCATCTATGTTGGTCTCCAAATTCTTCCGGGATATGGCGAGTAGCATCATCAGCTACATTGTCGCGAGACGGCACCCATCGCCACTCTGCGACCTTCGTAATATCTTCAATTTCTGCTACTCGATGGGCAACAAACGGCTTGAATGCTCGCGAGCCTGTGCGTAGCCACGATAGAACTGTGCGGCTGTCTGTCCAGTACACCCTGCGGCTTGGCTGATACTCGTACTCCTCCATGACGTGCTGAGCTAGGCGGGCACCTAGTAAAGCTGCTTGAATTTCTAACCTTGGTATGGAGGTAAACTTGAGCGGGCTGACTCTTTCTTTGGCTGCTGCTAGGCTGACGCTGACTTCGCCATCCTCGTTGACTATGCGCCAGTAGACCGCCGCTGCATAGGCAGACTCACTGGCATCCGTAAAGATGTGCAGCTGCCGATCTCGCGCTCGCGCCAGGTTAGGATGTGCGCGAGGTATTTCCAGATGTTCCATTCTTCTCACGTCTTGAAGCCAGCTTCTCCATGTCTTCTCTAAGTCCGCAGGTAAAGGCTCGTCCCATGGTAGTCCGATTCGCCACGTTTCTTGAAGTAAATGTTTCGCGTGAATAGTTACAGGTGTAATTAAACCTAAAGAATCGAAAATAGACATAGCTACCCGTAACGCGTGTCTCTTCGTAGGTGTTTTATCTTCATCGTACACCGCTTTAACATTGAAACCCAGCTTATCGTTATGAGGTTTCCATTTTAATCCCAAAACCTTCTCGCTTTCTGTGCTTAGTTCCCAATCGCCGCCCAGAGATGGCGCTACTAGTAGCGTTTTAGCTACGGCCGAGTTGTTCGTTTCCATCCGCGCAGCTGGAAATGCGCCTGTTGATGAATAAAGCTAACCTGCGAGGCTATTCTGATGGCATCTTCCTCACTATCGAAGCTCTGCAGGTAATCGTCCATGTAATGGTTTCTTACCACGGCTGTAGCGGCGTCGGGATAGAGGTGGGCGTACTCTTTTGCGTTCTTATTTTTTACGAAAATAGCGGTGCTTGGTGATGACGCAGCTCCAAATACGACGCTGGTCATCCGATACTCACGTGGCGAATCTTTTCTATCGCTTCCTCGCCATAGGAAACGTAATGCGTCCCGGTCTTGTTGTCGTACACGTATTTGCAGAAACATTTCTTTTATGTCTGCTGTCACGGCGATAGACAGCTGTCGAAATCTCATTAGCACTCCGGGTAGGTTCTGTAGAAGGTCTGGACCAGCTAATAACATGTCGTTGAGACTTACTCCATTGACCCGCGCAGCTGCGTCGTATACTATGCGCGGCTTAGGTTTTGCAGGATTCACTACTGCAAAGTGAGGCAGGTACCAGCTGGATTGGCTAGGTGACTCGTTGGCGGGTTCGGCGTAACCACTATCAAATAAATGTTGTACCTGTTTCTCGTATGCCTCCTTTAGCGCGGGGTCCTTGTCCAGACGTCTCTCTGTATTATACAATCTTTTAATAGCCAGGCCGCGGCTATCAGGAAACTCGCGGCTATCTTCTTTCCATAATAGACCTGCCTCGTAGCGCCCGTCAGGTAAGCGCTTACACGTACTTTCTAAAATCTGCAGGGCTCGCTGCTCGTTCTGGTTGATGGGCTGGCGCGGAGTGATGCCGACACTGTCCAAATCGAAATAATTTCTTATTACCTTTTCTATGTCTTCATCCTGTTCGGCATAGGCAGCTCTCTGCACTAGGTGGACTCGCTGCTTGTGGCGGTAGTCCACACCATGTAGCACCCAGCCAAGGTGCGTGAGCGATGCTACTGGTTGTCCACGTCTTCCGCTCTTCACAGCCCTCGTCACAATCAGGTGCCAGTTGTCCTGGCCGATGAGCACGGTTGGCACGGCGCGCTCCATGATGACATCTTCTTCTATATCTTCTTCTATATCTTCTAGATGTCTGCAGTTGTTGACGATGGATCTATTAACAGACTGTGGCGATAGGTTAAGGTTACCTATAGTTCTTCCTATTATCCGATGTCGCTGATGGTGATGAAGGCCCTTGATGGTGACTGTGATGCGGCGCGACCTCTCTGCGTTGAGTCGCGTACCGCCAACTGTCTCGATGCGGAACGGCTCCACCGGCCCGCGAGCTCCTATCCGTGCAGCCACCTTCTCTTCCACCAGCGTGACTGTAGAACCTTCATCCAATAGTGCGTATGTGTTCACGCTGCCCCTGGAACCTGTCAGGACAATCGGTACAACTTTAAGGTAGGCGCGTGGCGCGCTTGACTGCGTTGACGTCACCACGGCGTCGCTGTCTTCTGCTTGATCATCAGGTGTCTTCTTCGTATAACTGTTGCGGCTATTGTGTAGCCGCCGATGGTGCGAGCTCTTGCACCCGTCGATGCCGCACTGCCGAAACTTGCACTCGTGTTTTGGCTTTCTTTTTTGTAGACACCTGAAACATAAATTATTACGTTTTGCCATAGCCCACCTATCGTCAACACTAGCTTTCGTAAACTGTTCACATATAGAGCTAGTATGTGCATCTTGACATATCGCACATTTATCTCTCTTCACTTGTGGTTCATATTTCTGTGTGTGTGTTCGCTGTGTTTTCTTAAAAACTTGTTGATTTTCTTTCGTAGGTTCATGTGGCACCAACGCAGCACACATCTCGGCTTCTTTCATTAAAAATTCACTAATCATTTGTAGATCGGGTTTTCTATCTTCCCGTCTTGCGTACTGGAACCAACTGTGCTGCAACGTATAATTGAACTTCGCTAATAAACTATTCACTGCCACCGTATCGTGTAGGTAGCTCTCTCTATTGAGAGCTCGAATCGTAGCGACGATATTGTTCACTTTACTGGCGAACACACACGTTTCCCGCGCACTTTCTTTCACTCGCGGCAATGCCTTGATTTTTTCTAATTCTGCGTTCACTAGTGCGTCGGGCCGACCAAACTGTATTTCCAAATGGTCGACGATCTCACTTGGGTCGGTTTCCCCGTAAAACATGCAGGCAACGGCTTCTTTGGCGTTTCCACGTAAACATCTTCGAATTCTTGCCCGATTTTCCGCCTTGCTAAAATATTTCTCCGTATCTCGATACGCCGCTTTAAACTGCAACCATTCTTCACCAGCGCCATCGAAACTTGGTAACTCCATACTGTAGCGCGGCGCCCCTCGTGATGCTTCTGCTAGGGCGGACGCGAGCGCGGTGATATCTGCGCCCTTCAATGCACCAGATTCTTGTTTTGGTGCCGTATTTTCAGTAGGCGTCGAAATCTTCGCCTTCTCTACGACGGACACATCATCTTCCGCCGGACGTACAGCGCGCGCTGGAATGCCCGCCGACTGCGCGGGCGACGTAGCTTGTGGCGCCTGGGCCACCTCTCGTGGTGCGGGCGACTCGTGGCCCGCCGAATCTTCTTGGTGCGGCGCGTGCGCCGCCTCTTCGTATTGCGGCCTAGGTGCCGCCTCTCGTAGTGGGTGTGGCATAAGTGCCACCGAACTGGTGATTGCCAGCGGCTCTGGTGCCGGCTGGCGATCCGTATGGGTTGGCCGAGCGGAGTCCATCCAATCTTCGACCCTCGTAATGGCAGTTGCTTGCCCTTCTTCATAAACAGCGCGCGCGAGTTCCGTCCGTAAGCGCGCCTCTTCTGCTCGTAAGCGCGCTTCCTCTTATTTGGCGCGTAGATAGACGATACGCGGCGACTCGACTGCGGATGGTACCGGCTTGTCGTTGTTTGCAACGGTGCTTGTTGTGGTCTCGGTCGCCTCGGTGTTCTCGGTCGTTGTTGTGCCGCTAGTCTCCGTAGCGGACGTGTTGGTACCGCTCGTTTCCTCCTCGTGACTAGCGGCCTCTTCCTCTCGGCGACTCTACGTACTCCTCGTCTCGATCGGCATGGCTCAGTGATCCGGCTCGAATGCGACCAGAAAATGTGCACTACAGCCGGGGAGCCAGCGGACTGTAAATCTGGTTCTTCTCTCTTCGACGCCCCACCAGCCGTAGTGCTTTTGGCCGTGAGCCGGGTGTCGCCGGGAAGATAAAATAGAGACCACAACTGTTCGTTGCAAAGGTGCTTTATTGTAACGAAATAAAGCAATAAAGCTAGCACCGTTGCAAAATATTTAACCTATTTTAAGGAGAGCCACTACTTGCCCTAACACTGCCCTACTCTAAAGCCGGTACCCTATGGATATACTAAAGCCCAGGAACTTGTCTGGGAAACTTATTGAGTCGTAACGAAATTGTAACTTTATCGGAACTGGAACGGAACGGAACTGATTGTATGGCCGCGCTCTCCGATATTTATAGTGCGCGGCCAGACGAGCGGCGGAAATCTACAAAGACAAACGGCGCCGGGTGTGGCGCCACAATGTCTGGGATTTGTTAAAATCCCACTTTTCGCAATCTATTCTTAATAATTTTATCTTAGGTAGCTTCTTCTACCTCTAATTAACTAGTGTGGCCCTCTAGCGAGTGCAACGGTACTACCTTTTTACAAATATATGCAAAACAAAGTACGTAATGCCCTAAGACCTACCGAAAACGAATTACAATGTGTTATTTCTTATTTACATACAAGGATCTAACACAAAGAAACTTGTACAATAATAAACAAGGGTGTTATATACATTATACGTTCTTACAGGACCTCGGAAACTCTTACAGTTACAGAGTTGTACGCCTTTTCAGGTCGTACTATCCTGTTAACTATCTTTATATTACAGAAAAGTGTCTAAACATATGCCTAAGGCTTATACTTACATTATACATACTATTTACAATTGTAAAACATTTGTTTTAACAAAGAATTTTGCACTTTTCGGATTTTCGTAATTGCGAGTTCCCGCATATAAATACTATCTCGCAAGAGTCGACTCGTAATGTCGTCGACTGCGTGGAACTCGCTTTATTCGTAATATGCCTATTAGGCAACGATCATAGCTACATAAAGCCTTATTATTTCTACACAACAAAGCTGTATGTAGGTCTTAGGGCGAATAAAAGACGAAAATGAACATTATTTATTATAGAAAACTTACGAACTAAACGAAATATACATTCTATCCTGCCTTACTATCTATTTACATTAATATTTACAATAAAACATGTCTGTGCTGCATAATATATATATGTTATATATATATATATATATATATATATATATATATATATATATATATATATATATATATATATATATATATATATATATATATATATATATATATATAATTGGAATCTCGGAATCGGCTCTAACGATTTTCATTATTCGATTTATCAAGGTTCCAGGTCCAAGAAAAGCTCGGTTCCCAAGATATGGGTATGTGAAAAGCCGAGCAAAGCTCGGTCAACCAGATATTTACTTAATATTATATTAGTATACCCGTTTAAGCATAATTATATTATACTAGCGACCTGCCCGCAGTTTCACCCGCGTAGCTTTTGTTCCTGTGGGAATATCGGAAAGGTTTATATGCTTAAACCTTCCTCATGAATCAATTTATCTACTAAAAAAACCCATCCAAAATCCAAACTTTCGCATTTATAATATTAATATAGATATAAAATTTCCTCTTGAATCACTCTATCTATTAAAAAACCGCATCAAAATCTGTTGCGTAGTTTTAAAGATTTAAGCATACATAGGGACAGACAGAGAAAGCGACTTTGTTTTATACTATGTAGTGATTAGTATGTTTTATTCATAGTAGTATTTATGTATTACTACTTATACAATTATTTAAATATGTATTCTTATTTAAATTTTATGTATCTATATTTTCTTTGTACCTACACACTACTGTTTCTGTTAGCCCAAAGGTTGACTGGGAGAGAATGCAACTAGCATTAAGTCCGCATTTTGTACAATTTTATTTATGTAAGTGTACAATAAAGTATAAAAATAAATAAAAAAATAAATCAATCAATACTAGTATTTTATAAAACATAGGGTCAGCTCGAATTACTTAAGAAAATCTGTCCGATATTGAAAACTATAGAAAACACCGTTCGCACTTTATGCGTTCCAGAAAATTAACTTTAATATTTTTAATGATTAATGTATAACTTACCGTTTTCATTTAATATTATCACTAGGTTTTTATTTTATTATTGTTATGGCTTTATTAATGAATTTAGTACTTTATAATTATATATACTTTATAATTATATTATTAAATGCTAATATAATTAGCATTTAATAATGATAATTTAATACTAGAATTTTTTGAATAATTATTTTATATTAATCTTACATGGGAAATGTATCACGACATTTAATTATTTCAGTTGACATTAAAATCTATATGACATTTTTACATGTTAGTCAATGCAATTGTACTATTACTTTGTACTATTGACATTGACATACTATTGAATTAATAAATTACTATACAAAATTCTCCCTGTTTAAAAAGGTATTTCTGATGTGTTGGTATCACCATGAAGTATTAGATATAGATGGAGCTAACACTCGTATTAATAAATTGAAATACATATTTGCGTTATATCTCTGTCTATGAGGTCTATCCTTCTCTTTTTATACAGCTGTGTTAGAAAGAGAGAGTAAGACCTCAGAAGATGACAGCAGTATTTAAAATTGTGTTTCAGATAGGTATTATAAGTGCTGCACAGATATAATACAGCTTATCACCAATATCGTCAAACATATTTTTAAATTTAAAATTTTCATACTACCTTCAGTATATATTGTTAATTGTTAAATTGTTAATTGTACTAAACAATACTATCTTTTGCCCTGATGATGCATTAAAACGCGAACCTGGTCGGTTTTAATAAATAAAAAGTGAAGTAAAACAGTCCAAGTGCTTTTGATACAATATAAATCCAAATTAACTTTAAGCCCAGGAAATTATCAAAAAGATTAGCTGTTTTATAAAATTAACAGCCTATTATCACCGAGGTGGCTTTACGAATAACTATATTCAACTAGAAACTCAATTTTCATAATTTCAGACTCCGCTAAGTTAAAATTAGAAAACAACTTTTTACGCGCAATCAGGAGAAAAAACATAAAATACTCCAGATTTACAACGTAATCTCCTTTTTATTCGTTTCTTAAGAAAAACCATTTCTTACACCAATATTTCATACCTGTTATTATTAACTTGATACCACTTGACATAAGCATTAAATTTAAATAAAAAATGTCACCGCATCTCACTTCTAGATTAGGAAGAGTGATTTACTAAACTGTACTTTACCACTGTCGCCTAAACAGATGAATAAAGATTTTCTTGGCCACATTATTAAACGTGATTTACTGAAGCTTGCTACTCTACTCAAGTATGTATAAAAAACTGAGGGATCAAAAAGAAGATCCAAATATTTAGGGTTTTTTTCAAATAGCTATGTTTTTGTTAATAATGATCATAAGACATCTTGTGGCGAGCAAGATTGTTGTCTATAGGCGATAGTTGACTCTTTCCATCAGAAGACCCATCTGCTTGTTTGCTATTTTATGATATAAAAAAAACATACACACACACACAAACACAAACATACACTCATACCAACGCACACTCATTTTCACAGATACGCACACAATCACACACACATACGCCCACACGCACACAAATACGCATACACATACACAGGAACAACAATAACGCACACACTTTTCGCAGTTTAAGTAAATCCACAACCTCAAGAAAGCATCAAACTTACACAATAACATACAAACTTACAATCTATTGCATTTGTTATAGTGAATTCATTTAAAATTTAATTCAACTTAGAATAAGTTAAATACAAATTAGAATAAGTTATTAATAGTATGCTTCATACTTTTTCTTTCGGTGGGAAGCGCTGGTGACCTGTCTCAGGTTTTCTTATATACTTACTTTTCAGGCACCAGACTTACAAAGTTGGAATAAGTTTAAAAATGTTAATAAGCTAGTTTATATAAAATAAACATGTCCAGTAATGTTTTATATATATATATATATATATATATATATATATATATATATATATATATATATATATATATATATATATATATATATATATATATATATCTATCAATATAAAATAACATTTGTACTAACTTTTGTGATGAGTAAATAAATTATTATAATTGAACAATCAATTTAAATTTTGCGTCTTCTAATGTAAATCACTAGTTTATTAAACTGTGCCTTTGGTTACTCTATACCATATCTATAGGTGTGATCCATTTCTTTCTGTTCTTTTTCCGTGACACTACGAAACACGAGTATAAAGTTCTTAATATTGTAATATAATTTATTACATTAAAAGTTTATTTAAAACCGACTTCCACTTATTTAGAACAATACAACAATTATTATTATTATAAAAAAAGTATCTTCACGACCATATCCCCGAAGAGGTAGGCAGAGGTACAACAAGTGCACCCACGATTAGTCGAAGATACTTGTTCCACAAATGTGATAGGTGGCAAACCTATCACCAACCGGGCACTTTCCAATCCCGGGCAACTTTGTGTTTCTCAGAAAACTGAAAAAACACTTTTTTTATGTGCCCGGCCCGGGAATCGAACCCGGGACCTCATGTGGTCAACGCCAACGCTGAACCACTAGACCACAGAGGCTATATTATTATTATTAATTGGATATAAAATATTTTCATCCATTAATCAGCTCAGTGAAGGCATTTCTATGCTGGGATCTTGCACTGTATACTTCGAAAGTAGTCATATTTTAATTTAATTTATATTTCAAAAAAACCTAACCGTAAGGGTACATCATCAAGTGATGATTGATAGTTCACTCGCTGATTGTAATGTTTCACCACGCATCACTTTTTACAGGGTGATTATATTTTGATAATTATTCTTTTATTGAATAAAATATACTCTGAGTTGTCCCAAATATTTTTTGAAACAATCCACCATATAAAGAGTACGAAAAAATAGGATAATAATTACTTTTATCAACGATTTCAATGTATGGAGACGCATAAACTTTTATCGGTTTAATGTTTTGTTAAAAATATATTATTTATCTTCATCTTATACTCAATCTCCACCCTTTTTACATGCTTGGACTATAAAATATTAGTAATACCATACCCGTGCGATACGTTGTTACATAAATATTTGCAGTCGCGTCGGCCTTTAAACTTCCAAACTCACTTCTTTTACAATCTCGCAAAGTTTGCGAAGTTTCCTTTCAAAGGCAGAAAGTACTCAAAAGGATTCAGACCCTTTCACGCCTAATAATTTCCTTAAACATTTGCGCTCTTTACCTTTGTACAGCTTACAGTCACACAATGTGAGGTCCCTATATTTTACTCTCTATAATCATATTTATTGATAAATTATGAAATCCTCCAATTATAATACAAACCCGTGCAGATGTTTTTTAAGCTGTATAATGACGTCAAAAGCAGTACTAAATCTCGTCTCCTCTATCCTATTATAATAATAAAAAAACAGGTTTGCTAACCACAACCACTTGACCGTCCCGTTGGTGGAGTGGTTAGCGACCCTGACTACGCAATCGACGAGCTCGGGTTCGATCCCCGACGGGGACAAGCATTTGTGTGATGAGCATAAATGTTTGTATTTTCGGGTTTGAGTGTTTATTAAATATATTCTTGTATTTATATATGTATTTTTATGTATTTCAAAAGCAAATAATTTGCTTCCTTTAGGGTTAAGTCAGTAAGTGTAATTTGTCCCGTGAATATTTGTTATTTATTATTACTTTAAGTAGTATATTTTAAGATTTGCTTAGAGCTACATAATATGTCATTACAATTTAGAGGCACCGCATACCTACTTTAAGTTGGCCTAAAGGTCGACTGGAGGAGAATGCCACTAGGCATTAAGTTCGCCTTTTGTACAAATTATCTTAAGGTGTACAACAAAGTTAAGTAAATAAATAAATAATTTGAGACCTGAGAAAGGACTAGGATAGTGTTTATAAAGGAAATCCCACGAGAAAGTATGTGCGGGTAAGACCCCGAGACTTTTATTTTAGATTTTTTTCCACGCGGACGAAGTTGCGAACACAGCTAGTCCATACTAATATTATAAATGCGAATGTCACTCTGTCTATATATCTATCTGTCTCTTCTATACGCCTAAACCACTGAACCAATTTTGATGCTAATTTGCTAAAAAGATAGTTTAAAACCCGAGAAAGGACATAAGATATAATTTATACTTATACTTTGTTAAAAAAGGTATATCTGTACTTATAATTTCGTCAAGGGGTACGGTAGATTCGATCGAAACCTTACCTGAATTATAAAACGAAAAAAAAAATATTTCGAGTCGATAACATATATCTGCAAAATTCAGATTGTCGAGTACTTTGTTAAAATAGTGATAAAAAATTCTAACCGTGCCGACAGACAAATCGGCCATATATCTTTAAAGGTTACAAATATGTGGTGTAGATGGCGTGAGCATTTATTAAAGTATCGTAGAATGGAGCGCAGATTATCGTGAAACTTATTTCGCTTCATATTAAAAATTAGCAACATTATAGTGTTGTTTTTATTAAAGCAATGTAATTGTTGAAAGAAGGCTGTCTTAAGTTGGCGGGGGAAATTGACTTTTTTTACCACTTCAATTGTTCGTGAACTGTTCTTAACTGTGCTATCAATTTTTTTTGTACGTTTTTAGTTTTTAAAATGGACTCTTAAGCTGGCGAGAGAAAAATGATTTTTTATTATTTCCTTTTGCTATTTCAACTGTTTGTTGACTGTGTTCATAACTGTGATATCAAAACATTTTTTGTTCGTTTATAGTTTTTTTTTAATTTTCAAAATTTGACTTATGTTGGCAGGTGGAAATTTATTTTTTATTATTATTTTTTTACTATTTCAATTGTTCGTTAACTGCTCTTAACTGTGCGATTATATTATTTTGATCGCACAGTTAGGAACAGAACTAGCAAACAATTGAAATAGCAAAAAAAGTATTAAAAAATCAATTTCTCCCCGCCAACTTAAGACTGCCTTGAAAGAAGGCGTCACTACAGCGTTGCTACTTTTTAATGTCTACTATTTGAGTTCGTATATATAAGATTGCGTATTATGATACTTCCGAGCGAAGCCGGGTTTTCATCATCTAGTATATATAATTAGTGAATTGTGAAACAGTACAAGTGCAAAATTTAAAACAATAACTTTGACATAAGATATTGCGGAAAACCCATGGGATCGGGAACTACGCGGGTAAAACCCCGGGACTTTTAGATTTTTTCCACGTGAACAAAATCGCGAGCACAGCCAGTAGATGATATAATTAAGATTGTGGATAGTGAACGATTCGCTATAAGTATTACTACCATCTTAATAACTAGGTCTTCTGAAATGTCTCGGTTATAGATATGGTACCACCGTCTTTCTAAATAGCGCCAATCCTTGTTACAGTGTATTCCGGTTTGGGGTGTAAGGTAGCCGTAGACTTATTTATGTGGTATTGCCATCTCGCTAAACGAATAGCAACGCATCATTAACATCTTTGATATCTATGATGATTCTCTTCCCATTAGGGGAGCTAATTGATTGTTTGTTTACCTTTAAAAAAATCGGTCAGCCGGTTGACCCTGTAGGTCATCCCTGAAACTTCTCGTTAAACTGAGGTCTTTTAAGCTCATCTAAATTTTGTTATAAATGACAGTAATTTAATTTTTGAAAAGCTGCATATTTTGGAAACGATGATTGATTTTGATCATTCGAGTGGCATTCAACGCAATGTTTGGGTTCTTAAATGTTTTCTTAGCTACATATTTTATTAGCCTGAAAAAGTCAGAAACCATTTTTAGGGTTCCGTACCTAAAAGGTAAAAATAGAACCCTGTTACTAAGCCTCCGCTGTCTGTCTGTCACCAGGCTGTATCTCATAAACCGTGATAGCTATAAAGCTTAAATTTTCACAATATATGTATTTCCGTTGCTGCTATAACAACAAATACTAAAATTTAAAAAAAATTATATTAAGAGGGACCCCATATAAACGTATTTTTTTCGTATTTTTATTTGCTCAATATTAATAACGCTAACAGGTAGACGCTTAAATGTCATAGAATATTCAGTTATATACTACCTTTTAAAATAAATAAGTAAAAAATAAAATAAATATTAAAGGGGGGCCTTAAAAATTACGATAGTTGTAAATTGTTGTTGAAAATTAACGTAATTTTTAAGAATTTTTTTACTCGGATCTTAATAAACCGTAGAAAGTTGAATAAGGATGATACGGAACCCTTCGTGCGCGAGTCCGACTCGCGCTTGGCCAGTTTTTTTTCTCAACGATAACTTTTGAACGGATAAACTGATTGCGATGCAATTAACGCATTGGACGCAGTTCCTTTTAAATAAAGGAGCTAATTAGATATTGTACTTAAACGATACATGAATCTACACGTTAAATATAAAAAAAATATTGTTTCGCAATTAAAACATTTTTTTTAAGGTTGTTTCAATTTTTTTCAAAAACTCTTGGACCTTGAAGTGGTTCAAATATTTAAAAAGTTTAAGTTGACCGGATTCCAATCGAATGCTGTCAACCGCGTTTCGATCGGTCAAGCTGTTTAAAAGTTATGAGATGTTTTAATACACACGAAAAGATTTGGCCGCCTCATTGGTTGAGTGGTTAGCGACCCTGACTGCACATCAATAGGATTCGGGTTCGATTCCCAACAGGGACAAATATTTATGTGAATAGCATAGATGTTTGTATTTCTGGGTTTGAGTGTTTATTAAGTCTAAGTATTTATATATGTACCTGTGTATTACTATCGTTGACTAACACCCATAACACAAGCAAATAATTTGCTAACTTTGGGGTTAGAACAATTCGTGTAATTTATTCAGTGATATTTATTATTGAAAAAAATACACACACATACACAATTTTCCTCCATGTTGATCCCGGGCTCCTTTGAAGCATAGGCCAACTGCCGTTTTGCCAGGCAGGTCGTAAAAGGCGACTGAGTGGCTATTTACGTCACTACCATCGTTACTAGTAGGTGGTAGAGTTCTGCATCGGCTCAACCGGGTCTGGTACCAATGCCTTACCTATTCCTGCCGTAATAGCGTTCATGCTGGTCACTGTCGTGTTCCTGTTTGGAGGGTAGTGTAGCCGGTAAACTTATGCATGTGGCATTAGACCTCGCCACAAGATAGCAACGCACCATTAACATCTTTGGTGTCTATAGGCGATGGTTGACTCTTTCCATCAGGAGACCCATCTGCTTGTTTGCTATCTTGATAAAAAAAACATACACACACATACATACCCACATACTTATATCATCGTAAAAATAAGTCTAAAAGGTTCCTAGGACCTCAAAACGGGGAGATGAAAACTCGATTTTCAAAAATCGAGTTTTCATCTCAAAATCAGCATCTCTCTTATTTATACACGTAGCGGGTAGTTAAAAAAGTGCACGTTTTACTTACTATAAATACGCTTGACGTAAAAAATCTGTATATGAATAATAACTAAGATTCGAAAAACATTCAGATTCAGAAATAAAAATAAAATTTTTAGGGCAAAACCGCTGTTATTTTTAAACCAGCTGAAAGTCTATTCGTGTACAGAGTTCCAAATTTATTCAACCACTGAGCGTGATTTAGTAATAAACGTTCAAACATCCTTGAAAGGTCTCGCGTTTATAATATTAACTAGCTAGCCCGCATAGCTTCGTTCGTGCGTAGAAGTAACACGTTTTAAGTAAAATATTTCATACGAAATTTCATTATATGCATATTCCGTTGAAATTTTATAGTAATAGTTCATTGGCATTAATTTATAGTAATATTCCATTGACATTTATAGTAATATTCTATTGATTTTTTATCGTAATATTCCACTGGTATTTTATAGTAAAATGACATTTTATAGTAAAATTATGGTATTTTATAGTAATAATCTATTAATTGATATTATATTAACTGGTATTTTATAGTAAAATGACATTTTATAGTAAAATTCCAGTGACATTTATAACAAAATTCCACTGATTTTTTATAGTAATATTCCATTGATTTTATAGTGATATTCCATTGATATTCTATAGTCATTTTCCATTAATTTTTATAGTAATATACCGTTGAAATTGTATAGTAACAGTCTATTGAAATTTTCCCGCGGGATTCACAAATATTTATAATGCAGCGGACTGCACGCTGCAGCTTGTTCAATCATGTATATTCCCCGTGTTGATCTGGGCTTCTTTGAAGATTTGACTAATTTCCTTTCTGCCAGGCAGATCGTAAGAGGCGAACGATATACGTGTCACTATCATCGGGACTACTAGGTGGTAGAGTTTTGCAACCCGCCCGGGTATTCGGTACCAACGCCTTACCTATTCTTGTCACAATAGCGTCAATGCTTGTCATTGTCATGTTCTGGTTTGGAGGGTGAGGTAGCCGATAGATGGTGATAGATACTGAGCTCGGGCGTCGTAAATACAAAATGGAGTATGACTGAACAACTAAGCGATATACAGCTTTTAAATAAATTTGAAAAAGATTATCACAATAATAGAAATAAACCAAAGAAAAATTTTGTCATAGCAAAAATAAAAGTAAATTAAAATCAGGGAATTATTGCAAGCGTTACAAAAGAGCACATTGAATAAGTTTAAGACATGTTTTGTGCCACCCTGTATAAATCTGTTATAAAATTTAGTTAGAGTAAAAGAATAGACAATTGACTAAGTATTATTTCTATATCATACTTTAAGTTAACATTTACAAAACTAAGATTAAATATTGATACCTATTTCGTTGATATTCCGTGATGTTAATGGCGCGTTGTTATTTATCTCTGTGGCGGGGTTTTAAAGTCACATGCATAAATTTACTGGTTACCTTTCTCTCTAAACTGAAGCACGACAGTGACTAGCACTGATGTACTTGCGGCCGGAATAGGTAAGTATACTGTGATGAGCATAGATGTCTGCATTTCTGGGTTTGGGTGTTTATTAAATATATTTTAATTACTTTTACGTGTTTTTAAAAATATATTTTATATTTAAAAAAAAAACGTATTCTTTATGTGTATGCAGATATATAACAAGCTCCCAATCGATATGAAATCATTAGCAGGCACTGATTTTATATCAACACGCAGTAGTTGGTTACTATCTAAATGCTTTTACTCAGTAGAAGAATATATTATAAATAATAATAATAAATATTTGTAGTTAAATATTTTATAGATACAAGCTAAAATACCGAAAATTATACAAATTTAAAATGTCTAAACGAAAATAATAATTTAATTGATTATTAATGCTACATATATGTAATATAATTGAATAATATCTAAAAATTTGTATAATATAAATGAGTAATGTTTATCTATGTAAAATTTCTAAATTAATAGTTAAATGTTAATTAAATTAGCTATTTATTAAAATGAACAATAATTTGCATGCCTATAATATTAAGGTAGAATAAACAGAACAATGTATATGTAACTAATAACCTTTTTGTAACCTTATTCTGGAAAATAAAAAAACATATTATTATTATTATTATTATTATTTGAGTATTTATATATGTATTTCTATGTATTAATATTGTTGATTAACACCCATATCACAAGCAAACAATATACTTACATTGGGGTTAGATCAATTCGTGTAAAATTGTCCAGATATATTTATTATTGTTATTATTATTTATACCTACTATTGTTAACAAAACAAATAAAACAAATAATTGAATATCACTCATATGTACAACGCTGAGAACAACTGGCTTATAAATAAATTTGATTATTACACGGTGTATTATTTTTAGAATAGGTACATAATAGTTTGATATGCTACTCAAGTGAATGTACATGTTTTAAAAATTAATATAAAACCATTAATTTTTACACATGCATGCGTTTACTAGGCGGTAGAGTTTCCCAACAACTTTGGGAATGAACGACGACGAAGATCAGACCAATTGCCATTCTGCCAGGTAGGTCGTAACAGTCTACCGATCGTCTCGACCATCGTGACTACTAGGTGAAAACAAAAGTATGGAAAAGTACTAAGCATGCCACGCGATGTTGCGACCGGCGGCGGGGCGCCGGACAAATTTTGCCGAACGAATCGCGCGCGCGGCGGAGGAGCGGCAGGCGATTGAAACAGCACAGCGCATGGCGGCGGTCTCGGTGAACAGTCTAGGAGCCAGAATGATTTAATTGTAGTTGCCGAGAAATACACTATGAATATTAAAACTTTAATTTTCAAATAGTTACTAGGCCAACTATTTGGAAGTATAGTCATTACATCATGAATATAAACAAAGTCCAGAGATACAATTTTTATTTCTTTCTACAATGTTGAATATTCATAAGAATATAATAATAGTAGTGTTGCCAAAATATCGATAGTTTTAATATAGAAACGCCATAATATCGATTGTAACGTCAATACTATCGATAATAACAATCGCTGAAGATAAACAACTTTATTTATCTTCAACGATTGATACTATATAGATACTTTCGAGAGTTTATTCCTTAAATCATGAATACTATCGATGTTATGGAATGTATTGCTATTTAATGATAGTGTTATACTTACTGAGATGATGAAACCCTATTGATAATGGACAATCAAGCAGGAACACTAGAAACCAAAGTTTCGACACTCATTTTAAAAATTTATGTCTATACTATTATGGCTATACTATATGAAATTCAACGTTTTTACTATACCCCGATTCTTATTTAAATCATGTATTACACATCCTCTTCCAATAGTACAAATACAAGTATAAGTACAAAACTACTCCCCTCCAAGCAGTTGAAAAAGATATCTCGCTCTCAGACTATCTGGCCGCGGCTCCTCGTAGCCTGTGAATCCGCGATGCGAATTCACGCCTCGCCCGTCGCGCCGCTGTCGCTGTCTCTGGTTTTTGTGGGGCCAGGCGGTAAGGCGACTGCTTACAATTGCGACATAAAGGACTTCAAATGAAAAAAAAAACATATTCTTTTAAATACCGACTACTTATACGACGTGGTGTTGTTAAGTTTAACATATTCACTTTAACATATTCATTAAGGTTTTAACGAAATTGAAGGATAAATACTCATATTTTATTTTTGATACAGATTTTTTTTTATTTTCATAAATAGATTAATTTTATTATTATTTTTTGATAAAATCATCGACTTACCTTTATCATCCTTTTGAATTAGACGGATGTTTGTTACTCACTAAAGATAAGTAATTAATTATAGAGTCCTGATTCACAGACTAAGATATCAATGTCCCCAGCCTAAGCTTTCGGACAAAGATTGCTGAAAATTTTCACATGAGTTGTTCTCACGAAGTAAAAGAGGAAGAAAGAAGGTTTTTCGAAATCCCTAATAATAATGACCCTGTTGCTGCAAGGATGGTGATTACGTCGGTACGACGTGAATAATGTCAATGTAGATGAAGTCATGAAAGGACGTGGAAGGGGGAAAGGAAGATCTTCCCAGTCAGGCAAGGTGTACTGCCTGAGGTCCATTTGAGAAGCGTTGTATATAGTGTATACAAGATAAATAATTTTGATATCGCGCTTTAGGATTTCATTTTTGAATTCCATTATTTTCATTTTTTTATTATTTTTTTCTTGTAGCGTTTGGAAATTGCTTAAGCCCCTTCGATCCCCTAAGATGGTGAAATAAGAGGTGAAATATTGTATAAAACTTTTATACAAAATTATATAAAAGTTTTATACAATATTTATTTATTACAATATTTATCCATTGGACATATTAATTTTCTCGCGGACGTCACCACTTGGTAACCCTCGTAGCTTCGTTTAGTTCATACTTTTCATGTTGATATCATGTCTATAAGTTAAGGGAATTTATGTGTTAAGCTTGCTTTATTCTTGATGCATATATTACCAAAGTTTCTAGCATGTATAAAGTTTAACTTTGCTTTACATTGTGAACATAACCCCTGTACGAGGAAACTTGCATTACGCCAAGAGTTATCAACGTATTTTATAAAGAAAAATAAGCCCTGGCCGATATGCAAAGGCTTTGGTGTATAGCCTGGTACTGTCATATATATACTATTATCTGCAGGTATAAATAAATTTTCTTCAATCAAAGTATTTCGAAATATAAATATAAATGGTATTTCGAACATTTATATATATGGCCACACAAACTGCGGAACAAAGAAAAGGCGACAGACACATACGTGACCTTATATGAAGGAAACTACCACTAGATATGAAATAACCAAGGGAAAACCGTATCATTTCGTCCCTAACAATGGCGGACTAATGCCCGGTTCCTATATCTGCAAAACGACTCGTTTTAGTGACAAATAGTAGGATTTTCTACGTGGCGTAAGCTAAAACTGTTGCTATAAAGTACGACTCCTGTTTATTATCTACATAACAATTGATAAATTATTTTGCAATTGGGCATGATATTTTAACAATTAGTTTTTATTTTAGATTTAAGGTACACACTAAAATTATAGAAAAATACAAATAAACGCTAAAATCAATATAATATTTTGTAATCAAAGGGTTATTTGACATTAAATTTTAACTTACATTGACAGAGTATTTTAGTAATGGCGTTTTGGCCGCAAGCTGTTGAAGGTGATGTTAATTTTCTTAAATGATTTGAAATTAGAACACTGACAAAATTATTGTAGCTTTATCTGTTATGAAAATTCTAATAAAGCCATTTTTGTTTGTTCATTTTTGGAATGCATGCAATTTTATAATTTTGATTGTTTATGGAAATTAATGCCAAGTCCTTATCTTTCACTTGTCAAAGTACGTGACTAAGAACCCGCCGAACCCGCGCCCGTTTACTCGGCGACGGAGTGTTGTATAATTTGATATATTCGCATAAATTTAGCGAAATTAAAGGTTAAATACGAGGATTTTATAACAAAACAATATTTTATAAATAGAATAATTTCATAAGTTTTCATTTAATACTTATATGTCCATTTAGGGTCGGATTGTGTACTTTTTACACGCTACATAATATATTCACTCGCCGATGTAATTATGGTTTATCATCTGCGCAATCGTGTGTTCTTACTGTGTACGAATTTTCTTTAGCATAATTAGTATAGTCGTTTTTAAATTACAATGGCTCATTCAAACAGATAAATTATGAGCCAAATATAATATATCCTAACATTTATGCAATCGTGTGATCTTACTGATTATTAATTTTCACCAAGATCGGTTTAGCCATTCCGATGTTATAACGGAACATACAGACGTACAACAAAATGCTAAAATTGATGTCAGTGAGTTATGAAATGAATATTTATTACGAAATTTGACAAAAAAAAAAATTAATGTGACAGACTTATTTTTGCTACAATAGCGTGAATGAAGTTTCGATTTGGAGGGTAAGGTAGTCGATAAACTTATACATGTGGTAATAGCACTCTGCTAAACGGATAACAACGAATCATTGATATGTCTGTTGTCTATGCGTCAAATGCGTGAAATTCTATCAAAAGCGCGAGTCGGACTTGCGCATGAAAGGTTCCGTACTATCATCTATAAAAGAAATCACGATGGTAGTATGTATTCTTAAATATTTATTTTATGTATTAGATATTAATTTTTATACGTAATATATTTTCCAAATACTTACTTTTTTTGAAAATATACAAGTTTCTACCTGTTTATTAAGATCGAGTAAAAAATTGCTTAAAAATTACGTTTGTTGTATGGGAGACCCCCTTTTATATTTACTTCATATTTATTTAGTTATTTATTTTGAAAGGTAATATTATAAACCTAAATATTCTGCGAAAATTTTAAGCATCTACCTATTACCGTTATTAATATTAAGCAAAAAAGACGAAAAAAACAGGTTTATTGTATGGGAACCCTCGTTAATATTTTTTATACTTAGTAATTGTTGTTATAGCGGCTACGGAAATACATAATCTGTGAAAATTTCAGCTTTCTAGCTATCACGGTTTATGAGATACGGACTGGTGACAGACAGACAAACGGACAGGCAGACAGCGGAGGCTTAGTAATAGGGTCCCGTTCTACATTTTTGGTACGGAACCCTAAAAAGACGCTACCGATTTGTATGTACGTAGATGATTAATTATTATCTACTTGACACCTTCAGCAGCCGCGTAATAATCTCTATGGTACATTCACACGCAGCGTCAAAGTTCCCCAATTACACAAAGTTGGCAAATACTTTTGCAAACATTTAAATATAATACAGTACGGTCCCAAACATCGTCCTAATTACGAACCTGTCAAACTTTGAAATTGGAGATAACGACTCAAGTTTCGTAATTCACTGAAATATTTTGATAGCTTTTTTAATGGTGTTGTATTTTTTATAATGAGCTGTTAAAATGAGTAATTGGTTTCACACGAATGATATAAGTTATAAACATAAATATTTATATTAACTGTTATGAATTAATGTTTTTTGATATCTCACTTGACGGCAGGAAACAGCCATCGCCTACATACACCAAAAATGTAACTAGTGCGTTGCTTTCCGTGTGGTTGTGTGGTATATGTTTATGCCATGGATTAAACTAGATACGCCTTTAAAGGCAATTTCTTAGGTTGTCGGTGTCACTCGCATTTACACACAGAAATACAGAGTTTAAATACTCACCGATGAAGTAAAGTCACTCCAGACGTATTCCTTAAACCTTATCTTTTTATTCCACATGATAAAATAGCACAATATGACATATTTCTTATTTTACAATATTGTAATATATCTACAAGCGTTTGACATTTACATACATTGTCACACATGCTCATGTGAGCAACTACGCATTTGACGCTCAACACCGTGTCTATTAGTGTTTGTGTGGTTTGTAGTAAGTTTACTATCTACCTTCCTCCCTACACTAGAAGTATGTAACTCCGGAGGTACTGATTCAAAGGTTCTGAGTCTGAGGCCGGATACGTTAAGCTTATTTATTCCTTCAAAGCCTTATCGTCTCCGCGGAATTATTTATTCCGGCCAGAATGGTGAGCAACTGAGCGAACTGCGATTAGAATGAAAGAGAAAGTGAGACACGACATGTGATAATCAACCTTCTTTTTTTTATATCAGCAAACAAGCAGATGGGTCTCCTGATGGAAAGTGTCAACCATCGCCTATAGACACCAAAGGTGTTAATGGTGCGTTGCTATCTTGTGGCGAGGTCCAATGCCACATGCATAAGTTTACCGGCTACCTTACCCTCCAAACCGGAACACGACCGTGACAAGCACTGACGCTATTGCGGCAGGAATAGGTAAGGCGGTGGTACCAGACCTGGGCGAGACAATGCAGAACTCAACCACCTAGTAGCCACGATGTTAGTGACTTGCATAGCCAATCGGTCGCCTTTTATGACATGCCTGGCAGAGCAGCAGTTGGTGTATTCTTCAAAGAAGCCCGAAACCTTTGGTCGTTTTGAACCACGAGCGGTTCAGACCGCGGAGTGAATTGCCCAAGAGCTATTTTGGCATGGGTCGTTTCGGACCGCAATGGTGGAGCGATGCGAATCGCCCAATCACTTCTTGTATTGGGTTGATGCACACCGCTGTGCAATGGTGTGAATCAACCCAATGGATATTTGGGATCTTCAAATTGATATAAGTAGAAATCGAACCAAGAAAAGAGCATTTGATCGTTTCGCCTCGTGGTCCGAAACGACCCGTTTCAAAAAATACCTTGGGCGATTCGCACCACTCCGTCACTGCGGTGCGAAGTGACCCATGCCAAAAGAGCTTTTGGGCAATTAACACCGCGGTCTGAAACGCTCGCGGTGCGACGACGACTAAAGACCCCGTGATACTGAGATAAAAGGCTTGGGTTGTGCATAATAAATTAATTACGAGCTATCAATTAAATTAAACACTATATACCAATTTATCATAACTAACGTAATCTATCATGGGGAATGTTCTGAGGAACTGTTTAGATTAATTTCTGCCGCAGAATTTCACCATCGGAGAGCACGACAAAATTCGAAAGTATCTTCACGCCCATATCCCTGAAGGGGTAGGCAGAGGTCCAACAAGTGCACCCACGATTAGCCGAAGATACTTGGTCCCACAAATGTGATAGGTGGCAAACCTATAGCCAACCTGGCGCTTTCCAATCCCGGGCACCTTTGTGTTTCTCAGAAAACTGAAAATACACTTTTTTTATGTGTCCGATCCGGGAATCGAACCCGGGACCTCATGTGGTCAACGCCAACGCTGAACCACTAGACCACAGAAGCGACATTAACGATGACGACACAAAATTCGAAATTTCGTCCTTATCATTTCGATGTCTGAAAACCCACAACTGTGTTCTCTAGGCAATTTTTCCTCGCACTACTCCCTGCGGCAATTACTGGCAGGGTTTTTTCCGAACGGATAGGACATAGGGACCTTCAAGAAAAGAGCCTACTCTTTCTTAAAAGGCCCGCAATGCAACTGCAAGTCTTCTGATAGTGTAGTTCTTTTGTCCATGGGTGGCGGTGATCACTTACTATCAGGTGAGTCTCCTGTCCGTTTGCCCCTTTTACTAATATAAAAAGAAAACCTAATAATCATTAAGAATATGTTACAACAAAGCATGTAACATTATAAAAACATTCGTATAAATAATACATACATTCTATGCTATAAATAAATATATGAAACATAAAGAAAAATATACACACACCGACACTCAATAGTTATAATAGAAATATGCGCATAATATTAACATAATAAAAAAATGATGTGGTGTCGCGGGACACCAGGTAGGAACGAACTTCCTTCGGCTAAACGGCACTACTCGCTTGTGTACGCGACTGTCGCGCCTGCGCACGTCTCATTTAACGCTTTTATTCCACGCATTTTTCTTACGGTTTTACTATCACATTTTTTTTCAGTTCGGTTGCGCAGCAAAATCCCTATCCCCTCCAAGCCTGCCGTAAGGAACTTCGTTCCAAAAAACACTATCGTGTTTCAGCTTGTAGTGTAAGGTAACCGCTAAACCTATGGCTATGGATATGGTATTAACTTAGGGATACTATAAATTCCCAAGGCCCTGTTGGGACATTTACAACTTGGAGTCCTTTTTTAGTATTTATTGTTATCGTCGGTGCGTGGGAGTTTCATATACTTACCTAAATAAAGGCAATAGCAGATCCATCGCATTGCATATTAAAAAAAAAGAACAAAACCATTTTAGATTATTTGTATTCGATTACTAGGTATCGCGGATAACATAAAAATTAATTAACATCATTCATTTTTATATTTTTATAGGATGGTTTAATATGGGATAGTAATTAATTTTTTTACGAATTTATTAAAGTTTTCACAACTCATGTGAAAATTAATTTACATTGAAGCTTCCACGGTGTTTTTTTAAAAATTTGTAGCCTTACGCTCGACGATAACCAGATGACTCTTTATTAATATTTAAAAACTTGTAACTCTGCGCTCGACTATGTTTGTCCGGATATTTGAAAGCTTGTCAGGACACCAGTGTTAAATAACGATGACATGTCTCGACGTATCGGGACGAATAGGCGTAGTACCACAAACAAACTTTTTTAACTTCCCACTACGTGTGTAGATAAGAAAGTTACTGATGTTACCCCGATTTTCGAAAATCGAGTTTTCACCAGATGTCCACGTTTTGAGGTCCTAGAAACCTTTTCCGACTATTCACGATGACGTCAGTATGTCTGTATGTATTATTGTGTGTGTATGCGGGTATGTAAACATCTTATAACTTTTGAACGGCTGGACGGATCGAAACGCAGTTGATGACATTCGATTGAATTCCACTCAACTTAGACTTCCTGAAAGTTGTCTCGTCAAAACAAAGCTGTTCACAAAAATTCAGATTGTTATTAATTAAAAAAAAGTTTGTTTGTGGGACCGCGGTCTAGAATGTTAACCCTACATTAGCTCCCCACAACACAGGTAGCAGCAATACACCATTAACGACTCGAAAGGAGAGCCATTTACTTGTTTGCTATTAGTATAAAAAACTTAGTATAAAAAATTCTCCATACTAAACCTAGTAATCGCCATACGCCTCTTTATTTCATCAATCCACGGTTCGCTTTTAAAGCTTGAAGATATATTTTAGACTAGCTGACGCCCGCAGCTCTGACCGCGAGTAGGCTAACATTTCATCAATATAACTTTTCATACAAATTTTCATCCCACGTTTCAGTCCTCAGAGTATTAATTTTGAAAAAGAATAAGCATATGTTTGGCTCCTTGACGTCAAATATCTTCTAGTTAAATTTCATCAAAATCGGTTAAGAGGTTTAGCCATGAAAGCGTAACATATAGACAGACTAGCTGACCCGCGCAGCTTCGCCCGCGAGTTTATTACTAAGTCGTCCAAATAGCTTTTAATAATAATTTTATCCCCTATTTCGGCCCTCCAGGGACTGATTTTTGAAAAAAAAAAGCTTATATTTGACCCCGGATCTTCAACTATATCCATGCCGAATTTCATGATAACTATTCCCAGTTTCTTATTCTTCAGTTATCTTAAACTAAATATCTTGTGGCGAGGTCTAATGCCACATGTATAAGTTTACCGGCTACCTTACTCTCCAAACCGAAACATGACAATGACAAGCACTGACGCTGTTGTGGCAGTTAGTAGCCACGATGCTAGTGGCTACCAAGTGGTAAGGCCACACGCATAACCAATCGGTCGCCTTTTATGACCCGCCTGGCTAAACGGCAGTTGGCCTATTATATATATTTACTAGCTGTTGTCCACGACTTCGTCCGCACGGACTTCGTTTATTCCGCACAGCACCTCGCCCGTAGGTGATAGCGTGATAATATGTAACCTATATGTTGACCCGTAGTAATATTCATGCAAAATTTGAAGTAGCTCCAAGCAGTACTTTTTGAGTTTATCCCGGACATACATACAGACAAACAGATAAACAGACAAACAGACAAAAATTCTAAAAACTATATTTTTGGCTTCGATATCGAGTGAAGATCACGCCCCAAATATTCTTTTAAAAAAATATTCAATGTACAGTTTTGACTTGCCTACGATTTGATTATATCTATAGATATTATGAGTATGAATTCGAATACTTTTTAATTCGAAATATCGATGTCAATATCTGTTAAACTAACCAATTAATTTATCTGCTCAGAAATTAAAAATGTTTCATTGGCTGTTTAAATCGTACGAGCCAATCCACTCTAAAAGTCGATATCGAGTGCTCTAGAAAATGAGGCCATTTTGTTTAAGATACATCTCAAGTTGTTTAAGTTATAAGTATGTTTAAAAAGTGCAAATATAATGTTGTAATAACCAACACTAATAGATTTTTTTATATATGTATATCGTAAGATAGCAAACAAGCAGATAGGTCTCTTGATGGAAAGAGTCAACCATCGCCTATAGACACCAAAGATATTTATGGTGCGTTTTTATCTTGTGGCGAGGTCTAATGCCACATGCATAAGTTTACCGGCTACCTTACCCTCCAAACCGGTAGTGACAAGCACTGACGCTATTGCAGAAAAGCTTTACTTGTTGGTACGAGGCTGCGAGGTACAAGGGTTTGATAAACTACCAACAGGCTTTTAGCTGCTAGTTAGACCAATTTCCCCTTGTTGGTTCTGGCTTGTCTTGAACATTTCAAACCAAGGGCTGCTCCTCATAGGAAAAAGACCAAACCTCTCTCCATTTTGTCCCCGATGTCGTCCAAAATGGCCGCGCGTGTTCATCGTTACAGTCGCGATGCAGAAGCGCGTTGCAAATGCGACTAACACGCGATAGTAGCGACAGCATCGCTACGCAGCGGTTTAGGAAACGCGCGGCGGCATCGCCACAAACAGTTGCCGTGTGTGAGGGGCCTAAATGGAATGTACTTATATATAAATTATGTAATGAAAACGAAGTATGTACATAGATTTATCGGTTGTATCTAGATAATTATTTGATTTCAATGGCTTTTGTGTGAAGTTTTTTAGGGATCCAGCCTAGAATTTCATATCGATAACCCAACATCCTGGGATGGGCACTAAACCATCCTGGGGTGTGCACGGCCTACTCGCCACCCCTTCTATACATATACGCCAATGCTTTCATTCTACTTTGGCACGACTATTATATTTTTGCTTGCTGCGCGACAGATCACTTTTTTTTTCACACAGACCACACAAATACTAATAGACACAGTGTTGGGCGCAAAATGCGTAGCCGCTCATATGAGCAAATGTATGTAAATGTCAAACGCTTATTATATACTAGCTGTTGCCCGCGACTTCGTCCGCGCGGACTTTGATTACTCCGCTCCTGCTGGTCGTAGCAAGATATTATATAGCCTATAACCTTCCTCGACAAACAGGCTATCCAACCCAAATGAATTATTCAAATCGGTTCAGCTGTTTTCGAGATCACCACGTACAACCAAACAAACAAACAAACTCTACAATTTTATAATATTAGTATAGATTAGATTATATTGGAACGAAGTTCCTTATCGCGCGTTGCGAAAGGGGGCTAGAGGGAAAAAATTCAGACCAAAAGTTGTAACGACACTTTGTTAATATAGTTTTAAGTCGTGCGGCGTGCGCGTGTTTCTCTGTCTGTCTCTCTCTTTTAAATTCTTTCACTAATTAATCAAAAGGAACTTCGTTCTATCCGGGTGTCCCTTGACACTTCTCAAGTTTTTTATATATTTATATATGTTATATAATATATCTCTATTTTTTTACGATATAATGTATTAGAAATATTATATTATTATAGTAAAAAAATATAAATTTGCCATATCGTGCTACTTTATCGTTTCGAATGAAAAGCTAAAGCTTAAGGAATACCTCTGCAGTGATTTCATTTCATCGGTAAGTATTATAACTCTGTATTTCTCTGCGTAAATGCAAGCGATGTTGACATCGTAAGAAATTTCCTTGAAAGGCTTATCCAGTTTGATTCGTGGTTTTTCAGAAGTGGCACTACCTACTATATTTTACATAGGGCTTTGAGGAAGAGGAACACCGTTCACCTAGTATCTACTAAAGATGTCGACAAATTAAGCATGTTATTTAAAAAAAAGTCACAAAGATATTTGTTAAACATTAATTTTGACTTTTTTTGCAAACTGTACTTAATTTTAAATGCCAATACATTCAATGGAGTTGGAGACCGGTAAAATATTCGAAGATAAAAAACGACAGAGGACAGACGACACAGTCGTTTCATTCTCGAATAAGGCCAATTCCGTTAAAACTCTGAAATCGAATTTTCGACAGACTTAACCAGTTCAAAAGAGTAACTGCGAAATTGGAAATTTCAGAAATGGAAATTTTATATTTGAATGTTTAGATATTATTACATCATGTTGTCAAAGCTAAAAGGTTGAGATGAAATTTAACGTTCAGGTAAAGAAATTAAGAGAATATATTTTAACAATCATGTATGTCGCTTGTATTTTCTACAATTTGTCTTCAAAGAGAATGAGGAGAATGATAATGATTTTTTTTTCTTTTGCTACTTAATTGTTACGTACGTAGTTTTTTGTATCTTTGTACATACTTATCCGTTTTCCTTCCCAAATTCATATTCCATTTAAAAAGTCATAATTTCTTCGCGCCGCTGCGCTGAGCTAATCAGAAGCGCGAGCGCTCGTCATTGGCGAAGGAGATGTGAGAATAATATATGGCCGTTAGAGCGTTTGCCGCGTCGCTCACCTTGAACAAAAACTAATATTTAAAAAACCGAAAAACAACCCCGCTAGTAGCTAGCTGACGTGTAATCGCCACCTTAACCCGCGCCAATCTAGAAATACAGGACACAGTAGATCTCCCAGGGCCCTGGACCCATCTATCCCGGTGAGTGTGTGTTTCTGTTCTTACCTTTTTTTTTATAGAAAAAAAAGTCAAACGAGCAGGCTCACCAGATGGTAAGTGATTACCACCGCCCATGGACAGCCACATCGCCAAAGAACTTGCAGCTGCGTTGCCGGCTTTTTAAGAAGGAGTATGCTCTTTTCTTGAAGGTGCCTAAGTCGTATCTGTTCGGAAACACCCTCGCCGGTAATTGATTCCACAAAGGAGTAGTAGTCCCGTAGTTGTCTACGGGATTAAAAGCTCAACTGTAATGCAGCAGCCTCTATCGCGACGATCATACATTTAATTGGTGCCTCATGTGAGGAATGATTCCTCAATACCTTACGTAAAGTTCCCAGAAATTGTCGACATTTTACGTACTAACATCATTTTTTTTGCGGTGTTACACGCATATTTCCATTCAAAGTAATTATAATTAATGTTGTTTCTTATTAATGAACCGAGTTTGAAATGTAATTGCATAAATATTCCACGAAATCATAGTTTAATTTCAACAAATCGTACCTAAGTAGGTACATACCCTCATAAAACGCTTGCCGCGCATTGATATAAAAAGGGGAAGATCCTAGTCACAGCGCCTGGTCCTACAAAACTAGGTCCGTAGACACAGTGGCAATTGGTGACAATCAATCACTCGCGGGACCTCATATCATACACTTATATTTTCCGACTGTTTTTACCATTAAACGCGCATCAAAATACCTTCTTGTATATTCAGCCAGTGTTATAATCACTCAAGAAAAAAAAATAAGACACACGGGATTACTTTCCATTCGTAAGTACGGTTAAAACAATTTGTTTGAAAATAAGATTAAATTATTGTTTAGTTCGCCATGTTTGCGAGAGTGAGATAGTACAATACAAAAGTATACGAGAGAAACGTAGTTTGCTACGTTCGTCGCATTACTTGTGTTCGACTGATCGAGCTTAGGTTTAGCAATTGAGATATTAGAGCGTAACATATCTTCCCTTTTTATATCAATGTAGCCGCGTTACAAAATTTACCAAAATTTATATTATTATCAATTCAAACTCATACAGTAAATTTCCATTTACCTATTTGAATTTATTAGATAATAATTAACAATAGTTTGTTAATTATTATCTAATCCCGATTTTGCGCAGGTTAAGGTGGGAATCGAACGTTAGTTCGCTCCGATAACTACATTTCTGTTCTTCTCCAGCTGAAGTTGCAGAATTGACGAAAATCAAAGAGTCGTTAGTGTGATGGATTTGTGATTGAAATTTAAATTCAAATTTTAACTGGCTGGTTCAAATTTCTTACCTGCCTACTTAATTTGGTTGCTGTAAATCTTGTTACATATGTGCATAATACAACAAGTCAGTTATTTACAATATACTTACAAATAATATAAAGTTAATTTAAATTAAGTATCAAAGTACATATTTGTACAAGTGATTATAAAAACAAAAGGTGCATTTGGTTCTTAGACCTCGATAACAAGAATTGAATTTACTAGATATACTCCAAATTTATCGATTTAAAATTTAAGCCATATAACAAAAAATTATACGGATCAATTATCCAATCCAAAATGCTCAATTTTCAACTTTGGATTGGTCCAACCCAAAGTAAGTCGATTAGCAATAATAATAATAATAATACGATGATACTATTTATAAAAATAAAAAAATATGGTATTTGTTACTAATCGTATTTGTACTTTGAGTTCGCAAAATTAAACAAATATTAATTTAAAACAGAAATCACCGAGTCGCGTCAGCAATGGTTACATCTTTGTGTAGGTCCTATTACAAACACTACATGTGTCCCATTTTGTGTTGCCATAGATAATATTTAAAAATAGTATGTAGAATAATTACTTTTATTAATTTTACACAAAATCATATCACATAATATTTTAATTATTACATATATAAATATTGTACGAAAAATATTTAACGACAGTAACCATAAGACATAATTTTCCTTCGCTATTTATTCGAGGGTAAATTCGTATGAACACATTATAAGATCATTTATTGAAAACAGAACCCGTACGATTGCCAGTTGGGTATATAATATGAAATGTAATATACAAAGGCATTTTACCTCTTTGAGAAAATTCTTACCAAACCTATATACATAACTGTGATATTTGAAATGAGGCTTGAAAGAAGGTAAATATATCCACGTATGTCAGAAGGTTATAATGTAGTTGCGGTTTGCGTGAGCTTTATGAAAATTGTGTTTACTTTGGTATTTCGTCTCGTTGAGCCGCTATTGGATGACGGTACCAGGTGTATTCATAAAAGCATGGTACACGTCGCTGATTTACTAAATATATAAAATAACGATTATAGTATTTTACTATTGGATTTAGATTTCGCTTCATTTTGCTGCAAGTTTGTTCGTTAAGAAAACTAATACAAACCGTAGCATACTGTCTTATTAAAAGTTTTCCAGAAAAGTTCTTGTATTGGTCCGGATCCCTTTGTAGATATGACGATGTGCTTTTTGCTACACGGCCAGGGTAACCGGTAAGCTTATGCATGTGGCATTAAAACCCTGCCACAAGGATAGCAATGTACCATTAACATCTTTGGTGTTTATAGGCGAAAAATTATGGTAGTAGTCAATATAATGAAGTTAAAAGGAAAACTATATATGTATATATATATATATATATATATATATATATATATATATATATATATATATATATATATATATATATATATATATATATATATATATATATATATTCGATTATGGACAGGCCATTATTAGGATTTTGGGAAATTGTTTCAGATTTTTAGAAGAGTGGGGTTATTTTTTGTATTTTATGATAGTCAAAGTAAAAGTAATAGTAACAAGCATATGAGTCTCCTGATGGAAAGAGACAACCTTTGCCTATATACATACACCAAAGATATTAATGGTGTGTTTTTATTCGGGTGACAAAGTGTTGATGCGACTTACATAAGTTTACCCATCCCGCCACATACACATCAACGCACAATTAACATCTTTTGTGTCATCTTATGGGCGACAATTTATTTTTCCTTCAGGAGAACCATTTGCTTGTTTGCTATCTAATGATTTAAAAAAGACGAAGAATTAAAAGTGATCTTGGAGAACATCTGTTATAAACTACGTCAGAGTTAACAGCAGGCTTTGGTGTAAGGTGTGAACACTATAATCAGTTGCGCCAATCAAACCAGAGAATCATGTTGAGCCTGTAGGTCTTGCGGGTTTCAGTTTTTAATTCCTTTCTTGTAAATGTACTGGGATGTAATGGAACTTTAAATATATATTTGTTTTTACTGCGGATGTACTAAATTTTATGCAAATTGATCCCGTACATGCAAATATCGTATAAATATGTAAGTACACACACATATGCTTACACACATAAACGTATGCATACATATATAAAACACGCGCTCACAAACATAAGCATATCTACACACGTACAGAAGAAAACGCACACAGAGACACACACGCACACTTTCGCCTTTTTTATTTGCGGGACTAGCTAAGCTTACTAACGCGCTGAGTGACCAAAGTATTTTATAAAAACTCCATTTTTTTCTAAAGTGTAAGAAAACCTATATATGAAGTCTTAACTTCTGATGAATTCGATAAAGTCTTCCTATTTTGGCGTGTAGCAATAACAAACGTACACATTACACACATACAAGATTCCGCATCAATAACATTGATCTGAAAATATTTAGCTGTAGAAATAAAAATAAAAGTCTTAACGGATTGACTCGTAGACTCACCAATAGTAGAGAAACAATAACTACTAGTGAAGAATGAATGTTGAAATTTGTGGAAAAATCCTTTTTATGAAGCAGACAAGGAAATGAATCAGGATTCTTGAAATTAAACTAAATAATGGAATAAAAAGGGGGTTAAATTAGAACTAGGTACTGATAGTGTGACTCTTTCTAACACTTTTGTATTTTTTTGCAGGTAATTAGAAAACTGAATACTACATATTGAAAGGATATGTATTGATTGTAAACTGTAAGTACTGGATATATGTATTTCTATAAAGAAAAATATACTGTTTTTTTTTGCATTTGTGCTTCAAGCGAAATCCCAATTTTTTAAGAGATAGATATGACATTTATATAAGGCTGACATACATTTTTTTCTTTTTATTTAGGACGACTAACAATTACACTAAAGATTTACAGAGTAGAATATTAAGTAGCGAGTCAGTAATAAATACATTTTACTGCGTAATTTAGATCGTCAAACGTCGTCATCGTCAGAGAGTAGAGAATAGAGAGTTAAAATTCTAAAATATGTCACAATCACAGCTATAGTCCATATACACTGTAGCATGGTGCGGGTGACAGTTTCAGTAAAAGCCGAGCCACACTGTTGGTACGTAACGCCGTAAACGTATTTAGTGATGGGATGTACTGCTAAGATGGATAGTCCATGTTTTCTAAAAGTCTAGAAGTCTATAATTATGTCTAAAAGTCTAGTCTAAAAGTCTATAATTATGGAAATGAAATAATAGAACATAATATATAGGGTAAGGTTGCTTAAAATGTTGTTAAAAAAACATACATTTTACTCATCTTAACTCATATCAAAGTTAGGAAAATCTGAATTGTCACTAAATTTATCATCTGAATCTGTTCTGATGATTCCATTATGCCGTCAAAATAGTTGTCACCATCCCAATCAGTTATAATGTCTCTCTTTGTTTTATACACGATCTTCGACCAGTCTTCAGGTTGAACATCGTTGATGGGTTAAGGGTTGAAAATTAAAGGTTATATATATTTTTTAATGCTGTATCATAAAAAAATAAAAACAAATTTTTTTTTCTAAAAAACAAAATAGAAAATTTAGGGATGGACTACCCTTAGCATTTAGGGATATGAAAAATAGTTTTTTTTTATATCATAAGATAGCAAACAAGCAGATGGGTCTCCTGATGGAAAGAGTCAACCATCACCTATAGACACCAAAGGTGTTAATAGTGCGTTGCTGTCTTGTGGCGAGGTTTAATGCCACATGCATAAGTTTACCGGCTACTACCGGTATTATATTATATAAGGTACAGCTAGTCGATCATAATAAATACATTACGTACTCTTTAGTTTCTTTAAGAACATTTAAGCTATTCAACGTCAATGACAAATATATATCCGGAACACAGGTTCACCTCCTATAAAAAAATCTCTAAGTCCATTTTATAGGTTAGTCGACTATTACTCAAAAACTTATACGTATAAAGCCTTCTAAGCCGGCACAGTTTACCTTTTAGCCTTATTATATTTACTACTACAGTATTTTTTTTCAACCCCAAAACCAACCGTCCAGCCCGGAAAGCGGGGAGGGGGACACTTGACTAACAAAAAGCTTTTTATTTAAAGCACTTTAAAGCTTAATATCTTACAAACGAGTCGCTTAATATTAAACTTTTTTTCACAAACCCTAATATTTTATAAAAACCTATTCAACGATACCCCACACAATGGGGCATGTAGGGGACCCTGAAGAAAACATATTTTTCAAGATTTTATATTACCATTTTTTTGACGTGACTAATATGTATATTCGTGTCAAATTACAGCTTGCTAGTAATAAGGATCGCTGAGCTATCGCGCGGACGGACGATCGGACATAACTTTATACTTTCCATCGTCGGCACTTGGTGAAACTGCATCATATTGATTATACAATATAAGCACTTGTACTGTTTCACAAATGTAATTTAAATTTTATTTATTACACATTCACTTTTAAACTTACAGCCAACCGGTTTCGCCTATTAAAGCATCATCAGGGCTTTCACATTAACATAATGTAAAAATGTTAAATTATATAATCGAGCGGACATAACGAAAACATAAAGGTTCCTAGTTAACTTATAGTATTATAACTCAAAAACCTATGTCAACGACAAGCTAATCTGCTCTCGTGCGTAGCTGCGTGGGTCTACACAAGTTTACAGATAAACTACCTGGGGCTAGCAAAATTATTGCTGTACTTTCATTTGAAAGTTTTAACTGTGTTCAGTCTCTATTTAATGTGAAATTATTTACAAGAGTTTTCTTGGGCATTACCTGTCACAACAATATTTCTACACGTCCAAGAGAAACTAGAACAAAATATCTGTAAACTTTAAGTTCGCCTGTTTTGTTATATTTGTGAAATAAAGTGCTCAAATAGCTGTAGCCTGTGATTTCGTTTGCGTGATTACGAATTACGTGATTACGAAGCTCCTTATTATAAAAAATTAAACGCTTTTTTTAACGTTACGGACGCTATTTACCGGCTAGGGTACCCCTCCGTAACGCCCCATAAGGGACTTTGGTCCAAAATCATTATTTCCTTTTGGTTATCATTATAATCGGATAGCAGCCTACATATTTTTTGAAAGATTTGTCCAGTAGCTTATGAATATTCATTACAGAAAGTGTACACACTTGATATGATCAAATTGGTGGGGTGTTGTCTGAAGGTGGTCTCAAGAGCCTCTGAAACCGGCGTACTTACATGAAGAGAGTTAAATATTTTCTATTTCACGTCTCATAAGCAGAGCATTAATGGAATGCTCTATTCTCAACATGTTGTCAAGCATTTCTCTGGACTAAAACTGTGTCTTTTGTACTTATATTGCTATCGTGGTGGGAGTGTTTGAAATAATAAATTATGGCACTAGTAATAATAAACAAATTTAATTAACACAACATAACTTCATTTACATCTTAAACTTTTACGCATCTCAGTTTTGAAGGAGACCATGACAGTGAGTATAAATTGCAATAGAGTGGCAAAGAGCGAAATCTCCGTTGAACAGATTAAGCAGATGGCAGCATGTGTAATATTAAGGTTATAATATTAACCACAGATTACAACAAATACGATAATATAAATACACAGAAATAAAGAAAATATAAAGAATAACCTCGTATAAAATATTTGTCAAATATGATGTAGAAAAAACTGATTTAAAAAATTCATGAACTTCCGATATCTGTATATATTCGTTAAGTATTTTGAGCGTTTTAATTGACACATCCGCCACAAAAACACTCAAAATACTTAACAAATAGGTAACATATTTTTAACAGCCTCAGTATGTCACGGGATTGTTTCATATTAAACATTAATATCTAATTCCGTATAATTTATTTTGTCAAACTTTCGATGCGTAACCATTTATATAATAAAAAACGTTTATAAACTCTTTGTTGGTTTATAAGCATGCTACTGTAACTTAATGCTAAAACAACATTTATTTTCCCATTCGAAATAGTTTTAGTACGTGCTAGGTTTTAATGGAAGGAAAACCTTTGCGCTAGCACGACTGAGAGCTTAAAGGTGTTACAATAGTGTTACTGAGTGCGGAAAACGTTTTAGTTTAAACTAGTTAGGGGTGAAGTAACACAGCTAGGGTTGTCAGTTGCAAAATAGACAAATCATATAATAAATACGTGATATTATTAAGAGAGTAAATTTGAATAAAAATATAATAATTTAAACGAAGTAAAACTGCAATAACTTCCAACTTTCTTAAATACAGGAATATCTCTGTTATATTAAGTTAAATCTTCACCTAATTTACTTTACTTTCCGAAATCAATAACGAATTTAACAAGTTTGTCTATATATATATATATATATATATATATATATATATATATATATATATATATATATATATATATATATACATATATATATATACATATACACTGAGAATTTTATCTTTACCTGCGCCATAGGTGGACACCGCGCGGACGCAGCGTGATATCAACACAGAATAGCGGGGGTGACGGCGGCGTGCGACTCGCGCATACTGCGGCGTGCTTAGAAACTATAATATTCACAATTTCACTTATTTTTAGAGAAATATTTTTCAAAAATGTAAGCTCCTAATTTTATTATTTCATTTTAACAAGAATCGAGTACCAAGTACCCTCCAGAAATATCAGAAACTGGGTTTCATATTATTTTATATATAAATAAATATATATATATATATATATATATATATATATATATATATATATATATATATATATATATATATATATATATATATATATACATATATTTCTTATAAGAAAATAGGGATTTGTCAAAAATCTTAATAATAAAACTGAAGATGTAAACAATCCATACTCATATTTTAAATGCAAAAGTCTCTTTATTTCTGTAAAAGTAAGTAAAAAAGTTAAATGTATTTTTAAATAAAGTAAATATAGATGATGTAGATTATACAAACTTTTTAGGAATAATTATTGACAAATATTGTAATTGGAAAGCACACATTGAATATCTATGTAATAAGATTGATAGATTTGTCTATGTCTTAAGAAGACTAAGAGAAGTAGGAAACGTAAAAGCCTCCCTATTAGCATATCATGGATATGTATCTTCTAATTTACAATATGGAATTCCTATTTGGGGAAATTCTGTTGAATTGATACGAATTTTTAGAGTCCAAAAGAAATGTATTCGAGCAATATGTGGTGTTAATCAGTTACATTCCTGTAAACCACTTTTCAAGTCTCTTAAGGTACTTCCCTTACCATGCTTGTATATTTTAGAGGTATGCGTATTTGTAAAAAGCACCAAAACTTATTTAAAACAAATGCTGAAGTCACTGGTAACTCAAATTTTAGGAATAGTAAAAAATTATATGTGCCTAATCAAAAATTAAATATTTTTACAAAAAATGTGTATTGTATGTCTATTATTATATACAATCATATTCCTGATAGTCTTAAATCATTACCTATAAATAAATTTCGCAAAAAGTTGTTTGATTTGCTGTTAGATAAAACTTATTATGATATTAAAGAATTTTTAGCCGATAAAATTAAATATTAATGGATAGAAATATAAGTTTGTTGAATTGTCCTTAAAAAATTTCAATGTACCTAGTAAAATTTTGTAAATAGTGAACATTTTGTAAATTATAAAAAATTTAATTGCACAAAATATGAAACTTGTAATTATAAAAAATTCTTTTGTAATATGAAATTGTACATTTATAACAAGTACATAAAATAGAGAAAAAAGACCAGCCCGCTGAGTTTCTTCCGCCGGATCTTCTCAGTGTGTGGCTGCGTTCCGATCCGGTAGTAATTCTAATTATTCGATAGAATCTTTTAAATGTAATATTTTATAATGATAATTTTTTTAAATATTTGCACACCATATAATGGTAGAATATGTTGGTAACTTAATTTATTTTTAACAACTTGTAACACCCATATTCTTGCAAATAAATATTTTCTTTCTTTCTTTCTTTCTTTCTTTCTTTCTTTCTCTGTCTGTATATCTGTTACCCTAGGACGGCTAACCTGTGGAAGATTTTCAAATGGTATGGATGTAATTGAAGTTCAAACATAGCCTAACTTTTAATTTTCAAAAATTAAATCTTGGGACTGAATCAACGACAAATTTAGATTAATTTCGCTGGCAAAGGTCTGCCCGGCCCGGCAAGGTACTTATTTACCTGAGGATATTATGGCGTACTATCATTTATAGTTACATGGTGGGTACATCAAAATGTTTTACAAGTTGATACTACATTTTTGTTTTTAAATATTTATGTATGTACTTAGATTTAAGTAATAAAGTTTATAATTATTATTTTATATAGTTTTTAAAGTACATGAGAAGTAAGAATTTTTATGGAATAATAAAGGAAATAAAAAAAATCTCAACATCTGTCAAACATCAAAATTTGTTTCGCCTAGGTTTAGTACCACCGCCTTACCTATTCCTACCGCAATAGCGTCAGTGCTTGTAACTATCGTGTTCCGGTTTGAAGGGTAAGGTAGCTGGTAAACTTATACATGAGGCATTTGAAGGTCTCGCTACAAGATAGCAACGCACCATTAATATTTTTGGTCTATAGGCGATGCTTAACTCTTACCATCAGGAGACCCATCTGCTTGTTTGCTATCTTATGATATAAAAAAATCTACAAAAAAGTTTGCAGGTCCCGGGCTCCTTTGTAGAATAGTCCAATCGCCGTTCCGCCAGACAGGTCGTAGAAGGCGACTGATTGGCTACTTGAGTCACTACCGTCGTGGCTACTGAGTGGTAGATACATGTTTTGATTTAGTAAAGAACATAACTGAATGTCTTAATAAGAAAATGTATCCACTTTGTGTATTTTTGGATATGAGTAAGGCATTTGATTTTGTTTCACATAATATTTTATTATCAAAACTTGAAAAATATGGTATTAGAGGGAAGTCTTTAGATTGGATAAAAAGTTATTTAGAGAATAGGAAACAATGCGTTGAAATATCTAAAATATGCGGAAACCGTAAAAAAATATATACTTCAAACTACCTTGTTAACAACTGTGGAGTACCACAAGGCAGTGTTTTAGGCCCCTTGTTATTTTTAACTTATATTAATGATCTTCCTGATAGTATAAAACATGATTGCTTTTTATTTGCTGATGACACTACCCTACTTATCAAATGTAAAAATAAAAATGACTTGGTAAATGAAACAACTGAAACCTTACTTCAAGTTTCAGACTGGTTAATTAATAATAATTTAAAAGTTAATGTTACTAAAACAAAATTAGTTGAATTTCAGAACTACCACAGTAATATTAATAAAAACACATATATATTCTTAAATAAAATAAATATAGATGATGTAGATTATACAAACTTTTTAGGAATAGTTATCGACAAATATAGTAATTGGAAAGTACACATCGAATCTCTATGTAATAAGATTGATAGATTTGTCTATGTCTTGAGAAGACTAAGAGACGTAGGAAACGTAAAAGCCTCCCTATTAGCATACCATGGATATGTCTCTTCTAATTTACGAAATGGAATTCCCATTTGGGGAAATTCTGTTGAATTAGCGCGAATTTTTAGAGTCCAAAAGAAATGTATTCGAGCAATATGTGGTGTTAATCAGTTACATTCCTGTAAACCACTTTTCAAGTATCTTAAGGTACTTCCCTTACCATGTTTGTATATTTTAGAGGTATGCGTATTTGTAAAAAAACACCAAAAGTTATTTAAAACAAATGCTGAAGTCACTGGTAACTTATATTTTAGGAATAGTAAGAAATTATATGTGCCTAATCAAAAATTAAATATTTTTACAAAAAATGTTTATTGTATGTCTATTACTATATACAATCATATTCCTGATAGTCTTAAATCATTGCCTATAAATAAATTTCGCAAAAAGTTGTTTGATTTGCTGTTAGATAAAACTTATTATGATATTAAAGAATTTTTAGCCGATAAAATTAAATGTTAATGCATAGAAATATAAGTTTGTTGATTGCCTTAAAAAAATAATTCAATGTAGTAAAATTTTGTAAATGGTGAAAACTTTGTAAATTACAAAAATCTTAATCATACAAAAAATGAAACTTGTAATTATAAAAATAATTTTGTAATATGAAATCCTTCTTGTACATTAGTAATAAGTACATAAAATAGGGGGAAAAAAAGACCAGCCCGCTGAGTTTCTTCGCCGGATCTTCTCAGTGTGTGGCCGCGGTCCGATCCGGTAGTAATTCTAAAAAATCGATACAGTGTTTTAAATGTTATATTATACAATAGTATTTTTTTAAATATTTGCACACCATATAATGGTAGAATATGTTGGTAACTTAATTAATTTTTAACAACTTGTAACACCCATGTTCTTGCAAATAAATATTTTCTTTCTTTCGTTCTTTCTAGAGTTCTCCACTGTCTCGCCCGGGTTTGGTACAACCGCCTTACTTATTCCTACTGCAATAGCGTCAGTGCTTGTTACTGTCGTGTTCCAGTTTGGGGGGTAAGGTAGCCGGTAAACTTATGCATGTGGCTTTAGACCTCGCCACAAAATATCAATGCACCTTTAACATCTTTGGTGTCTATAGGCGATGGTTGACTCTTGCCATCAGGAGACCCATCTGCTTGTTTGCTATCTTATGATATAAAAAAAAGTTTATTTGTCATTTTTAAATTCACGCCTACTTCAGGTTTGCACATTGGGTTTGCACTAAATTTAATATGGAATATGTAATTTTATTTTAAGTATCATTACTCCCGGTTCACTTGCGGAGTAAGTAGTGTAAGCCGGAATTCCAGATGACTTTTCAGTTCACCACGATTCACCGGTTGGCGAGAAGAGAAGTTATCCCCATCGCCACATTTTACCGATTTAATGATTATCGAATATGTATAGCGATAACCGTGAGCTACGGCTTATGTGCTCATTCGAGGCACGGGAATTGCAACACACTACCTACCAGACTCCGTACTGAAAAACTTTATGAGAAAAACTTGGAAAAACCTCAATAATATTTTTTTGCCCAATCCGCGAATCGAACCCGGAACCTATGCACGAGGCAGTCTATTTTTCATTTTTTTTGTCTTATACCAGATACTGTAAAAATTTGTTTGGCTGATATTAAAAAAGTAAAGTATCTTCACGCCCATATCCCCGAAGGGGTAGGCAGAGGTACAACAAGTGCACCCACGATTAGCCGAAGATACTTGGTCCCACAAATGAGATAGGTGGCAAACCTATCGCCAACAGGGCACTTTCCAATCCCGGGCAACTTTGTGTTTCCCAGAAAACTGAAAAAACACTTCTTTTTTAAAGTGCCCGACCCGGGAATCGAACCCGGGACCTCATGTGGTCAACTCCAACGCTGGACCACTAGACCACAGAGGCGATGTAAAATAAGAGACGTGTAATTAATGCAACCTAATGAAAAGTAAACACGCGTGCCGGCATAAAGTACGAATGATACGTAAATAAAAGGTAAAAATACTTTTATGGAAGTTGATAGCCCTACACTCTCTTGTCTGGTAATAAAACAATTTCAGCCGTGAGCTAACATTGGAATATCTCAATTAACTGAGTAAGGAATAATCTAATTGCTAAGATGTTTCTTCTAACAACAAAGTATATTAATATTTCACGTATTTCGACACCTATAGTATAACGGTGTCTTATAGAGTATTTTCCTATTAGATCATGGCCCCATGAATATTTTTATTTTTGATTAAGAGCCATTTCACAAAATCGCTCATTTAAAATTTATCCATATAGTGTACCTAGTGCTGGTAAAATAAAAATAGTATTGATACTTTTAATATTTTAATTATTACTACGCGGTGCTAATTTTGGCACACGGACGTAGCGAATTTTATAGTATTCTCTTTTATTTATTTTTGAAATAAAAATAAATAAATATTATTTAAAGTGACTTATTTTTGCATAAGAATAAATATAGTTTTATTCTATGCCAATTTCTATAGGAAAATATCATTACTTGATAACAAAAAACCCAGTTAATATTTCATTAATTTTCATTAAAATAGGCATATTTGCTTAATTAATTAGATGTAGTTAAAGATCTTTTAGGAAGAAAGTAATCCATTCAGGCACAATTCTTGGATCTTTCTGGTAATTTAGTATTCTTTAATTAATTTTGTTGATTCTAACAGTAACAATACCTTTTGGAAAATTAGCTTCCTTGCGTAATTGCCAAAACTTGATTTCGGATTGAACATTTATTATAAGAAATACAATTAATGATTAAAAAATATGTTTCATTGAGGCAATATTTAAAAGATTAAACTGTTTAATGGTACCATTTAATTAAATAAAAGTACCATATAATATGAAAAATTAGAAGTAGGAAAATTTTGATTTCTCGTCAAAAGTAGGTCTAAAGTGTGAACTGCGTCTTAATAAAAAATCTTATTTTTTGTAAACAGCTTCGCTTTGACGAGAAGGCCATATTTTCTATCTTTGAAAAATCTCGAATCAGTTAACTACTAAAGGCTTCAAACAGGTTGATTTGGTGAAACAATAATAATTATGTTTTTATTATAAATGCTTGATTACTTAATTAAAAACACGAAACATTTTTTTTTCCTACATTCTATAGTTCTTCTGAGGAGTTCTCCATATTTATCAATTTTAAAGCAACCTAATATTCCCACAACAGCTTGTTAATTATTATTATATTTCAAGGGTAACTCTAAAGTTTTCTTTCTTACCTAACTTTATTAGTTACCCGATTTTTAGCTATCAAATATTCATAAAAAGATCCGACTGTTAGTCGTTCTGTAATGCACTAAAATTCTTTAAATTTTTAAGTTTACATCGATTATAGAACTATTTCAATGGGTAGTATTTCAATGGGTAGGTATTCATTATTACTCAACATAATTATAAACTACGGGGCTTGTTTCTATCTTTTTAGTTTTAATGTCAATAAATCTTTTTAACATTAAATGCAGTTGGTGTTTTTTCAATATTTTTTTTATTTAAATATTGTTGTGCCTTTTCTATTTTCAAGTTTTTTTATTACTTGTACATTTTTCTGTATTGTCCTGTAACTCTTTAGTGTATTTTTTTTGTATGTATAAGTGTGTTTTCTCTTTTGTTTGTATGTGCTTCTTTGTTTGTTCTTTTTTGTCGTGATGAGGTGGTGTGTAAAACAGTACAAATTTTACATAAAACCCAAATAAGTGAATTGCAAGGCGTACATCAAACACAAGGTGGAGTATGCGCTGCTTTGACTCATAAATTACATCTCGATTACGGCTTTCTCGGCATATTCCGACTCCAATGAAATAATTAAATGAATAGCTGTGTAATAATACTCTTTCATGGTGAAAGCTGTGATTAATATTGCTTTATTAAATTTGTTTTTGTTTAATTTCATAAGATAGCTACCAGACAGATAGCTCTTCTGATGGAAAGAGAAAACATCGTCTATAGTCACCAAAGATGTTAATGGTGCATTTTTTTACGTGTGGCGGGTTGGCAATACCATATGCATAAGTCTAACGGCTACCTTGCCCTCCAAACCGGAACACGACAGTGAAAAGCATTGTCGTTATAGGAATAGGAGAGGCAGTAGTACCAAATACCCAGGAAAGTCATTGCGAAACTCTACAGCCTATTAGTTACGATGGTAGTGATAGATCTAGCCAATCAGTAGCCTTTTACGACCTACCTGACAGAACGGTAATTGGTTAGCTTAAGAATACAGTTTAAGGAAATTTGTTGTTCTTTGAAGAAGAAACTTTGAAGAATAGAAAAAAAAAAGTATCATCACGCCTGGTTCCCTTGGGGCAGAGTAAGCCTAATGTGTATAGACTTTCCGGTTCTCCATAATAATTGACGGTTTGTCGGTTGGCGAGATGAGTGGTGACCCCTTGAACAATAGTCCATCTGCTATTCAGTCTAGCAGCGACGAGCAAATGCGAACGATTGGCCAAATATGTAACTAACATCGTTAGTACTAGTAGGAGGGGAGCCCAAAATACTAAATGGGTAGTTACTCGAGCGTCGTAGGGACCTAGTGGATTTTGTAGATTAAATTTTAGGAAAAATAAAAGGTCATATAATGTTTTTCATTTCAATGGTGAGGAAAAAATCTAAAGATAAAAAAGACGTGTGGCACTCGGAGACTGCCGCGGTAAAGCTATTGCATAGCATTTTTATCAACTTATGCAATTACAATTTTTTTTATGTCATAAGATAGCAAACAAGCAGATGGGTCTCCTTATGGAAAGAGTCAACCATCGCCTATAGACACCAAAGATGTTAATGGTGCGTTGCTATCTTGTGGCGAGATCTAATGCCACATGCACAAGTTTACCGGCTACCTTACCCTCCAAAGCGGAACACGACAGCGACAAGCATTGACGTTATTGCGGCAGGAATAGGTAAGGCGGTGGTACCAGACCCAGGCGAGACAATGCAGAACTCTACCACCTATTAAATTCTTACATAAAATTAAATAAAGAAATAATTGAAAATCTTACGTAAAATATAGGCTATATTTTTTTCAAATGCCAATCCCAAGGAGCTAAGTTAGAAGATGAAAGTTTTGTATGACAGATTACATGAATAATCCATTATTCTACTCGCGGGCTAAGCTACGCGGGCCAGCTTGTAGTTCCGTAAACTAACATTATGTCTATGAAATTCCAAAGCAACAAGAAATTCTGGAATGCCACAATAGAAATTTTAGCATAAATTATTTCGAACATGCACTCCACTTAAATCTATTTCAACGGAGTTTATGTTATATATTACTAAAATAAAATTTCATTACAATTGTTATTCATCGCAGTGTTCTATAATTTATGTTAGTCTTTTTATTTCATAGGATAGCAAATAAGCAGATGGTTCCTCTGATGGTAAGAGATAGCCATCGCATATAGATAATAAAAATGCATTCATTTAAAATTGCGTAAATTAAAAAAACAGTGCCTTGATATCTGTGTCGGGGTTTAAATACCACATGCATAAGTTTAACTGCTATTTTACCCTCCAAACCAGAACACAGCAGTAATTCTTAGCACTATTGCGACAGGAACAGAAAGGCGTTGGTACTAAACCTGTTTGAGAACAGAACTCTACCAACTAGAATCTGCAAAAAAAATTAGAACTAGATTTTTGATATTTAACTTAAAATCTGTAATTTGTAAAAATGATAGTATTTTCATTTTTAATAAAATATATTATATTTTAGCTATAATGGTCCATTTTGATCTTTCGAGTGAGATTTATCGCAATTTTTGAGCTCTAAATTATTTTATTAACTACAAAGCCGATGAGCTAAAATTTTGAAGAAATGTCAAAAAAAAACTTTATTACTTAAAAAAAGTTTTATTCAGTTGGGCATCCATACTAATATAAATGCGAAAGTCTGTCTGTCTGTTACGCTTTCACAGCTAAATCGATGGACCGATTTTCATGCAATTTGGCACGGAAATAGTTGAAGATCTAATTTTTCTTTTCAAAAATCGACCCCCTAAAGAGCCCTGAAGAGCTAAAATAGGGGATTGAATTTGTATTAAAAACTATTTGGATGACATGTTAATCTACTCGTTAGCGAAGCTGCGCGGCTCAGCTAGTAACTTATAAGCTTTAATTTGTAAGCGCTAGCTTAGGGTAGGTAGTTAACAATATATTTCAACAATTACAATTCAACATTGTTTTTATAATTTATTTAAAACTGCCTCGTAGTCTAGGGCCTATTCGGCTCAGATAATGTTCCCGGGATCAATCTCCGGGTCGAGCAAAAATGTTAAAAGTATTTTCGAGGTTATTTCTCTAAAATCCAAAATCTCAGTAGCAGCTAGTCTCTGGCGGATGGTATGTTATAACTCCAGTGCCCTGAATGAGCACGTAAATTCGGTTCCGGTTATAGAATCAGTCGATAATTGTTATAAAGATGGTAAAATGCGGCGATAGGGATCACCACTCATCTCGTCAACCGACAAACCGGTGAATCTTGTTAAACTGGAAAGTTTATATATGGATAGTCTAGACGTTCGATTGACTCTGCCTACCGGGCGTAATTATACTTTATTTACATTTTTTTAATAAAAACTCCTTTGTCTGTTTTTATATGTATTTTAAACAAGAAATATATAAACATAAAACTTCAGGCTAAATCCTTATTCGGCTCCTAAAAGAGCTGAATTTTAAATGAACATAAACATATACTGTTAGTTCAATCACGTTACGTAATTCTTGATTTTCCCTGTGCCTAAATCCTTCAACATTCACATTGTATATCTGATTAATCAATCTTTTATAAGATGTTTTTTATACAACTCTTATTCAATCATCCTTTAATTTGAATAATCCCTTAATCTGAATGACTAAACATTGGTTTTTTATACGACTCTTATTCAATCATCCTTTAATTTGAAAAGGTATTTCTTTCTGAATGACTAAACATTGGCAAAATTAAATCTATCTAGAGGCTGAAATATAAAACCCAGCAAAGGAGTACTTTGAGCGTTATTAATGAGACAACATTCCAAAGCTATGTATGGACTAATTCACTTAACAAAGGATTCATTCCCCTTTTAAATTCCAAGGGAATATTGTTAACTTGTTTAATGTATTCATTAATTTTTCTTAGTGTTCCAAAATTAATAAAATAATCCAAAGAATAAACACATATTAAAGTTTTTAGAAAATCCCATGGGCACAACTTATTTCTTGGAGAAATATTCTACTTTTTATTTATTTATTTATTTCATCACAAAAGCGGACATCATCTTTTAGATTAAATTAATTAATATCTTGGTAAATTTATTTTGCCATTTTTGTGAGAAACATGGTGCCTGAAGCAGGTTCAATAAGTACCTGTGACACACAGACACACACACACACACACATATATATATATATATATATATATATATATATATATATATATATATATATATATATATATATATATATCACGTCAAGTTAGATTAAATTAATTAATATCTTGGTAAATTTATTTTGCCATTTTTGTGAGAAACATGGTGCCTGAAGCAGGTTCAATAAGTACCTGTGACACACAGACACACACACACACACACATATATATATATATATATATATATATATATATATATATATATATATATATATATATATATATATATATATATATATATATATATATATATATATATATATCACGTCACGGTCACGACATCACGATTGAATGGCTGGACCAATTTCGGTAATTTTTTTTTATTGTGTTTGTAATTGTAAGGACTTCTTATAAAAGAAAATATTAATTATTTTGGCCAATAATAAATTTAATGATAAAATTAAATATTTTGGTTGCGTGGAAGGACAATCCCGCAGTCTTATATAAATTACGTGTCACGTTGTTTGTCCGCTATGGATTCCTAATATGTAAGGCAAAACAACGTTTGCCGGGTCAGCTAGTATGATAATAAAAACTACTTTTCAATAAAATTATGTACCACAGTTTTAGTGAACTCATCAATATCTGTAGACGGTCTGTTTATAGACATATTATGTATTTCTATCCCTTCCGCAATACTGTCAATATTCATCACTGTCATGTTGCGGTGTGGAGGGTAAAGTAAACGGTAAATATATGCGTGAGACATTAATATCCTGCTTCGTGGGTAGTAATGCACTAATAATAAGACACTTTTATTATTGAACTTGTATTTACGTTTCACTTTCAAATATATATTTTTAATATATTACTCGACCGGTTTCACTTTTTAAAGCATCTTCAGTATGTAATATACTTCACTCCTGTAGTTAAGTTGACCGCCCCGTTAGTCGAGTGTTTAGCGACTTTGACTACGCTATCGACGGAGCTCGGGTTCGATTCTCGACGGGGACAAGCATTTGTGTGATGAGCATAAATATATTCACGGGACAATATTCACGGGACAAATTACACTTACTGATCTAACCCCAAAGTAAGCAAATTATTTGCTTGTGTTATGGGTGTCAACGATACTAATACATAGAAATACATATATAAATGCGAGAATATATTTAATAAACACCCAAACCCGGAAATACAAACATTTATGTTCATCACACAGAGGCTTGTCCCCGTCGGGTTTGGGTGTTTATTAAATATACGCCAGCATTTATATATGTATATCTATGTATTAGTATCGTTGACGAACACCCATAACACAAGCAAATAATTTGCTTACTTTGGGGTTAGATAAGTAAGTGTAATATGTCCTAAATATGCTTTAAAAGTGTAATCGGTCAAATAATATATTAAAAATATATGTTTAAAAGTGAAACTTAAGTAGTACAAGTGCAATAATAAAAGTGTCTAATAACAATGAAATTTCACCAAGTGCCGACGATAGAAAGTAAACAATACACTAATAATAACTTGTCTTCTAGCTGTGCCCGCGTCTTCGTTCGCGTGGAAAAATTTCTAAAATAAAAATTCCGGGTTTTACAGACATAGTTTCCGTTCCCGTAAGATTTCCGAGATAAATACTATTTTATGTACATTCTCGGGTATCAAACTATCTTTGTATCAAATTTCATCCAAATCGGTTTAGTGGTTTAGGTGTGAAGAAGAGATATACAGATAATGTTTATTTCGTATTTATAATATTAGTCAATCGCCTTTGTGGTCTAGTGGTTCGGTGCCGGAGTTGATCACACGAGGTCCAGGGTTCGATTCTCGGGTCGGGCAATTTAAAAAATGTGTTTTTTCAGTTTTCTGACAAGAACAAACTTGCCCGGGATTGGAAAATGCCCGGTTGGCGATAGGCTTGCCACCTATCACATTGTGGTACTATCTTCGGGTAATCGTGGGTGCACTTGTTGTACCTCTGCCTACCTTTTCGGGGATACGGGCGTGAAGATACTATAATATTAGTATGGATAGGCTATGGTTGTCTCTACATCAATTGATTTATCTGTTTGTTTTCTGTGCTTATATACAATAAAAAATAATTACATAATTAAAAAATATCGGACTCACCACCGTGTTTAAATTTTTAACGTCAACAATTGATTATTTATTTTAAATAAAAACTATGTTTCTATAATTTAAATACAAATGTATAGTTTTCAAATTTTTTCCTGTAATTGTAATATTTATCTCTTGGTCAATTTTATAGTTTTAGGTCAACGAAAAGTACCTTGTAAATTTTGATTAAATTGAGTATTTTAATTATACGTTTTTTGCGACACAAAACGCCTAATATAATTCATACTTTCCATCGTCGGCACTTGGTGAAACTCCCTCATAATTATTGTTTCAAATTTTACACTTGTACTGTTTCACAATTCACAGAGTGAATTATGAAACAGTACAAGTGTAAAATTTAAAACAATAATTAAAACGCCTTATCTTTACGTAAAAGATGGTAGAATTGGGTGAGTAGAGACTTGAGACGTGTTTCCAAGATAAAGTGTTTTTATAGGCAGACGGACAATAAAGTAATCCTATAGGGTTCCGTGTTTTTCCTTTTAAACTACGGAGCCCTAAAAAATGCGTGGTGTCGTGAAAGGCCCAGTAGGAACGAAATTATTTTCGTTATATATTTTGTATTATTAAATAACAAGCTCAATAAAAGAATGGTAATAAAATTGTATTACAATGAGTACGACTTGCTATTAATAATTTTTCTTTTTCCTTCTTGACTTTTACTGCCTAGAGCATTACAAAGCGATATTAATTTACTTTTTACTAGCTGTTGCCAGCGACTTCGTCCGCTCGGACTTCGTTTACTCTGCACTGCTCCTTCCCCTGTAGGTGATAGCGTGATAATATGTAGCCTATATGTTGACTCGACCTGTTAGTAATATTCATGCAAAATTTGAAGTAAATCCATGCAGTACTTTTTGAGTTTACAGACAAACAGATAAACAGACAAAAATTCTAAAAACTATATTTTTGGCTTCGATATCGATTGTAGATCACGCCCCAAGTATTCTTTTAAAAAAATATTCAATGTACAGTTTTGACGATGTACAGTACAGAACGGGGCCAGACAATGTAGAAATCTACCAACTAGTAGCTACGATGGAAGTAATCGCATAGCTAAACTAAAAGTTTAACACGGGACAAGTTGAGCTCAGTCTATAAAACAGTAAATAAAATGGTAACTTTAGTCCCAATTTCAATTGTACGTCGACCGTTCACAGATCCTATAAATTGTTTTAGTACGAGTACCTTGGCCGGATTAAATCTGTGCACGGTCGCTAAATCGGCAATTTGTTTAAGTGTTCCCCGAGCTGTATCCGGTCACTGAATGGAGTTGTTCCGGTGTTAGACTCACATAGTTATGTGTCTGTATTCCGCATTCTTGAACGGTTAGCTCTTAACCTATTTTCAAAGTTTATAAGGGTTTAGTGTATAAAAAAATGCACTTAAACTTTTATCTACCAAATTTCAAAAAGATAGAGGTTATCAATTCGGCTATATGTTGTTTTTTATGTTAATTACCTCAGAACATGGTCATTTATGAACCAAATCTATACATATAATAAAATCGTAGGAATGTCAAAACTGTACATTGAATATTTTTTTAAAAGAATACTTGGGGCGTGATCTACAATCGAAATCAAAGCCAAAAATATAGTTTTTAAAATTTTTGTCTGTTTGTCTGTTTATTTGTTTGTCTGTTTGTCTGTTTGTCTGTTTGTCTGTTTGTCTGTCTGTTTGTCTGTTTGTCTGTTTGTCTGTTTGTCTGTTTGTCTGTTTGTCTGTTTGTCTGTTTGTCTGTTTGTCTGTTTGTCTGTTTGTCTGTTTGTCTGTTTGTCTGTTTGTCTGTTTGTCTGTTTGTCTGTTTGTCTGTTTGTCTGTTTGTCTGTTTGTCTGTTTGTCTGTTTGTCTGTTTGTCTGTTTGTCTGTTTGTCTGTTTGTCTGTTTGTCTGTTTGTCTGTTTGTCTGTTTGTCTGTTTGTCTGTTTGTCTGTTTGTCTGTTTGTCTGTTTGTCTGTTTGTCTGTTTGTCTGTTTGTCTGTTTGTCTGTTTGTCTGTTTGTCTGTTTGTCTGTTTGTCTGTTTGTCTGTTTGTCTGTTTGTCTGTTTGTCTGTTTGTCTGTTTGTCTGTTTGTCTGTTTGTCTGTTTGTCTGTTTGTCTGTTTGTCTGTTTGTCTGTTTGTCTGTTTGTCTGTTTGTCTGTTTGTCTGTTTGTCTGTTTGTCTGTTTGTCTGTTTGTCTGTTTGTCTGTTTGTCTGTTTGTCTGTTTGTCTGTTTGTCTGTTTGTCTGTTTGTCTGTTTGTCTGTTTGTCTGTTTGTCTGTTTGTCTGTTTGTCTGTTTGTCTGTTTGTCTGTTTGTCTGTTTGTCTGTTTGTCTGTTTGTCTGTTTGTCTGTTTGTCTGTTTGACTGTTTGTCTGTTTGTCTGTTTGTCTGTTTGTCTGTTTGACTGTTTGTCTGTTTGTCTGTTTGTCTGTTTGTCTGTTTGTCTGTTTGTCTGTTTGTCTGTTTGTCTGTATGTGAGTCCGGGGTAAACTCAAAAAGTACTGCATAGATTTACTTCAAATTTTGCATGAATAATACTAATGGGTCGGGTCAACATATAGGCTACATATTATCACGCTATCGCCTACGGGGGAGGAGCTGTGCGGAGTAAACGAAGTCCGCGCGGACGAAGTCGTGGGCAACAGCTAGTACTAATATGTTTTTTTGTTTGTCACATACCCTCTGTGTGGTGTCATTTGAAATTGCCCTGCCCTATTGGTCGAGTGGTTACCGATCCTGACTACGCAATCGATGGGGCTCGGGTTCGATCCCCGACGGGGATACGCATTTGTGTGATGAGCATAAATGTTTGTATTTCCGGGTTAGGGTATTTATTTTGTATGTAAAAGGATTTATTTGCGTATTTCTATGTATTAGTATCGTTGACTAACACCCATAACACAAGCAAATAATTTGCTTACTTTGGGGTTAGATCAGTAAGTGTTATTTGTCCCGTGAATTTATGTACTTTATTTATTTATAGAAAACTAACTGTCCCGGCAAACTTTGTTTTGCTTAATATATTTATAACAGTATTTCTCTACTATGTAATGAATATTATTATACATATAAACATTCCTCTTGAATCACTATCTATTAAAAAAAACGCTTCAAAGTCCATTGCGTAGTTAAAGATCTAAACATACATAGGGACATAGATACAGACAGCAGAAAGCGACTTTGTTTTATACTATGTAATGATAGCAAGACGACAACGACGACGGCAACACTGTTACGCAAAAATTGTTTTTTAGGTTTTTTCAAAATTTCTCAAAGTTTCCTGGGCTGAATCGGATTAAATTTTTAGGAAATCTAAGTTGAACGGAATCCAATCGAATGCAATCAACAACATTTCGATCGGTCAAACTATTCCAAAGTTATGTGATGTTTACCTACACACATATACACACACACACATATATACATACAGACATTCTGAGGTTCCTAGGACCTCAATTGGTGAAAACTCGAATTTTGAAAATCGGGGAAATATCTGTTAATTATTTAATTATATACGTAGCGGAAGTTAATAATATTTACAGATTCATCTTAGTTATTTATATATGATATTCTTATTATGAAAATTTAAGTTTAAAACGTAAGACTAACCTAAATTTCCTATAAAAGTACCTAATTCTGTAAGCCGGTTGACCCTGAAGGTCATCCCTGAAACTTCCCGCTATATTGAGGTATTTTAAGTTTCAAGAAAAAACTATGCCTAAGCATAGAGTTTTGAATTCGAAGAGTTCAAAAATCTAAGTTTTTTTTGAAAATGAAACTGTTATTCAGTGTTCGAAAAAACGCATATTTTTTCAATTTGATGACCGAGTCTGGTTTTTAAATAACATTCAACGCAACCTTAGAGCTCTAAATTGTTTTATTAAGTTTAAATGTCGAAGAAACGTAAAAAAAAACTTTTTTCAAAAAATTTCGTAATTGAAAAATTCCGAACGAATCAATCGAATTTAATCCGAATAATGGTATTTGACGCAGGCGTTTAAGCAGAAAAGCCGATCAGATTTTAAAATAAATCTGTATATTAATTAGCCTGAAATCTATTTTAAAAATACAAAGTAAGTTACTTGTAAACAGAGTAATTTTGATACTTGGAAAGCTTTTATGTTTGAAAATTTGAATCGATATTAATTTTTGAAACAACATTTGACGTAGTTTTTTAGTACTAAAATAACTTAGAAGGTCAAAAAATTATTATGTGAAGAATTTCGAGGTTTTGTCGAAGAAACACTTTTTCAAACTTTTTGTTAACGATCGATAACTCCCAATTTTGATGCAATTTATTCATTAGACGTAGTTTTTTTGAGGGAAAAAGCTTTAAAAAAAAGATTATGTACTCAATCGGTATATAAATCTGGAAGTTATACTAAAAAATTAGTTTCGCCAACAATTTATTTGAGGCTTTTTCAAAATGTTTAAAAACTTTCTGGGTCGAATCGGTTCTAATTTTCAGGACGTCTTGGGCAAATCCAATCGAATGCCATTAAACGCATTTCGATCGTTCAAGCCATTCAAAAGTTATGTGATGTTTATGTATAAACGGTCTCCGACGGGGACAAGCAGTTGTGTGATGAGCATCAATGTTTGTATTTCCGGGTTTGGGTGTTTATTAAATATATTCTTGTATTTATATAATATGTATTTCTACGTATTAGTATCGTGGACTAACACGCAAATAATTTGCTTACTTTGTGGTTAGATCAATAAGTGTAGTTTGTCCCGTGAATATTTATTATTTATTATTATTATTAAATCCATCCAAAGAAAATATCCGATAATTTCTAAAAAAATAATTTTATTTTAAAGTTTTATATGTGATTATATAGAGTGAAAAAGATAAGTGTCCACCCTTAGCTTTAATGCACGCTTTTAACTGTCGGGCCATTCGTCGATGGGTTTACAAACGGTTTCCATTGGAAACTCGGTCACTGCTGCCTCCAAATATTTCTCGAGCGACTCAATATTTGGGTGACGCTTAGAGCGGGCCATGTCCTCTAGCACAGACCACAATTTATAGTCCAAAGGGTTTAAGTCGGATTAGTCGAAGGCCAATCATCAGCCTTTATGAAGTCTGGAACATTTTGCTCAAGCCAAATTTGGGTAGTGCGCGCCTTATGACCCGGGGCTGAATCTTGTTGGAATATCCACACTTCGTTTTTTAATAAGGTGTTGTTGAGAGGTTTAATTACCGCTTCTAACACCATATCTTGATACACTTTGGCTGAAGTTTTCACTCCTTTTTCGCAAAAATGGAGTTTTGTAATCCCTTGGTAGGAGACACCCACCAAACCATGACGTATGCTGGATGATGGTCTCGCTGAACTTTGGCCACTATTTTAGAAGTTTCTTTAGAGCTGTGTGCATACACTTGATCATTCTTTTGTTGTAGTGCTCCTCAATTGTAAAAGTTTTTTTATCAGTAAAGAGAATTTTTCTGTTTTTTTCGTCCGCGTATCGAAGTAACAGCTGTTTTGATCTTTCGACTCTCTTTTGTTTTAGTGCCTGATTTAAGGCATGTCCTGTATATCTTCGGTAGGCCCCTAGACCTAAGTCTTGTTCGATAATCCGAGAAAGTGTCCTCGGTGGGATTCTCATTTCTCTGGAAATGATTTTCTGCTTCCTTATGGGATTTCGACGAATTCTGGCCTTGACTACATTAACGGCCTGGTTTTTTCGAATAGACCGCGGTCGGCCGGATCCCTCACGGTCGTCAACAGTAATGTATTCCACATTTCCACACACCGTTTCAAATGGTTTATTCAGTTATTTCACATTATTGTCTAATAAATTCTAACATAAACTCAATTTAACACTTGTTTGATTTTTTAATTTTAAATTATTTACGTAACAAAGCAGCGGGTTCGCGACAACGGTCTTACTTCACCCGAAGTCAAAACCACAATGCAAAGCCACAATGATCCACCTCGATCAATTCCCTTATCGAATAGCTTTTTTATAACACAACACGTGGTAAACAACAAGATGGCGCCTCAACCCCACTCGAAGCTATCCTCGCTCTGATTGGATGTTACATAATACAACAACTTTGAGTTAACTAGTAAGGTTTTTAAACACAATTAAAATGTGATATATCAAATAAATTTAAATTAAGATTTAACATAGTGTTTCAGTAAACAAACGCGCTAACTTCTAGCATATTGTTTACCAAAACTAATTAACACATTTCCACCTACGTGTACTAAAAATAATCAGACTCTACAAAATAAATATGAAGTAAATCAGATGATATTAAACAAATACTTGATAAAGAACATTCTTTAAATAAACAATAATTGATCTCGCATCTTATAACTAGCAATCAACTCGGCTCTAATCCCCTTTCCCTGACACACGCACACACACACACACATATATATATATATATATATATATATATATATATATATATATATATATATATATATATATATATATATATATATATATATATATATATATATATATATATATATATATATATAAGTCGTCCAAATGTCGAAACATTTAACGGGTATAAAAACAAAAATAACATAATTTAAATGTATTTTAATTCTATAACCTCAGACAGAGTTAAAATATATTTAAATGAAAACATACCAAATTAATTTTGCTTTTGTAATGGCATACTTATTTTAAATAACGAAGCCCTAGTGAAATGGGATATTGAGTTCGAAGTCTACCGAAGCTTGCTGTAAGGATAAGGTGGAATTCTGTATTTTATTAGAGGGGATGTTAAAACAATGCCCTTTGAATTAGTTTCTGAGTTCTTTTAAGTAATCGTGGTCCTGTAACGACGTCTGCGTCATTAAAATTAGATTAAACCAAGGACTCTCACTGACTAATACGAACGTCATGGTTTTGGAGTAACGAATACGATATAGAACTTTGAATCGATAAAACACTCTCTAACTACATTTGAGATATGTGTTTTCAGTTTTGTGAGAAACACAAAGTTACCCGGGATTGGATAGTGCCCGGTTGGCGATAGGCTTGCCGCCTATTACATTTGTGGGACCAAGTATTTTCGGCTAATCGTGGGTGCACTTGTTGTACCTCTGCCTACCCCTTCGGGGATATGGGCGTGAATATACTCTACTCCATAACAACACCCAGATTTCGAATCTCAAGCACGTGATTGTCCCACACCTACCCGACTATCTACATTTAAAGAAGGTCTGCATTCAGAAAAAAATGCGTAACTAGATGAACCATAAAACATCTTTTTTTGAATTATCTATACATATAATAAAATCGTAGGAAAGTCAAAACTGTACATTGAATATTTTTTTAAAAGCATACTTGGGGCATGATCTACAATCGATATCGAAGCTAAAAGTATAGTTTTTAGAATTTTTGTCTGTTTGTCTGTATGTATGTCGGGGGTAAACTCAAAAAGTATTGCATAGATTTATTACCAATTTTGCATGAATATTACTAACAGGTCGGGTCAACATATAGGCTATATATTATCACGCTATCACCTAAGGGGGAGGAGCTGTGTGGAGTAAACGAATTCCGCGCGGACGAAGTCGTGGGCTACAGCTAGTGTCAAATAAAATAAGATATATTCAAGTATTTTTAATCAAAAACATAAAAAATACAAGGTTCATTATGCCATTACTGAGAGCAGCCGCTTTGTTATGTAAAAAATTGGGGATTACGACTGGATTTGGGTACCATTACTATATAAGCTCCTTTGGGTGGCATAATCGGGAAAATCATATAATGGACTCGTAATACTTTTACCAGCGTTTTACATTTTTATTGCTCGTCACCCGAATAAATTTCTGTTGTGTTCTATGACATTATTTTTTATATATTATTTATTAGGTATTTATGTATTAGGTTTGATTCCCGGGTCGGGCACTTAAAAAAATTTTTTTCAGTTTTCTGATAAACACAAAGTTGCCCGGTATTGGAAAGTGCCCGGTTGGCGATAGGCTTGCCACCTATCACATTTGTAGGACCAAGTATCTTCGGCTAATCGTGGGTGCACTTGTTGACCTCTGCCTATCACTTCGGGGATATGGACGTGTAGATACTTTTCTTATGTATTAGGTAGTAGGTAGGTAGTGCCCGGTCCACAAATGTGTTGCCTGGAACAGGAAATTGCTCCGTTGGCGATAGGCTTGCCACCTATCACATTTGTGGGACCAAGTATTTTCGGCTAATCGTAGAAAGATACGTAACTCATCTTTCGTTTGCAGGTTAACTAGATGAGTGGTAAACCTTATAGCAGCATTTTACCGACATGATAACGATTCCCGCTTATTTTAAGCGATAATAGGAACTGAGAGCTAAATGTCCACCTGAGGCAGTAAGATTTGGATTTTTATAAAAAACAACTCTTAAAACCTCAATAACACTTTTGTCCGAGTCAGTGATCAAAAATTACCTAAATATATAAAAATGTATATTTTTAGGATTCCTACAGAAAAAAGGAACCGTTATAGGATCGCTTCGTTGTCCATCTGTCCATATTTTGTGATTTTTTGCGATTTCAAAAGCTGTAGGGCTTCCTGTGGACCTAGAATTATGAATTTTGACAAAAATCAATGTCGTACAGCACATGTAAATGAAAAATCCGAAAACTAAATTTTTTGTTACATCACAAAAGCACTCGCATCAATCATCACGTTGCATATTTTATTTCACAAAGCAATCCAAATCTATCATGAAATTTCTGTGTAGCTAAGCTTACATACAAGTTTGTACGGAACCCTTGGTATGTGAGTCCAACTTTGACCGGTTTCTATGAATTAAATCACTAAACTCAAACACCATTTGATCGACTGAAATGAAATTTGGCAAATACATGTATATTTTCGTGGGGAGTTTTGTACTATGCCCATTATTGTAACTCGTCGCCAAATAGCGCTACAACTGACACTGACGGGATAACATCTACCGAGTTTAGCTAGTAATATATAGAACATAATATAGGTACCGAAAAATGGATGGATTTACTAGAGATTGTAGGTACATTGTGCTAAGTGTTCTGACAAAGAATATTCCGCGATGATTTACAATTCGGCACTAGATAACAAGAACGATAAAGTGGTCCGTTGTTTGTATATCTATAAATACTATCTATAAATTCGACCACAGACTAAATAATAAAATCTTTTTGACTACTGACTTTAGCCGTAAATAAAATAGTACTAGCAATACCCGTGCGAACAATTTGCACTAAGGATTTTTTTTAAATACTTCTTAGTTGATTTGAAATTGAACAAAAAATTACCGACCGTCAATCATGTTTTTTTTATATCATAAGATAGCAAACAAGCAGATGGGTCTCCTGATAGAAAGAGTCAACCATCGCCTATAGACATCAAAGATGTTAATGGTGCGTTGCTATCTTGTGGCGAGTTCTAATGCCACATGCATAAGTTTACCGGCTACCTTACCCTCCAAACCGGAACACGACAGCGACAAGCACTGACGCTATTGCGGCAGGAATAGGTAAGGCGGTGGTACCAGACCCGGACGAGACAATGCAGAACTCTACCAGGTGGTGGACTATGTAGTAGCCACGAGGTTAGTGACTCGCATAACCAATCGGTCGCCTTTTACGACCTGCCTGGCAGAACGGCAGTTGATCTATTCTTCAAAGGAGCCCGGAACCTACACGGGGGGAAATGTTGACGTTGTTTCAAAATTAAAGCTGTCAGATGGCAGCATTGCTGTATTATGTCTTAATATATATATATATATATATATATATATATATATATATATATATATATATATATATATATATATATATATATATATATATATATATATATATATATATATATAATTTTAATTTTAATAGTTTATAAAAACAAACGCAGTAATATTTTTTTACTTGTTGATGCCGGTAGAGCAAGCAATTATCTATATATAATGACATAGAATTTATTTGGGGTAATTGTGAGGTATATTTTTTAAAATGATAGTAGAACGCGTTAGTTTAAATGTTCGTATTAATATATAATAATAATACGTGTTTTTTATATCAGTAAAAAAAAGTCATGTATCAACAAAGAATATTCCGCCATTCCATTAGATTAGTGTGTGTAACATTTATTTTTAATAATTTAAATTACATTAAATTATTAAAAATAAATATTACATACACTGCATGCAATGCATTATATTTATAATGCATTTGATTTAAAAATATTAAGTTTGTGCAATCCTGCGCAATGTAAACTTTAATCGTACAAAATTTCATATTTCACCGTATAGTATTTGCACACCTTGAAAAGGTCTACAGAAAACTCCACGATGGTATATGTCTATCTCTTATGGATAACCCACAATAGCATTTTTTTGTCATTTACTTTTTACGAGAAGTAACAGCTTTTTTTCGAAGCAATTTTAAGCAATATAGTACTAATCCTTATCCAATTAAATACCTTAAATATATTGTTGATTTAATATAGATCAATATGGCCGTTTACAGCATGTAGAATCCTACTACGTATGTAGAAAAGGAAAAGTTACTGATTTTACCCTGATTTTCGAAAATCGAGTTTTCAGCAGATGTCCATGTTTTGAGATCCTAGGAATCTTTTCCGACTATTTTCACGATGACATCAGTATGATTGTATGTATGTTTGTGTGTGTGTGTGTGTGTGTATGTGTGTGTGTGCGTGTGTGTGTGTGTGTGGGTGTGTGTGTGTGTGTGTGTGTGTGGGTGTGTGTGTATGTGCGTGTAATCTCATAATTTTTGAACGGCTAGACCGACCGATAGATAGCACTCGATTGGATTCCGCTCAACTTACATTTCCTGAAAATTTGAACCGATTCGGTTCAGGAAATTTTGAGAAATTTTGAAAAAGCACCAAGAAAAATTTTGACTAAACAGTATTTTTTAATATAACTTCCAGATTTATGTACCGACTAGCTAAACCGTGCAGCTTCGCCCGCGCGTATATTAATAAGTCGTCCAAATAGCTTTTAATAAAAATTTTATCCCCTATTTCAGCCCTCCAGGGTTGATTTTTTTTTAAAAATTAGCCTATGTTTGACCTCGGATCTTCAACTATATCCACGCCAAATTTCATGAAAATCGGTCCAGCGGTTTAGCCGTGAAAACATAACAGACGGATACAGACAGACAGACAGACTTTCGAATTTATAATATTAGTATAAAAAGTATGAAAGTATGGATTGAGTACAAAAACTAATCAGCTCTATTCCTCAAAAAACTACATCTAATACATAAATTTCATCAAAATCGGTTTATCCGTTTGGGAATAATCGTTGACGAAAAAATTTGAAAAAAGTGTTTTTTCGACGTAGCTTCGAAATTTTTCAACCAATCATTTTTTGGTGCTTAGTACTAAAAAACTACGTCAAATGCCGTTTCAAAAATCAAAATCGAATCTAATTATCAAAACTTATAGCTTTTCAAATATTAAAATTTCGTGGTTTTTAGCAAACTTACTTAATTTTTTTAAATAACTTTCAACTTAATTTACCGATTGACATAAAGATATTATCAGCTTTTTTTCTTTAAAAACTGCGTCAAATACCGTTAATTTAATCAAAATCGATCAATTTATTTGGGATTTATCAATGAAGAAAATTAAAAATATTTTTTTTTGACATAGCATCGAAATTTTTCAACCTATGCATTATTTAGCTAAAACAATATTTTAGATCTCAAAACTTGAGTTGAATGCCATCATCGTTTTCAAATATACAGCTTTTCAAAAATTAACAATACTGCCATTTTTAACAAAATAGATGTTTGAACTGAAAAATCTATGCTTATATTTTTTACTCTTTTGAGCTTAAAATACCTTAATTTAGTGAGAAGTTTCAGGGATGGCCCGTAGGGTCAACAATTTACATTTTTCCCGTTTGCTCCGATGCCTCGCCTTAATATATCGCAAGGTCAAACCTTCAACGTTGCAGGCTTAGATTTGAGTGTTGACTGTTTTTCACATGGCCAACTATATATCACTCTTTCAAGAGTAACCTCTAAAAAAAAACATGTTTGTGTTGTCTAATGGTAAGAAAGCTGTGAACGTTGTATATAAATACATTCTGTAATATATCAATTGTAAAAATAAAATAAATAGGTAAAAATGTAAAAACTAGAAATGTAGTACCTATGTGAATTTAGATATTCCAAAGATAGCAGGAATTCTCCATGGTATAGGGAAACATGTTTGTATTGTCCAATGGCAAGAAAGCTGTGAATGTTGTATATAAAGACATTCTGTAATATATTAATTGTAAAAATAAAAGAAAAAGGTAAAAATGTAAAAACTGAAAATGTAGTACCTATATGAATTTAGATATTCCAAAGATAACAGGAAATCTTCATGGTATAGGGAAAGGGGAATTGTTTTACTCCAAATTTAACGCGTGCGGGCTACGGGCAGTAATGAATAATTCAAAACTACTGGATCGATTTTAATCATTTTTTTCCTGTGCGAAGCCGGGGCGGGCCGCTAGTAAATAATAAATCGAAAGCTTTGTGACCTTTTTTAAGCCAGCTACTTGGGGCTTTGAACGTAGCTGACTTATAATTTTATTCCAGCCATCCCTACTCCTTTTAGAAGCTTATAAGGCGGCTGGCGTTACTATAAGCTTATTTTGGAGTTTTTGGGTTTTTCAGGATACGTACCCATTTTCGGCCACGCTCTTGAACTCAAGAATAATGTGGGCGGTAGTTTTCTGTTCTTTTACGCAGGTGCAGCATATAAGGTTGCCTGTTATACCTCTATTTAATAGGTGTCCGTTTAAATGACCATGTCCTGTTATGGTTGGTTACAACCACGAATTAAACTGGATACGCCTTTCAAGGCAATTTCTTAGGTTTTCAGTGTCGTTTTTTTATTTTGTAAGCATTTACGCCGTGTTGGTCCAGGCCTCCTTTGAAGAATAGGCCAACTGATGTTCTGCCAGGCAGGTCGTAAAAGGCGACCGATTGGCTATCGAGTCACTACCATCTTGGCTACTAGGTGGTAGAGTTCTGCATTGTCTCGCCCGGGTCAAGTACCACTGCCTTACCTATTCCTGCTGCAATAACGTCAGTGCTTGTCGCTGCCGTGTTCCGGTTTGGAGGGTAAGGTAGCCGGTAAACTTATGCATGTGGCATTAGACCTCGCTACAAGATAGCAACGTATCATTAACATCTTTGGTGTCTATAGGCGATGGTTGACTCTTTCCATCAGGAGACCCATCTGCTTGTTTGCTATCTTATGATATAAAAAAATAAAAATAAAAATAAAATAAAAAAAAGACAAATACAAAGTAATAATACTTACCGATAAAATAAAATTCACTCCAGAGGCATTCTTTAAGCCTTAGCTTTTTATTCGACAAGATAAAATAAATAATATCGCAAATTTCTATTTTTTAAGATATAATATACCTACCAGTTTTTGACATTTACATACATTTGCTCATATGAGCGGCTACGCATTTTGCGCCCAACACCGTGTCTATTAATTAGTATTTGTGTGGTCTCTGGCTGCAACTTTTCTTAAGTCACTTCTTTTGAGTTTCATGATGCGTTGTGTAAGGTGTTTTGAAAGAGTTGGTACAATTTCTTTTGTTCGCTTACAATCATTTGTATCTAATCTATACATATAATAAATTCGTAGAAAAGTCAAAACTTTACATTAAATATTTTGGAAAAAATAATACTTGGGGCGTGATCTACAATCGATATCGAAGCCAAAAATATAGTTTTTAGAATTTTTGTCTGTTTGTCTGTTTGTCTGTTTGTCTGTTTGTCTGTTTATCTGTTTGTCTGTTTGTCTGTATGTATGTCCGGGGTAAACTCAAAAAGTACTGCATGGATTTACTTCAAATTTTGCATGAATATTACTAATAGGTCGGGTCAACATATAGGCTACATATTATCACGCTATCACCTATGGGGGAGTTGCTGTGCGGAGTAAACGAAGTCCGCGCGGACGAAGTCGTGGGCAACAGCTAGTCGAATATAAAAGAAAAAGTTATTTGGGAGCGCCACTACTGCAGAAGTAGTGGATTGGTTGTACTAATTAATGTCTGCAACAGAACCCATTGTCTCCTTTGTAGTTAGTGTTGTTGTTTGTTTTCAAGTTTCGAGGGCCATTGGCGATTGCACCCTCCTGAAATGTGTCTGTTTCTTGATTGTCCCGGTGTTTGCGCCCCTTAGGGACATGTGGATTGCGGTACATCTATGGGTTGTTTGTCTTTGCCCGGGATTTGAGTTCTCTTTTAACTCTCGATCCCTGAACGTTTAACTAACTAATAAAATGTAATTTGTACTCCTTGTTACGACAGTTATGTGAACGGAGGAGTGAGAGATTTGGCACAGTTAAAGTTTACGTGTTGAATGAGTGTTTAAAGTAATATTTTTATACAATAAGCATTAGAAACGCATTAAATTTATCAAAACAAAAATTACCCACACTATCATTCATTTGATATATCATCATAATATACTGCTTTGTTTGTGCAAATGATGACGATTCTGTTTAAATAAAGACTTATTTCCCCCGTGTTGGTGCGGGCTCCTTTGAAGAATAGACCAACTGCCGTTCTGCCAGGCAGGTCGTAAAAGGCGACTAATAGGTTGTCACCTTTGTGACTACTAGGTGGTAGAGTGTCGCAACGTTTAGCCCGGGTATTTGGTACCACCGCCTTACCTATTCCTGCCGCAATAGCGTCAATGCTTGTCATTGTCGTGTTCTGGTTAGAAGGGTAAGGTAGCTGGTAGAATTATCCATGTGGCATTGCCATTCTGCCACTCGGATAACAGCGCATCATTAACATCATAGGCGATGGTTTGGCTTTCCTTCAGGATAGCCATCTGCTTGTTTGCTATCTAATCACTACATAGTATAAAACAAAGTCGTTTTCTGCTGTCTGTCCCTATGTATGCTTAGATCTTTAAAACTACGCAACGGAATTTTATGCGGTTTGTTTAATGGATAGAGTGATTCAAGAGGGTTTATATGTATAATAACATTTTATGGCAAAACAACGTTTGCCGGGTCAGCTAGTATATGATAAAATACACACATGTACATACTATTTTCTTTACCCCTAAAATCTATTGGCAAATTTAAAAGTTATTTTATTATTTACTTTAGTGTATGGTCGAATTTTACCACGGGGCGATTGCTAGTTATAATAATTCGTTGTACTATGTTTTTCTGTTGCGGTATTTTATCTTAACTGTACCGATAGAAACCACGTTAAGATATGAAAGATCAAGTCGGATCCTTTCCGACTGCGTTATTATTGGGAAGATGTATATTATTACACAGTCTTTTTACTTAATTTATCTGTATTTGTATGAACAAACTATCTGATCTAGTAATACATAAAACAATTATATATCATTATTATTTAGTCTATAGTTAAGCAGTTATAGAATTATGGTCAAATTTTGACCAGAGGGCAATCACACAGGCTATATTATTCACCTCTGATATGTAAAGGCTAAATCAAACGTATGTTCTTTTATTAAATTAAGTTAGAAAGTCTGGAAAAATTAAGTTAGAGGGGGCAACTCTACATGAAATTTCAAATTCTCTGCTTACTCAAATTTATCTTTGCCTATTACTGCCGCAATAGCGTCAGTGCTCATCATATCGTGTTCCCATTTGAAGGATAAGGTAGCCGGTAGACTAATGCATGTGCATTTCTATTCCTCCACACGGAAAGCAACGCACCATTAACTTCTTTGGTGTCTATTGACGACAGGTGATAGGAAAACCATTTGCTTGTTTGCTATAACATTAAATAAATAAAATATTTTACTACACGTGTATAAATAAAGTTCCGGGTACAATCCGTAGATAAATAAAATAATTTCTCCGACTAGAAGGAATGTTTATAGCAATTTATAAGCACTAAAATAACGCGATGATGTATGGTTTCTTTGCGTGTTGTGTTAATGTAATAAATGTACGGCTATTATATTATTTGTTTCACAAAAGATTCGTGACAAGGGCAGTGGCAGAAGTAAACAAAGATTAAACAAATCGTTACTATATTTGGATACACTATTATTTTGTCATAATTACTTTTTGTTCACATTTATAAATGAATCGATGGAATTGATAACATCAAAAGAAAATGAAGTTAACGGTTGATAGACCGAAGATTCTTATCACGCATAGCGTCCCAAAGTACGCTTATACACAGCGTGTTAGGCTACTGAAAAATAAAAAACGTGCCATTCTAAGTGCTAGTCGTGATGGTAATTAGTTTTCTTGTGGGAAATTCAAAATTTGCGAGTTATGATTTTATTTTTACGCCGCGCAATGAAAGCGTTCATGGCTCAGGCTCGTCGCACCCGCGGTAATCTCGAGCCAGCCGGAGCCGTTTAAGTTGCACGGCATAATGTATTATTTACTAGCTGCGCCCGCGACTTCGTCCGCGTGGAAAAATTTCGAAAATAAGTAGCTTAAGTTACTCCCTGTCACATCAGCTATCTGCCAGTGAAAGTCCTGTCAAAATCGGTCCAGCCGTTCTAGAGATTAGCCGGAACAAACAGACAGACAAACAGACAAAAAATGTAAAAAATGTTATTTTGGTATACGTACCGTGTATACATCCATATGCATTTAGTAAAAAGCGGTTATTTTAATATTACAAACAGACACTTTTTTTGTATAGATTTCGTGTATTTCCTTAAATTTCTCACATTTTTAGAAAAAAATCACCGTGAATTATTAGAATAAATCAAATTATATAAAGTAATGTTAAAAATCGTCAAAAAAAAACATACAAATTTTCAACAGTTTACGTCTCCGAATTAATAAGTCCAAATCTATGGTTTCAATTTTCGTTAGACAGACCCTTAAGTACGGAATTTACCAGATGATTACCTTAAATTTGTCAGTGCTGGTGTTCCGCAAGGCTGCGTGCTATCACCTACACTGTTTATTCTGCATATCAATGACATGTTGCAAATTAGTAACATTCATTGCCATGCAGATGACAGTACTGGTAATGCTTCGTACTCCGGTCATAGCCGTATTTCTCGGGAACACGTTAATGGGAATCGGGACAACCTCATGTCTGAAATCAAGATTGAGCTCAACAAAATCTCGAAATAAAGTCGACTCAACTTAGTTCAAATTAACCCCTGGAAGACAGAGCTCACCTCACCTCTAAAAAGTCGTTCTTTGTCGCATCACCTCGTTTTGAGTACACTCTTCTGACAGGCTCAGCCAACATTGGAATTCTTGGCGTTGACATATCAAACAACGTTTAGTTCTATGATCATTTGGAAAGAAAGGCTAAACTTGTTTAAAAAAAGCTCGGTGTGCTCAGTAGAGCGAGACAGTACTTCTTGCCGGCTCATCACTTTTATCGAAGACTCGACTTTACAAATCGCAAATTCGCCCTCACAAGGAGTACTGTTCTCATCTCTTGGCGGGAGCTCCGCAATATTACGTAGAGATGTAGGTTCGTTTAGCATCTTTAACCGCATCTATCATGGAGAGTATTCCGGCGAACTGTTCGGATTGATCCCTGCCGTTGAATTTCATCATCGGATATCACGGCAAAATTCAAAATTCCATCCTCATCACCTCGATGTTTGGAAATCCACAACCGTGTGATTTTCTTGGCACTTTTTACCACGCACTACTCGTCTGTGGAATTAGTTACCGGCGGGGGTATTTCCGAACGGATACGACTTAGGTACCTTCAAGAAAAGGGCATACTCCTTCTTAAAAGGTTGGCAAAGCAGCTGCAAGACCTATGGTGCTGTGGCTGTCCATGGACGTTGTTAATCACTTACCATCAGGTGAGCCACCTGCTCGTGTGCCCTTTTTCCTATAAAAAAAGATTGTCATGCCCACGGGCAAGCCCGCAGACATGCCCGCCGCACTTTGCTGCTATAGGCCGGACGGCTCGCTTCAGTAATGCAATTAACAGACATTTGCACAGAACTATAGTACCAAAGTTCGGCGGGCACGTCTGTGGGCTTGGCCGCGGGCGTGTCTGTCAAATGAATTCCTCGCTATACCCCCTGTATATGAAAGAAATTCCCTGTGTTGGTCCGTCCTCTTTGAACCTCTTTGAACCATGACACGATGAGTGAACAATGCAATTCTGCCGGGTAGTTCGTAAACAGTGAATAATTTGCTATTCGTAAGTCGTGACTACTAGGTTAAAATGTTCCGTAGCTTTCCACTCGGGTTCCGCCTTGCCTTAAGTTACAGGAATATATTCTGCCGTAATAGCTTCAGTGATGTGCACTGTCTAGTTTCGGTTCGGAAAGTAAGGTAGCTGGTAGACTTATGCATGTGATATTACCATCCTGCTACACGGATAGCAATGCGCATTTAACATCTTTAGAGTCTATAAGCGATGGTTTCTCTTTGTTTAATTCTGTTGCAATAATGTTGGTGATGGTCGCTGTCGTATTCCGGGTTGGAGAGGAGGATAGCAGATTAACGGACAAATAGATAGACTTTCACGCTTATAATGTAAGGCAGTTCATAAAAGACAGAAAATAAACTTTCATCTATATAAATAAATAAAATGGAGTGTCTGTTTGTAATATTAAAATAACGACTTTTTACTAAATGCATTATGTGTGTTGACATGGTACATAATAATATATCAAAATAACATTCTTTACAATTTTTGTCTGTCCGTGTGTTTGTTTGTTCCAGTAATCACTGACTGGACCTATTTTGCCGGGACTTTCTCTAGCAGATATGTGATGTGATAAAAAGTAATTTAGGCTACTTTTATTTTAGAATTTTTCCACCCGGACGAAGTCATGGGCACAGATAGTTTATAATATTACAGGTAAACTAATTAAATTAGTACGGATTACCACACCGAGCCATAATCTCCAAGTTTTCAAGTTTAAAAATATAATGTAGTTTTGTAAAAATACTACAAAGACGTTACTGTTATAAAACCCCGTCATGTACGCTTGAATTACAACAAAGTAGCCGAAGAAAATGAAAATTGTTCACAGCAAAGGACAACCGGGAAAAATTCACGAGACGCTTCTCTTATTTGAACAAAGGGAATAAATTACTCTTTAAACAAGGCTAATACTACTGATGTTTGCCATTTTACCTGCGTTATTTATTGCCGAGCCGCTGAATGCGTGGTGTTCATTTTCTAAATTGTGGTGTTGTAAATTTTAAATGACTAGCCGTAACTACACGTCAAGTGGATCACTTGGTTCAGAAATAATATAAATGTTTTTTGGAATTGGACGTATTTACACGAAAAGGATCCAATCCACAAAAAACACCTCTGTGGTCTAGTGGTCCAGCGTTGGCGTTGACCACATGAGGTCCCAGGTTCGATTCCCGGGTCGGGCACATAAGAAAATTATTTTTTCAATTTTCTGAGAAACACAAAGTTGCCCGGGATTGGAAAGTGCCTGGTTGGCGATAGGCTAGCCACCTATCACATTTGTGGGACCAAGTATCTTCGGCTAATCGTGGGTGCACTTGTTGTACCTCTGCCTACCCCTTCGGGGATAGGGGCATGAAGATACTTTTTTTTTCCACAAAAAATCAGTTTAGAAATATTGAAGGTTGAAGTTGGATATGTTTAATTTTTTAACGTTCCATACGTGGGGACTAGTTCTGACGTTTAATAAAGTAATAGAGAGCTATTTTTACTTAGATATATTGATACTGGCCAATTGTATTGATGTTTAGCATCAGTTTGGCGCACTTAACTCATTTTTGGCCTTATTGTGGATTGGATCCTTTTCGTTTAACTGCGTCCAATTTATATTAATATCTTTAAAAAAAATAAGCCGACGAAAAGTTATGCGTGGTCATACATTAAAACTGGTGAGTGAACCACCCCTTGGTTGAGTAGTTAGCGACTCTGACTACGCAATCGACGGGACTCGAGTTCAATCTCCAACGGAGACAAGCGTTTGTGTGATGAACATAAATGTTTATATTTCCTGGTTTGGGTGTTTATTAAATATACATAAAAAAGTATATTTACGCCTGTATCCCCGAAGAGGTAGGCAGAGGTACAACAAGTGCACCCACTATTATCCGAAGATACTTGGTTTCACAAATGTGATAGGTGGCAAGCTTATCGCCAACCGGGCACTTTCCAATCCCGGGCAACTTTATGTTTCTCAAAAAACTGAAAAAACACTTTGTTATGTGCCCGACCCGGGAATCGAACCCGGGACCTCATGTGGTCAACGCCAACGCTGGACCACTAGACCACAGATAATAAATATATTCTAGTATTTATATATGTATTTCTATGTATTAATATCGTTGAATAACACCCATAACACAAGCAAATAATTTGCTTACTTTGGGGTTAGATCAGTCAGTGTAATTTGTCCCGTGAGTGAACAATCAATTATGGTTGGAATTTTTAGAAAAAATTAAACTGAGTCACTCTCGATTTTATCGATTCATTTCAATAAAAAAAAATGATCAAAATCGGACTTTTCAGCGGTTGAAAATAAGCACCCTAGTCGACTAAAGATATAAATCCAAATAATTCATATGGTCCGTAAATAAATTAAAAAAAATAAGTCGTAATCAAATCTCTTGCCAGTGGATATTGTCACTTTGTCATTTAAAATGGCCCATGTCATAGAAACTTTAAAATTACATAATATATAACACTTGATTCTTTCATTTCCATAAAAATATTTTGATTGTACGAGTATATTTGTAAGAGGTCCTCATTTCAAAATACGTTTACCTGAATGGTATTTTATGAAAAAAGGTTAGGTATACTAAGGTTGTATGTAAGATAGGCAGAGTAGAGTGAGAAAGATAGTGATGTTATTAAATGTATATGAATTGAAGTTTTTTTTTATATTATAAGATAGAAAACAAGCAGATGGGTCTCCTGATGGAAAGAGTCAACCATAGCCTATAGACACCAAGGTGTTAATGGTGCGTTGCTATCTTGTGGCGAAGTCTAATGCCACATGCATAAGTTTACCGGCTACCTTACTCTCCAAACCGGAACACGATAGTGACAAGCACCGACGCTATTGCGGCAGGAAACCGATAGTAGTGACTGAAGTGAAGTGAAGTGAAGTGAGTCAAATTGTTATTCATAAACTAAATTATAGTAAAATAAAATTAATTTCTGTAGTACCTTTTTCAAAAATTACAGCAAATATTCAAATTGCTTGCTTTTTCAACATTAACGGAGGAGGATTTTCAACATAAAAGGAGTTAATGATTGTAACGATATCAGTATGGATGTTATCATGCTAATGTCGAAACAGTGTTGAAAAAAGTAGCACCTGGACAAAATGCTACGAAAATTTTGGGATCGGCGCAAAAAGTTTGCCATATTTGTAGAAACCTCGCATTATAAGAAGACGTAAATAAGAGTTTCATAGTTGTAACACCTTCGAGATTATTTTGATATCAACTTTTTAAACCAACAACTTCATATTAAAATTGCAGTACCTTCAACAAAATTTATCAAGCAAGTTGCTTAAAACAAAATTATCTGTAAAATAAAAATTTATAAGAGGGTATCAGAAAAATACTTTACATTCCAAAACGTTCAGTTGTAAATTACGTCTCAAACAAATGATCCTTTTGTGTCAAATAAAAGTGAAAATAATGTCAGTAAAGAAACCACTAGAGAAATGTTTAGTTAGATTTACTTTTGACTTTTATTTGAATCTTATTACGTTTTTCCACGTTGACTCGGAAATCTCAATTCAGTTGGCTGGATTTATAAAAAGTCGGCAGCCGAATGTAGCCATAAGCAGTGTATGTAGTATTACCACTTTCGTTAAAGGTGAAATTGAGCCCTAGAGCATAAAGTTAATTATTTTTGTGTATCGTCGATAGTAAAAATAATGATTACCTTTTAAAAACCGCAGATTTTAATCTAACTTCGAAGGAATGGTAGGAAACGATTCAGAATAATGTGCAATAAAATTGGTGGTAACTCTTAAGTGGAACATAAACTATAGTTCAATAAAATTTCAATGCCTTCGCTGCAGTTCAGCTAAAATATACCATTAAATCTCGCTAAATGCATGTCAAATACATGTCCAGTCCGTTGTTTGTACTAAAAGTGTTTTTCCATTAGCTCGTGAAATTCAAATCTCAAAGCGAGTTGGTAAAGTCAAAGCTGGATTGTTTATTATGGCTTCCAACTCTTTAGCATGAACCCATTTTTACTTTCAACGCCACTAAATAGAGGGTTCTTATTGTGAGTTTTTGCGTTTATGTGAGTACACACCGATGGAATAGATTGCATTCAAAATCTATGAATTGACTACCACCAGTTGGATCAAGAAATTTAACTAATTTAACGGTTAGAGAAAGACGTGATGATAAAACAACTATCAAAATTAGTTTAGAAAAAAAATCTGTATTTGCAAGAATACAGGTGTTAGAAGTCATTAGATATTATTTATGCGTACCAGCATAATAGAATATGCACATGATTGCATTACCATGCAGTATTGTAGTACATTGCACACCGTACAAGCCAAGTCCCTTTTTTCAGAATTTCGAAGTAAAATAAAAGCTGGAGATCCTTAGCACTAGAAAGTTGTAATTTGGCATAAATTTACAGGTTGTTTTTTAGCCATGGGACGGAATCACACTTATTCATATGAAATAAGGATATTCAAGAAAATAACCAGGAAAACAGTAATTGAAATATTGTTAAAGTCTCGTGATTCGTAGTTACCCTAGTCATCGTAGTCGTTACCCTAGTCTTAACGATTCACGAATAATTATAATAATACCAGTAGTAGGTAGGTACTCGTAGATAATGTAAATGTGATCTACCTCCCCGTTTTAAACTATTGTGAATTGTGATTTATTTTCCTTTCAAACTTATTTGTGGTAAAAATACCACGCACTAAATGATAAGAAATATTTTAAGCGTGTTATAATTTAAAAAAAAAACTAGACACAAATAAAATTGTAAGACAGAGTTAATATTTACCTTAGTATTTCTGACGTAAATGGAATCATCCTCTTCATAATGATCGAACTTGACTTGATTTGACTTAATTAACTTTTGACATTTTACAATAATCTCAATTGTTGAATTATTTTTCTATATTGGCGATTTGGAACACATAATCATTACGTTATGCATAGGCAGGTCCCATATCCCAATATTCTTCATTGGAACACTGCAACTGATAAGATGAAATTGTTATTGTTAGTCAAACACTAACACAAAAATATGCACAAAAATATTATTGCATTACGCAGAAATATATCCGGTCATCGCGATTTACTGGCATAGTTGAGGGGGGCGTGTGAAGTATCGTTGGATAAGTTTTTCAAAAATATTGTAGGTTTTTAAAAACAATTTTTCGATTAACATACACTACGTGTCCCCTGAAAAGAAAACAGTAGGTATAATATAATTATATGTACTTACCTCTAATATAGCTTAAAGTAACTGTTTTTCTTTTTTGCTGTTAATAATGTAAGTACAATTTAGTGTTATTTTTATTATCACTAACGTGCATTCAGTTTGGTTTATAAAATGTAAATCCGTAATTGGCTGTAAATTATTAATATTCATGTATCTATCCATGTAATTTAAGCGCTGTGGATTTTGTTAATGAATAAATTTAAAAAAAATTAAGGTTTGTGAAATAAGTTGCTGATCACAATAATACGGACAAAGAAGAGAGCTTTTAATGTTTCATACTATTAAAAATTTAGCCTATTTAACATGAATCATATATCCGCACCACGCTTGTAAAACCTTGTCAAAACTACATTTTATAAGTTGGTCAACTATTTCCGATGAACTAGTGTCTCAACGTAAACAAAAAAATTAAAAGTATCCAGTATGGTTCATTCGTAGTTTAACAAAAGCTCTCAAGGAAAAATACAATATATATCGTAGGTTTAAGAAATACAGGAAATCTATGGACAAAATACAATTAAATTTGCTTAGTAAACATTGCGATATTTGCTGCTAATTGCTTATTTTTTTTTAATTTTTAATTAATTTTTTAATTTTACTTAATTGCTTAATATCTTTATTTGATATGTATAAGTGTGATTCCGTCCCATGACTATAAAAACAACCTGCAAATTTATGCCAAATTACAACTATAAAGCTTACATTGAATTAAGAGATAATAAAATCTTTGACAATCCTAAATTGTTTTGGTATTCCATTAAGGCAAACCGGGGAGGCAAAAATAACTATCCATATTGTATGACAGACGGAACAAAATACACAACAAATGGAATTGAAATATGTGATATGTTTGCAGATAGATTTTCGTCTGTTTACAAACATCAGTCGTCTACGAGTAATGATCATGCTTTGGTCTGTTTGTCTATGTCGATCAACAACGATGAAGCTTTACTGGTAACCAAATTTGATAAGGAAGGCGTTCTTAAAAAATTAAAATTTGTTGATCGGTACAAGGGAGCAGGGCCGGATGGAATTTCACCGAATTTTACCGCGGAATGCACCGAACATCTAGCGTTGTCTCTACTTGATTTAACTTTTTGCTGCCATTTTGCTGCAAAATTCTAATAGGTTAATGTATCCAGGCCACAACACTGCAACTTACTAAATTCTTTGACGATTGCAGCAATTAGGATATGGAATACTCTCCCGGCTCTATTACATGATGAAGCATCCCCATCTAGTTTTAAAAGTCCAGTGTACAAGCATATTTTTACACGTCAAACTTTGTAATATTGTATCTGTATATATTTTATATTATGCTTGTATGTGTGTAGTATTTAAAGTAATTTATTTTGTTATTTATTAAGTATTTATTAGTGTATTTTTATTTATGTAAGTAGTTTATCTGTATATATGGTATGGTATGTAAGTATTGATATGTTATATAATTTATAGTTATTACTTTGTTATTTTATTTTAATCATAATAAGAGGGTTATTAAGTATTAGTTAAATACAGCTTAATCATTATATCGTAATAACTTGTTACGCACTACCCAAGCCTTTTCTCTCAGCATCACCGAAAGTAAACTGTGAGAAAATGCTTAATAGTATTAAGGCGAAGCATCGCTACAAACGGGAAAAAAACTAGTTTGTTTAATCACGTTTTTTTTGTATTGATTGTTAAATAACAATTTTACAAAAATTACACGATATACCTGAAAATATTATCTAAAGAATGTGCTGTGAATGTGAATTGTTACATGATAGAATGTACTTTACTCGATAATATAAAATTCCGAAAACAGGCTAAAAATATCTCTAAAACAAATAATATGTTAATCATATTTCTAATCTTCCACATGATTTTTATATGGTGATATTTAGTTGTAAATACAAGAAAGAATGTGCTAAATTTTGGTTTTCAGGTGATATCCTATATTTATTTATCCCAAAATTAACACGTTTCTCAGCGGTTTCAGAACATATCGCGCCACCCATTTCCTATAGAATTAACGCGCGTCGAAATACTTCGCCTTAAGTCACGCCTTTGTACTTATTTGTGCAATAAAGTATTTAAATAAATAAAAATAAAAGTTTGGTGCGTACGTAAGAACTCTCTTGTATGGCTCATCTGATGAAAAATTACCACCAATAAATATCAAAGACGTTAATGGTGCGTTAACATCGATGTGGCGAGAATGTTACCTGTTACCTTACCCTGTAATCTGGAACACGACAATAACAAATATTGACTGTTGCGAAATAATATGTTTATCTGAAGTATCAAACCCGGGCTGCATACAGTGACGTCACAGTGTACAATAATCAATAACCTCCAATAAAAACGTCATAACACGTGACTATTATTAAAATTAAGTATAATTAATACTGTGGATAGCATTAATGTTAATTAGAGTGTAAATAACTAACAGCTCTACGCCATTAAAAGGATTTATTAACAATTTGTTAAGCCGCTGAGTGTGTTTGCAATTTCGTATGTTAAGGTATATTTTATTATTTACTAACTGACCCGCACAGTTTCGCTCGTGAGAGGATTAGCTGGTTATTATTGTAAGAAATTTTATTTAATGAATGCTGAATATAAAAAATATAACTCATACACTCCATCGTCGGCACTTGGTGAAACTCCGTCCTAATTATTATTTTATTTTAATTACTTGTACTGTTTCACGATCACAAACTATATAGTATATTAATTTTTATTAAATAACCAAAATTTGAAATCGGTTGGCTAATTAATAAAAAATAAATTTATTATATAATTTGTGTAAAGTTTTTTTTATATCATAAGATAGCAAACAAGCAGATAGGTCTCCTGATGGAAAGAGTCAACCATCGCTTATAGATACCAAAGATGTTAATTGTGCGTTTCTATATTGTGGCGTAGTCTAATGCCACACGTATAAGTTTACCGGCTACCTTACACTCCAAACCGGAACACGACAGCGACAAGCACTGACGCTATTGCGGCAGGAATAGGTAAGGCGGTGGTACCAAACCCGGGCGAGACAATGCAGAACTCTACCACCTAGTAGCCACGATGGTAGTGTAGCCTATTCGGCTCTTCGGCTCAGATCATGAGGTCCGGGTCCGTTCCCGGGTCGGGTAAAAGTGTTATTGAGGTTTTTCGAAATTTTATCGAAAATCTAAACCTAAATCGCAGCTTGGAGTCTGGCGGAGTGGTGTATTACCACTCATACCTCAGCTGAGCTCAGCAGCTGCAGCTCAGTTGGAGCTCAGACCAATGCGGGGGAAAATTGTTCATTTTTTTTTTGCAATTTTTTACTTAGTGCTTATTATATTCTAATACTTTATAGTGCTTATTAAAAAAATATATATTAAAGGAAAGTTACAAAAGAGATAATTATTTTCGATTTAAATTAGGTATATTTGAACATTCCAAGTTTCATCAAAACCAGTTGAAACCGCGGACATAAGATAGTTCATTATAATTGAATCCAAAACATATTATTCTGAGCACAGACAAAAAACACATAATTTAATATCGCGAATTCAGTTCAAAAGTTAAAAATGTTATCACCAGCTCCCGGCTATATATTCTTGATAACAAAACCGTAACAACAGAAACCCAGTGCGTTTTGTTTAATCATGTATAGTGTATTTATTTTTCTCGTGATAGTAAAATTTGCGTCATGCCACTCATGCCATAGGCAACCGTTATATCAATGGAAGCATAGAAATAATTATCACAACTGCCATCGTAATTGGCGCAACCATAACCATGAGTACCACCAAATATCACGCCATCAGGTATGAAAAACAACTTTGAAAGAATTTCAAGTGCGCTTATTAATGTCGACCAACAACTGAAATCATTCCATGAAGAAAATAGAGTGCGAGAAACTGAAGTTTATGGTAATACATATATCCTCAAATTTAACCTACCAGATTACACAGAAGATCAAATCAAAGTCAAAATCAAAAATCGAGTTATATACACAGTTGTTGACGTGTCAAATGACGGTGTCAAAACGTTGAATATGAAAATACTACCGGATATTGTAAAAATGGATTCTGCGACTTGGGTATTGGAGGACAAAGTTTTAAAAATAATGATTCCTTACAAATTTACATTGCACAGAGGGAATATTATAAAGAACTGTGGTATGATAAATGAAACCGTGATGAATGTTCCAAATATGAAGGATACTTCCATACATTTTATAGAACGTGGTAATAACTCTTTTGATAATATATCAGAGTTGAAAGTATATTGATGTTAATTGCTTGTGTTTTAATGTACGAATTATTAGTGTTTTATTCATCAACTAGCTGTTGCCTGCGACTTCGTCCGCGCGGACTTCGTTTACTCCGCACAGCTCCTCCCCCGTAGGTGATAGCGTGATAATATGTAGCCTATATCTTGACCCGATTTGTAAGTAATATTCATACAAAATTTGAAGTAAATCCATGCAATACTTTTTGAGTTTACCCCAGACATACATACAGACAAACAGACAAAAGTTCTAAAAACTATATTGTTTGCGCCAACCTCTGTCATGTTCCTTAATTCTAGCTGCAAAAGATCTGCCTGTTTGCCCTATGTAGGTGGCATCACAGTCACTGCATTTTAATTGGTATACTCCACTTTTGGCCATTTGTGGAATTTTTTGTTTGTTGTTAAATAGTAGTCCATTAAGGGAATTTCGTGTGTAGAGCGCTGGCTTATAGTTCTTAATTAATCTTGCACAGACATGTGAAATTTTGCCAAAAATGGTATTCTCATGAACTTTTTGTCTTTTTTGCTATCGCGTTTGCTGTAACCTGAGTATATGGAGGGAATTGCAAGCTTTTTCCTTTTCATTTTAATTAGGGCATCTATCATTTGAGTTAAAAGATTGCGGTGAACAATGGCTACATATCCCAAATGATAGATGCCCTTGTTACAAAGAAAAGGAAAAGCTTAAAGCCCTCCATATACTAATCTCAAAAAATATTTTTCCCAAATATTTTCGTCATTGATAAATCCTTAACAAATTGACCGATTTTGATCCAATTTTTTTAGGTATTTGACGCAGTTTTAAAATGAAAGATATAGATTTTGAAGTCAACCACAAAATTATTCCAATTATGTTAAATAATTATGCTAACAACAACGTAATTTTAATATTTGAAAAGCAATTACTTTTGAAAATTAGATTCGATTTTGACTTTTGAAAAGGCATTTAAGGTTGTTTTTTTTTATTACTAAAATATTGAAGACTATCAAAGACTGATTGGTTGAAAAATTTCGAAATTATGTCGAAAACACACCTTTTTCACAAAATTGTTCGTCATAGTTTCACGTGTGGGTCCCGGGCTCCTTTGAAGAATAGGCTAACTGCCGTTCTGCTAGGCAGGTCGTAAAAGGCGACTGAGTGGCTATTCACGTCACTACCATCGTGACTACTAGGTGTTAGATTGCCGCATCGGCTCGATCGGGTCTGGTACCAATGCCTTACCTATTCCTGCCGCAATAGCGTCAGTGCTGGTCACTGTCGTGTTCCGGTTTGGAGGGTAAGGTAGCCGGTAGACTTATGCATGTGGCATTAGACCTCGCCACAATATAGCAACGCACCATTAACATCTTTGGTGTCTATAGGCGATGGTTGACTCTTTCCATCAGTAGACCCATCTGCTTGTTTGCTATCTTATGATATAAAAAAAAAGTTTACTCCCAAACGGATAAATCAATTTTGGTGTAATTTATGCATTAAACGTAGTTTTTTGAGGAAAAGAGCTGATTAATTTTTATACTCAATCGGTACCTTATTATGGAAGTTACAGTAAAAACACTATTTCGCCAACATTTTTTTGGGGTCTTTTCAAAATTTCCCAAAATCGCCTGGGCCCACTTGATTCAAATTTTCAGGAAGTCCAAGTTGAGCGAAATCCAAGCGAATGCCATTACTAAATAAAAAATATACCTATTAGAATGAAAATATTTTAAGTATGTAAGTATTTCTTTTATAGATTTTTTTTGCACACCTTACTCGTCACTTATGGAGTTTTTGGAAAATGTGGAGGAATATTTCATCCTGACAGTTCAATTCTTAGTTGGAACGTATAGAAACTGGCAGAATGACAGATGGTCTAATCAGCAAATAACCGGACCAACACGGAAAAATTCAACAAGATAATTTTTCAGTTATTATCATTTTAGGAACACTACCATATTAGTGATATTGCTAATAACAAAATACTCTTCTAAATTTTTCAATGTATAAAATTACTAGCTGACCCGGCAAACGTTGTTCTGCCTTTTTAACTAGGTACCCTTATTTTTTCTATATTTTCTCACCTTTTAAACCTTCCCTGGACTTAAACAATTAATTCAAAACCAAAATTAGCCAAATCGGTTCTGCCGTTCTCGAGTTTTAGCGAGACTAACGAACAGCAATTGATTTTTATATATATAGATGCAGAATTATTCCGTTTATTTAGATAATCGCTTCAACGGAGCTCTCCTGATAAATAAGTAAAATAAAGAGAATTTTTCTAAGAAATCCCGGTTTGCAGAACAGCTAAGTAAACCTTTATATTCTGTAAAATAATTTACATTTTGTGTAAACTTTGAAGCTTTCACGGTGGCTGCAGTCTACATAGTTATTCAAACAACTTTCAAGTTAAGTAATATTCTTATTTGTATAAACACTAGTGCTTAGTTAAATAACTTTATTAATTTCGCCTATGTTCAAAGTTCTGTTGGATTTCAAATACTGTATTAAATGTAAACATATCTTTATTTACATGTATTAAATGGAAACATATTTATGTTTACATTTTAGATACTATTTAAAAGCCTAAAAATTAAACCAAACCCTTATTTACAATAACAAATTAAAACTAATGTATACATTAAGGTTCGCTTGCACAAAAGTAAAGGCATTGGTATTAAATCTAATACATTTAAACAAGCAATACAAACTAGCTGTTTCTCGTGACTTCAATCGCGTGAATAATATTACTTACTTTTGTGCAGTCGGGTAAAAAATTCCTCGTGAATGTGACTATCATAAACAAAAAGATTTTCTTAAATCTGACTGGTACATCCAGAGATTAGCGCGTTCAACCAAGCAAACTAAACTCTTCAGCTTTATAATCTATATACATATAATAAAATCGTAGGAAAATGAACGTATGTCCGGGGTGAACTCAAAAAGTACTGCATGGATTTACTTCAAATTTTGCATGAATATTACTAACAGGTCGGGTCAACATATAGGCTACATATTATCACGCTAGCATCTAGGGGTGAGGAGCTGTGCAGAGTAAACTAAGACCGTGCGGACTAAGTCGCGGGCAACAGCTGGTAATATATAGATTCAGATTGTATATACATCTTAATATATACAAATTATGTGCCAAGTTGTTTATCCGAGATACAATCCAAAAGTACTGAACCGATTTCAACAAAAATTTTGTAGATATGTGTAATAAACAGTATTTGATCAAATACTGTGTAATAAAGTAAAAATAAAAATCACGTCTACACCTTCCCCGTCCAACAACGTGTCTCTTAATATTCGTGTGTGGCCTGTAAGTAAGTCATTTAACACATTTTTTATGACATTAGATAGCAGATTGCTCTCCTGATGGAAAGAGAAACCATCGTCTGTAGCCAATTGGTCACCTTTTACGACCTGCTTAGCAGAATGGCCGTTGCTCCATTCTTCAAAGGAGCCCGGACCAAAACGGAGGAAAAACTAGGAGACTGTTATTTCAATATGTCTCCTGATGGAAAGAGTCAACCATCGCCTATAGACACCAAAGATGTTAATGCGTTGCTATCTTGTGGCGATGTCTAATGCCACATGCATAAGTTTGACGGTTACTTTACCCTCCAAACCGGAACACGACAGTGACAAGCACTGACGCTATTGCGGCGGGAATAGGTAAGGCGGTGGTACCAGACCCGGGCGAGACAATGCAGAACTCTACCACCTAGTATTTTGAAAACGATAATCGGTATTGATCTTTCGAAAGACATTTAACTTAATTTTTGAGATCTAAAATATTGCTTTAGCTAAATAACCGATAGGTTGAAAAATTTCGAAGCAGTGTCAAAAATATTTTTTTCAAAAATTTTCGTCATTGATAAACCCCAAACAAATGTTCAGATTTTGATCCAAGTAACGGCATTTGACGCAGTTTTTAAATAAAAAAAAAACTGATAAGATTTTAAGTCATTCGGTGTATTAGCCTGAAAGTTATTTTAAAAATATTAAGTAAGTTAAAAAGGTGAAAATAATTAAATTTAATATTACACGTGAACTGTTCTATGTATATTCCGCGATGGTACCAAAAAGAAACACTTCGGTTTTTTTTTTATATCATAAGATAGCAAACACGCAGATGGGTCTCCTGATGGAAGGAGTCAACCATCGCCTATAGACACCAAAGATGTTAATGATGCGTTGCTATCTTGTGGCGAGGTCTAATGCCACATGCATAAGTTTACCGGCTACCTTACCCTCCAAACCGGAACACGACAGCGACAAGCACTGACGCTATTGCGGCAGGAATAGGTAAGGCGGTGGTACCAGACCCGGGCGAGACAATTCAGAACTCTACCACCTAGTAGCCACGATGTTAGTGACTCGATAGCCAATCGGTCGCCTCTTACGACCTGCCTGGCAGAACGGCAGTTGGCCTATTCTTCAAAGGAGGCCGGGACCAACACGGCGGTTTAGTAAATAGATAAGACTCACCGATGGTCCGGACAAAAAGAAGACCCCAGCGGCACAATTAGGTATCAACCCACATCCACCAAGCACAAAAGCACACAATTTATGTATATACTCAATCTACGTTTCACTTCAAAACCGAAGCATCTTAGGAGAATAGAGCTGAATAGTTTTTGTACTCAATCGGTACATAAATCTGTGAGTTATATTAAAAAAATACTGTTTCGTCAAAAAGATTTTGGTTTTTATTTAAATTTCTCGAAATCTCCTAGGCCAACTTGGACCAAATTTTCAGTAAGTCTAAGTTGAGTGGAATCTAATCGAATGTCATCAAATGCGTTCCGATCGGTCCAGCCGTTTAAAAGTTACGAGATGTTTACATACATATACACACACATACATACATACATACATACATACATACTGACGTTATCGTATAAATAGTCAGAAAAGGTTCCTAGACCTCAAAACGTGGAAATCTGGAGGAAACTCGATTTTCGAAATCGGGGAAAAATCAGTAACTTCCTTATCTACATACTTAGCGGGAAATTAAATAAAGATAAAGAAAGGTCTATTCTTCGCAAGGAACTCAAATCGACACGGGGAAAATGCTTCACTTCTAAATAAAATATTTTCCATCAAAATACGATTTCATAAAAAAATAGAAACGAGGCTTGCTCACCCAAACATTCCAAAATAATTAACTGCGCAAAAGTTAGAACATGACGTGATCATTTATAAAAAAAGTTTGATAGCAACATTTTAGGTCATATTTTAAACTTATATCAAACATAATCCATCAATATGTCCATACTCTGTCTCCTACAAGCGCTGAAAATGAATTTCTACTTAAACATGTATAAAATACGAGAGATTTTCAATTGCATGTCACTAGATAGCCGATGAAGAATGGAAGTTTCTTAAAAGACCTGTCACTGCTCCTTATATCTTATATAACAAAAGTGCGCTTGAAAACTTTACAGCATTATAAGAGAACAAACTAGTCAATTTTAGTGACATATTTACCAGAAATATGCTATGATTTTTTTTAGCTGAGTTATGGCTCCGATAAATTCTTAGAATTCCGCCAATGTCAAGGTTGATGTATGCACGTTTATTATCAGAAAAACGATTTTTAATATTTTTTGGAACGAAGTTCCTTACGGCAGGCTTGAAGGGGATAGGGAATTTGCTGCGCGACCGAACTGAAAAAAATGTGATAGTAAAACCGTAAGAAAAATGCGTGGAATAAAAGCGTTAAATGAGACGTGCGCAGGCGCGACAGTCGCGTACACAAGCGAGTAGTGCCGTTTAGCCGAAGGAAGTTCGTTCCTACCTGGTGTCCCGCGACACCACATGTTTTTTCCTTACATTCCTGTTACATAGACAGCCACTTGAAAGACAAAGCATAGCAATTTAATAGACCGGGATCCCTGGTACAAATTTTTTTTGATTACTAACAAGCCGAATTTTTGTGAACAGCTTCGTTTTGACGAGACAAACATCTTTTATATCATCGAAATATCTCGAATCGGGTAACTAATAAAGATAGACAAAAAAGAAAACTTTAGAGTGTTGGATTAAGAAGAGTTTCTACTTTACGTGTAGGACAATGTTACCCTTGAATAACAATAATAATTAACAAGCTGTTGTGAGAAAATTAGGTTTTTATTAAATTGATAAATATCAATTTAAATATCTCATAATTACGAAACCTTAGAGCGGAGGACTCGCCAGAAAAGCCAACAAATGTGTAGGACAAAAGTTTCATAATATAATCAAGCGATTTAAGTCAAACAATAATTATTGTTATTGTTATTAATAAATATTTTTCCTTCACCGAATCAAAATGTTCAAAGCCCCATAACTTTATTATCTACCCAATTTGAGATTTTTCGAAGATAGAAAAGATGTTCGACGAGCGAAACGAAGTTGTTCACAAAAATTGAGCTTGTTAGTAACTTCGCTTATAGAGACTAAATCATAAGATAGCAAACACGCAGATGGGTCTCCTGATGGAAAGAGTCAACCATCGCCTATAGACACCAAAGGTGTTAATGGTGCGTTGCTATCTTGTGGCGAGGTTTAATGTCACATGCATAAGTTTACCGGCTACCTTACCCTCCAAACCGAAAAACGACAGTGACAAGCACTGACGCTATTGCGGCAGGAATAGGTAAGGAAGTGGTACCAGACCCGAGCGAGACAATGCAGAACTCCACCTAGTAGTCACGATGGTAGTGAATTGCATAGCCAACCGGTCGCCTTTTACGACCTGCCTGACAGAACGGCAGTTAGACTATTCTTCAAAGGAGCCCGGAACCAACACGGGGAATTTATTAATAACTACCATTATACGTTTTTCCCCCTCCAAGTCCACCTTAAAAAATAAACTTTCTGCCATACAATACCATCGTGACATCTAAGTGGTAGAGTTCCAGAACGTCTCGCCCAGGTCAAGTACTATCGCCTAACCTATTTATGCCGAAATAGCGTCAATTCTTGCTACTGTCGTGTTCCGGTTTTGAAGGTAAGGTAGCAGATAATTTTTTTATGTGGTATTAACGCTCCACCAGGCAATGGTTGTTTCTTTCAATCGTCAAAGCAATCATCAGGGTTCTCATGCGATAGCCAGCAAATATATTTGCTGGCTATCGCATGATAACTCTGGTGATTTCATAACTCTGACATCTTCACCTTAAGGGTATTACTCAAACTATAACTTAGTAAGAAGCTTTGGTCGATTATTGTACATGTACTCATAGTAATTAAAGATTATTTTTTTAACCCCAAAAGTAAGCAAATTGTTTCCTTGCGATATGGGTGTTAGTCAACGATACTAATACATAAAAATACATATATAAATACTAGAATATATTTAATAAACACACAAACCTAGAAATACAAAAATTTATGCTCATCACATAAATGCTTTTCCCGTCGGGGATCGAACCCGAGCCTCATCGATTGCGTAGTCAGGGTCGCTAACCACTCGACCAACGGGACGGATTTATATTCTTTTTAACGGATCTCTATATAAAATAATATTTATTGGTATCATATTTTCACATAAACTATTACGGCAAACAAAAATATACAATATTTTTAGTTTACATGTTCGCTTTAAATATCTACATTTCTATACAACGCGGTCACGTTAACTTGACGCATCTCTGGAATGTAAGGCGAGGCTTCCCTTAGCTCGCCCGGTTTATGTCAGTATGGCCATGGTCAGCATTTTTGTTACCGATACGCGCGTAAATAATTGGGTTAGCTTCTGTTATTGAACATTATTGTTACGTTTTGTGTCAAATGACGTCATCAACGGCATTCGTCAACGTCAGCGTTTGTAACATTAAAATAACCGCTTTTTATCAAATGCTTATGGATGTATACACAGTATATATATATATATATATATATATATAACTTATTATCTATCTGAACTTTCTCTGGCAGATAGTTGATGTAATAAGGAGTAAAGTATCTTCACGCCCATATCCCCGAAGGCGTAGGCAGAGGTACAACAATTGCACCCACGATTAGCCGAAGATACTTGGTCCCACAAATGTCATATGTGGCAAGCCTATCGCCAACCGGGAACTTTCCAATCCCGGGCAACTTTGTGTTTCTCAGAAAACTGAAAAAACACTTTTTTTTAAAGTGCCCGACCCGGTAATCGAACCCGGGACCTCATGTGGTCAACGCCAACGCTGGACCACTAGACCACTGAGGAAAAAATAAGGAGTAACTTAGTAAAACAAAAGTATTATTTTAGAAATTTTCCCACGCGAAAGAAGTGCGGGCACAGCTAGCTTCAAATAAAACAATGAGTGAAAAAGGAATGAGACAAAACAGAACTAAGTAATAAAATGTAATCCTAAATTGTTTTTTTTTAAGTGATGTGATAATACCAAAATGATCATACAATATCAGATATTGACCAAATTTATATAAGACTTCCCCTGTTCATTCAACTCAATTTTTAAGATCTAAAATTTTATCTTTTCCTTTACCTAAATAATCGATAGGTTGAAAAATTTCGAAACAACTTCACAAAACTTTTTTTTCAAAAATTTTCATCATTGATAAATCACAAACGAATTGACCGATTTAGATTCAATTAACGGTGTTCGACGCAGTTAGGAGAAAAGCTGATTAAATATTACGTTTGCTAAAAACAACTTTGTAAACAAGTTTGAAAAATCTAAAAGTCAAAAAATCTCAAAAAAATAATTTTCATAATTATCTTAAATGTGGGATAAAGCACTACCCTCGCTTCGTGAAGCATACAATATTGAAAAAAACAGCCAAGTTCGAGTCAGACTCGTGCTCGAAGGGTTCCGTATCTATATAGAACGGCAGAAAATCACGTTTGTTGTCTGAGAGCTACCCTTAATTTTTTTTCATTTAATTATTTATTTTTAAAGTGAATATATATGTAACTAAATATTTTGTCCCTAGAATATTTTTGAAGTGAAAACTTCTTTAGGCGCGTTGAGCGTTTTGGTAGAGGGTAAAATCCTCGGTTCGCGTTACCGACATGCTAATGATAATAGTATATCTATAGCTATGTTTTGCATATAGTTTTAATTACTCTCAACTTAATAGTTCCGTTTTCACTTCTATCGGCAGTCCCACGACTGCTACTGTTTTTTTTCTGTTCTTAGTGTTTGTTGTTATAGTGGCAACAGAAATACATTATCTGTGATGATATTAGCTGTCTAACGGTTTATGAGACAGCCTGGTGACAGACGGACAAACAGACAGATATATGAACGGACAATGGATTCTTAGTAATATGGTCCCGTTTTACTCTTTGGGTACGGAACCATAAAAACATAAAAATAGCACTCGCTCAGATTGTGTGCTGATAAGATTAATAAATTGGCTGTTTCTATATTATGTATGTGATTGGCTGTTGGTTGAAAGATTTGTGCCTCTTTATGTCATAAAATCAACCGTTACAGATTTATAAACCAACTAACTTTTATTCGTGGCTTCGCTCACGTTAAACGGGAAGTGGCGTTTAGAAAGATACCAAAAGTAACTTGTGTCATTCTGCATCCCTTCAACTATCTCCACTTAAAAAATCACGTCAATTCATCACTCCGTTTTGCCGTGAAAGACGGACAAACAAACACACACATACACTTTTCCATTGATAAAATTAGTATGGTTGTAAAATACTTACAATATTTTTAAATAAAGAAAAACAGTTATCCTAAATATGGTGCCACAGACAAGGTTATTACCCGCCACTTTTTTTTTTTATATCATAAGATAGCAAACAAGCAGATGGGTCTCCTGATGAAAAGAGTCAATCATCGCCTATAGACACCAAAGATGTTAATGGTGCGTTGCTATCTTGTGGCGAGGTCTAATGCCACATGCATAAGTTTACCGGCTACCTTACCCTCCAAACTGGAACACGACAGCGACGAGCACTGACGCTATTGCGGCAGGAATAGGTAAGGCGGTGGTACCTTACCCGGGCAGGACAATGCAGAACTCTACCACCTAGTAGCCACGACGGTAGTGACTCGCATAGCCAATCGGTCGCCTTTTACGACCTGCCTGGCAGAACGGCAGTTGGTCTATTCTTCAAAGGAGCCCGGAACCAACACGGGGAATATACTTTAATTTTTAGTAATTCGATTACGGATTGCCGAATTTAATTATTGATATAAAAAATACAAGATGCACAGTCCCGAACAAAACACATACCAAAGACTGTCGCTAGTTTCACACAAGTATTTATAGATATGGCAAAAATATATGTTTTTGCATATTCAACCTTAAGCGCAAGATTTATTTAGTTTTTACAAAGCAATGTAATAAAATTGATAATATCGCGACCATAGATCGCGACCGACGCGATTCTATTTTAAATGAGCGCACAATTTAAAATTTTACGCTCATTTTTAGAGGACGTTTTTGAGACATTGATTATGTATCTTGAGTTTTTTATATCAATGAATTTTTGAATGTTTATAACAATAAAACGCGGTAGATTTAGATAGACATTTTTGATACAGGACAGGTTTTTTTCAATATGCTCACAGTTTTTAAGGTTCCGAAGTAATTTCGGAACCCTTATAGTTTCGCTATGTCCATCCGCCCAATCGCACGACAGCTCGGAGATCCTTATTACTAGAAACCTGTAATTTGGCATGAATATACATATTAGTCATCATAAAATACAACATAAAACCTTGCAATATTTTTTTGCAGGATAGCTCCACTACATGTTTAGTGGGGGTGTTATTTTTTTCTTGCTTACTCCATTGTGTATGATATCGTTGGATAGGTTTTTAAAAAATATTGTAGGTTTGTAAAAACAAGTTTTCGATCAAGGGACTCGTTTGTAAAATATTAAACTTTTAAGTGCTAATTTTTGTTGGAGATAAGTGTTTCCCCATCCCCCCCCCCCATCCCAAAAACAACTGTTAAGCCTACAGAGGAGGGTGACTCTGCAGGCTTAAGAGTTGTTTTGAGGATAGGAAAAAACTCATGGTAGTTCTAAATATAATGAAGTTAAAGGGAAAACTATCACGGCTTAGAAGGCTTTACAAGTTTTTGAGTAATAGTCGACCAACTTATAAAATGTACTTAGAGAAGTTTTTATAGGCGGTGGTGTGGATATATATTTCTTACTAACTGGAGCGTGCAGCCCGCTGCATTATAAAAGTTTTTTGTGAATCCCGCGGGATCCTCTAATTTTCCGGTATAAAAAGTAGCCTATGTGCTCACCATCTATCTGTGTTCCAAATTTCATTCAAATCCGTTCAGTAGTTTTTGCGTGATTGAGTAACAAACATCCATCCAAACATCCATCCAAACATCCAAACTTTCGCATTTATAATATTATATATTGAATAGCTTAAATGTTCATAGTATGAAATTTTTAAAAGACCTCTTCTTAGTTCGCGTTATTGTGATAAGTAACTTCGGAGCCCTACATTGCGCGTGGCCCGACTCGCACTTTATCAATCCATACTAATATTATAAATGCGAAAGTCTGTCTCTCTGTCTGTCTGTCTGTTACGCTTTCGCGGCTAAACCGCTGGACAAATTTTGATGAAATTTGGCATGAATATAGTTGAAGATCCGGAGTCAAACATAGGCTAATTTTTGTTTCAAAAATTAGTCCCTGGAAGGCTGAAATAGGGGATGAAATTTTTATTAAAAGCTATTTGGACGACTTATTAATATACTCGCGGGCGAAGTTGCGCGTCAGGTCAGCTAGTTATTCAATATGCTAGGAATTTTTGCGCGATCAATCACATCGCATCAAACATCACAACTTTCACATTTATAATATGTATGTGGTAAAATAAAGAGCTAAAGTTAAGAGGTGAAAGTTTATGCAGTAAATTTGTGAGTTTGTTTGAAGGAAATAATCTCTGAAAGCACTGAAGTGATTTTGAAATTTTTTCGCCAATTGAAAGCTTTAGTATTCCAAAGTAACAAAGCCTACATATTATCCTAATTTTTCCCCAGGGCGAAGACCCGCGCAGTAAATTATAAAGCTGCTTTTTAAACATTGTATTATTGACTTTATTATTTCCTTTCAAATAACAATTAGAAAACAATCTATAATACTTAATTACTTTTAGTTCAAAAAGCTTTAATAAATAGATATCGTTGTATGAAATGCGATCGCCACAACATTACTTTAGATAAAGTTTAGTATATAAATTCGTAGGGATTTAAAGTTGGCATCAAAAAGGATGGGCAATAGATATTAAGGACATAAATAAATACAATGAAAATTAGTTTTTTTTTTTTTATCATAAGATAGCAAACAAGCAGATGGGTCTCCTGATGGAAAGAGTCACCCATCGCCTATATACACCAAATACGTTAATGGGGCGTTGCTATCTTGTGGCGTGGTTTAATGTCACATGCATAAGTTAACGGCTATCTTACCCTCCAAACCGGAACACGACAGTAAAAAGCACTGATGCTTTTGCAGCAAGAATAGGTAAGGCGGTGGTACCAGACCCGGGCGAGAAAATGTAGAACTCTACCACCTAGTACCCACGATGGTAGTGACTCAAATAGCCAATCGGTCGCCTTTCCGGCAGAACGGCAGTTGGCCTATTCTTCAAAGGAGCCTGGGACCAACACGGGACAAAACTTGTATCCATTGATAGATATCTATATATCAATACGTAAATAAAATATTAATACGTAAAAGGAAAACTTTGTACCCATTTTTAGACAACTGTGCGAACGATGGAGTTAGAAATTTGGCACAGTTAAAGTTTAAATTTGTACTCGAGTTCATTATGTTACTTAATTTGTGTTTTTAAGTAGAAAGAATGACAAATAACTTATGTGAAACTTTTTTATTTTATCGCAAACGTTTCGTCAACTTTGTTGACTTCTTCACAGCTTTACAATGAGGAATAAGTTTAAAATTTAATAAATTTAATTTTCATTTTCTTTTGCATGAAGTCACGAATACAAATTCAATAATTATTAACCAAAATAATCTTTGTTATATATTATGTATTGTATTCTAAATAATATCAGAATCAATGATACTCGTAACAGAATGTAATTATTTAATTTGCATTTGTGACTTCATGCAAAAAAATGTAATTAAAATTTAACAATTTGTAAACATGTTTCTTGTTGTAGAATCCTGAAGAAATCAATAAAGTTAACAAAACGTTAGCGATAAGATAAACAAAAGTTATTTTTCCCTTTAAAAAATGAATTGAGTTAAATTTTATATTACCAAAGACTGAAGAAACTCAATATTTTTAAATTAAATGCATTAGAAATACAGAAAATTACACATATTATATTCATGCAACGAACTCCTATCTTCTTCCCTCGCCGTATTCATGTGAGAAACATGATAATATACAGGCATGTAAAATATTTTCTTCACGGCTGAAATTTGTATTCAAACTGAAAAGAGCTTTTAATTTTTAGCTATGATCGAATTACGGCCACAGGCGATCGCTTACGTATTAATTATTACTTGTATGTACTTATAATTTATTTTTTTAATAGTAAAGGAGCAAACTGATAAAATGTTCACTTATACTCATGGAAGTAAGTGATAAGTGATCACCGCTACTCGTGGACAACTACACTATCAGAAAACTTGCAGGTGCGTTGCCGGCCTTTTACGAAAGAGTAAGCTTTTCTCTTGAAAGTCCTTAAGTCGTATCCGCTTGGATAAATCCCTGCCGGTAATTGGTTCCACAGAGGAGTAGTACGAGAAAAAAAGTGCCTCGAGAATCGCACAGTTATAAATTGCTAGACATCGAGAAGGTGAGGATGAAATTTTGAATTTTGTCGCGATGTCCGATGGGGCCTCGGAACACTCCCCGTATTCCGAGACACCATGGGACGGATTATAGATCCGATAGAAAATGCATGCCACATCTCTACGTAATGCCAAAGAATCAAGCCAATCAGAAATAGTCCTGTCGTCTTTGTATTACATATTTTTACATCAAATATAATGCTATTAATAAATGATCAATGTCACTGGACCAATTACAGGAATTAAGCAAATTAATTAAGCGAATTATTAACGTGTGACATGAATATGGATGTTAATCAACGATACTAATACATAAGCATTTTATCTTTTACATGTATATGAGGAAAAGATACATGCTTTGTAAAAAAACCGGTTAAGTGCGAGTTAGAAATTTAGAAATTAGTACAAACTTGTACATAACATTAGCTACACATACATTTCATAAGTGTTTTAGATCAACGAGAAGCACTGGTGGTAGAGTTCTGCATCGTCTCGTCCGGGTCTGGTACCACCGCCTTACCTTCCCTGCCGCAATAGCGTCAGTATTTGTCACTGTCGTGTTCCAGTTTGAGTGTAAGGTAGCCGATAAACTTATGCATGTGGCGTTAGACCTCGCCGCAAGATAACAACGCACCATTAACACCTTAGGTGTCTATAGGCGATGGTTGACTTTTTCCATCAGGAGACCCATCTGCTTGTTTGCTATCTTATAATATAAGAAAAACGCAACCTCACTTTTACTGAATATCTTATATCTCTGTTCTCAGATTGCTAAAATCTGTAAAATTTTCAGTACGTATGTAATACTAATTATTAATTGCAAAAATGTAATTTTAATACCAGAGGCCCAAGATTGTACGGAAGGGTATCCTTCTCCTTTGCCACAATTTTAGATGCAATCTAGGATTCCAATTTGTTTCCAAATTTAATTAAAATTGGCTAAGTGAGTGATTTTGCCTTTATAACTTTACAGGCAGACAAACTTTCGTATTTATAATGTTAGTATGGATGACGTTTAAATTATGTACAATATTATTTATTGTCATTCGCCGAAAATATGTAATTACCCAGGTTCATCAGTTTTTAATCCAATCTAGAGCTATAAAAAATCATCTTATTGTGCTGTAGTTTTTAACATACGGAACCCTTTATAGGAAAAACGCAAATTTCGGCATTTCTTATTTCATATTAAAAACTGGTATAAGGATTTTTTGTACGCCATTAACATAATAATTTCAATCTCGAAGATCAAACGGCCGACCAATTTCTATATAAATAAGACGTAATTAGATTGGCAATAAGCCTCCCCGGCTTCGTAATATTTTCTTTGTCGTCATAAAAATGACTTATTAATAATTTATAGAAATATTTTCTCCATAAAGGCAGCATAAAGCGTTCACTCCTTACGAACGTAATGAATTGAAGTAGAATACACGTTTGAATAAAAAATAATTGCCCTTACCCTGCAGCTCGTTACGATATTTTTTTTGTTGTTAATCTGTTTAATTTACAACAAAAAATATACCTAATATAGATTGGGTGTAATTTTAGGGGTTAAAATCATACACAAAATATATATAGATGTAGAAGATGTTCAGAATCGATAATATGTGCAATTTATGTAATAAAAAAATAATAAGAAAATTCAAAATCTTCATTACAGTACAGTAAGTACACCCACTATTAGCCAAAGATACTTGATCCCATAAATATGATAGGTGGCAAGCCTATCGCGAACGGGGTAATTTTCTGTTCCAGGCAACACATTTTATAAAGATAGGATGGGTATAAAAATAAGAAAAAGTGTGATCCATTGATTTAGGTATGAAAAAAGAATGGCAGACATATAATGCAGATGTACGTAGATACCCGGGAAGAACATAACTGATTTACCATTATCAAATTGGTAGGCAAGTTTTTTATATCTTATGATATTAAACAAAAACATGCCTCTGCTGATGACCATCGCTTATAGAGACTAAATCATAAGATAGCAAACAAGCAGATGGACCTCCTGATGGTAAGAGTCAACCATTGCCTATAGACACCAAAGATGGTAATGGTGCGTTGCTATCTTGTGGCGAGGTCTAATGCCACATGCATAAGTTTACCGGCTACCCTACCCTCCAAACTGAAACACGACAGTAACAAGCACTGACGCTATTGCGGCAGGAATAGGTAAGACGGTGGTACCAGAGCCGGGCGAGATAATGCAGAACTCTACCAACTTGTAGTCACGATGGTAGTGATTTACATATTCAATCGGTCGCCTTTTACGACCTGCCTGGCAGAACAGCAGTTGTTCTATTCTTCAAAGGAGCCCGGAACCAACACGGGGAAATGTGGTGGGATGGTGATGCCATATGTAAAAGTTATGGCTACCTTACCCTCGAAACTAGTACGACAGTGATAAGCATTGACGCTGTTGCGATAGTAACTGATAATGTATTGACTCCAAACCCGGGCGAGTTGAGAGTAGCAAAATTTTACCTTCTAGGAGACGGAAGTGACTCGTAGATATAAAACCAATCGTACCCCTTTTCCGAACTGCTTGACAGAATGACAGATGACCTATTCTACTAGACGAGGCCTAGACACTTCAGTTCAATAGTTAGATAAACTGTGATTGTGAGTGTGATACTCGTATTAAACTTGAATTTTCTATTCACCTGCAATATCCAGACAGCCGTGAAATTTGTTCGCATGTATGTTTCAACGTTAATAGCACGCAGCACCCCTCATTTAATGATCGACATAAATTTAATTCTGTGCTGCCTTTACGTTGTAACCTTGAAATTACTTGATTGGAAACTTGCAATTAATATTATGAATAGCGCCTCAAAATTCTCCTTTAAGAGGTTAGTTAAAGAGTAGCAAATGAAATAACATTATAGGAGATTTTTGTATAGTTATATTTATTTCGTTTTATTTATATTTATTTATCGCCTCTGTGGTCTAGTGGTTCGTTCCGTCCATCTCTAAAATCTGTAATAAAATCCATAATGGTACTCGCACGTATTCAAAACGTACTTAAAAGCTCTTACTAAGACGTAAAGAGTTTCTCTAAACCCTTTACGTTCATTTCCTTACACCTAAAGTAGAATTTATTTATTTATTTAACTTTATTGTACACCATGAATAAATTTGTACAAAAGGCGGACATAATGCCTATAGGTATTCTCCTATTAGAATATTTAGAGCAAATAATAATGGTCAGGTTAGGCCGAGTAAGAACAAAATTAAAAAGCCTCAACAGTCAAGTTAGGATGAACAATTAAAACTAAAGCCTTTATGCTAATTTTCATCTCCATCTTAAAGAGTAAAAAAAAAATAAGCAAATCGTATCCTTAGCAGGCTATTGTAAGTGCGTTAGTTATCGCTTCTAAAACTACTCGAATTAGAGCACTTAACCACACACTGAACACAGGATATCAAAGAGATCTTAATTAACGAACTCCATTCTGGCTATCTTTGATCTAGACTTGGAAACTGAAGTTCACTCAGACCCTATTGCACAGGCTTATGGATCTGTTTACCTAGAGTGATAGTTCCAGGATATCTTAAGCACGTTATTGCTTTTGTCAAAAAAACTGTTGCAGCATAGTCTATAGAGCATTGCGGCACATTTGAGAGTGCCTAGTTGGTAAGCAATCAAAATAACTTGATTGCAATTCCCTTAAGCTAGCGCAGGAAAAAAGGACCTTTAAGCTAGAGTGGCTCATTGGTGGACCTCAAGGGCACGCCCATGTTCAAATCAATTAACCACCATTAACTTGTTTTTTACGGATAAAGTCTGTTAAACTTAAAAGTGATTTTATCGCTTACAATGCGATAGGAACTACCTTTACTAATTAAACCACGTAATCAATTATATTACATTTATATTTCTTTTCACATTGCTATTATCACTAACAACTAACAACCTTATTTTATTCTTTCCAATATTTTATACATTCTCATAACGAAATATAACTTAATAAAATACATTACCTTAAATTACTTATGCACGCTCAAGAATTATCTCAATACTGTTACTTTTACAGTTTACTGGAAGCCAACTGTTCGGCACGACTTGCTCTTTCGAGCGTTGTCATCCAAGTGCCATATCTTTAACAAGTTCTAACTGTCATCCCCACTTTTAAGATACCAGTTTAAAACAATAATTTCGCCCATTTATAAGAATTTCGGGCAAAATCTTGCTGTATTAAATAAAACCTAACAAGTACAACTGTAATATTATGTAATATTATATATGCGAAACCTTCCAAGCAGCAAGCAAGCAAGCAAGCAAGCAAGCAACCTTCCTTATAAATGATGTTATATACAGTAAGATGTTGCATTGAGCTTGTGTCTAGTTTTCTAACAGCTGGTACTAAACAGCATGTTGGAGTTAAATAGGTTATAATGAAATAACAAGCCCGTAAATAGGACAAAAAAAGAATAGTATCAAACTATTCCTCATGTGGGTCCGGGTCCTCTTTAAATAAAAACCAAGTGCCAAGCAGCTCATGAAAGGCAAACGATTCATTATTCATATCACTATCATCGTGACTACTACGTGGTAGAGTTCCACAACATCAACGATATGTGGTACTGCTGTCTCGCTTATTCCTGCTGAAATAGCGTCAATGGCCATCACTTTATATTCTATACTTTCCATCGTCGGCACTTGGTGAAATTCCATTGTTTTACTATTCCACTTGTACATAAATTTCACTTTTACATAATTTTTTTAATATATTACTCTACCGGTTTCACTTTTTAAAGCATCTTCAGGAGCCCATCATTTTCGTGTTTCGGTTTGAGGGTGAGGGCCGGGAATCCGATGCTTTGACATTTCCATTTCGTTACTAGACATTGACAAACATCTTTAGTTTTTGGAAGCGATAAAGATAAAACCGGCCAAGTGTAAGTTGAACTCTCGCACTGAGGGTTCCGTACAAACCTGTATACATGATAGCCACACTGTTATAAAAAACCGAGATATGGTCCACCTATCGTAACGCACATTGTTTACATATTTTTGTTATGTGAAGGTAGCTTAAGGAAGTTATTGCGCACGAAATATTTTAACTAACATGGTTATTTTTTCTTTATTTCAATAGAAAAATCTAAACGAAATAAGAGTGAAAATTTAAGTACAGTTATTGACATCATACACTTACTTTTTGCATTTTTATCAGTGATTATCGTAATAATTTACGATAATCACTGATAAAAATCATATGCTAATACATAATCTGACAATAATATATCAATATTTAACTGTATTTATGAATTGTTGAAAACCCTTACAATACGTAGGTATTTTCTTTCTTTCACTTTGAAAAGTCATAAAACATTTTCTCTTGGAGATATAAATTTGATCTCATATTCCAACCAAAGTGACATGTTCAACATGTCTTTCATAGAAAATTTCATACCTATTTCAGCTCTTTGCTCGTTGATTTATGAAGGAAATTGTAGAATATGTTTGAACTCGTGTATTCAACTATCTCTTTGGTTGACTGTTACTCATAAACTTGTAAAGTCTACCTAGCCGTGTTAGGCGGTAATCACACCGTACCGCGCAAAGGCGTAGTAAGCTAAATTTCAATACGAATTTCCCGCACGTCCGCACAGTCAGATAGTGATCGTATGTTAGATAGGTTTTAACGGATTAGGTACATTGCAGCCAGTGTAAACCTTCACAACCTGCCGCGGGAGTGCGCAATGTCATGTGAAAATCATCATTACATAGTTAACTTCATTATATATACTGCTACAGTGTTTTTTGACACACCTAAAACCAATCGTTTATCAGAGAGAGATAGTTGGCTCTCACAAAAAGTAGCACTTTAAAACTTTATATTTCACAAACGTATCTCTTAATCAAGAATTTGTAAAAAAAAAACTATCCAACGATACTTATAACCTCCGGGGTACGAAAGAAAAAACCCTTTATGTGTAGAGTCTAGGCAGCCTAATTAAAAAAAATCTTGATTTTATTTTTTGGTGTAACTAATATGTCTATTCATTTACAGCTCGAAGATTCATTGTACTACTAAGAATCTCTGAGTTTAGCTACGGATAGATGAATGGGTGGACTAATGGATAGATGGACGGCCGGACGGACGGACGGATGGACATGGTGAAACTATATGGGTTCCTAGTGCACTTCAGAAGCCTAAAAGTCCCGTTCTCAATTTAGGTGTATTTTTTACATTTATAACCTCAGTTCTCCTTTATCTCAAAATCGACTTGGAAAAATATTTTCTTGATTGTGAATGTATAATACTATGTACTGAAGAATACTTGTTTAAAAATTCGCATGTAAATTATTTTTAAATTACTGATCCGATATTCAAATTCCTTTTTTGGTAGAACTTAGCTACATTTTTTGGTAGAAAGCTAGTTCTTTGTTAAAAATATACTTCGATGTTTTCATTAAAATATATATTTTTTAGTTTGGTAGAATATTGATGAAGTATTTGTATTTTAGCACTAATCCTGCTCTAGGGCAAAATAAAACTTTTTAAGCAGAAAAACAATTTGACATGACTGGATTTGAATCAACGATAATCTTACCATAAGGCCAGATACCCTTACTTTTATGATACATAGTCACTGGTTCAAATTTAGTCATGTCAACATATGTCTTTGTTTAAAAACTTTTTATGTGATAAAGTGTTCTGGAGTTATACGGTAATTTCTAGTCTCTTGTAGATGTTCAATACGTTTAAAGTACATAATAAACACCCAACCCCTAAAATACATACATCTGCGCCCGTCACGTAAACACTTGTCACTGTCAGGAAACTAATGAAAACAGTCAACATTATTAACACATAGAAATACATATATAAATACTGAAACATATTTAATAAACACCCAAACCTTAAAAGCATACATCTATGTCCGTCATGCAAACACTTATCTTAGTCGGGAATCTAATGAAAATAGTCAACATTATTAACACATAGAAACACATATATAAATACTGAAACATATTTAATAAACACCCAAACCTTAAAAAACATACATCTGCGTCCGTCATACAAATACTTATCCTATTCGGGAATCTAATGAACATAGTCAACATTATTAACACATAGAAACACATATATAAATACTGAAATATATTTAATAATCACCAAGAGCTTAAAAAACATATATCTGCGTCCGTCATACAAACACTTATCCTATCTGGGAATCTAATGAAGATAGTCAACATTATTGACACATAGAAACGCATATATAAATACTGAAACATATTTATTACCACAACCTTAAAAAACATACATCTGTGTCCGTCATGCAAACGCTTGTCCTAGCCAGGAAACAAAATTGGTAACGCAATTAATACATAGAATCACATATTATATAAACATTTAAAAAATATATAAAACAAACAACCCTAAAAAACATACATCTATGCTCGTCACACTAGTGCTTGTTCCTGTCGAGTACCTAATCCAAAAGCTGTCGACCAATACAATCGAATTTCGATAAACTTAACGAATCAATAAATATATGCACCGTAAGCCACAAGCCAGTTGTTCTTGTCCCAGTTCATCTTTTCCATTAAACGGGGCATATAACTCAGTGGTTTTGGCGACAGAAATGATGTAATTGCGTCGGCAAAGGGAGAAATTAATGAGTTGATTTCTTGATAGCAATTACGAGTAGTACTGAATCACAAATTTTCCACAATAATCTCGCATTACTTAAAGATTACATAACTGACTGTTAATTACCATTTAATAAGATATTTATGTTAATAGTGTTTGTTTTATCTAATAATTTGCATAGTCTAATAGCAACTATATCTATATCACTTTTTTTTAACTTCCCGCTACGTATTCCGCTAGTTAAGGAAGTTACTGATTTTGCCCCGATTTTCGAAAATCGAGTTTTCACCAGATTTTCACGTTTTAGGGTCCTAAGAACTTTTTCCGACTATTTTCGCGATGACGTATGTCTGTATGTATATGTGTGTGTGTGCGTGTGTGTGTGTGCGCGTGTGTGCGCGTGTGTGTGTGTATATGTGAGTATGTAAATATCTCATAACTTTTGAACGGCTAGACTGGTCGAAACGCGGTTGATGGCATTCGATTGGATTTTGCTCAACTTAGATTTCCTGTAAGTAAATTTAAACCAAGTCAGCCCGGGAGATTTTGAGAAATTTTGAAAAAGCCCCAAAAAAATTTTGGTAAAACAGTATTTTTTTTAAAGAATATTCCAGATTCATATATCGATTGAGTACGAACTCTAGTTAGCTCTATTTTTAAAAAAAACTTAAATCTAATGTAAAAATTTCCTCAAAATCGGTTTATCCATTTGGAAGTAATCGTTAAAAAATTTTTTAAAATGAGTTTATTTTTTAAATTTTAGTACTAAACCTACGTCGAATGACATTTCAAAAATCAGAATCGAATCTAATTTTCAAAAGTTACAGCTTTTTAAACATTAAAAGTACTTTGTTTTTAGCAAACTTACTTTTTGAAATAACTTTCACGATAATACACCAATTTGTAAACCAATTGTGTCAAAACCAATTGACATAAAAATCTCACCAGCTTTTTTTCTTTGAAAACTGCGTCAAATACCGTTAATTGTATCGAAATTGGTCAATTTGTTTGGGACTTATTAATGATGAAAATTTGAAAAAATGTTTTTTGACATTGCTCCGAAAATTTTCAACCTATCAATTATTTAGCTAAAGCAAAATTTTAGATCGCAAAAATTGAGTTGAAATCGTTTCCACTTCCCAAAAATCCCTCTCCACTTTTCAAAAATCAATATGCTTCCATTTTTAACAAAATAGATGTTTGAACTGAAAAATCTATGTTTATAGTTTTTACTCTTTTGAGCTTAAAATACATTTATTTAGGGGTAAGTTTCATGAAGGGTCAACCGCTTACAGATTTTTATATCATAAGATAGTAAACGAGTCTCTAATGGAAAGAGACAACTATCACCTATACACATCAAAAATGTTAATGGTGTGTTGCTATCCATGTAGCGGGGTGTTAATGACATATGCATAAGTTTGCCGGCTACTTTACCCTACAAACCGGAACGTGACAGTGACAAACACTGAAGTTATTGCGGCAGGAACACGTAACGCGGTGGTATTAGACCCGAGCAGACATTGCGGAACTATACCACCTAGTAGTTACGATGGTAGTGACAAAATATATTTAGTTACGATGATGGTGACAAAATAGTCATTCGTTCGCCTTTTACACACCACCTGGTAGAATGGCATATTATGGTCTATTTTTAAATGGGGCCCGGACCAATACTGGGAACCTTTTTGGAATTGCCTAGTAGATAATCTGTTTTTAAAAGGGGTACTGATAAATACGGAAGGAAATTCTGTTACTTTGCTGTTGTTGTTAACTCTGATGTTGTTAACTGCTAATATAACGACGGCCATCGCGAATATTCCGGTAATAAACTATTACTGAGTTTTTCGTGTTATGTTTTTTTTTTTTTCATATAGAGGTCAGGATTCACTTTGTGAATTTTTTCCGCAATTTTTCTAATGATATTTACAAAGATATAAAAATACTGTATATTTTTATACAAACGAATAATACGGTTTTAATCTTTTACAAAAAAAAAATGGAACTTTTGTTAACAAGCGTGTTTTTATTTTTATATTAATATAGCGTAAAAATAGCTTTAATTTGAGATATAAAATTACTCAGAAACTAATTTAGTTCTGGAGCAAACATTAAAAAATACTATTGTATTTTTCCTGAACAAACTGTATTTTTCTATTACCGGTATATTCACGGAGGAGAACAACAAGAGTCTCCTTTTATAAAATTTAGTAATGCCACTTTATTAAATGTCTTAATCATCGTCACTGAAATGGAAACACCTATTATTTTACGGGCGAAAACGTCTTAAAAGATTTATATAAAGCGTAAAGGACTTACAAGCCCCAGTTCGTTAACCAAAGCGTTTTTAAGGTTGTTGAAATAACCGACCGTGGATATTATACACGGGATATGAACAATGAAATGGTTCAGTGCGTTATGTAGAACAAAGACAATATGGTGGACACATCTACGCTTGAGTACCTGAGATGACATTGACAGTATTTATGGTTAATAAAATGTGTAAGTTAAAGTAAATAACAAAAACACTGTCCAGTATAAAAAAGGCGTATATGTTAATGACATTATAAAATAAAGTTTTGGAATCGTTCTATTTTTGCAAATTTAAAAATATTAAGGTATTTTAAATTGTTCTTATTTATTATCAATTTTTCCAAAAAAGTTGCAAATATTTTAAACTGAAAAATACCATGGCCCACCAGCGGTGGAACGCCTTTGTTGTCGTATCCGCTTTAACATAGAGATGGCGACGATTTTTTTTATATCATAAGATAGCAAACAAGCAGATGGGTCTCCTGATAGAAAGAGTCAACAATAGCCTATAGACACCAAAGAAGTTAATGGTGCGAGGCTATCTTGTAGCGAGATCTCATGCCACATGCATAAGTTTACCGGATACCTTACCATCCAAACCGAAACATGACAGCGACAAGCGCTGACGCTATTGCGGCAGGAATAGGTAAGACGGTGGTATAGGACCCGGACGAGACAATGCAGAACTCTACCACATAGTAGCCACGATGGTAGCGACTCGCATAGCCAATTGGTCACCTTTTACAACCTGCCTGGCAGAACGGCAGCTGGCCTGTTTTTCAAAGGAGCCTGGACCAATACCAGGGATAAAACTAATGTTGCCAACAATTATTGTTACCAACAAAATTAGGGAGATAATAAACTGAGGTTTTTGTATTTAGCCAATAAAAAATACAATAATAATGAATTTAAAACCACACTGACGATAACTAACGTCTTTGGTGTATATAAGTGATGGTTATCTGTTGCTATAAGGAGAACTATTAGCTTATTTGCTATTTTATGATACAGCGAAAGAATAGAAATAAGTGATATTTTATGATAATATGAATTTCATCTGTAACGATGAACTCATTTAACTAGTTATACGTATGTTTATCTAGCGATCAGTGCAATCGACGTAATCGATCATATAACAAAGAAGAATTTCGTCAAGTCGAGCCCGTCGACACTAGCTCAGTGGCAGATCGTCCCGGTTTGAGGGAGATGGTCGCTGGTTCGAGTCTCATGTGTCGACATTTTTCTTTGTTGTTTTTAAAGTTTTTCAAGTTTCCCAAGTACGGAAGAGTGCTATAAAAACAAAAATAATTTAGAAATACAGCGTAATGGGCTGTCGCCCATCCGACGAGTACATGAAGTACGAAACGCTTTGTCATAATCTAACGATGTTGAGTTTCGGTTTACGGCTAGACCAGCACAGGGGCTGGATGACCTATTGGTCTCTGATTTCCCTCTTAGCTGACAAATCCCTGTCTTCTTTTCGACTCTTCAGGTGCGGTGAGATCGCACGACAGTGTTTATGCATTGCTTCTCTCTTATGAGATTAGCTGTGTAGAATGGAACGGGTTCCCCTGACGGGGAGGACCATCCACTCTTGAGTCTATTGGAGCAACGCTCGCTAGACCAAGAGCCGCTTCAGCGGTTAGAATTGGAACCCATTCCATTCTACACAGCTAATCTCATAAGAGAGAAGCAATGCATAATTTAGAAATAAGTAAACTTCACTTGCTTGAATTTCTATAGTTACTTATGGTGTCCCTGTGAAATGAAACGAAATTATTTATTTTCCAGAATATAAGAATTACAAGTTATTAAAAAATAATTAAGTTACAAACATAATCTATCATAACATGGTATGCAAATATTTAAAAATTATAATTATATTTTATGAAATTAAACATTTTGTGAGTCGATTACTTTACATTTTGTGAGTCGATTACTTTACATCACTACCGGATCAGACCGCGGCCATACATTGAAAAGATCTGGCGGAAGAAACGGGTACTTGTATTTTTGCTTTATACTTATTACAAATTTAATAAATATATTTCACACAGCAAAAGTTATTTTTATAATTTACAAAATTTTAATGTTTGTTTAATCAAAAAGTTTAAAATTTACAAAGGTTAAAGAAAGAATAAGGTAATAATTTATTTGCGATAATTTAGGTTCGACCTACCTCGATTGTTCATATCTTCAAAATGTCCTAAGAATCGAAATAATAAAATGAAAGTCAAATTAAAATATTGCTCAAACAAGTTTACTGCCACCATTGAAATTGAAATGTTGTAATTCAGCATCCCGCCAAATTAGGTTTTTTAAGTTCACAATAACACGAACATATCTTCATCGTTTTATCTTGCCTTCTAATTATAAATTCTGGTAGAACAGATCGAACAAGATTTTTTTCCTAATTAAATGGGTTTCAAAAAACTTAGATTTGCGGGGTATTGAGTAATAACATTGTAATTTACGGATTTTTTATCATTAGACTAGCGACCTTCCAGCAGTTTCACCCGCGTATCTTTTGTTCCCGTGGGAATATCAGAAAGGTTTAAGTGCTAAAACCTTTCTAAGGAATCAATCTATCTATTACAAAAACAGCATTAAAATTCGTTGCGTAGTTTTAAATATTTAAGCATACATAGGGACATAGGGCAGACAGAGAAAGCGACTTTGTTTTATACTATGTAATGTGTTTGTATAGCAAATAAGCAAATGGCTCTCCTGATGGGAAAATAACCATCGCCTCCAGATACCAAAGACGTTAATATTACGTTGTTATCCGTGTGGCAGGATGGCAATGGCACATACATAAATCTACCGGCTACCTTACCCTGCAGACTGGCACACAACAATGACAAACATTGTCGCTATTGCGGCCGGAATAGGGAAGGCGATGTACCAAATACCCGAGCGAAACGTTGCGGAACTCAACCATCTAGTATTCACGACGGGAGTGACACGTATAGCCGATCAATCACATCTTACGACTTATATATTCTTACGACGATGTTCTCAAAATCTTATTATTATGTGTCTAATTTTAATTCAGGGCAGTAACTTTGTTTTAAAAGCTATCAACAAGAAAACGAGTCCATAAATTGATTTCCAATAACAGAGTTATCTGACCGAACCTTTATTTATTTTCAACAGTAATTCTGGAAATTGTTTCTTATTTTATTATTAACCCTCTATTGATTACTTGATGAGACTGAAATTACAAATACAATTTTGTATTTTATACATATATACAAATAAAATTATGTATATTACAAATAAAATTTTGTACTTTCAGTCTTTAAAGAATAGACCATCTGCCAGTCTGCCAGGCAGATCGTAAAATTTTAACTATTGGTCTTTACGTGAAATTTTTTCTTTTAACGTTAAATTTACTACTACAGTGAATTTTTTCCTACTCCCAAAACTAATCGTTTAGCTGGCAGAGGAGCGAGGGCGACACTTGACTGTAACAAAAAGTTGCACTTTACAACTTAATATTTCGCAAACGAGTCTCTTAACCGAAAAATTGTTTTCACAAACCTACAATATTTTTTAAAAACCTATCAAATGGTATTACGAGGTAGATGAGAAAAAAATTACATCCTCTCTGTTCATGTAAAGGATCTACCATAAAAATATATTTTTCAAGATTTTAATATGTTACCATTTCGTTGCCGTGACTAATATGTATCATCATCATCATAGTTAAGAGATAGGCTCTTGCCTTGAAACGATTTCCACTTTTCTCTGTCTTTCTCTATCTATCTCCTCCACCACTTGATAGGAATCCTTGGTCTTCCTATACTTCGTCTTCCCTCCAACTTTCCTTCTATCACTGTTTTGAATAGTTCATCGTGTCGCAAAAGATGACCTATCATTTTCCCTCGTGTGTTTTCTAATGTTCTTAATAGTGTCCCTTTTTGAATTTGAAAAAAAGGACTAATATGTATATTCATGCTCAATTGCAGATGTCTAGTACTAATGATCTATGAACTATTATATTACGGATGGACCGACCGACGGACGGATGAACAAAGCGAAACTATAAGGGTTTCTAGTTTACATCGGAACCCTAAAAACGATTACTAAAGGCAAGCATATTTTAAATTATTATACCGCTTTCATTACACTAAATACATACCAATATTAAAAATACGAAAGTCTGTCTTTCTGTCAGTTTGTATATCTATAGCGCCTTCAGGGCTAAACCACTAAACCGATTTTGTTGAAATTTGTCAAGAAAATAGTTAAACACCAGGATTCAAACATGGGCATTTTTTTAATTTTTTTAAATGTTTAACTCCGGGGTAGAGAGTCTAAATAAATTCATAGTTATATGCCTGTAAAGATTAAATTATCTTCAACAGTTCCCACCAAACTCTCAAAAGAATACTACAAACAACAAACCATTAACCATCCTCCTAGAGGGAAAATGAAATATCATACTCAAGTAGTCTTCAAACTGGAACTTCCTGGTGGCAAGAACTGGCGCTAATTACGGGAAATCAGAAATAGAATTGTCTTAAAATGACCGTGTGCCAAGAATTCAGATATCTATCTTATCATCATAGTGGTTTCTAATCAACACGCTTTTTAGAGCTCCGAAGTAAACCAGGATCCCTTGTAGTTTCACTATGTCCATTCATCTGTCCGTCCGCCCATCCACCCACAGTCTTGGTCAGAGATCTTTAGTACTAGAAAGCTGTAATTAAGCATGAATATTGAATATACATATGAGTCACGACAAGAAAGTGTTAAAATAGGTGGGTAATACCATTAGGTGGTAGAGTTCTGCATTGTCTCGCCCGGGTCTGGTACCACCGTCTTACTTATCCTGTCGCAATAGCGTCAGTGCTTGATACTGTCGTAGGGTAGTAAGGTAGCCGGTAAACTTATGCATGTGGCATTAGACCTCGTCACAAGATAGCAACGCACCATTAACCATCTTTGGTGTCTATAGGCGATGGTTGACTCTCCATGAGGAGACCCATTTGCTTGTTTGCTATCTTATGATATAAAAAAAATATAACCTTAAAAAAATCTTTTTTAAGTGTAGTTCCTCTATATGTAAAGTATGGAAATGTTAATTTTTTCTTGTCTACCCCAAAAGAATTGTGTCCACAAACCTACAAAAAATATTGTAGGTTTGTGGACACAATTCTTCGTTTAATGAATTTGTTTTATCCAAGCAGTCCACTCGTGACCACAGTTGGTCAATGTAACTTGGCCGAAACGTCGAGCTTTACAAGTGAGTTAATAAATAAATAAATAATAAATATTCGCGGGACAAATTACACTTACTGATCTAACCCCAAAGTAAGCAAATTATTTGCTTGTGTTATGGGTGCTAGTCAACGATACTAATACGTAGAAATACATATATAAATACTAGAATATATTTAATAAACACCCAAACCCGGAAATACAAGCATTTATGCTCATCACACAAATGCTTGTCCCCGTCGGGGATCGAACCCGAGCCCCAGTTTGCGTAGTCAGGGTCGCTAACCACTCGACCAACGGGGTTCTATATATGTACGCGTTTTTGACTCGTATATAATTTTTTAAAGGAAACTTTTTTGGGATAAATTTAGCCTTAAAGTGCTAATTTTTGTTAGTCAAGTATATCAATGAAATTAAAAAAAAATTATCACGTAGTAGTTAGAAAATTTTACTATTTTAGTTTTTGAGTAGGTAATAGTCAACCAACTTTTATTTGAGATGCAAAAAATCATACGTAATTAGCATTATATTCTTCGCATTTTTACAAATGCAAAAAATAGTGCTCCAAGGGTTAGTTTATTTAACTTAGATCTTGAGGTACCAGGTTCGGTTCCCGGGTCCACTGCCATCATGGTGTTATCTGATGTTTTAACATGACGTATAATTTAAAATATATATATATATATATATATATATATATATATATATATATATATATATATATATATATATATATATACATCTTTTTTTTTGTTTTTTTTATAGAAGAGGGGGTAAACGAGCAAGAGGTGCACCTGATGGTAAGTGATCACCGCCGCCCATGGACATCTGCAATACCAGAGGACTTACAGTTGCGTTGCCGGCCTTTTAAGAATGAGTAAGCTCTTTTCTTGAAGGTTCCTATGTCGTATCCGTTCGGAAATACCCCTGCCGGTAATTGATTCCACAACAGAGTAGTGCGAGGCAAAAAGTGTCGGGAGAAACGCACAGTTGTGGATTTCCAGACATCGAGATGGTGAGGATGGAACTTTGAATTTTGACGCGATGTCCGATGGTGGAATTCGGCGGCAGGAATTATTCCAAACAACTCGTCGGAGCACTCCCCATGATAAAGACGATAGAAGACGCAGAGTGAACCTACATCTCTGCGTAATGACAAAGAGTCGAGCTGTTCCGAAATAGCCTGCTCGTCAACGATTCGAACCGCTCTACGCTGTATGCGATCAAGAGGAAGAAGCTGGTATTGGGGAGCTCCGGCCCAGAGATGAGAACAGTACTCCATGTGAGGCCGAATCTGTGCCTTATAAAGTTGAAGGCGATGGGCTGGCAAAAAGTACTGTCTCGCTCTGCTGAGCACACCGAGCTTTTTAGAGGCTAATTTAGCCTTGCCTTCCAAATGACCGCGAAACTGAACGTAATTCGATATGTCGACTCCCAGGATTCCGACACTAGCTGAGGCTGTCAGGAGAGTATCCCCAAATCGAGGTGATACGACAAAGGGTGTCTTTTTTGCGGTGAACACGCAAAGCTGTGTCTTCTTGGGGTTAAAAGTGACCAGGTTTTGACGACCCCATTCAGAGACATCGGTAAGTCGAGTCTCGACTTCAGACACAAGCTTATTTCGGCACTCTTCGACGTGTTCCCGAGAAATACCACTTCGGCCGGAGTATGTAGCATCACCAGTACTGTCATCCGCATAGCAATGTATGTTGCGAATTCTCATCATGTCATTGATATGCAGAAGAAACAGAGTCGGTGATAGCACGCAGCCTTGGGGAACACCAGCATTGACTGATTTAAGGTCGGAGCACGCACCGTCGACAACGACCTTGATGCTCCGATCAGCCAAAAAACTGGTGATCCACTTGCATAATTTCTCGGGAAGCCCATAGGAAGGCAGCTTCGCGAGAAGCGCTTTGTGCCATACCCGATCAAAGGCCTTCGCTATGTCCAAACTAACTGCCAACGCCTCCCCCTTGGACTCAACTGCTTCCGCCCACCGATGAGTTAGGTATACTAGAAGGTCACCAGCTGAACGGCCGCGACGGAAACCGTACTGACGGTCGCTAATCAGCTGGTGCTCTTCTAAATACTTGAGGAGCTGAGAGTTGATGATCGTCTCCATGATTTTGGAGAACAAGGAGGTTATGGCTATGGGCCGATAGTTAGACGGATTAGAGCGATCTCCTTTTTTAGGGATGGGATGAACCAAAGCTGTCTTCCATGAATTCGGTACCACGCCAAGTGAGTAGGAGAGCCGGAATAGGCGTGTTAATACTGGCGCCAACTCTGGAGCACACACTTTTAGCACGATCGGAGGGATGCTATCCGGCCCACTCGACTTGTGGATGTCCAAGGAAAGTAGTGCTTTACGCACAGATGACTGCCGAAATTGTAGTTCTGGCATGGAACTATCACACTGCGGGATTGTAGGCGGTGCGTTCCCTTGGTCATCTAGAGTCGAGTTGGCCGCAAAGAAGGAGCCCAGGAGATCGGCCTTCTCCTTTGCGGTATGGGCCAAAGAGTCATCGTCTCCGTGCAAAGATGGAAGAGAGGGCTGTGAGAAACTCCCTAAGACAGCCTTGGCGAGAGACCAGAACGCACGGGTCCCTGAAGGAAGGCGAACTAATTTCTCGCCAATTCTGCCTATGTGTTCAGATTTTGCCTTGGCGATAGCTCTTTTGAAGTACTTCGAGGCGGAATTGTACTCCTTACGTAATATGCTGGTTTTTTCATCACAAGATGCGGACGCAGCAGCCCAAGCCCGGTAACACTCCTGCTTTCGGCGTGAAGCCGTTTTACAAGAGCGACCAAACCAAGGCTGAGACTTACCACCAATTGGTACCGCAGAAAATGGAATGAAAAGTTCCATGCCCTGCAGCACCACATCGGCAATAGAGTCAGCGACTACACTCGGATCATCCAGCGGGAAGCACAACCGCCCCCATGGGTAGGACGCAAAAAAAGACCGCATCCCGTCCCAATCTGCTGACCTATAGTGCCAAACGCGACGACAGCCTGCTAAAGGAGGCCGTGATAGGCGCGAAACCGGCACTTTACTCCGGATCAGGCAGTGGTCTGACGAACCAAGTGGGACGTCCACAGATACCTGATAATGGTCCGGATGAGAGGTCAGCAGAAGGTCCAACAGTGAAGGCGTATGGTCATCCACATCGGGAACTCGCGTGGGCGAAGTTACCAGTTGTGTAAGACCATACGCCAAGGCAAAATCGTGAACAGACCTCCCCGCATGATCGATGGTGCGCGAACAAAGCCATTCGGCGTGGTGGGCATTAAAATCGCCCAAGATCACGAGCTCTGCGGAGGGGGTCTGCTCTAACACGGAGTCTACAGCCGTTTGTAAATGCTCAACGAGTCGGTCAACTTCAGTATTCCCGCTATGGGACCTGTATAGGCACGCGTAGCTGCGTGGATGGTCGTCGCAAGCTACGCGTAACCAGAGGATAGATAGGTCCTGACCTTCAAGTCTGCCGAGGCGCCGGTTACAGATATCTTCTCTGACGTATGCGCACACACCAGCCCGTGGTACAAAGGAATGTTCCAGTTTGTACCCCGGGTAGGAGAGGTAGGAAGTATCAGCCGGAGAAGATATCTGTGTCTCGGTCAAGAAGAGCAAAGCTGGCTTCGCCGTCTCGATATGTTAGTGGACGGCGTTCAAGTTGGAATGAAGCTCCCCTAATATTACTGAAATCCACAGTAAGCGTGGTAGGGGGTGTCATTGCCTTCTTGCTTTGTCTGCCCCGGACAGGATTGTTTGTGAGCGCAATTTTGCCCCCCCCCCCCCCCAGAATACGCAGGGCAGCCTGAGCATCCGTGATCTAGCTGAAATCTAGAGCACGGATGCCCAGAGGTGGATTCTCCACTGCTGGTGCAAGTGGTACCCCCCTGGGGTAGATTCTGTTTTAATTGCGCATTCATAGTGTACGTGGGGGGGGGGGGGGGTAGGCCTCCGGGACTCTCACAAACCGAACGAAACGCAGCAACAGGGCTGCTACTTTACGTCGGTGTAATATATTATATAATAACTATTATAAATAAATATTATATAATAACAAATATAATAATGTAGTAAGTGTTATAGCATTTTAGAAAGCCCACTAAATGCACCACTTTTACTTACTACACTTTTAATTCCACGTGCTGAAATAGCGTAGTACATTTCTTTCAGCACAGCCAGTTAAAGTTGAATGATGTAATAATTTTGAGTACATGTTTGGGCAAATTAGGGATATTTCCTCAGAAACCAAGACAGTTATGTTCAAATATTGAATTGTAATTTTTACTAGCATTATTTAGTAACAAATCCCTCCCAAAATAATGAAGCTAAGTAAACATTTTGTAGTCATAGTACTTGAAAGTCATAAAGTGCACTTTTTTTAAATAGCTATAAGATAAGTTAGAGAGCAGGTAAAAAAGTTATTTTTCATATTTTTTTGAGAACCACCATCCCTTGGCCCGTCGTGTGTTTTCAACTTGACGTTGATTTCTGGGACAAGCTGTATTTAAATCAGTTAAGTTAAAAAAAGTCTCTTTACGCCCATATCTCCGAACATGTTGGCAGAGGTACAAGTAGTGCACCCATGATTAGCCGAAAATATCTGCTTAGTCCCCACAATGTGATAGGTAACAAGCTTATCGCCAATCGGACATTTATCCAATTCCGGGCAACGTTGTTTTTATCAGAAAACGGAAAAAACACATTTTTAAATTGCCCGACCTGAATCGAACCCGAGACCTGGTGTGATCAACACGGATACCGAATCACTAGACAACAGAGGCGACAAATTACTTTTATATTAATCTGTAAGACAGTATGTGTACTTAAAAAAAACCAAAAGCAGCTTATTATGGTGTATTTTTACTCCTCGTACCTCGGACGATAAAGCTCAATTATCAAAGGAAAAGCGATATTCATTAAGCGTCGGTAAATTGCAGCAACGGCTATCATCACCCACTTCGCCAACTTTTCGTTTATTCTTTCTACCTTACAAAGGCGTGAAGATTTTTAGTGATTCATTTTTAACGCTTTTTATGTCATAAGATGGTAAACAAATAGACATCCTGATGGAGAAAAAAACCATCTCCTACAGACACCAAAAAAGGTTAATGGTGTATTGCTATCCTCTTAGCAGGATCTCAATACTACAATAATAAGTTTACCGGCTACCTCACCCTCCAAATCAGAACATAACAATGACAGGCACTGACGCTATTGCGGCAGGAATAGGTAAGGCGATGTTACCAGGCCCGGTCGAAACAATACAGAACTGTATCACCTAGTAGATGGTAATAACTCGTATAGCTAATCTTTCGCCCCTTAGGAACTGTCTAGTAGACAGCAGAGCTATTCATTAAAAGGTCCGAACTAATATGAGGAAAGCGCTGTACAATATAGCGTTGCCTTTCTATATAAAGTTACATATATAGTTTAAATAACAAAGCCCGAATAAATTTAAAGCCTTACAGTAATTTGGCCAGTTTGCAAGTGAACATAAACATTAAATGTATTTTACACTATTTATCGTCGGCACTTGGTGAAACTCCATTTGTAGTTTTGTTAATACACTTGTACTGTTTCACAAAATATTTTGTGAAACAGTACAAGTGTATTAACAAAACTATAAACATTAAATTTATCTTATAAAGGAACAATTGCATGTCAAAACAGCTTTACTAAGTTGAATAAAATTTAACGATCTTTGCTGATACTGAGACATACGGCTAACATTGCGAAAAATTCATTTTTTTGTTGTTTTTATTATTATATATTCATGTTCTCTGTAACTCTGTAACAAAAGATTAACATGTCATCATTGTTTCTTATTTCTTTAGATGTGTTTTTTCTGTTGCGAATATATCAATTTGTCATTTTTTTTCATTCAAGTATTACCATAACTACCATAACTTCTATTAATCTGTCACTATCGCATAAAATAGCAAAAAATGAGGTGGTAAAAATTAAAGGAATACACATCATGCATTCTCTTCAAAAAGTATTATACTTAGTAATTGTCAAGTGACATAAAAATTTCCCTTCTCATACAGTTTGATAATTTAAATATCTACTTCGCTTGGTTATTGTATGCGTTTTTAACTTCTTGCTACGTATATAGATAAGGAAGTTTATGGCATTTAATTGGGTTTCACCAAACTAAGCCTTCTTAAAATATGAACCAATTTGGCTTAGTAAATTTTGAGAAATTTTAAAATAATCTCAAAAATTGTTTTGGAAAAAGTATGTTTTTTATAATAACTTCCAAATTAATATACTTTACACAATCTAATCAGCTCTATACCTTAAAAAACTACGTTTGATGCCGTAAATTGCGTCAAAATCAGTTTATGCGTTTAGGAGATACCGTCGACGAAAATTTTTGGATAAAGTTTTTTACATGACTTCAAGATTTTACAACCAATCAATTTTTGAGTTTTTACAATATTTAAAAACTGCGTCTCATGCCGTTTCAAAAATCAAAATCGAACTAGGTTTCCAAAAGTTACAGTTTTTAAATATTTATTTATTTATTTATTTAAAATTTATGCACAACATGTACAGAAGTGGACTTAATGCTACATGACATTCTCTACCAGTCAACCTTAAACAAATATAAACAGTGTTTACGATGGGGTGCACAGAGAAACTTATTACAATCGTTTACTACTGACATACCTTCTTGATTATTATTAAGATAAATTAAAATTAAAGAAAACAATAAGTTAATACGATATTACAATATACTTAGATTTTTTGATTTACAACTTACTTCACATTTTTAAAATAATTTCTAGGCTACTTATTTAGAAATCTATTAATCTCTTATAGTTAATAAACTCCGCCAAATACCGCTTCAAAAAACCCCATTCATCAAAAACCATGAATGACGAAATTTTTTTCAGTTTCAGGGCTGGCCTGCAGGGTCAACCGGTTTATAGATTTTATAAAATACTTATATTATATGAAGTGTTAAAAAAACTTTGTAATGAATAGATAATAATTATGCGTTTATTGTACAACATAAGGGTAATAAAGTATTACAAGTATTGTGGTCTTAAATATTTATCTGGTATAAAGGGCTGTCTTACTGCTAACAAGTGATTATTTCTAGACAACTTAATTACAAGAATTAAAAACTACTACGACTACTATACTACACAAGGAACCACCCTAAAATATATATTACATATATAAACATAAAAATGAATTTGAAATTAAAAAGTGATGATTTAACTTGGTAGAACCTACACCGATTTTCAATAAAATTAATGGAACATCATTTAAGACTTATTTTGCTCTTTGTTTTTCTAATATTCACTGATAAAGAGTTTCATAGCTTAGTAACTTAAACAATAAAAAAGACTTATAAGATATGGAGTGATACGATGCAAAATTTTAAAAAAAGGTTCAGTATTATCTATTTAATACAAACAAGTTCACCATTTTTGCGTACAATGTACCCCGTGTTCCAACAAAACACCAGACTTACACAATTTAGGTACGATATAGGTTTTCGCTTTCTCCTTCTTTAAGTTTTATGAGTGAAGAGTACTATTGTTACGTACTTTGGGTTCGTAATTATAAGAAAACACCACTTTTATTAAATCCGTGTAATTACTATACAAATACACAGAACACAAGACAACACAATGTAGTACTCAAATACACTGATTAACACTAGTCACTCACTATACTATCACTAAACTTAACCGACTACACAATAAAACACATCTCGCTTCGCACGGGTCGCTTCAAGTATCTCTCTCGATCGCTTTATAAAAACTGATCTATATTTGTCAATATATCTCTATTTATACCCAGGGTAAAATTCTAAAACAATCGCGAATGTTCCGCAATCATCTCGTAAATAATAATACAATTATTGTAATCAACTTATGATAAACAAGTTATGACTCATAAATCCTAGTACACGCTACTTTCAACCTTATGCCATATACCACAAAGTCCATTATGGCATAGCTTAGGTCAACTATTTGTTTGTCAATAGGAGTAGCTATCTCTTTCTTTTATTTCTAGATTTCTCCAGCGTTCCAACTCTACACGTTTCTAGATTATTCGTAACACTATTATTAGTTTGAACGGATTAATCTCGATGAGTGCTTGAGGCTATTCATCAAGCAATGCCTTTGGCTTCCATTGTTTCGGAATAGATTTTAATAATTAAGCAAGAAAAAATTAGGTTAAGACAAAGGCATTGTCATAGAATTTTAAATTTTCTTTATTGTAATGACTAATGAGTCGTCCGCCGAAAGAGTTGGCGCTATTTAGCCAGAGGCTCGAATCGCGTAACAAAAGTCAACTCAGACTAAGGGTTACGGGCTCTTACACAATTTCTTACACATTATGCCACGTCGTAGATCAACGTGATTTTGTACCGTGTTTATGTGTGTAAGAGCCGTAAGCGTTTCATCATCACTTATCCCGTGTTTGGGAAAACTCGAAGATTAAGGTTTTGTTACGTTAATTGGAGCATTGAAGTATTAGCGCTTAGTAATACGACATAAACGGTTACAGAGATTACGTAACATTTTGAAACGAGACAATATTATTGTCCAATGGAACTCTGTCAAAAATACGTTTAGTTTTATCTCATTTAGACATTGCAGCTTTTATATCAGAGTTTACCCAAGGGGCAGGCTGGTGTTTAATTTTAATTTATTTAAGAGGCGCTAATATTAGAATGATAATAATATTTAAAAACGAAAGTGTAATTAGCACATAATTATTGGCAAATAAGTAAATTCAATAAGTATATAAGATTTAAAAAATAAAAAAATGCACACAATAAATAATAAAGTTAGTTGTCAGCTGTAACATCTTTAAAATTTACTAAAAATTCACTATACTGAATTATTATTTTATGTTATTCTGTTTATCTTGTTACAAACAGAATAACATAAAATAATATAATTCATAAAAAAGTACAGTAAATAGACTACGTAACTCGATAACCATAGACAAACACTACAATTTTAAAATAAAATACAAAGGCAGCATGACCTTCGATCTTAGCCTGTATCGTGAGAACAAAAGCGGTATACATGATTTCATACTGTCAAATTGAAGTTTTACTTGACCTTAAGTAAATAACCTTTAATAACATGAAACTATATTAGGTATATATTATTTATCCGAGTTTAAGAGGCATTTTACAAAATCGCACAACTGAAATTTAGATATTTTCTAATCGATGCGAGAGCTTGACGTCGTCGTCCATATAGTGCACCTAGCGCTGGTAAAATGAAAACAGTATTGATACTTTTAATGTTTTAATTATTACTACGCGGTACTAATTTTGGCACACGGACGTAGCGGATTTTATAGTATTCTCTTTTATTTCTTTTTGAAATATAAAATAAATAAATATTATTTAAGTGACTTACTTTTGCATAAGAATAGAATATTGTTTTATTCTATGCCAATTTCTATAGGAAAATGACATTTTTCGATAACAAAAAACCCAGTTAATGTTTCGTTGAAATAGGTATATTTGCTTAATTAATTAGATATAGTTATATAGATCTTTTAGGGAAAAAGAAATCCATTCAGGCACAATTGTTGGATATTTCTGGTTATTTAGTATTTTTCTAATTAAGTTTGTTGATTCTAGCAGTAGCAATACCTTTTGGAAAAATAGCTACTTTGCGTAATTGTCGAAACTTGATTTCGGAGAACATTTATTATAAGAAATGCAATTGATGATTAAAAAATCTGTTTCATTGAAGCAATATTTAAAAGATTAAACTATCTAATGGTAACATTTTATTAAATAAAAGTACCTTATAATATGAAAAATTAGGAGTTGGAAAATTTTGATTTCTCGCCAAAAGTTGGTCTAAGTGTAATCTGCCTCTTAATAACAATTAACAAATTGAGTAACAAAGACACATGTACCTTATACGTAACAGGGTTAGAGAGATAGAAAGATAAATTAAGCCCAAATTATCGCTTACGTTTGATGCGCTTTGAGGATTTAACTTTGCCCTCGGCTTGCAAAGATTTCGCCTTATCTTGGCAGTAATCTTGAGGAAATTCTTGAATAGGAAATTGCATAATAAGAGTTTGAAGTTCAGACCACAGTTCAAGTTTGAGACGACTTTTATCGAGCAACAGAATGATTGTTCTGCCATTAGACGACCAGAAACTCTTTAACCAAAATGCTTTCGGGCCTCCAAGAACACCTTATATTTGGATTTTGTGAGGAATACAGAGATGGTATAACCAGAACCTTTTAATGAAGTTTTGTTGTCCCGCATATTAAAGCATTTTAAGTCTAATTAAAATGGGTCTAGGCTTTCCTTTTGTAATACCAAGGCGATGACAGGCTTCAATATTATTGTTAGAAAATTAATTTACACCTACTTTGTTGACTTTAATGTTGGTGGCAGTATTTAAAATATCTTCGTTTTGCACTTCAGGAACACCGTGGATGAGTAGAATGTTTCGCCGCAAAATAGCCTAAGCCTTAAACCTAATAGTCTTTTATGGCCAAATGAAAATACCTCAAGTTGAGGTTTTAAAAAAGACAGTGATTCCCATACAAAATTTTTGAAGTTAGCGAAATCTTGTGATAAGAATGAAATATCTACTACATGACTAACGTTCTTGAGTTTCAACAATAGCATCATAGTTAGAGGTCATTTTCAAGGACAAATCGAATTATTGTTTTAAAGTGTAAATAGTGCTCAAAATAAAAAAGTTTGTTAAGGAGAATTGAAAGTGAACACTTCAGTGCCGAAATAAAAATAAGGACATAGTAATTAACTTTTAAATTAATTAAAATGAATAAATTAAACAGAGCTAGCAAAAAAACCGGTGTGTTGCTTGTTTTTTCTCAAAAACTCAAAAAAAAAACTTTTTCTCCAAGTGATGCTATATTTTATAATCCAATAGATTTATGTCTGGACTGGATATGGGCCAGTTCTCGTATCAGATGAAATCAATTTCACACGCCGCCAGCTAGATTTAAGTGCTTTTCGCTCAACGAGCTGACTAAAATCTTACTGGAATACCCAGTTTCTATTATTGTTACATAACTATATTAGTTTTATGCTTTTCTCATATAAATATGCCTCTGTTATGCTCAAATATGAGATTCCAAACCAAACCATTATGGTGATGAAACGTAGCTCGCTGGATACACGGAATGCAGCTTTTTTGCTGTGTTGGTCTTGGGCTCCTCTGAAGAATAGGCCAACAACTGTTCTACTAGGCAGGTCGTAAAAGGGTTCTTTCTGTTTCGATCGGCTACACGAATCACTACCGTCGTGGCTACTAGGTGGTAGAGTTCAGCATTGTCTCGGTCGGGTCTGGTACCACCCCTTTACTTATTCCTGACACAATAGCGTCAGTGCTTGTCACTCTCGTGTTTTGGTTCAAAGGGTTTCGAGAGAATTAGTAGCCGGTAAACTTATGAATGTGGCATTAGATCTCGCCGCAAGATAGCAACGTACCATTAACACCTTTGATGTCTATAGGTGATGATTGACTCTTTGTATTAGGAGACCCATCTGCTTGTTTGCTATCTTAGAATATATAAAAAAATGCGGCTACTCGCTTTTGACTGTTGTGGACGTTTACCTTAAAATTTTGTTTTTATAGCTTTCCTTCACGGTAAATTTTTTCGTTCCATAAAAACAATTTCACAGTGTTTTTTTAGCGTGCCGCTTCAATGAAACGCATTACCCTTTAAGTCTTAGGTCCATTGAACGCGCATTCAAACGATGTCCTGTTTTTCTCAGATAAGCTTGAAGCCCTAAGTCTTCATTATACAACCTTTTCGCCGTAGTTCTGTTTAACCCCATTTAAAGGGTCAACCGTTTCTGTTTGCACAAAGGATTTCTTTGAATCTGCGCCTTCAGATCTATTATCACTGCTGGAGCTGGAGCAGTGAAAGAACGGCCACATCACATTTTGTCTTCTAATTTTGAATTTCCATTATATCATTTGATAGAGCGATAAACAAATCTTTTGGTTTCATTTAAATTTTTTAGTAGTTGAAAATCTTATTTGTTTCGTAACCGCTTTCCCCCGTGTTGGCCCCGGGCTCGTTTGATCTTCCATGTTAGTCCCCGGCTCTTTAGATCTCCCGTGTTGATCCTACCCATGTTGGGCTCTTTTGAAGAATAGGCCAACTGCCGTTATACCAGACAGGTCGTAAAAGGCACGGCAAAAATAAAAATATGAAATTCGAAATAGTGCACTTTTGTCTTTGTCTCTTTGTGACCTTTGGTCAGAATTTAAATCCAAAAGTTTCAGATATGTGCCAGAACATAGGTACAAGATGGTAAACCTAAACTTTTTTATAGTATAAGATAGCAAACAAGCAGATGGATCTCCTGATGGAAAGAGTCAACCATCGCCTATAGACACCAAAGGTGTTAATGGTGTGTTGCTATCTTGTGGCGAGGTCTAATGCCACAAAGTTTACCGGCTACCTTAATCTCCAAACCGACGACAGTGACAAGCATTGACTCTATTGCGGCAGGAATAGGTAAGGCGGTGGTACCAGACCCGGGCGAGACAATGCAGAACTTTACCACCTAGTAGCCACGATGTTATTGACTCCTGTAGCCAATTGGTCGCCTTTTACGACCTGCCTGGCAGAACGGCAGTTGGCCTATTCTTCAAAGGAGCCCGGAACCAACACGGGAAGAACAAAGTAAAAATACTTAAAAACAATGTTAGCTCAAAAATTTGGATAAAAGATCCCTTAAAACTTTACGTACCCTTTCATGCTAAAAAATGTAAATAATAACACGAAAGAGAAGTATAAGGTATTTTATAGCCCACTTGTGTTTTAGTAACGGCAATGAGTTTTCCTGTGTATTTGTGAATTCATGTTAGTACCTATTTCTGCGGAAATTTTTATTTCCTCGTTGCGACAAAATGGTGCAATGGATTTTAATAAATAAAAAGTTATTACATTTCGTCTCAAACCTGGGAATAATACGGAGCATTTTAATATCAAAAATGAGTTGGTAGACGTATATTTGGTTTAATTTTGTAAAAATTCTATACGATAGTTGGCATTTCTTATATGTTAGCAACACAAATTAACGACAAGCACTAGCCAGCCAGGTGTGGTGCACCTGTGTGATATATGCAGCTGTTATTGTGAGATAATGAGGTCAATATTAACAACAATGGACAAATATAAATAAGGATAATATTAATAGCCCCGCCTTAGATGTTTTCAAGTAATTGTAATTCTATCGCTTTTTGAGGGCGTTACTCTGTCCAAAAATAAAACTATGCATGTAAAAGTGATATAAGTGTTTTATTTGGCCAAACTGCTTCTGGGTTAAGTAAATAATATTGCGGGATTTATCAAATACCTAAAAAAATTTAAAATTTTGAATAATGTTTTGTGTTTATACGCACACATTTTATTTTAATGAACTACTGCTTGAGTAGATAAGTTTAAATGTACAGGTTTTATGACTTGACAATATTCAAAGTATTTTGGCGATAAGTATATCATCACATAGACAGGAAGTCGAGCGTGTAGGTAGAGCTAAGTTCACTTTATTTGCTGCTTCGTCTCAGAAAACCGTAAAGTGTATGCACTTTGCTAACAGCAATGATTACGAAACGATATGAGTAATACCTTAATATAGTGTCCTTCTTTACAATCTCACAAACATTGGTGTTGGGGCTAAAGGTAACCTAACAAACCTTCTAAATATTTATGTCACTAATAAGATTCTTGTTTTTACTCTTTTATGTAATAAGTTAAAAAAGGATCATCACACCCGATTCCTTTCGAGATAATTAGAGTTAACCGAATGTCCATAAACATTCCAGTTCACCACTAGTCACCGGTTTCTTGGTTGCGGAGGTAATTGGTGATCCCAGCTGCCGCATTTTTTAGTTTTTAGTAAGTTAATTAATTATATTGCACTTTTAAAGAATCATCACTTTCCTACGTCTGTGATCGTGATGACATATGTATATAGAATAATCGGGAGCGACAACTTGACGTACTCACCCGAGGTACGTCTTACGTCGTACGTCTTACGACGAAACTGGTTCTTTCGAGGACTCTTCACACATGAACACGGTAGAACGTCACGACGTGCTACGACGCAGTATAATGTGTAAGAAAATATATAAGTCCTACGCTTCGACGCGATTGACTTTTGACTTTTTGTTACGTGAATCGAGTCCCAGGATAGCGATACACTTTCTATATAGCAGACAAGCAGATAACTGTCTTGAGGGAAATAGAAACCATCGCCAATAGACAATAAAAATGTTAATAGTGCGCTGCTACCCGTGTAGCGGGATGCCTATGCATGCATAAGCCTACTATCTGCCTTATCCTCCAAACCAAAACACGAAACTGTAGTTAAGGTGGTGATACTAAATATCCGGGCGTGACGTTGCGGAAATCTACTACTTAGTAGTCACGATGGCATTGATACATATAGCCAATCGGTCGCATTTTACGACCTGCCTGGCCGAATAGGAGTTGGTCTATTTTTCAAAGGAACCTGAACCAACACGTGGAAAAATAAGTCTGGGATAAACATAATTTACCTTTTGTGTATGTGAATGTTACCAGGTGTGAAATAAACAAGTTGAGCATAGTACTTAAAATACCAATGTATTGATTCAGTGGTTTCCGATGATTGAGTATACAAACGGAGAAATTGAAACGACAATTTCCAATATAAATATTGAATTAGACGCCCACAAAAAATTAAACTGGTGACAAATACGAATTTCTATAGTTGTTAATTTGAACAGGAGATGGGATTTTATTTCAAGTTTCTTTTAGGAAAATGTATTCGATCTGATATATTTTACACTGATCATCGACGATACTCGGTGAAATTTCATTATTACTTTTACGTAAATATAGTGAGCTGATCCTCGCAACTTCGTCCGCGAGAAGAATAAGAAATCACCAATATAATCTATACATCGCATCTGTACAAATAAATAAAATTGGAGTCTGTTTGTAATTTTAAAATAACCGTTTTTAACTTTTTTCATATCATAAGCTAGCAAACAAGCAGATGGGTGATGAAAAGAGTCAACGATCGCCTATACATGCCAAAGATGTTAATGATGCATTGCTATCTTGTGGCGAGGTCTTATGCCGAATGAGGCACTAAATGTATTCTATGTACTAATGTATATATATATATATATATATATATATTTGTTGTTACTATATATATATATATATATATATATATATATATATATATATATATATATATATATATATATATATATATATATATATATATATTACACAAAACACTTTTTATGCTGTTTATATCGCTAATTTTTCCCCGTGTTGATCCCGGGCTCTTGGAAGAATAAGCCAACTGCCGTTCTGCCCGGCAGGTCGCAAAAGGCGGCCGATCGGCTATACGAGTCAATTCCATCGTGACTACTAGGTGGTAGAGTTCTGCATTGTATCGCCTGGATCAGGTACCACCGCCTGACCTATTCCTGCTGCAATAGCATCAGTACTTGTCACTGTCGTGTTCCGGTTTGGAGAGTAATGTAGCCGGTACACTTATGCATGTGGCATTAGACCTCGTCACAAGATAGCAACGCACCATTAACACCTTTGGTGTCTATAGGCGATGGTTGACTCTTTCAATCTTGAGACCCATCTGCTTGTTTGCTATCTTATAATATATAAAAAAGATTTTGCTTTTTACAGCATCTTCAGAACTAGGATTTGCTGGAAGAAGCGAAACCCGTTGGCGATATTAACAAATTAAAACTTATTTTGTGATACAATACAAATGCATTTATATAATTACAAATGTATGTTCATCGAGTGTATACTTTGTATATTTATATACATCGAGTATTGAAATAGTACAAGTGCTTGAAAAAATCAAATACAATTAAATTATCTCAAAAACGGTATCTAATTAAATTAAGATTTTGTGAGCACTTTTCACAAGTTCCTATTTTATACTATTACTGGTGTGCTGTGGTGTGTGTGTGTGGGTGTGCTACAGCTGCCGAAGAGCAGTGGACTTTATTTCTTTGTTTTCTTTTACATTCGATTCCCCACCAGTCGGATTAGTAGATAGCAACGCACCAGTAACATCTTTGGTGTCTATAGGCGATGGTTGACTCTTTCCACTAGGAGGATCCCCTCCCATCTGCTTGTTTGCTATCTTATGATATAAAAAAGTATGTTGTTGGAGGCTCCCCGTAAGCTGCGTACGAGAGACATTAAAACTCGATTCTCACGTTGCGAACATCCCTGATGAGCTGCAAAAATGCAGCAGCCCATCATGGTTGTCTATTAACATCAGAAGAGCTATTTACTTGTTTGATATCTTAGGAAAAAAAAATCATAAACTTTCCGTCTTACAATTAATCTGAAATTTTTATTACATTCTTTTTCACACTTATGTTTTGAAGATATTTTTATATTTTTTTACAGTTGAATCTCATATGACTTCTGTCTCTAGTCTATATCGAGGGCTGCGAGGTAAAACCCGTTAAGAAGGCAAAACATGAAACTGAGATAATTGAGGTTAAAGTTTCCGAAAAAGTTAAAGTGTCATAAAATTTTACCAAGACACCCTGTCGTATCAGCAAAGCTGTAAATTGAAGCTAGAATATATTTAAGAATAATAAAATATATTTTTTTGACACTGAGACTTTGTAACTACATTTTTTGTCAGAATATAGAAAAATGGAACCCACTTATAGGGTTTTACCTATAATAAAAAACGCAATTTTGATATGTATGGTTTATTAGGAAAATAATGAAAATATTATGAAACTTTAGTTGGAATCGTCCGTAGTTTTGGATGAAGTTGATTTAAAGAAATGAACCCAAGGATACAATTCTTCGGGGATTATCCCCTTTATGTACATTGTTATCAAATATTTTTTTTGACTTCGTTTATGTGCAGCGGTTCATCATAAAGTCGTGTTACCCTATCAATATTAGAGTATTTTCTGGATCTGGCTTTAGTAGTTTTTACAGTTGCTTGTAAGTGTGACACTTGTAAAAATCTAAAATCGTCGGACCAGCCGTAATCAAAAAAGATTTTCGGTTTCTCCCCCTTCATAAATTTTAGTCTTTTCACTATCCAACTAAATTTTTCATTTAAATTATCTTTCTCTCTATTTTTTATAAGCTGCTGAGCAAGGTTTTTCAAATCAAGCATCTCATCATACTCGAATTCTCCAATTTTGTAACACATTAGGTACTTTTCACCATTGACAGTCTTAACTCTTTGCTTTCTAGTCATTTTGAAAGTGTTTTTCCAATCCGACACACTACTAACTAAAAAGCATTATATATCCAGCTAAGCCATCATTTTGTCGATATTCACGCACTCTTTCTAAAATCTCTGGGATTTCCGGATTCAAAACAAGTAAACTAACCGAACCTTTCGATTCATCTGAGTCTGGTATATAATCAGGATCTTCATCCGAATAGTCCGAACCAAACAAGGTAGGTTCTTCATTGTGGACTTTACTTGTAGAGGGTTCAGAAATTCTATCTGTTCAACATGTAAATTTGAATTTTAAAAAACTTGAAGACTAGTGACCGTTTGAGGCGCCGTTGTGGCATTTCTGCTTCGAAACTCTTCAGGATCACTCAGGACAGGCTCTAGTTGTCTTCTGTTACCTATAAAGACTTTGAAACAGTTACAGAATTTGTCATTGTTTGGAGATCTTCAAAAGTGACCACAGCTAATTTTAAGGCTTCAAACTCTTCATGATCGCTGACGTCATTTGCTTGTTTCCTTCAACCTGGTAAGAAAAATCAGATGAACATGCAAAATAGCTAGGTGTAGTAGTAGCTAGGTGTAGTAAATAGATACTATGGAGATCCTGTCTGACTAGCCCTTTCGCAAACCAGTGAATAATTTGACGACTCTGATGGCTAGGTGGTTAATGCCCCTGACTATGGAGCCAAAGGTATTATTAGGGAATAAGCTATCTGCATTATATAATATAAAACATACAAAATATAATATACATATATATATATATATATATATATATATATATATATATAAAACTTATAAATATATATAAAACATAAATTATAAATATATAAAATATATAAAAATTATAAATATATATAAAACATACAAAACATTATGAACTACATACCTGCAATTATACTTAAATGAGTACAGTTCGAAACATTTTCCACATTTTTGTTTTAACGCCTAACGTAACTTAACTTGTAGGATTTTAGTACAACAAATTTTTTTGTTGTTTTAATTTTACTGTATTTTTGAATTATGTAAAATCCGATCCAGGCCAGCTATTAAATAATGGATTTTACCTCTAGAAAGAGCGTGAAGAGTACATGACGACACGTAAGCTAACTTAATTTTGACTATAAGTGGTTTTATAGGGTTTTACCTCGCAGTCCTCGATATATGACCTTTCTACCTTGACCTTCCTTCTTTCTTTTAACTATGGTGTCGTACAATATCAACAATGTTTTACCATCAACCTGTATATTGACGTTAATCAAACAGGGGCGATAATATTCTTATGGAATAGATTTCCCAATTTACGTTTTATGTTATTCATAAAGGTTTAAAAAGTTCTATAAACAAATGTTAAAAATAATGAATTACTTAAATAAACCACATTTGAATAATTTAAGCGTATCCTCTGTGAAAATTTGTCAAACAAGATTCTATTTTCATACACGATGAACGAGGTTCAACAAATATTAGCCAAAGAGTAACAGAATAATTGTTTCTTTAGGTATATAAATACCTGAAGTGAAGCAAAATATTTAACAGTTTGTTTTTAGATTTCAAACGGTAAAACCAAATTGTGACGCATTTTGTTTCGCTATTTTAGTAATAAAGTAACGTCATAACTATTTTGATATGATTACGTCTTATAAATCGATGAATGCTGACTTTACGCACAAAAAAGTACGACTCATTATCACATTCCACCTGAGCCGAGTGTGCAAGCGAAAGCGCGGAACAAGCAATAGAAATGCACGATTTTGTTATCTTATGACGTCATCACGTAAAATTATTGTCTCTAAACCGCATTTATTTATATTATAGGATAGCAAACGTCAAATAGGAATTACATTACACGATTACGCGGGCTCTACCACTCGGGCGCACTATCTCCTAGTTAATATACCGCTTATTTCACTACACTCATCATATTCCTGATGGTCCTTAATTATGACCTATACCTAAATAAATTTAGGTAAAAATTGATTGATTAGCTATTAAATGAAACATACTGTGATATCTAATAATTTTTACACGACAAAATTAAATGTTAACAAATATATAACTTTCTTAAATTCATTCGTCTTAAAATTTAAACGTAATAAAAATTGAGTACTAAAATTTATTATATTAATTTTAGTACTCAATTTGTGTGTGTACAAAATACTTGGATTTTACCCCCTAAATAAATACAAATGTAAATAGAAACTGACAGTTTGGTTAAAATCACAAAATTACGAAAAAAATTATTACAATAGTCCAATAAGTGAGCCATAGAAATAGTTAAAATATTATTAAGTAGCACTTAGAAGTAATCTAACAATTATTTAAAGATTTTTCTTAACTTTCTTTTATTGTACTTGTACCTCCTAATCACTTATGCACCGGGAAGTAGTTAGTGTCTAAAACACAGATCTGGCCTAATTTATATACTAATTTAAAAAAAAAGAGTCACTAGGTTTGCTCGCTACACCTGTTAGTGTAGCGAGCAAACCAGCGGGCCAGCATGTTGCAGCGCACGGTTAATGCCCTACGCTCGCGCTCAATATCTAAATCGTCCTTTAAATCCTTTAAAACCCAGTGTTTCGAAATATTTAAAGATATTTAAATTTTGCTACTCTATCCAAAAATTTACCACAAAGATATAAACTAGGCATACATGACTAATTTTTATTATTGATTTTGAAAGCAATTACCATACTTTTCTTTCAATTATATCTGAGGCCCTGAGTTTTTACATATTCTTCACAAATATGCAGCAGTCTGCGCATTGCACTTGTCGATAGGGTGAGCAAAACCATATCATCAGCATAACTTAAATTATTTATACAGACTCCGTCTTTAAGGCAACCTATATTAGTTTTGCTGAGATCACCGATCAATTCATTCTTCAATTCTTCAATTCATTCATTCATGTATAGGTTAAAAAGTCGAGTTGAAGTTAAGCCCCTCTGTCTAACCCCATATTTCATTCTATATACATCGGAATAAGCACTAGCCTATTTTACTGCATTTTTTTGATTATTGTACCAATAGTCTAAAATTGAGATGAAATCTTCTGGAACGTTGGCCTCCTCTCTAAACTTTTTTTTAAGACATCGGACGATACCATATCGAAAGCCTTGTAAAGGTCCAAGGAACAAGCATAGACAGACGTATTTCTAGTTGAGTAGTACTGAATAGTCTGAAATAGAGGCAAAAAATAGCATTCTCAGTGGATAATCCATGTCTAAAACCAAATTGTAAATCATGTAGCTTTATATCTTTATCCAGTTTGTTAAGCAGGCTATCCAGCTTTTCAGCCACTATAGTCGCCAAAGAAATTGGTCTATAGTTTATTGAATTAGATACATCTCCACTTTTATTTTTAATAATTGGCACAACCACAGTGTACATAAGATCATGAGGCAGGTAACAGAGATTAATACATAGGTTGTAAACATGGCTAACACTCCAGGCAAGTGTGGACCTGCATTTTTTAGATGCTTGACACTGAGACCGTCGTGGCTAGGTGACTTTCCTTTATCCATTTTTTGTATCACCGAGGCGACTTCTCTCGCAGAAAATTGCATAGAAACATTAGACCTACGACTTCTCTCAGCCTTGAGTACTCTAGTACAATTTAGTAATGGCTCAGTTAGACACTTTTGCTTGAATAAATTGGCTGTTTCTTGAGGTTTACAAACGCCAGCAGCCCTCACATGTAGACTGGTTTTTGGATGTATTTTATTTGTATTTTTCCAAAATTTATTTCGCTTTGATATCGATTATGGATCACGCCCCAAATATTAAAAAAAAAAAATTCAATGTACAGTTTTGACTTTTCTACGATTTTATTATATGTATAGATAATAGCCAATTGTTATAAGATAACCTAGCCGCCCTGTGAGCATCACGAACATACTTGTTCCACCCTGGAATATGTCAGTGTTTTCTAACATTAGGACCTCTGTAAGTGCACACGGCAGCTTTTTTTTTAGTGCTAAAATTACTTGCTTATGACGCAAGAATTTATCTGCACAATTTTGAAATTCGGTTGGAAAATCCAGTTTCCTTAATTTTAAGTTACATAAATCTGTAAACTTATTAACCTGATCAAAACACCTCTCCCCCAAATAACCTTATCACATTTAGTAGTTAAAGTAGCAATTTTTGGTTTAATAAATAAGAGATCACATTCATTCATTAAGGAGTAGTATCAGACCAATAAGTATCATACAAAACTGACATTCTGCGTATACTTTGTCGGCAAGTCGAGTTGCTCTGGAAAGACTGGAATCTTTTTTATACCGATGCATCCAAGTCTCCTGATAATAATGTAGGATCCGCGGTGCCTAAATTTAGAGTCATTCTGAGTGTCAAGTCTTCCTTGTATTCTTCAATCTTTACAGCTGAAGCCATAGCTACATTAGAAGCTGTAAATTTTATTGAATCTCATAATCTGAATAAATCATTAATTTTTACTGATTCAAAGAGTTGTCACAAATGATCTCCAGTCCTCTTGGGAAAGGTTATGGCAGCAATCTAAGATAGTGAAAGGCAAAAATTATGCTGACGTTCAAGAATCAATTCCCTCAAAACCTTGGTTCTTCAAATATCGTTCAGCCTCAAAGCATGCTACATCTGTTCTCTGTAGATTAAGACTTGGACATGTTTGTTCTCCTGTTTTTTTACATAAACTTAGGATTAAGGACACTTCTGTCTGTGAATGTGGGTTAGATGAAGGATCAATTGATCATATATTTTTCAGTTGCCCTAATACCTCTTCACTCCATGATTCTCTTCCGGATGACCTTCCTCGTCCTGTCAACCTAAAATATTTATTGTCACTTGTGTTTAGTCCTGTCGCTAAATTGTTACTTAACTTTATTGATTCTAACAACATTTGTTTGTAGTATTTAGATTTTTGTTGTTCTTGTTTTAAGTACCGTATATTTTTGTGTTGTTTTTGTTAAACTTTTATTAGAAGAAGCCTACGATCCAAAAAGAAGCCTCCTTAATTCCATTTCTAGAATGGTTAACACGTGTGACTTCCTAAGTTTACTCGACACTGGCAGAATTCTCTGATAATTGCCATTCGTATAAAGAAGAAGGAGAAGAGTTGCTCGCCCTAACTTAGGATAGTGCTGTGAAATAGTTTTGATTCCCTCTGTTCTGCGCTAACACTCTTCTAAAAAATCGATTATGTGCGAGTTGAATTCGCATACCGAAGATTTCGTATAAATTTGTAGGCAACCTTTGTTACACATAAATTTTACATGTGTTGTAAGATATTGCTTCTTGATAAATTTCATAATTCTGAGTCAACGGGAAGTAACCTTGAGGTTTTGATTCCTTTTTGAAATTGCAAAAAATTGCAAAATATGCGACATAAATGGTCATACCTTTTGATCACGTTTATAAGTTTATTTTTCTTCAAAACTGAGACGAAATATAAGTATTTGATATAAATTTCAATTTGATACGAGTTCTTGAGAGGAAAGGGCCGTGTAAACTAAGTAATCTTATAAGTGTTTCATTTTTTCCTAATGACGCACGGAACTCTAAAAATTATTCCAAAATATTCGCCTTCCGTTAGAACTGAAATCCCCTGTAAAATGAAATCCTATAAATATGGATCTACACGATTACTCCACAAAATAAAGTCAAAACGAATATTTCATTTAATATCAAAGCTTTAAACCGCTGATTTATTACAGTTCAAGCATTCGTGAGTACACTCTTATATAGCTGACTTTCGAATAAGTTTTTTTTAGCTATTTAATATTCGATATGAACGCCAGTAACTATCAAGGAGTTTGCTTCAGAAACTTGAATGTGTATTCAGTTCAACATTAATTTTCTTTAGTTGAAGAAATTTTTGCTTGAAGAAAATGTCGTGCCATAGTAGAACGTAGCTTTTCTGTCATTACTTCAAAAACATTTTACCACTACTGGCAATAAATTTTATATAACAGTTCCAAGTATTATATTTGTAAGAGGACATTCGTTTCTGAGAAGTGTAATTTGGTGTCAGAAACGATCGCGCTGCTGTCCCTAAGGGATACTGATAATGTAACAAACCATGCCAGTTGAAAGGTCAAGCCTGTTAACATGAATTAATGTGGAAGAAAGTGTGAATGAAAATTGTAAGTGATAAGCGATTAAATAATTAATAAAATGGATAAAATACGTCTCGAGATACGCGTAATATAGAGTTCCAAATTTGCCCATCACAATAATGTGGACACATATATTCGTATCAAATTACAGCTTTCTAATAATAAGGATCTCTGAGCTATCGCGTGCTGTCCATGCACACTTCCGCACGGGCATAGCAAAACTATAAGCGTTCCTAGATTACCTCGGAACCCTAAAACCGGCTACACTCACATTTAATCTGTGTAGGTCGAATAGTTTCGGACCTATATGAGGACTTTGAGTCGTATATTTTCGCAGTCACGTCTCATCTCGAACTGAACGATGAAGGATCATAGGTACGAAACTACGAAACACTGATATATACTGATTAAACGTAAGTAGTGTAGCCGTTCTTAAGTTTTAATTATTTATCTGCTATTTAGATTCCATTCCATTCCATAAATTACGTGAGGTGTTTTTTAAATTTTCTGTCCCTCCCTCCCTTGGTGAGATGTTGTGAGATTTTATTCAACCCCTCCCCCATCCCCTAATCTCACGTAAGATTTTTACAAAATGTAGGTTTCTTAAATATGTAAACGCGTTGGATTGTTATTGTAAAAAGAAAATAAAATACTTCGTGCTTTTATTTGCGACTAGCTGACCGGGCAAACGTTATTATTTTCGTCTTTCTATGTGCACCCCTTGCGCCTTCTCTGTACTCTTTGGAGGTTGACTGGCAGTGAATGCTCTTGGGCGTTAAGTCTACCTGTGCAAAAGTATGTGTGCAAAATTTAAATAAATAAATAAATAAAATAAATTCTGTCAACTTTGTGTATACTTTTCCGGATTTTTTCTACATTTTATCACCTTTTAAACCTAATCTGTATCTCCATGAATATTTTAAAACCAAATTTACCCAAATCGGTCCAGCCGACCTCGAGTTTTAGCGAGACTAACTAACAGCAATTGATTTTTATATATAGAAATACTAGTTAAGACTGTATAACGTCGAAGTGTGAATGAAATTATTTTCTTTCGATGGAATTAGTGAATAATCTTAATCGTGTTACGATAACGCTTAAAATTAAATCTTAAGCATGTACAATCTGGATAATATACCAAAATAGTACTTTTTTTTTGTTTCAATCAGAAAAAAGCGTGTTATTTGCCGAGACACTCCCTCTCTCCAACGTAAGATTAGATGAGATTTGACTCGACCCCCTCTCCTCCTCAAACAACTCACGTAATTTGTGGACGCCCCCTTAGCAACGCACTTCACACAATTAACATCTTTAGTGCAACTACAGAAACCTTGTTATATCTATACATCAGTAGAGCCATCTGTTTGTCTGATACATACATACATAGATATCTTCACGCCAGATCCCTTACGGGGTAGGCAAAGAGAACCGAGTGCCATACATCACGATCCTTGCAGGCTTGTCTCGCTTCCTCCACATTCATCACTCTCTTCATACAAACACGCCAATTGCGAAGACTTTTGACACCACCTTCGGACAGTACTCGATCAATCTGATCATGGTATGTCAGTCTTGGTCTTCCCCGGTACCTACATTCGTTTGATACAAAAAAACATAAATCGTGTTTGAAGACTGGTCTTTTCTATAAAGATTCAAATATAGTAAGATGCTCTGACAGAGTACAATGTAAACAAAGCAGCGAAACTTAAAACACTTTTGTTTCAAGTAAGAACAATAATCATTATGTTTTGGATCTTTAACGTCTTTTAAATTGAAGGTAACAACAACATTTAACAAAAAATTAAGTGAGACAGCTAAGAAATTAATTTTAACTGCTTTGTTGCTTTTCCCCGTGTTAGTCCAAGGCTCCTTTGAAGAATAGGCAAACTTTTGTTCTGCCAGGCAGGTCGTGAAAGGCGATCGATTGGCTATACAAGTCATTATCATCGTGGCTACCACGTGCTAGAGTTCTGCATTGTCTCGCCCGGGTCAGGTGCCACCGCCTTGCCTATTCCTGCCGCAATAGCCTCAGTGCTTGTCACTGTCGTGTTCCGCTGTGGAGGGTAAGGTAGTCGGTAAACTTATGCATGTGGCATTAGACCTCGCCACAAGATAACAACGCCTAACATCTTTGGTAACATCTATAGGCGATGGTTGACTCTTTCCATCAAAAGACCCAAAATTTATGATTAAATTATAATAGACATGACAATGTACATTTATAATAGTGGAATTTAGAAACCATCAATAAACCATTCGTAAAATTATTATTTATAGGAGAGTAAGGTTTATGATTGTAAATAATGAGATCATTTTTTTCAGTTACAACATAACACAAGTTCGTAAGAAGCGAACGATTGGCTAAACGAGTCGCTACCATCGTGGTTACTAGGTGGTAGAGTTCTGCATTGTCTCGCCCGGGTCTGGTACCACCGCCTTACCTATTCCTGCCGCGAGGATAGCAACGCACCATTAACATCTTGGTGTCTATAGGCGATAGTCGTCTTTTTTCATCAGGAGAGCTATCTATTTGTTTGCTACCTTACGATATAAAATATATGATATGTATGATAATTAATAAATAAATATTCACGGGACAAATAAGCTTATTGATCTAACCCCAAAGTAAGCAAATTATTTGCTTGTGTTATGGGTGTTAGTCAACGATACTAATACATAGAAATACATATTTAAATACTAGAATATATTTAATAAACACCCAAACCCGGAAATACAAACATGCTCATAAAATAAATGCTTGTCCCCTTCGGGGATCGAACCCGAGCCCCGTCGATTGCTAGCCACTCGTCCAACAGGGTGGTCTATGATAGGTATATATTAGTAATTTCATCACACATAGTCATGAAATTGTGCGTCAAAAATTGTCTACTCAGATAAGTTTACGAAAAACGATGGTATATTCTTCAAAAAGGGACCGAAACGACAAAAGAAACGGTTAAACTAACTTGAAAGCAACTTTCTTGAACCTAGTATGATTTTATATGTCATGATATCATACATATTTAAAAGATATCTTCTGCACACAGAGTAAAAGATTTTCTTCATATTTTATTCTTGTCGTAAAATACGAGGAAAATATCATAATAAAAGTAAAACGGAAAAGTGTATTTCTAAGAGTTACTCCGAAGAGAATGGTAGGATATTTTGAACGATAAAACTTTGTGGTACTAAGGATAAGTCGATGTATTAGCAAATGGATTATGTTAGTAATTTTTACCCGGTTTGATTGTTTCTTCTAGTGTATAAAACGAATGCAGTCCGATGGTCGAAGGTGATGTTTGGTAGCTTAATAAAACCATATATCGGTTATTATTTTAGGGATATAGATAAACAAACTTTTCCCAAGTAAAATAAAAAAACTTGAGAGGTGTCAAGGGACATCCGGATGGAACGAAGTTCCTTTTATTATTATTTACAAAAAACCTGTATACACTCAACAAAAATAATCGTCGCGACACCACACTGTTCCATGCGAAATAGAAATGAAAATATCTGGCTTGCTTTCTATAAAAGAGAGAGAGAGACAGACAGACAGAGAAACATGCGCACGCCGCCGCACAGCTTACAATAGCTTACTATAGCAAAAAGTGTCGTGGCAACTTTTCGTAAGAATTTTTTCCGTCTAGTCCCCTTTCACAACGCGCGATAAGGAAATTCGTTCCAATTAATCTTCGATGTAGTGTTCTATGTATAAAATACTAGCTGTGACAGCGAACAACGGTTTAACGAACGACAAAACGACGGAACGACAAAGGTTTTAAACATAGTCAGTCGCGGGTTTGTACATTCATAGTTCCCGTTTCCATAAGATTTCTGGGATAAAAACTATCTTACGTCCTTTCTCGGATCTTAATCTATATTTGTACTAAATTTCATTCAAATCGGTTTAGTGGTGAAGAAGAAACAGACAGACTGGTAGATAGAGTTACTTTCGCATTTACAATATTATTTATATTTATAACAGAAAAATATTACATGTATTTTACAATATGAAAATATTATAAATATTTTACTTACATGTTTGGTGACGCTGGTCTTACGGACCGGTTTGGTATTAATACTCGTGAACGTGCATCCGTGGCAAATTCATGAGTGGTACCAACGGTGTGGGGCTTAAAATGAGGCAGTTACTCGAAATCGCAACTCGATTCGACGGCGGGTGAAAAATGTATTCGAATCTTTCGAATCACACGGTCTCTCAAACATATACGTCCATATGGCGGGTTAAACGGTTAATTAACAAGGGATTTGTTGAACTCATTTTTAAATTTGATCGTTAACAAAATGGCCCACTCTCGTCAAAATTATCCCTAAAGCTTTGAGTTTCCGATCAGAAAACACACACATATACGGCTGAACAAAATTGCCATCAATAAATAACGTTCGCCCATCAATTGCTCCCGCCGTAATGAAAGTCGCGATTTGTTGTGCCCATAAACAAAATCCTCCTTTATGGTGCGAGATAGCAGATTTTACAAGCTCATTGCTACAGTGAAATCCTCTTTATGGGAAAACTGTCTTTACATGTGTCGATATCAAGACGGGAAAGACGAATTCTCGTGTTAATAAAGTCGAAAATCCTGTGAATGTATTAGTCGGCTTAGCGAGTACTTTTTTATTTGGTTGCTTCGTTCTTCCTTATAATGTCATAAACGTTTTACGCATAGTTGTGGAGTTTTGGATTTTTACTGGCTGAAGTGTATAAAGTTTTGGCAATTGTGGAACAATAAAAAATGCTTTATTTTATATTATAATAAGTTTTTATAGCATAAAGATTGTAAACAAGCTGGTAGTTTGTTTGATGAAAAACAATCATATAATTTATTAAATAAGAATAATGTTGGGGTCACACTGTCACCTAAAGGTTCGTGATACGTTATAAAAAAAATCTTAGCTGTACCAAGTTGAAATACGTCAACATTAGTCTGTCGCTTTTCAACTGGCGATGCGCACGGATGCAAATCGAAATGAATTTAGTCGAAGTAGAAAACCCGAAGTTTCGTGATTTAGCTAATTGGTTGGTGACATATATTTAACCGCCCCGTTAGTCGAGTGGTTAGCGAACCTAACTATGAATCGATGGGGCTCGGGTGCGAATCCCGACAGGGACAAACGTTTGTGTGATGAGCATACATGTTTCTATTTCTGGTTTTGGGTGTTTATTATGTATATGCAAGTTGAAGTTCACTCTTAACTCCAGCCAATAATTTGTGTAATTTGTCCAACAGAATTAATATATATATATATATATATATATATATATATATATATATATATATATATATATATGTTTGAATTTCCGGGGTTGGTTTATTATGTATGTAAAAGCAAATACTTGCTTACTTTGGGGTTAGATCTGTAAATGTAATTCCCCCATGAATATTCGAAAGTTATTATAAGTCGAAAGGGTTACGTTGGACTATTACAGATAGCGGCTTACAAATCAAAGCGTCATTGTCTTTTCAGTGTTCAGATAAAGGGTTATGGCCAATATGGCCAATCCATAACCCTATGGAAGAAGTAGAAGTATATTCACGCCCGTATCCCAGTAGTGGTAGGCAGAGGTACAACAAACGCACCCACGATTAGTCGAAGATACTTGGTCCCACAATATGATACGTGGCAAGCCTATTGCCAATCGGCACTTTCCAATCCCGGGCAATGTTGTTTTTATCAGAAAACTGAAAAAAATATATTCTAGAATTGCCCGACTTGCCTTGCCGACCCAGGAATCGAACCCGAGACTTCATGTGGTCCGACACAGGGCCAGTAGACCACAAAGGCGATACCTATCCCTAATCCTATGGAATCGTCCATAGCCTATTCAACCACGGTCAATGTAGCTATACCATAATATAGACAAATCTACAAGGGTCGTGACATGACATTATGTCACGTCACGATCCTTGTAGATTAGTCTGGTTTCCTCCACATTCATTACTCTTTTTATACAAACACGACGGTTGCCTCTTAAAATTTTTACATTGTAATATAGCGATTATAGAAAGTATAGCTTTAAGCCACTTAAATAAAAATACAATAGTGTGTGGTCTAGTGGTCCAGGGTTGGCGTTGACCACATGAGGCCCCGGGTTCGATTCCCGGGTCGGGCACATAAGAAAAGTGTTTTTTCAGTTTTCTGATAAACACAATGTTGCCCGGGATTGGAAAGTGCCGGTTGTCTATAGGCTTGCCACCTATCACATTTGTGGGACTAAGTATCTTCGGCTAATCGTGGGTGCACTTGTTGTACCTCTGCCTACTCCTTCGAGGATACAGGCGTGAAGATACTTTACAATATTTACACCGATTAAATGCTTCGGTTGGTTCGGACCCTCTTTGCAGAACAGAGAGAAAAGATTCTGCCGGACAGTTCGTAAAAGGCGAGTGTTTATATGTCGCTACTATCGTAACTACTAGGTAGGAGTGATAAACAAGATATGTGGTAACATCGCTTTACCCCGTGTTGGTTCCAGGCTCCTTTAAAGAACAGACCAACTGCCGTTCTGCCAGGCAGGTCGTAAAAGGCGACCGATTGGCTATGCGAGTCACTACCATCGTGGCTACTAGGTGGTAGAGTTTTGCATTTTATCGTTTGGTTCATCTACCACCGCCGTATCTATTCCTGCCGCAATAGCGTCAGTGCTTGTTTGTAACATTATAAAAAAATAACTGAATCAATCTAGTCGTTATCGGTAACGAATTATAAAAAAAAATATCTGAATCAATCTAGCCGTTATCGGTTTTTGTGCTTATCAATACATTAAACGATTAATTTTTACATAATATTGATGTGAATACGTCTTCAAATTTGCATTAATAATGAGGGACAGTTCAAAAAACTGATGATAACAAAATTGGGAGATAAAATTTTGTGTTATAGCTACATAACTATCATTAACATTCGAAATGACCGCCCCGTTGGTCGAGTCGTCAGCGACCTTGACTATGTAATCGACGGGGCTCGGGTTCGATCCCCGATGGGGACAAGCATTTTGTGTGATGAGCATAAATGTTTGAATTTCCGGCTTTGGGTGTTTATTAAATATTTATATGTGTATTTCTATGTATTAGTATCGTTGACAAACACCCATAACACAAGCAAATAATTTGCTTACTTTGGGGTTAGATCAGTAAGTGTAATTTGTCCCGGGAATATTATTATTATAATTATTAAATCTAATTATACCATTGGACAGCTGAGGAATCAAAAAGTTTGTTTAGCTGAAAGTAAACTACGGTGCTTCACGAGGCTTGAGCAAGAAGTACCGCTACTTTTAGGTAATTTCGCTACGTTACAGATTTTGCATAGAGTTTATCTTTTGACTCAGAATAGCTAAGACGTTTGATTCTATTTTATTCGACAGTTCTTGTAAAGATTTATCGATTGTAAAAACATAATTATGTTTGTAATAAATACATATGGTGTATATGGTGTTTAAATGAAAATATTTGAAAGAAATTGTTATCTATTATATTTAAAATACAAGGAACGTATACCATCTGAAAGGGATTTAAAATACCGATCTAATGATACCCATGAACCCCTATATAAAAGAGTGAAAAAGTGCCAAGCACGCAAAACTCCGAACCGACCAATGACGGCGCTTGTACGACGAATATACCATCGAAAAATATTCCCCGTTACGTAAAATATACACGACTGTGTCCAAGACATACCCACAACCCATTTACTACTTATATATTTGAGTTTTAACCACACACCATATGAATACTCATAGACACGCCATTGGGAAGCAAACGTGTCATGTCTTGTTCATAAATTTGTAGGTTATATTATATTGTGAAAAATAGAAATAAACAATGATGTACTGTTTTATCGTACCGAAAGAGATGACGAGACTGACAAGGTTTAATAATTAATTATCTTTGAAATGATTTTATTTCATTGGTAAGTAATATAACTCTGTATTACTGTATGTAATTGCAAGCTACACTGGCAAACTAAGAAATTGTTTTGAAAGGCTTATCCATTTAATCCGCGGTCTTAACATATTATACGTCTTTTTATATCATTATGTTGCAAAAAAACAAGCATAAGTCGATCGGCTACCTTACCCGCCAAACCGGAACACGACAGTGACAAGCACTGACGCTATTGCGGCAAGAAAAAATAAGGCGGTGGTACCAAACACCACGCGAGACGTTGCCGAACTCTACCAACTAGAACCACATATTTGAATTGCGCGGGCCGGGAATCTAAACATTATTATTTTTTGCTATCTGACACGCCAAACGTTGTTCTGCCTTTTTAACTACTCTTATTTTTTTTCTATATTTTCTCACCTTTTAAACCTTCCCTCTTCAACAATTAATTCAAAACTAAAATTAGCCAAATCGGTTCAGCCGCTCTCGAGTTTTAGCGAGACTAACGAACAGCAATTGATTTATATATATATATATATATATATATATATATATATATATATATATATATATATATATATATATATATATAAAATATTTAAATTTATCTATCTCTATGGTCTAGTATGGGTAGTAGGACCACATGAAGTTCCGGGTTCAATTCCCGGGTCGGGCAAATAAAAAAAACTTGTTTTTTCAGTTTTCTGATAAACACAACGTTGCCTGGGATTGAAAAAGTGCCCAGTTGGCGAAAAGCTGGCCACCTCTCACATTGTGGGACCACCTATCTTAGGGTTATTGTGGGTGCACATGTTGCTCCTCTGCTTACCTTTTCGAGGATACGGGCGTGAAAATAAAAGTCACATCTTTGAGTTTATCCGCAACCTTTTTGAAGAAAAAATCAAATTATCTTACTGCTAGGGATTTCGTAAAAGCCGAAAAAAGGCTTTTACTACCATCGGGTAGACTAACTAGGTAATAACGTACTCCAACGTCTTGCCTGGGTTTCGTATTACCGTCTTGCCTTTTCTAAACGTAATATCGTCGATGCCTGTCGCTGTCGCATTCCAGTTATAGGGTAAGGTAGCTGTTAAAGTTATGCATGCGCTATTCCAACCCCATCACATGAATAGCAACGCACCATTAACTGCCTCGTTGACCCTGACCCTGACTACGCAATCAACGGAGCTCGGGTTCAATCCGCGACGGGGACAAGCATTTATGTGATGAGCATATATGTTTGTATTTCCGGGTTTGGGTGTTTATAAAATATATTCTTGTATTTATATATGTATTTCTATGTTTTAGTATCGTTGACTAACACCCATAACACAACCAATAATTTGCTTACTTTGGGGTTAGATTAGTAAGTGTAATTTGTCCCGTGAATATTTATTATTATTATTAACATTTTTCGTGTCTTTAGGTCATGATTATCTTTTTCCATCTGGAGAACCACCAAAGCCAAAGAAGCTGGGCAAAAAAGCAGTTTGTTAACCTATGAAATAAAATAAATAAATATTATAATCTCTAATCTGTAACAAAATGTATAGTAACAAGCTAATTTACGCAGCTTCGCTCGCAAGCAGGTTAACATGTTGTCAATAAAATTTTTAATACAAACTTTTATCCCCTATTAATTAATTCTTTAGGGATTGATGTTTGAAAATAATTAACCTATATTTAATTCCGATCTTCAGTTACCTCCATGCCAAACTTCGTCAAAACTGGTTAAGTGGTTCAGTTGAAGGCGTAACAGACGGACAAACGGAAAAACAGATAGACTTTCACATTTAAAATATTAGCATGGATTTATGTAGCTCTCCCGTCTTATTCCAGAATTTTGAAGCAATTAGTGGAAATTTATTCAAATTTATTATAATAATAATAATAATAATAATTCTTTATTTGCACGAAATAAGAGTACAAAAAGATGTGATTAAAGTGATTTACAGTTCTTCCTACTTCACCATATAATGGCATGCAAATTTTCAGTTATATATTTATTTAAAAAATGCAAGACCTATATACATTTATAAGCAAAACAAAAAAAAAATCCAAATTCTGAAATAACTAGTAGTCAGTGCTAAATTAAAATCTTACAAATACCTGTCATATAATGCAATACTTTGTCAAACAATATAAATTTATAATTACATGTCATTTATGCATTTAAATATTGGTAAATTTACATTTCATAATACTTATACAATATAAAAATTAATTAAAAAAAAGAGTTAATATAATATAAAATACAGCGGAAATTACTTTTATCTTTGCACTTACTACTTTGTATGTCTAACAATTAAATTTAATTTTTAATTAAACAAAATGTATTATCTATTTTACATTATAATATTAATTAATACTTAGATTTTAAATTATGAAGTAAATTGACAGATTTTTATAAATATTATACATTTTTTAGAGGAAAAGCTCCCTTACATCATAAAAACATTTATTTAACAACCATTTCGTTAATTACTTCTTAAATTTATTAATTGGGAGATCCTTTATATTATTTGGTATTTTATTAAAAATTTTAATGGCCATAAAATAGACATTTCTTTGGAATAATTTAGTGTTGCACTTTGGTATTAACAACTTATTGGCATGCCTAACAGATCTAGGATTATGTTCTATATTTAGTTTAAAAAGATGTGGGTATCTTTTGACAAACATCGCAATCTCCTTAATATACATACACGGTAAAGTTAATATTAAGTTATTTTTAAACAATGGTTTACAGCTCTCCATTGGTTTAATGTTATATATTGCTCTTAGACATCTCTTTTGGACTTTAAATGCTCTATTCACATCTACTGAGTTACCCCATAAAATTAGACCATAGGAAAGGACTGACGATACATAGCCATGATATGCACTAAGTGCTGCTTCCTTAGATACAATTTGACGTAATCGTCTTATTCCATATATAAATTTATCTAATTTAGAACAGATCGTATCTATATGTGACTTCCAATTACAATAGCGATCATATGTAATTCCCAGAAATTTTATAGTATCTATTTCCTCTATTAATTGATTATTATATTTAATTTCTATAGGTATTTTCTTCATATTTGTATTATTAAATTGTATTAATTTAGTTTTATTTATATTAACATTCAAATTATTACTGTGTAACCATTTAATTATATTATTTACTGTATATTTAATTTCATTTTCATATTTATTTATATTTTCACATCTTATAAGTACAGTTGTGTCATCTGCATATAATACACATGGATTATGGGTAGTTTTCGGAAGATCATTTATATATATGAGAAACAGCAAGGGTCCTAGTATACTACCTTGTGGCACACCTGTACTATTTATTCGATATTTAGAGCGTTGAGATTTTTTAATTCCATTAACAATGTTAGTAATTTCTGTGCACTGTTTTCTGTTTAGCAGGTAACTTTTGATCCATTGTAAAGCTTTACCTCTTACACCGTACTTTTCTAATTTATTGAGTAAGTTTGAGTGATTAACAAAATCAAAAGCCTTACTCATATCAAGAAACACATCTGTAATTGGTTTTTTGTCATTGAGGGAGTCTGTAATAATTTTAGTTAGATGATAACATGCTAATGTTGTTGAACTATTGTTGCGAAATCCAAATTGCTCATTTGCCAAGATGTTGGTTTTCACAAAAAAGTTATTTAGCCTACACAACATGGCCTTTTCAAAAATTTTTGCTATAGTCGGTATAAGAGTTATAGGACGGTAATTATTAATATCTGTTGGATCGTTCTTTTTATATAGTGGTTTAATTATTGATAATTTTAGTTTCTCGGGAAATGTACCTTGATTGAAGGACAAGTTTATGATATGAGACAACGGAGTACATATATATTTATTACATTTTTTTATAATATCAGTACGAATACCATCATATCCAACAGATTGAGTATTATTTAACGATTTTATTATTTTGTATATTTCATCAGGAGTAGTTGGATATAGAAAAATTGTACTATGGTTCTTTGGTATTTCACTATAGTTATTATTATTATTATGATTATCGTTATTATGATTTATATTACTTGTGTTTGAGTTTCTAGTTATATCTATAAAATGATTATTAAACAATTCCGATATAATTTTAGCATCACAAATGTTAATATCCTTATTTTTTAAGTTTTTTATTTCATTACATTTATAAGTATCATTAATGTTATCTTTTATTATTTTCCAAGTAGCTTTACACTTATTTTTATTGTTTATTATAGCATTCTTGTTTTGTATTTGTTTCGACTTGTGAATGCATTGTTTTAAAATTTTAATGTATTTTAAATATCTCTTATTATTATTAAATTTAGCTTTACAAGATTTACGGTTTGATAAATACATTTGCCTTTTTTTCAAGCATGAAATCTTTATTCCCTTAGTTATCCAATTTTTATTTTCTTGGATAGTAGTTTTCTTAACTTTTATCACCGGAAAACATAAATCGTAAAACAACTTAAAAGTTTCATAAAACGAATTAAATGAGCTATTTAAGTCCTCGGAATCATAAACTTCTGTAAACTTTAACTCTGAAATACAATTTAAAAATTTAAACTCATTTTCCTTGCTAAAATCTTTAACATACTCCGTCCAAGAAGCGTTGTGTATTGTTTGTTTTGATGTTATTGTTATGACCTGACCTGTCTCATGATCTGAAAGGGCTAAATAATGAGTTTTAGCTTTTGCATTTTTTATATTGCTTATAATAAGATCAATACATGATGACAGCCGCGTTGGACAATTTATGTGGGAAACCATATTATAATTATGTAATATGCTTACTAATTCTGCCGAGTATTTATTTTTAGCTAAAAGATCAATGTTCCAGTCACCGCATAATATAATATTTTTGTTTTTCTTTTTTAGGCTTAATATGTATAAAAGATCTTCCAGCTTCTGTAAAAATATATTAGGGTCACTTTGAGGAGTTCTGTAAATGCAAACAACAATTAATTTTTGTGTCGGCACTTCAATGCCGCAACATTCAAAGCATTCCAACATTTCCATTTTTTTTAAATAATCCATTTTTATAAATTCTATGTCTTTTTTAATTAAAATACAACTACCGCCCCGTTTTTTGTATCTACAAAATGATGACGCATTCCTATATCCTGGTACTTTCAGCTGCAATTCTGAACCTTTTTTAACAAAGGTTTCGGTTAGACAGATTACATCGATTTCATTATATATTTTATTTAAATCCATTACAGACAAATATAGCAATTCACTTTTATTAATGGCGCCAGCAATATTCTGGTGCAGTATTGAAAAATTACGATCGAAAAAACTGTTTTCCATTTCTTTCGTCTTTTAAATTTGGTTTTTGATCCAATTTTTGACCAGATTTTATACGTTTAAAATAATATGGAATCGTACCTTTATCGCTTTTTTGTTTTTCTTTGATTGATGTAGTATTGTTAGCAGTTATTTTGACGTGATTATTTTTTACACTGAAATAATAGGGTATGGTCCCTTTTTTATAGTATTTTGTCTGTAATTTGTTTAAATGGCCTTCCTTACCCGGATTGGTGTGTTGAGATAGATTTTTTATATATTTGTTATGGTAGTCTAATTTAGTTATTTCATGTAATACTTGCCTCGAAAAATATTTTCCTAAATTTGATCTATCCAGGTTATTTTTAGGCCGGTTTAAAAAGATACAATTATTATACAACTTCGTAATAGAGTGAATATGGTTATTTAATAAAGTTTCGTTTAATGATGTATTTGAAACTACAGGGACTACAAATACTTTTGTGTTTTGGAGCTTTTCCAATGTCATACTTAGTTGCCTACCGACATCATATGGATTTGTGTCGTTTGACCCTATACTTAAGATTACTCTGTCATAATTATTTAAGTGTGAAAGCTTATTACAATCTAATAGAATGTCCTGGGATTTCGCATTAGGTTTCGTGAAACTTGTAATGGTGTATTTATCGTTCCATTTGGTTTTTAACATGTTAATCATCATGGAAGACATCCCAACTAATTGTTGATCTCCATAAATAAAGATTCGTGATTTTTTTTCTGTTTTTGTCTGTATTTCGTCATCTTGAGTTATTTTAATTATATTCTTTGTGACCTTATTATTTAAAGATGATTCTAAAATCGTATTTTTATGTGGTGTGTTATAGTATTTTGAAATTGGTAGACTGCAATCATTGTTAGCTTTTATTTTTGGATGCTTTTTGCTATTCAGCTTCCTTAAAAGAAATTTAGGGTGGTTTTCTAGGTCTAGATTATTTAACAATGTGAAATCATCATCCAAATCTTTAGGTATATGTGTCACATTATCTGAATTTCCATATGAATCGAATATAGATTTTATTCTCTTTACTGTAGGGGTTGATATATTCTGTACTGATGCTTCTGAAACCCCTATTTTTTTAAATAATTTGATTGTTCTTTCATAACTAGATAAAGTTTTTTGCAGATTACTGTTTTCTATATTTAATTTTTCTATTTCAGCATGTGCACTTTTGAGTTCGAGACTTAACTGTTCAATTTGTAATTTGTAATCTATTGTTATGCTTGTATCTAAAGCTGAAGTGTTTGGCAAACTCTGCATTGATAGATTAGGACTGCTGCATGTTGTGCTGCTACAACTATTTTCAATATGTGACAAATCCAAGAGAGATTTAGATAACTGTTTCTTCCTTAGTGTAATAAAAGCGTTGCTTGGTGTATCCATATCTATTTTATTAAGTCTTTTTAAGTTTATTAAGTTTACAATAAATCATTAATTTGTTTCCGCGGTCGTGCGTGTGCAATGCCCCTTACATTGATTTTGGATAATTCACTATACAAGTATTTCCTCTGTAGCAATTTGAAATAATCAATGAAGTCTTTTATGTTACCGTAAGATGTTACTTTAGCCAACAAATGTTTAAATAAAATTTGTAAATTTATAATTCTATAAAAAACGGTTCCTCCTGTGAGATTCGATCCTGTGCCCGATTGTTTCTTATGATCTTACGCGACGCGTATGTAATACCGCTGTACCATCTAGTGACTATTTGTTTTGACGAAAATTGGCTATTTATTTAAGTATTACGGACGCGTAGGAATTCTTCTTGTCCCCGTAAGGAGACAGGAGAAAATGGTTCCGGGGTATGAACCCCCTGACCATGAAATCTGCCGTGGACTGTTAATACAGTCCAGTCATTGGGTGGGAATGTTGCCATTCAATATGGAAATCTGTGGTTCTATTGTAGGGTGTCTGGATTTGGTTGGTTTTTGCTTGAGTACGGGTCTTCTTTTGCTGCGGTCACGGGTCCCCTTGGAGTCGCGGATCCCCCCCCCCCTCCCATCTTCACGCCATCCCGTGCGATCACCATGTTCGGTGAGACCCCGTTCGGGGAGGCCTAACTAGGCGATCAGCGAACAAGGATGGCGGCTTGTGGGGGAGGTCTTTAAGTATTAGTGCTTTTCAAAACGTTTAAATTCGTTACGATGAGTCATTACAGAAGAATTTTTTTTGCATTCCAATGCTATCATATAAAGAGATTTAACACTTTTATTTTATATTTTTGCACTTTTAACCATTGTTTTATCACTTTAAGTTTTTATTTATTAATAAAATAATTACTTCAGCACTTTTTTGATATTTATAGCACTATAAAAGTTACTTTTCGTTGTTACATACAAATAAGAAAGATTCCACTTTTTGTCAATATTTTGCACACTATCACGCAAATAACATTTCCACTTATTATAATTACAATTGTACATAAGTTTTAATAATTATTTGTAATAAATATATACAAAAACTATTTTAATAAGCACTTAAATACGGAGCCGATGTGACTATGACCACAGCGCCACCTTTTTTCCAAAGCGCCACCTTATTTCCAAATATATGAAAATATGGTAATCATTAGTGGATGTTTTCCTAACTACTGCTAATGTAAGATGTCTATAAAATTGATTAGACTCATCAGAGTAAAAAAAATTATTCTGAGCATCTGAAATTAATCAGTTTCGGCTTATATAATAAAACCGGCCTAATGCGGGACTCGCGCACGATGGGTTCCGTGCCATCATACAAAAAAAATCGAAAAAAACATTTATACCCTAGAGGGTATAAAGTAAATGTTTTTTTTTTATTTTTTTCCCTTTTTTTATTTTTACTAATTGTTGTTGTGATATTGATATAATAAATATAGTGTGACGTAGTCGGCGGTGGCGCCGCAGTGACGATAGCTGAGTGTTCAAACTTACTGTTAGTTAAGTAGTTGTTATAATGGCAACGGAAATACATCATTTGTGGAAATTTCAGCTTTCTAGCTATCACAGTTTATGAAATACAGCCTGGTGACAGACATAGTAATAGGTTTCCGTTTTACCTTTTAGATACGGAATCCTAAAAAGTGCCAGTATAATATTGCGTCGTATTATTATTGACTTGACTTACAAACTAAAATGTGTAGATTATATAACGATAAAAGCGCACTTTTTAAACTCCTAGACATTTTCAATGCTAATAAAAGTACTTTTTTGAGGCAAGTGAAGAATTGTTTTGTTTCTAATGACATAGAATAATTAACCAAGTTTTGTTTTTGCTTACATTTTACATCCGCTTTTTTTTATTTTATCTCTTTAACTTCATAGTATAAAAATTAGTATAATTAAAGAGGAGCAATACTATCCTAAATTGTATGCCATACTTTGGTTAAGTGATTGGTTTATATACACTGATGTAATTATAATATTTTGTAATGTTTTGTCACTGACTGTTTGTGCATCATATTAAATAAATTTTAAAAAAATGATGTCTATGGAGTATGTCTTTGTATCGTCAAAGTGTGCTGGAAGAATCTAAGTTAAGTTTTCTGTCAATCTAACTTAGACTTCTGAGTTTAGCGGTTGTCTAAAACACACTCAGTGTAAATATATTTTGCAATATAATCTGATACTTAGAACTTCGACATTTGCGTGCGTACATGAATGCCAAAGGTCAAAGCCAAGTGACTGCGACCGTTAACCTTCGGGTAAGGCGATTTTTTATGATTCTTGGCAGTTCAATTTGCAATTGATTTAACAATTTTATTTTTAACCTTTTAGATTTTATTTGAGATTTATTTTGTTTTATATTATAGAACAGCAAACAAGGAGACTGCATTGATGGAAAAAATAAACTTCGCTTTTAGACACCAAAGATGTTAGTGATACGTTTAGGCCAAACGGGTACCATCAAAAAGTTTGGGAAACCAGAACAAGAACAAAAATGGTCTTTATTGCTTTTTCTATATTAGACAAATAATAATCGATCGATCTGGAGATCTGTAAGTTTTCTATTGTTTAATCTTTTGCCTTTCTCTATCAATATTGCACATTTATAGAGAAATGAAAAATGGACCAATAGAAAGAAAAAAAATGGGAAAAAAAGAGAAAACACATTTTGAAGTTTATTTTTTTCTCATCCATTGTGTAGAAAATTTAGAATTGCATTAATATTTAATGCAATTGTAAAGTTTTGTTTAGTTAATTTGAGAATAGTCTATTCTCAAATTAACTAAACAAAACTTTACAATTGCTTTGCAATTACTTTAGAAAAACTTTACAGTTTTGTAAAAAATGGCAGCGCCTGACTTAAATTTTATGCCTTAGGAAGCAAAGGACCTTCAAACTGTAAAACACTTTTGTCTTACAAATTCATTTTACGAAAAAAAATACGAAATAAAAATTCTCAGAAAATGGACAAGTTATAGATCACCGGACAAAGGGATTATTATTAGTCTAGTGTTCCAAAAGCAATAAATTCCATCTTTGTTATTATTCTGGGTCCCCGTTTAAATTAGTTAATAATTGACTGATGAATAATAGTAGGTTGTAATGGTAAATTCATTAAATTTAACTGCTACTTTATCACCTAAACTATAACACCAAATTGATAAAGTGGTGGTATAAAACGGAGGCGAAACGGTATAGAAGTCTATCACTTGGGAGCCACGGAAGTAGCGACAAAGTTGGCTTTCGCCATTTAACATACTGCTTGGCTGAAGGGATGGTTAAATAATAAGGATGGTTTTCAATTGCAATATAACTCAACTTTATTAAATATCGCTAATTAGATGTGACAACCAGAACTACGAACTTTACCTGATTTTCCAAAGTCGCCTCGCTGACACGATCACCATACTCTGATCTACCATTAACATTTATCTAATTAGAAAAATCAAGTCAACATCTATTTTAATTCAGAAAACAAATCTGAGACCTAATGACTTATGGTGAAAACGGTAACTAGACAGTAGACCAATGAGACAGTAGATATTTTATTTATCATAGGATATCAAGCAAGAAAATGGTTCTCCTAAATGAAAGATAACTGTCGCCTTAAGACGAGATGTTAATTGTGATTGTTTTCTATATAACGGCTTAAAATGGCACGCGCATATGTTTATCAGCTACCTTAGCCTCTAAGCCGAAACACGACAGTGACAAGCATTGACACTATTGTATCTGGAATAGATAAGACGGTACTTCTAGACCCAGGTGAGACGCTACAGAACTCTGCCACAAAGTAATAAAGGAAATAATAGTAATAAAGTAAATAGTAATGGTCACAATGAAAGTGACATATTAGGCCGATTGTTCTCCATTTACAAACCATCTTGCAGGACGGCAGATATATGGTTTTCTTGTCAAATAATTTTTAAATTTTCAAGGATTATATTATGTAGAAATACATGGTTTTTGACAACTTCATCATTACTTTCTTAAGGAGTAAACGTTTAGAAGTAAAATATATTGAATATATTTATTTTCTTTGTTACAGAAAGTATCGACAAATCTGGTGAAGACCCAGTGGTTTCAGCACTCAGATCAAATGAAGCATCAGATGAAGATGCAAATAAGGAAGCACCAGATATGTTCCATAAATATTTTGGAAATTTCTCAGCGAACACGAATTCCAGAGACATGGCCGACGACGTCTCATTATTAGAACACATTATAAATTTAGAACGTAGTTATGATAATGAAACACAAAAACTGTCCTTAGATGACATTAGTACAGATGTAAATATTAAAGATATTATAGTTAATGATACGGATAACGCAGAAAACGTTACAATCGTAAGAAGTGTTAATGAAGATGTTGTTACTAAATTCTTAAGATTAATAGAAACTCAACATTTATTAGGTGAAAATTGTACTGCCGGAACTCATCTCAATTTAGGTGAAGGCGTTGTAGATAGATATGCTCAAGAGAGATTTAGAATAGAGGCCGATGTTGCCGTGAATAGAGCGAATATGTTGACGAGGCTATGGAAATATGCTGGTCCATCAGTTATGCATAACGAATATTTGCTTCACGCGAGTGTTTTTTCTATGGTTGAATTCGATGATGACGTGTTCGCAGCTGGAAATTGCTACGATCAATATCAATATAAGGACTACCAACTTTTTTGCCCGTTCGCGTACCGGCTTCCAGAGGGTCCGATATTAGCAAAAGATCTCGCTGTGGAATACAAATATTTAAGTAATACTTCGGAATGGTTTTACATTGCTCGCAAGAATGCTGAACGCGTGATTCGAAACCATAATCAGTTTAGACGAGGTAAGTGTAATCTGTGAGTAACATCAACTTATATTTTAAGTTTAGCTTATTTTATTAATATTTTAAGTTTATTTTATTAATATTTTAAGTTTAGTTTAATTTATTAGTTTTACCGACACTGTAATGTTGTTTTCGCTTTATTTTCGAACATTATCGACTTAAATATAGAAACATGAAGTCCCAAATTCGAGCGTTTGGTTAATCAATTTGTTCTCAATCAGTTTAGGACTTGAAACGTGTCCAACTTGTGGATAGATAACCTATCTCTCTTAACTGATTTGACAGATACCTTTGACTTGCCTTTAACGAACTAGTTGCACATTTGCCCATTACTTTTGTTATTTTAACATGAATAGAAAATGATTATTTTATGGTCAGCATGTTATTTTTAATAAAACACCTATTTGAGATTGACGCTTAACCTTTTTTTTTTAAATTATTATCGATAAAGAAGCACTTGACCATGATCTCGCCTGATGGTGAGCTAAGATACGGCCTAAGATGGAACGCGCTTCCCTAGAAGGTACCTGTTTACTCTTCTCTTGAAAATCCACAAGTTGTACCCGTCGGGGAACACAAACTCAGGAAGCGTATTCCAGTCCCTTGCGGTTAGGATCAAGAGTATCTAGTCGAACCGCTTTGTCCGGATACGTGGAACGTCCACCATATAGCAATGCCTAGTATCGGTGCGCCTCAATGATCGATAGAAAAACGGGGATGGTGGAGTGAAGACGTGCAATTCCGCAGTCCACTCTCCAAACTATTATAGATAGAATTTCCGATATTCTAATAATTATTATCTGTCATTGTCAAATATTTCGATGTTTAGTAGCACCGTAGATTATGCTATCAATGGTCGATCACTAACAGGCTACACTAATTGTAATTGAGTTTTTATTTGTAGCGAACCATATGCATACACTGACGGATTTGTGTGCGTGCAAAATTAAGCTACGCTCGATGTCAGAAAAGTCACAAGAAGGCGCCTCCATTTACATCGTGCTCAAAACCGTTGCGTCGTCCAAATGGGAGCACACAATTAAAAATTGTGCGCTCATTTCAAATATATTTCTTGTCGTCTCGCTTGCGACACTGTCAATTTTATTGATTTTTAAATTGCTTTTTTAAAAACAACTATAAATCTTGTGCATAAGGTTGGATATGCAAAACCGTATTTTTTGCTATAACTGTAACTACTTATGTAAAATTAGCGACAGTTTTGAAGTGTCAGTTTTTTCGGGACTAAGCATATTGGGTTTTTTATCTCAATGATCTAAGCTCTAAGTAAACAAAATATTTGCTTGTATTATGGGCGTTAGTCAACGATACCAATACATAGAAATACATATATAAATACTGTTACATACATAATATGCACCCAGATCCAGAAATACCCATCACAAAAATGTTTGTCCCTATCGGGAATCTAACCCAAGCCCCATCGATTCGTAGTTAGGTTCGCTAACCCCTTGACTAACGGGGCGGTCAATGTTCAAATGTATATGTGAGTGGTTATGCAAAAAGGGACCTGAAGGGATTGGAAACCGTTTTTTTTTTTTGATAAATTCTGATTCTATGGTCCTTCATCTTTGTTTTGTTCTAATCAAAATAATTTTAGGTGCCGTAGTTTTTTTTAAATGATTTTTTATGTAAGCCGAGGCAGTTTTGAAAATATTACACCTCATACACAGCGCACACTAGTTTCTTTTTCTAGCGCGCACATAAAGACAAGTAAAAGACGAATAAATAAGTCACCAATAATACAGCTATCGCAAACACGTGCTATTTCTCACTGACGAAGTCGCTCACTAACGACACTAACATAAAACACCCCGCGCCTCTCTCCGCACTCGTGGCGAAACTCATTTCGACTCAACATTTTAAACGTGATTTACTCGAAATCAATTATTTTCCCTTGAGGTCCCTTTTTGCGTAACCACTCACATATGTGTGTAAAATTTAAATCATTATATAGGGTTACCTCTAAAACACCAGCAACCTCGCAGGAGTAGATACCTAACATATTATATATAATATATTATATATAATAACAACATTTATTCTATGACTTTTGACATAATACATTAAATAAAAATGATTTTTTAAGTTTTCATTGTCCTATCATGACATTTCTAACTCTTCATTCGGATGCACTGCTAGTAGTAATAATAGTAACTTTCCTAAATAATCTTTGCGATGCACGTAGAGTTAAGAATGTTCAAGCGAAAAATTTAATTCATATTAATTTTTGTATAAAAGTAAAATCCAACAAATTATCAAAAGTCGTAGAACAAATGTTGTTGCATATGATGTTAGCTACCTAGTCCTGCGAGGTTGCTGGTGTTTTGAAGGTAACCCCGTATATATAATGATTTCAATTTTACACATACACAAGAATATAAGGATATAAGGGCTTTTCCAACCCTTCAACTTAGAAATTAAGTGTAGTGGCGCCATCTTCGACTAACGTAGTTATTAACGTTATTTTTTTAATATCTGTTGTCAAGTATTTGAACTTCATTCAGAACAACGATTATTTGGGTTGCATTTCGAAAGGCGCTGCGAGCAATTGCAGCATGAGTAGTAATGGCGCGAAATTTAAAATTCCAATTTCAATAAATAAATAAATATTCACGGGACAAATTACACTTATTTATATTTATATATCTAACCCCAAAGTAAGCAAATTATTTGCTTGCGTTGTGGGTGTTAGTCAACGATACTAATACATAGAAATACATATATAAATACTTTTACATACATAATAAACAACCAAACCCGGAAATACAAACATTTATGCTCATCACATAAATGCTTGTCTCCATCGGGGATTGAACCCGAGCCCCGTTGATTGCGTAGTCAGGGTCGCTAACCACTCGACCAACCACACTTAAATTACATTTGTTATATTTCAACTACCACGTAACCTCATATCAACTCCCGAGCGAAGCCGGGCATCATAGCTAGCAAATATATAAAATCATCTAATATATCATATGGTCTGGAATTAATGCATATTTCCTTATTCTGGTCCAGCCAATGTATGTATATAAATAACTATTTCATTGATTAATCACGGCAATTTATATTTGTCAACAATTGATTTCCTCGAGTTGGGTCCTGTCCTCTGAAATTGTTTTCGATTGCTCTAATTCTTGGTTGTGATGAAGGTTGACACTTTATAATTATGGAAGGCAACACGGGCACAAAGACGTCCCACTGGAATATAACTTAAACAAGGTCCCAAATATAACTTGATACTTGAATTCTAAGCAAATTTATGTATTTCATTACTTCAAAGTAATCAGTAATCTATATTTAACACAAGTTGATCCGGCAAACGTGTCTTCATTTTTAACTACACTTCTTTTTTTTCTATATTTTTTCACCTTTTATACCTTTCATGGACTTTAACAATTAATTCAATACCAAAATTAGCCAAATCGTTTCAGCCATTCTCGAATTTTAGTGAGACTAACGAAAATAATTGATTTTTATATATATACTAGCTGACCCGGCCAACGTGGTTCTGCATTTTTAACTATTCTTATCCTTTTTTATATTTTCTCACCTTTTAAATCTTCCCTGGACTTCAACAATTTATTCAAAACCAAAATTTGCGAAAATGGTTCAGGCGTTCTCGAGTTTTAGCGAGACTAACGAACATCAATTGCTTTTTATATATATAGACAAGCGGCCCGTTACGTGCTTCTCTACATATCGCCATTTATTGAATTCGTTTGTTACAAAAAATGTGATAAATGAGGAACCACTCTACCGATTTTGTGCAAACTTTACATAAACCATCTAATAAATAGTCCGAACAAAGTCTAAACATTTGATTTGGATAGATGAGCCTGTTCTTGAGTTATAAAATTACAACGAAAAGTGGCATTGATTTTTATATATGTGAGTGGTTACGCAAAAAAGGACCTGAAGGGATTGGAAACGGTTTTTTTTTTTTGATAAATTCTGATTCTATGGTTCTTCATCTTTGTTTTGCTGTAATCAAAATAATTTTAGGTGCCGTAGTTTTTTTTAAATGATTTTTTATGTAAGCCGAGGCAGTTTTGAAAATATTACACCTTATACACAGCGCACACTAGTTTCTTTTTCTAGCGCGCACATAAAGACAAGTAAAAGACGAATAAATAAGTCACCAATAATACAGCTATCGCAAACACGTGCTATTTCTCACTGACGAAGTCGCTCACTAACGACACTAACATAAAACACCCCGCGCCTCTCTCCCGCACTCGTGGCGAAACTCATTTCGACTCAACATTTTAAACGTGATTTACTCGAAATCAATTATTTTCCCTTGAGGTCCCTTTTTGCGTAACCACTCACATATATAAATATAGATGAAATAAATTGAAATAGACTATCAAAGCAAGATTAGCGCGGTGGTAATTATAAGTTTTTTTTTATATCATTGGTTAGCAAAAAAGCTGATTGTTGATGGATTTTGATGGTAAGACATTGCCTATTGACACCAAACATGTTATTCGTATGTTGCCATCCATGTGGCGGGATAGTAATGCCACGTGCATATGTTGCAGGCAAATTTTATACTTCGTCCGTAGACGAATGGCGTTGTCATTTTATAAATGTAAACTTTCAACACAAATAGGCCTTTTCATCACAAAAATTTTTTGTGCGCATGCGTCAGAATCAGCCATCTTTTTCGTACTGTTTTTTGTAAACAACCATGCTAAATTGTCCGCTATCCGTGTATCAAAAATTAAAATATAAATCAAAGTTGATTAATTGTAAAAAAAGTGAAAAAAAAAATAAGTAGTAAGTCAAAATAATCGGAAAAAAATTTTTGTACTCCATTATAATTATGTTGTCTGTACGAAAAGGAACAACAAAACGGTGTTGTTATGGAGTATGTAAAAGTGATACACGATACAAATCATTTAAAACCTATAAATTTTTTATATATTATTTATTTATTTATTTATTTATTTATTATGTCGCATTAAACATTTTGTTTCTGATAAAAAATTTCTAAACATATTTACATTTGTCTAATTAATAATGTCATGTATAGCCTCAAAATATTAATTTAGCCACCTTAACATTAACATTTTAGCCACCTTTTCAATTGTTCACAATTATGAGCTTCAACTGAATCATAAATAAGTGAAGCACCATCGATGGTTTTTTCCAATAATTTATTTCTTTGTGGAGATAATAGTCCTTGTTCAGCCATTGTTGATTAAAACAGTACGAATTTTTTGAATTACCGCCGTTTCAACATGGCGGCTACGCATGCGCTCATCTGATGATGAAAAGGCCTATTGCCGAAGGCAAATTGTTGATGACATTAATGGCGTCACTGTCATTTATAAATTCTTATGACGCCGACGGTCGATGGAGCTCTGCTGTGCTGGGCTCTTTTTTCTAAACGTGGGGACTAAAGACAACCAACAACCTACTTCTTTTTTATGAAAGAAACCGGACAGGGTTCTAGTTCTAAATAAATAACTCTCAATATGTCGCGGCAATTTGTTAGTGGTGAGCCCGACTGATTTGCAAAGCCGCGTTATCGCGAGCTGTAGGTGCTTATCGCGGTAGGTATAAGGTAGTGTCATATGTCTGGTATTACCAAAACCTGGGGGAGACATTGCAGAAATTGACAATCTAATTATTTAATAGATTCAGGCGTTACTTTGCGGAAATCCATAATTTAAAGAAGAAATCAGGACATTTAGTTTGCAAAATTTCCGCGAAAACTTATCGGGAACTGCTGTGATGCAACAGAAATAAAATGTTGTGTAAAGAATGGGGAAAACTTATTTAAGGTCTGAAATTAGTGACCACAGCAACACAATAATACATCTATTTTCACCTCAATTTCTTCAACGACAAAAGCAAAGGCAGTAAACACAAATTATGTACTCAACGCACGTTTAACTTCGAAATCGGAGCATCTTCAGGAGTGGTCAATAGCATTTAACTCTATGAAGGGTGAAATATCAATGGCGAGCAACATAATTTAATCTATAAGTACATATAATAAAATCGTAGGAAAGTCAAAACTGTACATTGAATATTTTTTTAAAAGAATACTTGGGGCGTGATCTACATACAATCGATATCAAAGCCAAAAATATAGTTTTTAGAATTTTTGTCTGTTTGTCTGTATGTATGTCCGGGGTAAACTCAAAAAGTACTGCGTGGATTTACTTCAAATTTTGCATGAATATTACTAATAGGTCGGGTCAACATATAGGCTACATATTATCACGCTATCACCTACGGGGGAAAAGCGGTGCGGAGTAAACGAAGACCGCGCGGACGAAGTCGTGGGCAACAGCTAGTTTTATTATAAAAAACACCTTTCACTTCCCACTATCGAGGGAAATGAAAGGTTGTCGCTGGGATAAGCAATAGATGTTTATTGTAACGAAGGTAGTAGGTTATTTGTTACTTATTTGTTGGCAATTTAAATAAACTTTCTTACGACTTTCCTACGATTTTATTATATGTATAGATTAAATTATGTTGCTCGCCATTGATACTTCACCCTTTGTAGAGTTAAATGCTATTGAACTTTCTTGTAGATGCTCCGATTTCGAAGTGAAACGTGCGTTGAGTACATAATTTGTGTTTACTGCCTTTGCTTTTGTCGTGGAAGAAATTGAGGTGAAAATAGATGTATTATTGTGTTGCTGTGGTCACTAATTTCAGACCTTAAATAAGTTTTCCCCATTCTTTACACAACATTTTATTTCTGTTGCATCACAGCAGTTCCAGATAAGTTTTCGTTCCAGATAGGTTCCGGATAATAATATTTAAATTTTTAAATATTATTACGTTGCCTTGTTAAGTGAAGGTGAGCTCGCTAAATTAATTTGTTCGTTCAATAGTGTAACTAAAAGGTTCTTGTGATTTATAATTTCGAGTTATTCTACTTTTCGTTTCTTGTTAAAAATTAACATATTTGCAGGTTTTATAGATTTTATAGTCAAATGTCAATATTGGTAAAACCATATTTGGTGCACACTGTAATAATTATAATAATTTGTAACACCTATATTCTTGCAAATAAATATTCTTTCTTTCTATAGCATCTGCCTTTCTGACAGATATATCTTGTGATATGGTTTGTGTCCTATCAAAAGGTTAAAAAACCTAACTACGCAATCAATGGGACTCGGGTTCCTTTCCCGACAGGAACAAGCATTTTGCGTGATAAACAGGAATATATTTTTTACGGGGTATGGGTGTTTATTAAATATAATTCAGTTTTTACATAATTTATTTTTATGTATTTCTATATTTTAGTATTGTTGACTAACATCCACGACACAAGCAAATAATTTCCTTGCTTTGGGGTAAGATCAATTCGTGTATTTTATCCCACGATATTTATTTATATATTTTATCCAATCTCAAATCTGTTAAGCTTTTTTAGAAAAAACTGAAAAACTCATTCGAACAAATTGTCTTATCCATGATTTAATCTGAGACATCATGTGTCTATATTGAGGTATCTTCACGTCCATATCCCCGAAGGGGTAGGCAGAGGTACAACAAGTGCACACACGATTAGCCGAAGATACTTGGTCCCACAAATGTGATAGGTGGCAAGCCTATCGCCAACCGGGCACTTTCCAATCCCGGGCAACTTTGTGTTCCTTAGAAAACTGAAAAAACTTTTTTTTAAAGTGCCCGACCCGGGAATCGAACCCGGAACCTCATGTGGTCAACGCCAACGTATTGAGGTACCTAATTAAAAGTATTACACTAATAACATGCCAGGCAACTTGGAAAAGGTAAACTATCGGTTAAATTAACTTGACTATTAGGAGGTACTAGGAACTGTATTTGATTTTATAACACCTGAGATAACAGCAATACCATTAGAGCTTGTGGGTATCGTGTTGTTCTACAGTCAAGGAGGGCGTAGCCCTAGCCTTAGGCCATAGGAGGCGTAGCATAAACGTATGTACGTAACATTTCATGTCTGTCACACTAATGGCAGCATCCTATTTCACATCTTTGGAATTTATAAACAATTTTTTGTTAATTTAAATTCTAGTACTGTTTGTTTCACAAATATAATTTATTTTAAATTCGATTTCGGTTATTATAGCATTATCAGGGATGAATAAAAGAGAAGGCTTTATACATAACAAATTAAATATAATACATAGACGTCAAATATTGAAATCGGTTTAAAAAATTCCGGTTAATACAGGCATTTAACAGTCACTATTAAAGGTTTTGCTTAGAGCATATTTGAGATGGGAACGCTTCGTAAAACAATACAAACCTGTGCTAAAACCGTGGATTTGTTAACGTACAATGCGGACAAAAGGCGGGAGCGGCAAACATTATAGAAATATTTCTAAAAAGCCTCTATAAACCGATTTATTGATTCAAAACCCTTATAATTTGAGGTTTCCGGTGACTGGGACCGCATTAACTGGAACCGCGGTCCCAGTTGCCAGACTGATTTAATTTTAATATTTTCTTCCGGCGACTGTCCGAGTATAAGTTAATTCAAAAATCATTTATTTATATAACTTCAATAAAAGCACAATTTTTGTTATTTTGTATTAAACACGTAAATCATGCTAAAAATATTTAACAATTTCAAACAATTAACAATAACTAAATAATTTGACCGCCCCTTGGTCAAGTAGTTAGTGATCCTGACTACGCAATCGACGGAGCTCGGTTGCGATTCCTGACAGGGACAAACATTTGTGTGATGAGCATAGATCTTTTTTATTTCTGGGTTTGGGTGTTTATTATATATATTTCGGTATTTATATTTAATATTAAATAAATATTTTTGAATTAAAAAGGTATTTCTTTCATTGTTACTTTAAATATATTTTTGTTTGAGTGTACTGTATGAACTTGAATAAAAGATTATTTTATTAATTTATGCGTGGTCCGGGTCGCCAGAAAAAAAATATTAAAATTAAATCAATTCGGTAACTGGGACCGCAGTTGCAGTTAATGCGGTCCCAGTCGCCGGAAACCTCATAATTTTACTTCACAAAGAAACTGGTATTTTGAAGTTAAGGTAGAGCCAAACCTTTGCAAAATGCTCCTTATGTACTGTCCTGATTAATTTTGAAAATTGACTGATAAGCAAGCAAATTAAGCATATTTGAACACACACATAAACCCATATATATATATGTTTTCATGATTTAACATTACCGAAAATATAAAAACATTGCAGTATTATTAATTATACGCTATATAGCGTAAAAGCAATCATATTATTAATTAATCTGTTTGATCCTACTAATAAATTAGCGCTCTATCCAATTAGTCATAAGTGAAGCAAGATAACGATAGAATAAGAAACCAAATGCTTGCAAGCTTACATCCATAAACAATTTGATTTAATGGGTACCAACATGTAAAAATAACTTACAAAAATTTCAAGTGAAATTAGCTGTTCTGAAAAATATCCAAAAAATCTGAATGTAAGAAAAAAGAAAATTTATTTGCGTGAATATTTAGTTACAAGATATTGCATATATAACGACATAATATTCTAACATACTATGGTGTTCAAACACTTAAAATTTTTTGATCGAAATTCGATCATATATTAAATAATAATAGTTGGATAATAGACCTTAGCCATAAAGAAAATAGTATATGCGTGTATATTATCATGTAAGTCATACGAATTTAGCGTGTATAATGATTATTTTTATTAACAATGTATTGCTAATGCATATTATTTAAAAATATTAGTTTCTGCAGTCCTCCGAAATGTAAACTTTGCTGTGTCAAATTTGATATTCGACTGTTCACATCATGTATTATTTTTTTAAATACTTTATTGCACAAATGAGTACAAAGGCGTAACTTAATGCTATTAAGCATTTTCTCACAGTTTACCTTCGGTGATGCTGAGAGAAAAGGCTTGGGTAGTGCGTAACAAGTTATTACGATATAATGATTAAGCTGTATTTAACTAATACTTATTAACCCTCTTAGTCATTCTCGTTAAAAGGGGTAAAAAGTGTTTACTTCGAGTATTTATGTAGATGTATTTATACAGAATGTAGACTGAAATATGTACAATTTAAAATATTTAAAAATATGTTTTCTTAATATAATAAAATAAGATCCACATTGTGTTTAAATCAACAACAGGGAACAGAGTGAATGGAGCGTTAGGGAAATTACTTAATAGCACAATTTTAAGTCAGGGTGCCTGTTTATCCCTGTATAATTATGTGCTTATCCCTATTGTATGGAAGTGAGAGTTGGGTATGTCAGAAAGGGCATGAAAGTAGGATCAACGCGGTCGAGATGAGGTCGCTAAGAAAAATATGTGGTGTAACACTCGCGGACCGAGTTCGTAATGTGGAAATGAGAGAGAGGTTAGGTTTGAAAGAAAATGTCGGTGTAAAGATGAGAAAGAGCATGTTCCGTTGGTTCGGACATGTAGAAAGAATGCTAGGTGAAAGGTTAACAAAACAGATATACAATGCGAATGTGGAAGGATGTAGGTACTGGGGAAGACCAAGACTGACATACCATGATCAGATTAATCGAATACTGTTCAAAGGTGGTGTCAAGAGTCTTCGCAACCGACGTGTGTGTATGAAGAGAGTGATGAATGTGGAGGAAGTGAGAGAAGTCTGCAAGGATCGTGATGTATGGCACTCGTTTCTCTCTGCCTACCCCGTAAGAGATCTGGCGTGAAGATATATACCTATGTATGAAATGTTAAATATTTAATATATCTATATATATAAAAATCAATCGCTGTTCGTTAGTCTCGCTTAAACTCGAGAACGGCTGAACAGATTTGACTAATTTTGGTTTTGAATTAATGTTGAAGTCCAGGGAAGGTTTAAAAGGTGAGAAAATATAGAAAAAAATAAGAGTAGTAAAGAAGGCAAAACAACGTTTGCCGAGTCAGCTAGTATTTAATAAATATTTAATATATATAGCTAGTTGAAAAAAAAGGAGTCATTAATAATAACAATATATGTTTTGATCAGCATAAAATTCTTTACGATCATAGCATACACAAAATAGACATTTTACATAATTTTGCTAAAGGTGAAGATTGTGTTCACAGATTATGTCAAAATAACTTGTAAAAAGTGTTATTGAATAAAGTACTTCTCATATTTCTGATTTGATTTAATTTGGTTGTCGGGCCGTCCAAAAGCTGGCAATCCATGTTTGTAGTTTCGCAAAGTCCGTAAAATGGCGGTTTTGACAGAAGTTCCCTACGTCAAATATTAATTGCCATACGATGTACTCTTTTTATAATTATTAGGTTTTGTGAGGCACATGTAACTTCCCATTATATCTAAAACTAGCTGACTCGGCAAACGTTGTTCTGCTTTTTTAACTACCCTTATTTTTTTCAATATTTTCTCACCTTTTAAACCTTCCCTGGACTTCAACAATTTATTCAAAACCAAAATTAGCGAAATTGGTTCAGGCGTTCTCGAGTTTTAGCGAGACTAACAAACAGTAATTGATTTTTATATATATAAATATGAGTTTACTGTGACTTAAAAATTCGTTTTAAATAAATGCTGGTGCTTTTCTACAAATCGCGTACCGCCAAAATATACTACAAAATATACCAGGCAGATCGTAAGAAGCGATCGATTGGCTATGCGAGCCACTACTATCGTTGCTATTAGATGGTAGAGTTCAGCATTGCCTAGCCCGGGTCTGGTACCACTGCCTTACCTATTCCCGCCGCAATAGCGACAGTGCTTGTCACCGTCGTGTTCCGGTTTTTGAGGGTAAGGTAGCTGGTAAACTTATTGCATGTGGCATTAGACCTCGCCATAAGATAACGTAGCATTAACCTCTTTGGTGTCTATAGTCGATGGTTGACTCTTTTCATTAGGAGACCCATCTACTTATGATCATCATAATCATGATGATCATCTTATATTATAAAAAAACATATTTTTTCAAGTGTGTGTGTCTAACATGCACTTTTCACATGCAGACGCATAAACCTATCCATAGAGGATTTAAACTTACCTCCGGAATTTTAAATTCTAATTAGAGTGAATGATATTTATTACACCATGATTAAATTTTTTGTAACATTTCTCTTGTTTTTTACTTTCGAGCGACGTGGTTCATATTTTTTCTCTTTGTCAATTTATTTAATTGAAAATTCTTTGATCCAAAAGAGCTTTGGATTAGGTGGGGATTTCGAAAGTGTTTTTATATAAGGTAAATAAACCAGTTTGATCTGTAAGACCCCTTCATACATTAAACAGTGTTTCATAAATATTTCTTCCCTTTCCCAGTAAACCGCAAGCGTTTACTATCGGATTTAATAGATTTTCACGTCAAAAAACCGTTGAACTTTATTGCGTTCCAAGCGATATATTTCAAATAAAATATTGATGATATTGATAGGGAAGCGATGATAGCTTATGCGAGAAACATCTCTTTTAAAATCGAATAATACTGTTGGTATACGATCGGGAGCCTTCGACTGCGATCTATAATTAAAAGTTTTTATTTCACTCCAATTTAAAGTAATTTTTATTTTATGTTTTTTCACGTTATACAATAATTTTAATGTGAATTATTATAATAATTTGATTACTGTAACTATTATGATTACCTACAGTTTTACGAGTATTTTTTATATTTTATGTATTCATATATTTCAAAATTTGTAAACTGTTTTTTATCTTCTGTATTATAACACTTAAATAAATCTAAAGTGTTTTTTTTTTATTTAAAATGCATTTTACGAAATAAATATACAAGCAGATTATAAATTAAATTTTGTGTATCTAGGTAATTTGCAAATAAATGGCGAATGAAGTAAATGACAATTAATTCAATAAATAAGTTTAAAATTTAATAATATTTTTTTTTTAAATTAAAGTCAAATATTTGTTTAACTTCGCGGGGATTAGCAATATTCAAATTAATATTTCCATGATTTATGAAGTTAATATTTCCATGATTTATGAAGTTAATATTTCCATGATTTATGAAGATAATATTTCCCTGATTTATGACATTCAAGGTGATTATTTAAATCAAAAATACTTTTAAAATTAGATAATATAACAATTAGCCACCAGAAGGACCACTGTTAGTGTTGTCAATTTCTTAGGCAATTTACATCTCATCGTTCACAAATCTCATTACCTGTATACTTTGGCAGAAGCTTTGGTTTTTTATCTAAATTAAATTACCCTTAAATATCATCATAATAGTTCCCTTGCGGGGTAGTAAGATTTTACAGTTCACCACGATTCACCGCTTCGACGGTCTGTTATACCTTGGGGATGTTGGCAGAAGTGCTGACTATCATCCCCTATATGCCAGATAGGCAAAGTAGATAGTATATATACAAACCCGCTCTCGCGGGCGAGGCAGTCCGTCTCGATCAGTCATAAGCTTCAAAGCTAATATTCAATATCAGTACCAGTCGGCTCTCTCTATACAATATCTTACTATTTCTTTGTGTTATATTTTCTAGCAAGTAAAGTTTTCATTTTTTAAAAAGCAGTTTTCCATTTTCCGTATAATAAAATGGTGGCAGCGGTGGGATACGAAAATCCCCTACCCGAATACGTTTCCGAAAACTTTTAGAAATTGGTTATGCGAAAAGCTAATTATAAATAAACTATACTAGTTATTAAAAGTGCAGTGTTTTGGAGTGCAGTGAAACAACGTTTACCAACACCGTATCAAGGTATCACCAGTGACTCATCACCGTCTCATCACCGTCTTTTGTGCTACATCCTATGATTAAAGTGAATATGATCGTTACAATTATCCTGCTCGCGTTGTCGTAAGTGCTAGACTATTTATACATATTTCCAGACAAGAACTCAGAGCATTACCATCTTTTTATATAAGTTAAATCAATCGTTATACTTTAAGTCCTGTTATCAGCAATCGTCTAGACCACACGTAGTTAAGATAAGCATTGTGTACAATACTTATAATTAAGAAAGCGATTGCAAAATTTATAGGGCTGCTACTTTATATTTTACAAATTATTTTTGTACTAGTGTATTATTGTTTTTAAAATGGCCACAAAATCGGAAATAGAGGAAGCATCTGGTGTTACCAAAACCACCCCAACCACTCGGTCGGGTTCCTCAAACCCAACCGAACCTGGAGAAAAACTAGAACTTAGTATTCTGTTTAAATTTATTAAGCCCTTTGATGGGAACAGGGAAACTCTAAATCCTTTTATAACAAATTGTCAAAATGCTTTCTCGCTTGCTACAAAAACCCAAAAACCGATATTATTTAAATACATATTAAGCCAGTTAGAAGGTAAGGCGGAAGCCACTTGTAGCATAAAGGACTTCGAGTCCTTTGACCAATTCGTTGACTTTATGAAAAACTACTTCGGCGAAAGAAAACACTACGCGCATCTCCTGTCAGAGCTACAGGACTGTAAGCAAAACCCGACCGAACCAGTAAACCAATTCGCGCTCAGGGTGGAGACATGCTTGGCTAAACTTCTAACTGAAGTAAACATATCGGCTTCTAATAGAAAGAAAAAATCAGAACTAGTAGGTAGGGTAGCAGCTATGGAGGATTTAGCCCTCCACACCTTCTTGGTAGGGTTACATCCCAGACTAGCACAAATAGTTCGCTGCAGGGATCCAGACTCTCTTAACGCAGCTATAAGCTTTGCCGTGGCGGAAGAAAAAATTCTTCACAGCCTTCACAGGAGGACGCCCACAAACAACTGGAACGAGAGGCCTAAACTACCGCCATCTAGGCCTAACGACACTCGCCCACCAATTTGTAGGTATTGCAAAAATATAGGACATACAATCGAGAACTGTCGCAAACGGCAGTTCAATCACAATAAATACAAACAACAACAAAATTTAAATAACACGCACCCTCCTGTACCTCGACATTACGATCAGCCTGGTCCTAGCGCCCCTCGCAAAGTTTTTACTACACAATACGAAGAAGGAATCGACGAGACCGACCAATTCGATAATTTAAACGAGTAAAATTTCTCGGTCGGTGTCGCCCGAGAAATTATATCTATGAAATGAAAGTCGATACCAAATCCACTGAATCAAATACTAAATCTTACGCTGACGTCACAAAAAACATTTCTAAATCTCATAAATCCAACGTTGACAATACTAAACCGATTTCTAAGTCCACTGATTCCAACGTTGGTAATACTAAATCCACTGAATCCGACGTCAACGATACCAAATCTGTTTCTAAACCTAAACCACACTTTACCAAATCCACCAATAAACCTGTCAAATCTTCTACATCCGAGACCTCTAAACTAACTACGGCCCAAACTACCAAACTACCTGAAGCGAATTCTGCATTACTAAATCGAAATACCCAAACGCCAAACACCACTCCACAGCACCTGAAAACAGAAAACAAAGAAATTAAAATATATGAAATACATAATAATACAGAAAAAAGGTACTTACCACATATAATCATAAAAACTCATCTAGCAGAACGCCCTTTATCACTACTAGTAGATACTGGCTCGTCAATCAGTCTAATAAAATTAAAATCATTATCATATATGCCAAATCTCACTGCCCGGATAATAAGAATAAAAGGCATAGATCCAGGAGACGAAACCACCCCAACATTGGGTAGTTTCCAAATGCAATTTAACTGTAACAAAGATCAGAATTATGAATATGAATTCCATGTAATTGAAAATATTGCACTAAATCATGACGGAATAATAGGCAATGACCTTTTAAAAAATTTAGAATGCCAGATAGATTATTGTAAAGGGACTTTAAAAATAAGGGACGAATTAATAAAGTTGGAATTTTGTGAACCAGTCTATACCATACCTCCACGCACTGAAACCGTGATTGAATGTACGGTGAAAAATCCGGACATCATTGTAGGCACAATTCTAGATCAACACATCTCCGACACTCTGCTCCTAGCAAATTGTATAGTTAAAGTCAAAGAAAACAAAAGAATTAACATTACGGTTGTCAACACTTCCGATGAACCGGCTACACTTCATCCTAACCTAAGTCTTACCATCGAGCCCTTAGATAACAAAACTTACCCTTGCCACTCTCAAACACCTTATACAAGCACGTACAGTAGAACTCGTGAAGTCCTGAAACAATTAAGATTATCGCACCTCAATAAAGAGGAAACTAATGCTCTTTTAGACATTTGTACTAACTACTCTGACATCTTCTACTTACCAGACGACCAACTTACTTACACCCCGGCAACTGAACACAAAATCCGTACAAACACAGACGTCCCTATCCAAACGAAGTCCTACAGGTTCCCAGAATGCCATAAAAGGGAGGTAGAAAAACAAATTAATAAGATGCTAGAACAAGAAATCATTAAACCTTCTGACTCGCCATGGTCATCACCGATTTGGATAGTTCCCAAAAAAGCAGATGCGTCGGGAGAACGCAAATGGAGAATTGTCATAGACTATAGAAAGCTTAACGATGTCACCATAGGCGAAACCTACCCCATACCGCAAATCACAGAAATTTTAGATCAATTAGGGAAAAGCCAATATTTTACAACGTTAGATTTGACTTCCGGTTTCCATCAGATCCGTGTTTCAGAAGACGACGCTCCGAAAACCGCCTTCTCCGTACCTCAAGGACACTTTCAATTCACCCGAATGCCATTTGGGCTAAAAAATGCCCCTTCAACTTTCCAAAAACTCATGAACACATGTCTTTCAGGCCTACAAGGCTCACGCTGCTTCGTGTATCTCGATGATATCGTCGTCTACTCTCCTGACTTACAATCTCACATTCAGAACCTATCAGCCGTTTTCGAAAGGCTTCGTAACTATAACTTGAAACTTCAACCGGAAAAATGCGAGTTTTTGAGAAAAGAAGTCGCCTATCTGGGTCACCTTATCAACAAAGACGGCGTACAACCAAATCCAGAAAAGATTAAGGCTATAACACAATTTCCTATACCAAAATCGGCAAAAGACATAAAATCATTTCTGGGTTTAGTCTCGTATTACAGAAGATTCATTCCTGACTTTTCAAAACTAGCCAAACCTTACCAACCAAGGCCCTATAGGAAAGGATCTACCCATCGCCTATGCATCTCGTACATTAAACAAAGCAGAATGCAATTACAGTGTTACAGAGAAAGAGTGTTTAGCCATTGTCTTTGGAACAAAAGCCTTTCGTCCTTACATATATGGTCGCCGTTTTACTATAGTTACCGATCACAAACCACTCCAGTGGTTATTTAATTGTAAAGACCCAGGTTCGCGGTTAGTAAGATGGCGCCTTAAGCTAGAGGAGTTCGACTATGACATCGTTCATAAAAAGGGTAAAATTAATACCAATGCGGATGCCCTGTCCCGTTTTCCAGTGAATCCTATAAGTAACGAACCCGCACAAGACTCTTTGCTGCCAAACGTGGATGAACTTGACAACCCTTTAGAAGACTCTCTAATGGAACTACCATCACCGATCCCATTTGCCTTTGACGACCAAGACTTAATCACAAAAGACCCTCTACCAAATCCCGTACCAAGTCCTACGTCAAATCCTATGCCAAACTCTCTGCCAAACCCTACATCGAATGACAAACATCCTAACCTTGGCGGCGCTGAAAACGTTGAAAACCCGCCAAACCACATCACACTCGACGATTTAGGTTTACAACCTTCACCACAACTTATCGACTTAGGTCCATACTTACCAAGCCCTACTAGTTCAGACGTCAACATCGATTTTGAAAATCTAGAAATACCATCACCTTCTGAGAGTAACGCTGAAGCTAACACACACCTTAATTTAAATAACGACGATTATTCCAAATTCTTAAAAACAATGTCAAAAAAGGACGTCACCTTCAATACTACCCTAAAAGAACATAACGAAAACCTCCTTAAATCTCCGTGTGCCGTAATTATAATCCCTACCTCCTTAGACTTGGATGAAACCAACCCCTATGTTGCAGACATCTTATTAAACACTGAAAACCGTGATGAAATAATAAACTCTGAAAAAGAACTTCAGTCGTTTTTGAAAACTACATACGAAAACAAAATTACATATTTTATATTCACGAAAGTTCACCATTTTGATGAGTCGACGTACCCTGCAATATATGAAACATTGAAACAAATTCGTAACGAGATTGTAAAACTCGAAAACCTAACAGATATCGCGATAACAGATTTTAAAAATCCATTCGACAAACACTCCTACATAAAAATTTATAACATGCTCACCTACATCTTTCACAATACCAAAATTACAATACATATATACCTAAATAAAATAATTTACCCAACTCTATCTGAAATCGTTAAAATACTTCGGGAGAATCACGACATCCCAATTGCGGGACACCTAGGATCTACTCGTATGTATAACAGAATTAGGGACCTCTACTATTGGAAGGGTATGAGAGGTGACGTAGAAGATTACGTAAAGAAATGCAAACTATGCCAAGAGAATAAAGCGTTACGAAAGATTAACAGAGCTCCAATGGAAATCACTTCTACTTCAACTACTCCCTTTCAGCGTGTAGCACTCGACATCGTTGGGCCATTACCCGAATCCGGTTCCGCTAAATTCAAATATATCCTGACGGTCCAAGACGACCTTACTAAGTACTCTATAGCTTATCCCATTCGTAGCACTCTCGCCGAAGAAACAAGCGAGTGCCTAATTCATTTCATATCACTCTTCGGAATTCCCAAATCTATACTTACCGACCAAGGTACAAACTTCACTGCAGAACTTTTCAAGACCACGTGTCAATTTTTCAAAATAAAACAACTATGGTCCTCACCTTACCACCCTCAGACACAGGGCGCGTTAGAGCGCAGTCATTCAACCCTAAAGGAGTACCTAAAATCATTTGTGAATGAGAACCAGGATAATTGGCCTTCTTACGTATACACGGCTATGCTCACGTACAACACTACACCACACACCACGACAAAATTCACACCCTATGAACTGGTTTTTGGTCACAAACCCTTTATCCCAAATTCCCTATACGAAGGCGACTCTGGTACGACGTATACAGACTACATCAAGATGTTGCGTCATAAGCTCAGGTACACAAGAGCAAAGGCACTAGAAAACATCACACAATCAAAGAGTAATTCCAAATCGTACTATGACGCTAGAGCCAAACCACCTCCAAAATATAAAGTCGGCGACTACGTTTACCTTAGGAATCACTTAAGACTTAGGAAAGCATTGTCACCCGTGTGGAAAGGCCCTTACAAAATCATCAAGGTCAATAACAATCATACCGCCACTCTGCTTATAAATAGGCGCCACGTCACTCATCATTTTGACCAAATGAAACCGGCGAATGTCCCACCTATGTGATATTCCCAAATATACATCATACACCTACTATATACAATTTCCTTTTTTCTCTTATATACTTACAATTTTAGTTCATAAGTATACATTTTAATCTTTTATACTTTTACAAAATATAGTAGCTGTTAAGTTTTTATATACAAATCATACATAAATATCTTTATTTTTTTTAAATAATATTCCTTTAAATTATAATGTTAAAATAAGTAACATTTCGTCCATCCTATTTCAGCATCACCTCGATCGAAGCACAACCAGAATTTGTGCGACGTATGTCATCTAACTCCGGCATCTACTTCGACAAAGTAGGGAGACTTAAACTTATTACAGGTCAACTTAATGTTGTTACTTACATAGACATATCATATATAAAGACACATCTCACTAACATTAACGAAGTTATCGGAACCGTTAGGTTCATATGCCAAAAATCACACGATTATCCATGCGAAAACATTTTATCTCCACTTACAGTCAGATTTAACGACATGAAAAGAGAATACGATTCCATTTCCCATCTTATTACAAATCGTAGCAAAAGATCGGCTTGGTTCGGCATTGTAGGTACAGCCTTTAAACACATATTCGGCACGCTTGACGAAGACGATGCCCTTAAATATGACGCGGCTATCGAATCCATCCAAAGGGATGAGAAAAAACTCGCTCAGTTAATGAAAGAAAATATTTTAGTTACTACCTCTACTTTAGACTCTCTAAAACAAACCTTAAATACTCTAAGGGATAACGAAAATAAACTTAATAAAGCTCTAGATACGTTAGCGAATACTACGAACCAGCTCACTAACATTACAACTGGCTTGGTAACGGCCTCAAAAGCCCAAGCTCTATTCAGCAGCTTAGAAAGCTCAATGCTGGCTCTATCTTTTCAGTTAGAAGATTTAACTAACGCTATTATATTAACAAGCCAGAATATTCTCCATCCTAGTGTGATAACGCCAACCCAATTATACCAAGAACTGACAAACAACGACAGACATCTGCCTAGGGACACCAGAATTCCCCTACCCTTGGCCTTAGAAAATATTCACGTTATTTTAAATATATCAAATGTTGCTTCTTACTATTATAACAATAAGTTAGTATTTATATTACAAATCCCTCTAGTTGGTACCGAAGAATACTATTTATATCATAATATAGCTTTACCAACACCACACGATGATAACAAACCTAATGTATTTAGTCTTATAGTACCGTCTAGTACTTACACTGCTATATCTAAAGATAAGATAAGTTTCTGTAACCTAGGTAATTTAAGTAAATGTAAAAATATAAACTCTGAGTTCTTTCTCTGTGAAATATCGGTAGTGCTTAAAACAAGTGACAGCCCTACGTGTGAAAGTGAACTGCTGACCAAGACTGTGAAATCGGTCCCGGCGTTGTGTGAAACCCAAACAATCGTTAGTGAACTCGACATTTGGGAACCGATACTAAATAATCAGTGGATTTTTGTGCAATCTCGTTCGAGTAAAGTTACAATTGACTGCGAGGCCTCAAGTTCAACCGAAATAATCGTTTTCGGCATAGGTATCTTGAGCATACCCCGAGGATGTCTAGTATATACCAAGAGCACCCGGCTCATTTCCGCCCGGAATATGATTAATTTCACTATTCCTACACCCCATCTAGATTTTAGCATTATTAATGACTCATGTTGCAAACTAGACATAGATCAAAAGTATACGTATGGAAATGCATCCCCTATTTTACTCCAGAATATAAATCTTGATAGTTTTACGTTAAATAATAAAAATAATAAAATATTTTCAGAATTAAATAAAATCACTGAACAAAAACCACTAATTATAAGATATGGGACACATTTCTTCTCAATTTATACAATAATTGTAATCATATTAATTGCGTATGTCATTTTTAAATTTTATAATTGTTTCACGAAGTCAAAAGGTAGACTAAGATCCTATTTTGTAAAACCGACTGTTACTGATTCAGTACAGATGGATAACATTCAGAGCGAAGAGTCACCTATGCCTACTCCTAGGCTAAGGGAAATAGTATAACTTCCTGAAGTTCGGCTTCAACCCGGAACTTCAGTCTTCCGCGGGGGGTTGTTATACCTTGGGGATGTTGGCAGAAGTGCTGACTATCATCCCCTATATGCCAGATAGGCAAAGTAGATAGTATATATACAAACCCGCTCTCGCGGGCGAGGCAGTCCGTCTCGATCAGTCATAAGCTTCAAAGCTAATATTCAATATCAGTACCAGTCGGCTCTCTCTATACAATATCTTACTATTTCTTTGTGTTATATTTTCTAGCAAGTAAAGTTTTCATTTTTTAAAAAGCAGTTTTCCATTTTCCGTATAATAGGTCGATAAGGGCCCCCTGATCTTCTTAGTCGCATTTTATCGGATTTTATGGTAATAAATACCACTTATTTTTAGCGATAGCCAGTTTTAATAGCATAACGTGTACATCCAAGACACGGAGGTGTAAACACATAACCACCACAGTCGTAGCTGCTACTGAAACTTATATTTTCGAGCAAAATCTCGAAAAAACCTTATTACGCATCGTAGGGCTTGATAGGGAGAAGGGCCAATGATCTAATCTTAATAAGTTTACCTTTTTTTAATACATTTTATCGTTTTTTAATATCAATAGATAGCAAACAAGCAATTGGTTCTTCTGATGAAAAGATGCAACCATCACCTATAAACATTGAAGATGTTAATGATGCGTTGCTATCCGTGTGGGATGGTAATGTTACATTCTTAAGTGTACCGGCTTTCTTGCCTTCCAATCAAGATATGCCAGTGATAAGTATTGAGATTTTTGCGACAAGAATAATTAATACAGTTGTACCCACAGACCACATAAATACTAAATATAGACACAGTGTTGGGCGTAAAATGCGTAGCCGTTCATTTGAGTAAATGCCCGTAAATATGCCATATTGTGCTATTTTATCGTATCAAATAAAAAGCAAGGCTTAAGGAATACCTCTGAAGTGATTCTATTTTATCGGTAAGTGTTATAGCTGTCTTTTTTGTGTAAATGCAAGCGACATTGACATCCTAGGAAATTGCCTTGAAAGGCATATCCAGTATAATCCATGGTGGTAACGCAGACAAGACGTTGCGGAACTCAACCACTTAGTAATCACGATAGTAGTGTTACATATAGCCATCCGTTTGCCTTTTAAAAACTTTCCCCCATGTTGGTTCCCCCCCCCCCCTTTGAAGAATAGACCAACTGCCGTCCAAAAGGAGCCCCCTTTGAAGAATAGACCAATTGCCGTTCTGCCAGGCAGTAAGTCACTGACAGCGTGGCTACTCTGTGACCCATCTGCTTATTTGCTATCTTTTAAAATAAAAAAATACCGGACGTAATGATAGATAATTAATTCTTCCGATGGAGTCCAGACTAACATGACTGGCAACAAATAAATTAGGTGTTACATATTGTTTATTTTACAGGGTTCCATACATACACATTTAACGACACTGCACACACCCAGCGGGAACCCGACGAAATTCTATCCGTGACTTACGAAGACGGCAAGTGGTCGAAGCCGTATTACGATTGCGGTGGAGGCAACATATGGATGCTGACGTATACTGTCCCGTTCTTTGGATATAATAATGGAACATATTTTTTTAAGTAAGTATTTATTCTTGATTTTTTATGACAAATAAATAAATAAATATAAACTAGCAAAAAGCAGAGCTTTGTAAGGGCTCGCAAAGTTATACTATCTAGTAATATTGTTAGTAAAAGTATTTTTACGAGAATTACATCTTTTAATGTATAGACTTTATTTACAATTATCTTACCTAAAAAGCCCAGCGCATTTTCATCTAAACATAACATTCGCATAAATGGCGTCGTCAGGCTTTGTACTAAGAATATTTGTTCTATTTTCAAGGAAAAATGGGTATTAAAAATGAAGATTGATCTTATAAAAAAACACGTTTTTAACATTTTACTGAAATAATTGATTTTTTTTCTAAAATCAGGAAGTTCCTAGTTTTACGTCGATTTACGAAATCAAAATCAAAAAATGTTTTATTTAAATAAACCTTCAAAATTTTTGGACTTAATATTGGACTTAACGCAGGCACGAAGAATTGACGGTAGACACTCAGCGAATACATTTTTCGAATTTTTCTCTCAGAGAAACCATCGGAGTTCGATTCCAGAGTCAGGCAAATGAAAAAATGTGTTGTTTGTTTTCTGATAAAAACAACTTTGCCCGGGTTTAGAAAAGTGCCCTACTGGCAATAGGCTGGCCACCTATCACATTGTGGGACTTAAGTATCTTCGGCTAACCGTGGATGCAGACGTTGTACATCTACCTACTTTCGGGGATACGGGCATGAATATACCTTTTCTTAGCTTTTTACCCTTGGGCTAAGATTGGGAATTGATCTCAATACAATATAAATCAATTAATACATCTGTACTGTTTCACAATAAGCATATTGTGAAACTCTCGAATGCTTTATTTACTCTGTTCCCTGCAAACATCCCTAATCTAGACCTAAATTCTCCTTGTGCCTCCCACAATATTATTTCGAACTTCCCTTGCATTCTCCTTTCAATGATTTTATAATACACCTTCGATGCCAAGCTGATCAAACTGATGGCTCTATAGCTATTGCAGTTTATACGTGAACCTCGCCTTTATACGAGGGCACGATGACCGCGCGCCGTCAGTCAAATATGAAGAAACAATTCATTAAGTAGTTTCTTAATAAGTTCAAAAATTCTAATACAAAAGTATCTTCTATCAATTTTAACTCGTTACTTTAATAAGAGATGGCGTTAGTAGTAATAAAATTCTAATACAAATTGTAACTTCTATTTTTTAATGTTTATAAAATGGTATTTTTATGGTAGATAACAAATCAAGGCATGAATATAAGCTACCACGTCGAAGCTCAAACCTGAAAAATGCGATGGTTTTTCAGTAAAATGTACCACAAAAGTGCACAGATCGTGGCCTAGTATAGGGCTCGCTGCGCTCGCCCTAATAAATATTCACGGGACAAATTAACCTTATTGATCTAACTCCAAAGTAAGCAAATTATTTGCTTGTGTTATTGGTGTTAGTCAACGATACTAATACATAGAAAATATACATACATATATAAATAATTTTACATACATAATAAACACCCAAACCCGGAAATATAAACATTTATGCTCTTCACACAAATGCTTGTCCCCGTCGGTGATCGAACCCGAGCCCCGTTGATTGCGTAGTCAGGGTCGCTAACCACTCGACCAACGGGGCGGTCAACAAAACAGATGTTTTCGTCTATCAACGATAATGAAAGAGATAGGACGAATCCTGAAATGGAACCGCCGTTTACATAGTGAATCCGTAAATGCTTTGTCATATTTTAAAAATTAAAAAATTAAATTTGTCATTCGACTTTATTACGGAATAAATTTTTAATAAAATTATGTTATAGTAAAAAAGTGTCTTATTGTCAAGAAAACTCTCATACAAAAAGCTAATTAATTATTCATTGTTTTATAGAATTTTAAGGGTTACACGAAAAGTCTTGGTAGTACTACATAAAAAAAATCCATTAGCTTGTTAAATAGGTAATAAATTTAATTTCAAGACAAGCTGCCAAAGAGACGATTTTATGTTTTCTTTTATAATATTTTACTAACTAATATCCGCTTGCTTCGCTGGGCGTAAATTTATAGACTATTAAAAATTATATAGCTTAGCATTTGCGTATTCTCACTAAATGTTTATCAAGATCGGTTAAATTATTTTTGAGTTATAACGAGAAATGCGTATAGATAGACAAAAATCATATGATATATTGTTAATGCAATCGCGTCTTCTCATGGCATACCAAACTTTATTGAGATCGAATAAGTTTTTCTTGAGTTAATATGGGATATTGAGACCACATTGAGACAGACAAAAATTTTTCAAAATGCTAATTTTTGAAATCAGTTAGATAGAAAACGAATATTTATTACGTAATTTGACAAAAATATTCAATGTACAGACAGACGCTATTGATTTATTCAGTATTATTTTATACAAGACATTGTTTAATAAGATAATAAACTAGCAAAAATAGAGCTTTGTAAGGGCTCGCAAAGTTATACTACCTTGTAGTATTGTTAGGAAAGTATTTTTATGAGAATTACGTCTGTTAATATATGGACTTTATTTATAATTATTTAACCTAAAAAATCCAGAAATTTTTACCCAAACATTATATTCGCATCAAAGACGTCGTCAGACTTTGGTCTAGGAGGGCGCAGGAAAATAAAACCAAAAAAAAAAAAAAAAACATGTTTCTAAGACTAAATTTTTTAGTACTTACAATAAAAATTTTCTTGATTTATTAAAAATACGATTTTTATTATTAGCAATGTTATCTACACAGAACAAATATAAAGATTATCTACTACAATTTTACACCATATTTTCTGGTCTACCTATAATATGTAGCAACTCAAGATTGATCTCGCCCCACCACTTCGCTCTTAAAGTCTAATATTGATAGAAATCAATTTTTATATATGGTAGCTTTCTTGTAAAAGAGTTTTCAAGGAAACATTGGTATTAAAAATGAAAGTTGATCTAATAAAGAAAAACACATTTTTAACGTTTCGTTAAGATGAATATTTTTTATTCTAAAATCGGGAAGTCCTGTTTTCACATCGATTTTCGAAATAAAAAATGTTTTATTTAATTAACCTTCAAAATTTTTAGGATTAATATTGGACTTACCGCAGGCACGAAGAATTGGCGGTTGAAACTGGGCGAATAAATTTTTCGATTTTTTTCTCTAAGAGAAACCCTCGGGGTTCGCGATTCCCGAGTCAGACAAAACAAAAATGCGTTTTTCAATTTTCTAATAAAGAAACAACTTTGCTCAGGTTTGGAAAAGTGCCCGGTTGGTGATAGGCTGGTCACCTATCACGTTGTGGGATTAAGACGTATCTTCGTCTAATCGTGGATGCACACGTTGTACCTCTGCCTACCCCTTCGGGGTTACGGGCATGAATATACCTTTTATTAGCTTTTTACCCTCGGGCTAAGATTGAAAATTGATCTCAACACAATATTAATCAATTAATACACTTCTACTGTTTCACAATAATCATATTGTGAAAAATCTTGACCTTGCAGGCCATCCCTGAAACTTCCCGCTAAATTAAGGTATTTTAAGCTCAAAAGAGTAAAAACTATAAGCATAGATTTTTCAATTCTAAGAAATATTGAAATGTCTTAAGAAATATTGAATGAATGAAACTGCTAAGTCACAAAAAACAGCAAGAAAACACGAATGAACTACGAAACAATCATACATGCAGTCTATTTTAATAAAAATGGCCGTATATTGATTTTTGAAAAACTGTATATTTTGGAAACAATGATCAAATTGATCAAATTTCAAATGGTCAATTTCAAATGGCATTCAACTCAATTTAACTATTGCTTTAGTTCAATAATCGGTAGGTTCAAAAATTTCGAAGCAATGTCAAAAAACACTTTTTTTCAAAAATGTTCGTCATTGATAGATCCAAAACCAATTGACCGATTTTTATCCAATTAACGGTACTTGACACAGTTTTTAAAGGAGAAAAGCTGATAAGATTTTGAAGTCAATCGGTGTATTAGCCTGAAAGTTATTTCAAAAATATTAAGTAAGATTGCTAAAAACATCGTAATTGTAATATTTGAAAAGCTGTAACTTTGAAAATAAGACTCGATTTTGATTTTTAAAACAGCATTCGACGTAATTTTTTTTAAGTACTATAATATTGTAGAATACTAAAAAAAGATTTGTTGAAATATTTTTAAGTTATGTCGAAAAAACACTTTTTCAAAATTTACGTCTACGATTACTTCCAAACAGATAAACCGATTTGATGGAATTTATGCATTAGACGCAATTTTTAAGAATAGAGCTGATTAGTTTTTGTACTCAATCGGTACTCGGTAATTAATCTGGAAGTTATATTTAAAAAAAATCTGTTTCACCAAATTTTTTTGGGTTTTTTCAAAATTTTGTCAAAATCACTTGGGCTCATTTGGTTCAAATTTTCAGGAAGTTTAAGTTGAGTGGAATCCCATCATCATCCAATCGAATGCCATCAACCGCGTTCCGATAGATGCAGCCGTTCAAAAGTTATGAGATGTTTACATAGACACACACACAACACACACACACACACACACACACACACACACACACACACCTACAAATATACAGACTGAGTCATCGCGAAAATAGTCGAAAAAGTTTCCTAGGACCTCAAAACGTGGACATTGATTTTTGAAAATCGGAGCAAAATCAGTAACTTCCTTTTACGTAGCGGGAAGTTAAAAAGTACAAGACGTATTAATAGATTAATATTGTATTAAAATGGAGTGAATGAAAATGAATTAATAGAATTAAATCTACCACGCCAAAGCAGCATTTTAACTCTTTAGTCTTATATTAGATGGCGTTAGTAGTTATAAAATTCTAATACAACATGTATCTTCTATTTTTTAATGTTTATAAAATGGAATTTTAGTGGTAGATCATATCTAGGCATGAATTTAAACTACCACGTCAAAGCTCAAACCTCAAAATGCGACTCTTTTTCAGTAACAGATACCACAAAAGTGCATAGAAAGTGACCTAGTGTAGGTTTGCTTGGCTCGCCATAATTAAAATCTATATTGTAATAATACTGTCACAGAAGGGAGTTAAATAAGCGATAGATTATTTCAAATAGCCCAGATCACATTTATTTCACTAGTTTTTCTATATGTACTCAATCACTCAAGAATAATACATAATATTACTGACCTTACTCGTTGAACAGCCGCTTTTGCAATGAGGCCTCTGATCCCTTTGGAGGCCAGCTGTGACTTTTACGTTCACTTACAGACAATTACTTGACGTTGACAATTCATTAATACAGATAACGGTATGTCGAGTATGTCAACAGACTATAATTCATTACAATATTATCTATATTAATATTACAAATGTGAAAGTTTGGATGTATGGGTGCTAAAAGTATTTGGATGAAATTTCGCACACGGGTAGATTATAACTTGGAATAGAATGTAGACTACTTTTAATTACGGAAAAATTATGTGATCCCGTGGGATTCACCAAAAACTTTTATAATGCAGCGAGCTGTACGCTGCAGCTAGTAAATGATATTGATAGGAATAATTTAGTAAAATATACTCGTAGCATTATGCATATATTAAACAATATTCAATAAATATAATATAAGAATGTATCAAATTCTCGCACTAGGAGTTGTATATTATGCACGTAGAGAGGAAAGTATTACATTGCACCCTGCATTCTACCAATGACCAATGACCGCCCCGTTGGTCGAGTGGTTAGCGACCCTGACTACGCAATCGACGAGGCTCGGGTTCGATCCCCGGCGGGGACAAGCATTTGTTTGATGAGCATAAATATTTGTATTTCCGGGTTTGGGTGTTTATTAAATATATTCTAGTATGTATATATATATATATATATATATATATATATATATATATATATATATATATATATATATATATATATATATATATATATATATATATATATATATATATATATATTTCTATGTATTAGTATCGTTGACGACTAACACCCATAACACAAGGAAATATTTTTTTTACTTTGGGGTTAGATCAGTAAGTGTAATTTGTCCCGGGATTATATTAATATATATCATATTATATTCTTATCACTCGGGTTGAAATAGCATAGGTACTTTCCTCTCGTTGTGCGTACCCACAGTGCGTACATTATTTTTCATCAAAACTTGGATAGAAAACTTACTTTATACAGCTGTATAAACAATAAAAAAAAAAAAAAAAAACATTTAAAAACTGTTCGCATTTACCATTTTAAACAGCTTTTGTCATTTTAAGACATAATTATACATTTACACTAATCAATTTGGAGTCACTCAATGTGGCCTTTTCGGTCCCAGGGCGAAAAGATTAAAAATTTGATCCTACTTTCAGAAGTACAATTGAGATATTAATTTTTAATCCACGTTTAATAAAAATAGGTATATTACGCACCTTGTGACAACATATGACATTGTTACCCGCGTGAAAATATCACCCGAGCCGAAGGCAAGGGTGATAAAAACGGCGATCGCAATGTCATATTTTCCTCTCGTGGTGCGACTGCATATAGATTTTTTTAACAATGCTGGTTTGAGTCCATATTACCAAGTACATAGGACATAAATAATTTTAAATTATTTAACTAAAATACATTTGAAGACGATTGACATTTGAAATTTTAAAATGCTTTTAACATTTTAATACAAAACGTATATTTACGCATGTCAAGAACTTTAAAGCACACGATTTGTTAAACAAAAAAAACTAGTATCTCGTTGGGTTTAAAACAAATTCCCTCCTAGCATGATGCCACTGGCTGTATCATTCTAATGAAATCAAACAACATAATAAATTGTATATTCTACACTCTTTGTCGTCGGCACTTCGTGAAGCTCAATTTTCACTGCAATATTTTATGTAAAAAATACTTGCACTGTTTCACAATACATGTTTAATGTAAAACAATACAAGTGTTTTTTATATAAATACTAGCGACCTGCCCGCAGTTTCACCCGCATATCTTTTGTTCCTGTGAGAATATCAAAAAGGTTTATATATTAAAATCTTCCTCAAGAATCACTCTATCTATTAAAAAAAACCGCATCATAATCCGTTGCGTAGTTTTAAAGATTTAAGCATACATAGGGACATAGGGACAGACAGAGAAAGCGACTTTGTTTTATACTATGTAATGATTAGCTATGCGACTTCGTCCGTATGGAAATTTTCTAAAATAAAAGTAGCTTAAGTTACTCCTTATTACCGTGAATTAAAACATAGATAGTCCTGGGGCTTTACCTGCATAGCTCTCGTTCCCGTGGAATTTCCGGGATAAGAACTATCCTATATCCTATCTCGAGCCTCGAACTATCTGTATACAAAATTTCATTGAAATCAATACAGTGGTTTAGGCGTGAATAAGAGACAGATAGACTTTTTTTATATAATAAGATAGCAAACAAGCAGATGGGTATCCTGATGGAAAGAGTCAACCATCGCCTATAGACACCAAAGATGTTAATGGTGGGTTGCTATCTTGTAGCGAGGTCTAATGACACATGTATAAGTTTACCGGCTACCTTACCCTTTAAACCGGAACACGACAGCAACTAGCACTGACGTTATTGCGGCAGGAGCACTGACAGACAGACTAACAGACAAACTGACAGACAGAAAGACAGCAAGAGTTACTTTCGCATTGAAATATCAGTATGGATTGCGATGAACATAATGCCAAGCTTGCTTTAATTATCTTTCTATTAATAACGTCAGTTTTAGTCTCAGACATGTTCTGGTTTGAAGGGGAAGGTGACTTATTAACATATGGATGTAGCAATATAGCCTTGTTACAGTAGCAATATACTTTTACATCAACAAGCGTTTGTTTATTTCTTCGAGTAAGTACGGGCTGCCATTGAAGATTTTATTTAATTATTTTTATTTATTTAAAAATTTGTACATGTACAAAGGTGGACTTAATGTTACATGGAATTCTCTAGCAGTCAACCTTAATGAGAACAGTATTGAGGATGGGGTGCACAGAAAACTAATTGGAGTTAATAAAACATTATAAATACACGATGCAATATTTCATCATAGTTATATCTAATAAATAATAAATAAATAAATAAATATTCACGGGACAAATTACACTTACTGTTCTAATCCCAAAGTAAGCAAATTATTTGCTTGTGTTATGGGTGTCAGTCAGCGATACTAATACATAGAAATACATGTATAAATACTTTTACATACATAATAAACACCCAAACCCGGAAATACAAACATTTATGCTCGTCACACAAATGCTTGTCCCCGTCGGGGATCGAACCCGAGCCCCGTTGATTGCGTAGTCAGGGTCTCTAACCACTCGAACACCCGGGCGGTACATATACATAAACATAACATACTACTTCGACATAGATATTCAAAAGCATATACTTACATAAAAGTATCACAACGTCTCGCCTGGATTTAGTACCACTTCTATGGCAAGGTAGCGGATATCCATATGGCATTACCATCGCGGCACACGGATTGCATCGCAACATTAATATATTTATTGTAGGCGATGATTGCCTCTTTGCATCAAGAAACTCAACTATTTGTTTTTTTATAATATTAAAAAATCAATTACTCAAAAAGGTTTTCATATTTTAGATAATATTAATAATAAAACTTGGGCTATGAATATCAAGTTCACCGATTTCGACTTCATTTCAATAACATCTCCAAATAAACTAATATTGGTAAAATAAATCCGCTAATCCGGGTGACACATTCGACATTGGCGTCCAACCATTAGGACAGATTAGGTCACTGATAGACCGGCCGTCGCGTCGGGGGAAAATGGATTATTTGGGGATATAGCGATAGCATTCAGCCCCAACGAACATTCATATAACAATACGGTTGAGATAAATGTCAATTTGCTACACATAGGATTCTTTAAGACTTATTTTAGAAGCTTATTTATAACTTTGAAAGAAATTGTTAGAGAAAATACCAAATACTACTGTTGAATGGAACATGTTGAAAGAGCGGTAAATAAAAAATGGATGACGTAAATATTTACAAAATTTGATTGAAAGTCCTTTCCTTCTATCGGTGATGGTTATCTCTTTCCATCATCATCATCAAAATCAGAGTAATTCCGATATTTTTTCTAAAGTGTCATTAATTTGGGAATGTAGAGCATATTAAAGAAACGGAGAAAACGCTACATAAAATTACTCTATTTCTAGTGCAGTCAAGTAATAATATCATAACAAGTAATTAAATATGTCGAACACACTATAACATTTTTCTTATTAAAATAGCTCTTTTAAAATTTGGGTCACATTTTGCGTGAGTTTTTATTTTATGAATGCCTTGAAAATGTCAAGTGTCATGAAAATTAAGGTGACTAAGAATGATATATAGTGCACTTCATTATTTTCATAAATAAACCTGATGCAAATTAAAAATAAAACTGAACAACATTTCTAATTGCTTTATTATTAAGTATATCTAGTAAATTTATTTTTATAAAAAGTTGGTAAAATTACAAAAATCTATTCATATTACTATATTAATCTATATTATTAATGAATAATAATTTATATATTAACTATATAATTAACTAATATTAATTCATTAATATTAGTAATATTTTTACTAATTAATATTAATATAAATTAATTATTAATTAATTAACTAATTAATAATGTTATAAATGCGAAAGTTTGGATGTTTGGATTGATGGATGGATGGATGAATGGATGGATGGATGTTACTTAATCACGCAAAAACTACTCAACGGATTTGAATGAAATTTGGCACACAGGTAGATGATGACCTCGAATAGCATACAGCCTACTTTTTATCCCGGAAAAATTAGACGATCCCGCGGGATTCTCAAAAACTTTTATAATGTAGTGGGTTGTACTCTGCAGCTAGTATTTATATATATATATATATATATATATATATATATATATATATATATATATATATATATATATATATATATATATATATATATATATATATATTAATATTTGGATTGTTGGTTCCGGGCTCTTTTGAAAAATAGACCAACTGCCGCTCTGCTACGCAGGTTTTAAGAGGCGACTGATTGGCTATACGTGTCGCTACCATTGTGACTCCCAGGTATAGTTCCACACCCTCTCGCCTGGGTATTTGGTACCTCCGCCTTAGTTATTCCTGTCACAATATCATCAATGCTTGTCATTGTCATGTTCCGGTTTGGAGGATAAGGTAGTCAGTAGATTTAAGCATGTGGCATAGCCATCCCGCCACATGGATAGAAACGCACCATCAACAAATTTGGTATCTGTAGCTGATGGTTTCTCTTTTCATTAGGAGAGCCATCTGTTTGTTTGCTATCTTATAACATAAAAAAAAACTTTGTACCTCTTTTTACGATGATTACGCGAACCGAGGAGTATAAAATTTATATAAACCGAGCAAAGCTCGGTCAACCAGATATTGTTCATATAATGCATTATAGGTGTATGTTCAATAAGTGTACTAAAGAAAGTATTTCTTCTTAAAATTATGTCGTTTATTTATTTATTTTATCTATGTCAAATAAACAAAAATAGACATTCAACTTTATATTACCCTATTATATTCATGTATATGTATATTTATATGTTTCTATGTATATTGTATATATTTACTCGACAATGAGCAACAAAAAAAAAGTCTCCCTGAGCAAAGTGACGCGCTAGCCGTTTTTTGTGCAGTATTTTAGAGCTAACTACTTGTAATTGAAAATAAACATGAAACTAATAAAAATACATTAAATTTCTAGAAAATCTTGATTAAAAAATGGTACATTTATTTTTTATTTTTTAAAGTAATATATTTTAAATAATTGCCTTACAACACAACCATAAAAATGAAAAATGATTGTTAATATGCATCTCCTCGTGAAATAAACATTTTATTTTGCTTCTGACACTTATGGATAGACAATTTAATAATAAACATTTCGTTAGAATTTTTTTTCAAAAGACCCAAATTTTATTTTTATAGATTTTATTCTAAAATTTAGGCGTATTTACTACTGCGCTAGGTATTGTAGAATGGTGCAACAAAGAGAGAAAAAAGCTCAAGGTTATTTGATCAAGGTAGCGCCTAAATCTACGTTTATAAGACAGCGAATTTTTATTGTAGCGTCGCGTATAGACACTTGCTACGAACGCAAGTCTTTATTTCAAATTGCCTCTGTCTTCGTCTACGAGTACACCTGCTACGCCCACATTTTAGTAAATTATTGTAGTTTTCTTCCTAGTACTTTACAATTATGATATAACTCGTAGCAAACTCAGAAATTAAGGTTACGTTACGTCTATAATTAGAAAGCCACATAATTAAAACGTTCAATGTTATTTTAATAAGCTTATTAACGAAAGTTAAATGAGGGTGGATTAAAAAGTACTCAGCCTAACACAGATCCATTCAATTCTAAAAATCAAATCTACCCACATTATTTAGTTCAGTTCGGAGTAGTTGATTGTATAAAGTTCGAAACGTTTGCAATAATATGTTGTGATTTTATATTTTTTTTAACAAAGCAATAGGACATACTTTCTGCAAATGGAGCAAATATATATTATATGTATATATGTATATATCGAGTAGCGTGCCGTCATTAAGTACCTCCATAAGAAGGGGCTATCACCGAAAGCCACCCATAATGATATTATGGGTGGCTTTCGGTGATAAGGAACCCATAAGGAAGAATAATTTTTTTTCGACGGTCTAAATGCTTTGAATGGGAGATGGCAAAAGTGCAATCCTCCCTCGTATCTCCAGCTTGTTTTATTATAGGATAGCAAATAAGCAGAAGGTATTCGTATAATATGAGATAACCATCGCCATAGACAACAAATTTAAAATGGTGTGCTACGATCCGTGTGACGGGAATTTAATATTTACAAGATGGTAGAGTTCTACATTGTATCGTCCGAGTCTGGTACCGCCGCCTTACCTATTTCTGCCGCAATAGCGTCAGTGCTTGTCACTGTCGTGTTCCGGTTTGTAGGGTAAAGTAGCCGGTGAACGTAAACATGTAGCATTAGACCTCGCCACAAGATAGCAACGCACCATGAACATCTTTGGTGTCTATAGGCGATGGTAGACTTTTTCCATCAGGAGACCCATCTGCTTGTTTGCTAACTTATGTTATAAAAAAAACGTGCATTAGTTCATCGCCTATCTTACTCACGAAATTGGAACATAATAGTGACATGGACTGACGTTATTGCATACCCCAGTAAGACGTTGAAGAACTCTACCACCTACAGTCCGCGCGCGAGCTCCAAGGAATTTTGCGGAATGTTGACGTGCACTAAATTAGTCGATATTACACAGAGCACACCTGCCCCTACCTCAGTCCTCGATTCCTCAGAGCTCGCACGCAGACTGTACTTACCTTATGAATTCAGTTGCTTTTTATCACACGGCATGAAGTTGTGATAGAAAATATATTCAGTCAGACATATCGTATATTATTTTATAGCTTGTGTGACAAAATTTAATTACACTCTTCGGTGTAAGAAAGGACTACGTATATCACGTAAAATGGTGGCTAAAGTTCAAGTTTAGGTCACACAGTGCCATAAAGTTTATTCATAATTAATGAATACTGAATTTGCGGTGACAGCCCTATCACACAAACGGTAAAACATATTACTCGCCCTAGTCCTCTAGTGCTGTAATTTAATATGAAAGATCAACTTCAAAGCGTGAGTCCTCCATTTCCTGTCAGCAATTGTGGGAAAGATTTGCATAATCTGTCAAGAAAATAGGCTATTCATATAAATTCTAAGAGACATTTTGTGTGTCATAAGCTATGAGTGGCGCGAGTTAAACGTACTTATGCATTAAATCTTTACGAATTATATATACCCCGTGTTGGTCCCGGACTCCTTTGAAGAATAGACAAACTGCCATTCTGCCATGCAGGTCGGAAAAGGCGACTAATTGGCTGTGCGAGTCCCTTACATCGTAGCTTCTAGGTGGTAGAGTTCTGCATTGACTCGCCCGGGTCTGGTACCTATTCCCGACGCAATAGCAACAGTACTTGTCACTGTCGTGTTCCGGTTTGGAGGGTAAGGTAGTTGGTAAATTTATGCATGTGGCATTAGATCTCGCCACGAGATATATATATATATATATATATATATATATATATATATATATATATATATATATATATATATATATATATATATATATATATATATATATATATATATATATATATATATATATATATATATATATATATATATATATATATATTAGTTTACTGTGACTTAAAAATTCGTTTTAAATAAATACTGGTGCTTTTCTACTCGCTAAAACTGTTTTGAATTAATTGATGATGTCCAGGGAAGGTTTAAAAGGTGAGAAAATATAGAAGAAACAAGTAGTTAAAAGGCAGAACAACGTTTGCCGAGTCAGCTAGTAATTAAATAAATATAAAATAAATATTAAACGGGACTCCCGTACAACAAACGTAATTTTTACGCAATGTTTTACTCGATCTTAATAAACAGGAAGAAACTTGACGAGGGATGGTACGGATCCCTTTGTGCGCGAGTCCGACTCGCACTTGGCTGGTTTTTAATGTTTATTACTTAAGAACTCGGTCATTTATAAACCGATTTTGAAAGTTCTTTTTTTGTTTAAGGGGGTTTCTTTTCGTGTGGGCCTATTTTAATTTGGTGAAGATCTAATGCACGGTTTCAGATATATAGGGAAAAGGAGTCGGGTGCTGCAATGGTATTGCGTTAAATAAGGATCTTTTTCGTCTTTTATATACATGTGATTTATATACATTTTAACGGGTTTATTTATATGTATTAAGGTACTCCATATTCTTGCACTTCACTACATAGTATAAAACAAAGTCGCTTTCTCTGTCTGTCCCTAAGTATGTTTAAATCTTTAAAACTACGCAACGGATTTTGCTGTGATTTTTTTTAATAGATGATTGATTGTTGAGGAAGGTTTTAATATATAAACCATTTCGATATTCCTACGGAAACAAAAGCTACGTCGGTGAAACCGCAGGCTGGTCGCTAGTTATTCATATTTTAAGGCGATAACATACGCCAAACTACGAAATATACTTCTCTTTGAAAGCCTACTTCTCCTAAACCGTTAATCCAATAATTAAAAAAAAATATACATTGTACGTAAAATATAATTAACTTTAAATTTTAAGTTCGTTTTTTCAAATTTCATTGTTATTTTTGACGAGAAAAAATCGAATATCTCTCTTATTTTTACGCAATAATTTTCTTATAACTTCTAAACTACTGAAACGATTTTGGTGATTTTTTCACTTTATTACAGACAATTTATTGCTTTATAAAATTTAAGTTCAACATTTTACAAAATCATTATAGTGTGCCATTAAATCAATAAAAACCTTAATATTTCATTCGCGGACAGCGTTCGCTCCGAAAGTCAGTCTCCCGATAGCGTTCGTACGAGGAGGCTGTGTCGCACGTCAGCGTATACCGCTCTCCACATTAGAGTCAAAGAGTAATAATACAGATAGTGCGTTTGGCACAGTAATAAGGTTGTGCTTTTTAAAAATTGGACATTTCGTTTACGCTTGAACGTTTTTTATAGTAGATAATAAGTTTGGAGCGGGAAGGCTGATTTTTTACAGAGGTTGTTCTTATGATTAAAGAGGTAAAAGGGGCGTTAATGATTGTATTAAAAAAATTGTTTATTACTTAAAATTTAGTATTAATGCTTTTTAATACGATTAAATAAATACGCATTTTTGAATTTCATCCTATAAAGGGGTAAAAGGAGAGTTAATTTTTGTATGAAAAATGAATTGTTTGTTGTAGAAATTACTAAAAATTGAGTATTTATGCTTTTTAATACAATTAAAGAAATTCATATTTTAGAATTCTTTTAATTTCATCCATTAAAAGGGTATAAGTTTGTATTAAAATAAAAAGTTTTTATTATCTAAGCTCTCATAAAATTTAGTACCTGCTTATTCAATTCAATCCAAATTGAAGAAACATGCGCGTAATGAATTTCGGAGTTTCATCTCTTAAAGAAGTAAAAGTGGGTATTACAATTCATATGAAAACTTAAACGCTTATGGTCAACATAACTTCAAATTTGGTGCTTATATTCTTCTACACAATTTAAAAATTATATATTTAGGGATTTCATACATTTTATTCCTTAAAAGGGTAAAAAAGCGTTTATGTTTGTATGAAAAATAGATTGTTTATTGTAGAATATTGTAGAAATTATTTAAAACTTAGTATTTATGTTTTTTAACACAATTAAATGAATACGAGTTTAAGGTTTTTTAAATTTCATCCCTTAAAAGAATCAAAAATGTGGTTAAGTTTGTGTAACAAATAAGATTTGTTTCATCAAAATCTTTTCAAATTTATTAGTTATGCTCTTTACTTCAATTGCCTGCTACATGAATAGCAATGCACCATTAACATTTTTAGTGTCTATAGGCGATGTTTATATGTTTCTATCAAGAAAACTGTTTACTTGTTTGCTATTATAAGAAATGAAATAAATATAAATTAAATATATTATACATACAAATAGTCTAAATTAATCAACCTGTTTAAAATTTTCCTTTTAATTTAATTGAAAGCATACAGATATGGTTTCAATTAAATTAAATCTCTACTTTTTCTTATGAGATTTCGAAACAAAAACTTAAATTTTTAAAGGTTATTTAAGAGATCACTTTTTACAAAATCACATTTTCAAGGGTTTTGTTAAAATTGTTAGTTGTATGTATTAAAATAAAGTGCTACACGAGATGTATTGTATATTATAAGATAATAGGGTACGTAACAGTCATTATTGTGTAAAATTGTCATATAATTCTTTTGTCGATTTTCGATATTTACTGTTTTTTCTTTCGATATTTATCGTTTTTATAAAATGAATCGATAAATGACCGATTATCGGTTATGGGTTTTGAGTTTGCCAACATTCATTTGATTCATGATGATAAAAGTTCATATAGGTAAACAAAAATGTTAAAACGTATCTGCACCCACTGTATATAGTCTTTGACTTTTGGAGATATCGGCGTGCGGAATAGTATTTACGCTGCGCCTGTCACTAACTCAAGGTCGTTCGCAGGTGTAATCGCCTTAATTGTACGTAAAATAGTATTTTGGTGCGTTTCTAGTATGTTTTATTTCTAGGGACTCCTAATCAGTTTTAATACACGAAGCCGATTCTTTTCATCCCACTTACCACAAACAACGTCACTGTCGATTGAATCTCGGGTTCTACACTGACAATTTTATTATGGGTTGCTCACGCATTTCCTTTCATTTTTGTCAAACATAGTATACAATGGAGGTCTGTTATTTCAAACATTAAAATACTATTATTGTCTTTGTGGCTTTAAATTTTTTTTTTTTATATTATAAAATAGCAAACAAGCAGATGGGTCTCCTGATGGAGAGTCATCATCGCCTATAGACACCAAAGGTGTTAATGGTGCGTTGCTATCTTGTGGCGAGATCTTATGCCACGCGCATAAGTTTACCGGCTACCTTACCCTCCAAACCGGAACACGATATGACAAGCACTGACGCTATTGCGGCAGGAATAGTTAAGGCGATGATACCAGACCCGGGCGACACAGTGCAGAACTCTACCACCAAGTAGCCACGATTACTGACTCGTATAGCCAATCGGTCGCCTTTTACGACCTGCCTGGCAGAACGGCAGTTGGCCTATTCTTCAAAAGAGCCTGGGACCAACACGGGGAAAAACTCTTTTGTACTCTTTGAGTTCAAAAATACATGCTTAGGTTGAGCGTTAAATACCTTACTTCAGCGAGAAGTTTCAGGGATGGTCTGCAGGGTCAACCAGTTTACTATTTTAACTTTATCCTATAAACTACTTACTAATTTTCCACATGTATTATATTTCTAAAAATTCTTTATTTTTTTTGATGTAAAATATATTCGTCGAAATGTATATCTATATTTCGATTTTAAATCGGCTTAAGTGATTGAGATAAAAATTTCAGACTATCTTCAAATTATCTTGTCAAGTAATCGAAAATTGGTAGCAATGAAATCAATAGATTTCTGTTTGGGTTTTTGGGTACTGTGTATCACATATCTGTATTCAGGACTAACCGTGTTATAATAGAGTGGGTTGCTTATTTAATTGATAAAAATCAATAGATTTCTGTTTGAGATTTTGGGTATTGTGTATCACATATCTGTATTCAGGACTAACCGTGTTATAATAGAGTGGGTTGCTTATTTAATTGATAAAAATCAATAGATTTCTGTTTGAGATTTTGGGTATTGTGTATCACATATCTGTATTCAGGACTAACCGTGTTATAACAGGATGGGTCGCTTATTTAATTGATAAAAATCAATAGATTTCTGTTTGAGTTGTTGGGTATTGTGTATCACATATCTGTATTTAGGACTAACCGTGTTATAATAGGGTGAGTCGCTTATTTAGTTGATAAAAATCAATAGATTTCTGTTTGAGATTTTGGGTATTGTGTATCACATATCTGTATTCAGGACTAACCGTGTTATAACAGGATGGGTCGCTTATTTAATTGATAAAAATCAATAGATTTCTGTTTGAGTTGTTGGGTATTGTGTATCACATATCTGTATTTAGGACTAACCGTGTTACAATAGGGTGGGTCGCTTATTTAGTTGATAAAAATCAATAGATTTCTGTTTGAGTTGTTGGGTATTGTGTATCACATATCTGTATTCAGGACTAACCGTGTTATAATTGGGTGGGTCGCTTATTTAATTGATAAAAATCAATAGATTTCTATTTGAATTGTTGGGTATTGTGTATCACATATCTGTATTCAGGACTAACCATGTTATAATACGGTGGGTCGCTTATTTAATTGATAAAAATCAATAGATTTCTGTTTGAGTTGGGTATTGTGTATCACATATCTGTATTCAGGACTAACCGTGTTATAATAGGGTGGGTCGCTTATTAAATTGATAAAAATCAATAGATTTCTGTTTGAGATTTTGGGTATTGTGTATCACATATCTGTATTCAGGACTAACCGTATTATAATAGGGTGGGTCGCTTATTTAATTGATAAAAATCAATAGATTTCTGTTTGAGTTGTTGGGTATTGTGTATCACATATCTGTATTCAGGACTAACCGTGTTATAACAGGGTGGGTCGCTTATTTAATTGATAAAAATCAATAGATTTCTGTTTGAGATTTTGGGTATTGTGTATCACATATCTGTATTCAGGACTAACCATGTTATAACAGGGTCGGTCGCTTATTTAATTGATAAAAATCAATAGATTTCTGTTTGAGTTGGGTATTGTGTATCACATATCTGTATTCAGGACTAACCGTGTTATAATAGAGTGGGTTGCTTATTTAATTGATAAAAATCAATAGATTTCTGTTTGAGTTGGGTATTGTGTATCACATATCTGTATTCAGGACTATCCGTGTTATAATAGAGTGGGTTGCTTATTTAATTGATAAAAATCAATAGATTTCTGTTTGAGTTGGGTATTGTGTATCACATATCTGTATTCAGGTCTAACCGTGTTATGATAGGGTGGGTCGCTTATTAAATTGATAAAAATCAATAGATTTCTGTTTGAGATTTTGGGTATTGTGTATCACATATCTGTATTCAGGACTAACCGTGTTATAACAGGGTGGGTCGCTTATTTAATTGATAAAAATCTGTGTATTTATGTTCGTTTTCTATGGAGTCAAAAATAAATAGAGCTATTTTAGATTTTACACTTTCAATTGATTTTACACTTTCAGTCGTCGGCACTTGGTGAAATTCCATTATTTTTAGTTGAAACTAGTTTATCACACACTTGTACTTTTATTTCACTATTATTATACTAAATTATTTAATTTTATCGACCGGTTTCGCTTTTTAAAGCATCTTCAGGACGTAATATTCTTTACTGACAGTTTAGTTTTAGATATAACATAAACAAAGTATTTTTTAAAAATGATAGTGGGTAAACTTAAAAATAAACACAATTTTTGTATTGCTAGCTTACACGATTCTCCCTGAGCATTTAGGTGTTTCCTAGTATATAATTTTATTCCCCTTTAAATTAACTGTAATTACTTAAAAAAAAGAGCTATTTTAGTGAAATTTTAAGCAAATTTTCAAAAAACCCGTAACACGTACGATTCTGCGATAGCGATCAACAGATTTTTTACTATTTCGTACTTTCGTGTCGTATGGATATAGGATAAATGCTTCCCCTGGGAAACCGGGTCGAATTACGAGTAAATAAATCTATACCTTTTCCTGACAGGTTATATACACACCATTTTAAATTTTGTTAAAGGCTGAGCTACAATTTATAATTCGCTAAGAGTTTTTGAAAGGTCAAAGAGGTGTAATTTACTTCAATGCAAATTAAGTCAAAGAAGTGGAAAGGTACAAGCAAGACTAACTTAAAGAAGAAATTAAGCAAGTTTAATTTGGAATTTAAATTACCTTAATTTCTTGTTTAAGTTAAGAGTTCGTAATAACCACTGGTAATAACGACTAAATCTGTAAAAAGTATTGCAAAGCAATGTTAGTGAAAATGCATTTTGAATATGTTTTGCGTATAGAAAACTATTTTAACAAAACTTACTCCAGCTGGAAATCTGAATCTACTAGATGCCACGTGAAAACAATGTGAACAATCAAAGGAAAAAAGCTAGCTAGTGCAATAATCGTTTGTTGTGTAAGGTGCCATATCTTCATCACGAGTATTTTTTATATTATAAGATAGCAAACAAGCAGATAAAAAGATACAAAAGATAGCAATGCACTATTAACATCTTTGGTGTCTATAGGCGATGCTTGACTCTTTCCATCAGGAGACCCAATTGCTTCTTTGCTATCTTATTATATATTTAAAAAAAAAAACAGCTGAATGGAGAACCTCCTTTTGAAAAGTCGACTGAAAAAACAATGATACTAGATATAAAAATTGTATTATTACATGTACAATTAATAAAATATAAAATAAAACATAAATTACAAATACTTATTTATCGGTAGACTTAGTTGTATCAATGGCGTTGCAAAATTATTCTCACTTTACGCGTCAATAAATTTAACCGACCGTCCACACCCATTAAGTATTATTAAAGATGTGATGAAGTTTCCCATCATAATTACTGGCTTTGGAATGTCAAAATGGTTCAATGATAAATTTTGGTTATTAAAGCGACGAAAATTTAAGAAAATAAAAAAAAAATTACTTCAAATTAGTATGTCTCCATAAAAAATTAAAAAGATTTTTGGGATAAAATATAACAAACTGTAAAAACAAATGCAATCGATTCGACTGCTGATTTTGAATAAACTAGTTTTGGCTTATTTATCAAGTAAGAGACATCTTGTATATGAATAGAGTAGGCGAGTCATAAACACGTATGTGAATGAAAACATTCCGTTGATAGAAAGAGAAAAAAGACGTGTGGCACTCGGAGACTGCCGCGGTAAAACTATTGGATAGCATTTTTTATCAACTTATGCAATTACAATTATATATTTATTTTATTTATGCAGTATTTTTTTTTCTTTGTTTATTCATATTTAAAACACTTTGTACACAAATTATACGAATACAGATATTCACTGTTGTACGTAGATGACAAATACCTATACACCTATATACTTTCTCACAAACAGCTGATTACGTATTTTAGTTCATAATTTTCCAATACAACCAATGCCACCTAAAGGCAGGTTGTTGAACTAAAGAGACAAGCGTGACATTTCAAAAAGTCATTAAAAGTTCTGGTATTTATCGATAGATGGAAAAACTAAAAAGTATCACCGCTGTGCCGGTCGGAGTGGGGGGTGTTAGGTTTTTTCGTTACGGAATTTCTGTATTCGGGCTCCACGCTCAAGGCCCGCGATAGAAGCTATGCAATAGCTTAAAAACATACATTTGGTATCGTATTTACATAGGTTAGATAAAGAAATGAGAACTTTTTTTTTCTTTTTTTTTATGGAAGAGGGAGCAAACGAGCAGGAGGTGCACCTGATGTTGAGTGATCACCGCCGCCCATGGACATCTGCAATACCAGAGGCCTTGCAGTTGCGTTGCCGCCCTTTTAAAAATGAGTACGCTCTTTTCTTGAAGGTCCCCATGTCGTATTTGTTCGGAAAAACCCCCGCCGGTAATTGATTCCACAAAAGAGTAGTGCGAGGCAAAAAGTGCCGGGCGAACCGCACGGTTGTGGATTTCCAGACATCAAGATGGTGTGGGTGGAACTTCAAATTTTGACGCGATGTCCGATGGTGGAAGTTAGCAGCAGGAAAATAATCCAAACAACTCGTCGGAACACTCTCCATGATAGATACGATAAAAGACGCAGAGTGAGCTTACATCTCGGCGTAATGCCAAAGAGTCAAGCCGTTTCGTAATAGCCTGATCGTCAACGATTCGAACCGCTCTACGTTGAATGCGGTCAAGTGGAAGAAGCTGGAAGAACATAATTGGGCTTTGTTAAGCACATGTACTGTAACAACTAATATAGGTATTAGTTGTTTATGTTAAAGCCAACTGGTTTATCCTATTATAACATCATCAGGGTTTTTAGTTTATACTACATATACACATACATAACTATACATACGCAAAAACAATAACTATTGTTATAATTTTTGCCCATACAGCCAAAGAGTACTATCAACTCATGTGATACAGCCATGTGAACGGAACTTGTACCAAAATAAAAGAGTTCTTATTTCAAATTACAACATAGTACACCTTTTATCATATGAGTAGATAAACGGAACTCTTTGCCTTTTATACAATTTGATTTAAAAAAGAAATTCTTCTTCCAAATTCAAAAACCGGCAATAACTTTATTTTTCTGTGTACGTATTCGTAAATACGATAATTTACATGTTTTTTATTCAAATGAAATGGACACTTATTCCCGCGCATATTTGAGAAAAATACTTCTCATGAAACATCTTCAGTATAATAAATATCTTACGTGTACATAATATATCAAGATAGGGATTCTGAACAAAAGCAGGATCGTTATTTCCCGTGTATAGTTACGAGCGTTAATTAATATTTGAAAATGTAATTATAATATACACTCACTAGTTCAGAATATTAATTTTCATGTTTGTTGTTAGCGAAGCGAATCTAATCTATTTACATAATGTGTAAAAATTTAATTTTTAACCATGTTTAGAGATATAAGTTGTATTAAAAAATCTTTTGGCAATTTTTTTCTTTTTTTCATGTTTTCTTCTTTTTTTTATTTTTTTACATCTTAAAGTTTTTATCTTAGATTTAGATTTTTTTTGTATTATAAAATGCTTGTACCGTTTTCATTTTTCTCGATTAAATTTAATATTTTATTTAAATTTAAGCTGACTAAGCTCCGAAAGTCAAAACTGTTGTATGTACGAAGTAGTAATCCGTAATTGGCTTATGTTTGATGTAAAATAATTGTAAAATAATTTTTTATCTTATAATTAAAAAATACTGTGGATTAATTAATTTAATTGGTTATAAATAAATTTGGCGGTAGCCAACATTACCTCCAGCTACCATCACCGCAGGTGGCAACCACCGCCGCAACAATAAATAAATAAAAGCCTTATTATACGATAGTCTACTATCGGCTATAAACAATGTTTTACAAATAACTATTATTGAATGAAAATGCAATGTAATTTTAATTAAATGAAAAATATTTTCAGTGTTTTGGAGCTATATAAAATAAATCTATATTAATATTATAAATGCAAAAGTTTGGATGTTTGGATGTATGGATGGATATTTGTTAATAAATCACGCAAAACGGATTAACCAATTTAGATAAAATTTGGCACACATGATGACCCGGAATAGCACATAGGATACTTTTTATTTTGGGAAAATAAGTAGTCCCCGTGAAAAACACCAAAAACTTTTGCAATGCTGCAGAATGCAACTACTATGAAAGTATGAATAAATATTCCTGTGGTTTAGAAATCATAAATTACACACATTGATATGACCCAAATACCTACAGGCAAATATGAATAAATATTCCTGTGGTCTAGAAAACACAAATTAATCACATTGATATGACCCAAATACCTATAGGCAATTTTTTGCATCTTCAAATATGAATACAAGTCCCTGTGATTTAGAAAACATAAATTACACACATTGATATGACCCAAATACCTATAGGCTAATATGAATACATGTCCCTGTGATTTAGAAATCATAAATTACACACATTGATATGACCCAAATACCTATAGGCAATTTTTTGCATCTTCTTTTATATTATAAGATAGCAAACGGTGGTAGTAACTTGCATATTCAATCGGTTGCCTCTTACGAACTGCCTAACAGAACGGCAAACGGTCTATTCTTCAAAGCAACACGGAGTAAATAAAATTGCTCGTAATGTGGGTGCTAGTCAAAGATACAATTTAATACAAACATATTTAAAAAAAAAACATCTTCACGCTAGTATCCCCGAAGAGGAAGGCAGAGGTACGGCCAGTGTACTCACGATTAGCCGAAGATACTTAGTCCCTCAATGTGATGGGTAGTATTATTGGGAATCGAACTCAAGCCCCATTGATTGCGTAGTCCTCCTATACTGCTGTTATTACTTTTACTCATGTAGCGGTCAAGCAATCTTCATTGGTACAAAATGTAAAGATTTATTAAATCCTAAATAGCGCTAGAACAATTATTTGTCTTGTAACGTTATGCAAAAAAAAATTAGAGGTGTCTCATGAACTCTACTAGTTGAAACAGAGTTCCTTAAGTTAATTTTAAGTTTAACTTAGTCCACGGACTAAGTTAAACCTTTAAGTTAACTTTTAAATAAACGTTAACTTAAGTCCATGTTTGTCAAGAGGTGTTAAGTTTAACTGGGCAATTTAAACTCGTTCACTTAAATTCCAGTTAAAATTGACATCTCTTCCCTTGGCGTGAAATTTTCACGAGAGTCATTTGTATGAAAACTTTGATACGTGACCAAGGGAGCAATTGCTTCTTACTTGATACATGAACTTAAACTAGTTTGATCTAAATCAGCAGTAGAATATTTTGCAACAGTTTTAAAAGTATGTTTTATCCTAAAAATTAAAAAAATATATATATTTATAAAGACACTAACAAAGAAACAGTTATGCGCGTAATTCATTCATATTAATGCGTTTTCCACATCGTTCAAGCCTTCGGGCAACTAAACTAAAAGCAGCATGTATATAATACTAGCTGTTGCCCACGACTTCGTCCGCGCGGACTTCGTTTACTTCGCACAGCTACTCCCCCTTAGGTGATAGCGTGATGTAGCCTATATGTTGACCCGACCTGTTAGTAATATTCATGCAAAATTTGAACTAAATCCATGCAGTACTTTTTGAGTTTACCCCGGACATACATACAGACAAACAGACAAAAATTCTAAAAACTATATTTTTGGCTTCGATATCGATTGTAGATCACGCCCCAAGTATTCTTTTAAAAAAATATTTAATGTCCAGTTTTGACTTTCCTACGATTTTGTTATATGTATAGATATAGATGATGGAAACATTATCATCACATATTAAGTAACGCCTACCGGTTACAGGCTGCGAGCTGTTCATTTATCGTAGGGTGATAATAATTGCACGAGCTTATTGATACGAGTAAGTATAGTGATAACTCAAACAGTATTTGTTGTTTCTGTTTTATTATTTGTTTTATTAATTGTTCATTATATTACTTTTGAGCTTTTGTATCAAGTAAAGAGTACCTTATCAATTTACATTACTTTACACTTCTGACACTACCTAGGAAAAAGTTTCCATCAACCTTCACTGTGGTGACGTCACTGCGATAACAAAGACCCCTACACTTATATTATTACAATAGTTTTAGTTGTTATAATAATAACGCTTTAAGCGCTTGACTTGTACCAAATCAAAATAGCGTAACAATCGTAGAAACAGCAGATGCAGCAACAGACAGACATTTGTATAAGTCAGCGCTTTATTGTTAACTCCCGAGGCTGGCACCATTGTGATATCTTAATTAAGCGGCTTAATGTGGCTTTACTATTTCTTGAAAAAGAAAATAAATAAGATGACATGACGTATTACGTTTAATTTATTTACTAGATGTAAATTCTTACTTTAAAAAGTTTGCTCCGTGTTGATCCTGGCGCCTTAGAAGAATATACAATTTGCCATTCAGCCAGGCAGTTCGTAAAAAGCGAATAATTGGCTATACGTATCACTACTATGATGATTAATAGATCTACATCTACGCCTGGGTATAAACAAGGCGTTCCAGACCACCCGTCCGAGCTGATCACTGTGGAGAGTTTTAAAAAAATGAAAACAAGAAAACACGTGTGCAATATTTTTTGAAACTATCCAACCATGCTAAAAACAACCCCCGACCTCAATCCCCTGTTAGGGTACGAGGTGCAACTTTAAAATATCAAATGGAAACCCCTATTTTTTATTGCAGATTTCGATTTGTGAGAAAAAAGATAAACGTTTTGGCTAAAAAATTTTTATTGATTCTATTGTTAGAATAAGAAAAAACTGAACCTCAGACATGATAAAATTGTGAAGCTGCATTGAAATTGTATCACTAACAGGGGGTTAGGGTCGGGGGTTATTTTTGGCATGGTTGGATAGAGTTTCAAAAAATATTGAACACGTGTTTTTTTGTTCTCATTTTTTTTTAAACTCTCCCCTGTAATCAGCCTGGACGGGTGGTCTGGAATACCCGGTATACTACCAAATATTTTGTTATATCATAAGATAGCAAACAAGCAGATGGTTCTCCTAATGGAAAGAGAAATCATTGCCTAGAGACACCAAATATATTAATTGTGCGTTGCTATTCTTATGGCGAGGTCTTTATGCCAGATACATAAGTTTAACGGCTACCTTACCCTCCAAACCAGAATACGACAATTACAAGCACTGACGCTATTGCGGCAGGAATAGGTAAGGCGGTGGTACCAGACCCGGGCGAGACAATGCAGAACTCTACCATCTCTTAAAATTAAAATAAAATCGAATGAAATAAAAAGTTTTAGTTTTCGCGCCTCAAAAATCACTTTGAAATGGATGGTTTTTGTATGTGTGTCAATAAAAAAACCGGCCAAGTGCGAGTCGGACTCACGCATGAAGGGTTCCGTACCATCGTCTATAAAAGAAAATAACGTTTGTCGTATGTATACTTAAATATTTATTATATGTATTAGGTATTTATTTTTATAGTTAATATATTGCCAAATACTTACTTTTTTGAAAATATTCAAGTTTCTACCTGTCTAAAAGATCGAGTAAAAAAATTGCTTAAAAATTACGTTCGTTGTATGGGAGCCCCCCTTTAATATTTACTTTATTTTTATTTAATTATTAATTTTGAAAGGTAATATACAACTAAATATTCTGTGAAAATTTTAAGCGTCTACCTGTTACCGTTATTAATTTTGAGCAAGAAATACGAAAAAAAACACGTTTATTGTAAGGGGACTCCCTTAATATTTATATTTATTTTATTTTTAGCATTTGTTGTTATAACACCAACGGAAGTACATAATTTGAGAAAATTTCAGCTTTCTAGCTATCACGGTTTATGAGATACAGCCTGGTGACAGACAGACGGACAGGCAGACGACGAAGGCTTAGTAAAAGTGTCCCGTTTTATCTTTTAAGTACGCAACCCTAAAAATATAACACATTAGCTGTACTCGCGACCTAGATATAATTCCTGGAGTTTTAGTTCCCGTTCCCCTGAAATTTCCGGGATTAAAACTATTTTGTATCCTTTCTCGGGTTTTAATCTATCTTTATACCAAATTTTATCCAAATCGGTTCAGTGGTTTAGGCGTGAAGAAGACACAGACAGATAGACAGAGTTACTTTCGCGTTTATAATATTACTAGCTGCAGCGTGCAGCCCTCTGCATTATAAAAGTTTTCATGAATCCCGCGGGATCACCTAATTTTTACAGGATAAAAATCTAGGTCATCATCTACCTGTGTGCCAAATTTCATTCAAATCCGTTCAGTTTTGGCGAGATTGAGTAACACGCATCTATCCATCCAAACATCCAAATTTTTGCATTTATAATATTAAATAATATAGAAGTATAGATTTCAGTCTCTCAACCCACAAACGATGAAATGCAATATTATTGATTTCACACGGATTTTTACGTGCTTTTCCGAAATACGAAGGCCTTTTCACACCAGATTCTCAGCTAATACTACCTTTTTTTACCTCTGTAGCAGAACTAAACAATCTGATCGCTTGATTGCAAAGTTATTGATTTCACACCGATTTTTACGCGCCTTCCCGAGACACGAAGGTCTTTTCACATCAGATTCCCGGCTAATACTACCTTATTCGTACCTCTGGACCAGAACTAAACAATCTGATCGCTTGATTGCAAAGTTATTGATTTCACACCGATTTTTACGCGCCTTCCCGAGACACGAAGGTCTTTTCACACCTGATTCCCGACTAATACTACCTTATTTGTACCTCTGGACCAGAACTAAACAGTCTGATCGCTTGATTACAAAGTTATTGATTTCATACCGATTTTACGATCTTTCCCGAGATACGAAGGTTTTTTCAAACCAAATTCCCGGCTAATAGTACCTTTCGTCGTACCTCTGGAACAGAACTAAAAGTCTGATCGTTTGATTACAAAGTTATTGATTTCACACCGATTTTTACGCGCTTTCCCGAGACACGAAAGTCTTTTCACATCAGATTTACTACATTATTCATACCTCTGGACCAGAACTAAACAGTTTGATCGCTTTATTACAAAGTTATTGATTTTAAACCGATTTTACGGTCTTTCCCGAGATACGAAGGTTTTTTTACACCAAATTCCCGGCTAATAGTATCTTTTGTTGTACCTCTGGACCAGAACTAAAAGTCTGATCGTTTGATTACAAAGTTATTGGTTTCACACCGATTTTTACGTGCTTTTTCGAGATGTGAAGGTACGTTCACACCAAATTCCCGGCTAATACTTACTACTTCTTTTGTACCTCCGGACTAGAACTAAAAGTCTGATCGCTTGATTACAAAGAAGCAACTACAAGTCAAGGGAAATACAATATATTCTAAAAGTTTACTCAATATGTTTCCACCCTTAGAGCATTAAGGCAAACATAACCAGCAAACGTCACCCTAAGCACCCTTATACAAAACCTAGGAGTACTGCCTACAGCTATGAAGTCTTGTTAAACTAACACTTAATAAACCTTTGTTTTTGTACATCTGTATTAATTCCACGTTAAAATACAGGTTTTGTTGTTCTAAATTTGCGAATTTAAGGAAACGCGTGTGTATGTGTATTTTTGTTTAACATAACGGGAATCTATTGCAGGGTAAGCGAGGTGATCTATCATCTGTAGTCTATAAACTTACCGGTTCAGCACGACTAACCGCCGCATTTCACTAATCTGATAAGGATTTTCGCATTTTACTAGCGGTAATTGAGATTTACAGCTTTACTTTTAGCTTTGGTGAATTTCAACTTATGTATTTCAGATGACCACTGAAATACATAAGTTAAAATTCACCAGACTCCAATCTGCTACTGAGATATTGGACTTTCGAAAAAGATTCGAAAAAATCTCAATAAAATTTTTATTCGACCCGGGTATCGAACCTGAGGTCTCAAGATCTGAGCTACATAGGCTAACTGAACCAAATAAGCTAATTTAATTGAATGTTAATAACAAAACCGGACCTGTGTGCAGACTATTCACAATCTATACAAATAAATAAAATTGGAATGACTGTTTGTAATATTAAATTAATCGCTTTTTACTAAATGCATGGACGTATACCTACACGGTACATATATGCTAAAATAACATTTTTGACGATTTCTGTCGGTCTGCCAGTCTATCTGGATAATTTCTGAAACGGCTGGAACTATTTTGACGGGACTTTCGGGACCGAAAACTGATATAATATGGAGTAGCTTAGACTATTTTATAACTTTTCCACGCGAATGAAGTCGCGAACACTGCTAGTAATATATAAGAAACTGATAAAATTAGACCAATCAGATAGATCACTGTTATAAAGTGATGATTAACTTTCAAAACGACTTTCAGGGGCACAAGCGGTATTGATATTGACCTTAGAAGGGTGGATATCGACCAATGCCCACTCAAGCCTGGCTCCACGCAGCTCAACATATTTGCCGGCACCGACAAATGCAAGAAAAGAACCACAGAGGTGAGCTTTTATTTATGTAGTATTATTAGCATGCACTAATCTATCTATCTTATCCAATACCTTTAATAAATAATGAGCAATTTTTGTATATATGTAAATAATCTGAATCTCCGAAACGGATTTTCATTAAATTTGATATTTATAGGGTTTCGGGGGTGATAAATCGATCTAGCTAGGTTTTATTTTTAGAAAACGTCGTCTTTAACAAGAAAAACAGAGCAAAGCTCGGTCAGTCGGGGACTACAATTAACAAGTTATTATCTATACATATAATAAAATCGTATGAAAGTCATGTACGTCCGGGGTAAACTCAAAAAGTACTGCATGGATTTACTTCAAATTTTGCATGAATATTACTAATAGGTCGCGTCAACATATAGGCTAAATAATATCACGCTAGTACCTACGGGGAAGGAGCTGTGTGGAGTAAACGAAGTCCGCGCGGACTAAGACGCGCGCAACAGCTAGTCTATACGTATAATAAAATCGTAGGAAAGTTAAAACTGTACATTGAATATTTTTTTAAAAGAATTCTTGGGGCGTGATCTACAATCGATATTGAAGCCAAAAATATAGTTTTTAGAATTTTTGTTTGTTTGTCTGTATGTATGTCCGGGGTTAACTCAAAAAGTAGTGCATGGATTTACTTCAAATTTTGCATGAATATTGCTAACATTTCGGGTCAACATATAGGCTACATATTATCACGCTTTCGCCTACGGGGGAGGTGCAGTGCGGAGTAAACGAAGTCCGCTCGGAGAAGGTTGCTGGCAACAGCTAGTTATAGAAATTAAAAAAAAACTCGACTGCAACCCGGTCTGAAAAAACTCATAACCCTTCTTTCTATCTTCTATTAACTTTCCACTAAATCAAGGTATTTTAAGCTCAAAAGAGTAAAAATATAAGCATAGACTTTTCAGTTCAAATATCTATTTTGTTGAAAATTGCAGTATATTTGAAAAGCTGTATATTTAAACGATGATAGCATTCAACTCAATTTTTGAGATCTAAAATATTGCTTTAGCTAAATAATCGATAGGTTGAAAAATTTCGATGCAATTTTAAAAAACGTTTTATTTTTGATTTTCTTCATTGCTATCCCAAACAAATTGACCGATTTTGATTAAATTAACGGTATTTGACGCAGGTTTTAAAGGAAAAAAGCTGATAAGATTTTTAAGTCAATCGGTGTATTAGCCTGAAAGTTATTTCAAAATTATTAAGTTTGCTAAAAACAACGTAATTTTAACATTTGAAAAGCTATAAATTTTGATAATTAAATTCGATTTTGATTTTTGAAACGGCATTTGACGTAGTTTTTTAGTACTAAAATATCGTAGAATACCAAAAAAATGATTGGTTGAATAATTTTGAGACTATGTCGAAAAAACACTTTTTTCAAAATTTTTCGTCAACGATTACTCCCAAATGGATAAACCGATTTTGATGCAATTTATGTATTAAACATAGTTTTTTGAGGAATAGAGCTGATTAGTTTTTTTATTTATTCGGTACATAAATCTGGAAGTTATATTAAAAAAATACTGTTTAGCCAAAATTATTTTTGTTTTTTTTTTTCAAAATTTCTCAAAATCTAAACCGAATCGGTTAAATTTTTCAGGAAGTCTAAGTTCAGTGGAATCCAATCGAATGCCATCAACCGTGTTTCGATCGGTCTAGCCGTTCAAAAGTTATGAGATGTTTACATACACACATACACACACACACACACACACGAACATACATACAGATATACTGACGTCATCGTGAAAATAGTCGCAAAAGGTTCCTAGGACCTCAAAACGTTGACATCTGGTGAAAACTCGATTTTCAAAAATCGGGGTAAAATCAGTAACTTCTTTATCTATATACGTAGTGGGAAGTTAAAAAATCAATTGCTGTTCCTTATTCTCGCTAAAACTCGAGAACGGCTGAACCGATTTGACTAATTTTTATTTTGAATTAACTGTTGTAATCCAGGAAAGGTTTAAAATGTGAGAAAATTATAGAAAAAAATAAGAGTAGTTAAAAAGGCAGAACAACTTTCGCCGGGTCAGCTAGTATTTTAATAAATATGACACTACATTGAATATTTCATCAAATTTTTAAAAGTAGCGATCGCCTGTGACCAAAATTCGACCATAAACTAAACAATTAAATCTCTTTTGACAACTGACTAGCCATAAAGAAAACAGTATACATGTGTGTATGTTATCATGAAACTCGCATGAATGTAGTGTGTGTAACGTATATTTTTATTAATTTAATGTATTTCTAGTGAACTTTGTTTATAAATATTAGGTTTCTGTAGTCTACCACAATTTAACTTCAACTGTTACAAGTTTTATACTACAACCTTTGCGCAATTGTTTTAAAAAGGGGCCCGAAGTTTTTCCTACACGTATTAATATGTAGACTAGCGATTGATTGTAGTCGAAATTCGATCATAGAGTAAAGAAAATAGTATATGTATGTATAATTGTAACAAATTTATTGAATATAATTTGTTACAATTTATATATACCTACCATAATGTTTTGGTTAAAATTTGCATGTCAATACTTTGACTAAATGTGTAGAACGTTTTACTTTTTAACACCCTTGTACGCACATTTTAGGGAAATAAATCTTATTATTTTTACTATTATTATTAGGGATGGGCCGAAATTCTGAGGCTAAACTAGCCTCCAAAAAGCTCGGTGTGCTCAGCAGAGCGAGACAGTACTTCTTGCCGGACCATCGCCTTCAACTTTATAAGGCTCAAACTCGGCCCCACATGGAGTACTGTTCTCATCTCTGGGCCGGAGCTCCTCAGTACCAGCTCCTTCCTCTTGATCGCATTCAACGTAGAGCGGTTCAAATCGTTGACGACCTATTTCGAAACGGCTCGACTCTTTGGCATTGCGCAGAGATGTTGGTTCACTCTGTGTTTTCTATCGTATCTTTCATGGGGAGTGTTCCGACGAGTTATTTGGATTAATTCCTGCCGCCGAATTCCATCATCGGACATCGCGTCAAAATTTGAAATTCCATCCTCACCATCTCGATGTCTGGAAATCCACAACTGTGCGTTTCTCTCGACACTTTTTGCCTCGCAATACTTTGTTGTGGAACTAATTACCGGAAGGGGTGTTTCCAAACGGATACGACTTGGGGGCCTTCAAGAAAAGAGCTTACTCATTCTTAAAAGGCCGGCAATGCAACTGCAACAAGACCTCTGGTATTGTGGATATCCATGGGCGGCGGTGATCACTTACCATCAGGTGCACCTCCTGCTCGTTTGCCCCCTCTTCTATTAAAAAAATCGTTTTACATTCGGTTTGACCGAACTTCGGCTTGAACTCAACTTCGACATTCGGCAGAAATTCGGTTTAAATGCTGAACATTCGGCTATAGAAAAAAGTACTTACCTTTACTATTTTGTCTAAAATCTACACTTATAAAAAAGAAAGATTCGTATTTTTGTGTTTTTATATGTATATATCGAATAAACTCAAAAACTACTGGACCGATTTTAAAAATTTTTCACCGTTAGAAGTATTTTAAATCATCCTCGAGTAACATAGACTGTATTATATTTTCAAAATGTATCATAGTAACCCAAGATATCATAATTTTGCCAATAAGTCATTATTTCACATACTATTACGAATTGTCACTTGTCCCCCGCGAGAAAACACGCAGAATTGAACTGAAGTTCGGAAGAAATTCGGCCGATTTTTTTATTTTTACCGAATGTTCGGCCGAAGTTTGAATTCGGTTCAAACCACATTCGGCCCATCTCTACTCATTATGTATTACAATATACATGTTTACCGCCATATTATCGTAAGCGACACTTTTGTCGAAAATGCGTTTTTGCTCCTAAGTAGTATTTTAAGTCGTAACGAACTTATCCCTGTTGATTCTCTAAAAAAACCGTTTTAAAACCGTAAACCGTTTTTTAGAGAGCAATCATAAGATAACAAACAAGCAGAGGACACTCCTGATGATAAGAGTCACCCATCGCCTATAGACACCAAAAGTGTTAATAGTGCGTTGCTATCTTGTGGCGAGGTGTAATACCACATTCATAAGTTTACTGGCTACCTTACCTCTAAATCGGAACACGACAGTGACAAGCACTGACGCTTTTGCGACAGGAATAGGAATATAATATTTTTATATTCCTATTGCTGCCGCCTCTGTAGTCTAGTGGTCCAGCGTTGGCGTTGACCACATGAGGTCCCGGGTTCGATTCCCGGGTCAGGCACATAAAAAGTGTTTTTTCAATTTTCTGATAAACACAAAGTTGCCCGGGATTGGAAAGTGCCCGGTTGGCGATAGGCTTGCCACCTATCACATTTATGGGTGCACTTATTGTACCTCTGCCTACCCCTTCGGGGATACGGGCGTGAAGATATTTTTTTTTATTAATAATAAAATAATATTTCTATTAATTGACGTAATTCAATTTAATATTTTTATGAAATTTAAATGTGACATTTCTGGTTATTAATTTGTTTTGTATTATTTTATCGTTATTATTCTATTTTATTAATTAATTATTTAAATTTATATTATTAATTTGACATTAAAAATATCTTTACTAAATTTTAACGTTAATGAGTGTATAATATGCAGTAGGTCTGTTAATCTATTTTTGTTATTAATTTATTTTAGTTGATATAATTCATATGGCATACTTAATTTTTTTATTGTGGTTTTTATATTTTACATATTTTTTCATATTTATAGTTTTAAATCTATCTATATAATATATAAAAGGCAAAAATTACAGACCATAAAGCTTGAAATTTCGCACACGTATTTCTCTTATGATGTATGCATGCACTAAGGAAGGATTTTTCATAATTCAACACCAAAGGGGGTGAAATAAGGGATAAAAGTTTGTATGAAACTTTTATTCCCTGGTATATTTGCACGAAATTTCGTATGAATTGAGTACAAAAAATAATGAATTACTTGTTTAAGCGTTTTTCAAAATTCGATCCCTAAGAGGGTAGCTTATAAATAAAGGTACTTATTTATGTCCAAAAAACTATTAATAAAATAGTTTTTTGGACATAGTAATTTTAATTTATATTTTTATCGTAAATGCCAAAATAACGTTAGATTATGACAGCAAAAATAATAAAAGTGCTATAAATAGCATAAATACTTATTATTTTTGTTTTTCTTTAAATTTATGTTTGTGAAATTTTAACTTACTAGCGTATTTCTGTTATATTTAAAAATAATCTTCTCTTGTAAAATTTGGTTTTGGTTGGTTGCGCTAAAAAAGCGGTAAAGGCTCGAATATGTCAATTACATGTAGTGTGTGTAATGTTTATTTTTATTAATTTAATGTTTTTTTTAATGCATTTTATTAAAAAACACTATTTTCCTGCCGTCCTACACAATGTAAAAGTTTCATACTCCACCGATCGCGCAATTGTCTTAAAAGGGGTTACATTTTGTATTTGTATTACATCAAATTGTCAATTAACAAATAAATGCTTAAAATTTAACAGGTAAATTAGATTTTCACTGACTCTTATCAAGTGAATAACAAATGTGATTAATTATTTAATTAATAAGAGAATTTAGATACCGTTCTCTCGGGCTTAAAAGGTCTAAACAAGATGAATTATAAATCAACAGAACAATGTTAAAATTGTATTTAGTTGAGATAAGATTTTAAGCCGTAAAAGCGTTTAGAAAGTTATTCGTGTAAAAGATTTTTTAATGATACTCCCCTTTCCTCATAAAGATAATAACGCAATTGAACCAAGTTACAAGATTCGGATAAACGGTTGTTTTAATTTTAATGTAATTTCTTTCTATATCAAATAGGTTCTACTTTATTAACATATTTATACTTTTTGTCGTCGGCAATTGGTGAAACTCCATTTGTAATTATGTACACTTGATTACACTTGTACTGTTTCACAAAATACTTTTGAATTAATTTACTTAAATTGCCAACCGGTGTTTCTCTTTACGGTATCGTGTAACTGTATTCCAGTGTACATATTTACTTGATAAACTTTAGTCACAATTACAATATTATTGTCATTAACTTTATTTCAATACACAAGTAACAATGCACTTGTATATTATATAATTTCACTTTTATTATATAATTTCACTTCATACCATATATATTTTTGGTATATTACTCGACCGGTTTCACTTTTTAAGCGTCTTAGGATGTAATACACTCAACTGGTAATTGACTGTTATAAAATATAAACAAACATAAATATTGTCTGTAAAAGATCTTTAATAAACCTACCTACCTACCTGTTAAATTTACCTGTTAAAAAGCTTAAATATCGTTCAAGAGTATTGTTAGTCTAAGCGATTCACACTTAAATTGTGGGAATTTTTCATTTAAAATTATATTGTACAACAAGCTATTACCCGCGGATTTGCTCACGCCTAATTACTTTAGAACTTATTTAACCTTTATTTATAAGCTACCCTCTTAAGGATCGAATTTTGAAAAACGCTTAAACAAGTAATTCATTATTATTTTTTTTGTACTCAATTCATACGAAATTCCATGCAAATATACCAGGGAATAAAAGTTTTATACAAACTTTTATCCCCTATTTCACCCCCTTTGGTGTTGAATTATGAAAAATCCTTCCTTAGTGCATGCATACATCATAAGAGAAATACGTGTGCGAAATTTCAAGTTTCTAGCTCTATGGTCTGTCACTTTTGCCTTTTATATATTATATAGATAAATTTAAAACTATAAATATGAAAAAATATGTAAAATATAAAAACCACAATAAAAAAATTAAGTATGCCATATGAATTATATCAACTAAAATAAATTAATAACAAAAATAGATTAACAGACCTACTGCATATTATACACTCATTAACGTTAAAATTTAGTAAAGATATTTTTAATGTCAAATTAATAATATAAATTTAAATAATTAATTAATAACATAGAATAATAATGATAAAATAATACAAAACAAACTAATAACCAGAAATGTCACATTTAAATTTCATAAAAATATTAAATTGAATTACGTCAATTAATAGAAATATTATTTTATTATTAATAAAAAAAAAGTATCTTCACGTCCGTATCCCCGAAGGGGTAGGCAGAGGTACAATAAGTGCACCCATAAATGTGATAGGTGGCAAGCCTATCGCCAACCGGGCACTTTCCAATCCCGGGCAACTTTGTGTTTATCAGAAAATTGAAAAAACACTTTTTATGTGCCTGACCCGGGAATCGAACCCGGGACCTCATGTGGTCAACGCCAACGCTGGACCACTAGACTACAGAGGCGGCAGGAATAGGAATATAAAAATATTATATTCCTATTCCTGTCGCAAAAGCGTCAGTGCTTGTCACTGTCGTGTTCCGATTTAGAGGTAAGATAGCCAGTAAACTTATGAATGTGGTATTACACCTCGCCACAAGATAGCAACGCACTATATATATATATATATATATATATATATATATATATATATATATATATATATATATATATATATATATATATATTATATATATATATTACTTGTACTAGATAAGGTTTAACAAAGGGAAAGAATTTAGCTCCGTCTGGTCATTTTTAACAGTTTTTGTTCACCTTTGTTTCTAATAATTTCTAGCGCTTCTATGGCGCCCACGATGGTGATGGAATTTAACCAATACCATTTTAAGGGACATAAATTCTCTGATTTTTGTATGTATGTATAAATATTTGTTCCACGATAACTCGAGTACGATCATTTGTATCGGATCCTGATATCCACTTACAGCCTGCACAATTTACAAACACACCGCAGCATTGACTCGGTCTACTGTTTCGGCCCATTAACATTTGCAATCCTGGTCCAATGAGTCGAAATCATGATGCCACATACTCTCCCACTTATTGTCAAGATACTAACCTAAGCTGATGATGATTCAGATCTTGATGCTGTTTGAAGGAATAAATTATAAAATTCTTTGGGATGGTCCGGACCCGCTGAATAGACCATCCAGCATTTTGTTCTACTTTTTTAGAGTAAAAAAAATATATTCAGCAAATTTTAGATGATTTTCGCGATTTTTTACCAAAATTTTTTTGGAACTACGTCATTTGATTAATTATTTATTGGAAAAAACGAGTAGGCTACCTCAAAATAATGAGTAAAAAAATTTTGATTTTCTGAAAATTTTTCTTTTTTATAAGGTACAAATTCTACCCCCCTACTAAGAAAATAGTTTTTTTTTTATTTTCGACTCTCCCTATTAAATATAGCTCCATAACGTTAATTGTGCCTAGAATATTTTATCATACAAATAACAATTCATTCTCTAAAATTATTTAAGTTTATTAGTTACACAGGTTATGTAATATCTTTGTAACTAATTTCAGAAATTCAATTTCTGTATTTCAATTATACCGAACTATTGCGAAATCTACGAGTAGATCAATGAAGGTAGTTAACAGAGCCAAAACCATTTTGTTATTTTGTTAATTTTATTATTTCACTCAGATATTGTTTTGTTTCAGATAAGTTTTGGTATGTTAATTATTTTTTCCGTATTAAAGAATAGACCAAGTGCCGTTCTGCCAGCTAATTCGTAAAAGTCCACTGATTGGATATACTTGTAACTACCATCGTGACTATTAGGTGGTAGAGTTCCACATTGACTCACCCGGGTATTTAGTCCCACCGCCTTACCTATTCCTGCCATCATAGCGTCAATTGCTTGTCATTGTCGTATTCAAGTCTGGTGGGTAAGGTAGCCGGTAGACTTATGCATGTGGCATGGCACCCAATAGGATTGCATCATTAACATTCATTATTGGTGTCTATAGACGATGAGAAGAGCCATCTATACCAACGTCTCGATCAGCTCTGCTACCAACGCCTTACCTATTCACCTATTTCTGCCACGATAGCCTCAAGGAGTCTAAGGTGCATGTGGTATTAACACACGCCACACGGATAACAATGTAGTATTAATATCTTAAGAGCCTGAAACATAATTAATTTGTTCCAGGACTGAATGGATGTTATGAATTGGAACTGGAATAAACTAGTGAAAATTACATTACATAACATTAGTTAATATTGTGTAGAATTAAAAAAATACTTTATTTAATGTTTGTGTTTTTCGTGATAATGTTTAATTTTTTTAGATTTTTTTATATTATTTACTTAGTGGGATTTTATTTATCTTATTTGTTTAAGGGTTAAAAATTTATTATGCTTGAAATGCCACAATATTGTATAATAGGGTGTTGCACACGGCACGATCGCGCGGTAAAAGCACGAAGAGCAAGCGCAGCAGGAACGCGCCCCTAGACTTGCTACACACGGACAATCCACATAGATCACCGAAACAGCATTTCTTTACTCAATATTACACACGGCACGATCTCGCGGTGATAGCACGAACTGCAAGAGTAACAGGAACGTGCCTATTAACACAGTATAAGGATATATTTTTACTATGCTATTAACGTCAATCATGGGACTATAGGACCTTTAGCGGATTTCACATTTTCACTTCCAGATCTCACATCGATCTGGTTAGTCATAGAATTATAGTTTAAGTAGTCTCTTTGTGTCTTTCTCACACCGTGATATTAGCAGAATTATTTTGCTAGTCAATAGTAAAAGCCACATAACAACTATCATATTTTTTTCTGCAATCTAGACCAAATAACGTTAGGACTTAAGATTTTGGATGAGTAGAACTACGTTTTTTTTATTATCGATAGGGAAGCGCTTGACCACGATCTCGCCTCGCCTGGTAAGCTAAGATGCGGCCTAAGGTGTAACGCGCTTCCCTAGAAGGTACCTGTTCACTCTTCTCTTGAAGATCCGCAGATTGTACTATTCGTCGGGGAACATAGACTCAGAACAGAGACTCAGGAAGCATGTTCCAGTCCCTTGCGGTTCGAATGAAGAATGTCGAGTCGAACCAGAAGGGAACGATTAAGGCGAGGTATTTAGACGCGGGCCAATTCTATAGAAAATGGGTAGCGCGGTATGTTCTGAAACCGCTGAAAAACGTGTTAATTTTACGGATAAATAAATATAGGACATCAGCTGAAAACTAAAATTTTGCACATTTTTTTTTGCATTTACAACTAAATATCACCATATAAAAATCATGTGGAAGATTAGAAATATTATTAACAAATTATTTGTTTTAGAGATTTTTTTAGCCTGTATTCGGAATTTTATACGATTGTGTAAAGTAAATTCTATCATGTAATGAGTTAGCACATTCTGTAGATAATATCTTCAGGCATATCGTGTAATTTTTGTAAAATTGTTATTTAACAATCAATACAAAATAACGTGATTAAACAAACCAGTTTTTTCCCGTTTGTCGCGATGCCTCGCCTTAAGGCATCTTTCACGGCTGTAAAATGCTAGAAGACGACCAACACCAGTTAAAACTAAAATATTATTAGTGTATTGCTAACTTTAAACCTGTAAATTAATGATCATCGACTGAGTATGTCTAGTAATGTTTTTTTCATACCATAGGATAGCAATTAACCTGATGGTTCTCTCGATACAAAGAGACAATTATCTCTTATAGACATCAGCGATATTAATGTTGTGGAATTACAAATATTTAAGTTTATTGGCTACAATACTTATTAATTAATTTACTTGTACAATGTCACAGAAACAAAATCGAATTTCGTTGCTTGTTATTAACTGTAAATACCCTAAAATGACTTTATAAGCGAAAGCGAATTGTAATTATTTTATTGTGAAACAGTACAAGTGAATATATATTATTAACTAGCGCAGCTTCGCCCGCGAGTAAATTAACATGTCGTCATGATAACTGTTCATACAAATTTCATCCCCTATTTCAACCCTTTAAGGGTTGATTTTGGAACAAAAAAATTCCCTATGTTTGACCCCGGCTCTCAAACTACTTCCATGCCAAATTGAAAGTGAAAGCGTAACAGACAGACAGACAGACTTTCACATTTATAATATTAGTATGGATATTATAAATTCGAAAGATTGGATGGATGGATGTTTGTTACTCAATCACGCAAAAACTACTAAATGGATTTAAATAAAATTTAGCACACAGGTAGACAATGACTCAACATTTATACTTTTAACTTAACATCATAGACTACTTTTTATCTTGGAAAAATTATGTGATAACGCGAAATTCACCAGAAACTATTGTAATGCAGCAGACTGCACGCTGCAGCCAGTTAATTAATAAATATTGTATTAAAATGGTGTTTCACCAAGTGCTGACGATGAAAGTGTAGAATTTATTGGCTACCTTACTGAAATATACCATGGTAGCAACGACGCTAGTGCGGCTATAGGTACGTTACGTACGATATATGAATAGGTATATATAGGTACGTGGTGTTACCAAAATCAGAACGAAATATTGCCGGACTCTCCAATTTAGTAGCCATGATGATAGTTACATGTTGTAGCTATTTCCCACCTTTTATTATAGGTCAAGAAAGGAAAAACGACATTGTTGTTGGCCGTTTTATGGACGTTAACGACCAAGGATTTAAATATCGGTATTTTGTGGTAATGTTATTGCTTGCGGTATGACATAACGTTATTTTCATGCATAGTGTTATCCAAAAATGTTACAGAATTTATTACTGTTTAGTATCGTTGTTCATTATGTTCTGTTATACACTACGAATTAACGTTATGGTATATTATATGGTATTATGACGTTGTCTTCTAGCGCTAGTTGGCAAGCCAATCACGAAACAGCATGAATCGTCGCATACATATTACGGTACAATACATATACGGTACACGGTATAATACATATAACGTTATTTAGCGTTAACAATTTCATTCTGTTATTTGAGCAGCGATCCATATAGTGTTTAAAAATAATTAAATTTGTTACCGAGATATCGCTATAGTAATAACGTTAAGTATCGTAAAATAAGTTCTGTTATCTGATAACGTTTTAAATCCTTTTTAACGACGTCATCTAGTTAATTATAATAACTATAACTCCAAAACAGAAACTACATCAATAGTCTAACCAAATTTCATTTTAAGCCGATTCAGCGTATTCCAATGCAATGTTATTATACATGGATCCTAAGCATACTTAAACATGGGCCGCCACGCGCATTGAAAATAAGCTGCTGTTCAAATTTCCAGTGGCCTGCGTTACATTAGTCTGGATTTTGTGCGATATTTAGTCCGCTTAAGTTGTTATTTCCTAATATTCCAAGAGATTTTGATAAAATTACAAAAATAGTTTGGAAAATCAATAAGCGCGCTCCTCAATAAATTTGTTTTCGTAATAGGCTTGTGTCTACTCAGAATGAATCGGATATATTATAGTTTTTAATGATCTATTACGATATAGAAATAACAAAAAACTAAAAAAATTGTTATTTAAAAATATAAGGAATATGTTTTCAGGAAAAATTCGGCAAAAATATATATTAAATCACCTGACAGTGAACGCAAATCTGAAAGCGTTACGTCACGTCGTGGTAAAACGTTATCTTGTTTTTTTAATATCGATAGGGAAGCGCTTGGCCATGATCTCACCTGATGGTAAGCTAAGATGCGGCCTAAGATGGAACGCGCTTCCCTAGAAGGCACCTGTTCACTCTTCTCTTGAAGATTCCTAGTTTTTTTTTTTAAATTATTATCGATAGGTAAGCGCTTGACCTCGATCTCGCCTGATAGTAAGCTAAGATGAGGCCTAAGATGGAACGCACTTCCCGAGAAAGTACCTGTTCACTCTTCTCTTGAAGATCCCCAGATTGTACTCGTCGGGGAACACAGACTCAGGAAACATGTTCCACTTCCTTGCGGTTCGAATGAAGAATGTCAAGTCGACCCGCTTTGTCCGGGTACGTCAAATGTCCACCATATGGCGATGCCTAGAATCTGTGCGCCTCGACGATCGATAGAAAAACGGCGATGGCGGAATCAAGTCGTGCAATTCCGCAGCGCACTCTCCAAAGTGTATCCGATAAATAACCGATAAACTAGCCACTCTGCGGCGATGAGTTAAAATCCACTCTTGGTCTCATTTTCATACTAACCACAGAGAATGTGTGGTTAGTATGAACCACGGTGTGACGTCATTAAGACACACGCCTAGCTAGTCCAGAGCGCTTTTGCGGCAAATAATTCAATTTTAAAACGCGAAATTTTTATTATATATCTATGGTGTTTAACAAAAATAAATTGTTTTTTGGTTAATATACCTAACAAAATGAACTACATTTTTTATATGACATAAGATAGCAAACAAGAAGATAGCTCTTCTGATGGAAAGAGAAACTATGGCCTATAGACTTCAAATTTATTTATTTTGCAAAGATCAGGGTAACATAAAATGTTGTTTCTAAGACACCGAAGATGATAATGGTGCGATGCTATCCGAGAAGCGGGATGGTAATGCCATATGTCTAAGTCTACTGGTTACCTTATCCTTCAAACCCAAACACGATATTGACCAACATTGACGCTATTACCGCAGGAATTGGTAAGGCGGTGGTACCAAATACCTGGGCGAGACGTTGCGGAATTCTATCACATAATAGCCATGATGGTAGTGACGTTACATCACGATCAAAGCTTATTCTTTATGTCTCACTCAATTGGTATTTCATCAACTTATTATATATGCCTTTCACACAAATTCTTTTTCCTGCCAGGAATCAAACCCGAGCCCCATCAATTGCGAAGACAGTGCCGCTACCTCGACTAAAGGGGCGGTCTCAATATAAATTTAATTTATACATACCCGTCGATATTGCTATAAATTCTCGCAATTTTGACAGGTAATAGTTTCGTAACTACATTTAAATATCAATGTCAATGTTTAAATTAAGTTCATCTACTTTAGTCCGCAAGACGTCACACTGTTTGTTTAATTATGAATAGGCACATGAAATTTAGCGAGTGGATTTGTTTTGATGAGTTTACTAAAGATTCTTTCCTCGCATTTTTTTAAAAGTGCTGAAAAAATCCCTTGATAACGTTATATATAACCTATCGGTCTGATAAAATGCCGCAAGCAATTTGTAGGATACGATACCACTCAATAACATTAATAATTTTTATGAGTATATATTTATTACTGTCCCAAAAAGGGTAAATACGGTATTTGCTGTAGAAAAACTCATCAGGGCATTTTTGTGGAACAAAATATTTTTCGTATTACTTATTACATTATCTTGTACATGCATTAAAACTGAGTAAACATCAAGGAACAAAAACTTATGAAATTATGAAAAAGCAAATATAAACTACTAGCTGCAGCCCGCTGTATTACAAAAGTTTTTGGTGAATCTTGCGGAAAAACTCATTTTCCGGAGAATCAGTAACCTATGTGTTATTGCAGGTCATTATCTACCTGTGTGCCAAATTTCAATCAAATCCATTCAGTATTTTTGGCATGATTGACTAACAAACATCCATTTATCCATACATTGAAAAACTTCCAAGCTTTCGCATTTATAATATTAATTTAGATGTATATATTTATTTCTGTCCCAAAAAAATGGTTAAATACGGTTTTTGTTGTAAACAAGCTCATCAGCGCATTTTTGTGGGACAAAATATTTTTCGAATAACTTCGAATATGTAACCATTAAGGAATAAAAAATTATTAATTCGGCATACATATTTTAATAAATAAAATATGTATGCCGAATTAATAAGTTTTTAAAAAAGCAGCGCTTTCAAAAAAAGTCATAAAGAGATTTTAATACACTGAAAGAATAAATTATAAAAATTCGAGCATCAATGCTTTATAAAGTAAAGTGATACTCCTTTAATGCTTCGCGCTTTTAAGAGTGACGTGATATTTGAATCTCCAACATGTTTCGATTACGAAGTGAAATGTGCGTTGAGTGCATAATTTGTGTATACTGACTTTGCTACTGACGTGGATGAAAAAATACTAGACGAATGTGGCCCATTCTACCGCTGGATTCTTTAATTATCAAATCTTGGATAAGTTTTTCCCACTCCTTACGCTACCTTTTCTTTCAGTCGCATCCCAGCAGTTACATATAAGTTTTTGCGGAACTTCTGCAAATTAAATACCTTATTTTCGTCTTTTAACTATGAATTTCCGTAAAGTAACGCCTGAATCTATAAAATTTGGTAGAATCGCCAAAAGGAAACCAATCCTTTTTACTTTTTATATCATAAGATAGCAAACAGGCAAATGGGTCTCCTAGTAGAAAGAGTCAACCATCGCCTATTGATACCAAAGATGGTAGTGGTGCGTTGCTATCTTGCGGCGAGGTCTAATGCCACATGTATAAGTTTATCTGCTACCTTACACTCCAAACTGAAACACGACGGTGACAAGTGCTGACGCTATCGCGGCAGGACTTATTCCTGACAAAGCGATGGTACCAGACCCGTGCGAGATAATGAAGAACTCTACTACCTAGTAGCATCATCGGACATCGCGTCAAAATTTGAAATTCCATCCTCACCATCTCGATGTATGGAAATCCACAACTGTGCGTTTTTCTCGACACTTTTTGCCTCGCACTACTTCGTTGTGGAACCAATTACCGGCAGGGGTGTTTCCAAACGGATACGACTTGGGGGCCTTCAAGAAAAGAGCTTACTCATTCTTAAAAGGCCGGCAACGCAACTGCAAGACCTCTGGTATTGTGGATGTCCATGGGCGGCGGTGATCACTTACCATCAGGTGCACCTCCTGCTCGTTTGCCCCCTCTTCTATAAAACAAAGCCTCGGCCGCCTTTTACGACCTGACTTTCAGAACCGTAGTTTTTCTATTCTTTCCAAAAGAGCCCGGACCATACCCACGAAGCGTCAAGTATGTATTCATCATTTAATAAACAATGTGATGTTCTGTGGACTACTTTTGAAGATTGATTTCCAAAGCTTCGATTAATTAAACTTTCAGTTACTCTTGTCTCAAATGATATTACTAAATATTTTGCTATTGAAATAACAATTAAATGTTTAAGTTTGTTGCTCTGTTTATACGTTTTCTTCAATTGTGGCCTAGGGGTTAGCTTATTCGGCTCAGACCTAGTCATGAGTCCGGGTGTGGTCCCCGGAATAGGTAAAAGTTTAACTAAGGTTTTTTAAGCTATTGCATAGGAATTTATCATCTACGTACAACAGTGAATATCTGTACTCGTATAATTTGTGTACAAAGTGTTTTAAATATGAATAAACAAAGTGCATTTATTAAATATTCCTGAAGAACCGACATGTATTGAAAGACAATTAAAATATTATGAGCAATATTAACATCTCATTTATTTAATAAAAGAAAAAAAATTGTTTTTTTATCGGTCACCACACTCAAAGTGTAACTTGAATTAATATCAAAGAAAAAAAACAAAGAAAAAAAATACTGCATAAATAAAATAAATATATAATTGTAATTGCATAAGTTGACAAAAAATGCTATGCATAGCTTTACCGCGGCAGTCTCCGAGTGCCACACGTCTTTTTTAAGTGTAATATCTTTCCTCTCGCTTTCGTGTAATCTGTGGAAGTTTTTTGGAGTTGTCTATTTTGTGAAATGCCTCGATAATGTAAAACAGGAACCCGAGCAATCGTGCTATTTGAAATGATATTTATAACTTCCCGCTACGTATGTAGATAAGGAAGTTACTAATTTTGCCCCGATTTTCGAAAATCGAGTTTTCACCCGATCTCCGCGTTTTGAAGTCCTAGAAACATTTTCCCACTAGTTTCATGATGACGTCAATATTTCTTTATGTATGCGTGTATGGTGTGTGTAATGTGGTGTGTGTACGTGTGTGAGTGTGCATGTAAATGTCTCATAACTTTTGAACTTGACCGATTGAAACGCAGTTAATGACATTCGATTGGGTTATGCTCAACTTAGATTTCCTGAAAATTTGAACCAATTCGGTCGAGAATAGTTTGAGAAATTTTGAAAAAAAGAAACAAAAAATAATTGTCGAAACATTAATTTTTAATATAACTTTCAAATTAATATACCGATTGTGTAAAAAATGCGTCAAATGCATAAATTGCATCAAAATCGGTTTGCCGTTTGGGAGTCATCGTCGACGCAAAATTTTGAAATGTGTTTTTTAACCTAACTTCGAACTTTTTTAAACAATCGTTTTTTTTTTACTTCTGCAATATTTTAGCACTAACAAAAACTACGTGAAATAGCGTTTTAAAACTGAAAATCAGACTAAATTTTCAAAACTTACAGCTTTCCAAATATTAAAATTACGTTGTTTACAGCAAACTCACTTATTATTTTTAAAATTAGTTTCTGGCTAAAATACCGATTTATTTGAAAATCTAGTCAGCTTTTCTACTTTCAAAACGGCGTCAAATACCGCAAATTGGATCAAATTTCGATGATTCGTTCGGCATTTCTCAATGACGCAAGTTTTTGTAAAAAGGCTTTTTTTGACATTTCTTCGACATTTTTGAACCTGTGGTCTAGTGGTCCAGCGTTGGCGTTGACCACATGAGATCCCGGGATTCCCGGGTCGGGCACATAAAAAAGTGTTTTTTCAGTTTTCTGATAAACACAACGTTGCCCGGGATTGGAAAGTGCCGGTTGTCTATAGGCTTGCCACCTATCACATTTGTGAGACCAAGTATCTTCGGCTAGTCGTGGGTGCACTTGTTGTACCTCTGCCTACCCCTTCGGGGATATGAGCGTGAAGATAATTTTTAAATAAATAAATATTAACGGGACAATTTACACTTATTGACCCCAAAGTAAGCAAATTATTTGCTTGTGTTATGGGTCGCTAGTCAACGATATTAATAAATTCATATATAGATACTGGAAGGAATCGTAGGAAAATCAATGTATGTCAAAAAGTACTGCATGGATTTACTTCAAATTTTGCATGAATATTACTAACAGGTCGGGTTAACATACAGGCTACATATTATCACGCTATCACCTACGGGGGAGGAGCTGTGCGGTGTAAGCGAAGTCCGCGCCACGAAGTCACGGGCAACAGCTAGTATTAAAATACACACCCAAATCTGGAAATACAAACATTTATGCTCATCACACAAATGCTTGTCCCCGTCGCGAATCGAACCTGAGCCTCGTCGATTACGTACCAGGGTCGCTAACCACTCCACCAACGGGACGGTCCATTATCCAGTAAATATATTTAGTAGGGACACCCGTGCGTAAGTATCGAAGTTCATTGTTTAAAAACAGCGATTGTCTACACCACGAGTTCAACAAGCGTCATAAGCGGCCCGCGCGGTGTCTGTACTTTTTGAATAATGGCCGTGAAGATGCTTTTTTTGAACCTTTTAATTTTGTTTTGTAGCTAAATAAAGCAAATTAGAGCTTAAAGTTTCTTTGAACGCCATTCAAAAGACCAAAACCGATCATCTTTTAGAAAATATACATCTTTTTTAACATTTAACCGCCCCGTTAGTCGAGTGGTTACCGACCCTGAATACGCAATCGACAGGGCTCGGGTTCGATCCCCGACAGGGACAAGCATTTGTATGATGAGCATAGATGTTTGTATTTCTGGGTTTGGGTGTTTGTAATAGTATTTGCATATGTATTTCTATGTTTTAATACCATTGACTAACACCCATAACACAAACAAATAATTTGCTTACTTTGGGGTTAGATGAATAAGTGTAATTTGTCCCGTAAATATTTATTATTTATTTATTTATTAAAATACTATTATTTTTACAAACTAAAGTTTTGTTATGTGTTCATAAATTCATGCTAGGTATAGTTTTTTCTTTATTAATCTAAAATACCTTAATTTAGGGGAAAGTTTCAGGGGAGGGAGGGTCAACCGGTAAACAGATTTTTTTAAATAACAATAGCTGATGGCCTCAAGGTTCATAACAGTGACACCGAACTAGTTTGAAATAAAAAAAGGCGCACTATTTGATATAACCAATGAACGCGTGCTATTTGACTTTACCAATATCACTTAGATATTAGATGTTGCGCATCACATGCGAATACCGTGGCTCGCTCGCTTTTTTCAGACTAATGGCCCAAAATCCTTATTTTTTTATCAAATAGCAAACAAGTATGATAAGTAGACAGCAACAATTTTAATGCTGCGTTGTAATTTTTATGGCGAGGTCTTAATGCGACATGTATTATTTTACCGGCTACCTTACCCTTCAAACCGAAACACGACAGTGACAAGCATTTTCGCTATTGCGGCAGGAATACCCAAGGTGGACTAGACTCAGACGGGATAATCCAAAACATCTACCGCCTAGTAACCATGATGGTAGTGATTCGCATAGCATGGTGTGTAAACTCTTTGTTTTACGTGTTAGCACTTTGAAACTAACAGTTAAAACACTTGTAATTTACTATGTCAATGATGACGAATGGATATACAAGTCTTTAACGGCTGCGAAACGTCAAACCGCATGTTTACTGTCGGTTTAATTAGTGAAGTTTGATCATTTGAATAAGACACCGCTCATTCTGGCACTTTCATTCTCAAGTTGCTACATCCTAGTCAATGATATTCAGGCTTTACTTTGCAGAAATTCGTAACTAAAACATGGTTCAACAAGTAAACAAACAGGTTCTACAAGTGTAAGGATAACTGGTAGAAAATGTCTTTAGATGTTAAGTTCGCCTGTTGTATATTTATGTTAAGTTCGCCTGTTGTATATTTATGTTAAGTTCGCCTGTTGTATATTTTGTGCTATAAAGAGTTTAAATAAATAAATAAAAAGGTAAAATTAATTAAATTTTATTAAAAAGGATAAATTTTACATTTTTGTCCTTAATATATAAACTAGTAATTGCTTTGTGATTGAAATTTGACCAAGACTAAACAATAAATTTTTATAAATTATAAATATAAATAAATATTCACGGGACAAATTACACTGATCTAACACCAAAGTAAGCAAATTATTTGCTTGTGTTATGGGTGTTAGTCAACGATACTAATACATAGAAACACATATATAATGTTGTAAATTCCCTACATTTAGCAATTAAAGTGGTGCATGAGAGAATATGGGCAACGGCCAGATTCCGCCCTTGTATGAAATATTAATAACTGCCTTATCTAATTAAAACAACGTAATCAGTTTTTACAATTTTATATTTTCTTTCACATTGTCTAATGTAACCAAAACCCTAATTATTATAGTCTAATTTTAACATTCTATCTTTTAATTCACATAATGATGATGAAATATAATATAAATTAACAAATACATGCAGTACCTTAAATTGCTTATGCACGTTCTGTATTATTCAAATACTATCGTACTTTTTAACGGAGGCCAGAGTGTGTTACACTGATTGATGCAAGAGACTGAATGCCCGAGTTTTCAACCCGTCTTATCCGCCATTGTTGTTTTTTCGTGCAAGCTCTGTAATACCAGAGTAAATAATTTTAATTCGCACAAACAACGATGTCGGGCAAAATGTTGCCTTATTAAATAAAAACCTAACAATAAATACCGGAATATATTTAATAAACACCCAAACTCGGAAATACACACATTTACGCTCATCACATAAATGCTTGTCCCCGTCGGGGATCGAACCCGAGCCCCATCGATTGCGTAGTCAGGGTCACTGACCACTCGACCAACGGAGCGATCTATAAACACTAAATAATAAAATATCTTTTAAGTTTGACATTGACTTTAGCTGTTTATTTTTTACTAGCTGTTGCCCGCGACTTCGTTCGCGCGGTCTTCGTTCACTCCGCACAGCTCTCCTCCGTAGGTGATAGCGTAATAATATGTAGCCTATATCTTGACTCGACCTGTTAGTAATATTCATGCAAAGTTTGAAGTAAATCCATGCAGTACTTTTTGAGTTTACCCCGGACATACATTGACTTTCTTACGATTTTATTATATATATAGATTTATATAGTTTATTTTTATTATTTTGATGTATTTTCAATGCATCACTACGTAGTATAAAATAATGTTGCTTTCCGCTATCTGTCCCTATTAGGTATGGAAATTATTGTTAAATCAGATTAACTGTTACGTTGTTAAAGTTAATTAATATTTAAGTTATTTATTAATGTTATATTATATCAGTAGCGCATATATAATAAGTATTAGAAGCAATAAAAACGCGAAGCTACCAAATAAAGGTCCTCTAGGATGGTTTTGATAACTTTTAACAGTTATTATTATCACGGTCTCTCGAAATATTTTTAATAACAGTATTATCATAAATCAAGTTAGCGAGCAAAAAAACGCTCTTATAAATATTTTTAACTTGCTGACCCGGCAAACGTTGTTTTGCCTTACATATTAGGAATCCATAGCGGTCAAACAACGTGACACTTAATTTATATAAGTATACGGGATTAAACTTTATATGGTGGTTAAGTATTCTTAAATTTTCTAATTTTCCGCGCAATTTTCTTAATATTTTCTTTTATAAGAACCTTCTCCTTACAATTACAAACACAACAAAAAAAAATTACCGAAATTGGTCCAGCTATTCAGGCGTGATGTCGTGATCAAGGAAAATAGGGATTGATTTTTATGTATATAACATTATTATCATATATCAAGTTATTGGTAATTTCGGTGATGCAAAAAAATTACTTTTAACAGTATTTGCTAAATAAATAAAATAAAAATAAATAACAGTTGTTAATTGTTAAAAAATTTAGTACGAAATTTAATATGTTAACTGTTAAATGATCCATGCCTAGTCCCTATGTATGCTTAGATCTTTAAAACTACGCAACGGTTTTTTTATTATCGATAGGGAAGCGCTTGACACGATCTCGCCTGATGGTAAGCTAAGATGCGGCCTAAGATGGAACGCGCTTCCCTAGAAGATACCTTCTCTTTTGATGTCGTTGTTTTAATAGATAGTGTGATTTAAGGGGAAGGCTTATGTGTATAATAACATTTTATGGCAAAAATACGGGTTTGCCGAGTCAGCTAGTATTATTTAAAAATATAAGGTTCTGCAGTCTTCGCAATGTGTGTACCAAAGTTATAAATACACCTTTAAGTGTACCAAATGTCATATTCCACCGTCTATAAATACCTTAAGTGTACCAAATTATTCCACCGTTTGCGCATTTGTTTTAAAAAGGTTTAGAAAGTTTTTTCTTCACGTATTAATATATGTATAGAAACACGAGTACCTACGTAACATATTACGTCATTAAAATAATGCCTCAGGAAAATAATTTCCGTTTAAAATCAATATTTACGCTTCCTCAAAAATTATCATAAATAACTTTGAAATATTTTATCGTGAGCCCTTAGCAAGATAGGGTTGGTACCTATCCGGGATTAAATAGGAATTCACAACTGTGAATTGTTTATATTTCTAACTAGTCGTGCCCTTGACTTCGTCCACGGGGAAAAAATTTTAAATAAAAGTAGCCATTGAAAGTCTCGTCGAAATTAGTGTAGCCATTTCAAAGATTAGCCGGAACAATCAGACAGACAAAAAGTATCTTCACGCCCGTATCCCCGAAAGGGTAGGCAGAGGTACAACAAGTGCACCCACGATTAGCCGAAGATACTTGGTCCCACAAATCTGATAGGTGGCAAGCCTATCGCCAACCAGGCACTTTCCAATCCCGGGCAACGTTGTGTTTATCAGAAAACTGAAAAAACACTTTTTTATGTGCCTGACCCGGGAATCGAACCCGGGACCTCATCTGGTCGACGCCAACGCTGGACCACTAGACCACAGAGGCGATGACAAAAATTGTAAAAAAAAAATTGGTATATGTACCGTGTATACAATATAAATCCATGCACTTAGTACAAAGTAGTTTTTTTAATATCACAGACACTCCAATTTTATTTATCTGTACAGAAGATGTTGAGGCCACATTATCGCCCGCAGGTTCGTGGTGCGTCATCGCAATAAAACTTGTGGTTGCGCTATGGCGAACACTCTGTCGATAATAGTCTATTTTGCTCCAACTTGCTATGAACACTGAGACAAAAAGAGATGAACTTATTTTCGGTAAAAATTGACAGAAGATCGAAGTTTCGTAATTCAGCGAAGTGGTTGACAACACATCGCGATTAAACGCACATTCGTGATATGGCGATAATCTAGCTCCACCATAACTTAAAATTTTTAAAATTAAATCGTGTGTATTTCGGACGAGCGGTTATAATTTAAGTAATGAAGGAATCATCCATACTCGACCGCCTCGTTGGTCGAGTGGTTAGCGGTCCTGACTACGCATTCAACGGGGCTCGGGTTCGATCCCCGACGGGGACAAGCATTTGTGTGATGAGCATAAATGTTTATATTTCCGGGTTTGGGTGTTTATTATATATATTCTGGTATTTATATATGTATTTCTATGTATTAGTATCGTTAACTAACACCAATAACACAAGCAAATATTTGCTTACTTTGGGGTTAGATCAGTAAGTGTAATTTGTTCCGTGAATACTATGTAATATATATATACTGTTATACTATTACTATGTTTACTATACATTACTATATTACTATATACCTATCTACATATATAAAAATCAATTGCTGTTCGTTAGTCTCGCTAAAACTCGAGGAGGGCTAAACCGATTGTGCTAATTTTGGTTTTGAATTAATTGTTTAAGTCCAGAGAAGATTTCAAAAGGTGAGAAAATATAGAAAAAAAATAATAGTAGTTAAAAAGGCAAAACAACGTTTGCCGGGTCAGCTATTTACTCTATAATATTATAAATGCAAAGTCTGTCTGTCTGTTAACGCTTTCACGGCTAAACCGCTAGACTGATTTTTATGTAATTTGGCAAGGAAATAATTGAAGATCCGGGATCAAACCTAGGCTATTTTTTTTTTCAAAAATTAACCCCTAAAGAGCTGAAATAGGGAATGAAATTTGTATGAAAAACTATATCGTCGACGTGTTAATATACTCCTGGGCGAAGCAGCGCGGTTCAGCTAGTACTCTATAATTTTAATTCATTAGCTGTTTATGTTTTTGTGAATCCTACGGGTAATTCTTATTCAGAATAAATAGCAGTTCAAATATTAGCGAACTCTTATTTATCTTGTGTCTCTCGTTATAATTTTTTTCTTGCTATATAAGATACCAAACAGGCAGCTCCTGATGGAAAGATTCAACCATCGCATATAGACAACAAATATCTTAATGGTGCGTTGATATCTTGTGGCAAGGTCTAATGCCACATGCATAGACGGATAACTTAACCTCCAAGTCGGAACACGATAGTGACAAGCACTGACGCTATTGCGGGAGGAATAGGTAAGGCGGCGGTATCAAACCCGGGCGAGACAATGCAGAACTCTACCATCTAATAGCTACAATGGTAGTGACTCGCATAGCCAATCGGTCGGTCAAATTTATTTCTGGACTAGCCCTGATAAGTAAGGATAAATCACTTTTATAAAACTTTTAATGACGATCGTGGCGCGATGCCTAAAAAACTTGAGTCGTCTGGTGCCGATCTTTTGTTTGAATATGCCTGAACTTTTGATTATATACGAGCATGTGTTTAGTTCACTAATAGTGGGTGGTTCAGCTATCTTTTTTGAAACCTGGGTTCGATTTATGGATTAAGCAAATGTAATGTTTTCTATTGCGCCATTTAATAAATGTTTCATTAAAATTAAAAAACATAGTTTTAAGATTAACAAAAAAAGTATACATTTCTTTTTTTTAATTTACTAGAAAAGGATTTTATATATTTGAAACATGAATCCTAACTTGTTAAAGCGATAGCTTTTTATATTACTCCAAGGTTGATATTTAATTAGCGATAGAAGTTTTCTCATTATAACATGGTGTAAGAAGACTTCAAATACCACATCTGTTCTATAAAGATCCATTATGATAATGGAACGCAGAAGATTTGACCTTGAAAACTGCAACTTTTCGCTCTTTATTCTTTCAAATTCACCAAATAGAACAAACATTCGCTAATAGACCGTGATCCTAGGAACAAACTTTTTTTTTATTAATAACAAGCTGAATTTTTGTGAACAGATTCGTTTTGACGAAACAACCATCTTTTCTATCTTCGAAAAATCTCAAATTGGGTAGATAATAAAGTTATGGGGCTTTGAAAACTTTGATTCGATGAAGGAAAAATATTTATTAATAACAATAATTATTTTTTATTTATTATATTATGAAAAACATGACGAAATTTTTGTCCTACACATTCGATGGTTTTTCTGGCGAATCCTCCACTCTAAAGTTTCAGAATTATGAGATGTTTAAATTGATATTTATTTATTTAATCAACTTAATAACAACCTAATTTTCTTACAACAACTTGTTATTTATTATTTTTATTCAAAGGTAACATTGTCCTACACGTAAAGTAGAAACTTATATTTATATCGTATTAAAAGCACTTGTACTGTTTTACTTGACTTTTTATTTATTAAAACCAACCGGTTTCGCGTTTTAACGCATCATCAGGGCAAAGTTATTATTGTTTAGTACAATTGACAATTTGACAATTGTCACAACAAAATAAAAACTGAAACAAAAAAAATAATTTGGTTTTAACAAATAAAAAGTCAAGTAAAACAGTACAAGTGCTTTTAATACGATATAAATATAAGTTAACATGGAGTTTTACCAAGTGCCGACGATATTCAGTGTTCAACGTAAAGTAGAAACTTTTCTTAGTCCAACACTCTAAAGTTTTCTTTTTATCTATCTTTATTTGTTACCCGATTCGAGATTTTTCGAAGATAGAAAAGATGGTTGTCTTGTCAAAACCCAGCTTGTCACTGTCACGTTCAGTTTGGAGAATAACGTAGCCAGTAAACTTATTCATATGATGTTAAGGCCCCGTTACAAGCATAGCAATGCACCATTAATATCCTTAGTATCTATAGTCGTGGTTATCTCTTTCCATCGGGAAAGCTCTACTGATAGTTTGCTATCTTATAAAAAAACAAAGAGTGAGGTTTTTAGTAGATAGTAATATATATATTTATGTATGACTAGCTGCAGCGTGCAGCCCCCTGCATTATACACAGTTTTTGGCGCATCCCGCAGGATCACCTCATTTTTCCGGGATAAAAGGTAGCCTATGTGCTATTCCAGGTCATCAGCTACCTGTGTGCCATATTTCATTCAAATTCGTTCAGTAGTTTTTGCGTGATTGAGTAACAAACATCCATCCAAACATCTATCCAAACATCCATCCAAACATCCAAACTCTCGGATTTATAATAATATTAATTAATTAATTAATATAGATGCAAGTTATTGAATCATCAGATAATTTATTTGGAGATTTTCTACATTAATACTTCAACGCAATATAATTGTAAATATATGTTCTAAAGTTATTCAAATACATTCAAAATATCAAACACATATATTTGCTGTCTACCTGCTTAGCATGTAATTCCAACTACTGTTACATAAAATACGCCGAAAGATTCAGGAATATTTTTGCTTCAAATATATCGCTATTACGAAATTCTGTTGAACTCTCAATGTTATGACTTATGAATCTTTGGAGTGAATGTTAACAATTTCAGTTTATATGGAAGATCTTTTTTTTTTTCGTATATATATTATTTCTCAATGAAAGTTAGAAATGATTAAAAACTGTGGTCCCACAAACAATTTTTTTTATTAATAACAAGCTGAATTTTAGTGAACAGCTTCGTTTTGACGAGACGTCCACATATTCTATCTTCGAAAATTTTAGAATCGGATAACTAATAAAGATAGATAAAAAAGAAAACTTTACAGAGCTAGACTAGAAAAAGTTTTAACTTGACGTATAGAACAAACTGATAGACCGGGATCCAAGTAACAAACTTTTTTTTGATTAACAACAAGCTGATTTTTTATGAACAACTTCGTTTCAACGAGAAAACCATCTTTTCTATCTTCAAAAAATCTCAAATTGGGTAGATAATAAAGTTATGGGGCTTTGAAAATTTTGATTCGGTAAAGGAAATAATTATTTTTTGACTTTAATCGCTTGGTTAATATAAATAATATATATGAATACAAAATGATATTTCTCGAAATACAAAAAAAACGAGATCTTCCATATAAACTTAAATAGTTAATAATGTCAATTTGTCTGTGTATGTATGTGTTCAAGTGTGTATAAGTAAGTGTTTATAACAATGAGCATCATGAAGTATTTGTAATAGCTTTCAGCTTTAATGGCATTCTTGCATAATCCAAATCTTGAAGCCAGCTGAGCTTGTGGCACAAAAAATCTCTAGAAGATAAAAGATAATTGCTTGGCTCTTTTTACTAATTTAAATGGAGTGTCTGTTTGTAATATAAAAATAACAGGTTTTTACTAAATGCATATGGATGTATACATTGTACACCTCCTCCCGCCCACACCTCCACCTTCACCACTACCTTGACTCATGGTGTCCATTAACAGTGCGGTTTAGTCGGAACTTTTTAGTTCATACCACCAAATTATGGAATGAACTCCCTAAGTCCCCTGAAAAGTATAACATTGGATCTTTTAAGAGGCGGATTAATGAATTTCTTAAGAGTCTGCGCATCTCCTCTTATGCTGTGGATGTCCATGGGCACCGATGACCACTTCCCATCAGGCAGCCCGTTTGCTCATTTGCCAGCTCATCATATAAAAAAAATATATACCAAAATAACATTTTTTACAATTTTTTCTGTCTGTTTGTCTGAGACGGCTAGACTAATTTTGACGGAACTGGCAGATAGCTGATGTAATTAGAAGCTACTTTTATTTAACTATTATTTTCTACGCGGCCGAAGTCACGGGCACAGCTAGTTTAATTATAAAACACGAGAAATTAAAATGCAGCTACATATTGTATTTGTATACTTACTTTCCCTTATTATAAAATATTCCGTTAACTCGCGTGCGTCTCTTCTGCTAAATAAATCTAATTTATCCATTCCTGTCGGCATTGTTTCAGAGTTTTCGTAACTTCATCAGGTAATTTGATAGTTTCCCAACTAAATTTAGATTATTAATGTCAGTATTTAAATCATGTTTACCTATTTTCGCAGTTATATATTATTTGTGGAATCCATCGACATAGTAATAGTCGAATCAAGCTTCAGTCAATTAAAATTTCACTTACTGTGAGTCTAAAAGTAAATTCATTAAATGGCATAACGATTTTTTTTTATTCGTAGTTATTTTTATATGTTTTCTTCAGTATTTTATAATCTCTTTATATTTTTTATAATTTATTTATAAGGGCTCTTTTGAATAATAGACAAACAGTCCTATTGCAAGTTATCACATAGAAAGTATGAGAAGGTCTCTTTTATTAAGACGATTTACTTAGTAGTAGAGTTTTACAACGTTTATGTGCAAAAGAATACGTAAAGTAGTATCACGGATTAAATGGATTCGCTTTTCAAGACAATTTCTAAGTTTATCAGTGAGCTTGCAATTACACACAGAAATACAGAGTTATACTACTTACTGATGAAATAATATATCTTCAAGTGTAATTTTTAAACCTTGTCATTTCATTCGGTACGATAAAATAATACAATACGGTTTATTTTTCTTTTTTTACGATATGTGACATATTATCTCCAAATATATGACATTTTTGACAGTGATAGGAGTGTTTGCACATATGCGTGGCGACACGTTTCCGTCCCAATAGCGTGTCTATTATTATTTATATGGTCTGTGAGTGGTACCAACCCGGATAGGGTTTGGTATCATTACCTTGCCTATTCCTTTGGTAACAATGACATTGGTTGTCAAAGAAGACATTTAAATAATAAATATAAATAATAAATATTCACGGGACAAATTACACTTACTGATCTAACCCCAAAGTAAGGAAATTATTTGCGTGTGTTATGGGTGTTAGTCAACGATACTAATACATAGAAATCCATATATAAATACTAGAATATATTTAATAAACACCCAAACCCGAAATACAAATATATATGCTCATCACATAAATGCTTGTCCCTGTCGAGGATCGAACCCGAGCCCCATCGATTGCGTAGTCAGGGTCGCTAACCACTCGACTACAACTAAAAAATCTCTAAAATTTAAATAAGTATACCATTAGTTGAAACATCATTGATATTCTAACGTAGAAAGACGCAATACTAAATTCGCACTATACTTATACAAGTTAGCATTATCTTTTTGACAGACGGGCTAGTGATGGGAAATAGAAAATATCTAGTAGTCCGAAAAATAACGTTTTAAAATACTTCTAACTGTGACGAGATAGTATGGGTGTATTATGTATGAAATTCTTTATTGCACTAGACATATAAAACATTAGGTAGAAAAGCGTCGGTGGGTCAGTATTCATAATAAGTACCTACCTATTTAATATTACACAGTTATTTTTGGACCTCTCGCCAAATTTAAATATGTGGCTCAGACCATACAAGTAAACAACTTTTCCAAAGAAATACGGACCAAAAAGTGAAAAAAAAATCAGACCCGGCATACGAAATCGAGCAGTTTTCTATGGGAGGGTCGAATTTTTTTTTTTCACTTTTTTACCTATGTTTCTTTTGAAAAGTTGGTTAGTTTCATGATCTGAGCCACCTATTTAAATTTGACACGCGGTCCAAAAATAACCTTGTACGTAACAATTAAGGTTGGAAAATAAAATAGTTTTATCTTAAAAACAGTTTTTATAAAGGAAGAGGAGCAGAGTCAAGATCATCATCTCCAGAGTTGTTGTAGCTTGTTTCATCATTGTGTCTCGAAATTCAATTATTATTTCGTGTTGAATAAAATTGTCGAAGTGGACAAAGACCCCTGATATTTTCATATGTTTTAATTTTAGCTAAATTTATTTTTATTTAGTGAAGTAAAAATGTTTGTAAGTAACTAATATTTTGAAATATACACTTAAATATTTTTCAACTGTCTGCAGCGTGCAACCTACTGCATTATGACAGTGTTTGGCGAATTCCGCCGGATCACCTAATTTTTCCAGGATTAAAGTAGTCTGGTGCTATTCCAGGTCATCGATACCTGTGTGCTAAATTTCATCCAAATCCGTTAAGTTAATTAGTTTTTGCGTGTTTAAGTAACAAACATCCACCCGTACATCCAGACATCGATACATCGATACATCCAAACATTCAAACTTTCGCGTACAAACGCAAAACTTTGAATGTTTGAATATTATTAAATATTAATATAGATTTTAAAACGTTACCTGTAAAATCCTACAATTTTTCTTACGTCCCTATCTTCGCAAGAAGATTTGCAAACTAATTTTCTTTATAGCAGTTGGCGTTACTTTGCGGAAATGCATACGCCAATGCGTATGCATTTCCACAAAGTTACGCCTGAATCATTGATATAAAAAAACCCAAGACACAATCAGTGTCTCAAAAACGTCCTCTAAAAATAAGCGCAAAATTTTAAATTGTGAGATCATTTCTAATAGAATCGCGTCGGTCGCGATACTGTCAATTTGATTACTTTTTGTACCTACATAATTTTTTAAAAAACAACAATAAATCTTGCGCTTAAGGTTCGATAAGCAAAAAAATATATTTTTGCCATATCTATAACTACTTGTGTGTAATTAGCGACACTTTTGAGTGTCAGTTTTGTTCGAGACTGTGCATCTTGAATTTTTATATCAATGGCCTGAATCTATAAAATAACATAAAATAAATTAATGGCGCGTTACGATGGAAAAGAGAAAGCGTTGGTATCAAACCCGGGCGATCACGATGTTCCGGAACTCTACGAACAGTAATAAGCTTATATTCTATACTTTCCATCATCGGTGAAATTCCATTATTTTAACACAATTGACTAATCAATTGTACTTTTATTTCACATGTGAAATTAAAGTACAAGTGATTAGTCAATTGTGTTACAATACTAAGCTTGTCACTAAGCTTGTCACAGCGTGTCACATTAATATTTTGCAATTATTTTTTAATAATTTTGTGACATTCTTTTAACATGATATTTCTTATTATTTTAATTATTATTGTTTAATAATTTTATGTCATTTTTTGACCTGATATTTCTTTTTTATAACTTTAATTGACATTCCTATTTATTTTGCCATACAAATTATATATTTTTCAAACTTCAATAAGAATTTGTTAAATATCCTCCCTTGCAGTAAAACGTGTTCTCTCCAGCTGAAAACTTTGTGTTATATGTTTTAATTAGTTGAATTAATTATATGTTTACTTATGTAGTTATAAAGTAGCTATGTTTTTGACGTCGGTAAGTGTAACCGAGCTTGCCTATGTCGAATAAATGCTATTTGAATTTGACTCTTATATTTTGGTTTGGAGTATCATAAGATAGCAAATAAGCAGATGGTTTTGATGGAAAGAGAAACCATCGCCTATAGACACCAAATATGTTAATGGTGCGTTGCTATCCGTGTGACAGAACGGTAATGCCACAGACATTACCATTCCAGAAGTCTACCGGCTACCTTACCCTCTAAATAAAAACACAACAATGACAAGCATTGACGATATTGCGGTAAGAATAAATAAGATGGTAGTACCAAATACCCGGGCTAGACGTTGTACTCTACCACCTTGTGGTGGTGGTGCTTGTTATAAAATGAGTAAAAATGGCGAGTCTTAAGTTAATTATTGAAGTAAATTTGCAAAACAAGTTGAAAGTTTTAGTTAAATAATTAGAAAATACCTTTGTTTTGTTAAAGCTTGGTAATTAAAACAAAAGGAATTTTACAGTTATTAAACTTTGACGCCATCTTGTTTAAATGTGCTTGAAACCTGAGTACTAGTACACTTTAATTAAGAGTACGTAAGACATAATTATCTGTTTGGTAATTGAGCCAATATGGCGTTGCTTCTGTTATTACTGACAATACGCTTCTATTACACACTAATTAGAAGTTGTTTTATTTTGCAAGGGTTTCATTTTCGCAACCGTCATCGACCGTAATTGGATTATGCGCTCACCCTTAGCAATCTTTAGTAGCAAATAAACGACGTGTCATTGTCCGCTTATCTTCCAATTTTAGGTCATAGAATCATGATTTTTTTAATTTTATTTGTACAGTTTTAGTTATTTTTTCTATTATCAAACTGTTTTTTTATATATTACTAGCTGTGCCCGCGACTTCGTTCGCGTGGAAAAAATTCTAAAATATCCTACGTCCTTCTCCTGGCTCTAAACTACCTCCCTGCCAATTTTCATTGGCAGGGAGGTAGGAGGAGGAGGAGGTAGGAGGTATTCATTTATTTATTTATTGGATTACCAACATAAGATACGGCACTTAATTTATGTAATACAAATTTGGCTATGGGTACTATCTAACTGTTCTCATAATAACAGGCAATCACAGCATGCTTAGTAAGATAATGACTTGTTGCTTAAGTACAAGGTAAACATAAATTTTAAAAGGAAAACCAAATATTAATTACTAAGTGAAACAACACAATTAAAATATCTATGAATATAAAAAAAACAAAGTCTTGAACATAGAAAACATGGTACTTTGTATAATAAAAACTAAACTAATACAATCTAACAATCTAAATATTCTCACTATTAGTAGAGGGTTCGTTAGGTTTTCTAAGTTTGGTTAAAAAGCTGGGAAGGTTGTCAAAATGGATATCTAGACTAGGCTTTTTTTACACTTTCGTTATACAGACGAGAGATGCGTATCACAGAACAAGACTGACCAAGATTAGTTCTACACTAAGTGGATTTAAAAGGGGGACATGGATACCTAGGTGTTCTATTTGGGACTTTGAATTTTAATTTGCTCAAAAGTGGTGGGCAATCAACAGAGCTATTTGTTAATTTGTACAAGAATATTAAGTCTAGGTGAGATCGGCGTTCGCATAGCTGTTCAATCTTGAAGTATTGGAGTTTATCTATATAAGATTTTATATGTCTAGGTGGTTTAAATCTATATGAAAGGCTGCGAACTAGTTTTTTTTTGTACTCTCTCTATTCGGTCTATATGTGTATTATAAGTAGGAGACCACACAGTGCTACAATATTTCAATTTACTACGTACGTAGCTATAAAAAAGCTGAATAATTGTAGCTAGTCTTGTGAAACCTTTCGTCGATCTTAAAATGAAACCTAATGTTTTATTTGCGTCTAATATTATTTTATCAATATGGTCTGAGAATCGAAGTTTGCTATCTATTGATATGCCCAGATCCCGAACAGTGGTAACTTCGTGAAGCTTCACTCCGGCTATAGAGTATTCTGATGACAATTTAATGCGTTTTCTTGTAAGCTTTATATGGTTGCATTTTGCGATATTTAAATACATTTTGTTTTGATTGCACCACTCATAAACATTGTTAATATAATATCACTTTGAAGACGTTCTGTATCCGAGTTATTTGAGATGGATTTCATAATTTTGAGGTCATCAGCAAAAATATAAATTTGACTGTGTTTTATTACTGTAGTTATATTATTTATGAAAACGTTAAAAATTAGAAGTCCTAATATAGAGCCCTGGGGGATATCGGAGGTTGCTGAAAGTAGATATGACTGTTTTCCTTGGAATACTACTCTGGAAGATCGATTTGTCAGATAAGAAGCGCACCACTCAAGAAGACTATTGGTTATTCCATACCCATGCAGTTTGTCTAGGAGAATCTTATGATTTACTTTATCAAAAGCTTTAGAAAAGTCGGTGTATATCACATCGACTTGCATGTTTTTGTCAATCTCTTCTATGACGTCTGAGGTGAAAAGTAGAAAATTTGAGGATGTTGACCTTTTTTTCATGAAGCCATGTACTTAGTAGTGATATATTTTTGTAAGTGAGCATGCATAACAGGATGTACTAGTGACTCAAATAGTTTTGATATTGCTGAGAGAATAGATATTGGTCGGTAATTAGATATTACATCTTTTTTACCAGTTTTGAAAATTGGTACTACTCTCGCTTCTTTCCATTTTTCAGGGAATTGACCAGTTTGAATGCGGTTAACCGAACTCTTTTGACAACCGACGAAAAAACGGAAGTTATCGGTTTGATATGTTTGTATGTAGTATTTTTGGTATTGGATAATATTTGAGTATGATGATTTATTTAGGCGTCTAAGTACATGTAATAATTTCATAAGTGTATTTATGTTTGTGTGTTTGTCTACTTATTTTGAGATTATTCTTTTTGATTTAAATCAGGTTTATTTCAATTTAGGGAACAGTCTAAATTTTATTAAAAATCGGTTCAGTACTTTTTGAGATATGCATATAGTTGACAGATATTTGAAGCCGGTTTTATATTTTAAATTACTTTTTTACTTTACTAAAGTGCACTTCTCTGTCAATATTCCGTTATAATGCATACTACTTGCATTTGAGATACAAAAAACTGAGTTATTCATATAAGGGGCCATCCATAAATTACGTCACACGTTAAGGGAGAGGGAGGGAATCGACGAAGTGTGATATTGTGTGACAAGGGGTAGGGAGGGGTCCCAAATTTTGTGACATCACATTTTTTTCATAATATAATACTTTATATCTAAGTATTGCAACAGTAAATTAAAAAAAACACCTCACCATTCCAATATAAAATTGTAAAATATGTGACATTATACTAGGTAGGGGGGTCTCACAAATGTCAGTCAACCCTAAGTTAGTTAATGCAACGAATATTTTGAGGGTACGATGTGCATTTGCCTTCAAGTTTATTTTGTTTGTAACTATAAATTGCCCTGATGATGCTTGTGTAAGCGAAACCAGTTGGAAATAAATGATAATAGCTTTATTGTGAAACAGTAAAAGTGTATCACTACATAGTATAAAACTCACTTTCTCTGTCTGTCCCTATGTCCTGTATGTATGCTTAAATCTTTTAAACTACGCAACGGATTTTGATGCGGTTTTTTTTATAGATAGATTGATTCTTGAGGAAGGTTTTAGTGTATAAACCTTTCCGATATTCCTACGGGAATAAAAGCTACGTGGGTGAAACCGCAGGCAGGTCCCTAGTAAGTGATAAAATATTACATTCTCACGAATATGATCAGCTGTGACAAGGACGGGGGAGGAAGTGGGGTTAAATAATCATGAAATTCGTGTGTGATGCAAAGCATTTCTGTGATGAGCATAGCACACTCACAAGCAAATAAGTTGCTTACTTTGGGGTTAGATCAGTCAGTGTAATTTGTCCCGTGAATATTTATTTATTATTTATACATTTTATACAAATAAATAAAATTGAAGTGTCTGTTTGTAATATTAAAATAACCGGTGTTAACTAAATGCATATAGATGTATACACGGTACGCATACCAAAATAACACTTTTTACGATTTTTGTTTGCCTGTCTGTCGGTCTGTCCGTCTGTCTGTCTGTCTGTTTATTCCGGCTAATCTCTGGAACGGCTGGACTGATTTTGACGGGTCTTTCACTGGTAGATAGCCGATGTAATAAAGAATAATTTAGGCTACTTTTTAAAAAAAATCCCACGTGGAAGAAATTGCGGGCACAGCTAGTGTAAACTATAATTATGTCAAACATATCCCACCGTTAATTGTCTTAAAAATAGACACAAATTTTTTCTTTTACGTAATATTATGACGCATAAACAGACTTAGTAAAAAGCCTGATTTATCATAATATTTTATAGACAAAAATGTTTACTGTGGGTAATATTCCTTTTTTGTATTCCTGTTTAAGACCCATAACTTTGTTTTACTTCATTTTTTGTAACTCTAAGGTTTAGTTGGCATATGACATAAAAGGGTTGCGAAATGTTTTTATGACTGATTTGACAGCTGTAATTTATCTGCTTTTTTAGAGTGAATAAGAATGTAATATGAATGTATGGTGCAAATCGCGTTACTAGGTAGCACCGACCACACAACCCATAGACCCCTAATAACAGGCGAATGGCTTCTGTCAACACATCTGACTTATAGTTCCGATGTAAATGTCCATGCACCAATACCCAATCAGTGTCGACCAATCAGATCCTCTGTACATCACTATCTTTCACTGTGGCCTTGAGTTAGCCAATCACGATGTTGCAATCCCGCTTCGTCTTAATTCAGCTAGTTGCCAGAATGCATTCAATACGGAAAATCGAATATTAGGCGTCTATGGACTGTGTGGTCGATGCTAGGTAGTTTCAGAGATTATCATAACAGTGCCGCAAAATAATATTTTTTGTGATTTGTCTGCAACTTTTAAAGTGAATTTAAATGCGTGATATACCCTTACCTTCCAGTAAATAAATTCCTTTCTTACGTTATAAACCACATCATCATCGCCCGAGTAATTTCAGTGATTAATGCCAAAATAGAATTTTTGTACGACTTGCGATGGAATATCGCAATTTATTCATTAAATATGAATGTAAAATGTAAACGTTCTATGTTTGTCGGAGTTCCTTTGAAAAACCGATTGGATATGCCTATCACTACCACCGTGACTACTAGGTGGTAGAGTTCTGCAAACGTCTCGTCCAGGTATTTGGTATCACCGCATTACCGATTCCTGCCGCAATAGCGTCAATGCTTGATGTCGTATTCCGGTTTGGTAAGGTAGCTGGTAGACTTATACACGTTGTATTGTTATCCCGGCACATGGATAGCAATGCACCATTAACATCTTTAGTGTCAGGCGATGGTTTCTCTTTCCATCAGGAGAGCCATCTGCTTGTTTGTTATCCAATTATGCATATATAACAAATGCACACACCTTAAATTTTCGAAAGAAATAAAAAGAGTCACATATCAGTTTTTTCGGGATAATATTAAAAAATATTAAATACTATTATAAAATCTAATAAGTCTTTGCAGAAAAAAATATTAATAATTATGCATAGAATTAACTCAAGAGATTTGAACATTAATTACGCTCTCCTGTAAACCTCAGTTTTTGACATGTCTCTTTATACGTAGGGACCGTCGATATCTGAGATGAGAGCGCTTCATAAACCTACATACAAACCGGTTTAAGCAAAAACCGTGGAATTGTACGTCACGAACAGGGCGGACAATAATTGGGAGTGGTGAACATCAAAAAAATATTTTAAAAAACTTCTGTTAACAGGTTTATTGATTCGAAACCCATATAATTTTGCTCTTTATGTACGTGCGTTGATTTAGGTTTGGAAATTAACCTTTAAAGGCGAAGCACCGGAGACAAACGGAAAAAACTGATTTGATTAATTACATTTTTATGTATTAAAATTATTAAAACTATCGTGAGACATTGTTGAGTTTAAGTGCATTTTGTGCACTTTTAAATTCTAACAATAATTTAAACGCGCAAACTAGACGTTGTGCACCATCTTCGCCGACGGCGCTTTTCACATTCCCGATCCCAACGATCGCGCACGACGAGCTACCGTCCGCAGTTCCAGACGAGACGCTACCGAGCGAACGTGTAACTCACCTGAGGAAGGACCTCATGTAGGTCCGAAACTAATCGGAACCTACGCCGATTAAACATAAGTTTAGCCGATTTTAATTAATAGCTTTTATGCATTGATTTTGTAATAACGGTTTTACAAAAAATACACGATATACCTGAATAGGTATATTATCTAAGGAATGTACTAACTCATTACGTGGTAGAATGTATTTTACTCGATCATATAAAATTTCAAAAACAGGCTAATAAATCTTTAAAACAAGTAATTTGTTCATAATATTTCTAATTTTCCACATGATTTTTATATGGTGATATTTAATTTTAAATATGAAAAAAATGTAGTACTTTATTTTGGTTTTCAGCTGAAGTCCTATATTTATTTATCCGAAAACTAAACTGTTTTCCAGCGATTTCAGAACATACCGCGCCGCCCACTTTCTATAGGATTGGTGCGCGTCAAAATGCCTACCTAGCCTTAAGAAGCTCTGTTTGAAAGTCAACTGTCTCAACAATAGTTCATAGAATCGAGAAACGAATCGGTAATCAAATCTGAGGCCCATTGATTACGCAGCTAGGGTCGCTAACCACTTGACCAAAGGAGCAGGGTATATACTAAAATAGTAGAAAAAAATCTCTTAACTTCATTTATTATTAAAAGTAGTTATTTAATCTTGATTATAACGCAATCTCTACTAGGTATTTTCTTATTTTATTTATAAACACTTAAGCACTTTTAAATATTACGTAGTATATAATATAGACGAGCAATAAACAATATATTTCAAATATTTAGATGTCATTCCGTACACAACACTTAATTAACTTGAAACATGTTTCGTCATGTATTAATTTGAATATCCCAACGAGTTTGTATGAGGTTCGCTTTTGTTGAAAATTCTACGATTCTTCCTTTATGTGTTTTATTATTTACTGAATACAAAAGTAAAAATGAACGAGATAGCTTTATAAAGGGCGAGCTTATCTCGTTTAGAGGTTTTACTAGCAAGCTCAACAGAGCGAGATGCCCAGCAATAAAGTTGTAATAACATAAGTAACAAAGAACGGCTACAATATGTAGGTATATGGATTAAAGTATTTTAAGTTATAATCAAACAAAAATGCTTCATAATTTAAGGAATAAATTCCCCGTATTGGGTCCGGGCTACTTTGAAGAATAGACCAACTGCCGTTCTGCTAGACAGGTCGCAAAAAGCGACCGATTGGCTACGCGAGTCACTACCATCGTGTCTGCTAGGTTTTTCGAAGTTGCATTGATGAGGAGGGTCAATAAAATTCTTTGAAGCCAGCCTTGATAACTAACCATTTGTATTGTAAATGAAAGTTGTGACTACTTTTTATAAGTTGGCCCATGCGCTCGAAAGCCTGTAGATACTATAAAAATATTTTTTTAATTCGTTTATTTTAAATCGATTATCCATACTAATATTCACGGCACTAATTACGCTTACTGATTTAAACCCAAAGTAAGCAAATTATTTGCTTGTGTTAGTCAACGATACTAATATGTAAACGGTACCCTGAAACTTCCCGCTAAAATCAGGTAATTTAAGCTAAAAAGAGTAAAAACTCCTTCCTTTCATTTTTCAGTTCAAACATCTATTTTGTTAAAAATAGCAGTATATTGATTTTTGAAAAGTCGTGTAATTTGGAAACTATTCCAAATCATTTTTTGAGACCTAAAATATTGCTTTAGCTAAATAATCGATAGATTGAAAAATCTCGTAGCAATGCCAAAAAACATTTTTTTCAAAAAAATTCGTCATTAATAATAATTATAATTTCTTTATTTATATAAAATTGATAAATTGATAAATCGATACCGATCGATTCAGTGATAAATTCCAAATAGATTGACCGATTTTGATAAAATTAACAGCATTTGATGCAGTTTTTAAAGGAAAGAAGCTAATAAGATTTTACGTCTATTAAACGTATTAGCGTGAAAGTTATTTTAAAACAAAAATATTCAGTATTTTACTAAAAAAAAACGTAATTTTAAAGTTTGAAAAGCTGTATTTTTTGAAAATTAAATTCAATTTTGATTTTTGAAACTACATTTAACGTATTTTTATTAAGGCATTTGGTATTGGTTGAAAAATTTCGAAGTTATGTCGAAAAAACACTTTTTTCTAAATTTTTCGTCAACGATTACTCCTAAACGGATAAACCGATTTTGAATTTATGCATTACGTGTTATTTATTGAAGAATAGAGCTGATTAGTTTTTGTACTCAATCGGTACATTAATCTGGAAGTTATATTTAGGAAATAGTGTTTCGCCAAATTTTTGTTTGGGGTTTTTGAAAATTTCTCGTAATCTCCTAAGCTGACTTGGTTCAAATTTTCAGAAAGTCTAAGATGAAATAATCTAGTCTATAAAGTCTAATGAAAATAACTAGTTTACACATAAAGTTTAAATGGGCATCTCATGGCGTCGGTTAATATCGATTTTTAAAAAGATCGTAGATATAAACTTAAACGTGACCACTCGTCTTGAGCGACACTCACTATTGACAGCACCGCGACAACCGCTTAAGGGGTCTCGTCGATGCGCATGTTTTTGTGAGTGAGCCGTATAGAACGTTTATAGGTAGTTTCCGTACTGTTTCTTGCATATTTATACTGTGTCCATGCGGTACAGTGGTTTAGCCGTAAAAGCATAGCCGGCAGACAATCTCTCGCCTTTATAATATTCTTATCGGTTTTATTAGTTGGATACAAATATGTAACGTTTATTTATAACATCTAATAAAATGCTAACCAAGAACAATATTAATCTTACACATTTACAGTAATAAAAATTCAGAACAAAATTTGTTTAAGCGGACACGAAACTTGTAATTTTACCGCAAACATTTTTCATTTTTACGTCCATAAATTTTTATTTCATCGCAACCAAATCGACGTTCATCGTTGACTGGGGTGATGGCGTGACGTTTACAAATGGTCGTCCAGTTCGTACTCGTTTATTTTACAGAGATTCCCTTATTTCCCAACCAGTAAAAATACAGACAATCAATTTGAATTCCAATTCGTGAAACGCCACGTTATGGCAGTGTAGATTTTATTTCATCGTCATTGTTTATCGTTTAAAAAAGATTGTGATTTTTACGCACTGACGCGGATTTGTTTTTCTGTGAACAAGTTTTTGTGAAATTGTTTTTATAATTGTGAAATCACTGAATTGCAAATTAATTCCGGCAACTTATTGTTTAAAAAATATTTCAATAAAAGATTCATAGAGCGTTTAAAAAGTTTATTAAGTAATTTGTTTTTGAAATGTAGGTTTATTTGTCGTTTGTTTTATTCTATTCTCCACTTTTCATCGTCGGCACTTGTTAAAACTCCATTTTAATACAATATTTATTAATTAATACAATAAGGCAATTATAATTAATTTCCAGCTGGTTTCGCTTACACAATTAAAAAAGATTGTGATTTTTACGCACTGACGCGGATTTGTTTTTCCGTGAACAAGTTTTTGTGAAATTGTTTTTATAATTGTGAAATCACTGAATTGCAAATTAATTCCGGCAACTTATTGTTTAAAAAATATTTCAATAAAAGATTCATAGAGCGTTTAAAAAGTTTATTAAGTAATTTGTTTTTGAAATGTAGGTTTATTTGTCGTTTGTTTTATTCTATTCTCCACTTTTCATCGTCGGCACTTGTTAAAACTCCATTTTAATACAATATTTATTAATTAATACAATAAGGCAATTATAATTAATTTCCAGCTGGTTTCGCTTACACAAGCATGCTCAGGATAGGTATTTAGTTAGTAACTATAAAAACCCTGGGGATGCTTGTGTAAGTGAAACCGGTTGGAAATTAATTATAATTGCCTTATTGAAAAGCAGTACAAGGCTGTTAATTAATAAATATAGTATTATTTTATTCTATTTTTATTTGGTTTTGTTGACACGAAGAGTTAATTTGACACATTATTTAAAACTTGGGTAATGAGATTAAAGTAATGACTTACACGAAGAGATAATTTATGACACATTATTTAAAACTTGAGTAATGAGATTAAAGTAATGACTTACACGAAGAGATAATTTATGTCACATTATTTAAAACTTGAGTAAGGAGATTAAAGAAATGACATACACGAAGAGATAATATATGTCACATTTTTAAAACTTGAGTAAGGAGGCTAAAGAAATGACTTACACGAAGAGATAATTTATATCACATTATTTAAAATTTGAGTAATGAGATTAAAGTAATGACTTACACGAAGAGTTAATTTATGTCACATTATTTAAAACTTGAGTAATGAGATTAAAGTAATGACTTACACGAAGAGATAATTTATGTCACATTATTTAAAACTTGAGTAAGGAGATTAAAGAAATGACATACACGAAGAGATAATTTATGTCACATTTTTAAAACTTGAGTAAGGAGGCTAAAGAAATGACTTACACGAAGAGATAATTTATATCACATTATTTAAAATTTGAGTAATGAGATTAAAGTAATGACTTACACGAAGAGTTAATTTATGTCAAATTATTTAAAACTTGAGTAATTAAATTAAAGTAATGACTTACACGAAGCGTTAATTTATGCCACATTATTCAAAACTTACTAAAGTTTAAAGTAATGAGATTAAAGTAATGACATACACGAAGAGTTAATTTATGTCACATTTTTTAAAAAATCAGTATTTTTAAATTTAAAATCTAAAGGTTGAGTAAAGAGTTATTAAGATGTTCCTATCTTGAATAATCTTGAAGTGACATAGGGTCTAGTCGCGGAGTGTTAACAACCACATATCTTGGAATACAAAGTCAATACCACCATGTTGTTCCAGATTTTTATTGGAAAATAGACCATCCGCCATTTTACTTCTTCGTAAAAGTCGTACGATTGGCTATACTTATCACTACCATCGTTAATACTAGGTGTTAAAGTTAAGCCACGTCTGTCTCGGGGTTGGTACTATAGCTTCACTTATTCCTGCCTTAATAATGTATGTACTCGTTGTTGTCGTATTCCGGATTGGAGGATGAGGAAGCCGATGAAATAATCATGTGGCATTACAATCCTGCCAAACGAATAACTACGCGCCATTAACATGTTTGGTATCGATAATCGATAGTTGTCTCTTTCTATCAGGAGAGCCATTTGCTTGTTTGCAATTCTATGAAAAAAAAGTATCATTACGCCCGGTTCCCTTGCGGGGTAGGCAGAGTAAACCGAACACCTATAGACTTTCCGTTTTACCGCAATTCACCAGTTCGTTGGTTGGCGAGACATAAAAACTAGCAGAAGATATCTACAAAATTTCATTGAAATTGTTACAAATAAACAACACCCACTACATTCATTTAAAGAACAAGGGTGAGTTCATACCTCGTATTAAAAATTATCGTCTTTAGTCAAATCTCCCACTATAAATTACCTTGTAATTTTAATGGTAATTTATAAAATTCTACTCGTATTTATTATGTTTGAGTAAGGCCTGTGGAAAAAGATATTATTTTTTAAATGCATATATAATGCCTTTATTTGAGCCATTTTATTTGTTGTCTATGTTTTCTTTAAAGTGTAATACTCAAAATGTTGTCGTTTTAAATTAAACTAAGTAATTAATAGATTTTGCCCCAAATACTGCCTCATTTTGCTCTAAATATATCATCCTTTGATATAATATTTTTTCATTTGAAAAATGAAGTAGATTGTAGATTATCCAGATGTCTTTGTGATTTGTCAATGATGTTGGCTGTCAAATATTATCACACAGTAAGTGTGTTCAGCGAAACTAAAACCTCAGAAATCTGACTTTGCAAATCTGAGCTAAGATTTCCGCCCGGCAAGCGGCGGACATTTTATACATTCTTAGAAACTGCCCAATGCCGCCATTTAACTGAGTATATCACGGCACAGTGTCATGGTATAATTCTGACACTTTTTCCTCAGGTTCACTTAAAGATGTGTGTTCTGACTCCTGACCAACACCGCTCGCTCAACATAAAATTTTATTTACTCTGACTATCTAACTCAGATTAGTGAGATTTTAGTTTTGTTGAACACAACATTAAACGTTGATAAAATACTTGTTACAATACTTTGGAGTTCGTTTTTCACTGATTTTTGTTTATACTATGAAAAATGATTACTTGTGCTTAATTTGTAAAAAAAATCTTTAAAACTGTTTAACTTTTTTGAATTTTTTTTTTTGAATTTATTTACCTCACCTCAAAATATTTAAAGCATTTTAATTTTAAATTTTAAATTTTTAAAATTTAAAAAATTGTAAAACGATTTATTTGAAATATTCTAGCAATTACTTTTATTCCAAAAACCTCCCAGTTATTGAAGACGTTACAAATTTCTTTCAGGTATTTTATTGTATGACAACTCGCCATTGTTCTTTTACATTATCTTCTTACATATAAAATTCTCGTGTCACAATGTTAGTAACCATACTCCTTCGAAACGGCTTGACCGATTTTTATGATATTTTATCAGTAGTTCTGAGAATCGGCTACTATCAATTTTTCATACCTTAAGTGATAAGGATTATCCAGTGTCCACCCCTCACATTTTTTTTATTTTTTGGTCATTTTTTTCTAATGTGGCATTAAAAATACAACCCTAAATTTTAACCCTGTTATCACCAACCCCTATTTTTAATACAATAATTTATATGACAAAACAACTTTGCTGGGTCAGCTAGTAATAATATAAAATTAACTATTTAACTTTTACTTAATTTTATGTTAAGTATTTTATATAATCTATACATATAATAAAATCGTAGGAAAGTCAAAACTGTACATTGAATATTTTTTTTAAAGAATACTTGGGGCGTGATCTACAATTGATATCGAAGCCAAAAATATAGTTTTTAGAATTGTCTGTTCGTCCGTTTGTCTGTTTGTCTGTTTGTATGTCCGGGGTCTCAAAAAGTACTGCATGGATTTACTTCTAATTTTACATAATTATTACCAATAAATCGGGTCACAACATATAGGCTACATATTATCACGCTATCACCTACGGGGGTGAGGCTGTGCGGAGTAAACAAAGTTCGCGCGGACGAAGTCGCTGACAACAGCTAGTAATATTATAAAATAACATAAAATTTACATTATAATATACACACATGTATACTAAACCTAAAGTCCGTTATTTTTTTAATATTTTATCACACACTAATTAGAAGTTGTTTTGTTTTGCTATTTTTTATTTTCTCAACCGTCATCGACCGTAATTGGATTATGCGCTCACCCTTAGCTATCTTTAGTAGCAAATAAACGTCTTGACGTGTCATTGTCTGCTTATCTTTTCGATTTTATTATATGTATAGATTAGATAGCAAACAAACAGATGGGTCTCCTGGTGGAAAGAGACAACCATCGCCTATAGACACCAAAGATGTTAATGATGCGTTGCTATTTTTGGCGAGGTCAATTGCCACGTGCGAAAGTTCGGCACCTTACCATCCAAACCGGAACACGACAGCGACCAACACTGATGCTATTGTGGCAGGAATAGGTAAGGTGGTGGTACCAGACCGGGCGAGACAATGCAGAACTCTACCACCTAGTAGCCACGATGTTACTCTGGTAGGGACTCGCATAGCCAATCGGTCGCCTTTTACGACCTGCCTGGCAGAACGCCTGTTGGCCTGTTCTTTAAAGGAGCCCGGGACCAACACGGGGTAAAATTTATAAGTATATTCAGTAGTTCTGAGAATCGGCTACTACCTATTTTTCATATCCCTAAGTGTTATTAAACTTAAAGAGATTTTATTATTTAGTATATGGTGAATATCGACCACAAGGCGATCGCTGGTATCTATTGTTAGGATATTTTTAATAACTGTGTAAATGCGTATGATTTATTATGTAAATATATTAACTAATATTTTAATAATAACAGATGTTTAAATTTTAACGGTAAGGCCGTTAAAATTTAAACTAAACCGCGCCAATTGTCACCTGTTGGTGGCGTGATTAGAATCCCGCCTTAACCTAACGGTTGGCGGGGGTAAGACATTCATTTCTGCCATTCTATATCGAACAGTCCACGAGAACGGTTCTATATTTGATACTTGTCGAAGATTTGAGTCGTTATGTTGAATGTAATGTAATGTAATGGATTAGAATATTTGATTATGTTGAAAATATCGAAAACTACTTAAAACGAGAATTGAGAATAATCGCATGTAAATGGAGGATATTATATAGTATAAGGATCAATGTAATAAATGATGATTCAACACTAATGTGTTTTTCTGAACTAAAAGCCAACTGGAAAACCTCTACCTACCTATATCTACTTTTTTTTCTGGAAAAAAAGTAGATAGTCTACATAAAACGTATTTTTTGTTACAGTGTGTCCCAGTCCCGGGATTGGGGTTTCGCAGGGGCTCATACCGCTGTGTGTGTCGCCGTGGGTTTTACTTTCCGAACACCACAGCTGAGAACAGATACTACAATGGCAGCGATATAGAAGAAGAATATGAGAAACATTTATCTGTGAGTACAATCTATTTACTATTACATAACTAGGTGATTTGAAAAACTTTAAAAATAACAAAAAAAAAATATTGACACGCAGGGATTGAACCTGCGACCCTTTCCCTAAAGCCGGGCGCTCTACTACTGAGCTAGTGTCGACAGGCTCGATGTGGCGAAATTCTTCTTCGGTATATGATCGATTCCGTCGATTCCAAGCATGGGATGTCCTAACACAAAAATAACTAGGTGATTTATTCACTCACGTGTTGTGTCTGTAGCTTAATTTTTTAACTTCACGCTACGTATGTACTCGTAGATAAGGAAGTTACTGATTTTGCTTCGATTTTTGAAAATCGAGTTTTCACTCGATCTCTACGTTTTGAGGTCCTAGGAATGAATGCAAGTTGTTTTCTAATATCGCTTTTTTTAACTTCCCGCTACGTATATAGTATAAGGAAATTGATTTTGCCTCGAATTTCGAAAATCGAGTTTTCACCGTATCTCCACGTTTTGAGGTTCTATGAACCTTTTCCGAGTATTTTCACGATGGCGTCAGAATGTCTGTATGTATGTATGTGTGTGTGTGTATGTGAACATCTCATAACTTTTAAACGGCTGGATCGATCGATTCGCGGTTCATGGCATTCGATTGGGTTCCACTCAACTTAGATTTCCTGAAAATTTGAACTAAGTCGACCAGGAAGATTTGAGAAATTTTGAAAAAACCTCAAAAAATGTTTGGCAAAACAGTATTTTTTTAATATAACTTCTAGATTAATGTACCGATTGAGTACAAAAACTAATCAGCTCTTTTCCTCAAAATACTACGTCTAATGCTAAACGATTTTGATGAAATTTATGCAAATTTCATCAAAATCGTTTTATCCGTTTGGGAGTAATCGTTGACGAAAATTTTTGAAAAATTTTTAGTTCGACATAACTTCGAAATTTTTCAACCATTTTTTGGTACTCTGCGATATTTTAGTACTAAAAAACTACGTCGAATGCCGTTTTACAGCTTTCTTAATATTAAAATTACCTTGATTTAGCGGAAAGTTTCAGGGATGGCCAGTAGGGTCTACCATTTACACATTTTTAACTTCCCATTACTTATGTAGATAAGGAAGTTGATTGGAAGGAACTGATTTTACTCTGATTTTCGAAAATCGAGTTTTCACCAGATATCCACGTTGTGAGGTTCTAGGAAAACTTTTCCGACTATTTTCGCGATGACGCCAGTATGTATATGTGTGTGTATGTGTCTGTGCATGTTTGTGTGCGTATGTGTATCTCATAACTTTTGAACGGCTTGATCGATTGAACGCAGTTGATGGCATCCGATAAAATTTTGCTCAAATTAATCTTCCTGAAAATTTGAACTAATTCGGTCGAAGAGATATTTTTCAACAGTTCTTTTTTTTTAATGTAACATCCAGTATATTACTATTAATGTACTGCAACAATTAATGTACCGATTGTTTACGAAATCTTATCAGATCTTTTCTTCTAAACTTACGTCCAAATTGCATCAAAATCGGTATATTCGTTCGGGAGTTATCGTTGGTGAAAAATTTTGAAATTTTTTTTTATCGTTACTTCGAGGTTACATTACTTCAAGGTTTATTTAACCAATCATTATTTGATCTTCTACAATATTTTAAAAATAATAATATCAAAAGAGAATCAAGTTTTCAAAAATTACAGAGCTTATTAGCCTCGGTATATTTACCAATTGGTTTAAAAATCTTATCAGCTTTTCTTCCTAAAAACTGCGCCAAATACCGTAAATTGAATAATCGGTCGATTTATTTGGGATTTATTAATAACTAACGACCTGCCCGCGGTTTCACCCGCTTAGCTTTAGTTCACGTGAGAATATCGGAAAGGTTTATATACTAAAACCTTTCTCAAGAATCAATCGATCTACTAAAAAACCACATCAAAATCCGTTGCGTGGTTTTAAAGATTCAAGCATACATAGGGACAGACAGAGAAAAAGACTTTGTTTTATACTATGTGTAGTGAAGAAAATATTTGAAAAATAAAATATTTTTAAAATATTACTTCGACATTTCAGGCTAAATAACTAAGAAAATATTTAATTTATAATTTTATATTTTAAATATTTATCTACATATATTTAATATTTTAAATATTTATAATTTAAATATTTAATTGTTAAGTAACTAAGAAAATATTTTGGAGCTCAAAGACGCGTTGAATACCATTCGAATGATCAAAATCGATCATTTTTTCCGAAATAAAATTTCAAAAATGAAATTAAGTACAGACGGCCAGGTCTGTATCACAATTTAGAATTTTAAAAAACTCTGAAAAAATACTGCTTTGTGTACCTTTGAGCTTAAAATACTTCAATTTAGTGGGAAGTTTCAGGGATAGCCTGTAGGGTCAACGGTTTTACAGTTTTTTTTTATGGAAGAGGGAGTAAACGAGGTAGAGGTATGCCTACTGTTACAACTCCTGGGGATGGTAAGTGATCACTGCTACCCATAGATATTCGCAACACCATAGGCCTTACAGTTGGGTTGCTGGCCTTTTAAAAATAAGTAAGCTCTTTTGTTGATGGTTCCCATGTCGTATCTGTTCGGAAAAACACCTACCCCGTAAGTGATTCCACAATGGAGTAGTGCAAGGCAAACAATTTTATAAACTTCCAATCAAATCTATCCTCTTTATATTAGTGAAGATAAATAAATATAAAATAACAATAATGCGGACTAAAAAGAGGGCGTTTATAGTTTCATATTATGAACATTTAAGGTATTCAACGTCATTGATAAACATTATCCGCACCACAGGTTCACCGCCTATAAAAGTTGTCTAAGTACATTTTATGAGTTGGTCGACTATTACTCAAAAACTTGTAAAACCTTCTAAGCCTTGATCGTTTTCCTTTTTATTTCATTATATTTACTACTATCATGACTTTTTTTCTACCACAAACTTAATATTTTACAAACGAGTTCCTTCATCGAAAATTTATTTTTATAATATTTTTAAAATACAATATTTTTTTTATACAATATTTTTTATAACCTTATCCAATAATATTCTACACGATAATGGGATATGCGAGAAAAAAATAAAATCCCCACTTTACATGTACGGGAGCTACCCTGAAAACAATTCATGTTTTTCAAGATTTTATATTGCCAATTTGTTTACGAGACTAATATGTATATTCGTGCCAAAATACAACTTTCTGGTAATAAGAATCTCTGAGCAATCGTGCGGACGGACGGACGGACGGACATACCGAAACTATAAGGGTTCTTAGTTTACTTCGGAACCCTAAAAATGCAATACTGCATTAAACATAAGTATAAATTGAACGTAGCTCGGGTAGAATATGCTGTACGGTATGTATTTTTTTGGCTCGTTTTTTGTTATTTATAGGCCTTGGTCCCACGCACAAACTTTTTTTTGATTAATAACAAGCTCAATTTTTGTGAACAGCTTCATTTCGCGGACACAACCATTTTTTCTATCTCTGAAAAATTTAAATCGCGTAACTAATAAATCTTTGTTAAAATAAAAAAGAAAACTTTAGAGTGTCGGACTAGGAAAAGTTTCCACTTTACGTGTAGGACAAAGTTACCCTTGAATTAGAGTAATAATTAACAAGCTGTTGTCAGAAAATTAGGTCTTTTTAAATTAATATCAATTTAAAACTCAGAGTAGAGTATTCTTCAGAAAAACCATCGAATGTGTAGGACAAACGTTTTCTCGTGTTTTTAATAATATAATCATGTGATTAAATTCGAAAAATAATGATTGTTATTAATAAATACTTTTCCTACACCGGATCAAAAATTTCAAAACCCTAAATAGTAGTTACGCGATTCGAGATTTTTCGAAGATAAAAAAGATGGTTGTCTCATCAAAATGAATGCTGTTCACAAAAATTCAGCTTATTATTAATAAAAAAAATTTTGTTCGTGGGACCAAGGTCTATTACTTAATCATGTGTGTTTAAGTTAACAAGGTTGCATACCGTGATCCATGACTCGTCTCCTATCGCTAAATTCCTTTTCCATTTTCATGTAGAATATTATACAATTAAACGTAAAAAACATGTGTATTTAGGTACTGTGGGTTTAATTTGTCTATATTAGTAGCTCAATGGGCAAACACGAGTTTCATTCAATTTCTGAATTTTACATTTTATTGACTTTAGAGAGCTTTTGTGATTGAATAAAAAATAAAATGGCAATTCTTTGTGTTCTATTTTATTTTTATCTAAATGTTATCCATGACTACATTTGCATGACCTAAATCATTATTTTCTTTTGCTTACAACAAACAACAAAGTACAAATTTCTTTTGAAATTCAAATAATTTATAATATTATGGATAGACATCATCAAAGAATTTATTTAAGTAATAATTTTAATTTTACCATTAAATTATGCATACATACATACCTACATATCTCACATCATGTCTTTCACGAGAAAGGAACGAGACTCGAGAGACATATATCGCACCCCATATAGACTTGCTAGCTTCTTTCACACCCATAAGTCAAAACTATCTTTATAAAAATAGCACCTGGTTGGTCTGATGTTGGTATCAATATATAAAAACATCCCTTTCATTTGTCCTGTATTTCGGTTTTGTTTGATTTTGCCATCTGAATAAGATATAATAGAAATCCTTAACAATAACTATATATATTATTATTAAAGATTTTCAAAAGTAAAACAAAATTTGTTTCTCTGAAAATACAAAGAAACGACAATTCAAGTTCACTAATATCTCGGTTTATTTCTATACAAATCACAAGTTTTTATAACAATAAATTGCACAAAATAATCTGCTTTATAAATTTAACATTGATTCTGAATTATAATTTCTATTTATTCTTCACTGTTATATTTCATATCTTATTTATTTATTTAACTCTTCATGTACAAAAAAACATATCTATACACAAGTATTATATAAATTAAACTATGTACAAAAGTGTGCTTATCTCTTTAAGAGATCTCTTCCAGTAAAAGCTGTACAAAGACAGGTGTTGGAGAAAGTTTATAAAAAGCAGGTAAGCGTACATTGGAGCTTAAAAGCTTAACTCATGTAACATATAGGTTGATGCAATTAAAATTAAACCAATAATTGTATTATTTAAAAAAAAATAAGAATAATATTGGAAAAAAAATAGTAAAAAGAACAGGAAAACCAAAAAGAACTAATTTCCCAAATCGACACATCATAGTTAAATAAGTTAAACTCTAAAAATAATAATAATAAGACCAGCAAAAAAAAATTGAACAAAACTTATAATAAACTTAAACTTCTAAAAACGTATAAAAAAATTACGATGGAACTGAAAAATATTTGATATTAGTACATCGACGAATTGGTCGGCTACTAGGAGGAGCTAAATTAAATCGCTCACGCATGGTTGAATTTACGCAAACCGTAAATAAACCTGATGCATAGATTCTGAAGACGCTCAAGTTTCATATTTTGCTCATCTGTGATATCTAAGTAGCAGACATCAGCATAATCCAAAAGCGGGAGCAGGAGGGTGTGGGACAGCAGTATTTTTGTATTATGAGGAAGAAAGTTCTGAAGTCTTTTAAGCGAATGGAGTAATGAAACTTCTTACTAATTTCATTTATGTGCTGGGTCCATGTTAAATTACCATCCATGATAAAGCCTAAGTTTTTTACCTTATCGGTGAAGGGAATAGGGATATTATTATATTTCACTTGTTGTAATGTTGCAAAATCAATCCTGTTACGTAACTGTCTACTACCTATAATAATATCCTGTGACTTCACTGGGTTCACTAAAAGACCATACGACTCAGCCCACTGCCGAATGGAGTCCAGATCACCGTTGATTGCGCTAATAGCTGAATCCAGATCAGCCAAAGTTGCGTGTCTGTAAAGTTGCAAATCATCTGCATATAAATGGTAGGAGGAAGAAATGATTTTAGTGACAACATTAATAAAAATAGAAAAAGTAAAGGTGATAATACGCCTCCTCGTGGAACTCCAGCAACCAGAGAAGTCCATTCGGAACAGGCTTCCTCAGAGCGAATAATTTGCTGGCGACCACGAAGATAAGAATTGAACCAGTTTATCACAGAGGACGACACATTGAGGGAACCGAGAATACCCAGAAGTATATCAAAGTCAATCGAATTGAATGCATTACTGAAATCTAATAGAGTAAGGATGGTAATCATTTTGTTATCCATAGCTTGCCGAATGTCATCGGTGACCTTTATGAGTGCTGTAGTGGTGCTGTGAGATGGACGAAATCCAGTTTGAAATGAACTTAGTAAATTATTCTTTAAAAGAAAATATGTTAATTGCTTACTGACAGCATTTTCGAGTATTTTGAAGAGTACTGGTAGAATAGAGATTGGCCGAAAATGAGAGGGATCAGTGGGATTTGTACACGCGAAAGTGTTCATGAAAATATTAAAGTGCTTCAATTTAATCAGCTTAGATGGAGCATGTTTATCATAAAGCTCAGTTATTTTAGCTGTGAAAGCACACACACACACACATATAAGGCATAAGCTTAATGTATATCTTAGCTACGACATAATTCATCTGTTAAAGCTAATTGTACACGCGAAAGTGTTCATGAAAATATTACTTTTCCATATTATATTTCCAATTATATTTATTCCTCAATATATGGTAAACTTCGGTCTACGCCATTTTTTTATATGATAAGATAGCAAACAAGCAGATGGGTCTTCTGATAGTTAGTTTAATAAAAAAAGTAATAGTTAGTTAATAGGTTAACTCCTTAACCATCGCCTTTAGACACCAAAGATGTTAATGGTGCGTTGCTATGCGTCTAATGTCACCTACATAAGTTTACCGGCTACTTTACCATCCAAACTAGAACACGGCAGTGACAAGCATTGACGCTATTGCGGCAGGAATAGGTAAGGCGGTAGTATCAGGACCGGGCGACCCAATGCAGAACTCTACCACCTAGTAGTAGCCACGATGGTAGTGACTCACTTAGCTAATCGCAGTTGACCTATACTTCAAAGGAGCCCAGGGAACTCTTCTCTCACATTTCTTCCTCTTGGACGTCAGACAGCGAACGAACCTGCTCATCAGTTATTTAAGATTATAATAATAAAATATAAAGTTTAGGTTAAGTCGGGCAGATTGCCATAAATATAGTTCAGTTGAAAGTAATCAGGCTGTACATGGAAGTACACTTCAAGAACTTCAGTTGCTTCATTCAGAAGCTACAGCCTTTTGATAGCCCATCAGAACCCGTCAATCGACTATGTCGTACTACAAATTCGAACTCTAATTTCTAATAACCGTATAACAGCGGATCTATCTGCAGATCTCTCTGCATCACTATCTAAGAGCGACCTCATCCAACAACATAATAAATAGACAACTTTTACTTTTGCTCTATCGCGTCATGGTGAATCATCCATCAAAATATTGTATTTATGAAAGTAATAAACAACATTCAATTTAATTAAATTAGTGTGATATGACTCTTTGTTTCAAATTTATAACATACAATTTCAACCTTGAAATTTATTGTTGATACATATTATCTACAAACCACTAATAAAATACTAATAGACACGGTGTTGGGCTTAAAATTCGTAGCTGCTCATATGAGCAAATGTATGTAAATTTCAAAAGCTTGTAGATATATTATATTGTAAAAAAATAGAAATATACCATATTGTTCTATTTTATCATGTCGAATAAAAAACTAAGGCTTAAGGAATACCTCTGAAGCGATTTTAATTCATCGGTAAGTATTATAACTATGTATTTCTCTGTGTAAATTCAAGCGACGTTGACAACCTAAGAAATTGCCTCGAAAAACGTATCCAGTGAGTAATCTGTGATATTACCAAACGCCTCTGTGGTCTAGTGGTCCAGCGTTGGCGTTTACCACATGAGGTCCCGGGTTCGATTCCCGGGTCGGGCACGTAAAAAGTGATTTTTCAGTTTTTCTGAGGAAATACAAAGTTGTCCGGGATTGGAAAGTGCCCGGTTGGAGATAGGCTTGCCACCTATCACATTTGTGGGACCAAGTATCTTCGGCTAATCGTGGGTGCACTCGTTGCACCTCTGCCTACCCCTTCGGGGATATGGGCGTGAAGATACCAAATGGTCAATGTTGTTTTGTAGAAGACTGACTGTTACTTGCGACTTTGTTCACATGACCCAAAGTCATTAATTACTTCCTTTTGCTCAGTTGGGTAAAAAAGTAGTCTATGTTACTCCTGGATAGTATAAATTTGTAATACTTAAATCATTTTTAAGATTATTCCAATAGTTTTTAAATTTGTTCTAAAATACAAATGTGTTTAGTATATAAAGGGCAAATGAGAAAAAAAATCAACAGGAACAAATGCGACAAGTACCACTGTAACTACGACATTAATGCTTGACTCTTACGTGTTCCAACTTTATAAGTGGATTAACTGCACCCTGCAGTCAGCTCATTATAAAAGTTTCTGGTGAATCCCAAGGAAACAATATATTTTTCGGGATAAAAATATTTGCTTTGTCTTATTTCATATCCGATGACCTGGAATACATTTGTGTTAAATTTTATTTAAAACGGTCCAGCCGTTCTTACGTGATTGAGTAACAAAGATCCATAACCATCTTTTACAATTGTAATATGTATGAGATTCTTGTTACGCGGATAACAACATGCGCATAACAATTTTAATGTATCTCTCTAGCTCAGACCAACATTCTTCGTCGTAAATACATCTTTAAATTTGTCTTCATAGAGGAGAGAGTTCAAAAAAAGTAAGATAGTAAAAAGTAAAAAGTAAGATAGTAACTACATAACTATCACCAACACACAAAATCTAATTATACCTCTGGATAGATACAGAATCAAAGAATTTGATAAGCTTAGAAGGGATTACGATGATTCGCGGGGAGTGGAATAGGAAATGCCACCATTTTTAGGTAATTTCACTGCGTTATACATTTTGCATACCGTATATCTTTTGACTTAGAGCAGCTATAAAGCTCGATTAAGTTTTATTCGAAAGCTCTTGTAAGGATTTATTGATTGTATAATTTTTAAAAATAATTTTAAATGCTATTAGTAAATATATGTGGCACTTAGGTGAAAAATTCAGAGAAAAATTTTAATCAATCAAAGAATTATTTAAAAAGCCATGTCAAAATACAGGAAATATATTCCGTTTGTAAGGGATTTTTAATAGCAATCTAATGATACCCATGAACCCTAATGTGAAAAAGTGAAGAAGTGTCGAGACTGCAAAAAGATGAAGGCATCCGAACCAAGCAACGATGGTACATGTGCGACGAATACTTTTTTTTTCGGAATGTCTGAATCACTGAATAAGATAGAATATAAATCGTTTATTTAAGACATACACCACAATATTTACAGTAAATAACACACACAGTAGCAAAATCAAAATACAAAGGATAAAACACAAAAAACAAAATAGGATTATTTAACATATATAAAAAACTGCTGGTCTTAAGGCCCTTCATATCTTTACCGGTCGCGAGGGCGAGCAAAGTGCTCAGCCAGAGTCTAAAGATATGGGATTGTACCCCCTTCACCCTAAGGGTGTCTTCTGTGAGACCAATCCTCGGCTTAGGGTGGGACATTGTTTTGTCCATCAGCTGATTCTTGCCCTTGGGTTCGGTTCGCTTACGTCTTATAAAGTGTCACCTTGTGTCTAACTGACACACTGCGTTTATTGATAAGGTTTTTAAGGACAATGGGCCCACCCCTCGTTCCCACCACTGTAACTTCTGTAAACCAGAATCGACATCGGCAACCGTCCTGATAACCTCTAAGTTGCGAGCTCAGGGTGCCCTGGGGAAAAGCTATGCTGTCTTGGAACCCACATCAAAATTAATCAGAAGTGTATAGGAGGAGTAGGAAACACATCCAGTTTCCGTCCCTTAACAGCAAGAGACAGCGTAAAGATAAAGCAAAAAACTGCTAAGAAATGAGGCGTTTACAATCAAGTTAAGCTTGATTGCTATTGCACCACGGTAATTTAGGTATTTGAGGTCTACCTGCTTTAAGTAGCACGTATGACAAAATCGCTTTAAGGTACGGAAATTCCGTGTTGCTACAAGGTCGGAATAGTAGATTACCCCGTATACCATCAAGCATTTGGCTACGTTCGTTTTGCCTGATATTACACTACTAAAGAATGTGTGGTGCAGTTTGTTCATATTTACAGTTTATGGTAGAGCATTCGAAAAAAGAAGGACCTAATTTAAACGAGAATAATTTAGCTTTAAAATTATATTACTGATAAGGTTGTATAGCCGGCTTACAACGAACTTAGCCTTAGCTTTCATTCTTTGTATGTGCGGTTTAAATGATATTTTACTATTCAGCGTTACTCCGAGTTACTTGATTTTCCTTTCCACTGGATGACGCTTCCGAACAGAGTAATGTTGCCCTAAAAAACCAAAAACTCCTAAAGAAGCTTATGAAAACAATAACCATCTTATAAGGAAGGAGTTAGGATGGCTGAAACAGATTTAGCCAGCTACGTACAAAGGCTCAAGTGACTTAAGTACGGAAAATATAACAACAAAAAAAATGGGATTCTTGCAGCGTGGATAATCATACGCGAATAACATCTTAATATTTCTTTCTAACTGGGATCGATAGGAGACTCTTATTTCTTATCGTTAAGGTAACTAATATTATAAATACAAAAATTTACCTATCTAAGATAGTTGAAGACTTGGGGTCAATTATAGGCTATATGTGTTCATAAAAATTAACCCCTAAAGGACTGAATTAGAGAATCAGTGTGAATAAAATATGGACGGCTTGTTACCTTTCTTGCGGGCAAGGATGCGTGGATCAGCTAGACATATTATGTAATACACGCAAAACACGAACACATATAAAACTTTCTAATATTAATTCACTCAATATGTCTTCTATACATAAATACAAATAAATAAAATTAGATTTTGTGTTTGTAATATAAAATAACTGATTAATACTAAATGAATATGGATGTATTATAAAAAAAAAATACTAAATGAATATAGATGTATACATGTTACATATTTACCAAATTAACATTTTTTACAATTTTTGTCTGTCTCTGTCTATTTGTTCCTGTCTCAACGGCTGAACCGATTTTGACGTGACTTTCACTGACAGATAGCTGATGTAATAAGGAGTAACTTAGGCTACTTTTATTTTAAAGTAAAAATCTACGCGGACGAGGTCGCAGGCACAGCTAGTTAAAGAATACAAACACTACCATATTCCCAATTTAAATTTGTTGGCTCGTCAAGATTACTAATTACTTGAAATGAAAGTCAATTGCTTTGAAAATTAAATGATTTCTGTAAGCCTTTGAGGCTTACAGAAATCATTTAATTTTCAAAGTTTTTTTTTTCAAATTATAGTGTCTAGAAACGATTTAATACTTTATTTTGTCGTCTCTGTAATGCTTCTCCTTAAAATAATACACTAAGACTGCTCTTTTGCCATATCGCAACAACTTATAAAATTAAACAATTTTTAGCTGGTTTCATGAGCATCTTTGATGTTGGGAATGTCAATTCATTAATAATAATTCGCAAATCTATACAAATATTATAAAATTTTAGAGTTTGTTTGTTTGTTTGTTTGTTTGTTTGGTTGGTTGTACACGGTAATCTCGAAAACTGCTGAACCGATTTGAATAATTATTTTTGAGTTGGATAGCCTGTTTCCCGAGGAAGGTTATAGGCTATATAACATCTTGCTACGACCAGTAGGAGCGGAGTAAATAAAGTCCGTGCGGACGAAGTCGCGGGCAACAGATAGTAAATAATATTTCTAGATAATAAGATAACTTTATTGCATAAAATTATTTCAACAAAGTTGCATTAACTGTTATCGAAGGAAAATCGCTGGCTTATGATTCGTTCTTAATGCTTACAAAGTTGGATTTTAATGAGTACTTTATTATAGAATAAGTAATGGCTAAATGAACTATAAAATTGCGGAGAAATGGATTATACGATTAATTACGATTGTAAGTAGACGGTTTCATTGCCCAAGTTGATTATTTACGATTTCATGAGCGTCCTGTCCATTTACCTCACCTCCTATGATAATAATATTGGTGTTTTTAAGATGTTAATCAACAATGTTTTCCAGGTCAAAATTACTTGTTCTAAATATTTATAATACTAAAAATTTAAATTGAAATGTTTATATTATACTATTTAAAAATTATTCGTAAATCGGTCAATTAAAAATGCCTTACGAGAATGAAATTGCATGTAGTGAATATCCACAAGGCTGAAATTTTAATTTGTAAATGTGCATATACAATTTAAATGTCACTGGTGTTACGTGAATTTCTTTGGGTGGGTTTACGTTGAAAGCTCAAGTTGTAAATATTTACAAGGTTGAAACTTTATGTTATGAATGACACAACAACTAATTTAAATTACATTAGCGTTGCTTGTTTCTTGGTTAATATTTACAACATGCAATTTTGACATTGAAAGTCATTGTTGATACTATTTTTAAAATGACCAAAGCTTTTTTGTAGAAGATAGCACGAATGAGCAAAATATTCAAAAGATCGCAAGTAATCAACGTCGCTCACAGACAAGTGTAATAATAGATGTTGAGCGAGTACACTATCAGCTTTTTTAAAATAAAAAGGCTTCAAGTCGTAATATGTAATAGCTCCCCTAGTACACATAAGTTTCATCACTTGCCATGCCACCATTTACACTGAAAAAAATTGGGATTTACTTTAGTAAGTATAGCATATTAAGTAAAAAATGTTAGTTTTTAAAAAGCTTACAGTTTGTACAAGTTTAAGGAACAAGTACTTATTTCAAATACTACCTATTATTCTAACTTTATCATGAAGTGCACAATGTACAACAATCGTACTTAACCTAAGGTAATTAACCTAAGTTCAAAGTTCTTCTCTGAAATTATTTTTTATAATTTCAGCGAACAAGCGTATTTAATGTTCGTTATTAACCACTTATAAATGTGTAGCGGCTCAAACAATCATAAACGCTACAAGAAAAAATAATAAAAAATAGAAAATGATGAAATTCAAAATAAAATCCTGAACCGCGATATCACAATTATTTATCTTGTACAAGCTATATACAAGTTTCAACGCTTCTCAAATGGACTTCGGTCCCCAGGCAGTACACCTTGCCTGGCTGGGAAGATCTTCCTTTTCCTCTTCCTTGTACTTGTGTGACGTCATCAACCTCCACAGTAATGATGTTACCTGACAAGAAGCTGGCCCGCTGGATCCATCACTATGACCCTTCAGCGGTACGGACCCGCGGCGCCACAAATGTAATAATCCGGCATACTGGCATCTCCTGATTGTATATAAACCTCCAAATAGAGTATTTCTAAGCCACTGGCAATAAAAAGTGTCCTCAGAAAAAACTGCTTATGTGAAATATCAACGAGTGTTACTTGTGTACTTACAGTACCAGTAACCACGCACACTAGGGTAGTTGTGTTCAATATAATTTTTTTGATATCCCTGCTTTCAATATAAAAAGTGAATGTTACATTAAATATGTGTACATCAGTATTAAAATGTAAAAGTCAGTATTTTGTTTAAAGAGATACAATTACAAAAAATTCGTATAAAAACTTAGATTATTTTGTATCTGAAATGTTTCCAAAAAATGTAACTTAAACTTCACATGCGAAAAATTGGTAGGTAGGTGTAAATAAATAGATACATGACGCTCATTCCCAATGTTTTGGATAAACAGGATTTAACCAATCTTCAATTTATTCTAATACAACTTTAACGAGTCGACATTTTTAGAATTACTGAATCGAAACACTGCCCTAACTGAGTTGCTTAGATAGAAAAAATTTAGCGAGCTTGTCTTGTTTTCTAATTTTTTATATTTCGATCAATTTCAATCATAAAACACTATTTAAATACAACATTTCATCAAAATCATAAGAGCTGTTTTGGAACTTCAAGTATAGAATTTGGTTTGTGAAACAATAATGATTCCACGATTTCTTGTCTTTTAAATAATTTAAGATTTTACAATACCTTTGTCTTTATATTATTTTTTATACAGTTTTATTTTAACACGTTGTTAATTTGTTTATTAACAGACAGATCTTTTAAACCATCGGGAAGTAAATTTTATAGATTACCACATAAAGGAGTAACCTATTCTATGGAGACGAGATGTATGCATCACAAGATTGTTTTTGTTCCTTGCATTTAGTGAGTGTATATTACCACGTTTTTAAACTTAAAAATTTTTTACGGATATTAAGTTCTTAAATACAAGTTACAAAATATATTTCTTTGAATTTTTCTCACAGAAAACCTACGTGTAGAGATTATTAATATGCCCTATAGCTTTTCCTGCAAAACAAATAAAGTTTTTATTTCAGCAAAATATTTCAGAAAATTTTCCCACCAAAAATCCCATATGAAATAATGCGGTGGAGTTAAGTAAAGTACATAATTCTTGCAGTATTTAAATCAGTTAACTGTCCCATTTTAAACTGCAAAATCTACCGAAGTAAGTCTATTTGCTAACTTATTGTAATTTTATCTAGAGGTATACCAATTACGATGGTCGCAGCCAGAGGACGCAAAAAAATGCAAAATTTAACAATTAGTAATAACAATATTACTTAATACTAAAGCATGTCTAGATAGATCGATGCTAGATCTGAAAGTGAAAGTGTCAATTCGCTGAAGGTTCCACCATTGCATCGATTGACGTCCATGGGCACGTATCTGCTGTGTTTGCGCCTCGTGTCGTGGTCGCGTGGTCGCGCCGTGTGCAATGTTGTTTGGAGTTTGCTGCATCAGTGCTGCTGCAGTTGTCCTTGTGCCCTATGAATATACCTACAAACATAGTGGAGTCTACCAGATTCAAATCATTTTCATTTAGTTTTACATTGCTATTTACGTGCATCACATGAGGCAATGAAAAAAGCAAGAATTTAACACACTTGTTTTCACTGTCATTTAAGGCGAGGTATTTCGACGCGCGTCAGTTCTGTAGAAAATCGGTGGCGCGGTATATTCTGAAACCGCGGGGAAACGTGTTAATTTTCGGATAAATAAATATAGGACAACAGCTGAAAACTAAAATTTTTCACATTCTTTTTTGTATTTACAACTAAATATCACCATATAAAAATTTTGTGGAAAATTAGAAATATTATTAACAAACTATTTGTTTTAGAGATTTTTTTAGCCTGTTTTCGGAAATTTATATGATCGAGTAAAGTACATTCTATCATGTAATGAGTTAGCACATTCTTTAGATAATATCTTCAGGTATATCGTGTAATTTTTGTAAAATTGTTATTTAACAATCAATACAAAAAACGTGATTTAACAAACCAGTTTTTTTCCGTTTGTCACGATGCCTCGCCTTAATAAAATATATTTGTGCCGAACCAGTGTACAATTTTTGAAATCGCATTGTTCACTTGGTTTTATTCACCAACTTCTCTTTTCACATTAAATAAAATTGAACTGAAGTGAAGTAGTAGTAAAGTATCTTCACGCCCGTATCCCCGAAAGGGTAGGCAGAGGTACAACAAGTGCACCCACGATTAGCCGAAGATACTTGGTCCCACAAATGTGATAGGTGGCAAGCCTATCGCCAACCGGGCACTTTCCAATCCCGGGCAACTTTGTGTTTATCAGAAAACTGAAAAAACACTTTTTTTTTAAGTGCCCGACCCGGGAATCGAACCCGGGACCTCATGTGGTCAACGCCAACGCTGGACCACTAGACCACAGTAGTAGTAGAAGTAAAGACGAATTTATATAAATATACGTGCTACTTCAAGGCACGAGTGTGTTACACTGTCACCTCCGTCTTTGAAGAATAGATCAAGCACCATTTTGCCAGGCTGGTCTTAAAAGGCGAACGATGGGTTCGATATGTTTGAGATTACTAGTTGGTAAAGTTATGCAACGTCTCGCCCTATCTTGCTATTACCATCTGGTTTATGCCTGCCGCAAAGTTATGCAACTTCTCGCCCGAGCTTGCTATTACCACCTTACTTATGCCTGCCGCAAAACATCAATGCTTTTTACTTTCGTATTACAGTTTGGAGGGCAAAGTATGCCGGATACCATCCCAACCCATATAGATAACGTCGCACCAGAAACGTAATATTTTGTGTCTATACACGATGGTTGTCTCTTCCTTTCAGGAATGTTCTATCTGCTTGTTTATTTAATAGTAATTTAAATTTTCCTGATTTTTTTATTTTGGGTATTAAGGTAGGATATTAGACATAATAAATCTAACTACGCGTTATTTCCCCATTTTATTATGATTTACAAAGACATGTATGAAATGTGTGTTTTATTTTTTTTTAAGAATGACCCAGTAATTATCTACATAAAATCAACTAAAATATAACATATTTTCACATATAATTGTAATTTTAGAACAAAAGTTGCCCATGAAACGTGTTTTTGCTATTATTATAAGACTAGCAATACCCGTGCGAATAATTCGCACTATAGTGCGCGCGGAACTAGTTGGCCGCGCCATACGTAATACGTAATACGTAAGGCGCGGCCAACTAGTTCCGTGCGCACTATAAGTAATTTTATTAAATACTTCTTAGTTGATTTGAAATTGAACAAAAAAATTACCGACCGTCAATTAAAGCTGTCAGATGGCAGCATTGATGTATTATGTCTTAATATATGTATATAATTTTAATTTTAATAATTTATTAAAACAATAACAGTAATAATTTGTTTAGTTGGTGATGCCGGTTGAGCAAACAATTCTCTATAAAATAATATAGAATTTATTTGGAGTAATTGTGAGGTTTTCTCCAAAAAGGGAGGCAAACATCTTAATCTTAGCGTATTAATTATATATAATTTTTCAAGATAATTGCGATCGACTTTTGTCATCGCGAACCGGCATATTTTGTAATTTTCCTTCAGCTCGTTATCTTATGATCGTTAAAATTAAACTATCTTAAATGTCGACCGAGTCTACCAAATTTAGTAGATTTTTAATGGAGACATTGTAACCGTCCCATTATCAATCTGGACGTTTAATATATCTATGATTGTAACACATTGTTTATTGCCTATAAACATCATAATATATGATTCATTGCTATCTGCATGACAGTTTAAAGCCACATGCGTAAATTTATCGGCTACCATACCTTCAAAGCCGGAACACAAGTGATAAACACTGACCTAATGGAACTACAGGACAGGTGGATATTTTATAGGGGAGAATAACAAAAGAATGTACAGAATCTATCCTTTCTATAAGTGTATAAATATATATATATATATATATATATAAAAATGTGTATAAATAGTATTGATATTTTAACACTATCTTTTTCTATTAGATTACTGAATTTTAGAAAAAGATTGTCTATGTAAATTTTTTTTATATAATAAGATAGCAAACAAGCAGATAGGTCTCCTGATGGTAAGAGTCAACCATCGCCTATAGACACCAAAGATGTTAATGGTGCGTTGCTATATTGTGGCGAGGTCTAATGTCACATGCATAAGTTTACCGGCTACGTTACCTTCCAAACCGGAACACGAGAGTGACAAGCACTGACGCTATTGCGGCAGGAATTGGTAAGGCGGTGGTACCAGACCCGGGCGAGACAATGCAGAACTCTACCACCTAGTATTCACGATGGTAGTGACTTGCAGAGCCAAGCGGTCGCCTTTTACGACCTGCCTTGCAGAACGACAGTTGGTCTATTCTTCAAAGGAGCCCGGAACAAACTCGGGGAAAAAATAAGACTTGTATTATGGATACCCGGTTCCTATTGCGGCAGGAATAGACAAGATAATCTAACCAAACCTGGTCTAAACGTTACAGGACTCTACCTCCTAGTTACCTTCTTCTCCAGTTTAGAATATGACATTTGAGTGTACATTGCCATTAAAGTAATTTCAATTTTGTAGAATTTATAACAATATTTTTGGGACGAGATTATCAAGCCAGTTCAAATCTCTTTTGATGAGTAGAAACGCTATATATAAAAGACATGCTATAATTTTCACCGTTTATACAGGTCGGCTGGAAAAAAATTGTAGATACGTATTAAAGGACATGGTAGTTAACGGTAAAATATAACCAACAAAATAGTAGTCATATTCAATGTTCATTATTAACCACTTCACTACATAGTATAAAATAATTTCGCTTTCTGTCTGTCCCTATGTATGTTTAAATCTTTAAAACTACGCAATGGATTTTGATGCGGTTTTTTCGATAGATAGATTGATTCTTGAGAAAGGTTTTAGTATATAAACCTTTCCGATATTCCCACGGGAACAAAAGCTACGCGGGTAAAACCGCAGACAGGTCGCTAGTAACTTATAAATGTAATAATCGGGCGTACAGGCATCGCCTGATTGTAAGCTTTGAGTATATAAACCTTCAGAGAGTATATTTCTAAGCAACTGGCTACTAAAAGTGTCCTCAGAGAAATCTGCTTGTGTGAAATTTCAACAAGTGTCACTTGTGTACTTACAGTAATTTAACCACGCACAATCGAAACACGGCCCTAACTGCGTTGCTCCGATGGAAAAACTTAGCTAGCTTGTCTTGTTTTCTAATTTTTTATAATTCGATCAATTTTAGTCGTAAAATACTATTTAAATACAACATTTCAAGATAGTTAACGATAAAATATAACCAACAAAATAGTAGTAATATTCAAAAAGTACAGACACCGCGCGGGCCGCTTATGACGCTTGTTGAACTCGTGGTGTAGACAATCGCTGTTTTTAAACAATGAACTTCGCTACCTACGCACGGGTGTCCCTACTAAATATGTTTACTTGATAATGGACCGTCCCGTTGGTGGAGTGGTTAGCGACCCTGACTACGTAATCAACGAGGCTCAGGTTCGATTCCCCACGGGGACAAGCATTTGTGTGATAAGCATAAATGTTTTTATTTCCGGATTTGGGTGTGTATTATAATACAAGCTGTTGCCTGCGACTTCGTTCGCGCGGACTTCGTTTACTCCGCACAACTTCTCCCCCGTAGGTGATAGCATGATAATATGTAGCCTATATGTTAACCCAACCTGTTAGTAATATTTATGCAAAGATCGAAGTAAATCCATGCAGTACTTTTTGAGTTTACCCCGGACATACATTGACTCACCTACGATTTTATTATATGTAACATAGATGTAGATGTTCCAATATCTATATATGAATTTATTAGTACCGTTGACTAACACCCATAACACAAGCAAATAATTTACTTACCTACCTACTTTGGGGTTAGATCAATAAGTGTAAATTGTCCCGTTAAAATTTATTTATTTAAAAAGTATCTTCAGGCCCATATCCCCGAAGGGGTAGGCAGAGGTACAACAAGTGTACCCACGATTATCCGAAGATACTTGGTCCCACAAATGTGATAGGTGGCAAGCCTATCGCCAACCGGGCACTTTCCAATCCCGGGCAACTTTGTGTTTCTCAGAAAACTGAAAAAACACTTTTTTTTAATGTGCCCGACCCGGGAATTGAACCCGGGACCTCATGTGGTCAACGCTAACGCTGGACCACTACACCACAGAGATTTATTTATTTATTTAATTATTCAAAATTTAAGTAGATACAATTTTTATTCAGTAACAGAATCAAGCACTGAACGCCCTCCTTCAGTATTTACAGTCTTTTTGTTGACCAGTCAACTTGTATATTGCCGTGTTGATACGGTTATTTTTTGAAGAATATATCACCCCTACGAATGATATATTCTTCAAAAAATGACCGTATTAACACTTGACACTTGGTAAAATTTCATGTTAAGGTGTATTTATGTCGCAGGCAAATTCTATAATTCATCCATGTACAAATGAAGTCGTCAGATTGCAAAGGCAAATAAGTTTTAGAAAATACCTTACGTCCAATGTAAAATGTCGTCATTATATAATAAGCATGACGTTTACCGCCGCCGTTTACAAATTGCCTCGGCATATTGTTTAAATAATTAGTACGTAATTGGGTTGTTTATTTAGAACTAGAACCCTTTCCGACTTCTTATTTAAAAAAGTTTTTTTGTTAGGTTGTCTTAAGACTCCACGCCCAGAAAAAGGAGTTCCGCGTAACGGCTCCATGGACCGTCGACGACATTGGAGTTTATTGTTTATTAACGAAATGTATTCAACAATTTGCCTTCAGCAATTAGCATTTAATGTTTACGTTTATAAAATGACGACGTCTTTTGTATAATAACGAAACATACTAAATGCCTGCAACATCTATATTTTATAAGCTAAAGCAGTACAAGTGCTTATAAAATTATAAAAATACACGTGTACGGAGACAGCGGTGCAGCGAGTCAAGTCATTTTGTTGCGATGTAAGCATGTCGCGGGCGCTGCTGGCTCCCACCATGAAGTATTAGGTATAAGTGGAGCTAGCACTCATATTATTCAATTGAAACAAACATTTACGTTACATCTCTGTCTATGAGGTCTCCCCATCTCTATTTATACAGGTGAGTTAGAAAGAGAGGGTTAGACCTCAGAAGATGACAGCAGTATTTGAAATTTGGTTTCAAGTAGGTATTAGAAGTGTTGCCTCCAGATATAATACAGCTCCATGGCTGCCACAGCCACGTGAACGGTTTTAACCATTGGTATAAAAAATCCAAGATGCACATTCCCGAACATAACTGTCACTCAAAATTGTCGCACAAGTAGTTAGATATGGATATGGCAAAAATATATGTTTTTGCATTTGGATATGCAAGATTTATAGTTGTTTTGACAAAACAATGTACAAAAAGCATTGATATAAAAACCCTAGATACACAGTCGCGAACAAAACTGACACTCAAAAGTGTCCCTAATTTCTTTTAAGTAGTTATAGATATGGCAAAAACATATGTCTTTGCATGTCCAACCTTAAGTGCAAGACTTATAGTTGTTTTTACAAAGCAATGTACAAAAATAAATAAAATTGACAGTGACGCGGCCGACGCGATTCTGTTTGAAATGAGTGCACAATTTAAAATTGTGCACTCATTTTTGGAGGACGTTTTTGTCACACTGATTGTGTATCTTGGGTATTTTATATCAATGACAAAAAGTAATAAAATTGACAGTATCATGACCGACTCGATTCTATTTAAAATGAGCGCATAATTTAAAATTTTGCGCTCAGTTTTAGAAGACGTTTTTGAAGCACTGATTGCGCATCTTGGGTTTTCTATATCAATGGTTTCGACGGACGCGGATGTCTTCCGCATACGCATCCATTTCAGGCCAGCTCGATGCGAGGCAATCGGTCTGAATTGTACTGGTCGCTAGATATATGTACATACGTATAACTTAAGGCTTGAGGGATCGTCGTAGGTTCCACCCCTACGTGTCGAAAATTTTTTTGTTGTTTTTAAAGCTTTACTTTATATAGCTTGCATACGTACGTATTCACATTTAATTCATTTGTTTTAGAACCAAAGAAGTCTGTATTCAAAATGGAGTGGATTTGAATGTCTTCCGTGTGCTGAAGGATGTGAAGCCTGTGTTGATGGATCGCCGTGCGTAGCAGCCTTGAATTGGGTCGTCAGGACAACTATTTTCATCCTGGCCTGTCTTGTTATATCTTGCCTGCCTTTCATAGTATATTTCACGATGAAGTACGGCCATGTCAGGGTAGGTAATTAACGGTAAACATTACTCAAATCTTTTATTCTTTGACATTAATTTCTCAGTAATTTGCAATAATAGTATACATAAATAAAATTACCAATTTGTACATAAATTAAAACTTAAATATTTTGCAACTGAATCAGTTGTAGAGATGCACGAATAGTGATTTTTCCGAATACCAAATATCCAGCCAGGCCCCTGGCCGAATGCCGAATATTCGACCCCGAATATTCGGTGGCATATTTGTTTCATTTGAGAGTTGATCATGTCACGCAGTCACGAAACATATTATTTTATATGACAGATTGATTAACTAATATTCTTGCTATAATGTATTGCTAAAAATATGGTCTACTTGATCGCGCAAAGAATAATCAAGTTTAAAAAAATGTTTTCGATTATAATAACTTACCTCTTTAGTATAAGATAGCTTTTAAGTATTATGTGTTATGTTTCTTGGTACTATATATATATTCATTATCAGGTACCTATTCGGTATTCAGCCGAATTATTCGCAATATTTGTTCAAATATCCAATAGTGAAGAAAGTGGTCAAATACAGAATACTAACCGAATATTCGTAGCATCTCTAATTATTATTAGGATTAGTAGTATCCCACAATTTGCTGCATTTATATTGTTATTGTGTTTTTATACTGTTATTTATAATTGTTAAATCTTGAAATAGGCTACGTATAAATTATGTGTGTATAGAGAAATAAAAAATCATGTCTGCCCATAGCTAGGTCGATGACATTTTCAAACAAGTATTGTTTTTTTTTATATTACAAGAGCAAACAAGCAGACGGGTCTCCTAATGGAAAGAGTCCTATATCATCGCCTATAGACACCAAAGATGTTAATGATGCGTTGCTATTCTGTGACGAGGTCTAAAGCCACATGCATAAGTGTACCGGCTACCTTACCTCCAAACCGGAACACGACAGTGACAAGCACTAACGCAATTGCGGCAGGAATAGGTCAGGCGGTAGTACCTGACCCGGCCGAGACAATGCAGAACTCTACCACCTAGTAGTCACGATGGTAGTGACTCGTATAGCCAATCGGTCGCCTTTTACGACTTGCCTGGCGGAACAGCAGTTGGCCTATTCTTCAAAGGAGCCCGGGACTAACACGGCTCGGAAGAATAAAATGCTTGTTTTTTCCAAAGGGATAAATGTTACGTAGAGGTCGTCAGTTTTTACCACAGACCACATAAACACTAATAGATACATGTTACAAAGAGATAAATGTTACGTAGGGGTCGTCAGTTTTTACCACAGACCACATAAATACTAATAGATACGGTATTGGGCCCAAAATGCGTAGCCGCTCATATAAGCGAATGTATGTAAATGTCAAACGCTTTTAGACATATTATATCGTAAAAAATAGAAACGTACCATATTGTGCTATTTTATCGTCGTATCAAATAAAAAGCTAAGGCTTACTTACCTCTGGGGAGATTTTATTTTAATCAATAAGTAACTAGATACTTATGCTATAAATCTAAATGCAAGTGAAATGACATCCTAAGAAATTGCCTTAAAAAGGCGTATCCAGTTTAATCCGTGCTTTTTACCCTTTAATTTTACTAAAATTTATTATTATAGAATATTTTAAACACAGAACACTATGTCGAGTCAACGGCCGAGCATGAACATTGGACATTAAAAACTACCGTAAATGTTTAAATTGCTTGGTTTTTTTATAGTAGGGGAGCCCAAGGCGCTAAATGCGTAGTTACTCGAGCATCTAATGGACCTATTAGATTTTGTAGATTAAGTTACAAGAAAAATAAAAGGTTAAATAATGTTTTTCATTTCAATGGTGGGTGAAAAGTCTACAGATAAAAAAACGTTTAAAAAAAACGATCACATGGAAACACTAAATCGAGTCAGATTACGATATGGTGGGTTAATTTCCAATTAAAATTTAGAAATTCTGCCGATTCAAGTGTAGCGTAAGGGAGTAGGAGGTCAAAGTTTAAAAAAACACTTTGTTTTGACATTCTCGAGCTCGTCTGAATTTTCTTTTGTTATATAGGAAATGATGTAATGATGACGAAAAAAATATAATCTGACAATTTCCACAAGCCGAAGTTATTGGAATTTTGTTTTTTTTCTGCCATAATTATTCGCCTGTATATAAAAGGCTTGTATTTGAGGAAAGCCTCAACAGTATGCGAGGTATTCCCCCCCCCCCCCATGCTAATCTGACGCGCTCGAGTAAATGCAAAAATCCCGTCTTAGGCTCCCCTACTATTAGGGATACAGTCACCTTAGAAAATATCCTTTCAATAAACGCGCCAACCGCGTACGTGCTAACACAGTTCATAAGAAAAAATTTGTGATAACTATTTAAATAGCGAAACAAAATTTCGCGTCTATAAAGTTAAAATAAACACGCGCTGAAATGAGCCATAAGAATATGTTTTTAATAAGGCTTCAACCGTTTTAGCTCGTTAATGTGTGTAGGTACTCCAAACACTCACAATGTCCAACTTGCTAACAATAATAATTATTTTTATTTGTAGTTTTGGGTCATCTAAAGGTGATATTTTGATTGTATTTTTAGGGGAAGTTACCTACTCCAAACATAATATTAAATTTTTATTGGTCCGTTGGTCGAGTGGTTAGCGACCCTGACTACGCAATCGACGGGGCTCGGGTTCGATCCCCGATGGGGACAAGCATTTGTGTGATGAGCATAAATGTTTGTATTTCCGGGTTTGGGTGTTTATTAAATATATTCTAGTATTCATATGTGTATTTCTATGTATAAGTATCGTTGACTAACACCCATAACACAAGCAAATAATTTGTTTACTTTGGGGTTAGATCAGTAATTGTAATTTGTCCCGTGAATATTTATTTATTTAAGTATATTTTTAAGATGGTTTCAATAAACATTCGGGCTGCTGATTTTAAAATGATGATAATATGATGATATGATGATGATAAATTATTTATTATTTTTCTATACTGACTAACTGGTGAAGTATTATAATATTGAAATAAGGGGTTCCAAAGTTGCCCATCAAAATAATATAGACAAAGAAGAGGGCTTATATTGTTTTATACTATGAACATTTAACCTATTTCAATGACGTTTATATCTGCTCACAAATTCACCACCTTTAAAACTTCTTGTACATTTTATAAGTAGGTCAACTATTACTCAAAAACTTGTAAAGCTTTCTAAGTCGTGATAATTTTCCTTTTAATTTCATTATATTTACCACTACCATGAATTTTTCACAACCCCAAGCGTTTAGCTGTTAGCGTTTAAAAAACCTATGTAACGATACCCCACACAATGTGTGTACACACCTTAAAATAAACACCTTTTTTGTAAGTACCATGTAAAGGGGCAACATTAAAAAATATTTTTCATGATTTTAATGTTATCACTTTGTTGCCATGATTAAATGTATATTTATGCCAAATTACAGCTTTACTACAAAGCTAAGGATCTCTGAGCTAGACTGCAGATGGACGGATGGTCGTTCGAGATCCCAAAACTTTGGTTACGTCACGATGTACTAACATTTGTTAGTCGCGAGTTCGGTACACGCGAGTTGTGTCAATACTACAGCCTAATAAAAAGAGAGCAAAAAATAATTGAAGCCGCTACTATTGTTTATATGGTATCACATATATTGCATAATTGTTTTTAATACTTCGAAGTTTAACTACAACACACAAGATTTGATTGTTTGTTTGTTTCATTGAATAGGCTCCAAAACTACTAGACTAGAATTATAACTAGCAAAAAGCAGAGCTTTGTAAGGGCTCGCTAAGTTATATTACCTAGTAATATTCTTAGGAAAGTATTTTTATGCGAATAACACCTTTTAATGTATCATAGACTTTAACATATTTTAATGTATCATGGACTTTATTTATTATATTCGCATTAAAATCGTCGTCAGGCTTTAGGGAGGCGCAGAAAAATAAAACGAAAATAAAAAATAAAATGTTTCTAAGATACATTTTTTAGTACTTATGTATAAGAAAAATTCTTTAACATTTTTTTGATTTATTAAAAACACGATTTCTATAATTATCAATATTATCTACACAGAACAATTATAAAGGTTATCTACATATTTTACACCATATTTTCTGGTCTACCTGTAATATAGAACCTACCTATAATATGTAGCAACTCAAGATCTATCTCGCGCCACCACTTCGCTTTTGAAGTCTAATATTGATAGAAATCAATTTTTATTTATGGTAACTTTTTTTAAAAGAGTTTTCTAGGAAAAAAGAGTTTTAAAAATAAAAGTTGATCTTATAAAGAAAATTTAATAGTAAGCCCAATATTAATTCAAAAAATTTTGAAGGTTAATTAATAGCCATTGATCTGGAAGTTATTTAAAAAATTCTATTTCGCCAAAATTTTTTTTGGGTTTTTTCAAAATTTCTCGAAATCTCTTTGTCCCATTTGGTTCAAATTTTCAGGAAGTATAAGTTGAGCAGAATCCATCAACCGCGTTTCGATCGGTCCAGGTGTTCAAAATTTATGAGTACACACACACACACACACACACATACACACATACATACAGACGTACTGACGTCATCGCAAAAATAGTCGAAAATGGTTCCTAATACCACAAAACGTGGGCATATGGTGAAAACTCCATTTTTGAAAATCGGAGCAAAATCAGTAACCTCCCTATCTACATACGTAGTGGGAAGTTAAAAAGTACAAGTGTTTATATAGATTAATATTGTATTTAAATGGAGTGAATAAAAATGAATTAAATGAAATAAAACTACCACGCCAAAGCTTAATCCTAAAAGTGCGATATTTTTCAGTAAAATGTACCACTAAAGGGCACAGATCGTCGCCTAGTGTAGCTTTGTAGCATTTTAACTCGTTAGTTTTATAATAGATAGCGTTAGCAGTAATAAAATTCTAATACAAAATGTATCTTTTATTTTTTAATGTTTATGAAACAGCATTTTAATGGTAGATAACATATCTAGACATGAATTTAAACCACCACGTCGAAGCTCAAACCTAAAAGTGCGATACTTTTTCAGTAAAATGTACCACTTTTGTGGTACATTTTACTGAAAAAGTTTTAATAGATTAATATTGTATTTAAATGGAGTGAATAAAAATGAATTAAATGAAATAAAACTATCACGCCAAAGCTTAATCCTAAAAGTGCGATATTTTTCAGTAAAATGTACCACTAAAGGGCACAGATCGTCGCCTAGTGTAGTTTTGTAGCATTTTAACTCGTTAGTTTTATAATAGATAGCGTTAGAAGTAATAAAATTCTAATACAAAATGTATCTTTTATTTTTTAATGTTTATGAAACAGCATTTTAATGGTAGATAACATATCTAGACATGAATTTAAACCACCACGTCGAAGCTCAAACCTAAAAGTGCGATACTTTTTCAGTAAAATGTACCACAAAAGTGCATAGAAAGTGGCCCTGGTGTAGTAATAAAAATGTGAAACTATTGAAAAGTAAACAAGAAACAATTGACGCTTATGACTCGAATCTCGATAATTTTAGTTTTGCCATAATTAGTGCATATTAGTTCAGTTCGTCACCGCAACGCACTCTTTTTTGCCAAGCTATAAATATTTTTATTGATGTAAGCACTTATTTTTTATTCGTATTCGGTATCAGAATGGAGTAGTGAACACCCTGCTTCAGTATATATAGTCTTTTACCAGTCAAACTGTGTATCTTAACTAGTTGACTCACACAGCTTCGCCCGCGAATAGATAACATGTCGTCGATGTAGTTTTTCATACAAAATTTCATTCCCTATTTTAGACCTTTAGGGCTCCTAGGGGGGACTAACTTTTAGGGAACCCATTTTTAAAAAAAAAAAGCCCAGTAAATCCTATATTTGACCCCGGACTTTTAAGAACCTGCATGCAAAATTTCGATCATTTAAAATCGATTTAATTATTTAGCCGTAAAAGCGTAACAGATAGAATTTCTCATTTATGACATTAGTATAGATATCAAAAAAATCAGTGTCAATATATTTATTTACGTTATTTCCCTATATTATCGATGTTTGCAAAGTGTCGCCCACATTTTTAATCCCGAACGCAAAAACGAGGGGTGTTACATTTAAGTTTAGGTTTTACCTGTCTTTGACCAAAAAAGAGGTGTGTTATGAGTTTAACTATGACCTGTGTTTGACCAAAAAGGAGGAATGTTATAAGTTTAACGTTGGACCTGTGTTTTACCAAAAACAAGAATGTTGTAAGTTTGACGTTAGTTACTAGCATCGTAGTATCATAGTAGGGTCTATGACTCAATAAAATCTATTCAGCCGTTTTAAGAATGTCATCTTTTTTCTGATATTTAATGGAAGGAATTAACTTCTGCAGATCAGATTCCGAAACGGAAATTGGTATTCTGCCACGTCAATGATATTGTGTGATGTCATAATAACCTTGACCACCTGCATGACTGATTTACACTTAAAAATCATCAACGCTTTTCATCTTTTGCTCTGAAAATGTTGCACACGAAGCAAAATGTTGATCTAATGAAAAAGGAATGAGTATATGGTTATTAAATTTCTAATATGAAGTTATTCATACTTCAGATTCATAATTTCTATAATATCTGACAGGTGGTTAGAGCTGCGAGTCCCGCGCTCCTACGAATGATAGTGTTGGGCGCGCTGCTGATCTACTGCACTACTCTAGTGATGTACGGTCGACCCACCGTGCTGACGTGCACGGCGCGAGTCTGGCTGCGGGAGGTCGGCTTCTGTCTGACGTACGGAGCCTTGATGTTGAAGACGTGGAGGTGAGTTTTGACGGAACGGCTGTGTAGCTAATTCCTGCAATATACATTTGACATAATCACTATCATCATGACAACCGTATTTCTGTTCCTGCCTGCCGTGATTCCTGTAATTCCTGCCGTAATAGCGTCAAAGCTTGTCACTTATTGTATTCCGGTTTGGAAGTTAAGTTAGGTAATTTACCTGAAAGACTTACCGCCACCTCCTCTCGTCACATAAACAGCAACGCAGTAATACCATGTTTGGTGTCTATGGACGATGGTTGTCTCTTTCCATCAGGATAGCAGAATAGCAGAAGACCTATTCTTCGAAGGGGCTCAGATAAAAAAAAATCTGTAAATGGTTGAACCTGCAAGCCATCTTTGAAATTTCCCGTTAAATTCAGGTATTTTAAGCTCCAATGAACAAAAACTATTAGCGTAGATTTTTTTCAGTTCCAACATTTAATTAGTTAAAAACTGTTCAGGTCAACGTGACCTACCAATAGCACGTACGCCTAGATGATCAGTTTAGTACAACAGCACGTCCGTTCCTGCGGCGTGACCTCGCAATCACACGTTCGTTCTAGATGGTCGGTTCAGTATAGCCTTCCAGCACCACGTCCGCCCCGTCAGCGTGACCTACCAGCTACACGATGCACCGGTCAGCATATCAGCCACTCTCGTCATCATTTGTATCCTATAAATATTATCATAATTATCATAATAAGTCAGTGATCAATAAGCAGTCAAACGGGTATCATTTTCCCTCCGTATATCATATATAATCAGCGACAGGATCACTCACCTATCAGCCTATCGGATATCAGTTTATATCAGTTATATCATTAGTATTTTTAGGTCCTTCGAGCCGGATTATCAGTTATCATCACTAACATCTAGGACCAGCCAGCAGGTCTTGGTCCTCAAGCCTCTATCATCAGAATCATTTTATTATCATCTACACTAAAAGCAAGAAGGATATCATCAGAAGGATCCCCCTACAAAAACTGTATACTGATTTTTGGAAAGCTGTATATTTTGGAAACGATGATCAATTTTGATTTTTCGAATAGTATTCAACTAAATTTTTAAAATCTAAAGTATTGCTCTAGCTATATAATCATACTCAAATATTATTCAAATCCAACAACATTACATACACACATGACAAACTGATGACCTCCGTTTTTGTCGGTTGAAAACATACTTGTTATATTTATTAAATTTGCTACACAAAGAATATTATGTACTTTTTTTACAATTTAGTGTTTGTCCAGTGGGGCTTTATCGAAGACAAAGGAGAAAAGCTTCTTTTATTTTCTATTTAAGGATAGAAAATGTTTAGCAACTCGATACAACGCCTAAACATAATTCCCTTAATCATATGGTTTTCTTGTACGCGGAAAATATATTTTGTTAAGTATGAAACCCACACCACAGATCGTGGTCCCAGGAACAAACTTTTTTTTTTATTAGCTTCGTTTTGACGGGACGCAAATCTTTTCTATCTTCAAAAAATCTCAAATCGGGTAACTAATAAAGTTAGGGGGCTTCAAACATTTTAATTAGGCGAAGGAGAAATATTTTATTAATAACATTTTTTTTTCTTTAATCACTTGATTATTTTATGAAAGACACAAAAAAACTTTTGACCTACACATTCAATGATTATTTTGACGAGTCTTCCACTCTAAAAATTTGGAATTAAGAGATTTTTAAATTGGTATTACAATTTAAAACAACTCTATTTTTATTATAATAATAGTTTTCTCACAACAGCTATTTTTATTATAATTCATAAGTTATTTTGTCTTACACATAAAGTGGAAACGTTTTTAGTCCGACACTCTAAGGTTTTCTTTTTTATCTATTTTTATTACCCGATTCGAGATTTTTCGAAGATAGAAAAGATGGTTGTCTCGTCAAAACGAAGTTGTTCACAAAAATTCAGCTTGTTATTAATTAAAAAAGTTTGTTTCTGGAACCACTGCTTAAAAGTATCATCACGCCGCATCAGTTTGGAGAGTAAAATCATGCATTTCTTCTGCTGACAGCGCATCTTGATAACTGTCAAGTCTCAGTTAGTGCGCCTTAAGGCATATTTGACCATTGCTTGGATCTAATACACCAACGATTCACTCTACATCTAAGCAGATTGAGATGGATTGCAGCTTGGGGGTAACTGTGTGTATTGTCGAGTGATCGCAACGCTTCTGCAGAGATGATCACTGACATAATGCAGCAGAATATTAACTGTTTCATGCCCAACTCCGTAATGCTCCTCGATGGTCGGTCTCGTCCGTGGTTTGATTAGTCTTGCAAGAATGCCCAAGAGGTAAAGCAGATTTCTTATTGAACCTGGACCAGAGCTCAAGCCAAAGGTGATTCAATTCTGCTGACCTCAAAAGCAGTTTAATGTTGCCGCCAGGTCTCGAAAACATAAAATAGCTAGAACCGAGTCAAGTTAATAAATATTCATTAGGATCTATGTATTATAACTTTAGACGAATGTGTATGTTTCTATAAATATATACGTAGGTCACACTATAAGTTTTGCGTAACTTAAAAAAAGAACATGTTATAACCAAAATATTATGTTTATTGCTTTTCAAAATAATCTCCTTTACATTATAAACATTTTTTCATGCGATCGAACGATTTTTAAAAACAGGAGGACCACAGATCTGAAGGCATGTTTTCTACGTGCTGATTGAACGCTATCACTGCCTCTTCGGAGTTGGTAAAACTAAAACCTCTCGTCAAATCTTTGATTTTGGGAAAAATACGGAAATCACAGGGTGCTAGGTCGGGGCTATGCGTAGGATGAGTGACGAGATGTACTTTTTCGGAAGCTAAAAATGACTTTGTTTTAATTATTGTTTTAAATTTTACACTTGTACTGTTTCACAATTCACTAATTATATATAATTTATACTTTTTTATTTAAATCGTCAACCGGTTTCGCATTTTACTGCATCATCAGGACTGGATTATTTAAAACAATAATTATGACGGAGTTTCACCAAGTGCCGACGATGGAAAGTACAAATTATGACTTTGTTTTGTTGGCCGTGTGTGAAAAAGCGTTATCATATCAAAAAATCTTGATCATTTTTTTAACCAAGGTTTTTCGCCTATCTCACTTTTGTTGGCCTGTTCTCATTTTCAAATACCCATTCACAAGATTGCTGGTTTTTTTTCGTGTTTAAAACAATAAATCCACGTTTCGTCTCCTGTGGCAATGTCATAAACAGCATTAGATAGGTCATGGTCGTACTTCGGTAGCATTTGTGAGCTCCATTTCACGCGAGCCCGCTTCTACTCCGCTGTCATGAGGGATCCAACGACAACAAAGTTTCCGAACTTTCAATTTTTCGTGTAAAATCTTCTGAATTTGGCTCATACCAATACCCAATAGTTCTCGAATTGTCTCATAGGTAATCCGGGGGTTTTCCTCAATTAACCGCTTAACAGTGGCCACATTGTTTTCGTTGACGGCAGTTGAAGGCCGCTCTTCACGAAATTCGTCATGTAAAGAAGCTCGACCTCTCTCAAATTCAGCAAACCATCGCATCACGGTGCTCAAACAAGGTGCTTTTCTCCCAAAAGCATTTTGAAGATGAGCGGCACAGTCTTGCCGAGAAAGAAAACTTATAAAATCATAAAAAAAATCATCGCTCTAAAATCTTCTTAACTCCGTCTAATTCCGTTTTCGTTGCGTACGTAGAACTTTGATATGTGATAAAAAAACAATTGACGAATCATTTCCCGCCAAATGTTTTTTTTTTATTACCAAGAAGGTTGCAACGTTGTAAAAATATAACATTCGAAATTCAAATAGTTCCGATTAGCTAGAAGTGCAAAACTTTTAGTGTGCCCCATGTATGTATTTTATGTCTAAGCTAAAGTAAATATATGTATGTATGTACATAAATATTGTAATATGTATTGTATTACATATGGATGTATGTGTTTTATAATATATATTAAATTTCATGTAATTTAAATTGCTCAGTGGCACCTTCACAGCTACATTTTGTTGGCCCAAACGTTGACTGGTGGATAAGCCAACAGGCATTAAGTTCGCCTTTTGTACGAAAAAAAAATTTTTGGTGTGTAATAAAGTTAAAATAAATAAGTTATATTGGAAGAATTGGCGGACGGCTAGTTCGTTTTCCATCAGGAAGCCGTGCTTTCTGGGTTCTTTCCAAGACTATTTAAGGTTACTTCTGTCAGTCATCACTACCATCATTGCGCAAAACGGATAAATTACTGTACCACAGTGCCAAAGAAAATGCTGATTTACTGTGCTGTGTAAGTTCGGTCACACATGTTCGCAATTTTAGGTCGGAGCACCTCGGTACCGAACACAATTTTATAAAATCCAATGTAAGGTGGTACAACTTGTCGATAATTCTACTCTTATCAGCGGTCTGGAATTTCTTAGTCTCCGAAGAGACGTTGGAGCTCTATGTATATTCTTTCATCTGTATAATGGAGAATGTTCTGATGACGAACTATTTAATTTAGTACCAACATTCACTTCCGCCATCCCACTACATGGCATAGTGAGAAATTCCATTGACTCCATATTGACGATTGCTCATCCATGACTATTCGATTTGCTTGTACTTCTTTATGAACTGTATATAGTCTAAGTGTATCTCATACGGTTTTTTCAAATAGCTTTGGTATTGGAGTTTTTAAGAGAGGTTCAAAACAATAAAATTCTCAACAGCCGGTATTGCATCGGCAACTTTGTGTTGCCAATATCCATGGGTAATGGCGACTGCTTTTCATTAGGTGACCTAGTTGCAATTATAATTAGTTACAATTGTAAAAAAAAACTACGTGTGACTTGCGACTTTGTTCGAGTTATCCATAATTAATACTATTGTTTACTTAATGAAGTAAAAATGTAGCCTATGTTACTTCTGGATAGCGTATCTTTCTAATGATACGAATATTTTTTTAAGATCGGTCAAGTGATTTTTGAGTTTATTCGTTACATACATATAAAATAAAAATGTTTTTTCCATGGTATATTAGTATAGATAACATTAAAAAAATATCGAGTTTTGGCGCCACATTATTCTCTCTTCAGCTAACAATTTTCAATACAGGTAGTGATATAAATATGAAAATCCCGAAAGCTTTTTGTTTAAATAAATATATTGGGAATTCAAAAATTGAGTAAACAATAATGCGTAATCGCTGTAAAAATATGCAAAAAACATCGCAGTCACGTTCGCCTGCCTAAACTGTTGGTGCGAATCGCTTGGTCTACAGAATACCCAGTTTTAAATAAATCCATAAAGGTTTTTAGCTTAATCCAGCGGCGATGGGATGAGTAAACTGCCAACGATTATACAGACAATATTATAACCATACGAAATGAAAGGGTCTTTTGGAGACACATACAAATATATTTTACTCCTAGCTGTGCCCGTTACTCCGTCCGCGTGGATAAAATTCTAAAAATAAAAGTAGCCCAAGTTACTCCTTATTACGTAAGCTATAAGATGATGTATATATTATAATTTTAAGATAAACATAATATTTGAAGTTATCGAAAAAATATCCGAAAATTGATATTTTACCCGCCCTATCTCCGAAGCTAATGGGCGTAATCACAAAAAAATGTACATAAAATAGTTATTTAGGTAATCGTATATATTACAGAAAAACTTATAAGACATGTCAAAGTAAATTTATCACAAACAAAATAGGTCAGTTTTAAAAAAAAAATCATGGAACTTAGACAATTGATGCCGGCGTCGGGACGTGATGAACCTAAAATTGCGCTCACACACTTTTCTGTTCGGGGCAAATGGAACAAAAAGCTTAAGGCACCCCCTACGACACTCCGCGTCTAATATTAGGGGTTTCCATTCTAATTTAAATGCCGTCCACTACCACCTTGAGACGGTTAAGCTGGCTTTGTTCTTTTTAACCGAGACACAGATATCTTCTCCAGCGGATATGTCATATCTCTCCTACCCGGGGTACAAATTAGAGCATTCATTTGTACCCCGGGCAAGTTTGTGCTTTCGTTACAGAGGAGACTTGAAGGCAGAGCAAGGCAGAAGGCAGGCAACCTATCCATCCTCTGGCTACGCATAGAGTGCGACAACCTTCCACGCATATATGTGTGGCTTTACAGGTCCCATAGTGGTAATTTCAAAGTAGTAGGCTCGTAGAGCATATACAAATAGTAACAGATTCCGTGATACAGCAGACCCCTCCGCGAAGATCGTAATCCTTGGTGACTTTAACGCCCATCATGTTGAATGGCTTAGCTCACGTACTACAGATCACGCGGGGAGATCTGTTCACGATTTTGCTCTAGTATATGATCTAACACAGCTAGTTATTTCGCCCACGCATGTTCCAGATGTAGATAATTATTTACCTTCCCTGTTAGATCTTCTGCTGATCTCTCATCCGGAAAATTACCAAGTTTCCGTAGATGCTCCGCTAGGTTCTTCAGGTTCTTCAGACCACTGCCTCATACGGAGAAAAGTGCCTAAAATCTTGGAAGACAGCTTTAGTACACCCAACCCCTAAGAAAGGCGATCGCTCAGATCCGTCCAACTATCGGCCTATAGCGATAACCTGTTTGTTCTCAAAAATAATGAAATCCATTATTAATAGCCAGATTTTGGGGTGTCTAGAAGAACACCAGCTGATTAGTGATCGTCAGTACGGTTTTCGTCGCGGTCGCACAACTGGTGATCTTTTAGTTTACCTAACGCACCGATGGGCGGAGGCTGTGGAGAACAAGGGGGAGGCTTTGGCGGTTAATTTGCAAATAGCGAAGGCTTTTGATCGGGTGTGGCACAAAGCACTTCGCTCCAAGCTCACTTTTTATGGGCTTTCTGTGAACTCTGCAATTGGAAAACAGTTTTTTGGCAGATCGGAGCGTCAAGGTCGTTGTTGATGGCGCATACTCTGAACTTAAACCCGTCAATGCTGGTGTTCCCCAGGGCTATGTGCTATCACTTACACTGTTTCTTCTGCATATTAATGACATGTTGCAATCAAGCAACATTCATTGCTATGCGGACGACAGTGCGGGTGATGCTAAACTTAGTCCACTTTTTCCCCAAGAAGGCACAAGTTTGCGCGTTTTCAACTAAGAAATCTCCTTTTGTCGTATCTTCTAGCTTCGAAAATACCTTCCCAGCCACAGCCAGTCTTGAAATTCTTGGAGTTGAGGTATCGAGCAACGTTCAGTTCCATGGTCACTCGGTAGGCAAGGCCAAATCAGCATCTGAAAAACTGGGTGTTCTCAGCAGGGCCAGGCAGTACTTCACGCCGGCCCATCGCTTAAAACTTTATAAAGCGCAAATCTAGAGTACAGCTCTCACTTGTGGGCGGGGGCTTCCCAGTACCAGTTCCTTCATTTTGACCACATGCAACGTAGAACGACTCGATTCGTCAATAACAGGACTATTTCTGATCGGCTTGATTCTTTGGCATTACGTAGAGATGTGGCTTCGCTCTGCATATTCTATACGATCTATCATGGGGAGTGTTCCGAGGAACTAGATGGATTAATTGCTGCCGCGGAATTTTACCATCGGACATAGCGACAAAATTCAAAATTTCATCCTCACCGTCTCGATGTCTTGAAATCCACAACTGTGCGATTCTCGAGGCACTATTTTCCCCGCACTATTCCTGTGTAGAACCAGTTACCGGCAGGGGTTTTTCCAAGCGGATACCACATAGGGATCGTCAAGAAAAGAGCCTACTCTTTCTTAAAAGATCTTTCTTATAAGGCCGGCAACCCAACTGCAAATCTTCTGATAGTGTGGTCGTCCACGGGCGGCGGTGATCACTTACCATCAGGTGAGCCTCCTGTCCGTTTTCCCCCTTTTCTATAAAAAAAAACTACAGAGGTGTCAAGGGACACCCGGATGGAACGAAGTTCCTTTTATTATTATTTACAGAAAACCTGTATATACTCAACAAAAATAATCGTCGCGACGCCACACTGTTCAATGCGAAATAGAAATGAAAATATCTGGCTTGCTTTCTATAAGAGAGAGAGAGAGAAAGACAGACAGAGAAACATTCGCTCATCGCACAGCTTACAATACCTTCTTACTATAGCAAAAAGTGTCGTGACAACTTTTCGTAAGAATTTTTTCTGCCTAGCCCCCTTTCACAACGCGCGATAAGGAACTTCGTTCCAAAATCATGCACGAAACTCATAGAAGTTTAACTTGCACTTTTCCATTTTTCACTACTTCAACTTTTAACGAGTCAAACAAATTTTTATCGATAGGGGATAGTGAAAATTAAGTGATCACAGACATCTTTCAAAGGTGTCACCAGGTATCTTGCAGGTACGTTGCCTGTCATTAAGAAGCGATGCATCTTTTCTTGAAGGTCTAAGAGTTGTATTTAAGCAAAATAACATCCGCAGGCATTTGGTTCCATAGAGTTGTACAAGACAAAATGATTTAAGAGTCCTTTTTTTAAAAGTTAAATTTATGTAATTTAAAGAAAGATCGATCGTTGGCAACAGGTGTTTGGCCTGATCGATCAAATTTTAATACCACAAAAAGCTTACCCAGATTTACAATCGGTATTGATCTTTGTACTTCTAAAGACTTAAGCCCCTTGAGGGTACCCGAAATGTTTTCACAACGTTTAAATGAGATTGAGTGGAACTTTTCAATGTCTACAAGGAATTTTGGCTTATGAAAAGAAACTGCTTTAGGTATTCAGAGTATTATAAGTACCCTATATAATGTAATATTTAATTAAATTAAAGCAAAACCATTTTTTGCTTAAGGCATTTCTGAATGGGTAAGCCTTCAGTATATTTTTTTGATGAAAATGGTTTTCGGAAGTTAAGATTTTGTAAACACGTTGTCAATTATATAACAAGTCGTTTTTTAATTTTAACGCTCCGTTGGTCGATTTTGTTAGCGACCCTGACTTCGTTATCAATAGGACTCGAGTTTGATTTCCGACAAACAATTATGTTATGAGCATATATGTATGTTTTTCTAGGTTTGAGTGTTAATTAAACAAATTTTAAAATTTATATAAAGGTTGTAGGGAAAAAAGAAGCTCATCGACCATCCATGTTTTAAAAACAAGTTTATGTTCATTGGCGACATTGGACATTGACCCCTTACCCCCCCCTTACCCCCACACCCCATCAGGTGGCACGTCTGCCAGTTTGCCTATCCAACTAACATGTAAAAACAACCACCATCTTAAAACTTATCACGCCATTGGTTGCATTATTTTATGGCAAATTTAACAGTTTTCTAAAATAAGATAGATATACATATTTAGCATAAAGACACTTTTAAAATAAGTTGGTAAAGTACGTGTCCGGCCACCCGCTATGTAATGTTCCAAAGTTGCCCATCAAAATAATGCGGACTAAAAAGGAGGCTTTAATTGTTTCATACTATGAACATTTAACTTATTTAATGTCGATGATAGATATTTTCGCACCACAGGTTCACTGCCGATAAAAACTTCTCAAAGTACATTTTATAAGTTGAGCCGTGATAGTTTTCCTTTTAACTTTATTATATTTACTTTTTGATCGCCCCGTTGGTCGAGTGATTAGCGACCCTGATTACGCAATCGACGGGGCTCGGGTTCGATTGGCCCAACGGCGACAAGAATTTGTGTGATGAGCATAAATGTTTGTATTTCCGGGTTTGGGTGTTTATTAAATATATTTCTTTATTTACATATATATGTATTTCTATGTATTAGTATCGTTGACTAACACCCATAACACAAGCAAATAATTTGCTTACTTCAGTGAATATTTATTATTATTATCATTATATTTATTTACTATTACCGTGAATTTTTCCTATCTCCAACACTAACCTAACCTAACCTAACCGTTTAGCTGGCAGAGGGAGGGGAGGGGTTACACTTGACTCTAATAAAAATTAGCACTTTAAGACGCAGTCAACACCAAAATCGCGCACTCTATTTCCATTGGAGTAAACAAGAGTCCACTATCAGTTTAACTAGGCGGCTAGGTCTTATTATTAGGTAAATATTGAAATTTAAAAAAAAAGTAGATTATTTGTCAAATATGATTCGGTAGTGGTTTACGTATAAATATGATGACTTCATGTTTTCAATTGCAGATCCATACGTCAAAAAAATAAAGATATAGAATCGTTAATGATGATTTTCAGACTAAACTTCGCAATTATTTTTCGAATTTTCGAATTTCGAATTTCGAAGGCTAATGTACATCCTACTCTCAATAAATATTCATTGCATTAACCAATGTAGGGTTGTCCACACTATTGGTGATCCCCACAAGTAGGGAAAGACTTAGGTAAGGACACAATTCGGTTTACCTATGCAGTTAAACTGAAGAAGCAAATCTATCAAGTACACTCAAGCTTGTATGGCCTGCTCAAGGCCTTGGTTTGTTAGTTTGCTATCTACTGATATAAAAACACCTTTTTTATTTATTTAGATAGCGAAGAAGTAGCTGGTTCTCACGATGGAAAGAGAAACCATTGCCTGTTGACGATAGTGTGGTAATACCACATGCATATGTCTACCGGCTTCATTAACCTCCATACCGGAACACGATAATGACAAGCAATGACGCTATTCCGACAGGAGCTTCAACCAATTTTTTGATTAAACCTTTTTGTAAAATAAATTGCCTGAGTAGTCACATCATGCTTTGCGCGACTTTTTAAATAGTTGGCCTTAGTGCTAGTCATATCGTAAAAGGCGAGAAGGGTAATATATGTCACTAACATCATGACTGCTAACTAGGTGATAGAGTTCTGTTACGTCTCGGCCGGGTCTGGTACCACCGCTTTACCTATTTATACCACAATAACGTAGGCGCTCGTTAGTTTCATTTTCCGGCTTGGACGGTAAAGTAGCCGAAAAAACTATACATGTGGTATTTTAACACTGATAAAAATGCAACATTAACATTATATATTTGACCACCCCGTGGTTAGCGACCCTGACTATGCAATCATCTGGGCTCGGGTTCGATCCCCGACGGGGAAGCATTTGTGTGATGAGCATAATTGTTTGTATTTCCGGGTTTGGGTGTTTATTATGTATGTAAAAGTATTTATATATGTATTTCTATTTGAACGCCCCGTTGGTCGAGTGGTTTGCGACCGTCACCAAGCAATCAATGGGGTCCGGGTTCGATTTTCGGGACAAGCATTTGTGTGATGAGCACATATGTTTGTATTTCTGGGTGTGGGTGTTTATTAAATATATTAGAGTATTTATATATGTATTTCTATGTATTAGTATCGTTGACTGACACCCATACTACAAGCATATAATTTGCTTACTTTGGGGTTAGATCAGTAAGTGTAGTTTGTCCCGTGAATATTATTATTTATTTATTTTCTATAGGTGATATATATCTTACCAGCAGGAGAAATATCTCCCTTTATTTTAAATTATGAAATAAAAAAGGAAAGTGAATATTATGTACTTCGCTTCTGTGGTCTAGTGATGTGCCGGTGCCGGCGTTGACCACATGAAGTCCCGGGTTTGACTCCCGGGTCGGGCTAGTTTTTGGTTAATATACCTTATAAGGTAAATTATTAAAAAGTTTTTAAATTTAGTCAACTTGCCTATAACGTGTTGTAGTAGTTTATTTATCAGAAAAAAATATTTTGACTTCTTTTGTTCGAAGACCTCTCATATTTGATTTTCTTCAATATCTACAATATACAAACATCTGACACAATTTTAATTATATCTATATAGATATAGAAGTAGAATATTCAATTTTTTATAACAATTCTCTCGTTTTATTTATATACGGGGTGTAAAGAAAACCCTGTCCGATCCGAAACAGGTATATAGGTAGGTTAATGACATTATCAAAAAAATATCTATACATATAATAAAATCGTAGGAAGTCAAAACTGTACATTGAATATTTTTTTTAAATAATACTTGGGACGTGATCTACAATCGATATCGAAGCCAAAAATATAGTTTTTAGAATTTTTGTTTGTTTGTCTGTATGTAAATCCGAGGTAAACTCAAAAAGTACTGCATGGATTTACTCCAAATTTTGCATGAATATTATATAGGTACATAATATTATCATGCTATCACCTACGGGGGAGGAGCTGTGCGGAGTAAACGAAGTCCGCGCTGACGAAGTCGCTGGCAAAAGCTAGTTTTTAATAAAATAATAATAATTTCGTAGTTTAATATGCCTTATTTTAGTACTAAAGCAACATCCCCTTAAATCAAGCAACATTTTTGAAAATTTTTGAATCAATATCCATAAAATGATGACACAAATATCTTTGTATTAAGCTACCAAATAATGACTTTGACGATCAGAGTGCTAAGTGTGAGTTTTCCTTTTCACATTCGATCGTGAGCGCGTTTGGAGTTTACTAGGAATTTGTATGTGATTTGTACAGCGCCACCTAGTGGTAAACGTGAGAAACCAGTGTACCACTAGGTGGCGCTGTACAAATCACATACAAATTCCTAGTAAACTCGAAACGCGCTCACGATCGAATGCGAACAGAAAAACTCACACTTAGCATTCAGATAGGGTTTTCTTTACACATCGAATAGTCTAGCTGCAGAGTGAAGCCCGCTGCATTATAAAAAATTTTGACGAATCCCGCGGGATTGCCTTAATTTTTAAGGATAAAAAGTAGCCTACGTGCTATTCCAAGTCATCGTCTAACTGTGTGCCAAATTCCATTTAAATCTGTTTAGCAGTTTTTGCGTTATTGAGTAACAAACCTCTATTCATCCATCCTAACATCCAAACTTTTGCATTTATTATATTAATATTGATTATAGAAATATTTATCTTCACTACATAGTATACAACAAAGTCGCTTTCTTTGTCTGTCCCTATGTATGCTTAAATCTTTAAAACTACACAACGGATTTTGATGCGGTTTTTTTAATAGATAGACTAATTATTGAGGAAGGTTTTAGTATAAAACCTTTCCGATATTCCTACGGGAACAAAAGCTACGTGGGTGAAACCGTAGGCAGGTCGCTAGTTTTTAATAAAACTAAGTCATATTCTTAATAAAAAATATATTGTCAACAGGATATCAGTGATTTTTCAAGTTCGGTCAGCTAAAGCTGTGAAGATCTCCGACATGTACTTGCTACGCAGAATTGGCATAATAGTGGGAGTGGCGTGTGTTCTACTCTCCATCCGGACGTTGGTGGCGCCACCTACCGTCATAGTCGGTAGAACTAAAGAAGACTTGAAGGCGTACCTGTGCAATACAGACTGGTGGGACCATTCATTTACTATGCGTAAGTATTTACTCATTATTTCACTCAGTCTCTTTTTAATACCACTGGATAGTCAAATAAGTAGATTCATCTCCTGATTTAAAGAGAAACCAACTCCTATAGATATTAATGTTAATGATGCGTTGCTATCCGTGTGACGGGATGGCAATACGACATGTATAAATCTACTGGATACCTTACTCTTCGGACTGGAATACAACTATTTATAAACCACACACACCATATCATGGTAGAATATGTAGGTAACTTAATCAAATTTTAATAACTTCGAACTCCCATATTCTGGCGAATAAATAATTTCTTTCTTTCTCTCTTGTCATTGTTGTATTCCAGTTAAAACATTGACGCTATTACGGCAGGTATAGGTACCATATACCGGGACGAGACGTTGCGGAGCTCTACTAAGTAGTAGTCATGATGGAAGTGAAACATTCTAGCAAGTATTAGTCACGATGGAAGTGACACATATATATGACGTATAGATAGTGTCAAATTGTCAGAAGATCGAAGGTGCAAAGTGTGGGTATTACATAGAAATTCAAATTTGGATTTTAAATAATTAGGGGCAAGCGGATTAAAACGTATGGTAAATAGGGTACATAAAGTCCTAAGATCACGTCGCCGAGTGACAGTGAGCCAATGAAGCTGGTTGCGATAAAGTGATATCCGGTCAAAGTTAAGGAAACTAAAAATAAAACGAACGGACTGGTTGAGTAGTCGTTCAAGTTTTGAAAGAAGGTTAGAAGAAATGTTACTAAAGCAAACGTCCCCAGAGTCAAGTATAGGTATAACTAACATTTGAATCAACAGTATTTTGTTTTTTAATGGCAAAAAGTTCCACAAACGATTTAAAGATCATAATGTACCAGTGACTGCGACACAGCTCAGTAATTTGAATAGACCAATTAAGATTGCAGTCAATGTAAATTCCTAAATCCTTAACTGAGGGAGAGAATTTAATTATAGAATTATCAAATTTAACGGGAGGAATCGAGGCTATATCTAACTTGTCCAACTTACGCTGACTACCAATAATAATAGCTTGACATTTTAACGCATTCACCCGTACTCCAAACTTAGAAGACCAGATTCTGATTTCTTGTATTGTTTAGCTTATGACTTGGAGAGTATTGTTTAGCTTAAAAATGGCTTCTTCTAAATTTGTAATATCGGAATGCTCATAGAGCTGCAGATCATCTGCAGTTGAGTGTATTTAATTTAATTGATTCGTATTTCTATTTTAATTGTTATATTACTTTTTAGCGAGTTTTATTTTCAGATTAAAGTTATGGACTCAATAAATAATATGTAATAAATAACATCTAAATAATTAGTTTGGTACAATGTGATAACCAAATCTGATCTCAGTGCATGCTCATTGATCAATTCAAATAGCGCGCGCTTGCCTGGCTTCCTTTTATAAATTTCCGTCGCATATCACGAAATCACATCCACATATTACGAAAGGTAAAATGTAACCAATTATGTAAAAAATTAATAAATCCATTTAGGAATCTACGCTCATAGACAAATTTAAAAAACCGCAAAAAAGATGGAATATTTCGTGTTATAATTATCATGCATACTGGCCACTTATACTAAGAAATCCACAAAAATAATCTAATCCGTGTTATATAGAAATATTTACAATTTTCTTATTAAAATTTAATATTTTTAATGGTTGGATTATACTGAGTTTGATTATATTTTACATATAATTTTACATCCAAATTTAAGCTTGAGTTTTTACCTCGTCAACTTGGTAATGGTGTTAAGTGTAAATATATACCGTATAAATTGAGAATTCCAGGTTTAAACGCCACTCGCGTTGCTAGAGCTTTTAATTTAATTGAAGTTGACCACATCCACAAACGAGCGACCCAACATTACGAGTATTAACGTCTGTGGGACACTAAATTGCTAAGCGGTATTGATAGACCGGGCAGTGTACAAGATTTGCAGAATAGGAACGTATCTAAACGGAATACTGTGGTTCTAAATATGACCGGTTTATCACTACTAATGTGATTATAAACAGGACTTATGTTTGAAAATTTAAAAAAACAAAAGAAAAATTTCAATACGATAGGACTTAAGCCTGCAACCTTCCTTCTTGCGTTGAACCAGTTGACAGTTCCTTAGTTGATTAGAGCATCCCGGCCAGAGGGAAGATAGCAGATTCAAATCCTATCATCTTGCAATTATTCTTTGTCGTCTTAAGTTTGTAAAGTTTTTCCTTATGATAAAAAATAAGTACTAAGTGTTAATAAGTGCTAAGACTCATATTGCGTAGTTAGGACGTTTGCTTTTTCACATGTAAAAACAAAACTTCAAAGAATGTAAGAGGTTATAGAAAGCACAAAACAATGAAAAATATAAAAATTTTGGAAACTTCTGATGGAAAGAGTCAACCATCACCTATAGACACCAAAGATGTGGTTTGGTGCGTTGCTATTATGTGGCAAGATTTAATGCCACTTGCACAAGTTTACCGCTTACCTTATGCTCCAAAGGGAACACAACGGTGATAAGGACTGACGCTATTGTGGCAGGAATAGGTAAGGTAGTGGTAGCAGATGCAGAACTCTTAGTAATCACGATGGTAGTGATAAATGTGACCAATCGTTTGCCTTTTACGAACAGCCTGGAAGAATAGTAGATGGTCTATGCTTCAAAGGGTACCCAGAATAACACGGGGTAACAATTTTAATGGTGCGTTGCCGTCAACGCACCATTAACATAGGTATCTGGTATCTATAGGCGACAGTTATCTCATTCCACCAGGAGGGCCAACTGCCCTGCGGTATGAAGCCCAATCCTAACGTTCTGCGGCTAATATATCTTATATGCCTCACTATGTCTTATCAATGGCACACTACGTACGTGATACGGGTACACTACATACTCGTCAATTCGAGAAACTATGTTCCGTCAGTCACAAATAATATTAAAGCTTTTACTGATACCTTTCATGTGTATATATTTTTCAATATGTCATATTAATACTAAGATTCTGCTGTCCGTTCGTCTGTCTTTACGTCTGTCGCTAGGCTGTATCTCTCGAACCCTGATAGATAGTTGACATTTTCACAGATGATGTATTTTTGTTGCCGCTACAGCAATAAATATTAAAAACGTATTAAATTAAATATTTATGGTGTCGGAGGTTAATGCTAATATGCTGTAGATACTTTACTATATAATACCAACGTGATACGTGTGGAAGGAATGATCCTTACACTATTAATCGTGCCCAGAGCTAGGTATAATCTACTGACACAAATAGCTCCTATACGAGCTGTTAACCTATAAATCAAATATATGATACCGACAACATGATTAATTGACAACATTACTACGAAAAAGATTAATTCGAGCTACTCGATGGCATGTGGCAAAAAAGGTCTCTGTCAGAGAAGTGCGAATTCATTCGAAATATTTTTATCACGCTGATATAATATTAGGTCAGGGCAAAAGTATTTTCGTATTGTTCATACAAATGAAATTATTTTTTAGGTATAATTTTTTATTTATTTATAATATGTATGTGCCGTTTTGATCGATGACTTATTGCCATCTGGTGGGTAGTGTCATGATCCCATTCCTGTAGAAATTTTGAGATTTTTGATTTGAAAATCTGACAGGAAGTGTTCACAGTGTTCTTTTGAGGGTAGCTTTATGCTTCCTAAAGAGTTCCGCAATGACCGAAACAGGTGGAAATCTGATGGAGCAAGGTCAGGGCTATACGAAGGATGCATCAATACATCCCAGCCAAGCTCTCTCAATTTTTGCTGCGTGACTATAGATGAGTGCGGTCTGGCGTTGTCATGGTGGAATACCACTCCCTTCATATTCACCAGCTCCGGCCGGTTTTTCTCAATAGATTTTTTAATCTCATCAGTTGCTCACAGTAGAGGTCAGAATCTATAGTTTCACCTGGTAGCAAATTGACGATTCCTGTCCAATTCCACCATACACATAGCATCACTTTGTTCTGAGTCAGGCCGGGCTTTGTCACGGTCTGTGGGGCTTGTCCATACTTCGACCATGACCTTTTTCGCACATTCTTATAGTAAATCATCCATTTTTTATCACCCGTAATCAAATGTTTAAGCAATGGTTCGGAATTGTTACTTTTCAACAAAGAATCGCAAATGGAAACACGTTGCATTAGGTTTCTCTCAGTGAGATCATGTGGTATCCAAATGTCAAGTTTTTTCTTGTACCCAGACTTTCTTAAAGGACGTAAAACTATTTTATGATCAACATTCAGTTCCTCAGCAATGTCGTAGCTACTAATATATCGATCTTGCTCCACTTTCTTAAAAATGGCACTCAGGGCGTCCAGAGCGACCCTCATCTTTCACACTAAAATTTCCAGACTTAAAACGCTTGAACCACATTGATGCTACTCTATTGATACCGCATTAGGTCCGCAAATCGCACAAATTTTATTCATGGCGTTCGTTGCATATTCACCTTTTTTTTGTAATAAAACTTTAAAATTTACTGAATTTCTTCGTCACATACGTTCATTTTGCTTGCCTGAAAAACAATTGAAAAATGGCGGGAACTAACTTTTATTTATTTATTGCATCTTCTGAATGTCACATTTAATAGTATTAAACCAGCCAGTTACATTCAGTACAGCCAAAGAGGTTTGATTACTAATAATACGAGTACATTCAAAATACGAAAGTACTTTTGCCCCGACCTATTATATTCCTTACGGGTAGAGAAAGTGAACCTAACGTCTACAGACTTTCTGGTACACCAAAATTCATTGGTATGTCGTTTGACGAGATAAGTTTTGGTCCCTGTTTCATTGATCTGATAATGTTATTTATATCCAGGAGTTGAACCCGGAGCCTCATGTGACAACACTAACAGCGTTGTCGGTGAACCATTAGACCACAGAGGTGAACCGTAACCTTATTCTATGGTTCAAATAAATTAAATTTACTAATAAGTCACTATAATTGCCTTAATTAATTTCGAAAATGGTACAGCTTTACCTTTTATTTCTTTTTGGTTTATTCCTATCCATTGTGTTAAACCACGCAGATTCAGCATCAAAACCACAGGTCTGATTATCTGTTGATGATTTAAGCACGCTAAATGTTTTGACAAAATTTATAGAAAGAGTGAAGAGTTTCTTTAGAATTTACAAAAATCATAAAAATATTGCTTATTCTGAGAATTATATTCAATTAAAAGTGCTGAGCTGGTCTTCCATTCAAAACCTTTAAAGATAATAAAATGCGAAGAAACGCCGTCAGCGACTTTATTTTACATTTTGTTAAATTGCGAGACAGTCAATTCTTTCTTCTTGTCGCATTATCTTTATGACTAAAATTTAGTTAAAATAAAAACAAAGAAAAGCCTTTCTCTTGGACAAAATGAAAATATCTGGTACAACGTTTGACTTTTAACCTGTATTTGTTGAATCCTGAAATTATAATATGTACAGGGTTACTTAATAAAGTCGGGCCAAATTTTAAAATTAGGAACTAAATATTTAATTGAAAGTGTGTTTAAAATTTTATTGTAAAATTATTAGAAGACAATTTAAAACTATTCGTTTAAAATATCGCTATAAATTCATGAGTTGGATGCACTCACTCGTTTGAAAGAATGCTGGCAGAATGTTTTTTTTACGTTTACCTACAGTTACGATAATAACTATTATGTAATCTGTCATTTTTAAGTACATTTTTCCCGATCACTTTTAATTTATTTGAAGGCACCTTGAGTGGTCGTAAAGGAAAGGTAGGAAACTAAAGTTTTAGTTTTTCAACTTTAGGGGTTTTGAGTGTTCAGTATTGCCAATCAGTATTCACCTATCAAGCAAGCAACCAGTGCGAACGAGTATTTCGTAAACACCTGCTTCACACGTGTCCACGCGTCGCGCGATGTTTTGTTTGCACAAACATCTGATTTTAATTGCTGTCTATTAACAATGAATGAAAAAATAAAAACTCGGTATTAAGCCGGGCGCCAGGTATTGTTAATAATGAGGCTGTGGCACCGCTGGTCCGTACCGCTGAAGGGTCATAGGTGATGGAACCAGGGGGCCAGCTGCTTGTCAAGTGACGTCATTACTGTGGAGGTCGATGACGTCACACAACGACAAGTACGGGGGAAAAGGAAGATCTTCCCAGCCAGGCAAAGTGTACTGCCTGGGGACCGAAGTCCATTTGAGAAACGTTGAAACTTGTATATAGTGTTACAAGATAAATAATTGTAATATCGCGATTCAGGATTTTATTTTGAATTTCATTTTTTTCCATTTGTTATTGATTTTTGTCCATTTTTTATTATTTTTTCTTGTAGCGTTTGTGATTGTTTTTTAAGCCGCTACAAGGCGAAAAATGATTTAGAATACGTACAACTAAACGAGTGTTTATTAACGTCAAATCAAAGTTAGTTTTATTATGATGGAATCCAGCCAAGCGGTAGAAAAGCGGCCACGACGAGAGAGTGAGATAGAAGAGGAAGAGTCATTTAGTAATGATAATAGGAGATGTAAACGACTACGACGAAACTTCTCGACATTAGAGATTGAAGTAATTTTGAGTGAGAATACCGACAGTGTTCAGAATAAATAAGAGGTATGTGTAAGCTCTAAAGAGGTATTGCCTAGGTAAAAAGCACTTGCTAAGTTTCTACGAAAACAAAATATACATAAAATTAAGTTTAAAAGTCCTTACAAGGTTTTAATAACATTTAATTTAAAAGATGAAATAGAAAATGTATTAAATGCGAGAACTCGATTATAAATGCTATATTACATTTTTGCTATGGCGTTGTTAAAAGGATAGATTTAGACTTGTAGACTTGGACATAAAATAAGTACAGGAATCACTGAGCTGTGAATCTGAAATTATAATAATAAGAAGATTAAAAAAAAGATAAAGAAAATTATTTAGTGAAGTTTATACCGATATGAAATCGGAAGTCGTTAAATCTTCGAATTGTCTGGATATGTTTAATATGTTAACTTGGATTTCAAATATTAACATCCTTGATCACAATTAATAAAGCTAAGCGATTATATGAACCAAACTTATTAAAATATTATATAATTGACGAATTATGTCATATATATATATATATATATATATATATATATATATATATATATATATATATACACATGACACATGAGATATATATATATATATATATATATATATATATATATATATATATATATATATATCAATGATGTCAGGAGAATTGTATGCTCATATGTCCATTAGTTTGGTTACGATGGGGTTGTCATTTTTTCCGATAGCAAAAGTGCTCTGCAACACGTGGCTCGATGTGCCTCTGGCTTCAGAGGTACATGTATTTCGATAGCCTATACAATATTGGAAAAAACTGTTGACCTCAACTATGCGGGAGTTAAAGTAAAATTACAGTGGATACCATCTCACCATCTCACCTAAGTTTAATGGGTAATGAAGAGGCTGATCGTTTAGCAAAAAATGCTGTGTCATTTGGAGATAAAGTTTATATAAAGCCACATTACTCGGAGATATTTTCTAAATTCAAACTCAAATACAAACAAATTTGGAAAGAATATTTTGATAAGAGATCCAAGCTGAAAGGCATTTGGTACAAAATTATACAAAATGAGCCTCTTCATATTCCCTTGTTTTTGAATAGTGTCATTTTTCGGTTACAGCAGCAATTAGACTTCGTTCAGGCCACATTCCATGCAAGACATTTACCTATTTAATGAGAAAAGTCGACTCCCCTAATTGTACATTATGCAGCCAAGTGGAGGACATTTATCACATATTGTTGGATTCCGGCCGGAATACAACGAAACGAGACGTAATTTTGTCAGAATTAAAAATTTATAATCTAGACATATGTTTATTCTGAACTGCTATCCGATTCAGCCAGAATGCTATATCATCTAATTAGTAAGTAAATGGTTAATTAAAATTTAAATGGACTAGATTAGTTTAGCCTATGTTCTTCTATATTCCTATATTTTTTCTTACCTCTATGATTTATTTATCGCTCGCGGTATGTTGTATTTACAATCAAGCATTCCATTTTTATTATTAAAACCACCACACCACTTAAGATATAGCATAACCATAATATAAAACTTGTAAATTAAGTATAGGAGCACCATTTTGTCTGACAATAGACACCGAAAATAAACCATGACAATATATTTCTTCTCGTAAATTTAAACATTTTCATATTAACATGATATCAATGTTGTATCTCATTATGTTAAATATTTCTGACCGCGCGTCCCGAGCCCTATCTGAATGTTTATGTCAAACATCTGATAAGCGATACGGGGCCCGCCGGAATGTACGAAATTTATGGAAATTATTTTGACAGCCACTTCATAATTATGTTAATTTTAATTTTGTAGAATTTGTGCTTGAACAGAAAATTAATCTTCGCGAATTTGAATCACAGGAAATGTAAAAAATTAATGAAAAACAATGTTTTTTTGTTTTTGACGTAAATTAATCACAGTCAATCAAATAATATTTACTCGACCTAGGTACATTTAAGCACGCTTGTCAACGTCAACAAACAGTTAATATGATCTATTTATTTCTTACAAACCTCTAATAGCACTTGTATAACATGATAAAGGAACCAATGTCAATTTTTGTTCGAGTGAAAGCACTATTATACACTAGCTTTTACCCGCGACTTTGTTCACATTTGAGATTTTTTAATAAAAATTATCCTATGTTACTTTTAATACCTATAAGAATATGAGTACAAAGTTTCATGAACGTTTAAGTAATTTTCACGTGAAAGTGTCACTAATAAATTTACATTCACATTTATAATATTAAGTAGGTATGTTGTCTGATAAAATATATTAGGTACATATTGATTTGACACGATAGTTACGATAGTCATAAGTAAACAATAAAAATATAATAAAATGAGGATATTGCTTAAAAACCGTTGTCACACAAAAAATGTTTTTATTAATAACAAGCTGAATTTTTGCGAACAGCTTGGTTTTGACGAAACAACCACATTTTCTATCTTCGAAAAATCTCGAATCGGGTAACTAATAAAGATTGATAGAGAAATAAAAAGAAAAACTTAAAGTGTCGGACTAAGAAAAGTTTCCACTTTACGGTAATAACGATATTACTTTTGAATTACGAGACAATAATGATTAACAAGTTGTTAAGAGGAATTTAGGTTGTTTTTAAATTGATTAATATCGATTTAAGAATCTCAAACTTTAGAGTGGAGGAGTTGGCAAAAAAACCATCGAGTATGTAGGACAAAAGATTCATCATATTTTTCATAATTTAATTAAGCGTTTAAAGTCGAAAAATAATTATTGTTATTATTAAATATTATTCCTTCATGGAATAAAAATGTTCAAAGCCCCATAATTTTATTAGTTATCCAATTCGAGATTTTTCGAACGTAGAAAAGATGGTTGTCTCGTCAAAACGAAGCGTTTCACAAAAATTCAGCTTGTTATTAATCAAAAAAAAAGTTTGTTCGTGGGAAGGTTTACAAATATTTTTCTTTAAAAATTTTGCTGTTTTCGGTGGACCGGTTCTAGTGACAAGGTGAAAATTTCAGAAATCAGAAGTACTTTATTCAATAAATCTTTTCACAAGTTATTTTGACGCGTCAACAATTTTTTTTAAACTACCGGACTAAACCGAATTAAACTAAAAACTAACCGGATCGGAAACGCGGCCACACACAAACCAATTACCCTCGGGGGTGTTTCCGAACGGATACGACTTAGGGACCTTCAAGAAACAAGTTTATTCATTCTTAAAAGGCCGGCAACGCAACTGCAAGACCCTCGATATCGCAGTTGTGAGCATGGGCGGCGGTGATCACTTACCATCAGGTGCACCACCTGCTCGTTTGCCCCCTCTGCTATAAAAAAAAACACACTGAGACGATCCGGCGGAAGCGGGCTTGTCATTTTTTGAATTGAATGGATAATTAATTTATATTTTCACTTCGCTTACGCATTGTGACCCCCATTTTGATCACGCCAACGTAGACCCTCGTCGAGTCTCCCGTGGACCCCTGGGGGTCCACCTGGACCACTTAGGGAATCAGTTGTCTATAACTACTTAACAAACCTCAACGAAATTCGTTAAGTCATATTTAAAATTTCAGTGTTTTATGTATGTCGTAAGACAGCAAAGAAGGCGATGGTTCTCCTGATGGAAAAATCGACTTCCTGATGGAAAAAGATGTCAATGGTGCGTTTATATCCTTGTGGCGTAGTCTTAATGCCAGATGCATAAGTCTACCGGCTACCTTAACTACCAAACCGGGACACGAAAGTGATGGAACTGACGCTATTACGTTACGTACGCAGCAGGAATAGTTAAGACGACGGTACTAGACCTGGGCAGAACAATACAGAACTCTACCAACTAATAGCGTCGATGGCAGTAACTCGCATAGCCAATCATTCGTCCTTACGAACTGCCTGACAGAAAAGCAGATGGTATATTCTTCAAAGAAAACTTGGAACTACACGGAGTAAATAGTTACCGTATGTGCAAATGCAAATCTGGAAGTGTTACATCCTTTACGTCACGCCGTTGGAAAACGTCAAATTCTTTTGGCATTTTTATAGAAACCACAGAGTATATTGTGTTGTGTGTATGAGAAGGGCGTGATGTCATTACGACGCCATGACAGTCCAGAGCGTTTTCGCGTTAAATTGTTGATATAAAAAACCCAAGATACACAATCAGTGTCTCAAAAACGTCCTCTAAAAATGAACGCAACATTTTAAATTGTGCGCTCATTTAAATAGAATCGTGTCGGTCACGATACCGTCAATTTTATTTCTTTTCGTATATTGCTTTGTAAAAACAACCATAAATCTTATACTTAAGGTTGGATATGCAAAAACATATATTTTTGCCATATCTATAAAACTACTTGTATGAAATTAGGGACAGTTTTGAGTGTCAGTTTTGTTCGGGACTGTGCATTTTGTATTTTTTATATCAATGCGTTAAATTTATATTTTAAGTATAAGTAGTAATATCATATATTAATAATAATAAATCCCAGGTGGATTTATTATTATTATTATATTTGATATTACAAAAATATTTTTTTGTTAATATATCTACCTAAGTTAAAGTATTAAACAGTTTTTAACATTTAATCAACACATATTACGACAACGTTTTTCCACAACAGCTACTGAAACTTGGAGACTAAATAAATTGATAAAGTGTGTGTTTGGGCCACGCGAATAAGCGAACTAAGAGGAGGTCTTTTATTATTTCATACTATGACCATTTAATCTAATCAACGTCAATGACAAATATATTTCCGCAGCACAGGTTCACTGGCAATAAAAATTTATCTAAGTACATTTTATAAGTTACTCAAAAACTTGTAAAGCCTTCTAAGCCGTGATAGTACTGCTTTATTATATTTAATACTACCATGTTTTTTTCCACCCCCAAAACCAACCATTTAGTCTGCGGAGGAGGGGGGGTATACTTAACTCTAACAAAAATTAGCACTCTTTGGCTGGACAAATTACACTGATTGATATAGCATCAAAGCAAGCAAATTAGTTGCTTTCATGGGTGTTAGTCAATGATATAAAAACCTATATGCTATACATTTATATGTTCGTCCCTGTCAGGAATAGATTGTTATATATATCATAGATCGTGTAATCAAGGTCGATAACGTCTAAACGAAAAGGACGGTCATTGCAAGAGTTCTCTCAGTTCTCGAAGTTCGCGGTTAGCGAGTGGCAATAGCGGCAAGAGAGGGGTGTGTTCAATTGCATAGATTTGCATGAAATTATACTTGAAGACAGCGTCTTTATGGGGTAGTAACTAAAAGTAAATTTCGCTCGGAATGTTTTTACTAAACATAATTTTATCAAATTTTCATCAGATCAGTCTGATCAAAAGTGATAAATACTATTAAAAATTATACTGTTTTTAATAGTATTTATTTTAATTTATATTAATTATAGGTTATATTTCAATTTATATTAATATTATAAATGCGTAAGTTTGGATGTTTGGATAGATGGATGTTTGTTACTGGATGGATTGGATTATTACGGAGACGACATTTATCTAGATCAATTTTAATAAAAGATTAACATACATTTTGACTGTTTTCAAAATGTTTAGAGCCGTTTTGGAGAAACCAACTACATACAAATATACAAGAACGAGCGATTTGAAATATTATACTAAGTGGGTATATAACTTACAAACACAATATCACCTGCAAACTTGCTTATTTTGAAATTGGATCAATTCGTGTAAATTGTTACAATTTATTTATAGTTATACTTTATAATTATTATTTATTAATCTTACCTGCCTCGTGGTTTAGGTTAGCCTGTTCGGCTCAGATTAGGAGGTCTTGGTCTTGAATCCTTAGTAGGACAAAGGTGTTATTAAGTACCCCCCCGTTGGTTGAGTGGTTAGCGAACCTAATCACGATTTGATGGGGCTCGGGTTTGGATCCCGACAAGGAAAAACAGTTGTGTGAGGAGCACAGATATTGTATTTCTGGAATTTGGTGTTTATTATGTATATCACAGTAGTATATGTGTATTTCTATGTGTTAGTATCATTCTCTAACACCCATAACACACTATTAATTATTAATTAAAATCGGCAATACCCACGTTTAATCGGCGTAGGTTCCGACTAGTTTCGGACCTATATGAGGTCCTTTCTCAGGGTGAGTTAGGCCCGGTAGTGCCTTAGATGCTACCGAGCCTAACTACGAGCGAACCAATCGAACGTCCAACTTATCCAGAGGAAGAACCTTATATAGATCTGAAACTAGTCGGAACCTACGCCGATTAAACGTGAGTGTAGCCAATTTTAATTAATAGTTAATAATGTCTCACAAAAATGTTAATAATTTTACCCATAACTTGCTTACTTTGGGGTTAGATCAATTCGTGTTTTATCTAAATATATTGTTATTATCAAGAGATATTATTAATAAAGTTTTTTTAAGGTTTTGAAAGTCCAAAATATTAGTAGCTTCTCGAATTCCAGCGTGTGGTGTATTATCACCCCAGTGCCTCGGATAAACATGTATAGCCGCTAGTAAAGCCGCTAGTCGTTATCAAGTCAGTAAAATATAGCGGTGGGATCTGGTCTACTGACAAACCAGTAAATCGTGGTTTTTATACCATATGATAGCAAACAAGCAGATGGGTCTCCTGATGGAAAGAGTCAACCATCGCTTATAGACACCAAAGGTGTTAATGGTGCGTTGCTATCTTGTGGCGAATACTAATGCCACATGCATAAGGTGAACCCTTCATTCGATCTCCCTGCTCTGCAAGGATACCGGGGTGATGATAATTAACTTTTTTATATTAATCTTTACTTTATTCGTATTCTTTTATAATAAATAAATGTTTGTTGGCAGTGGAGGTGGTGTTCCTGATGTGGGGAATTCGTCTCTGCATCATGGTCAGGAAAGCGCCTTCCGAGTTCAACGAAAGCCGGTTCATCTCCATGGCCATTTACAACGAATTTCTTTTATCTGTCTTCCTTAATATATCTATGTGAGTATTAATATTACTATTTCCACTTTTTTTCCATGTTATTCCTGGCCTCGTTTGAAGCGCAAATAATTTGCCATTTGGCTAGACTGTGCGTAAAAGGCGAATGATTTGTTATACGTGTCACTACCATCGCGACTACTAGTTGGTAGAGTTCTCTAACGTCTCGCCGGGTATTTGGTACCACCGCTTTACCTATTCCTGCCACAATAGCGACAATGCTTGTTACTGTCGTGTTTCGGTTTAGAGGGTATAGTAGATAGAAGACTTATGCATATGTGGCATTGCTATCCCGCTACGTGAATAGCAACGCACCATTAATATATTTGGTATTTATAGGCAACTAGCGTACCCAGCCCGCTTCGCCGGGCTTTATTTAAGCATACAGGAATTGAATTATTAACTAAGGGCTTAACCAAACTTATCTTTTTAATACACTTTGGACCGATTCGAGCCGATAGATTTTAAGAAATCTCAAAAAAACTACAAAAAATTTTTTTTCAAATGGGGTATTTTTCGATTTATTTTCAAACGGCTTTATCGATCGATTCTAAAAACTAATCAGCTTTTAACATCGAAAGACCACGTCGATTGCCGCCAGTTCCGTCAAAATTGATTCGTTCGTAAGTTATCGTTGTCGAAAGAAAACTGAAAAAAGTGTTTTTTTGAAATCACTCTGAAATTCCTAGTTCAATCAATCCAGCTTCGCTGGGTGTTGCATCAGTAAACGGATACATTCGCGGCACTATAACTTACCTTGAATACTTCAAAATCCATAATTATTATCTTTAATGTACTTCAGTATACTTTATTATGCTTCATTATACTTCAATATACTCCATTATAATTCTACATGGTTCATAATGACATAAATATACACAACGCATGTGTCAATACAAATTTGGGTTATAAAACAATAGAATATCATCATAGTAAATAAAAGCTGTATTTGACAGTTCAAAAATAGGAGTGCTCCGATCGTCACCAAACTTTACAGGATTACTCGCCAGGTCAATCTGGAGATTCCCTGAAAGTTTCATTGAAATCGGTCCATCCCTTTCTGAGCCTATACGGAACATACACACACACTTTCTCTTTTATAGATATAGATAGAAGTTGGTTTTCTTACTCTTACAGAGAGCCATCTGCGTTTTTGTTATCTAATGATAGAAAAAAAATCTCGGGAACTAAAGGCCATAAAGATAATTCTTTTTGATTTAAATTAAGTCTACACTAACTTAGGAAACACGATAAATTTCTTTGAAAATGGTTTAGTAGCTTTTGAGACAGAGTTTTTTGAAGTACAGATACCTAGTTATATGCTCCTTTTGGCTCAGACAGTGCCTTGGATACTCACTTCCATCCTATCTGTTGCTATAAGAAAACTACTAGATAAATAACAAGACCCTTCGCAATATTTAAACATTGATTTTCATTCAAAAGCTTCACAAAATGTGAAACAATGTTCTACATTATAGTCCCTCAATTTTTGATCAGGTCTGTTGGGAATAACTTTTAAGGAAGCAAAATTGAGGACTGCCTCAGTAATAAAATATAAACTCCAGCGATTGTTAAAGCAATTAGACGCCAAAAATTAAAGCAATTCCCTCGGCATTTCCATTAAACCTTGCTTGAAACTTACAATTTTGGTGGAATTGTAAGCCTAAATTGAAAAGGCACTGACATTTAATAACCAGACTATTACGTTAGATTCTCTTTCATGTTAAGGTTTCCGTGCGGAATTATTGTAGTTATTGGCGGAAGAATACTTTTGTATTTCTTGTTTGGCAAAAATATTAGCTCCGCGTTATTTTATTTTGTTTTGTAAACGTTTTAACGTTACCTAAACCAGTTAGTTGCTGTACCAGGGGTTGCAAACCAATGGCACGCGTGCTAATGAGGGCATGCAACTTATTATTTTATGTACGCCACCAATCACGATAATTTACTAAAAAGTATTATATTACGAACAAATGTTAGTAATCCTATATTACAATATAATAATAATAATAATAATAATTCACGGGACAAATTACACTTACTGATCTAACCCCAAAGTAAGCAAATTATTTGCTTGTGTTATGGGTGTTAGTCAACGATACTAAAACATAGAAATACATATATAAATACTAGAATATATATAATAAACACCCAAACCCGGAAATACAAACATTTATGCTCATCACACAAATGCTTGTCCCGAATTTAATTTGCAATCGGATCTACAATAACAGAATCACACTCATTATATTTTAATCCACTGAAGAAAAGCAGAGGTTATCGGTTTGACAGATGATCTATTTAGGTGTCTAAGTACGTGCGTGTACTGAACTTCGTGAGTGTTACATAAACTTGTTTGTTTGTATGTTTTTATGTTTGTCCATGGATTTCTCGAGAACTTAAAGTCGTGTCAAGATACATTTTTATATCTTTTTGATTTAAGTTTGGTATATTTTACTTTGGGAACAGTTTAAGTTTCGTTAAAATCGTTTAAATAGTTTTTGAAATATGAGTTTAGTTGATAATTAAAGTCTGATTAAATTTTTTATATAACTTTTCAAAAATTTAAACCGCCTTTTGATTTACGTATATAACTAAAAAAATAATATACATTGTAAATATATTTTTTGGAGTAAATAGAATCCGAGTTAATGGTGCTTAGTGTTATTGTTTCCCCAATAATCATGACATTGCAATAATTTTTATATAAAAATGGCACCCTGTTATATAAAGGCTCGCCACCACTGCGCTATACGGATATTATCCATTCAGCATTACTTGAGTGTTTTTTAAACTGTTTATCATCAAAACTTGACATATTGATGTCAAAGGATTTCGCAAACAGCGAATTTGTATTAAAGGAATACTGAGGAAGTAAGAAAAATCTGCAAGGATCATGATATATAGCATTCAATTCTCTCTACCTATCCCGTAAGGGGTCAGACGTGAAGATAATTATGTATATACGTACTATTCATGGTATAAAAATCTAACTATATACAGCCTGTTAGATGAGTCGAGCTAAACCTTGAAGGGGGTAATAGGGTATTTGATTCTCATTCCAAATAAATAAAAAATAAAAAAAATAAACTTAAATTTTATCCCAATTATACATATACATAATTTTAAAGTGCTAATACGTTCGCGCAAGTAAATAGTTCGCGCAAATACTGTCTATTTTTATTAATAACCACCATATAAAGTTCAATGCCCTTTCGGCTGCCTGGTACGACAATCCCGTATACTTATATAAATTACGAGTCACGTTGTTTGTCCGCTATAGATTCCTAATATGTATGGCAAAACAACGTTTGCTGGGTCAGCTAGTTTGGAATAAGAATCAGATACCTTATAACCCCCTTCAAAATTTAGATCGACTTACCTAACAGGATGTATATATTTAATAATAACAATCAAGCAGATTGCTCTCCTGAACGAAACATGAAACTATCATCTAGACACCAAAAATGTTAATGCGATGGTATCTATATGGCAGATTTGTAATGCCACCTGCACTAGTGGTTAACTAACCCCGCAAACTAAAACATGATAGTGGCAAGCATTTAGGTTATAGCGACAGGAAGATATAAGGCGATGGTACCAAACCCAAGCGAACCGTTTCAGAACTCTACCACCTAGTAGTCACGATGATAGTGACAAGTTTGACTGATCCTTCGCCTTCTATGAACCGACTGGCAGAATGACAGTTGGTCTATTATTTAAAGGAGGCCCGGACCAACAAGGGGTGTTTAAATAGCGTTATACAGGTATATACGAGTAATACTTAAATAGATAGGTAGCGCTACTACTGTTAAACTCATGACTTGCCTACTAAGTCCTAAGTTAATAACAGTGGGCTATATATGGAAAAATCAAATTTCCCCGTGTTGGTTCCGGAATTACTCTTTAAAGCTTTTAGTATCTATATCTATACATATTCATTTTTTTAAAAGAATACTTGGGGCGTGAACTAAAATCCATATCGAAGCCAAAAATATAGTTTGTAAAATTTTTGTCTGATTGTCTGTATGTATGTCCGGGGTAAACTCAAAAAGTACTGCATGGATTTACTTCAAATTTTGCATGAATATTACTAACAGGTCGGGTCAACATATAGGTTACATATTGTCACGCTATCACCTACGGGGGACGAGCTGTGCGGAGTAAACGAAGTCCGCGCGGACGAAGTCGCTGGCAACAGCTAGTATGATATAATCATAGATTTTACAGCGGGCTTTTATAAACGACAAGTAATTATTTTCACATCACACAATTTTATTTTACCTGGTTATATTTTTGAAATATAAATTTTGAAATAATTTATACTTTCCATCGTCGGCACTTGGTGAAACTCCGTCATAATTATTGTTTTAAATTTTACACTTGTACTGTTTCACAATTCACAAATTATATATACTTTTTTATTTAAATAGTCAACCGGTTTCGCATTTTACTGCATCATCAGAGTCCAGAAACCGGTTGACTATTTAAATAAAAAAGTATATATTATATATAATTAGTGAATTGTGAAACAGTAAAAGTGTAAAATTTAAAACAATAAATTTTGAAATATAGATTATGTTATGGGTGTTAGTCAACGATACTAATACATAAAAATACATATATAAATACTTTTACATAAAATTCCCGACTAAGACTAGCGTTTGAATGATGAACATAGAAAAAAAAGTATCTTCACGCCCATATCCCCGAAGGGGTAGGCAGAGGTACAACAAGTGCACCCACGGTTAGCCGAAGATACTTGGTCCCACAAATGTGATAGGTGGCCTATCGCCAACCGGGCACTTTCCAATCCCGGGCAACTTTGTATTTCTCAGAAAACTGAAAAAACACTTTTTTTATGTGCCCGACCCGGGAATCGAACCCGGAACCTCGTGTGATCAACGCCAACGCTGGACCACTAGACCACAGAGGCGAACATAGATATTTATATTTCTGGGTTTGATGTTAATTAAACTCTCATATAGAGTATTTCTATGCATTAATTTCATTGACTACCAAACATAAATATCCCAAGAAAATATTTTGCTTACTTTGAAGTTAGATCAAACCGTTTCCTCCCCCGGAGCTTCGCAGTGTGACACCGCATTCCAATTCGGTAAGCTAAAATTGTCAATTCGTCAAAAGCACGTGTAAAGATTAATTTGAATAAACAAATTTGACTTGATTTGAAGAGGAGTACAGAAACCTAATATTTTTAAATAATATGTATTAGAAATACATTAGATTATTAAAAACTAGCTGTTGCCCGCGACTTCGTCCGCGCGGACTTCGTTTACTCCGCACCGCTCCTCCCCCGTAGGTGATAGCGTGATATGTAGCCTATATGTTGACCCGTCCTGTTAGTAATATTCATGCAAAATTTGAAGTAAATCCATACAGTACTTTTTGAGTTTACTCCGGACATACATTGACTTTCCTACGATTTTATTATATGTATAGATAAATATTACGCACACTATACTGGCTCTAGATGTGACCGGTTATTATCGGCTATTGTCGACAGGTTATTGTCGCATACATTCCGGACTGCGTGTGCTTTAGCGCGCTATATGTGTAGATAATATTTATCTATACATATAGTATAGATAAATATTACGCACACTATACTGGCTCTAGATGTGACCGGTTATTATCGGCTATTGTCGACAGGTTATTGTCGCATACATTCCGGACTGCGTGTGCTTTAGCGCGCTATATGTATAGATAATATTTATCTATACATATAGTATAGATAAATATTACGCACACTATACTGGCTCTAGATGTGACCGGTTATTATCGGCTATTGTCGACAGGTTATTGTCGCATACATTCCGGACTGCGTGTGCTTTAGCGCGCTATATGTATAGATAATATTTATCTATACATATAGTATAGATAAATATTACGCACACTATACTGGCTCTAGATGTGACCGGTTATTATCGGCTATTGTCGACAAGTTATTGTCGCATACATTCCGGACTGCGTGTGCTTTAGCGCGCTAATATCTTCGGGACGATAGATACAAATGCGGCCGTAGCATACGTGACACACAAGAATATATATATACACTAGCAAACCCGCGCAGCTTCGCACGCGAGTGTATTAACATGTCGAAATAGTTTTTGATACAAATTTCATCCCCTATTTCAGCCCTTCAGAGGCTGATTTTTGCAAAAAAATATAGCCTGTGTTTGACCTCGAACCTTTAACTATTTCTATGCCAAATTTCATAAAAATCGGTCCAGCAGTTTAGCCGTGAAATTGTAACAGGCAGATAGACAGAGATACAGACAGAGAGACTTTCCCGTTCATAATATTAGTATGGATAATTTTATAACATTTTCTTTACGCCTAAAGTCGTTTTCAAACTTAAAATAAATTTTATCGTTTAATCTATGGTCGAATTTCGAACTAAAAATGATTGCTAGTTTTTTCTTATATTATAAGATAGCAAACAAGCAGATGGGTCTTCTGATGGAAAGAGTCAATTATCGCCATAGACACCAAAGATGTTAATAGTGCATTGTTATCTTGTGGTGGGGTCTAACGCCACATGCATTAGTTTATCGGCTACCTTACCCTCCAAACCGGAACACGACAGTGACAAGCACTGACGTTATTGCGGCAGGAATAGGTAAGGCGGTGGTACCAGACCCGGGCGAGACAATGCAGAACTCTACCACCTAGTAGCCACGATGTTAGTGACTCGATAGCCAATCGGTCACCTTTTACGACCTGCCTGGCAGAACGGCAGTTGGCCTATTCTTCAAAGGAGGCCGGGACCAACACGGCGAAATTTCAAAGATAGCAGGAAATTTTCATAGTATAGGGAAAGGGGAATTGTTTTACTACAAATTTAACGCGTGCGGGTCACGGGCAGTATTACCCTCCAAACCGGAACACGACAGCGACAAGCACTGACGTTATTGCGGCAGGAATAGGTAAGGCGGTGGTACCAGACCCGGGCTAGACAATGCAGAACTTTACAACCTAGTAGCCACAATGGTAGTGAGTCGCGTAACCAATCGGTCGCCTTTTACGAACTGCCTGGCAGAACGGCAGTAGATTTATTCTTCAAAGGAGCCCAGATCCAACAAGGCGGCCATTATTATTGAGCGCTACAAGACGTAATAGTGTTGAAATAATTAATTGAAATGCTTAGTATTTTAAGTTACTTATTTTTCAGCTAAGAAAATACATTGTGACCTATTTTTGTTACACAGGTGATAAATCGACAAAAATTCTCAGTTTAGATCACAGCACAAATCACATTTGCGAGAGACTGGGCTATAGCTATATTTCACAGAGGTGTAAACGCAGCCTCCCGGCATCCGTTTCATGGTTATAAACGTTCCTAAACATGAAACATTCGAATAGTTTCAAAACTCGAAAACTTGTTGTTCAAAACCGTGATATTGTGAAAACGCTTGGATGAAATAAACAGTTTTCAACCTTTTAACTTGATTTATCGTAATAGAAACGCTACATTTGAAGAGATTTTTTATAACTCATACCTATGTGAAGTTTTAACAGTCTTGTGTATAGGTTTTATGAATTATTTATAATCTATAGAGTGAAAAGAAATCTCGAATGCTTTGTAAATCGGAAGCTAAAACTATTTAAAAGTGTAAATTTGAAAACATATTACAGAATAGCAAAAAATGCGGATTTTTTTATAGTATAAGATAGCAAACGAGTAGCTGGGTCTCCTGATGGAAAGAGTCAACCATCGCCACCGACACCAAAGGTGTTAATGGTGCGTTGCTATCTTGTGGCGAGGTCTTATGCTACATACATAAGTTTACCAGCTACCTTACCATCCAAACCGGAACACGACAGTGACAAGCACTGACGCTATTGCGGCAGGCATAGGTAAGGCGGTGGTACCAGACCCGGGCGAGGCAATGCAGAACTCTACCACCTATTAGCCACGATGTTAGTAACTCGTATAGCCAATCGGTCTTCTTTTACGACCTGGGGCCTAATTCACGTAATCAAGTGGCAAGCGAGTCGAAGCATTTAAGACACTTACACATTTTCTTACATATTATGCCGCGTCGTAGCACGTTTCGACGTTCTATCGTGTTTATGTGCGTGAGAGTCCTAAGCGCTTTGACTCAAATGCGTGAATTGGGGGGCTGCTTGCAGAACGGTAGCTGGCTCATTCTTCAAAGGAGCTCGAGAGTAACACAGGGAAAATCTCCCCGTAATGTTAGAGATAACTATCGCATATAGACTCCAAAAATAGTGCACCAATTGTTTAGCGCAGAATCTTATGCAAGCTACAATTAAGTTACGGATATACCTTATCCTACAAATCTGCATACCACCTGAAATTTCCACCTTATTGGTCAGGACTCCTTTCAAGAATAGATCAACTGCCGTTCTGCCATACAGGTCGTAAAAGGCGACCAACTGGCTATGCATATCACTACCATCGTAACTACTAGGTGATAGAGTTCCGCAACGTCTCACCCGGGTATTGGTACCACCGTTTTACCTACACTTTGTTCCCCGTGTTGGTCTCGGTCTCTTTTGAAGAATAGGCCAACTGCCGTTCTGCCAGGCTGGTCGCAAAAGGCGACTGATTCGCTATGCAATTCACTGTCATCGTGGCTACTAGGCAGTAGAGTTTTGCATTGTCTCACCCCCATCTGGTACCACAACCTTGCCTTACTGCCGCAATAGCGTCAATGCTTGTCATTGTCGTGTTCCGGTTTGGAGGGTAAAGTTGCCGGTAAACTAATGCATATGGCATTGCCAACCCACCACATGGATAGCAATACACCCTTACCATCTTTGACGTCTAAAAGCGATGGTTTCTCTTTTCATCAGGAGAGCCACCTACTTTATTCTATCTTATGATATGAAAAGTCTGTTATTTTCAGTTTTACTGTGAATAATATATTAAAATTTGTGCATTTGTTGCAGGTTATTTCTCCAATCGCCGGCGAATCCGGATCTTTTGTATATAATATTCTTCTGCCACACACAATTGACAGTCACGCTGTTATTATGCTTCATTTTTGGAAGTAAGGTATGGGTTAAATTATTAGTTACTAGCTGACCCACGCAGCTTCACCCCCGAGTAGATTAATGTGTTATCAATGTAGTTTTTCATACAAATTTCATCCCCTGTTTCACTCCCTTATAGGTTGATACTTGAAAAAAAATTAGCCTATGTTTGTCCCCGAATCTTAAACTATTTCCATGCCGAATTGCATGAAAATCGGTCCAGCGGTTTAGCCGTGAAAGCGTAACAGACAGACAAACTTTCGCATTTATAAAATTATAGTATGGAAGTATGGATTTATTAACAAAAAATTACTTCATGTGTTCTCAATTTATATTGAGAACACATGAAGTAATTTTTTGTAGTAGTAGTAGTAGTAGTAGAACAACAAAGAAATAGAAAAAAATAATCTATCCTTATTTTGTGGTGTAAATACACTAAGTTCTAATTTAGAATATTGATAAATTGACCGCCTCGTTGATAGTGTGGTTAGCGGCCCTGACTACGCAATCAACGTGGCTCGGGTTCGATCCCCGACGGGGACAAGCATTTGTGTGATGAGCATAAATGTTTTTATTTCCGGGTTTGGGTGTTTATTATATGGTATATATATATATATATATATATATATATATATATATATATATATACTTCTATGTATTAGTATCGTTGACTAACACCCATAACACAAGCAAATATTTGCTTACTTTGGGGTTAGATCAGTAAGTGTAATTTGTCCCGTGAATATTTATTTATTTATTATTTAAACATCCATATTTAGAAATACAACATTTATGCTTATCACACAATCGATTGTACCAATTGCCTAGCTGCATCAGTTACGTATTGAAGGTCGCTAGCTACAATATTAATCTAGCTTTACTGTCTCGGAATAAATACTTTAAATCCTGGTTTCGAATACTACGTTTTTACCGTTACTACGTTCCGTTTTGTAACAACTAGCATATCTATCATATGCTAGTTGTTACAAAACGGAACGTAGTAACGGTAAAAATGCAAATTTAGAAATACAAATATACAAATTTTATGCTTATCACACAAATGATTGTACCTATTATTTATTAATATTGCCCAAGCCCCATCTATAACGTTCGCTGGGTCGCTAACCACAATATTAATCTAGCTTTGCTGTGTTAAGTCGCATTAAGTCGTGGTTTCAAATATTGATAGTTTCGCCAGCTGTTACAAAACAGAACCTAATAACATTGCTTTATCTTGAGTACGCTTTACATAATATAAACCCCTTCAGAAAATATAGGTTATCCGTGTTTTTATCAGGAATTCATATAAATTACAAAGGATAAACAACACTTCTTATTTAACTCGTACACAGTTCCCTACACATTAATTAAACTCAAAACGTGCCAAATTAATTTTACAAGGGATCGGGTGGACCTTTGTTTTAATTACGTATCAAAGCAGCTTATATTAATTAATTAGCACTTTGAAGTTTAATAAGCATGAAATGCCCTTGACATAATATGATTCTAGTATGTGTATAAACTCTTTAATCTTGTAAATAAATATATATGTATATATATATTTCAAACATTTTTTTTTCAAACAAACACCGACATAGTGCCCGGTCCTACCAAACTAGGCCCAGTGGACTCACTGACAATTAATCACGCGCGGAATAGCATATCGTTCGCTTCTATCTTCCGATTGTTTTTGCTATTATACATGCACCAAAATTCCTTTTTGTGTATTTTACAGTGTTATAATCACTCAAAGAAAAAAAAAACAAGACACTTGAGATTACTTTTACTTTTTCGACACTGTTTCTATTCCCATTCTACTCAACAAATTATCACGTTATGGAATCCGTGGGATCGCCTTAAAAAGGTTTGAGAATTATCTCAGCAAGAGATCTCAATCTGTTGTTATCGAAAACATTGTCAGTAGAGAAGAAAACATTGCCTATGGTGTCCCGCAAGGTAGCGTCCTCGGATCTACTCTGTTTTTAGTTTATATCAATGACATGTGCTTACTTACCCTTAAGAATTGCAAAATCATTACATACGCTGATGATATTGCGTTAGTAGTTCATGGTAGTTCATGGCTGGAAGCACGTGAAAATGCTTAATTAGCCTTAAGAAGCGTCATGAACTGGCTTAACTGCAACTTATTATCCCTAAACCTAAATAAAACTCAATACATAACCTTTAGTCCCGGGCTCGTTTCTCAACCCGATCCAACATACACTATCCGGGCTCATCAGTGTGATCCTGATTTAGTCGGACACCAATGTAACTGTATTGCGATAGGCCGTACTAACACCATCAGGTACTTGGGAGTTCTAATTGATAGCATATTATCCTATAATGAACATATCAATATGTTGGTAAGTCGTGTCAGGAAACTAATTTTTGTTTTTCGCAAGCTTAGAGGATGTGTCAAACTGAGCACATTAAAAATTGTATACTTTGCACTTGCGCATTCCATCCTAAGCTGCTGTATCACCGCTTGGGGATCGGCTGCTAAAACCAGCATGCTGCGTCTTGAAAGGGCGCAGCGAGCAGTGTTAAAGGTTATGACATCTAAACCAATCACTTACCCCACTAATATGTTGTACGATACATGCAGGATCCTCTCTGTGAGGAAAATATTTGTTTTAAATACAATAATTTGTAGACATACACTTACATTTGATGCCAACTTATTTAAGGACAAAAGACGATCCCATACAGTCTTCGAAATTAAACGATCCCTTTTTGTTGTAACAAGTCGACAGTTTTACTTTCTGAGTCCATTGCTGTACAATAAAGTGAATAAAATTTTAAACGTATACCCTCTAACTTCCAGAGAGTGCAAGGTGCGACTGACGCAATAGTTACAAGGTCTAGATTATGATAACGTCGAAAGTTTTATCGGTAATTAAACTTTTGTGTATAGGTTCTATTACATATGTTATTTAACTCACGTTTTCTCTCTCTCACACATACACACACACACATACACACACACATACACACACACATACACACACATACACACACATACACATACACACACACACACACACGCACACATACCGACACACTTACATATGCATTTATTTTGTTAATTAGTATTTAAGTCAATATTGTTCTTAGCTTAAATAGAAACGTAATTACAAAGTATATGTCCTGGAGGTGGGCGTTAGTAACTGCGACACAGTCGGTATGACTATAGCGGTTGCTATCGTACTACGTTTTATCGTTAATTGTACCGTTTCAAATAAAATTTATTTAATTTTTTTACTTTCCATTTTTAAGTAAAGCTGAAACAATTTATTTGAAAATAAGATTAAATTATTCTTTGGTTCGCCATGTTTGTGAGATTCAGATAGTACAAAAGTGACGCGACGATCGATGTCTGTCGAGCCTAGCCTAAGCTAAGTGATTGCAATGTCAGAGCGTAACGTATCTTCCTTTTTTTAATATATCAATGATTTCAAAGGCCCTTCTATTATCCACTTTAGAGAATTTAACCATATTAAATGTTTGGTTTCGCAACACGATTGACAATTGATTTTAAGAGACCGCGTTTATACCTGTGTTTGTGTAATACTCTAATCCGCTCTCAGTTAGAGTATGCAGTCCCAGTCTGAAAACTTTACTATAATAGGTATAACGACATGATTGAGTTGGTTAAGCGCAAGTTCTTGCGTCCATTGCATTATAAATGATACGGACATACTAAACGTTACAGCCGTCAGTTGTCAAAGCATAAACTTTTATCTTTTTATGTGAATATCTACAAGCAATGGCACTTAATAACATTTTTAGGGCTAACTATGACTGCATTGACGTTATAAATAGAATATGTTATGCAGTCCCTAAATCAGCTGACAAGCGTCAAGAGCATGCTTTTTGCAGTGGGCCTGTGTTGACTGTGGCCGGTGTTGCCTAGCCCTTACATGAAGACAAAATAAACAACATTACCTGTCAGAAAGATAATGTTCTTTAATTTTTTGTTTAAGAGAACCCACAGTCTCACAATCTTGAATATTGTTTGGAAGCTCGTTCCGCAATTTAGCTGTAAGTACTGTATAAGAGTTCCCATAGAAATATGTATTATATATATATATATATATATATATATATATATATATATATATATATATATATATACATATATATATATATATATATATATATATATATATATATATATATATATATATATATATATATATATATATATATATCAACAAACCAAGGACACCCATTCAGATCATGCCTCCTCCGAACGAATTAGTTAGGCGACCACGAAGAGTTAAGAGTTAATCCAGTTTACCACAGAAGAGGACACATTGAGGGAAATATGTTGATCGTGCGCTTGCTTGCTAACCTTGTGCCAAGGTCTTAAAGCCACGTGTAACAGTTTAAAAAAAAGTATCTTCACGCCCATATCCCCGAAGGGGTAGGCAGAGGTACAACAAGTGCACCCACGATTAGTCGAAGATACTTGGTCCCACAATGTGATAGGTGGCAAGCCTATCGCCAACCGGGCACTTTCCAATCCCGGGCAACTTTGTGTTTCTCAGAAAACTGAAAAAACACTTTTTTTATGTGCCCGACCTGGGAATCGAACCCGAGACCTCATGTGGTCGACGCCAACGCTGGACCGCTAGACCACAGAGGCGATCAGTTTACCGGTTTCTTTACCCTCCAGACTGGAATATGATGTTGATAAGCATTGACGCTATTATGACAAGAATAAGTAAGGCGTTGGTACTAGACCCGAGCAAGACGATGTAGATCTCTACTATCTGGTAGGCACGATGGAAGTGACTCACGTAGGCAATTGTTCATCTCTTATAAAATACCTTGCAGTACGGCAGATGATTTATTCTTCAAAGAAGGCCTGGTTCAACACGGGGTAAGCTATAAAGTGTGCATTGTAAGTAATCAAAGTGTGGCTAGAGCTTCCAACATAAGTATTGGCTTACTACATTTATCATTTCTAAATAATAATAATAGTAATAATAATAATAATTCTTTATTAGCACGAAATAGGAGTACAAAAAGATGTTATTAAAGTGAATTACAGTTCTTCCTACTTCACCATATAATGGTATGCAAATTTTTAGTTATTTATTTATTTAAACATGCAAGACCTGTATACATTTATATTAGCAAAAAAAAATACCAAATTCTGAAATAACCAGTAATCAGTCAGTGCTAAATTAAAATCTTACAAATACCTGTCATATAATACAATAACTATGTCAAGCAATATAAATTTACAATTACATGTCATTTATGCATTTAAATATTGGTAAATTTTACATTTCATAATACTTATACAATATAAAAATTAATTTAAAAAAAGAGTCAATATAATTTAAAATACAGCGGTAATTAATTTTATCTTTGCACTTACTACTTTGTATGTCTAACAATTAAATTGAATTTTTAATGAAACAGAATATATTATCGTTTTACATTATAATATTAATTAATACTTAGATTTTAAATTATGAAGTTAATTTACAGATTTTTATAGATATTATACATTTTTAGAGGAAAAGCTCCCTTACATCATAAAAACATTTATTTAATAATAAAATCCCTTTCTATTATAACATATTACCAAGTTATTAAAGTTGTCGTCATGGAGTCGTAAAACTGGGAACATTTTAGCTTTTACACACCACACCCCAAAAATACCACTATTTCTAATTAAATTTAAGACCTAATTTCCCAGCTACGTGTTTTCCCCAATGTTATTAGAGAGGTATAACGTCTCCTTAAAAATTGAGTAAAAACGCATACTTTTTTACGTTTCAAATTGACCGCCGTATAAAAGATTAAAAATTCTCTAATTAAAGGGAAATGTGAAAAATATTTTCTCGCGAGCATGCTAGAAATGGTACAAAAGGCCCCTTGTGTGTACCTCAAGTGTAGTTACCTTAAGAAATGCGAACATATTTTTATTCTAAATTTCTCATTATGATAAATATATGTTTTCTTGAACCAATTATTATACCCATAGTAATATTATAAATACGAAAGTCCCCTGTCTGTTTGTTACGCTTTCACGACTAAACCGCTATACTAATTTTAATGAAATTTAGCATAAAGATAGATAAAAATTCGTCGTCAAATATAAGCTTACTTAATTTCTCAAAAATCACCCCATAAGTGGGTAAAATAGGGGATGAAAATTTGTACAAAAACTATATGGATTGCATGGTAATCTACCATATATTCTATATAGCGGGAGCTCTCCCGGGCGAAGCTGCACGGATATGCCAGTATTCTCATAATTTTTAGAGGAATATAATAAAATGTAACCAGCGCCGGTCGACTCGGTTTCTATGCGTTATTATTCTATAATAACGCATAGAAACCGAGTCGACCGGCCGATTAAGCCATTTCAAAGTAGCCTTAAAAGGCTTCTTACGCTTGCCAGCCGCTCAGACAAGTGACACGTGTCACATAGAGTACAGCTCTCGTAATTAAAAAACATATGACTTACTGTATGGTGAAAGGCTGTCACCATGCTTCACAAAAGCGTATTTAGAACTTGAAAATCACATTTCACATATAAAAAGTACTTGGCATCGGATATTTTTGTATAAAATCCAAACAAATAAACCGTAAATATCTAAGTAGAATGTTGCCAGCCAAAGGGAAAAATATTCTACCACGTATTTGTTTTTGCCTTTTTTTATTATAATTCACAATGTGTGTTTTCCTATTATGACCGCTCGAGACACGTATGGCTTCTAGAGTAGCCATCTGGATATTGTATAAATGCAAATATGGCTACTACAGGTGCTATGCCGTCTTATAGGGTATACAGCTAAAAAATATAAAAGTATTTTATTTCTTAATTCTATTCTCGTTTGTATTTAAACCGTTTCCGAACGAAACATTGTACAATATTACATCAAGTTGGCACCCTTTTTTCAAGTATGCTCTTGGGAATAATAAAAAGAAACTGGTCCCACCATTTTAATTCATGATGTGTGTTCTGTGTTGGTTGCGGTTTACCATTTCAGTTAAAGTGTTTTGGCGTATTTTTTAATAAGTAAATTTTATTTATAATCAGGATTAGTTCAAGATTTTTTTATAAACAAAAGGGGAAACGCGCAGGAAGCTCACTTGATTACCACCGCCCATAGGCCGCCACAGCACCATAGGTCTTGCTGCTGCATTGCCGGCTTTTAAAGCGGTGAAACAACAGGGAGGTCCGATCGAGCCGCGCCGATATATTGTGGAGTTCGGTTGACAACCAATAGGCCCGATCGAGCCGCGGTCGCATTTCATTTTGAATCTTAAAAAACTATTAATACAGATTATTTTACAATGAAGAATTTGTGTAGCTTGAAGAATCAATCAATAGATAATTAAAAAACCGCATCAAACCCGTTGAGTAGTTTTAAAGATTTAAGCATACATAGGGCCATAGGGACAGACAAAGAAAGCAACTTTGTTTTATACTATGTAGTGATACTCCGATGTATATATTAAGGATGAGCCGTGACCAGATATTTTTACCAAGTATTTGCTTCCAACTACATATACCAAGTATGAGCCTGAAATAGTTTCAAAGTATTTTTTAAGTGAAGACGTGACACCTGACGCGAGACGCGTCTGAATTGTCGGCGTGGAGGTGTCCAACGGTATTTTTATTAAAGTAAGGGGCAAAATTGTTTACGCAAAAAATACTTCCACGCTAAAAATATTTTAATTTTACACGCGATTGTGTTTCTTACTTGCATATTCAGATGGGTCTATTATCATTTGTAAGTATTTTTTACTAAATATATTTTCGCGATTGGAAGTATTTTATTATAAAATTCTATTGTGAACCTTATTGACATTGCTACACAATCAATTTCCAGTCAAGAAAAAATACTTGTTAGGTTTATGAGATCTCAATTACCTAGTTTGTAAGTAAAAATACTTGCATAGGATAATAAAATATCTAAGCATATAAATAAGAGAAACAATCGCGTGTATAATTAAAATACTTTTTGGCTTAAAACTTTTAATCGTCATCATAAGAAGCACAATCGCATGAAAATGAGAATATTTTTGAATTGGAAGTAATAATAAGAATAAGTTCATCTAATTTTGCTACTTATTGTTATGGCAATGGAGCTAAACGAGAAAATACTTTGAAAATATTTGAGCCCTGGCAGAACGGCAGTTGGCGTATTCTTTAAAGGAGGCCGGGACCAACACGGCGAACCACCCTTATCTGACTATCTCATGAGTAGAGTGATTAGCGACCCTAACTTCGCAATTATTTAAAGAACCCGTGCAGGTTCGATTCTCGACAGGGTCAATTATTTGTGTTGGGAGCAATAATATTTGTATTTCTGGGTTCAGGTGTTCATGTTAACATTTATATTTTTGTTGACTGACTGACTGACTGATACAAGCAAATGACTTGCCTTCTTTGGGGTAAGATCAATAGATGTAATTTGTCCAGATATACCTTAACTGTTCCTATTCCTACCGCATATTTTCAGTACTTGTCACTATCGTGTTCTGGTTTAGAGGATACAGTAGCCACACTGATAGCAATTCACCATTAAATTTTTGGTATTTATAGGCGATGGCTGTCTCCTTTCTTTAAGAGATCCATCTGTTTTGTTGCTATCTATGATGTGAAAAAATTGGTTGTCTGAAAAGTCAGTTTCAGATGACGTTAATTTTGCGTGATAACATTATAAGAAAACATTCTCTATCGCTTGTTCCGCATTCTTGCTTACACGCTCGACTTAAGCGGAACTTGGCAACAAGTTATGTTTTTTCGTGCGTGCAGCTGGCGTTAATCATTTTATATAATGTAATTACGTCAAAAAACAATGTCGTTTTACTAATAGACAAGACACACGCCAACATTACTGCGATTAAAAACAGCGATAATGTTATTACAGCTACATACAACAATATGTATACACTTCTACATCGACATTTTGCGAAAAAGGAGATAAAAATATGTAATATTTATCGTTAGATATTTTTATTTATTAGTAGCTCCGTGTAATGAGCAGAATGAATTGACGAGAACACTTGTAACAAATGAAGTACTAATAGGGGAAAGTAGGGTAAAGTGGGCACCCAGTTTTAGTCGTACTGAAATGATAAAATAAATACAAAATGAATAAAGTAAACAAAAAATGTTATGAACGTACTAAGTACATCATAAAATACCCATGCAGCTTCGTCCTTGTATAGATTAACATTTTGTAGATATAGTTTTCATACAAATTTTTAACCCCTCTTTCAGCTCCTTAGGGATCGATTTAGAAAAATCTTTATTATATCAAATTAAATTTTATCAAAATTGGTACAGTGGTTTGCCATGAAAGCAAAACTGACAGACCGGCTTTCGCATTTATAATATTAGTATGGATGGCATAATGTGAATCAAATAAAGTCTATATATATTTTTGTATATAACTTGTGTTTGTCCTAGTCTTCTTTGATGAATGAAGCATCTGCAATTCTACCAGGCAGTTTGAAAAGGGCGAATGATTAGCTACACGTGTCACTAGTATCGTAATTACTATATGGTAGCGTTCCATAACGTCTGGACCAAGTTTAGTACTACCGCTTCATTTATTCCCGAATCCTGTCGCAATAACGTTTATATTACGTATGGTCATATTCCGGCTCAGAGAGTTAGATTACCAATATATTTATCATGAAGAAAAAATTTTAATTTATTTGCAGGAATATGGGTGTTACAAGTTATTTTCACTTTTTGAATATAGGAATTGCTATTTAATAGATTAAGGCGTTACTTTGCGGAAATCCATAATTTAAAGAAAAAAATATGGTATTTAATTTGCATTTCACGGAAATTTGCAAATTAAATACCATAATTTCTTCTTTAAATTACAGGAATTGCTATTTTTGTAGTCTTTAAATGTTTTTTGTTACATAAAGACGATTTTTTTTTTTAGAAAATTCTTTAAAGCTGCGATCATTAGATATTCTTAAATAAATAGACATAATGATATCACTCGCGGATCGGCTTGTAATGTTGAGAAAGAGGTTAGGCTTGAAAGAAAGTGTCGGTGTAAAGATAAGAAAGGGCATGCTCCGTTGAATCGAACTCGTAGAAAGAATGAAAAAAAAATCTTCTTTCTTTCTTTCTTTCTTTCTTTGAAATATAATCGATGAAACGTTAACAAAACGGATATACGATGCGAATGTGGAAGGATGTAAGGACCGCGGAAAAACAAGACTGACGTACCATAATCAGATTGACCGGGTACTGTCAGAAAGTGGTGTCAAGCGTCTTCGCAACAGGCGTGTTTATCTGCAGAGAGTAATGAATGTGGATGGAGCGAGACTAGTCTACAAGGATCATGATGTACAGAACTCTGTTTCTCTGCCTACCCCGTAAGAAATCTGACGTGATAATATGTATTTATGTATGTTAAATGAATAAACATATGTAAAAAGCAAAGCAATCAGATAATTTCGTGATGATACGACAAATAAAATTTTAATAAAAACTGTCACTACAGTACGTATAAATTTACCCCATCTTCTCCTATCTTATTTAGTGCAACATCTCTTCCATACTTACACCCAAGATAAATTACATCTCCCTCTAAATATACTTAGTAACTAACAGCTACATAAAATGATATAAAATATGTATTTCTAGTAAAATATAGTTCTTTCACGTTAAATCAAACATTTTTCGTTCTCTAGCTATAGTCGTATATTTGTACATTTCCTAAAGACGAAACAAGGCGAATATCACAATAATTATCTTGTCTGACTGGTGACAGCTGATATGAGGTGTTTTACCGTGTCACAAGACTACGCGTAACTAAGTCAGACAAATTCCCATACATTTATTATAAAAAGCGGGCAACGCATTCATACTTTTTTTCCATATCACTGTCAATTTTTTTTTAATTATTAAGTCTCTTTTTTGTTTTAGGCGTACATGGTGTACAAAGGTCATGGCAAAGACGACAAAGAAAAGACTGGGAAATTTAGGTCGAAAGCTGCGGAGTCAACTTACACAATGACCACTAATCGCGGTGCGCGCTTCTGTGACAACATGACTGAAAGAGATCTCGAGGTAACATACCTGACAAATTCAAATGACATTTTCTTGTGTACCAATTAAGCAAAATTTTTAGGAGTAGATTATATTAAATAAATTTTGCAAAAGATCATCATCCTAATATCAGTTTTATTCTAATAGTTACTGACACCGACTGAATTCTGAAAAACACAAAGTTGCCTGGGATTAGAAAGTGCCCGGTTGGCGATAGGCTGCGGTCGATAGCGATATAGACCGCAGCGGGGTTTCTCAACAACACACACACACACACACACACACACACACACACACATATATATATATGCAAAATAAGCATATAATAAAATAGCTAATAATATGACTTGAATTATTGTAAGAAATATATATATATATATATATATATATATATATATATATGTGTGTGTGTGTGTGTGTGTGTGTGTTGTTGAGAAACCCCGCTGCGGTCGGAGTACAAAACTGATGTTTTGTACTCCGACCGCAGCGAGGTAATGTCATCAATATGCAGAAGAAACGTGTCATTAATATGCAGAAGAAACGATGTAGGTGATAGCACACAGCCTTGAGGAATACCAGCATTGACGGGTTTAAGTTCAAAGCACGCGCCATCAATAACGACCTTGATGCTCCGATATGTTAAAAAACTAGTGATCCAGTTGCAGAGTTTCACGGGAAGCCCATAAAAAGGGAGCTTGGAGAGAATTGCTTTGTGCTATACCCAATCAAAGGCTTTCGTTATGTCCAAACTAACTGCAAAAGCCTCCTCTTTGTTCTCGTGTGCGTTGGGTAAACTAAAAGATCAATAGCTGAGCCACCGATCACTAATCAGCTGGTGCTTTTCTAGAAACCACAAAACCTGGCTGTTAAAAATGGATTCCATTATTTTTGAGAACAAAGAGGTTATCGCTGTAGGCTGATAGTTGGACGGATCTGAGATTTTAGAGATTTGGTGCACTAAAACTGTTTTCCATGATTTTGGGACAACGACAGATGTCTATGAGAGTCGAAAAAGACGTGTTAAAATCGGTGTCAACTCGGAAGCACAAATATTTAACACGATTAGAGAGATGACATCAGGCCCACTAGACCGATGGACGTCCAAGGAAATAAGTGCTTTACGCACTGCTGTTTAGAGAAATTGAACCTCGGGCATGGAACTGTCACACTGCGTGATGATAGGCGGCGTGTTCCCGTGGTTGTCCAGAGTCGATTTGGCAGCAAAGAGTGAGCCCAAAAGATCGGCTGTCTCCTTGGCAGCATGGGCCAGAGAGCCATCAGCTCTTCGCAGAGGTGGATAGGACAGACAGAAATCCCTAGGACAGCCTTCGCAAGAGACCAGAACGCAGGAGTTCCCGAAGGAAGGCGGACTAATCTCTCACTATTCTGCCAATGTCCTCCGATTTTGCTTCAGCGATGGCTCTTTTGAAAGACCTAGAGTCCACGAACCATTCCATACTCGTGCCATGGAGCACTACTTCGAAGATGCAGTCAGCAACGACATCTGGATTATCCAGTAAGAAGCATATTTACCTCCACGGGTAGCATGCAAAGAAGGACCACAATCCATCCCAATCTGCTGATCCATAGCGCAAAAGTGCCTGAAAAAGGAGTCCTTTTTATTTATACTTATTAGGCACCCGTATACGGCGATAAAAGGCCAATAAGTCACTCACATTGCGACTACTGACAAGGTGGTCAGTTCTGAAACGTCTCAACCAGGTTAAATACAACCGCCTTATCTATTCGTGCCGTATAAATGATAAAGAAGCCGGTAAACTTATGGATGTGGCAATGTCCTCCGATTTTACTTGAGCGATGGCTTTTTGAAAGACCTAGAGACCACGAACCATTCCATACTCGTGCCATGCAGCACTACTTCGAAGATGCAGTCAGCAACGACATCTGGATTATCCAGTAAGAAACATATTTACCTCCACGAGTAGGATGCAAAGAAGGACCACAATCCATCCCAATCTGCTGACCCATAGCGCAAAAGTGCTTGAAAAAGGAGGCCTTTTTATTTATACTTATTAGGCACCCGTATACGGCGATAAAAGGCCAATAAGTCACTCACATTGCGACTACATTTATTGAGTTCATTACATTGAGTTCTGAAACGTCTCAACCAGGTTAAATACAACCGCCTTATCTATTCGTACCGTATAAATGATAAAGAAGCCGGTAAACTTATGGATGTGGCATTTCAACTCACAACAGATGGTAACGTACCAAAAATATGTTTGCTAGTTGGCTAGTTATCTTGATTCCTTAGGACTCCACTTACTTGTAACCTATCCTATTATAAAATTACAAAGAAAAATTCTCTTTTCGATTTTATGTTATGATATAATTCAATAACTTTTGAAATTTAGGAATGACGAGTTTTTATGTGAAAGATATCAATTTGCTTTGCAAAGATCCGTAGACGCTGACCTCTGCGAAGCCTCTGAACAGAAAACAGCCGTATTATAAATGGAATTAAGCCGTAATATAAACTTACCAAAGTCCGGAAAAAAAGAAGACCCCAGCGGCACAATGGGCTAGTTGACTAAATTTAAAAATCTGTTTAATTCTTTATCTCGTTAAGCATATTAACCCAAAAAACATTTATTTCTTATTATAGTACATATATGATAAAAATGTTGCGTTATTTAAATTTAAATTTACAGTGAAAACACTCTCAAATCTCAGGCGTCTAAATGACATCACGCCGTGGTCATACATATATAACTTACACTGTGATTTCTATGAAAATGTCAAAAATAATATGACGTTTTACCACAGTGAAACGTAACACTTCCAGATTTACATTAAGTATATTATTAATCCTTATCTTTTGAAATAAATATTTTAGTTTTCAATATTTCAATGTTATAATAATTAATCATTAGAAACTGCAATATATCACAATCAATATTATTTTTCCGCAAATTGCAAAGAATGTGTAAAATTAAAAAGCTATTACGTAGTTTAATTACTTACGTAATAAAATAGCTGTGTCCGTCACTATGTCCGCCGAATAAAACTATAATAAAAGAAGCCTAAGTTACACCTCATTACCATAGTTTAAAAGATAGACAGTGTCGGGGATTTACCCGCATAGTTCCTATCCCGAAGATTTCCGGAATAAAAACTATCCTATATCCTTTGTCGGGTCACAAACTATCTTTGTACCAAATTTCTTTCTAATCGATACAGAGGTTTAGGCATAAAGAAGAGATAGAGAAACAGAGAGATTTACTTTCCCTTTCCCATTTATAGTATTAGTAGTATTTTAAAATTTTGTATGTTCTTGTTACTAAAATTTTAGGAGTTTCTTTATAACACTTGGCACCCAAATAGATCTCAATTCTTTTGTCTGGTTTAACTTGACTCTCTTCTTAAGGATTAATCTTAAGGATCAAAATGGATGATCAATTTCGTATCGTTTCCAATATATACAGCTTTTCAAAAATCAATATACTGCCATTTTAAAATATCTATGCTTATAGTTTTTACTCCTTTGAGCTTCATATATGATATCAAAATTCATATATAATATCAAAATACCTTAATTTAGCGGGAAGTTTCAGGGATGGCCTGCGGGGCCAACCATTTACAGATTTTTTTGTAATACTACACTATTGGATTAAGGCAACTTGTAATAATAGTTGTAAATTTGGTTAAATAAATAAATTATTTAATTAAGTAACAAACATTCAAGCATTTAAATAGGTAACATGCAAACTTTCACATTTTTAATATACATCTTATATTATAAATGTAAAAGTAATAGCCAATATAATATTTGGACCATGATTTTGAGATGAAACTTAGAAATTTTTGTGAGATTTTTTTTGTGGGTTTTTTAAGAATAAATCAATTTATACACAGTTGTTATTCGGCTCTACGCCGTTTCTATTAGTATTTGTATGATCTATGGTTTTGATAGACGCAATGTTAAAATATTACTTTTATTGCAGGAGGAGTTCAAAAAAATATGCAACCAACTTGATAAACTTCGAGAACGCAGCACTGCATGTGCACATATTGCAAGAAAAATTATTGTAATGCAAGATGCAATCAAAATGCATGAGCGTAAGCCTGCCCAATCCGATCATTCTGCACCGCTTAAACTCAACACTGTTTTTAGTGCAGTCGCAGATAAACTTATGTGCACAGTAACACCTGCAGAGGAATCTAGTAGTAGTGGCAGAGATCTTCAATTTGAAGCACCTCCTGCTTATAGACACAAAATATTCATCCCAAGCAAAAGTACTGAAAATAGCAATGCGGAACAAAGTCAAACAGATGTTACAACGGATTCCCCTAAACGTAGAACTGAATTGAATGAAGAACCCAAGGAAGAAAAACAAAATGGTGTGTTCAAAATTTCTGGTGAAGCAAATTGTAGTGATATTAGGCCACCAGAAGTTACTAATAGAAACAGTTTGGATAAAAGTGATAAAAGTGATCTTAAATCTAGTCCAAGTAGTGCAGAAAATATTAAAGGTCTTAGATCAGGACACGCAAGGACTCACGCAATTGTCATCAATTTAGACGACAAAAGTCGTTTTACGGAAGAAGTGACTGTTTAAAATTTAAGACTGTACTTACATTCCACTTATCTGTAAGTAATTTATTACTTTTTATTTAATATTTTCCTGTCTTTCTTAAGAAATTACGAAACTCGTGTTTTATATTACCTTAAACATTTCCAAATGTTTTTATCATTGGAAATGAAGTAATATGAAATTCTATTATTTCCGCCTTAGATAATGCTTTCGTGTTCCGATACGTAGGGATGAGCGATATTTAAAATTATCTATGTCGTTATAAGGTATACCTACTGAATATTTTTTAAATAAAGGTAGAAATTAAAAGTCAACTATTAGTAACCATAATAATAGTATTCAACTACTTATTAGTTGTTAAATTACTTTACTATGTTAGATGAATTTATTTTAAATGAAACAAAAAGCCATCTTAAGAAGTTATATTTAATTGGTACTGGGAAATGTTTAGGCCGAATTTACCAAGACTTAAAAATACAAATTAATCACGATAAATAATAGATATGATGAACGAATAATTATAAGAAATACTTTATTTTGTATAATTAATTTTCTTAAAATAAAACCTAAAGTTTATTAAATTATTTGTGTTAATAATAGCCAATAAACATATAATTTATTCATTTTTGAAAAATATTCTAGTTGCTAAGCTAAAAATATTCAGTAAATACTATCAATATAATGTATAAAGGACTGCAAAATTCACGGACTGGTGATTTTTGAAAATAGTTATGATTGCGTGCTTAATCATTGTTCTGCCCTTAAAAATGAAGTTAAACTTCAATTTAATCAGTGTACATGTTTTACCCCAGATTCTTTACTACATATTTTTCAAAACAAATTATGTAAAAATGTTATTATTTTGTATTATATAGACAGAAAATAATTGAAAATCTCTCATCCCTACTTTAAAATACAGCAAATGTATTAAAAAATGTTCCACACGAAATAAAATCAACAAATTCTGTATATACTACATAGATTAAACATTGCTTTTTAAAAATGAAACTGTTTCAGGAAACTCACAAAATAATCTGTATTCAACTTAGTCAAACTTTATCCCTAGTCTGTACTGTGATTCATAGTAATATAAATTAGAATTATGTATTAAATTATTGTAAAATGCATATCAAATATTTCTTTGTATATAAAAGAATGATTTTCTGTTTTAAATCTTTCCTTGCATAACAAAGAGAGAAAAATATTTTAATATTTCATTTGAATAATAGTCTGGATAAAGGTGCTTTATTTGTTTGATAAAGCAAAGGGATATTTTAATGGTTCTCGGTCTGGTTTCGGTAAGTGGTGGTCTTGGTATCGGTATCACCGCCTTCTCCTCCTTCTACACGTCCTTGCTACACGAATAACAAAGCACCGTTAACATTTGTGTTGCCTAAGACGATGGTTGACTCATTACATCAGAAGGTCCATTGGCTTGTTTACAATCCAATGATATTAAAAATATAATTGAATTGTAAACAAGCTAATAGATCTCCTGACAAAAAGTGATAATCATCATCTAAAGATAGTGAAAAATTTAAAAGAGTGTATCGCTATCCGTGTGGCAAGGATTTGATGTCATTGTATATCTCTTACGTTATGCTTGAAACTGCAACCCAATAACTCGCACTGACATTATTACCGTAGAAACAGATAAAGTGGTGGCACTAACACAAACTAAATTTATAAGATTCTACTAATAAAATAGTTACGATGGTAGAAAAACTTAACCTTTGTTTGCCCTTTACTAGCTAATTGGCAGAAATTTAGAACATTTATGCTTTAAAATGGTGCAGGGAGATCATACGGGAGATTACACCACTGATACCCCGCTGATCATCATTATGATAATATATTAGTGTCGTTAGTGTCGTTAAAAATATGATTTTGTTTTTTACAATTACCGGTTACAAAATATTACGGTAATGTTTTACATATATTATGGAATATAAAAATAGTATACGAATTACATAAAACATGTTTAATTTTTTTATTACAGTAGTTCACGTATAGAATGCAATAGCTATAGAGCCATCAGTTTGATCAGCTTGGTATCGAAGGTGTATGGTAAAATCATTTAAAGGAGATTGCAAGGGAATGTTGTGGGAGGCACAAGGGGCTTTTAGGTCTGGAATAAGATGTATGGATCAAGTTTTCTCACTCCGCAACATCGTAGAGAAGCATCTGGCTGTAGGCCAGTTTCTGCGGTTTTGTGGATTTGGAGAAAGCGTTTGATACAGTTGTGCGAAAGAAACTTTGGAACATTTTGCCCAGCTATGGGATAGATGGGCGTTTGCTGCGAGCTTTGCAATCCATGTACTGGGGTCGCAAAGCATGTGTGCAGATGGACGGCAACATATCGTCCTGGTTCAATGTCAATATCGGCGTCAAGCAGGGTTGTGTGTTGTCAGCTCTTCTGTTTATTCTATATCTGGATAAATGTCTATTAAGGTCATTGAATGTGGGAATGCGCATGAGTGATCTAGTGGTGAACTGCCTGCTTTATGCAGATGACATTGTACTTTTAGGCTCAACTCCATCTGAGCTGCAAACACTGGTCACAGTTATGAATGATGATTTTAAGAGTATGGGCTTATGTTTGAATGCGAAGAAACTAAAGTTTTAGTATTTGAAAGAGAATCAACCAGAATGGATGTAAGAGTTGTGGTCGATGATGTAGTACTGGAACTAATAGATGAGTTTGTATATTTTGGATGTGCTTTTAGCAGGGATGGGAGGTACACCGCTGATGTTAAAAGAAGAGAGTGTGCAGGGAACAGAGTGAATAGAACGTTAGGGAGATAACTTAATAGCAAAATTTTAAGTTAGGGTGCCCATCTAGCCATGCATAATTATGTGTTTATCCCAACGCTATTGTATGGAAGTGAGAGTTGGGTATGTCAGAAAGGGCATGAAATTAGAATTAACGCGGTCGAGATAAAGTCGCTAAAAAAATATGAGGTGTAACACTCGCAGACCGGGTTAGTAATATGTAAGTGAGAGAGAGGACAGGTTTGAAAGAAAGTGTCGGTGTAAAGATGAGAAAGGGCATGCTCCGTTGGTTCGGACATGTAGAAAGAATGGTAGATGAAAGGTTAACAAAACAGATATACAATACGAATGTGGAAAGATGTAGGTACCGTAGAAGACGAAGTCTAACATACCATATTCAGATTGATCGAGTACTAGGGGGTGTCAAGAGTCTACGCAACTGGCGTATGTGTATGAAGAGAGTGATGAATGTGGAGGAAGCAAGACAAGCCTGCAAGGATCTTGATGTATGGCACTCAGTTCTTCCTACCTACCCCGTAAGAGATCTGGCATGAAGATATGTATGTATATATGTATTATAGTATATACTGTCTTTCCCAGCCGATAGTTGTAGCTAATATATTCGATTTTAAATTAATTATATTCAAAGCAAAGCCTTATTCGATCTCCGAAATCTTCGTGTATTTCATGTATGACGTCTAAACTCTTTAATGTCTGTATGTATGGTAGCTGGAATAAATAAAACAGTGATTTAAAAAATAAAAAATGAAAGTATCAATTGATTTTTTTTTTCAATTTTAAAATACCACCAATATACGCTTAAAGTCAATGAAGCGTACACGAAAAGAAGGGGCTCGTCGAAAATATAACCAATTATATCATTGGCAAGATTATGTTATTAATACAAAAATATTTACTAAAAAAGACAGAAAAAGCTTATTTCGCGTAGAAAACAGCGTCTGAATAAAACAAGCTGATAAAATTCCGAATGCGCTTATAAGGTACAAATTACCTGCCTAACTGAGCCTAAACGGTTAAATTTATTTATTTGTTACAAGCTGACCCGACAAACGTTGTTTTGCCATATAAATTATTGAATTAAAAATGGTTGATCGTAGAGAGTTGAAAATTTAGGGTTGTATCTATTTTTAACGCTTTATTATAAAAAATAAAAACAAAAAATTTATATAAAGAATAAAAAATAAAAATTTACGGGTGGACTACACTTTTTCTTAAAGTAAGTTAATTAGGTTTAAGCTGAACCATTTAGGGTATTTATTGGGGAAGGTCTTGAAACCGGCACACATTCTTTATATATTTTCAACAATTCAAGATAGAATGTATGGACTATTTAATCAATGGTCATGGATATAGAGAATTACATGTCCCAATTAAATCCATCGAGCATATCAGTGATTTTAGCATAGTCTGCTTTGTGCAAACAAAACCGGGAAACTTCTGGCTATTTTGCTTTGCATGTTTGCCTGTGCATAAAAAATTTCTAGTAGCAGGTGATGGCTGTCGATTATAAAAAGAAGTTTAATACTAAACGCTTAACTCTGAAACTTACAAGAAAACTAAATCCAAAATTTTGCAATTATGTTTTTCTAAATCTTCTAAATAGATTGCAGTATTTGTATTAAAAAACATACCCATAACAACTGGCTATTTTGAATTTTAATGTCTATTGTAAATTTTGGACAATGGATTCTGATATTGAAATGTTTTATATTATTTCTATTGTTACATAAAATTAACATTTAAAATTAAATACTTCATGCGATATATCCATAAGTTGTGTATTGCTCAAGTTTTAATTTAATGAGAGGTTTTAGCATTTTTTTGATCCGCTTGTACTAAACTATTTAAGTATTTTTAAATGACTTTTAATATGATCAAATTCATGTAAGAATATTAAAAAAGATGTTTCAAGCAGACCTTAGTGTTAATTTGTAATAAGTTTTTTTTTAACAGTAAGTGAAATAGTAATCTTTACGCGCGTATCCCCGAAGAGGCAGGCAGAGTTACAACAAGTGCACTCACGATTAGTCGAAGATACTTGGTCCCAAAATGTGATAAGTGGCAACCCTTTTGCCAACCGGGCACTTTCCAATCCCGGGCAACGTTATTTTTAGCAGAAAAACTGAAAAACACATTTTTGAATTGTCCAATCCAATAATTGAAACCGGGATCTCATGAGGTTAACCCCGACACCGGACCCCAACACCGGACCCCAACACCACAGAGGCGGGATTTTTTAACCGTATGCCATTTTTTTTCATACAACTAAATTTTTTGCATAATTACGTTTGAGTTTTCCGTTTCGCAGAGACTAAAAATTGTTATACCTTTGTCACTAACCTTACTGGGTGATTCTCAGATAACTGTGATTTTTTAAATTTTAATTTTCCTAAAATTAAAAATGTTTCAAAACCCACGTTTTGGGTGTTATTGTTATCTAATTACCCACAGAATTAAGCCTGTAATGTAGTTTTACTACAACTACAACAAATCAAAAACTATGACAAAAATTGAAAATTTCAATGCCACGGTACTGACATCATTTCCAAGGTACTGACATATAAATGAAAAATTCAAATTACTTACCTAAATTTTTTCAAAATCTTAAAGTAGCAAAATAAATTAGAGATCATAATAATCCAAAGAAATTTTTAAAGTTTTTTTCTTGATATTAACAATCTTTAAAATTTATTAATTATGGAATTAGAAGAAATTTTTTTTATAATATTAGAACAAAACTAAATTTAACATAAGTTGATAAATGAAATCTACTACAATTTTTAACAATTATGAATGTAAAAAACAATAATACATATTTTTTTTTATAATTCAATATTATTTTACAACTTAGAGTATTTTATCACAATATTTGGTAAATTATTTTTTATTTCGTACACTCCTCCGAAGGGTTACAGTCGGAGTCACTTTTGGTTTTTTAATTTCATTATTGACTTCGGTGTCTTTCTGAGATTTTTTCAACATTTTATCATTCTGTACTTTCGGAGAATCTAATGGAAATCGATTATCATCGTAATTTATTATTCCCATCGAGAAATGTTTACATATTACGCCAGGTAGACAATCAAGACAACTTAATGAATTAAATAATATTAGACCAAGGTTTTTCTTACTCCAAGTGTATTGGTGCATTTTCATGGTACCAGTAAAAGAAGGAAATTTTTCCGGTAGTAAGGCATCAATAGTTTCGATTTGTGGAGTAGTTACAACGTCAATTTTTTTGACGGAGCAACGCAAAGTTGATACCAACATGTCAAAAGTAGATCTGTCGTTACCAAATTTCACTTTGTTCTTTCTCTCGTTCTTTTTGACAATATTTTTCATAAGCTTCGGGATCTTCTCTTATCTTCCGTCTTCGTTATCTTTCCGCTTCTCTTTTTCTTTAATCTTTCATCCTGCTGAATTTTAGTAACTTTTTTTTTGTTTTAAATTCACGTTTTTTGCTTTTCGTAGACGTCATATTATTGCACAAGTTTTGGATCCCAGGTATCTCTTTGAGTTTTGTCCGGAGTATTGGAGTCATTTTTGATTAAACTAGAACAACTAAACATAATAATAAACTAAAACTTTAAGGGAAAAAAAATTACAAAATTATTTGTTAATTTTACCATGGTACTGACATCCACGGTACTGACATTTCAATTAATAATTAACCTAACTTTTTTATTGCAGATAATTAAAAAATTTTTTCAAATAATTTTAATCTTTCACGTAAAAATGAATGAAAATTTAGTATAATTAATTTAAACATCGCATTAACACTCGTAAATTTCAATACCATGGTACTGACTTGTAATTTTATGACTTACCTTTTTCAAAACAAAACATATTACTCTTATCATAATGTTGACACTATAAAATAAAGACACAGCTGCAAATAGTATACAAATAGTCCTTCTTTAAAATGCCACCAGAGAGGGCGCATGAAACTGAATGAAAGATGGAGCTTAGGCGGCAAACATTTTAAAATTAAAAATTCAACAAAATTCTCAGACATGAATCAATGATGATTATTTCTTTTTACCAATTAATATTTTGGTATGATTGCAATATAATTTTATGGTCTATGCATTATACTTTAGTTACAAGAGATAAAGTTTAAATTACCAAACGAATTTTAATAGAAATTTATACATATAGTTTAAAAAATGAGAATCGGACATGCCACGGTACCGACATTTTGAGTATATTTCCGTAAGTTATATGTGATCCGTGTCCACTTATGTCCTAATTTTTCATGTAGATTGTAGAATACTATCAAATTTATCATATTTATAGTTTTTTGATAAAAAAAAGTTATGTTGAATGATAAATAAAGTACTAGACATAAAAAATCACAGTTATCTGAGAATCACCCTACTATGTTATCATATTTTTACCGTCATAATAATGATACGACAGCTTGTATTTTGATTTGTTTTATTATAGTTTTCTGGTTTAGCTTGTTCCACATTTTACAAATAAATGAATTTTGTTTTACCAGTGGTAAAATTTAATAAGGCTCAGACGTTTAAACTCTCTTGAACATTTTTATTCGTGCATACAATTCTAACGTAGAATTTATATTTAATTCCGCTTGCACTAAATTCTATCTAAACGCTATTTAAATTAATTTAAGTAAATGTATTTTAATCCATTAAACCAATTTACCTTAAGTTCATTTAGCGATTTCTTGTACTTGGGGCTTTATAAATCATTTTTTATTGAAGCCTTTAACAAACCAGGCATTTGAAACAATAATTCAGTTAAACGAAAATATAGCAATATAACAGTTTTAGGAAATCTGTTCTTGACTTTAGCCAAATGAAGCAAAAAAAAATTAAAAATTGGTAATTTTTAGACGAATTTACACTTCGTTTGCATTTGACACATGAAAAGTAATATAAGGATTTGTGATTTGTATTTGATTTTAATATGACAGACTTTGAGAATATAAACCTCTTATATACTCGTATCTATGATGACAGAAATAAAGTAGGTATACGGTAGAAATGGACACCAAATTAATAATTTTAAGTTCTTGCTTATAATTATTTATAAGTAAATTATCTAATATATATTATATATATTAAATATTTTAATAATTCTTTGGATAATCTGAGAGTTGCACGTTAAGATCCCCTAAATATGATGGTATAAGACAACAATGACAAATTATTTTTAAATAACACAATCATATTTAGAAAGCTTAACGCAAACGTAAGTTCCAGTAAGTAAGTATAAGTACATATATTTCATTAACAATTTATGTTTAACTCTTCTAAAGCTGAGGAGGATTCGTTAAATACATTAACGTTACTTATAGAAATTAAACCCATTAAGATAATTATTTACCTTTAGGTACGAACGAATATAATTGGATCGCATTATAACCAGCAAACTTTACAAATATTAAGATAAGCCACAAACTCAGCTTTAATTATACTTTACATAATCGAATTGAAAACAAGATTATTATTTTTAAAATGTTTGTGTACTCTTTGTTATGCAATATTTTAAAGTTATTTATGAAAGAAAGCAATTTGCTATGTTAATAATTTAAATAATATATTAAATAATGTTAATAATTTAAATAAAGCTAGATGTACTTGTAGCCAATTAATTTATAAGTCATCAACTTTATCAATGGTGCGTAAGTAGACACAATGGAAAGTACAGGCAAACCATAATGCTTATTCGAATGCATTAATGATAATGGCTTTTATAATATGGGTAATAATATCCAAATGGATTTAAATGTGTTTCATATCTATATTATTTTGTTATTTCATATTTTGTATCCTTATAATTGAAAACATTGCTTTTTATTTTGTAAACGCAAACATACGACAAGTTTGCGTTTACAAAACACAAAACTTAGTTGATGGATTGACTTGATATTTGCTTATAATATTGGTTTTTGATATAAGATAGATTTATATACTTTTACTTTCTGGACATTTTTTTATTCATTTATTTATTTGCATTCCACTTCCACGCATTATTTATGTATTTGCATACGCAATGCATATTATGTACTTTTATAAAGTACTACTAGTAAACTAGCTTCAGCGTGCAGCCCGCTGTATTATAAGTTTTTGCGAATCCCGCGAGAACAACCGATTATTCCGGGATGAAAAGTAGCCTATGTGCTAATCCAGATCATTACCTACCTGCGTGCCACATTTCATTAAATCCGTTCAGTAGTTTTGGCGTAATTGAGTAACAAACATCCGTCCAAACATCCATCCAAACATCCAAACTTTCGCATTTATGATATTAATATAGATTAATGTACATAGACATACTATTTTATTTCAAAGTTCATACGGAAATAAAAAAATTAAAGCATTTTTAAATGACTTATAATTAAGCTCCAGCGAAGCATGCAAACCAAGTTCAGTTATTCATTTATAAAAATTAAAAAAATTGATGAAAATTCATCAAACATTAGAAATATTATGTCAACGTTTAATATTTTAGTCGCTAAACAACTTTTGATTAAACCTTCTTTCATGTGATATTTGATGTTTTAAAAGCAGTCCTATGATAGGTATCATAGAACAAATCGTTAGTTAATAGTATGTAGCACTCTGACAAAGATTTAGTTTCAGTATGGATTTGTCCTGTCTTGATTTCAAGACCTTTTGAAATCTGTTTTTATGCTACGCAGCTTGTAATTCCTCTATCCGTACTATTAATCCGTGTGTATGACAATACAATATTAACATTATTGGCGTCTATACAAAATGAATACCTCTTTTTATCAGAAGAAACAGCTTTTTATGATATAAAATCTTTGACAAGAGAAAGATAAGGAATTGGCATTAATTTCCCTAAACAATCAATTTTTTTTAAATATCTGTAGGTAAGCGCTTGACCTCGATCTCGTCTGATGGTAAGCTGGGGCCTAAGATGGAACACGCTTAATTGTTTTTTTTTACTCTTAAATTATAAAATTACATGTATTCCAACGCTGAATATAATATATAAAAATGGCTTTCTCTGTCTAAAGCTTCAAAAAATTAGTCAGTACTCTAATATCAAATTATTTAAGAGAATATCGTCACCTTAAACAGCTTCCCGCCAATACGCCATTACTAAAATACAGTGTCAATGTACGTAAAATGTCTGTTTGCGATACTAACTACTTAGATTATTTTCGCTATGTAACCACGATATTTTAATCTATTTTTATTTCACCTATTTAATATTTATTTAATATTTGTATCTACAACTAAGACTCAACGACCAGGAAACCAGAACGACAACCTATACGACACGACAACCTACGACCAATTTTTATTTCCAGCAAAATATACGCGTGTAGATACTCTCTCACCGCCGCAAGGCGATGGGGGAGAAGGTTTCGGGGTTTTGGACCCCCTGACCTTGGTTGCAGCCGCGGACCATAAATACGGCCCCGTCAATGGTGATGGTCGTTTCCAACCTTTGGTAGTCAAACGAATCTTCTCGGTGGTGTTCATGTCCAGTTCGTAATTCCGAGTCGAAACCCCCCCCCCTCTTCACGCCGTCTCGTGCGATTGGCTCCTTCCTGGTGAGACCCCGTTCGGGGAAGCCTGGTCGGGGCGATCAGCGAACAAAGACAGCGGCTTACGGGGGAGACCCGGCGGACGACGCGATCAAGTCGCGTGGATATGGACGCGCATCTGGTGGGCGCGCGTGCCAGGGGGCAATGGTCTTCACCTCATGGAAATCTGAAGTTTCGGCTCTCTTGAACATTTTGGTGGTAATGTTGACTATGAAGTCCTGCAGACTCTCTATTCCCAGGTCCCTCTGAATCACGTCGTTGCGGACGAAGCGGGGGGCGTTGGTGATTTTACGGAGGGCGACATTCTGTTGTTTTTGGAGATTGGTCTTGTTGCCTGGCGCAATGTAAATGTACCACGCGGGAACATCATATGTTAATCGGCTTCTTATATAGGTCTTGTAGATTCCCAGCTTATAGGGAGCCGGGAATAGAGAATTGGTTTGAGAATGGCCGTTGCCTGTCGGGTATTCTTGATAGCAGCTTTGGCTTGCTGCGCGAACTTCAGCTGGTAATCGATGGTGACGCCCAAGTATTTAACTGAGTCCACACTATCGAGTGGCCGCAGAGTTGTAGTTGCGGAAGAGTTCCTCTCTTTTTCCTTGGTGTGAGGGCCTGCGTTTTGTCCGCATTTATGGCTATCCTCCATCTGTCAAGCCAGTCTGGGAGAAGATCCAGACTGGACTGCATTTTTCTGACTGCTTGGGCAGCATTGATTGAGACAGAGACCAGGGCCGCGTCATCAGCGTACAGCGATAGAACGAAACCTTGTGCCACGGGAAAATCATCTGTGTCACTACACATATAGGAGTATAAGATTGGAGAAAGGCAACTGCCTTGTGGAACTCCTGCTAAAATTGGGCGGGGGGAAGAGGATGAGTTATCTACTGTAACTACAAACTGGCGGTTCATAAGGAAAGAGGCCAACACTCGCACCAGGCGGAATGGAGTGGGGGTGAGCGATAGTTTATGGAGGAGACCGGTATGCCAAACATGGTCAAACGCCTTTTCCATATCGATAAATACTGCTACCGCGGATTCGTTCTCATTGAACGCCGCGGATAGCATGTGCGTCATTCTTGCAAGTTGGAGGGTCGTACTGTGACCGGCACGGAATCCAAACTGTTCAGGCCGAGGAGTGACATATAATGTGAGCTGCTGCAGCAGGAGCTTTTCGAAGATTTTAGAGAAAGATGGTAACAGGGTAATTGGGCGATAAGAATTTGGAAGTAAGGAGTTCTTACCCTGTTTTGGGATCATTATGACTCCTAGCGCCATCTATTGAGCGGAGCCTAAAACTCTCCAACAATGTCAAATAACCCTTTCTTTACAAAATATTGATTTGAGCGTTTATTTGTATTTTGCTATAATTTTAGTGTGTACCTAAAAGCTAAAATAAGTATTTATAAGGTTCAGTTCGGCAAAAAATTGTATTTACCTATGATTTGTGTTTAAAGTTAGATTTTATTTTCTTTTCTTTATATATCATAAGATAGCAAACAAGCAGATGGGTTTCCTGATGGGAAGAGTCAACCATCGCCTAAAGACACCAAGATGTTAATGGTGCGTTGCTATCTTGTGGCGAGGTCTAACGCCATATGCATTAGTTTACCAGCTACCTTACTCTCTAATGACAAGCACTGATGCTATAGCGGCAGGAATAGGTAAGGCGGTGGTACCAGACCCGGGCGACAATGTAGAACTCTACCACCTAGTAGCCACGATGGTAATATCTCGCATAGTCAATCGGTCACCTTTTACGACCTGCTTGGTAGATCGGCAGTTGACCTATTCTTCAAAGAAGTACGGGAGCAACACGGGGAAAACTCTTTTAAAACTATTAGGTGTGAATTGTTCTTAATGTAAATAAAATAAGTACACCAGATCTAAACGCCACTCACATAGTCGATGATCTAGTTGAATTCGTCCAAATTTGCAATAAATGACACAAACATTGCGTGTATCTGTGGCACACTAAACGTATAAGCGTTAGCACACGTTACTCTTTATTACTATAATTTAAAAGAGAGAGAGTCCCCTTTCTCGTGGGATTTCCGGGATAAAAACTATCCTATGTCTTTTCTCTAGTCTTAAACTATCTTTGTGTGTGTGAGAGACAGACATACAGACAGAGTAGGTTACTTTCGCATTTATAATATTAGTATAGAAGTATGGTTATTGCCAGATTCGAAGAGTGGTCGAGTCTTGCAAGGTATATTTACGGAAAGCTGTAGACGGAGATATCCAGTTCATTGTTACCAATGTACTTAAAATCTTTAGCAGTTGATTTATTGGAGCAACATTAGAAGCACTTTTACTTTCACGTGGGAACGAAATACACTATGATAATTTTAAGGAAATCTATCTTTATTCTAAATTAATATTATAAATATGAAATTTTGAATGTTTGGATGTTAGGATGTCTGGATGGATGGATTTTTGTTACTCAATCACGCAAACGGATTTGAAACGGAACAGATTAACGGATTTAAATGAAATTTGGAACAATAGTAAATTAAAAGAAGAAATTATGGTATTTAATTTGCAAATTTCCGCGAAATTTGTAAATTAAATACAATAATTTCTTCTTTAAATTATGGATTTCCGCAAAGTAACGCCTGAATCTATTAAATATCTTACAATGGTAAATGATGACCTGGAATAGCTCATAGGCTAATTTTTATCCCTGAAAAATTTATTGATTCCGCGGAATTCACCAAAACTGTTATAATGCAGCAGGCTGCATGCAGCAGCTAGTAAAATATTATATGCGAATGTTTGGATCTTTGGATATTAAGATATGTGAATGTTTGTTTCGAAATCACGCAAAAACAGCTAGGCCAACTAAAGTGAAATATGGCACACATATATACAATGAGCTGGAATAGCGCATAAAATACTTTTCATCTTAGAATAATAAGTTGTTCTTGTGGGATTCACCAAAAACTTTTAAAATGCAGCGGTTGTAGGGTGCGGTTAAAATAAAATATAACTCATAATACTATCGTCAAATTAACCGTTGATAATTTTAGCATTGTGGCTTTTACTATTTGTTCAATTAATCAAATATGACATTGTCGCAATACACGCTGCACAAATAAACCGATAATTATTACAATAACAGAAACGAAGTTTTTCATGTTATTGCAATTTTGTATGACAAAATATTAATTCTATGAAGAGTCAAATGTTAATTGTTAATCAAACAAAGTTTGTATTATACATAGGTGAGTTGAATTAGACATGAAGACGGTGTTATTTTAGGTAAGTCTCTAAGTAAAGCTAAGCCAGTCAATCTACATCAAGGTATTCATTGGAATTAGTTTTCGGTAATATAAATAATCCTACTTCATATTACTTTGTTTGATGTAACGTAAGAACATTTAAGCGTTTTTAATTCTTGTCGAAACAAAACATCCACAAAGCTTTTAACCATCGTTTTCTCTGGTGGTAAATTGGTATTCTCTTTTATATATAATCCAAATATCTAATGCAAGCAATGCCCCTGCAAGACTCTTGGTATTGCAGCTGTTTAACGGTGGCGTTAATCACTTACCATTAAGTGAGCCTCTTGTTTGAACGCCCCTGATTCTAATCTAGCATGACTTATCCTAAAAATTTTGTAAAATATAATTAGCAATCTCTCAAATAAGTTTTCGTAATAATCGGATATTACGAACAAAACATGTTTCACGGTAGTAGCGATTGTTTTGAATTTTAAGTTATGTAGCTTAAAATACAATAAGTGGTATCTTTTGGAATAAATTCAGAAAATCGTATAATAAATAATAGCTTAGCTCAAGTGATATGGAAAGGAAAGAAATAGTTCTCCATTTTAAATGCGACCTGTACTTGCAAGAATTTATTGCAGGTTTGTGGTCTAATGTCACGGAAGTTAAAAATGGTATAGATTTAAATAAAAGTCTGTTGGTGTTAAATTTAGCATAAAATGCAAAATCAACAAAAATGATCGATTGTCTCGTTAAATAGATTTACACAAATAAATGTTGTAGGAAGAAGATCTGAGTACCAAATATTACAATCTCTACGGGTTGCCTAGCTGACATTAATAAAGTTTGGAAAATCCAAAAGACACGCCTCAAAATATTTTTCTTTATATATGGGATTTAGTTTTTTTTTTTTTTTTTGAAGTACAGGTCGTACAGTCCTCATTTAAACCAATACAGTTAAGCTAAGCCAAGCAACATAAGTACGGTGCTGACTGCTGAGGCAGTAATAATTCTTAAATATTTTGCAATCTCAGTCACTTTTTTAAAGAGAAATGGAAAATACTGAGGAACAATTTTTTGTAAAAAGGAAAGTTTTAGATATAGTTAATTGATCTAGTTATGTAGAAAGCTAGTAAAATAAGGAGAGGAAAAGTAAATATTAAACTTATTTATTATATGGACGTTGTATGCAATACCGCCAATTTAGCAATAAATTTTTCTTATTGCTAATAGTTATCAGGACTGCTAGACACTCGGCAAGCATCCCGTCATAACCAAGTCCATGATTTCTATCTCGGCAAAATTTTGTTTTACCGAGTTTACAATTGCCTTAAATATATAAATATATGCGGTTCAGATCAAATCTAATGCATATGAAAATCGATCTAGAATTTTAAAAGGTATATACTCTTTATTTAGCAGCAGGCACTTGCATTTTGTTAAATTTCATTATTATATCGGCGTAAGACATAAAAAACTTGGAAAAACAAAAAAAAAGAGACAGCGAGAATTGAATCAATTTCTCTTCTGCATATCTCATTAGAAAATGTGTTTAGGGACTTGTTGACTTTTCCAGGTAAATATAGCGTTTTAATTGATAACGTTTTGTCGATAACTCGAAATTACCCAAAACTGTACCTATATTTATAGCGAGTTAGTGTATAGTGTTTACCCGCCGACCAACCATATAAAGTATCATATTTTCATTATTTCCTTTGCATTTCAAAAAAATCATAATCACGATATATTTTTAATACATGACTTGTGCTTTCTATTGTGTAAACTTAGCTTTATGATATAATAATAATTAAAGTTACAATGAAAGACAATTAGTGATTAAATGTGTATATAAAATGTAATATAAATGTTTATATTCTAAATAAATTGCTTCCTTGTGATGGAATGTTCTGATGATAATTGTTTGATTCGATGAAAAAAAGTTATGTTAAAACTTAACACACTGAATCCTTTTATTGCTTCTGAATCTGGGTACGACTTGGTTTTTGTAGTCTTTATAGTTCATCATCAATGTATTTGAATCAAATAAATTGATTTACGCAATAATTTTATTGATCACTAGCTGACCCGGCAAACATTGTTCTGCCTTTTTAACTACTCTTATTTTTTTTTCCATATTTTCTCACCTTTTAAACATTCCCTGGACTTCAACAACTAATTCAAAACCAAAATAAGCCAAATCGGTTCAGCCGTTCTCGAGTTTTAGCGAGACTAATGAACAGCAATTAATTTTATATATAAATATATGTAGATTGTTTCTGTCAAACTTAACCAGAGGTTTAATATAATTCTTTAAGATGGATTAAAGTAAGATCGTACGTCTGTTTGTCGAGTTGCCTTTAACATAGGTTAACTGGTTTAACCGGGCATTTGTTTTGGTATAGTTAAGTCGATGGTAACGTCCTCTAGTTTACGTATGTATCAACTTTATATGTATTTTAGCACCTACCTATCCCTTACTAGAGTATAACTTAAAAACTTTTTAAACAAGGATAAATTGCTGTTCGATTATAATTAACACTGTAGTAGTCCAAATTACAAAATGCCTCCCTCCTCCTCCTCGAGGCGTTATTATACTCCTTTCTTAAGGCACTGGATTTTTCATCACATAATGCCGATGTAGCAGCCCTGCTTTTGGCACGAAGCCGTCTTGAAGTGGCGACCAAAACAAGGATGAGACTTGCCACCAATGGGTACCACAGAGAATGGAACGTAAAGTTCCATACCCTGTAGCACCACATCAGCAACAGAGTCAGCAACGAAATCCGGATCATCCAACGAGAAGCATATTCACCCCCAAGGGTAGGATCCAAAGAAGGACTGCATCCCGTCCCAATCTGCTGACTTGTAATGCGAAACGCGGCGGCAGCCCAGAAAAAAAGCCCAGGCACGTAATAATGACCATAAGCCAAAGCAAAATCGTGAAAAGACCTCCCTGCGTGATCGGTTGTACGTAAGCAGAGCCAGTCGGTGTGGTGGGCGTTAAAATCACCTAGGATCACGATCTCTGTGGTAGGTGTTCTTTGCAACACGGAATCAGCAGCTAATTGCAAATGCTCTAAATCTCTATACTTACAGGTCCCACCGGTAAGTATAGGCACACCTAGATGCGGAGATGGTCGTCGTAGTCTACACGCAACCATAAAATGGATAGGTTACGACCTTCAAGACTATCGAGGCGCCGGTAGCAGATATCTTTCTGGCGTATACGCACACACCAGCCCACGGTACAAAAAAAGTTCCAATTTGTACCCCGGGCAGGAGAGGAAATATCCGCCAGAGAAGATATCTGAGTCTCGGTCAAAAAAGCAAGGTTGGGTTAGCCGTTTCGAGGTGGTAATGAACGGCGTTAAGGTTTGAATGGAGCCCCCAAATGCTAATGCATAGATGTCCAAAGAGGGATTCTCCAACGCAACAACGCAATGCAACAGCTACGCTGTTACTTCACGTCGGTGTTAAATGAGAGAGTGGTATCTCCTCCACCTACCACTAATCGACTGACTGCACCTGTGAAATAATTTTTGTAACGACAAAAATCAGCCCTCCGGTGGGCGAAGGGTTCGTCACATCCCTACGCCGACAAAATATACTTACAATATTACTCTATTGTATTTTATACTAATATTATATATTTATACTTAGTATAAATGTATTTACAATATTACTCAATATTATTTACATAATTTATGTTTAAGGTTTTGGAGATATATAATACCCTCTTGTATGTAGAAATCCGTCGTGGCAATTTTATTGTTTTAACATTTTTGGAGAAATCTTTCTTTTTAATACAATATATTTTTTTAAGAATGCGGATGATTGTAACTGTCCTAATATCGCGTTAAAATTTTCATGCTTATGAGCAAAATTGACACCATGGTTTATTCTTTGGAATAAAATTAACACATCACGTGCTACTTGCAAGTGATAAATTGATTTTATTTAAAATCATTACTTGCAATTTAGTAAAAAAATATATTAACAGCATAACAAATCTATGTATAACATAATTTGCCATGAGGTCCGTAGATTTTATTCAATGACAGATAAATATATTTTAAGATTATTTTCAACAACATATAATACATTGATTTTTATCAACATTTTTTATTGTGAAATTTTAAAACAATTGTAAAAAATGAAGTTTATATCCCTTAAATATTCTTAAAACTGTGAAGATAGAAAATAGCCTCGTCTTTGTTTAATATTTTTGACCTGAATATGTCTTTAAATCTGCTTAATGGTGAGGGATAGTTTTAAAAAAAACTAATAATAACAAAATTGGGGGCTACAATTTGGTGTTATAGCTACTTAATAATCATTAAAATCCGAAATCCAATTATATACTTGATAGCTAAAAAATTAAAAAAATTGTTAAGCTAAATGCTTACTAGAATTCTTCTCGGGGGATTGAGGAGGAAGTGCTGCCATTTTTAGTTAATTTCTATGCGTTACTGAATTTGCATATAGCATATCTTTTAACTCGGAGCAGCTATGTCGTTGGATTAAGTTTTGTTCGACAGCTTTTGTAAAGATTTATCAAATGTGTAATTAAAAAAATATTTTTAAATGTCTGTAGTAAATATATATGGCGTTTAAGTGAAAAAAAATTAGAAAAAAATTTTTTCGGTAAAAAAATCTTTCTAAAGCCATATCAAAATACAGGGAACGTAAACCATCTGAAAGGGATTTTAAAAATTAGTCTAATGATTATTATGAACCACCATATAAAAGAGTGAAGAAACGCCGAGATCGCAAAAAAATGTAGGTGTCCGACCCGATCAACGAAGGTACCTGTACGACGAATAAAAAGACGGATAGACGTATTCACGTTAAACATACATGTTGCTGTCCATGATACAGCCACAACCATTTTTTGTATCAGGGTATTTATATCAGTGTATCGTACCTACTTTCCAAAAGTTATGCAAGAGTTATCTGTTGGTGTTTAAATAATTGACAAAAATATTTAAGTCATCATTTTTAATTCTTTAAATTTTTTATAAATGTGTATATATATTTTTTGTTAAATAATTGTTATGTAATTTAAGCAAGTTTAAATAACAAATCTGTATCTAAATAAAATATAATTCTTTCTTGCAAGACTCATATTTTCATAATATTTATTTTCATAACTGTAAGTGATAAATAATAATCGTTGAGACTAGACTGCCTTGTAGCCTAGGGGATAGCCTTTTTCGCTCGGTTCCCCGTAGGTCAAAAGGGTTTTGGGCTTTTTCCGAGGTTTTTCCCAAGAATCCTAAACCTCAGTAGCAGCTCGGAGTTCACCAAGTGGTGTATTACTACTCCTATTCCTCGGATGAACCGGTAAAGCCATCAGTCCCAGTTAACACTAGAAATAGTCAATAACAATTATCAGGTCAATAAAATGCGGCGATAGGAATCACCACTCATCTCGTCAACTGACAAACCTTGTGATGAACTAGAAAGTTTTCGGTTTATTCTGCCTACACTATTCTGTGAGGGAACTGGGCGTGATTATACTTCTTAATTGTTAAGGTTAGAAAAAGCTGGCCAACTACGGATACATTTTTAGAATTCCATACCACCCAGCAATATAACCTGCGGTTATTTGTAGCTTATGAATCTATTTTCTTTACTTTTTCGTTATTTTTTTTTTCTTTTTGATAAAGTCTACAGTGTGAAAATTTTAGATACCTGTTTATTTCCGTTCAAGAAGTAGCGCTTTATTACGGACGAATCTCAGATGAAAACTGACAATCAATTTTTTTTTTTATGTCATAAGATAGCAAACAAGCAGATGGGTCTCCTGATGGAAAGAGTCAACCATCGCCTATAGACACCAAAGATGTTAATGGTGCGTTGCTATCTTGTGGCGAGGTCTAATGCCACATGCATAAGTTTACCGGCTACCTTACCCTCCAAACCGGAACACGACAGCGACAAGCACTGACGCTATTGCGGCAGGAATAGGTAAGGCGGTGGTACCAGACCCGGGCGAGACAATGCAGAACTCTACCACCTAGTAGCCACGATGGTAGTGACTCGATAGCCAATCGGTCGCCTTTTACGACCTGCCTGGCAGAACGGCAGTTGGCCTATTCTTCAAAGGAGGCCGGGACCAACGCGGCGAATTATTACTGTAATATTATTACTGTTATATTATTACATAAAATTTAAATTATTACTGTAATATTATAACATAAAATCAATATTATTACTGTTCCGTTTGTCATCGTATAGGTCCCTCCTCGGATCCCTAACAAATTACTTCACAAACTACAAGAGTGTGAATTGTAATGCTAGGGGAGCTCAAGAGGGGTTTTCGGGATTTACTCGTCAGTATTAAGCCTGCGCCGAGCTATTTTTGAAATAAATACGTTCGGTATATCCCTTGCTATATCGTTATTGTTAACGATTTAGATAAGAAATTCATGACTAAAATACTAAAGGATTTACACCATAAATTATATAACTTAGAACACCTCGCATATTATTAAGTCTATCCACCAAATATGCCCTTATTATAGAACCGGGCATTTAGAGCATTAAAAAAATTAATAACTTCAGCTTGCGGCAAAATCATTTTTTTCCCCAAAGTAAGCAAATTATTTGCTTGTGTTATGGGTATTAGTCAACGATACTAAAAGATACATAGAAATACATATGTAAATATTATGTATACTGGAATATTTTAATAAATATCCAAACCCGGAAATACATTTATAATCATCACAAAAAGGCCTGTCCCCGTCGGGAATCGTACGTCAGAATCGCTAACCACTCGACTAACGGGGAATCAAATAATACTCAATACTCAATACTCAATAATTTATTGCTTAATATGTTACAATTATTACATTTGGTGTTATTATATTAAAAGTGAACATATACACCCTATAAGGGTATTGTATATCGTTAAAATATGTAGACTTCCTGTTGAAATTATTTACCTAATTAATACTTTAAATGTATTTAATTCACATTAGGTCAAACATTTAATAACTTTTTTCGAAATCGACCCCTACGGGGCTAAAATAAAGAATGGAAATTTGTATCAAAAACTCTATCTACAACATATTAATATACGCGCTGGCAAAGCTGTGCGGTTATTTTATAAATAACTAAGTACGTTCGCAATACTTTTAAAGTTTAATTTGTACATTTTGTATTTGTTTATCATTTCAGTACGAGTAAAATTAGATATCCACTTTGTCCTTCTTTCCTCGATTAGTATTTTATTTGTCACTTGTGTTACCGTCAATTAATTCGGCTCATCACAGGAAACTACCGATGTTTTCCCTTTCTAACGATAATAATTGCGTATTTTTCTCTCGTTCTTCGCGAATTGTCGATTTAGAAGTGTATACAAATTCGACCTCGACCAACGGGGCGATTTTTTTTTTCAAAAATAAAAGTGAAATTCTTTTACTTCAAAACAAAAGAAAATTCAGCGCATTCGAGTATGAGAAGACAACGTTTTCCTTGCAAGTTTGTGACAATCCCACTCCCATACGTTACTCTCAACCGTCAGATTTTCTAAATTTTAGCTCGCAATTGCGACCCCACCGACCCTTACCTTAATTTGTCGCACTCCAGTGGTTCCATGTCACTCTTTTTTTACATTTTTCCCCATTACTCAAAACAAGTTGGTCGACTATTACTCGTAAACTTGTAAAACCTACTTAACCGTGATAGTTTTCCTTTTAAATTCATTATATTTACTACTACCGTGAATTTTTCCACACTCCCAAAACCTACCATTTAACCGGTAGAGGGGGGGACACTTGCTTCTAATAAAAATTAGCACTTTAAAGCTTAATATTTCACAAACGAGTCCCTTAATCGAAAACTTGTTTTCATAAACCTACAATAATTTTTAAAAACCTATCCAACGATATCACAACGATATAGGGCACGCGAGAAAAAAATTAACATCCCCACTTTACATGTAGGGGAGCTACCCTGAGAAAAAATATTTTTCAATATTTCATCGTACCACTCTGGTGAACTGACTGATACGTATATTCGTGCCAAATTACAGCTTTCTAGTACTAAGGGTCTCTGAGCAATCGTGCGGACGGACGGACGGACGGACGGACACAGCGAAACTATAAGGGTTCCTAGTTTACTTCGGAACCCTAAAAAATATATGAACATTTTGTCAATATATAATATTATATTATACTTCTATTTTTTCTAGCATCTAATCTACCAAATCCAATAGGTTCTCATGACGCTCGAATAAATCCCAATTATCATCTTGGGCTATAAAAATGAACTATAGGGAATAGTAATGTCTGATAACCTATAGTTTACTGTTCTTTTTCTGTGACACAATTCCAAAAATCTCACACGAACCCATCCATTGTTACTATCGACTGATATTGTAATAAAATATCTTATTAATTACTTAATATTATATCAAAGTATTAATTCGAGTTATATATTATACTGAATGTAAATATGTCATTTACGATTGAAAATGCTATAATAAAATTGTTTATATTATATTAATGTCAAATTTGTGTTCTTACAAATCATTCTTATATTCCTCTTGCCGCTAGGAAAATAGTCGACATTAAAGCATTCTGCTTCAAATTCTGTAAATCCCTACCTTACCTTTTCCTGTTACGATGATATCATGTCTTATTGTCACTGTCGTATAATTGCTCGTTTAAAGGTATTAGATTTCTAAAAGAATTAATAAAGAATTGCTCGTTTAAAGGTATTAGATTTCTAAAAGCCATCAATATGCATTGGTTTTATAAGTAAATTTTGTATGGAAATCCATCATTCTCCTTTCCCTTCCTTGCCTCCTTTGCCTTACCAATCTTGCTCTCTTACTTATAGAACCAATGCATATTGATGGCTTTTAGAAATCTAATACCTTTAAACGAGCAATTCTTGTGTGTGTATATATATATATATATATATATATATATATATATATATATATATATATATATATATATATATATATATATATATATATATATATATATATATATATATATATATATATGTGTGTGTGTGTGTGTGTGTATAATGTATGTATAATTGGAATTTCGGAATCGGCTCCAACGATTTTCATGAAAGTCACAAATTAGGGGTTTTTCGGGTCAAGGAATCGATTTATCAAGGTTTCAGGTCCAAGAAAAGCTCGGTTCCCAAGATATGGGTATGTGAAAAATCGAGCAAAGCTCGGTCAACCAGATATTTACTTATTAAACACTATTTACTGTAAGATCTGCTTGTACCAAATTATTTAATTACATTTTAAATGACGTTCACTATATTTGAAGTCCTACAGTATTTAAATAGTTTGATGCAAACGGACCTTAGTGTTTAGTTAAATATGAATCACTTAGCAGTAATTAATATTTATTCATGATATTTTATTTTGATTTTTATAACTTGAAAGGTAAAAGGTTAACAATATGAACAATGAAACATTTATGTATACCAGAGATTAAGTAAATGTCACTTGCCTTTTTCTTTTTTTTTTGAGAACAATACTAACGTTAGAGCCCTTATTTATACAGCCCTGTATGTTGTTGTTGTTTCGACTATTTATAATATACTCCTCTTTTTCTTGCATATTCTATAATATTGTGTTAAATGCTTTACGTCTTATATATTCAACATTTTTTAACTTGTTTCGATGAGAAGCGATAAATAAAACATGATGTTACTTTATGTTTGTTTTAAAAGTAAAAATGTCGAGATGTTAATGACTCCCGTATTAAGATCATTTTTCAAATGTATTTGCATTTAAATAGTGTCCATTGAATTCTCATACATCAAATTAATTTTTATAATTTCGCACCAGGTAATATTCTTGTTGGATTTAAGGCGAACTTCATCAATCTCCTTTTTCCATCACATGGATAACAATTCTTCATTAATATCTTGTGATTTTAAGAACTATTTGCTTGGTTGGCATCTAATGATATAAAACACAACAAAAGAATAACATCTATGTCTCTTCCATATATATAATATTATTCTTTTATTTACAAAATAAACTTAAATATAAGATAATTATTTAATATTATGTTATTCATTGACTATGTGTTACTTCTGCAAACAATTTCCTATGAATATAATTATTAGCGTAAATGATCACAATGGATCGATCGTGTTAATCATTTTAACATATAAGCAATATATTATACAATATCCGAAGTTATTGTCTGATTTGGAAAACATTTTATTTTACCTGACCTGTTTTAATGTTATATTTTGTTTGAATGAATGTTTTAAATAAAAAGTTATTAGTTAAACGTCATTTAATTTTTTCAATCTTCTTATCTCTCTAAATTCTAGCCTGTGAAACCAGCTACTGAAATTTTTAAACTTCTCGGTAAGATTGAAAGTTATCAAAACCTGGAGTATTGTTGATGTCTAGCTGTTTTTTTATATATCATTAGATATCAAACAATCACATGGCTCTCCTGGTGTAAAGAGAAATCATTGCCTATAGGCATCCTATAAGATGTTAATGGTGCATTGCTATCCGAGTGGCGAGATGGCAATGCCACATGCATAAGAACAGTGGGTACATTGAAGAGTCCAAACCGGAACACGGCAATGACAAACGTTGACGCTATTGTGACAGGAATAGGTAAAGCGGTGGTACCAAATACCCGAGCGAGACGTTGTAGAACTCTACCACCTAGTAGTCATTATGGTAGTGACCATTTACCAAAAGCTCGAATTTTACGAACAGCTTACAGAATGGCAGATGGTCTTTTCTTCAAAAGAAGCCCAGAACAACATGGGAAATTTCTGACTGTTGACTATTATTACAATGCAGTACATCAATATTCCTGTGTGTGTACGTTTCAACATTCGTTTTCACAAAACTTGATTTTCCTGAAAATGTTAAACGATTCCGCCTTGTAAATTTAAAAAAACTCAAAAAATTCGAAACTATTTTTTTAAAAATGACAGGTAAATGTACCGATCGATTTCAAAATATTTTCACCTTTTTCTTTGAAAAATCGTAAATAGGAACAAAATCGCTTGTTTAGTCCTGGAATTATCGTTGAGAAAAAATAAAAATATATATTTTTTAGACATAACTTTGAGATTTTTCGATCAAACGAATATGTACCCAAGGCAACATTTTATTATATACTATAAGATAGCAAACAAGCAGATATTTCCTGGTGGAAAGAGTCAACCATCGCCTATAGATACCAAAGGTGTTAACGGTGCGTTGCTATCTTGTGGCGAGGTGTAATGTCACATGCATAAGTTTCCCTTCTACCTTACTCTCCAAACTGGAACACGACAATGACAAGCATTGACGCTACTGCGGCAGGAATAGGTAAGGTGGTGGTTACCAGACCCGGGCGAGACAATGCAGAAATCTATTACCTAGTTGCCACGATGGTAGTGACTCGTATAGCCAATTGGTCGCCTTTTACGACCAGTCTGGCAGAACAGCAGGAAAATGTCCAATAATGTTCTTAGTTCAAGAATGTCCAATAATGTTTCTAGTTCATGATGACTATTTGCTGGTGACCACTTGAAATACTGACTGGTGAGGTAGCAATATCTGTTGCTACGTTTTGTCAACTTTAACTGGTTTCTTGATATAACTAGGACCGATAGTTTCGTGTGCTTATCCAAAACCACGCTAAGGATGGCACGAATAAATATCATACTTTTCACCAGAACCCAAGCTGCCACTGAATTTTTCAGTTACATACTGCTCGAAGTTTCGTAGTGCGTTGTCGCGATAAAACCTTGTGATTGTATTACGGTGAACTTGGTAGTCTTAGTACTCCATTAACATTAGCTTGTCTCTGGATCTTGCGATGCACTTCGGTGCAAAAATGAATGAACTGAATCACGGTAATAAATAGACAGAAACCAGATTCATGTCAAGATATAATGAATTGTTTGGTCACACACTGGTCTGTGGATCACACATATCGCGTAAACGTAAAGCGGTGAAGAGTGACTGTACTGTTTGTACTAAGAATCGAACTCTTGATTTCAACCACAGACCATACACATATTAATAGACACTGTTTAAACAGGAAATGTGTAGTCTTACCAGTGTGAAACGCTTGTAGATACAATATTTTATATCGTGAAAAATATAAATATGCCATGTTGCTCTATTTTATTGTGCCATACTCCTAACATAACAGACATAAAAATACCGCTGTGTACTTATGTGATTTTATTTCATCGTGTTAGCAACCGCGCTTAACGACAAGTACTAGACGACCAGATGTGTGGCGCACCTGCGTTTTGCATCTGCTTAAGATAATGACGACATAACAACAATGGATAAGATGTTTTCGTGTCATTGTAATTCTATCACTTCTTGAGGGTGTTATTCTGCTTAAAAATGTACTGTGTGTGTAAAAGTGATTTACGATTTTTATTTGGCCAAACTGCTTCTAGGTTACAATCGTTATGAACTACAACTCCGTATGTTTGGGTGTAAATGCAAGCTATACTGACAACCCGCGCTCCCGGCTGCACGGGTACCATGGCACCGAGACTTAACATCTTATGTCTTAGGATACGCAAAACACGAATGTAATACCTGGGCTAATTCCAGCCTAGGTATCCCATTTTTGTTCATTGGCGACGTTGACCACTTACCATCAGGTGGCACGTCTGCCAGTTTGCCTATGCCAATAACATAAAAAAACCTAGGACATTGAAGGGGACATCTACATCAGCATTTTTTTTCTGTTCACTCGTACAGTCTTTACAATAAAAGTATTAATAAACAAATTTCATTGACATACTTTGTGAGTGAAACAAATTTCAACACGATACGTGAACGGTTCGATTAATCACAGTAATACCCTTTCACATACTATCGCAATGAAATGCACTTTTAATCAAAATGTTTTTTACAAACATGCTTCTGTATCTATTTTATATATTATATTTGAAATCGCAGTTTCAGAAATCGGAAATCAGAAATACTTTATTCAATAAAACTTTTTACAAGTTATTTTCACACGTCAACATTTTTTTTTTTAAAACTACTACCGGATACCGGATACCGGATACCGGATTATACCGGATACCGGAAACGCGGCCACGCACTGAGAAGAACCGGAGGAAGAAACTCAGCGGGCTTGTCTTTTTTTTTCATATCATTGATTTTTTTACAATATCACAATATTACAAAAAATATATATGAGATCGATATGAGGAGCAATTAATCCCAGACTTTTTTGTCAATATATATTATAATATCTGGTTGACCGAGCTTTGCTCGGTTTTTCGCATACCACATATATATATATATATATATATATATATATATATATATATATATATATATATATATATATATATATATATATATATATATATATATATATATATATAACTAAAACTAAGAAAATGTAAAACTGAAACTAAGAAAAACTAAGAAAATGTCTTGAAAGGGTTATCCATTTAATCCGTGGGTATACCTGATGATAAGTGATCGCCGCCCATGAACATCTGCAACACCAAGGGTCTTGCAGTTACGTTGCTGGCCTTTTAAAAAAGAGTAAGCTCTTTTATTGAAGGTCATTAACCCCTCAAGACTGAAACCGGAAAAATATTTGTTTTATAACTTTCGGTTATAAAATTTGACCGCATTTATACTATACTAGCTGTGCCCGCGACTTCGTTCGCGTGAGAAAAGATTTTTTTTAAAATAAAAACCCGTATAGTTCCCGTTCCCGTGGGATTTCCGGGATAAGAACTACCCTATGTCCTTTCTTGGGTCTCAAACTATATTTGTACCAAATTTTATCCAAATCGGTTAAGCGGTTTAACCGTGAAAACGTAACAGACAGACAGACAGAGTTACTTACACATTTATAATATTAGTATGGATGTATGGATTTTACATAATAATAGTGATTTATTTAGTTTAAATAAGCTTGGTAATTTACGGCCTTGGACATATTCTGTGAAATGAGACAGCTATATTGACATTTACCGCTGGCTTGTTCCCTTCTACCTTACTCTCCAAACTGGAAAACGACAATGACAAGCATTGACGCTACTGCGGCAGGAATAGGTAAGGCGGTGGTACAAGACCCGGGCGAGACAATGCAGAAATATACCGCCTAGTTGCCACGATGGTAGTGACTCGCATAGCTAATCGGTCGCCTTTTACGACCTGTCTGGCAGAACGGTAGTTGGTCTATTCTTAAAAGCAGCCCGGAACCAACACGGGGGTATTATATACTGCAACACTGCTTAGTTACGACATATCTTGGACGATTTATTATTATTACAGCGCTGCACTGAACATTATTTTACACTTAACGAAATGGAACTCCAGTTTTACTTAGTATAACTACTCTACTACTAGAAACGCACGTAGTACATTAATCTCTCTGTTCAAAAGCTATATTATGGTCAATGACTTTTTATTCATAGACAGCTCATACGCAACATTACTGCGATTAAAAACAGCGTAAATGTTAATATAGCTACATAGAACAATATGTATACACATCTGAATTCGCGACAATTCACGAAGAGCGAGAGAAAAATACGCAATTATTATCGTTAGAAAGGGAAAATATCGGTAGTTTTCTGCGATGAACGGAATTAATTAACGGGAGCACAAGTGACAAATACTAATTGAGGAAAGAAGGACAAAGTGGATATCTGCTTTTACTCGTACTGAAATGATTAACAAATTCAAAATGTACAAATTAAACTTAAAATGTATTGCGAACGTACTTATTTATAAAATAACCGCGCAGCTTGGCCAGCGCGTATATTAACATGTTGTATAGTTTTTCATACAAATTTCCATCCCCCCTTATTTAACCGATTTCGGGGTCGATTTCGAGAAAAAGTTACTAAATGTTTGACCTAATTTGAATTAAATAATATTTAAAGTATTATTTAGGTAAATAATTTCAACAGGAAGTCTACATATTTTAACGATATATTATGATATTATTTGACCGCCCCGTTGTTCGAGTGGTTAGCGATCCTGACTTCGCAATCGAAGGGGTTCGGGTTCGATTTCCGACGGAGACAAGCATTTGTGTGATGAGCATAAATATTTGTATTTCCGGGTTTGGCTGTTTATTAAATATATTCCAGTATTTATATATGTGTTACTATGTATTAGTATCGTTGACTAACACCCATAACACAAGCAAATTATTTGTTTACTTAGTAAGTTCAGTTTGTCTCGTGAATATTTATTTTTATTTATATTTATTATCTGTAATTACATCAGGCAGTTCGTAAAAGGCAAACCATTGGCTATACATATCACTACTATCGTAATTACTAGATGGTGAGCGTTGCACAACGTCTCAACCAAGTTTGGTACTACCGTTTTATTTATTCCTTAATCCTGCTGCTGCAATAACGTCAATACTACGTACGATCGTGTTCCGACCCAAAGAGTAAATTTATTGGCAACCTTAGCCAATAAATTTATGAAATAAAAGAAAATTCATTTATTTGCAAGAATATGGGTGTTACAAGTTATTATCAATTTTCGAATTAAGGAGGTACTGTTTTTTAATTTTCAAATTGTTTAAATAAAGACGATTTGCTTGAAAATGTTCTCAGCAAACTGTGAATGAATTAGTCGATATCCAGTTCCTCTTATCTCGTTTACTTGTAATCACAATTAGCCTTTTTGATAATCCGGTGATAAGATATTGTAAAAAGAATTGAAATATGATAAAAGGCAAAACAATTTGGTAAACACCTGATGATATAAGAAATAAAATTTCACTAAAAATTATAATGCCACTACATATGAAATGACCCCGTCTTCCCCTATCTTGTTTTAGTACAACTTCTTTTTTTCTCTCAAACGCAAGAGAAAATATACCCTGCTCTAAGTATGCATAGTTACCAATAGCTAAATAAAATAATATTAAATATAGTTTTCGGTTAAACAATATAGTACTTATGCATTAAGGCAAACATTTTGCGCTCTCTAACTGTAGTTATACACTACCTGAAGCCACAACAAGGTATATTCCCTCAGAATATATACAATAAATGTCGCGTCTGGCTAGTGACATTTGACATTCCTTAATTGTTTTACCGCATCACAAGACTGTGCGTAACTAAGAGCCAGACAAATTATCTAGGTTTCATGTTGTTGTCATAGATACTCGTATAAAAAACCCAAGGTGCACAGTCCCGAATAAAACTGACACTCAAAAGTGTCGCTAATTTCAGATAAGTAGTTACAGATATGGCAAAAACATATTATATATTGTCTGTGGATGTGGGTTAGATGAAGGATCAGTTGATCACATATTTTTCAGTTGCCCTAATACCTCTTCTTCACTCCATGATTCTCTTCTTGATAACCTTCCTCGTCCTATCAACATAAAATATTTATTGTCACTTGTATTTAGTCTCTATGGTCTAGTGGTCCAGCGTTGGAGTTGACCACATGAGGTCCCGGGTTCGATTCCCGGGTCGGGCACTTTAAAAAAGAAGTGTTTTTTCCGTTTTCTGAGAAACACAAAGTTGCCCGGGATTGGGAAGTGCCCGGTTGGCGATAGGCTTGCCACCTATCACATTTGTGGGACCAAGTATCTTCGGCTAATCGTGGGTGCACGTGTTGTACCTCTGCCTACCCGTTCGGGGATATGGGCGTGAAGATACTTACTTATTTTGTATTTAGTCCTGTTGCTAAATTGTTACTTAACTTTATTGATTCTAACAACATTAGGTTGTAGTATGTAGATTTTGTTGTTTTTGTCTTACCGTATATTTTTGTGTTTTTTTTTGTTAAACTTTCTTAGAAAAAGCCTACAATCTAAAAAGAAGCCTCCTTAGTTTCATTTCAAGAATGGTTAACACGTGCGACTTCCAAAGTTTACTCGACACTGGCAGAATTCTCTGATAATTGCCATTCGTAGAAAGAAGAAGAAGAAGATATTATATATTTGCGTATTTCATCTTAGGTGCCCCACAGACCTACAATAATATTGCGCAATACTTTTATTGTGCAATAATATTGAATACCCCTTTGTTTCCAGACGTTCAATAAATTCACTCAATAAAATTGACAAACCAGTCTGATTAATATTTTCGTGCGAGTAACATGTCTGACTACGAAGTTTTGGCGGCAACCATGCTGGTGAATTTTGTTAAATAATTTTTTTTTTCGATCGATTTTATTGATTGGTTTTGTTTCGATCAACACTTATATTGATTAGTGAATTGGCCTGAATGTCGAATTTCGGCTGAATGTTGAGTTTCTGCCGAAAGTTAAATTTCGATCGAATCTCGAAATTCGGCAGAATGACGTATTTCGGTCACATGTTCAATTTCGACCGAGTGTCGAATTTCGGCCAGTGGTCGTAATTTTGGTCCATTCTAGTAATGAACTATTAAATTAACAACAAGATGAATAAAATTACCGTGAAATGACGAAAATTTCTTGCTCGCCATTTTGTTTAAATTTACGACACGACCATACATTAAACACCGCGACTGACCGACCACGACTATATATATTTTTCACTTCAGAGCTTGGAACAGCTCTGAAGTGAAAAATATTGTGCAATATTAAACCTACACAGTGCAAGAAAAAAATATAGTACAATAAAAATTAAACCCGCTCAAACTTTCCTTCAATCACTGTGCAATCTTCAATATTAACCATAAACGGTCAATAATATTGTACAATAAGTAATATTGCGCAATATTATTGTAGGTCTAGGGGCCGCCTTAAAGCGCAATATTTATCGTTGTTTTTACGCCATACCGACGCGATTCTGTTTGAAATGAACGTACAATTCAAAAATTGTGCGCTCATTTTTGGAATGCAATGCGGGCAACGCATTTACATTTTTTTACATATCTAGCAATATTTCTTGTCATATTGAATGTGAAAGACCTAGTTTCTCACTTTAGATAACAAGTAATAGGTTCCAAATTATAACTTTTTTACTAATTTGCTATTATCTAAAAACCATTACCTCATACACACATATTGGAATTAATTAATATTGGCACATTTGTGCCAACTTGATATTTTCTCAAGATGCTTCATGATTTACATTTTTATAACAAAATTTGCATTTATATAACATACTATTATTGCATGCGACTTCTAACAAAATAAAGGCAACATGGAACATCATAAATTGTGAAATTGGCAAGACTAGTATTTTTGATGAAGAATACCAATTAAATGTAGAAGGAGTCAATGTTACGGGATATTTGGAGGTAGCTAAGGAATTTGAAAAATTCTTCTCTAATGTGGCCATCAGAACAACCCAAAGTCTAAGCTCTTCAGCCAGTACCGCGGAATTATTATTGAAGCAATGTGTCAACAAGTGTGAATCAAATTTTGAATTTTCTTTTATTGATTCTAAAGATATATTAAATGCTTTCAAAACACTAGAAATTAAAAAAACTGCAGATTTATGGGGCCATTCCCTTAAAATCATTGCCTCAGTAATAAATATCATTGCACCATACTTAGCTGTAATATTTAACTGCTGTATAACAAATGGTGTTTTTCCTGATTTAATGAAACTCTCAAGAGTAATTCCAATATTTAAGTCTGGCTGTAAATCAGATCCCACTAACTTTCGGCCTATCTCGGTTCTGCCTTCCCTGAGTAAAATATTTGAAAAAATAATTCTTAATCAAATGTTAAAACATTTTAACAAATTTGAACTGTTTCATCCTAAACAATTTGGATTTACAAAGGGTCGCTCAACCGTAGATGCTGGTGTGGAATTATTGAAAAAAATCTATGAAGCCTGGGAGGAATCACATGATGCAATTGGAGTATTTTGTGATTTATCTAAGGCATTTGACTGTGTTCATCATAATACTTTAATCAGGAAATTACACTACTATGGCATTAGAGGTAAGGCCCTCGATCTTCTGACTTCGTATTTGAATGGAAGAACTCAGAGGGTCGATATCAATGGAATAAGATCAAACGGTGCCACTGTCACCATGGGTGTTCCACAAGGATCCATTCTTGGTCCGTTTTTGTTTTTGATATATATAAATGACTTGCCCTTCTTTGTTGGCGATAGGCATGGAATCGTACTGTTTGCGGATGACACTTCACTTTTATTTAAAGTGAAAAGACGAGTTGGTAAGTATGACGAAGTGAACATTGCGATTTCAAAAGTTGTACAATGGTTCAATGTTAACAACCTCCTATTAAATGGAAATAAAACCAAGTGTATTAGATTCTCAACGCCTAATGTAAGGCATATAGATACCAATGTACAACTTAACGGGGACAAATTGGATCTTGTGGACTCTACTGTCTTTTTAGGGATTACGATAGATAAAAAACTACAGTGGGGACCACATATCGACAAATTAACGAGTAAACTGAGTTCAGCGGCATTTGCAGTTAAAAAAATGAGACAGATTAGTGATGTAGACACTGCGAAAATTGTGTATTTTAGTTATTTTCATAGTATTATGTCTTATGGGATTCTACTGTGGGGAAATTCCACTGATATAAATACAATCTTTGTTTTACAAAAAAGAGCTGTAAGAGCTATTTACAATCTCAGTCCACGAGTTTCCCTAAAAGAAAAATTTAAAGAAATTAATATTTTAACCGTACCATCACAGTTTATATTTGAAAACTTGATGTATATTCGTAAAAATATTTCTTCATTTAAGAAAAATAGTGATGTACATAATGTAAACACAAGGAACAAAAACAATCTTGCTCTGCATGTATCACGTCTCCACAGAATAAGTAACTCTTTTATGGGGCAATCTATACGCTTTTACAATAAACTTCCAAATGCTATTAAAGATCTACCAATACACAAATTTAAAAAATGTATCAAATCGAAACTTTGTAAAAAAGGTTACTATAAAATATCTGAATATTTGGATGATAATAAAGCATGGGATTAATTGCTCCTCATAGCAGTCTCATAATAATTATAATATATTATTCATAAATACATTGTAATTGTAATTGTAATAACATTGTTTAAAAAAATGTACATGGACAAAAAAAGACAAGCCCGCTGAGTTTCTTCCGCCGGATCTTCTCAGTGTGTGGCCGCGTTTCCGATCCGGTAGTAACTCAAAAAATGTTGACTCGTCAAAAGTGCCTGTAAAGGATAATTTGAATAAAAATGTTTTGACTTTGACTTCAATCCCCTAAGGCTTGTGCATACTAGCATATAAAATGTAAGGCGATTTGTTTCAAATTGAATTTTAAATTGTTAGAGTGAAATGGAGTTTTATATAAAATTTATATTACTAGTGTATAGTTCGCTGCATTGTAATGGTTTTCGGTTAATCCCGCAAAAACCGCTCTTTTTTCATTATAGAATGTACCCTATATGCTATCCCATTGTCATCTATCTGTGTACCAAATTTCATTTAAATCCGTCCAGTAGTTTTAGCGTGATTGAGTAACAAATATTCATCCATCCATCCATCCATCCAAACATCAAAAATTTTGCATTTTTACTACCTGCATCATGCAGCCCGCTGCATCATAACTGTTTTTGCTAAATCCTGAGGGGACGACTCATTTTTCCAGGATAAATAGTAGCATATGTGCATATGTGTGTTCCAGGTCATCATCTACATGTGTGCCAAATTTAAATCAAAGCAGTTAAGCCGTCTTTGTGTGATTGAATAACAAACATCTATCTATCCATCTATCCATACATCCAAATACTACATGCGACTAATAACTTTTGTATATTGTAGTATTAATTTTCATATTCAAATGATTGTAATTATTATTTTTAATAGATCATCTGTCGTTCTGCAAAACAGGTCTTAAAAGGCGACCGATTGGCTATGCGAGTCACTACCATCGTGGCTACTAGGTGGTAGAGTTCTGCATTGGCTCGCCCGGGTCTCGTAATTGACGTCTCGGGTCGGGTAATTGACGTGTGCCGGTTTAGAGGGTAGAGTATCTGGTAAACTTATGAATGTGGCATTAGACCTTGCCACAAGATAGCAACGGACTATCAACATCTTTGGTGTTTATAGGCAATGGTTGACTATTTCCATCAGACGACCCATCTGCTTGTTTGCTATCTCATGATATAAAATAAAGAATAGGACAATACTATTTTTGGAAAAATTGATATGTATTTTAGGTTTTTTTAATTGGTACTAGCTGCAGCTTGCAGCCCGCTGCATTATAAATGTTTTTGGTGAATCCCGCTGGATCACCTAATTTTTCAGGGACAAAAAGTAAATTATGTGCTTTACAGGTCATCATCTATCTGTGTGCCAAATTTCAATCAAATCTGTTCTGTAGTTTTTGCGTAATTGAGTAACAAACATCCATCCAAACATCCAAACTTTCGCATTTATAATATTAATATAGATTAATGTAGAGTGACATACGTTTGTTACGAAAATATTATTAAGTAGACACCAATTTTATATCCAGTAGATAAAAATTATAATATAGTAGGAAAGTAAATATTTAATATATTTTCAAAAAAAATATCTCCACCTGGACTTAAAACCCCTTATTAATTAAACAACTGTAGCCACAGACAAAGAAATTAATTTAATATTTCATTCGTTCAAATGACGCCATTTGTATGAAATTAAATACAACGAAATTTAAACCGTATTTCAAAGGCATTGAGCTGAAATAGAAACTTATTTCATAAATAATTCTTCCTTATCCCAAAGGACTATAAGGAAACTCAAAGTTGACAACCAATTAAAAGGAACTTTAAATGAAAATAACAAGCTTAAGTTATTTTGTAAAGAATCTTAAATAACATTATTATTTTAGTCCCTGCCCCCATTAAAGAACAAACCATCTGCCATTCTGCCAGGCAGTAAACACGAACACGAACGATTACCTATATGTGTCTTCACCATCGTGACTACTACGTGGTAGTAGAGTTCTGAACGTCTTGTTCAAGATTTGATACCACCACCTTACCTATTTCTGCCAATGTTTGTCACTCTCGTGTTCCAGATTGGAGGGTAAGGTAGTCAGTAAACATATACATATCATACTACCATTCCGCTTCATGGGTAGCGATGCAACATTAACATCTTTGATGTATATAGGCGATGGTTGTCTCTTTCTATCAGGAGAGCCATCTGCTTGTTTGATTTCTTATTATATGATAAAAGACAAACAAATTAGACGACATGGCAAACATGGTAAGACACGATGATGTATTAAGCTAAATCATGAAGGTCCATACAACGTTAGCATCTAAACAATGCATGTTAAAAAATTCTTGTTGTACTGTAAGGCATTTTTTATTTTTATTTATTTTAATGTCAATGAATTTTTAATTTTAATTATAATATATTTTTTATTATTATTATTTAAATTTATTTTGATTTAATGTATTAAATGAATATAAAGTTTAAAAACAAGATAATTAATTGAAGTTAATAAATGTACTTACTAGGTTTACTTGATTGCATGTTAAAGATAACAGCAATAAAAATTTGTATACCAGTTGTCTGGTGAAATAAGTGAAGCAATATTAATATAAGAACATCATAATGTACACTATTTCAAACAAATAGAGAATTTATTTATTTATTACTGATTGTTTCTGAAATGTAAATTGTTTCACGGACACCTTTTTTTAAATTATAAGATAGAAAACAAGCAGATGGGTCTCCTGATGGAAAGAGTCAACCATCGCCTATAGACACCAAAGATGTTAATGGTGCGTTGCTATCTTGTGGCGAGGTCTAATGCCACGTACATAAGTTTACCGGGTACCTCAACCTCCAAACTATAATGCTAAAATTCACGAAAAACCCTCAAAGATTAATATTACTGGAGTTCACAATAAATTACATACTATTTTAAGCCATTCACGTCGCAACAATCATACCAACAAAACATACCAGCAAAAAAACAATCTTCAACATAGACATAATATGATTTTGTGTTTCTCATCATGAAGATTATTTGATTTTGGCCACAAAAATGAATAAAGCAAACGTTGTTTACGTTTGCTTACAGCAAATTATTTGTTACTCGTTCACAGATTAAATAGATGACATTTGTTTTTTTTAAATTCTTTAGGATGATACTAAGAGTAGCTTGTTTATACAGCCTTCAGTGTTGTAAGTTTCGACTATAGTAATAAATACTTTTATTATTGTTGCATTTTATACAATAATTCGTTTAAAATGTTGCGTCTTACTTATCAGACATATTTATAACTTGTTTGGATGCTCACAAATAAAAAAGTATACTAGTTTGATTAGCTTCATGACTTTCAGTTATATTCCTTTTTAAAGTTACCTTTCTACTGAATAATGTCCGATAAATTCTAATATGGGCTTACTGTACATTAAACTAATTTGATAGTTTCAGCTGATGATGTTCTTGTAGCTCTTTGGAGTCGACCTCATCAATCTCCTTTTCCATACTGATCCGGGCTAGTTTACAAAAAATAGGATAATTAATTTACTGCTAGGCTTCACATTCAAGGAGAGGTAAGGCTAATATGTATCACTAATTTTAACTATTAGTCCAGTTTGTCCATGTTGATTACGTCATTTATTTCATTGATTCACATATATAATACGGATTCACATGCGATTATTCTCAATTCTCATTTTAAGTAGTTTTCGATAGATTCAACATAGTCAAATATTCTTATCTATTGTATTACATTACATTCAACATAACGACTTACTATATCATTTATACTCTAATGTAAAAAAGTTAATGTGAAAGCCCTGATGATGCTTAAATAGGCGAAACCGGTTGTCTGTAAGTTTAAAAGTGATTGTGTAATAAATAAAAAGTTTAAATTACATTTGTGAAACAGTACAAGTATTTATATTATATAATAACGACTTACTATTTCAACAAGTATCAAATATAGAACCGTTCTTGTGGACTGATCAAAGTAGAATGAAAAATGAATGTCTCAAGCCCCGCCAAACCGTTAGGTCAAAGCGCGATTCTAATCACGCCACTGACAAACACGTGACAAGTGGCGCGATTTAGTTTAAATTTTAACGGCCTTACCGTTAAAATTTAAATTCTCAAGTTAAACATCCGTTATTATTAAAATATTACTTAATATTTATATTTATTTTTATTCCTGCCGCAATAGCGTCAGTGCAACTATAGCGCTGTCGTGTTCCGGTTTGGAGGGTAAGGTAGCCGGTAAACTTATGCATGTGGCATTAGATCTCGCCACAAGATAGCAAGCACCATTAACATCTTTGGTGTCTATAGGCGATGGTTGACTTTTTCCATCAGGAGACCCATCTGCTTGTTTGCTATCTTATGATATAAAAAAAAAATATTTTCTTAATAAATCATACACATTTACACTGTTATTAAACATATCTTAACACTAACATTATGACTACTAACTAGATGCTAGAGTTCTATAACGTCTTAATCAGGTTTTGCGCCTTGTCTATTCCTGCCGCGATATCGTTGGCGCCTTAGGATTCTGTTTTAAGCAATGATTATCTTCCATCAGGACTTCTTTGCTATTCTATAAAATACTTTTATCAATTTTTCAAAACTAGCTTGGTTCATATTAAATTAAAACACTTTTTTACCTAAAGTATATGTGCGAGTATGTGGTCGCCAATTTATTACCATGACACCATTTTCGGACAACACCAGACCGCATTGATCGTAATTCGTCAGTCTTGGTCCCTACGGTATCCACATTCGCATTGTTTGTCTGCTTTTTCGATATTTCACTTGTCATTCTTTGTAATAATTCTTTTATCGACAAAAAGTTATACTGTCCAGAAGAATCACTTGTATTAAATATTTTAACGGAGTACCTACTTAAAAAGGGAAATTGAGATAACAACTATTCTATCTTTTAAGTTGGTCCAGACAGTAGGTATCTACAATATTGGTTGGTTGGTTGAGTAGTTTCGGAGTCCATCGCAGACAAACAACGTGACACGTAATTTATATATATTAAGATATAAATATGTGTAGAACAAAATTTGTACTCCTTTTTAAAAAAATTTGCTGCGCAAACAGTGGAGTGAAATTCTGCACTATTAAAGTTTTTATTGCGGAGACAGCAGAATTTCATTCATTAAAAATACATTAAATTAAAAAAAATCATTACATACAATACATTCACGTGAAATACATGATAATATTACATGCATATGAACTTTATAACTGTAAAGAAAATGTATTTTAATAATTTATTTGCTGTTAACTTAAATTTATTTGCTGTAAAAACTTAAAAGATATATTGTTTAGTCTTACGTCGAATTTATGAGTGTACGACTAAACACCGACAGACGCTACGTCGATAGACTGAACACCGACAAGACTTTACTTCGACGAGACTCTTCGCCGACAGGACGCTTCGCCGACAAGACGCTTCTTCGACAGGACACTTCGCTGACAAGACGCTTCTCCGTCAGGGCATAATATAACATATATATTATATAATCAGATACTTTGGAAATCGATTATGCTTTTTTTATAATCATACAATTCATAAAAATAATGTTCTTACATTGGTTTTTAGTATAACAATTAACAACATTAATACTTTATATGACGTTACAACATTGTAACGTATATTATGGTACATAATCCTCAAACATTAACTATTGTAAGATGCGGATTTAAGGGGACTTATATTTAGGCCCAATTTTTCAATAGCCACTTAAAACGTCAGATAGCTAACTATTCAATAACTTTAACTGAGACTTTAACAAACGAATAAAATGTTTCAATTTTTCTACGCACAAATAACATTCAGTTAGCTACCTGGCTGATTTTTGTGACTAGCTTCACACATATCTGCGAGAGCGAGACGCGCTTATGTACGTTAACAGATTATAGAAAGAGATAGAGAACTTTGAAGTAATGGTAGTCATAATACGACGTAAGACCGAAGTCGTAAATTGTAACCAGATGTCCGCTTGGCCTGTATGTTATTATTTTATTTTCGTTCGAACTTCAAATCAAAAGCTATGTGTTGTAATTTCTTCATTTGTTCGAATAGTTTCTTGTGCTGTCACAAAGTACCTACTTTGGCTGCTATTTAAAATATGAAAAATATAGTGAACCTACCTTACCACGACAGGTGATACAAATAATCAATCACCTTTACGAAATGCCTGGCAGAGCGGCAGTTGGTCTATTCTTCAAAGGAGCCCGGACCAACACGGAAGAGTAGTACCTATGAGTGAAGTGAGATTATTAACCGAATTAGTGGCAAACCATCGCAGAATTATAAAAAATAAAATACCCATAGTTTCACAGCATAAAAGCAAAAACACGAATATACCTACAAACATATGACGCCCACATTGACTAGAAAGCCAAATTACTCCATAGTTAACAAGCTAACTGGGATGTAAAGGTACAGTTAAGTTTATTCGCCAGTTACAGTATTTAACTAACCGTTAGAGCCTATCTGTCAATTGAAAAATATAAAATAGCGTTAACTGTGGCATTTATGTTATCTCGTTGTTTAACTGGGCATTGAAAAATCGGGCCTTAGTTCACTAGTTGAAATGTTATTCTTACAGATACGTTTGTATTACAGTTCAGTACGAACACAGCAAGCTTATAATTACCACTGTATAATGTCTTATAGAATGAGTTCATGTGAATTTTCAAATCAAAATCCGGCAACTTACAATAAGTGATTGATAGATATTTGTATTGCTGAAATAAAGTGCGTAGGGATATGTTTTAATAGAGTTGAGTTGAAAATAAAAATAAAAAATTGTAACGTGTTTGTAAAAACCAAAATTACTGACGGAAAACATGATTTGCTAAGTAAAACTATCGTACAGCATTATCACATGCCGAATCCCTATTCATCATTATTTTTTGATTGCTCGTTAATTGCAGGCTAAATAAAAAACAAAGCTTTTTATTTGTTTTTTATTTAAAACACATTAACTCATTATAAAAGACATTATAAAGTGGTACTTATAGGCTTGCTATGTTCGTACTAAACTGTAATGCAAACGAGTCCATAAAAATAACATTTCAACTACTAAACTAAATATTTTATTAATCCCCTTAAATCCGCATCTTACAATAGTTAATGTTTAAGGATTATGTACCATAATATACGTTACAATGTTGTAATGTCATATAAAGTATTAATGTTTTTATAGGTACTAAAAACCAATGCAAGATGATTATTTTTTATGAATTGTATGATTATAAAAAAATCATAATCGATTTCCAAAGTAAGTATCTGATTATATGTGTATGTTATATTATGCCCTGACGGCGAAGTGTCTTGTCGGCGAAGTGTCCTGTCAGCGAAGCGTCTTGTCGACAAAGCGTCCTGTCGACGAAGCTTCTCGTAGTGTCTGTCGGTGTTTAGTCGTACGCTCCGAATTTATACCCCAGAGTTATTGCTTTTTATTTTACACAAAAATCACTAAAACAATCACAATTTAGAGAAAAGGTGCCTTAAAAATCACTGCAAAAAGTTTTGCTATTTTGTTGTTAGATGATGACGGTGAGATGTGTAACACATATATTTAGGTTTAGCTCCTAAGACCGCAATCTCAAAGCGTCTTGTCGACAAAGCGTCCTGTCGACGAAGCTTCTCGTAGTGTCTGTCGGTGTTTAGTCGTACGCTCCGAATTTATACCCCAGAGTTATTGCTTTTTATTTTACACAAAAATCACTAAAACAATCACAATTTAGAGAAAAGGTGCCTTAAAAATCACTGCAAAAAGTTTTGCTATTTTGTTGTTAGATGATGACGGTGAGATGTGTAACACATATATTTAGGTTTAGCTCCTAAGACCGCAATCGCTAGCGTGCGACAAGGAACTTTTATCTATGTTGGTCCATGATGCTTTGAAGAACAGACAACTGTCGTTCTGTCAGGCAACTCGTAAAAAGCGTTCGATTAGCTATATGTGTTACTTCCATCGCGAGGTGGTAGAGTTTCACAACGTATCGCCGGGGTGTTTGGTACCACCGCTTTTCGTATTCCTTCCCCAATAACAGCAATGCTTGTCATTACCATGTTCCGGTTTAGAGGGTAGGGTAGCCGATAAACTATGCATGTTGCATTGCCAACCCGCCATACGGATAGCAACGCAACATTAACGATTTTGGTGTCTATAGGCGATGGTTTCTAAATATCTGATTGTTTGCTATAGAATAATAAAAAAAGGAAATCCGTTGTAGAAAATATGCATACCTGAACAAAGTGTTCATGGGTTTTTAATGTTTAGAAAATACTTGAAAGCACTCCTGAATCTATTTTTTGTGTGTATATCGCTCTGTGCCTAGCGAAAGTGTGTAATGCTGCTGAAATCAAATATGGCAGTATTAAACGATAATATTTGAAGTAGACAAAGGTGGCTATGAGGACCACCCATTTTACCCCCTAACAAACGCATGAATCGCGATACATCTGAGCGTCTATTGAATTTTCGTTTACTCCACAGACCACAAAAGTGCAATTGACACGTTGTTAGAAGTGGAACGTGTAGACGCTCATATGAGCAACCTATAAATCCCTAACTTTTTTAAAATATATCGTAAATAAATAGAAATATGTCATGTTGTACTATTTTATTATGCTGAAAAAGAAGCCGAAGATGACAAATTACTCCATAATATATTAAAAATAAGGATGTATTTGCAAGCTACAGTATCCTAAAAAATTGATTTGAAAGGTGTATCCAGTTTAATCCGAGAATTATCCAATCTAACTCTGTTAGCGAAACGACTCTGGCGTGATAATTTTAATTCCTTTGTATTTTTACTGTACCGTGCAGCTCGCTACATCATGAAAGAATTGCATGTCTCCTCTGTAAGATCAATAACAGCGGATGTGTTTCAAAATCTATGGAAGTTGGAGTCAACAAGTCTCATCAGTCATATCACACTACTTGTTTATGAAATCAATAAGTTAAATATGAATTTGAAACCTATTTTTCTTATATACAATAGGGTTTGTGTCTTCTAAAAAGAGTAATTCTGACCGTACTATCTCTAGGTGAAAGTGTACAGTCCCCAGATTATATAAATATGTAAGCCCCTTATATATTTTTTTTATAGTAGAGGGGGTAAACGAGCAGGTGACGCACCTGATGGTAAGTGATCACCGCCGCGCACCACGCATTAACACCGGGGGTCTTGTAGCTGCGTTACCGAACTTTTAAGAATGAATAAGCTCCTTTCTTGAAGGTCCCTAAGTCATATCCGTTCGGAAACACCCCCGAGGGTAATTGATTCACAAAGATAATTGATTGCGAGGCAAAAAGTGCCGACAAAAGCGCACGGTTGTGGATTTCCAGACGTCGTGGTATTGAGAATGGAACTTTAAATTTTGACGTGATGTCCGATGATGGAATTTAGTGGCAAGAATTAGTCCGAACAAATCATCGGAACAGTCCCCATGATATATACGGTAAAACATGCAGAGCAAACCTACACTTCTGCATAATGCCAAAGAGTTCAACCGATTAGAAATAGCCTGGTCGTCGACGATTCGAACCGCTCTACGTTGAATGCGATCAAGAGGAAGAAGCTGATACTGAGGAGATTATATTACAGAAATACACTGCAAGTGTAAAAAGGGTTGCCACTGTAAAATATCTCTTTTCATTTTTAGCATGAATAACTCACTAGGTACGCTGGGTTGTATGAAAAGCTGGCACGAGAGGCAGAAGGGTCCTTAATCCGATTCATGAAGGTCCGTTGGGTTGGCTAAGTTGCCTAAACTACCCAACGAATCTACTTCACCTGAGTCAGACGATTTGAACAGGAAACTGGTGGTACTGTTGCCGGAATACACTAAATCGGTGTTTGGCAACATACTCTAGTATGCTGGTGGTTACGATCTAGGTGAACCCTAGAAAGGGCTCTACCACCTTTTGTACTAGTCATTAGTTTTTCAGTAGCATTGCCCAGGTGGGACATGCAGGGACTCGGTGAGTGACAACCTTCTCTAATACTCCCCGTGATAAAAGCGTTTGAAGATGCTGAGAAGACCAACATCTCTTCGCAACACCAAAGAATCAAGCCGATCATAAAGAGCCTTGCCATCGAAGATGCGAGTCACTCGTCGCTATATGCGGTCAGGAGAAAGGAACTAGTATTGGCGAGGCCCTGCCCAAAGATGAGAACCTTACTTCATGTAAGACCTAATTTGCGCTTTGCGTAGTCGTAAACGGTTGACTGGCATGACTGTACTGCTTTGCTCTGTTCAGAACACTGAGGTGGCCAATTTAGCTGTAGCATCCAAAAGACTAAGACTATTCTTAAGACGAGGGGACACGACAAAGGGCTCTTAGCTCATTGCTATTTCTTGACTTATTGAAGAAAAAGCTTACATATCCCTTTAAGGCTGAGATCGCACCTGCAAGACCCTTGTTTGCAGCAGTTTATGGGTGGTGGTGACGTTTTTCCTTTCCGTTAGTCTTTTATTCGTTTGCTTCTTGTTCCAAAGTAAAATTACTGAGTAGTCACGACGATAGTGATACGTTTAGCCATATCACCCTATGCGACTGGAAATTGACACTATTTTGGTACAAGTTAGTATGTCCTTTGGAATCCTCCCTTTAACCTTTCATACTCATTGATATTCTAGAAATGTATTGAGGAATCGTGACATATCATTTCGAAATTTTCCGTGTAGGGTTGCCAGATCTTTATTTAGAAACATTGGGATATTAAAAAGTATCGATTTTTAGAGTTTCATACTTAAAACATAAGTCTTATAGATCGTTATGTTTCCATCTGTTTGCCAAGACCCTTTTTCTCAAGAACGCGTTGAGATATTACGTTGAAATTTTTATCAAATACCTGCATTTATAATCGCATTTAGTTATGAAATCCAACTTGTGAGTCAACACAATTACAAGTGCAACCTTTAATGTCCCATATTTGAATATACTAATATTTCAAAAGGAAATCAGAGGATTATTTTAAAAGTTTAATAAAAAAACGAATTTATTGTTAAATGATAACTATTTGCAATTGATATCGTTTATCTGTGTCAAACGATAAAGTTTAAATTGTCCTTTGACCTAATTTGTTTTTAAGTCTTTACAACCTATTAATATTACATTGATACAATATTACATTGATACTATTAATATTACATTGATACAATATTACATTGATACTATTAATATTACATTGATACAATATTACATTGATACTATTAATATTACATTGATACTATTAATATTACATTGATACAATATTACATTGATACTATTAATATTACATTGATACAATATTACATTGATACTATTAATATTACATTGATACAAGATTGAATAGAATCCTCGACTCCAACTCGCACTTGGCAGATTTTTTTAACGTAGTTTGAGACTTCGTTTTAAATTGTCTTAATAAATGATTCAAAGAACATACATACATACATAGATATCTTCACACCAGATCTTTTGCGGAACTGGCAGAGAGAACCGAGTGTCGTACATCACGATCCTTGCAGGCTTGTCTCGCTTCCTCCACATTCATCACTCTCTTCATACACACACGCCGGTTGCGAAGACTCTTGACATCACCTTCAGACATTACTCTTATAAATAAAGAACTTCCTTATTTTAATTATACAATTTTAAATTTAATGTCAAATATGAAATTTTTAAAGGCCTAATAGGATTTTACGAACTCTGATCGGTAAAGCGGAGCAATGAGCAATAGTCGAAACTGAACCATATCGTAAAGAAATACGGTCGACTATAACTATTGATATATTACGTTGCTAATTTTTTTGTGTTTCTGTACATGTCGCAGTAAATTTGTATATTTTGTCGCTATACAAACGGCGTTGTTATTTTATAAACGTAGGCATTCAATATAAATTGTTGAAGACATAAATTGCATCAATGTCAACTATAAAGAACTTTCTTTGTATCGATTATTAAAACGGATATATTAATATAGTTAACAAAAACTTTGTACCCCTTTTTACGACAATATAATCGGAGGAGGATTGAAGGATTAGTATTAAATTTGACATAGTTAAAGTTAACTTCGTGGAGGAGTACAGAATTTAATTTAAAAATGCATTAATTAATCAACAAGCTTTAGTTGTTTTATTGCAAGCTCCCTTGAACTCCTTTTAGATCCACAATGTGACCCTGGAAATTGTTGTGATTAAGAGTACCTATTTGCCAATATATAACAAGTTAGACCACACTCGATGAACATATTTTATTTAGATTAGGAGTTCCATGGCTACCTTATAGTTCTATTGTCAAACCCTGCGAATCTTCTAGCAATAAAGGCCGACTATATTAGCCCAAGCACAGAGAGCCAACTTTCTCTTTCTCCATCAAATATCTAGCACCCACTGGTTTAATCAGTTTAGCTTAGAAGTTCTTATGGACTACTTTCAGCTCTATCATCAATCATTGTAAACCATCCTGATCCAAAGTCCTTAAAAGAACGAATCAAATAAGCCCGAAATATATGGTATACTCTATTGTATTTCAAAGTTCCAATGACCTACTTTCTGCTTCATCATAAGACCCTGGAACTCAATTTCCACCAGAGTATTTGTCAAAACAGAACAAATGCGGCCAAACTCGATAGGTTATCTTTCTTGGTGTAGGATTTCCGATAGACACCTTTCAGTTCCATCATTGTATTGAACCAATTGAGTGCTAACTCAATAAATTTCCTTTGTTGAGTTTCGGAGTTGACTGCATTCAGAAATTTCTATCTTCAGAACCTCGGCATCGTGACAAAGCAATTTTTGCAACAAAATAAACTCTTTCAAACTGTTTTACTACTTTCAGTGAATTTCAGGACTCTTTCAATTCCATCTTCAGATCCTCTTCATCATGAGTTGTAATTAAACTTGTATGTACTTATAGCAACAAAACCGCTGAGCCAAAACTCGGTTGTTTCATTAAAACTCTGCGTCTGAGAATTCCAGTCTGTCAAGCTCCAGGCTACATAATGAGATCAGCTGAATAGTACTATAAGATTGTATTGCCACTGAACTCACAAAAGTTTGCCAAGTTTTAGCGCAAACAGTCATCAAAAAGTCTCTGAAAACTGGTTAGTATTATTTAAAAACATCAGTTATTTACATACTAATATTGCCAATTAAATAGAAGCTGATGATCTTCGAGTGAGGATCTAGCAGCATCAGGTTAAGGTCGCCATGTTATTGCAATATCATTGAAGTAATAGTGTACAACATTTATTATCGATAAAGCCTTTGCAAGCTGCTTGATTTCTTTCATCAATTCAAATCTTAAAACGGCTGAACAGATTCTATTATATCATAGCTAAAAACCATCTCGCAAAATAGGGCTTTCATTAAAAAAAAACTGCAACCAAATCGGAGCATCCTCCTGGTTGCTACGATGCCACGGATATATACACGGATACACGAATACACGAACACACGGACACACGGACACATGGACACATGGACACACGGACACACGGACAGACAGACACACCGACAGACAGACACACGGACAGACAGACACACGGACACACGGACACACAGACACACAGACACACAGATACACATAATATACACATATACACAGATTTACAGATACATAGATACACAAATACACAGATGCACAGGTGCACAGATGCACAGATGCACAGATACACAGATACACAGACAAAAGGATACACAGATATACACCTGAAACTATTTTTTGCCTCGGGAGTTAAAAAAACATAAAATGGACAACCGAATTGTGAACCTTCTTTTTTCCGAAGTCTGCTGAAAAGGTGATTAACCTTATTACTTACTTTAACATTATCTACCAGTTAACATTTAAAAAGTGCGGAATGTTGTGCAGCTAAAATATCTTGCCATTAATCCGTTAGCGTAATCTATGTAGTCAATTGTTATGTGCTGACAATCGTATGCATAACTAAGGGTTAGCTAATATCCCTGAATAAATTTTTTGAAGAAATAAATGTTAATACTTTGTGTATTAACATTTCTTCAAAAAATGTTACTGGAAAACTACGTTGTTAAATGCGGTAATGGATTTGGCTACCCGTTTGGCCAAATGGAAAACAGACAAACACAGTGAATTTATTTTGTAGTTTTCACTGACTAATTTATAGTCTTCCCCGTGAAAGAAACGGCGTGGCGAAGATATTCTTTTACCCAATGTCAAGTGCTTGATTAAGTGATTTAAAATATTTAATTGAACTGTAAAACAAAGAATAGAAGATGAATATGATGCCATATTACATTCTCTGTCAATTGAACTTTTGGCGTAGAAAGTTTCGAGTATGTACTTTTCTAAATTTCTATATTATCTATCCATAGGCCTCATTAGTGTTAGCTTGATTCATGAAGGCACTTGTTATGTGCCGACAACCCTATTCATCACTAAGGGCTAGCTAATATTCCTTTAGAGAACAACGTTTTGGCATTTCTCCAAAATATGCGAATGTTGCTGACGCCTACATCTTCGTCATATTAGTGTATTTCTTTCTGTACGTGAGTAAGAAGTCGTGTTTGTTCCTTGACTCGGGAGACAAATATGATATCAAATCTTCCGAAAAGAGCTTTCTTTATGATATCTTTTCTTTGTTTATAAAGTAACTAATATATGTGGCTGTATCTGGATTGTATTTTATACTTATACTAGCGTTTACCCGCGACTTCGTTAGCGCGGACTTCGTTTACTCCGCACAGCTCCTCCCCCGTAGGTGATAGTGTAATACCTTTATGGTGTTACACTTATACTGGCAGTTTTGTTTGCTTTTAAACGTAGAACATTGTTTAGTTTTTTTTATATATTATGTCAGTAAAATTAAAAGATATAGAAGTTCTCTTGACCCAATATGCAATATGCAATATGCCCAAAAATAAATGAAGATCCGCAAAATATCTTTTATTCATTAAAACATAATAAGTTAGATCACGTGTACCTTAGGAGCAGCCAAGCAAATAAAGTAATCGTCCTGGCATTTGAAGGATTCTACAGTTGGTAGAATCACCCGGCAAGTTCAGTCGGTAGAGCAGCAAGCCTCTACATTTGGTGCAAGCCCCGAGTCGAGGCTCTACAATAGCGTGATAATATGTAGCCTATTTATTGACCCAACCTGTTAGTTATTCATGCAAAATTTGAAGAAAATCCATGCAGTACTTTTTGAGTTTACCCCGGACATACATTGACTTTCCTACGATTTTATTATATATATAGATAATTCTTAGTAAAATTGTAGTTATTTTAACTTTTCTGGTTCAGAATGGATGAGGCTGGTAACTTGTAATACAGGTCTCCTCCTAGTACAGACACTAATCTTTTACGTAGACTAAATTAATAAAATTTATTTATTTATCTATCTGCATTCCACAGTAGTAACAACTTTTTTATAAGATGTTTAATTAAAAATATTGGCTTGATCATCGGATCAGCAAGGTAGGAAAGAGAATTATATAGGTACCTACTCATATATTTTATTTATTTAATTATGATTATAATTACGGTAATAATTATTTCTGAAATATTTAATTAGAATTCAATTTAATCACATTTTTATTAAAAATTTATCGCTTACATACATATTGTTACGTACTCGGATTCGTACTTGTAAGAAAACACCACTTATATTAAATCCGTGTATTTTGCACAACACAACACAACGTAATACTAAAATACACTTTACACCCTAGTCACTCGCTGTACTATCACTGAACTTAGAACACTACACAATAAAACACTGCTCGCTTCGCACTAGTCACTTGATGTATGCTCTCGATCGCTTGATAAAAACTGCCTTGTGTTTGTCAACACTTCTGTATTTATAGGCAGGGGAAAGTCCTAGCTGGATCCAGAAAAATCTAAATGTAACGGGAAACAATGAATCACTTCTTATCGTAAACATGAGTCATAAATCCTAGTACACGCTACTTTCAACCTTATGCCATATTCTACAAAGTCCATTATGGCATAGCCCAGGTCAACTATTTGTTTGTCAATAGGAGTAGCTATCTCTTTCTTTTATTTCAAGATAGTTACCGCGCGCGCGCTCCAATTCTACACGCTTCTAGATTATTCGTAACAATATTTATATCATAATAGCATTTATGAATTAATAATTATTTTTTTAATTTAATTACAAATAGGTTAAATTTAGATTATATTTTTATTATTTCGGACAATTTGTTGTAAATTTTATTGATATGACATAGTACTTGAAGAGTATAGTTTTAAACAGCAAAAGACAGACCCGCCACTAGGAAACTATAGGTCCTGGAAGAACAATTTATTTACATTTGTTTTGGTGTCTGAAAATAAAACGATTCTGGTAAACTTATTTCCGCTGGTAAACATTTTCATCGTTGGATCAAATCATTCATTTTTCGGAACCTTAAATTTCGCTACAATTTAAGGTTCCGACACAACAATGATTTGATTTGATCAATCTTATTTAAAACGTAAAAACAGAGTGTTTTGTTTTTACATTTTACATAAATAAGATTTCGGTCAAATGAATTCCATTCGTTTAAAATTGTTGATTTTTAATCAAAAAGTTAAGCTGCAATTGCCTTTCAGCGCGGTTCTACTCAAAAAAGTAAATTTTCCTTGTCTGTGCCTGCTCTTAAAAATCAGTTAAAAAACGTGTACATAAATACGTTTTTAACTGATTTGCTGTCAGCTGTCATTAAGGTCTTATCTACATCGATAAATCCCAGTCGGTTATTTCTGCCTCACCTACTCTGTATGACTATGTTAGTTCCCTTGTGAGGTAGTCAGAGTGAACTTAAAGTTTTATAGAATTTCCGGTTCACCACTGCTGTGTTAATAAATGTCGTGGCCATCGCATAATTGCCCACATCATGAAATGCTCGAGAATTTTATGAAGTGGTGGCATTTCATAAAGTTTTTCACCGTCCATTGCCAACTTTATGATGTTCCTTGATCAGATCAATCGCGAGACTACGCCACGAAATGGTCAATCTTGTTTGTTAGTATCGTAAAATAATTATCTGCAGATAGAAGCGCTGGAAGCGCTGTTTTTATGTGTCAACGTGGTGGTTCCTCTTTAGTAATGACCTGAAAACTATGTTAAAAGGACTTTTAATATTTCCTAATGTTCCTAGTTTTAATAAATATATTTTGCACTTAAAAAAACAATAAACAAGTTATTAACATATTCTGGATTTTTGTGCAATACTTTATGGACAACATATTTTCACCATATTGTGGACGATAAAATCGTGAAACATAAATAAATTTAACGATGTAGTCAATTTTAGTTGCGACCATTTCATGAAATAATCGGATATTTCATGAGAAGTGCAATTTTGTGATGCAACTCATACATTTGAAAACTACATGTAATATATTATGATGATTTTTAAATATTTTTACACCATATACTAGTATCTTTGATTAGTTTTAAAAAATTTAACAGCCATATTCATGCAAATAAATATTTTCATTTCATTTCAGACAACACTCGACTTATCATAACATTGCACATATTATTGTCACACCAAATATTTTTCTTAGCGACCTCATTGAGCGGTTGAGATGAGGTCGCTAAGAAAAATATGTGGTGTGACACTCGCGGACCGGGTTCGTAATGTCGAAGTAGAGAGAGGTTAGGTTTGTGTTGACAATCCTATGCATAACTAAGGGTTAGCTAATATCCCTTTAGAGAACAACGTATTAACATTTCTTCAAAAAATGTTACTGGAAAACTACGTTGTTAAATGCGGTAATGGATTTGGCTACCCGTTTGGCCAAATGGAAAACAGACAAACACAGTGAATTTATTTTGTAGTTTTCACTGACTAATTTATAGTCTTCCCCGTGAAAGAAACGGCGTGGCGAAGATATTCTTTTACCCAATGTCAAGTGCTTGATTAAGTGATTTAAAATATTTAATTGAACTGTAAAACAAAGAATAGAAGATGAATATGATGCCATATTACATTCTCTGTCAATTGAACTTTTGGCGTAGAAAGTTTCGAGTATGTAGACTTTTCTAAATTTCTATATTATCTATCCATAGGCCGCATTAGTGTTAGCTTGATTCATGAAGGCACTTGTTATGTGCCGACAACCCTATTCATCACTAAGGGCTAGCTAATATTCCTTTAGAGAACAACGTTTTGGCATTTCTCCAAAATATGCGAATGTTGCTGACGCCTACATCTTCATCATATTAATGTATTTCTTTCTGTACGTGAGTAAGAAGTCGTGTTTGTTCCTTGACTCGGGAGACAAATATGATATCAAATCTTCCGAAAAGAGCTTTCTTTATGATATCTTTTCTTTGTTTATAAAGTAACTAATATATGTGGCTGTATCTGGATTGTATTTTATACTTATACTAGCGTTTACCCGCGACTTCGTTAGCGCGGACTTCGTTTACTCCGCACAGCTCCTCCCCCGTAGGTGATAGTGTAATACCTTTATGGTGTTACACTTATACTGGCAGTTTTGTTTGCTTTTAAACGTAGAACATTGTTTAGTTTTTTTTATATATTATGTCAGTAAAATTAAAAGATATAGAAGTTCTCTTGACCCAATATGCAATATGCAATATGCCCAAAAATAAATGAAGATCCGCAAAATATCTTTTATTCATTAAAACATAATAAGTTAGATCACGTGTACCTTAGGAGCAGCCAAACAAATAAAGTAATCGTCCTGGCATTTGAAGGATTCTACAGTTGGTAGAATCACCCGGCAAGTTCAGTCGGTAGAGCAGCAAGCCTCTACATTTGGTGCAAGCCCCGAGTCGAGGCTCTACAATAGCGTGATAATATGTAGCCTATTTATTGACCCAACCTGTTAGTTATTCATGCAAAATTTGAAGAAAATCCATGCAGTACTTTTTGAGTTTACCCCGGACATACATTGACTTTCCTACGATTTTATTATATATATAGATAATTCTTAGTAAAATTGTAGTTATTTTAACTTTTCTGGTTCAGAATGGATGAGGCTGGTAACTTGTAATACAGGTCTCCTCCTAGTACAGACACTAATCTTTTACGTAGACTAAATTAATAAAATTTATTTATTTATCTATCTGCATTCCACAGTAGTAACAACTTTTTTATAAGATGTTTAATTAAAAATATTGGCTTGATCATCGGATCAGCAAGGTAGGAAAGAGAATTATATAGGTACCTACTCATATATTTTATTTATTTAATTATGATTATAATTACGGTAATAATTATTTCTGAAATATTTAATTAGAATTCAATTCAATCACATTTTTATTAAAAATTTATCGCTTACATACATATTGTTACGTACTCGGATTCGTACTTGTAAGAAAACACCACTTATATTAAATCCGTGTATTTTGCACAACACAACACAACGTAATACTAAAATACACTTTACACCCTAGTCACTCGCTGTACTATCACTGAACTTAGAACACTACACAATAAAACACTGCTCGCTTCGCACTAGTCACTTGATGTATGCTCTCGATCGCTTGATAAAAACTGCCTTGTGTTTGTCAACACTTCTGTATTTATAGGCAGGGGAAAGTCCTAGCTGGATCCAGAAAAATCTAAATGTAACGGGAAACAATGAATCACTTCTTATCGTAAACATGAGTCATAAATCCTAGTACACGCTACTTTCAACCTTATGCCATATTCTACAAAGTCCATTATGGCATAGCCCAGGTCAACTATTTGTTTGTCAATAGGAGTAGCTATCTCTTTCTTTTATTTCAAGATAGTTACCGCGCGCGCGCTCCAATTCTACACGCTTCTAGATTATTCGTAACAATATTTATATCATAATAGCATTTATGAATTAATAATTATTTTTTTAATTTAATCACAAATAGGTTAAATTTAGATTATATTTTTATTATTTCGGACAATTTGTTGTAAATTTTATTGATATGACATAGTACTTGAAGAGTAAAGTTTTAAACAGCAAAAGACAGACCCGCCACTAGGAAACTATAGGTCCTGGAAGAACAATTTATTTACATTTGTTTTGGTGTCTGAAAATAAAACGATTCTGGTAAACTTATTTCCGCTGGTAAACATTTTCATCGTTGGATCAAATCATTCATTTTTCGGAACCTTAAATTTCGCTACAATTTAAGGTTCCGACACAACAATGATTTGATTTGATCAATCTTATTTAAAACGTAAAAACAGAGTGTTTTGTTTTTACATTTTACATAAATAAGATTTCGGTCAAATGAATTCCATTCGTTTAAAATTGTTGATTTTTAATCAAAAAGTTAAGCTGCAATTGCCTTTCAGCGCGGTTCTACTCAAAAAAGTAAATTTTCCTTGTCTGTGCCTGCTCTTAAAAATCAGTTAAAAAACGTGTACATAAATACGTTTTTAACTGATTTGCTGTCAGCTGTCATTAAGGTCTTATCTACATCGATAAATCCCAGTCGGTTATTTCTGCCTCACCTACTCTGTATGACTATGTTAGTTCCCTTGTGAGGTAGTCAGAGTGAACTTAAAGTTTTATAGAATTTCCGGTTCACCACTGCTGTGTTAATAAATGTCGTGGCCATCGCATAATTGCCCACATCATGAAATGCTCGAGAATTTTATGAAGTGGTGGCATTTCATAAAGTTTTTCACCGTCCATTGCCAACTTTATGATGTTCCTTGATCAGATCAATCGCGAGACTACGCCACGAAATGGTCAATCTTGTTTGTTAGTATCGTAAAATAATTATCTGCAGATAGAAGCGCTGGAAGCGCTGTTTTTATGTGTCAACGTGGTGGTTCCTCTTTAGTAATGACCTGAAAACTATGTTAAAAGGACTTTTAATATTTCCTAATGTTCCTAGTTTTAATAAATATATTTTGCACTTAAAAAAACAATAAACAAGTTATTAACATATTCTGGATTTTTGTGCAATACTTTATGGACAACATATTTTCACCATATTGTGGACGATAAAATCGTGAAACATAAATAAATTTAACGATGTAGTCAATTTTAGTTGCGACCATTTCATGAAATAATCGGACATTTCATGAGAAGTGCAATTTTGTGATGCAACTCATACATTTGAAAACTACATATAATATATTATGATGATTTTTAAATATTTTTACACCATATACTAGTATCTTTGATTAGTTTTAAAAAATTTAACAGCCATATTCATGCAAATAAATATTTTCAATTCATTTCAGACAACACTCGATTTATCATAACATTGCACATATTATTGTCACACCAAATATTTTTCTTAGCGACCTCATTGAGCGGTTAAGATGAGGTCGCTAAGAAAAATATGTGATGTGACACTCGCGGACCGGGTTCGTAATGTCGAAGTAGAGAGAGGTTAGGTTTGAAAGAAAGTGTCGGTGTAAAGATGAGAAAGGGCATGCTCCGTTGGTTCGGACATGTAGAAAGAATGGTAGATGAAAGGTTAACAAAACAGATATACAATGCGAATGTGGAAGGATGTAGGTACCGGGGAAGACCAAGACTGACATACCACGATCAGATTGATCGAGTACTGTCCGAAGGTGGCGTCAAGAGTCTTCGCAACCGGCGTGTGTGTATGAAGAGAGTGATGAATGTGGAGGAAGCGAAACAAGCCTGCAAGGATCGTGATGTATGGCACTCGGTTCTCTCTGCCTACCCCGTAAGGGATCTGGCGTGAAGATATGTATGTACCAAGACAAAGATTTCTAGTAGAAAAAAATCAAGACATAAAAAGTAGGATAAGAAAAAAAGGCCAAGGAACTTTATCGAAGAAACTTCTTAAATGTAACTTGTAAGCTATTAAAGGTTCGTCGGAACAAACAAAGCATTGTTAGATACTTTTTAAAACCTAACTTAAACTAAGACGGCTAATCCCAGCCGACTAAACCAGACAGACGGATAAGAGAAAACGGTAAATTTTGAACTTATTACAATGAATGAATGAATGAATGAATGAATGAATGAATGAATGAATGAATGAATGAATGAATGAATGAATGAATGAATGAATGAATGAATGAATGAATGAATGAATGAATGAATGAATGAATGAATGAATGAATGAATGAATGAATGAATGAATGAATGAATGAATGAATGAATGAATGAATGAATGAATGAATGAATGAATGATTGATTGAATGAATGAATGAATGAATGAATGAATGAATGAACGAATGAACGAACGAATGAATGAATGAATGATTGATTGAATGAATGAATGAATGGTTGGATGAATGAATCAATAAATACAAGAATAATAAATATTTTACAATTATACTAAGTAGGTACATGGATACACAAAGGCGGCCTTATCGCTATAGAGCGATCTCTGCCAGACTTCGCCTTAACTTGCGAATGCCTCTTCAAAATTTTGGCCTATTTGGCTCAATTATAAATATTTTTTATACTACACCTATTCGGAAAGCACATTAGTTCTTACTTGAAAAACGAGAAGAAATTCATAAGTTTGTATCTCGAAGCACATCAAAATGTTACTGGCCACTAGTCATTACTAAGGAAACTTGGCAGTATGTGCTTTATTTCATTTGCCTTCTCAATATTAAAAAAAAAACGATTGTACGCGCGAATTTTCTTTTTTATTGTATCTTCTTCTTACATTCTGTTCTGATGTCTATGTCTAGTAGCGAGAATGAAGATTTATTTACGCCGCCTGAATGAAAAGAAGCTGCTCAAACAGTCATTTTAAACCTTTTGCCAGAAAAGTCCAAGCATAAGTACAACAAAACATATGAAGAATTTATGGAGTTTCAATAATTGTAATAATTTTAATATAAATTTTAACTAAAATGTTTTTATTTTCCTCATTGGTGTAGTATAAAGCAGTCTGTATCACTCGGGAGAAAATTCGATACCTAACTTGAGTGTATTGAGACCCTCAGCTGCGCTTCGGGCCTCAAACTACACTCTCGTAAGGTATCGGTCATTTTCTCGCCTTGGTGAACAAACTACTATTTGATTCTTCCGCTAGAGGAAGTTATTGATTTCAACCAGATTTTTAGAAACCGAGTTTTCTTCAGATCTTCACATTCTGGAGTCATAAGAAGTTTTTCCGACTATTTCCACGATAACGTCAGTAATGTCTGTATCATACATACAAACATACAGACGTATTTCATATATGTTAAGACTAGCTGTGCCCGCGACTTCGTTCGCGTGGAAAAACTTCTAAAATAAAAACCCGCATAGTTCCCGTGGGATTACCGGGATAAAAACTATCCTGTCCTTTCTTGGGTCTCAAACTATGTTTGTACCAAATTTTATCCAAATCGGTTCAGCGGTTTGGCCGTGAAAGCGTAACAGACAGACAGACAGACAGAGTTACTTTCGCATTTATAATATTAGTATGGAAGTATGGATATATTATGACATCACCACCATAATATCTATTTATTAATACGTGAAGGAAAAATTTGGACCCCTTTTTAAGACAATTGCGCGTACGGTGGAGTATGAAAATTGGTACAGTTAAAGATGACATTGCAGAGGAATGAAGAAACCTAATATTTTGAAATAAAATACATTAGAAATACATAAAATTAATAAGATCAAACATTACATCATGAAGTATTAGGTATAGCTGGAGCTAGCCCTCGTATTAATCAATTAAAATAAATATTTACGTTATATATCTGTATATGAGGTCTCTCCGTCTCTTTTTATACAGCTGTGTTAGAAAGAGAGGGTAAGACCTCAGAAGATTACAGCAGTATTTAAAATTGTGTTTCAGGTAGGTATTAGAAAGTGCTGCCTCCAGATATATTACAGCTTCATGCATTACATGCACTACATTCATGTGAAATACATGATAATATACACACATGACTCCATGCTCAAGTCTCCAGTATTATGAAACAGTGCCAACCTAATGACCGGCGGAAAGGAGAGATTTGACCAATCAGAAGACTTCATATAATATTATGTAGATCACTCGATAAGTTTTTAAATGTTCCAAATTTTAAAAAAATCGTTTAATTTTAATGCATTTCATTACTGCCACAGACAACATGAATACTAATAGACACGCCATTAGGAGGAACACGTGTTATGAGCAAACGCTCCTATTACTGTCAAAAATGTAGGTTATATTGTGAAAAAATAGAAATAAACCATGTTGTACCGTTTTACCGTACCGAATGAGATGACAAGTTTAAAAAATTACCCTTGAAATGATTTTATTTTATTGGTAAGTAGTATAACTCTGTATTTCTGTATGTAATTGCAAGCTACGCTGCTAAGCTAAGAAATTGTCTTTTTTATATCATAAGATAGCAAACAAGCAGATGGGTCTCCTGATGGAAAGAGTCAACCATCGCCTATAGACACCAAATATGTTAATGGTGCGTTGCTATCTTGTAGCGAAGTCTTATGCCACATGCATAAGTTTACCGGCTACCTTACCCCCCAAACCGGAACACGATAGTGACAAGCACTGACGCTATTGCAGCAGGAATAGGAGTATCCATTTAATCCGTGATATCTGCCTATAGGCGATGTTTATCTATTTCTATCAGAAGAGTTCTATCTACTTGTGTGCTATTTAAAATAGTCTTCAAGATAAATTTAAAAAAATGTTTTTTTTTTTAGTTTTCTGATAAATACAACGTTGCTCATGATTGGAAAAAAGCCTTGTTGGCGATAGGCTTGCCAGCTTTTACATTTTGGGACTAAGTATATTTGGCTAATCATGGGTGCGCTGGTTATACCCCTACCTACGTCTTGGGGGATACGAGTGAAACTTTTTCGAGATAAAAATATGTAGTTTAGTAAAATTGAAATCTCCATATACGTGATTTGGTAAATTAGGTAAATAAAAATCAATCTAATCCAGAATTTTTGTTTACCTTCATACATATTGGTTTTCGAGCTCAGTCTGTATTGGTTTATCAAAATCAATAAGAGGGACGACTCGAATCCTCTGTCTTCGAATGATAAATTACTGAGATTAACCTATCGTGTTCATTTTCAGGGATGTTAATCAAATATTGAAGCCAGGCAGCGGAGTTACGTTACTAGATTGTGGTTAAGGGTAAAAGAGGATTTTAGTACGGAAATGTACAATTTAGAAGTCACGGCGCAGGGAAAATACAAAATGAAAATTGTAAAAGTGATTTTCTTCTAGTAAACTTTTGTTTTTATTTTGGTACGTTTCACAATTACAAATTTTCCGCGTGTTGTTCACGGACTCCTTCGAAGAATAGGCCAACTACCGTCCAGCTATGCAGCTCGTAAAAGGTGACCGATTGGCTATGCGACTAACTACCATCGTAGCCACTAGGTGGTAGAGTTTTGCAGTGTTTCGCTCTGGTCTGGAATCACCGCCGTATCTATTCCTGCCGCAATAGCGTCAGTGCTAGTCACTGTCATCTTCTGGTTTGGAGGGTAAGGTAGCTGGTAAACTTATGCATACATGGCATTAGACCTCGCCACAAGATAGCAACGCACCATTAAGTCTGGCGTCGGTGTTGACTACATGAGGTTCGGGGTTTGCATCCCAGGTCGGGCAATCCAGAAATATGTTTTTCAGTTTTCTGATGAAAACAACGTTGCTCGAGATTGGATTTTTTATTTTTATAACATGAGATAGCAAACAAGCAGATGGGTCTCCTGATGGAAAAGTCAACCATCGCCTATAGACACCAAAGATATTAATAGTGCGTTGCTAACTTGTGGCGAGATCTAATGCCACGTGCAGTCAACCATCGCCTATACACACTAAAGATGTTAATGGTGCGTTGCTAACTTGTGGCGAGATCTAATGCCACGTGCATAAGTTTACCGGCTACCTTACCCTCCAAACCGGATAAATGCCGGGGTGGCGATAGGCTAGCCACCTATCTTATTGTGGGATAGATTTCACATTAACTTCCGCTGATCGTGAGTATACTTGTTGTACTCATACCTCTGCACAATTCCATTATTTAAACTACACTGCTATGTCAAATATTATATGCCGGTGTTCGCGTAATTATCATGATAAAGATTCATCGACCATACAGCCCATAGACGCCTAATGTTCGATTTTTCGTATTGAATGCATTCTGGCAACTAGCTGAGCTGAGCTGCAACATCGTGATTGGCTTACTCAAGGCCACAATGAAAGATAGTGATGTACAGAAAATCTGATTGGTAGACACTGATTGGGTATTGGTGCATGGACATTTACATCGGAACTATAAGTCAGATGTGTTGACAGAAGCCATTCGCCTGTTATTAGGGGTCTATGGGTTATGTGGTCGGTGTAAAGATTGTATCCACTATCCGTATCAAACTGCCCAAACTGAACATCACACAATAGTTTTCGCACTGCAACTCGTACGCACATATAATATAGATAAGAAATTATATCATTCAAATTAACTAAAAAGATTCATTAATCTTATATATAAATCAAATTACTAAGTCCTATACCAAATAGTAGTCGTGTTCCATTTCATTATCACTCGCTGTTGCGCTGGAAAAATAATTAATCGTCGCGCATTAAGGCGAGGTCTTTTGACGCGCGCTAATTCTATAAAATGTGGGCGGCGCGGTATGGTCTAAAACCACTGGGTAACGGTTTAGGTTTCAGATAAATAAATATAGGAATTCAACTTAAAAACCAAAATTTAGTACATTCTTTATTGCATTTAAAACTAAATATCACCATACAAAAATCACGTAGAAAATTAGAAATATGAAAAAATTACTTGTTTTAAAGATTTTTTAGCCTGTTTTCGGAATTTGATATGATCGAGTAAAGTACATTCTATCATGTACTTTACTTTACATGTTTTCCACAAAATTATAAGAGATTTACCAGTTAATAAATTTAAAAAATGTGTTAAAACAAAACTGTGTAAAAAAGGATATTATAAAATCTCAGTTTATTTCGAAGACAAAAAAGCCTGGGATTAATTGCTCCTCATACCGATCTCATATATATTTTTTGTAATATTGTGATATTGTAAAAAAAATAGATGATATGAAAAAAAAGACAAGCCCGCTGAGTTTCTTCCGTCGGATCTTCTCAGTTTGTGGCCGCGTTTCCGATCCGGTAGTAGTTTTTACAAAAATATGTTGATGTGTCAAAATAACTTGTGAAAAGTTTTATTCAATAAAGTATTTCTAATTTCTGATTTCTTTGTTGTTTGTGTAATATAAAAAAATCAAAATGTAAAATGCGGTGGTATGAATCCAACACCCATCTCGCTGACTTACGAACCGGCGAATCGCGGTGGTGATCCAGAAAATCTATAGACGTTCGGTCATTTCTGCCTACGTGAACGCGTGATAGTACTTTTTTAACACAAACCAGTGGTAAAGTGACTGTCTTTTTAGATAATCCCGCCTATTTATGACAATAACCTCTATCGTATTAAACGCAAAAAAGTAAAAACTGTCACATGATACGTCAAACATAAAAAAATCTGTTGTGGATAAAGAAAAATATCTTTTTAGTGATATTAACATATGAAAATGGCTGAAAAATACGTGATGCCATGCTTTCTATTGCCTATAGAAGAGGTAATAATTTATCACTAATTAGCTGCAGCGTGCAGCCCGCTTCGTTATGAAAGTTTTTGGTGAATCCCGCGGGATCACGTAATTTTTCAGGGATAAAAAGTAATCTACGTGCTAATCCAGTTCACCGTCCACCTGTTTACCAAATTTTATTCAAATCCGTTTTGTAGTTTTTGCGTGATTGAGTAACATGCATCCATTCATACCTCCAAACTTTAGCATTTTATAATGTTAATATACATTGTTAGTTATATTATATTTATCATAAAGTTTAATGTACTATATTTACACTATTTATCGTCGGCACTTGGTGAAACTCCATTTGTAGTTTTGTTAATACACTTGTACTGTTTCACAAATTTAATACATGTACTACTTTCATGTGATACTTTGATTGATTTAATTTAATGTACTACTTTGACTAAAGTCAGATTAAGCAGCGTTGGAGCATATAATAGAGTATAAATATATATTCGCATTCAAAAGGTCGTAACCACCGTGAATTTTATGACGCTTATGCGTTTCATTCAACGAGCTCCGACGTTGGTGCAGTCAATTGACTGCGCTTCAGTAAAACACAAGTGGCGTTGCGCATGTCTTATCTAGTGCGTTAGTACATAGATCCTTGCTATTAATAGTAAGCAATAATATTCTTACCGTGTGTGTATCTTATCCCGACGTGAGAAGTAAATCTTTTCACTCGACTTCCCAAAAGGAGGAGGTTCTCAGTTCGACTGTATTGTTTATAAATGTTGTTATCTCCAAAAAGTTGATTAAGAAAGTATACTTCCGGTTTGGTTCCATATAAATTTATTGAAGTACTAGCTGTTGCCCGCGACTTCGTTCGCACGGACTTCGTTTAATCCGCGCAGCTCCTCCCCCGTAGGTGATAACGTGTTAATATGAAGCCTTTATGTTGACCCGACCTGTTAGTAATATTCATCCAAAATTTGAAATAAATGCAGTACTTTTCGAGTTTACTCCGGACATACATTGACTTTCCTACGATTTTATTATATATATATATATATATATATATATATATATATATATATATATATATATATATATATATATGATGCAGGGTTCAAGAACAGCAGTTTTGCTGCATTTAAATATAGTAGGGGAGCCCAAGGTGCTAAATGGGTAGTTACTCGAGCGTCGTAGGGATCTATTAGATTTTGTAGATTAAATTATAGGAAAAATAAAAGGCTATAATGTTTTTCATTTCGATGGTGGGGGAAAAATCTACAGATGTGAAAAATGTTTCTGATTAAATTCGATGCGAGTCCCAAGACAGCTTAGCTTTTCCCCCAGGGCACCCTGAGCTCGCTACTCAGTGGTTGATTCTGGTTTACAGAAGTTAGAGTGATGGGAACGAGAGGTGGGGCCATTACTTTATAAAAAAAGATAAAAAAATGTTTTAAAAAAAATCAGTGACATGGAAACACTGAAGCGCGTTAGATTAGGGTATGGTGGATTAAAATCTGACGATTCAAGTGTAGCGTGAGGGAGTGGGAAGGTCACAAAGTAGCAAAGTTAATGTTATCTTGACAGTCTCGAACGCGATTTTTATTATTGAGGAAATTATGTAAGAATTATGAATAAAGTATAATCTGACAATTTTTGCAAGCCGAAATTATATTTTTTTTGTTTTTTTTTTTCTGCCATAGTTACCCCCCTCTATAGAAAGGGCTTATGTTTGGTGGAGAGCCATCTATGTTAATCTGACGCGCTCGAGTAAATACTAAAATCCCCTCTCGGGCTCCCCTACTATATCTACGCTTCTAAAATATATGAAAAAAAAAACAAAACTTAGAATTAGCTTCCTTATTAGGAAGTAACCGTAACTATTATATTATAATAAATCTATACATTGCAAGATTATCTATTTTAGAAATATTTTGTGGAAACTTAAATTTATAACTGAAAAACTAAATTAGTCTGTTAGGCTATTAAATGGTAGCTTTAACTTCTATAGATCACTAAAAGGTACTGCTCATATCTTATTACTTAAGCTTTAAATTATATGTTGGATCATACACATTAAAACAGATAACATTTGACTTTTAGTGGGCTGACAATGCTATCTTTATACGGATATTAAAATTCTGGAACAGTTTACCTCACACGGGTTTTTCCGAGTAGCTTGTTATTGGAATTCTTAAGAGGAGATTTAATAAAGTTTTTAGAAGCCGGCGTCCTATTGGCAACTAATCTTATCTGTTACAATTGTCCATGGACGGTGAAGACCGCTGTCCATGAAGTGGCGTATTTGCTCATATGCATGCCGACTATATGAGTTAAAACAGTGCCCGTGCACTGTACCATGTATTTTATTTAATTAATATTGTATATTATATAATATACTAATTCATTTTAATACTAATAAAAATAATTATTATAGTATATAATATAATGTTAATTTTAAAACAAATTTATTTTCTCATCCCATAAAAAATTTTCATTTATTATTTTGTATTAATTTGACCGCCTCGTTAGTCAAGTGGCTTTGACTTTGACTAAGCAATTAATAGGGCTCGCGTTTGATTCCTGACGAAGACAAATATTTATATTTCTAGTTTTCGGTTTTTATTAAATATATTACAGTATTTATCTTTGTACTTCTATGTATCATTATCATTGATAACAACGATATTGCAAGCAAATAGTGCGCTTACTTTGGAGTTATATTATTTCGTATAATTTGTTTCAGATCGGAGAAAATTAAAAAGGAATCTAATATACTCTTTAATATCGACGTGTGATGTTATTGATAATATTGCTGTAAACATGTACAACGAGGATTATCATTGGCAGAAATCTTTATTTGGACATACAGTAGGTTAACTACATAATTATTAATATCACTTTTATTTAACAAAGTCAACAAGTTCATTTTATCACTGGATTATCTTGTTGCCCTATGCGTATTATTTGCGGAGAAAAAATTGAGGGACTTTGAATGGAGATTCCGCAGCATCAAGTTAAGGTTACCACGTAATTACAATATCATTGAAGTCACAGAATATAAAATTTCGTGTTGATAATGTCTGTACAAGTTGTTTAATTCTTTATATAAATTTGGAAAGAATGGTTAAATTGATTTTGATAAGATGTGTTTAAGAACTACCGCTAGAAAACTTGCTAAAAGCAAGTTTTCTAGCGGTAGTTTTTAAAACGGCATGCTAATCGCAGACAGAGAGATATACACACAATACAGTCCTTTAAATAGACACAATACTAGGAGACCGAGTAATATGAAACACTTGTGTATTTTTTCATTTTCATGCAGTAAAATTCCATAGCGACGAACGAAACAACGAAAAAGCAACAGTAAAAATAGATAAATGCTTAAATTTATCTATTTTTACTGTTGCTTCTTCGTTTCATCGTATTGCGATTCACAGCGATTTTTAAGAAGTTTCACTTCAATAAATGAGGGCGAGGTTGACATGGAGGTACATGACGTATGTTACGGACTAGTAAGAAAGCACCCTAGCTGCGCGCTTGGTTCGCAGCGCACGAAACGCACCATTAAAATGGTACCTATAAATATCTATGATAATATCTCTATATACCAAAGGCGGCGTCAGATTGCGAAGACGAAAATGTTGTAGACTTTAGGCTACACACCTGGAAAAAGGATACCCGCTTAGCGTAACGAGGCTCTCTCTACCGTCGTCGACGTTGGAGTTTGTAGCTGACATTCATGCAATTTAAATTATTAAGGCGAGGCATCGCGACAAACGGGAAAAAACTGGTTTGTTAAGTCACGTTTTCTGTATTGATATAATTTTGTATATATATATATATATATATATATATATATATATATATATATATATATATATATATATATATATATATATATATATATATATATATATATATATATATATATATATATATATATATATATATATATATATATATATATATATATATATATATATATATATATATATATATATATATATATATATATATATATATATATATATATATATATATATATATATATATATATATATATATATATATATATATATATATATATATAGATTTTAGCCTCTTAGGGGTTGGTTTTTGAAAGAAAATTAGCCTATTTGACCCCAGATCTTCAACTATTTCCATACTAAATTTCATGAAAATCGATGCAGCGATTTAGCCGTGAAAGCGTAACGACAGAGACAGACTTTCACATTTATTACATTAGTATGGATTGCAAACAAGCAGATGAGTGGAAAGAAAGAAACTTACATTACCATTCGTGTGACGGGGGTGTTGTCACATAAGTTTGTAGTTTAACATCCCCGCCACATGGATGTATTAGTTCATTTAATTCCAAACTGGAATATGACAGCAAACAAGGAGATGACCTTCCTGATGGAATGAGCTATAACTTATAGATACCAAAGATGTTAATAGTGCATTGATATCTGTGTAGCGGGGAGTTTATGCTACATCCATGAGTTTATTTGTTACCTTGCTATTCAAACCGGAACACGATAGTGACAAGAACTGACGCTATTGCGGCAGGAATAGGTAGGCGATGGTATCAAACCCGGGCAAGACAATGCAGAATTGTACCACCTCCTTACCATGTTGGTAGTAACTCGCATAACCAATGGTCCACCTCTTACGAACTGCCTGGCCACACGGCAGATGGTCTATTCTTCAAAAGAGGCCCGCACTTACGCGGAGTACTAAGTCAAAGGAAACTTTGACTTAGTACTCCGCGTAAGTGCGGGCCCGTGTTGGTTCTGGGCTCCTTTGAAGAATAGGCAAACTGCCGTTCTGCCAGCCAGGTCGTAAAAGGCGACCGATTGGCTATGCAAGTCACTGCCATCGTGACTACTAGGTGGTAGAGTTCTGCATTGTCTCGCCCAGGTCTGGCACCACCGCCTTACATTTTCCTGTCGCAATAGCTTCAGTGCTTGTTACTGTCGTGTTCCGGTTTGGAGGGTAAGGTAGCCGGTAAACTTATGCATGTGGCATTAGACTTCGCCAAAAGATAGCAACGCACCAATAACATCTTTGGTGTCTAAAGGCGATGTTTGACTCTTTCCATCAGGAGACCCATGTAGATGGATGGATGGATAAAATAGCAAACAAGTAGTTGCTATTTTATTAAAGTTTACAAACAATCGAATAAATTCAGGACGTAATATTCTTTACTTTTTAAATATTTCAAGAGCAAAGAATTCCTCCTGAAAATGCTTTAAAAAGTGAAACTGGTTGATCAATTTAATTATTTGGTCTATATTTATAGTGAAATATGAAAATTGCCTCTGTGGTCTAGTGGTCCGGTGTCGGAGTTGACCACATGAGGGCCCGGGTTCGATTCCTGGGTCAGGCAATTCAAAAATGTGTTTTTCAGTTTTCTGATAAAAACAACGTTGCCCGGGATTGGAATGTGCCCGGTTGGCGATAGGCTTGCCACCTATCACATTGTGGGACCAAGTATCTTCGGCTAATCGTGGGTGCACGTGTTGTACCTCTGCCCACCTCCTCGGGGATACGGGCGTGAAGATATTTCTACTTCATTTATAGTGAAATAAAGGTACAAATATGGTATAAACTAGTTTCAACTGATAATAATGGAATTTCACCAAGTGAAGACGATTGAAAGTGTAAAATCTTATACGTAATCCCATTTTCAGTTTACTATGTCTCACGGTTCAATGGAAACATGCTCAAGCGGTACCAAAGCAGCTGTGAACACATTCCGAACATGGATTCAATCACATGAAGAGGCACAGGTTTGTATATTTTCCCCGTGTTTGTCCTAGCTGACTATTGTTAGAAATAATACAGAATTTTCATTTTCATGTACAATATTTAATTCACTTTACACTTAATCCCCTCTCCACGTTCTTGCCCCTTTTATATTGTTATGATTAAAGTCTAAATCAATTACTGTAACACAGGTGTTCAAAACGCACGATCAAGCAGGTGTTTAAAAAACAAGTTGTCAACAACAACACAGCTTATAGATAAACTAAAAATATCCCGAATCACAAGAACGTACATTAACTTCACATTTGTTGCCCAGCGACAAAGTCCTTAATAAATAAATAAAAAATTTCACACTTCTAATAATATACTATAGTAACAAAGAGATTGAATAATGGTAGTAGTTTAAGTAGTTTAAGAATAATGGTAGAATTCCCGGGAATTTTTTCATTCCTGGTCCCAGGAAATATGCGCCCGAGATCCCGAGAATGTCAGAAATTTGAATTACGTTTAATTAGTTAAATAACTGTTCCATTAACTGCGTTTTATATTAAAACAAGCAAATATAAATGACACAGTAACTGTAAATTGTAGGAGAGCGAATAAAAACATGAAAAATGAATGTTCCTTTTCTATAGCAGAAAATGTTGTGAACAAAATTGTGTGATAAGTCTTTAAATACTTTGGTTTTCTAAAAGCACTGTTTCGTAATTAGAATAAAAAATAATATAAAATTAAACCTAAAGCTAAGTAATTTATTAAATTTACAATTCGAATTAAGAATTTCAAACTGAAAGATGCTGTTACGATGTGATTAAAAAATTTACTGTTTTATGAATAATAAAAATGATTCTTTTTAAACTATTTGTTGTATTTTAATAAAAAAAGAACTCCCGTATATAAAATATAAACAAAATTTCCCGATCCCGAATTATAAATATTTTTCCCTGGTCCCGGGAATGTGAAAAACCCGAGAATTCTGAAACCCTATTAGACATACACTACCTTTGTAACTATTAGGTGGTTAGAGTTCTAAAATATATTGCCTGGATTTTGGTATCTATGGCACATATTCCTGCTACAATAGCGGATATGATTGTCACTGTCGTATTCAGGCTTGAAGTAACTGGTAAACTTATGCATGTGGCATTACTGTTCCGCCACAGAGATATCGTTACATCATTACCATCTTTGTTGTCTAAAGGCGATAATTTCACATAATATGACGGCTTTGATCTTACGTAAATTCTAACTTAATTTGGCTAAAATTCCCCGAGTTTAAAAAATATTTATTATTTTTTTTATACCATAAGATAGCAAACAAGCAGATGGATCTCCTGATGGAAAGAGTCAACTACCGTCTATAGACACCAAAGGTGCTAATGGTGCGTTGCTATCTTTTGACGAGGTCTAATGCCACATGCATAAGTTTACCGGCTACTTTACCATCCAAACCGGAACATGACAGTGACAAGCACTGACACTATTGTGGCAGGAATAGGTAAGGCGGTGGTACCAGACCCGGGCGAGGTGGTAGATGCAGAACTCTACCACCTAGTAGCCACGATGCTAGTGACTAACATAGCCAATCGGTCGCCTTTTACGACCTGCCTGGCAGAAAAGTAGTTGGCCTTATCTTCAAAGGAGCCCGAGACCAGCACGAGGTAAAGTTGAATTAAATGCGGATAAGTAAAGGAGTTGATATAGAATCTTTATTTATTTATATTTCTCTACTCACTCGAAGATAGTTGCGTTTATTGCGTTCCGTATTCATATATATGTCAAATACATCATTTTTACCGAAACATAAGCCACCCATATCTCTTACGTTTATTAGTTTATGAAACCATAACTTTTCTTTTGATCATAAACTGTTTTACACTCGTCACAATTGAGATTTTTCATTTAGCTGCTTCCCATAAAGGCAGATATATATCTAAGTATTTATGAAACAACTTCTGAAATTGGTTTGTAATCTATCTTTTCACTGAGTTCATTGCAGTTTGCCTGATATGTCTATTAACATTCTTATGTTACGTGCAATGTTTACTTACAAGTATGACCCTATAAGCCCTTACGTATATCTTAAACAATACGTACGTGTTTATTATCAACATAATCACGAAATGACTACTAATAAATTCGCAAAGAATAGACACTACTGTCCACAAAACATTTTTTCCGTGTTGGTCCAGGCTCTTTATTAAATATATTTTATCTACACTAATATTATAAAGAGGAAAGATTTGATTGTTTATTTTAATTCAATAGGCTCCGAAACTTTTACCGTTTACCGATTTAAAAATATATTTTATTATTAGAATCCTACACTATCCCTGATGAACATAGGCTATATTTAATACAAGTAAAATAGGAATCCGCGTGAAATATGCGCGAGCGAAGCCGCGGGTTACACCTTGTACTTTTATAAAAACACCGTACTGTAAAGTACCGTACTTTTATAAAAGTATCGTAGCTCTAAATTTGACAATGTTATTAAAATAAAAAGTGTGAAGAAACAGTACAAGTGCATTTGCATAATTATAATTAAGTTTATTAACCCTTCACGCTAAAACTACTTAACTGATTGGTCTAAAATTTGGTATATAGATAGTTTAGATCTTGAAAAATAGGGTGATTATCAGAGAGTCAAACCGCGATGCACAGCAATTAATACATAATATTCTGAAGATATTGTAACTGCAATTTGGGGACCGCTGTTTTTACCAATCTTCACCTTTGAGTATTGTCAGATATATCGAATTTATTAAAATGTATCGAAAATCTAGTAAAATTCTTCTTTTCTTTCTTTCGCGACTATGGATATTTGCACAACGAAATGGATCAGTCGAAAATCTTGAAACTATAATATATATTTTTTAATTTTATATAACAACTCCATGCATTTTTTGTTCCAGAACAATCGATATTTGTTAAGATTGTTGGTTATTGGATCTTAAAATATTAGCTAAAATATGAAATATTTGTTAAATAATAATTTTAAGCAGTGCGAAATAGAAATTAGCATTTCCTTATCGAATGAAAGACATTCTTGAAATCTCACTCTTACGGTGGTTATTTTTGCAGTTTTTAAAAGCAAATTGAGAGACATAACTTTTCCTTAGCTTAACTTGGCCTACGCTTTCGCCGATACATAAAATATTGTTAATCGATGTCTTTCCAGACATCGATTTCGAATTCGATACATTACGAGCGACTCGGGTACATCTCTTAAGAAGAGGCGAAAAAGAATGGTCAACTACGCCGTTGTCGTCCAGTCGTGACAATGGCGACATCACTATGAAGAATAGTGCTACGGTTTACCACTATTTTATTTTGAATATTTGTTTTTATTTATGTAATATTATTTATATTTTGTGTATTAATTTCATATATACAAAGAGTGGAAGATGACACAAGATGAAATAAAACACTATAGATTAAAAGTAGTCATTTATTGCGTATTTTTCTTATAAAAAGAACAAAAACAAATCATCGAGTGTTACCAATATATCAACTTTTGGCAGCACTATTTTTTCGTAGGTAATTTGGTATATTTTATGCTTTGGCGCACAGGGTATGCAAATGCATTCATAGCCTGGTATTCAAAAGGTTAAACTTCCCGGGAAGGGAACCGGTTTTGTCAAGTTTGGACCTACATATCGACACGTCCCAAGAACAAAATCGTATCTGCAAAACCAACAAATTACAATATATTTGTTTGTGGGAGCACATTGTACATAAGATGATGTTCACTTGAGCATTTCCAAAAACAAAAGACCAATAACTATAAAAAATATATTGTCTTTTGGCTTTATGCGTGTTTAATGCGAATTTTATTATAAAACCAATTTCGTCTGATCTATCCATACGATTTTGTTCTTGGGACGTGTCGATATATCCGATTGCCTTGTAGGTTAAGCAGATCAATCACACAAACGTTTGTCCCTGTCGGGAATTGAACCCGAATCGAGAGCGTTACGTGCTCGTTCAATGCTCAAGGGTGGTGATACACCATCTGCCAGACTTACAGCTGCTGCTAATATTTTGGATTCTTAAGAAAAATCTCGATAAACTTCAATTATAATTTTACTCAACTCGGATACCGAACCCGAGACCCCACGGTTTAAGCTGAATAACCTGAACCCTAGAGTAACAAGGAAGTCAATTAGCAAGGTTTTTATAAAACAATCTGACGCAGTACGAATAATGATCAAATAAAATTGATAAAACTGAACAATGCTGGAACTCAAATTATTAATAGAACCAATTAAAACCTTGCACGGTTCATAAATTCACAACTGTCTCTTAATAAATAAAAATTACCAGCTGTCTAAAGCAGATATTGCGCTGTGTCGGTTGTATGTACGGAAATATCGTTTTTAAATGAATATTTATTACGCTTTTACTTCTCCTATTTATGAAAGAAAACTGGAATATAAAATATTTCAAACGAAAAGTAAACAGCGTATTGTATTTTCAGCATGTTTTTGAATTTGGAATAACATTTGCACCAAAATACGTGTTAAGAAAGTTTAAATTTCAACTTGGCTAAAATTCCATAACGTTATATTTATTAATTGTTAATTGAAATAGCACACTATGTGGCACTTAACTTTTACAAAAATTAGCACTTTAAAGCTTAATATTCACAAACGAGCCCCTTAATCGAAAAATTGACTCAAAAAAAAAAAACATAAAAAAAGATTGTGTGGTTTTATGAAACCACGGTAAAAGTGAACTTTTTTTCACATTATAGATATTTAAAAAAAATTTTTCGGAATAATATTCCATTAAGGGTATAAAAATCGCTTCATCAATCTTAATTTTATACTTGGAAAGTGGGAATGATAATGGGAAATGATAAAAGTAGACGGTCTACACGGTCAGCTGATTGAACTATAGACGCCGCCATATTGGCCTCGGTTGCTCTGACGAGAGCCTTTCACTTTATCCCTAGTCCGCGGCCGACCGTCACGCAACATGCGACACACAGACCAAAAAATTTGAGACGATGTAATAAAAGTTTCACTTTAAAATTAACATCCCCACTTTACACGTAGAGAAGCTACACTAAAAAAATTGTAAACGGTTGACTCTGCAGGCTATCCCTGTAACTTTCCTCTAAATTGGGGTATTTTAAGCTCAAAGCAGTCAAAATTATAAGCATAGATTTTCTTCAGTTCAGACGTCTAGTCTTTAAAAATTACAGTATACTGATTTACGAAAAGCTGTATATTTTGGAAACCATCAATTTAGATCTCGCTCGCTGATTTTGGGCTCGGGTACGGAGAGACGTAAGCGCGGCTCGTCACCGCGGCGAGCTCACGTCTCTTCGTCCACCCTTGCCCCTGTCCTCTCCCGCGACTTATCTGCCAAACGTGCCACCATTCACTAGGTATCACATCTTGTACCCAATATCTTTTTCTTCGTTTCTTGCTATTTTCGTATTCCTCTTCATCAAATGCAAAGCTATAACAGCCATCTCACGTATGTAAACCAAGACATAACCGTGCGCTACACTTAATATTTGGATTCAAACTGATTAGGTGCGAACCAGGTCAGCCAGCAGTCGGCGAGCGGTAAGCGCGGTGTCGCCTAGCCGTAGCCGAGTTGACTTACAGGAGCTGCTGATATGCTTTGGTTACGCGCATACGTTAGGCTGACACCTGGTTGACGGCGAGGTGAACGATACCTTAACCTTCAAAGTAGAACACGACAATGACACGTATAGACGCTATAGCGCGGCAGGAATAGGTAAGGCGCTAGTACCATATACTAACTCGCAGAGTCAAGAGCAACGTCTCGCCCGGGTATATTACCACCGCCTTACCTATTTCTGCCGCAATAGCTTCAATGCTCGTCATTGTCATGGTCCGATTTGGAATTTTAAAGCTTGTCACTATCATATTCTGGTTTAGAGGGTAAGAAAGCTTGTAAACTTATTGCACTTGGCATTACCATAGAATATGGTAACATTACTATCCCGTCACATAGTTAGAAATGCTCTATACATATTACCTAAATGTATATTGGCGATGGTTAACTAGGACGAGTTAACCATCGCCAATATACATTTAGGTAATATGTATAGAGCATTTCTATCTATCAGAAGATTCAGTGATTTTGTAGCGGCTCAAACAATCATAAACGCTAGAAGATAAAATATTAAAATATAGAAAATGATGAAATTCAAAATAAAATCCTGAACCGCGATATCACAATTATTTATCTTGTACAAGCTATATACAAGTTTCAACGCTGCTCAAATGGACTTCGGTCCCCAGGCAGTACACCTTGCCTGGCTGGGAAGATCTTCCTTTTCCTCTTCCTTGTCCTTGTGTGACGTCATCAACCTCCACAGTTATGACGTCACCTGACAAGTAGCTGGCCCGCTGGTTCCATCTATATGACCCATCAGCGGTACGGACCAGCGGCGCCACAATTTATTCTAATCAGTATGACTTGTTAACAGGTAATGATCGCCAGTATTCTACTTGTGGTGGCAATTTGGTGGTTTGTGCGGGCTCTTCTAGCGCTGTTTATCAATCTTGTTTGTCCTATTCTTGTGGTTATTTTGGCAGTGGTATGTATAATGTTTACTTATTGCATAGACATTACCCTGCTGTGTAACTTCTGATTCGATAATATATGTTGGAGTCGGCAAGTGTACCGGTACATAATTTACGGTTTTAAAATCCTCTTATGTCATGACTAAAAAAGTTGAATAGTGACTGCATAAAATTTTCAATAGAATTGACATTAAATGTAGATAAAAATAAAGTATTTAAAGTAGACAAAATAATTATTAAAATTTGGGGTCTATAAGAAAATGAATGGATAGTTGTCATTGTATAAAATTGTTATTGTATAATCAATTTTATTAATCAGGTGCATATCATTTAGAAAAATTATAACCGTAGTCATTACATCGCATCGTTGTCATTTTAACATATATCACTTGTTACGGTTTTTGTCCGCTATGGATTCCTAAAGTACTGAACCGATTTCAACGACATTTTGTAGATATCTACTATTTGGGCTAACTCAAAAGATAGGACAAGAATTTTATTCCAATTAACACCCCCCGCCCCCCTCCCCTCTATTCCTAAATTTCTAAACCAATTTCAATGAAATTATAGATATCTGTAGGGCTACCCTTGAAAACCGATTTCAATTTTATATGAGTATTTAATGAATTTTGAAGTATTTCGTACTCTGGATAACTATATTCAATTATTGGATTCGGCGACAGCACCACACGGATTTCGATTTTTTTTTGGAACTACTCATTATTTCTTTTATTTGTTGTTTTGTTTAAAACGGTATTTAAAATTTCCACTTGTAACACTAGCTTGACGTGTAACGATGACATCTATTTCCAATAATTAGGTCGTTACTACTATACTGAATCAATGTGGGTAATATTGGTTTCAAGAGTACCGTTTTTTGACGATATTCGAAACTTATTGTTTTTATCAATATTGGTTTAAGATTTATATTGTTTTCAAGAGTAGGCCTGCTGTTGTTTGATCCAACTTAAAAAATAACGTAGTTTTTATTTTAATAACATTCACCCCTTCTCTCTCTAGTACCCTACCAAAATATTCAATACAAGTAATTGATATGGCAAACCAACGTTTGCCGGGTCAGCTAGATAATGTATAAAACTAAAATAACATTTCGCTTTCTTATATTGATTATTATTTGGACAATAACAAGCAATTCTTTAAATTTTATGGCTATATTTTAATTTGCCAAATCAGTCCATACGCCTTCTTTCTAATAATTACTAATAAACTAGCCGATCCGTGCAAAGATTTCGCAAGGCGCCATCTAGCGTTTTCCAAGTTTAAAACTCTATTAAGATGTTTGATGTATCACCCACAGATGGCGCTCTGGTCGATTGTTTTAAAAAATATATTTAAAAATTTTTTTATTAAAAAAAAGATTTTTTCATTTTTTTTTTCATATTTTTCGCCCAAAGTAGACAACATAAGTTTTAATAAATTTCTTTTTTTATTTTTTGGAGAAATAGTTAAAAAGATCGAGCAACTCCAGGAAAAAACACCTGTTAGAAATTACATATATGATGATGATGATTATCTTTCTTCTTTTTTTTTATTAGTATTATAATTGTAAGGGGAAGGGCAGCCCAAGGTTCTAAATGGGTAGTTACTCGAGCGTCGTAGGGACCTATTGAATTTTGTAGATTAAATTATAGGAAAAATAAAAGGTTTTATAATGTTTTTCATTTCAATGGTGGGGCCCCACCCCAAATTCAATTAAAAAGAATGTTTAAAAAAATCAGTGACATGGAAACACAGAAGCGCGTTAGATTAGGGTATGGTGGATTAATTTGCAGCTAAAATTTTCACACAAAGTTGCAAGGAAAATGTTGTCTTGACAGTCTCAAGCGCGACTGAATTTTCTTTTATTATGGAGAAAATTATGTAAGGATTACGAAAAAAGTATAATCTGACAATTGCCACACGCCGAAGTTATCTTTTTTTTCTGCCATAGTTACCCGCCTCTATAGAAAGAGCTTATTTGGTGGAGAGCCTTAACAGCGTGCGAGGTACCCCCTCCTTTATTAATCTGACGCGCTCGAGTATATACCAAAATCCCCTCTTGGGCACATCTACTGTTATATACATATGCCTTGCAGGAATACAGCTGGTTCGAACTTGGCCCACTTTCAGTGGCTGCGAGCACAACCTATTTTCAAGGCTGGATCCGCACCTGCGACCTACCTGGTTTTTGAATTATTATAATATTAATAATAGATACGTTTTACAGGTTTGTATACCGCAACTCCGAGCGCCGCTACTAGGTCAAAACTATCCACTCCTGGCAAACCTCATACGTAGTATATTGTTGAAAATCGCTGAAAATATTGATTCCTAGTTTTTTTTGTAAACATTTATTCTATGTTGCTTACTTTTAAAATTTTAAAATATTTGCAAATAAATTGAATATTTGAATATCGATTCAGAAACGTTAATTTGCGTATTTTCTCATATACTATAATATATATATATATATATATATATATATATATATATATATATATATATATATATATATATATATATATATATATATATATATATATATATATATATATGTTTCTTGGGATTTTTATTACAAATCATTCAAGATATTATTATACACACATGTATACTATATATTTTTGTTACGGCTAAAGATGAATTTCGGCCACAGACGACCGCTCGGTTAATGAAAACGCCTTCATAAATTTGGAAGTCTATGACGTTTAATTTATAGTCCCCTTATTAGTCCGTGGTAGTTCACACTAATTTTTAAATGATGAATACATACTTATAACTTCATAAGTAGGTCCTTTGGTGCGTCTAACTAATTTCCTGTCTACGACTTTATCTAAAGCGCTGCGATTTTTCAAACAAGCATGATGAAAATTTTTGATAACTTTTCTTCCTTGATTGACACATATTTAGTTTTAATGCATTTAAAATAAATTAAATATATATATATGCGTGAGACAAATTCCGCTTAATGATCTAACCCCAAAGTAAGCAAATTATTTGCTTGTGTTATGGATATTAACGATACTAATACATAGAAATACATATATAAATACTGGCATATATTTGTTAAACATCCAAACCCGGAAATACAAACATTTATGCTCATCACACAAATGCTTGTCCCCGTCGGGGATCGAACCCGAGCCCCGTAAATTGCATAGTCTGGGTCGCTAACTACTCGACCAATGGGACGGTCGAAATTTATAAGATGTTTTAATAAGTAATTCGATTTTCCCAGAAATAAAACTGCACCAATGAGTTTGGCGCTCACTGCAAAATACCGTGCATTTGTATTTGGGACAGGAATCAATACATATTATGTCGCAGACAAATTCTATATGTAATTCGTCCATATACAAATAGCGTCGTCATATTGCAAAGACAAATATGTTTTAGATAATGACTTACGCCGAATGCATAATATCGTCATTATTTAATACACATAACATTTACCGTCGCCGTTAACAAATTACCGCGGCGTATTGATTAAATTATTTGTTATCTATATACATTGTTTATTTAGAACTAGAACCTTACCCGGCTTTTTATATACAAGATAAGTAGGTTTTTAGGTCGCTTTTAGGTCCCACACCTAGAAAATGAATTCATCAACCTTTCTGTAACGGTTGCGACGAAACATACAAATTATTACCTAGGTATGTCACATATATAGTTCTTAGGTTCTTAGTTGACTTCGGAACTCTAAACGAACGGAAACGAATGTTGTATCAAAAAAAATTTCCGTACGAGAGATTAGAGCCCGCAAAACCCTCATATCTGGCTACTAATTACAAGGCTATTAATTAAAATTAAATATAAACGATGTACTCTTTTAAATTGCCTAGATTGTTTATCAATTTCTGTAAAACGGAGAAATAAAAATGCGAATACATTTAGCGTTTGAAAATATTTGCCCAAGCGAAACAAATTATATCTTAATGAAGAACGCTTAAGCTGGCCTCATTAGAGATCCCTTATAATGTAAATTGATTGTGTAGAGCTCTACCGAATTGTTTTTGTTCGACACAAACTGTTTTATAAATGCTTTTATATTTTGCGGTTGTAGGGTTCAATTTTTTATGAAGGCCAGATTTATATTAACTGATCCTTCCAATTTGGCAAACGTTGTAATGCCTTGCAGTCTGCAGACTTACTTACAGATGTAAGTCTGCAGACTGCAAGGCGTTTTATTGAAAATCTTAAAAAGCATACCTAGCCTAGGTATATTAGTTCAAGGGAGCAAAAATTAAAGTGCAACATAGACACGCTGTATAACGAAGAGTCGGTGTTACGAGAATATTTTTAGACATGAAATACAGTGACGTATATAAATATATTATGACTGTTGCAATTAATATTTTAGTGGCATATTATTTACATCCATCAATTATGTGAGAATATAAGTACAATTATGTTGGTTCCAGGCACCCTTGAAGAATAGACCAACTGCCGTTCTGCCGAGCAGGTCGTAAAAGGCGACCGATTGGCTATGCGAATCACTACCATCGTGGCTACTAGGTGGTAGAGTTCTGCATTGTCTCGCCTGGGTCTGATACCACCGCCTTGCCTATTCCTGCCGCAATAGCGTCAGGGCTTGTCGCTTTCGTGTTCCGGTTTGGAGAGTAAGGTAGCCGGTAAACTTATGCATGTGGCATTAGACCTTGCCACAAGATAGCAACGCACCATTAACACCTTTGGTGTCTATAGGCGATGGTTGACTCTTTCCATCAGGAGACCCATCTGCTTGTTTGCTATCTTATGATATAAAAAAATAAAAAAAAAATGAAAATATTACTTTCATATTTTTAATATATTTAGTATTTACTCCTCAATATATGATAGACTACAGTACACGGCATATAACTAATACCGCAGGAGGAATCGGCACATGAGTACCAAAAACTATTCTACCTCATTTAATTTGTCCTACTGATGATATGCACGTTGCCAGCGACAACTCAGCACCATATTGTTTAAACCGATTTTTTAAGTTATTGCATAGCTTTTATCGCGGGCCTTGAGCGTGGAGACCGAATCCAGAAATTCCGTAACAAAAAAAACCAACACCCCCCACTCCGACCGGCACAGCGGTGATACTTTTTAGTTTTTCCATCTATCCATAAATACCAGAACTTTTAATGACTTTTTGAAATATCACGCTTGTCTCTTTAGTTCAGCAACCCGCCTTTAGGTGGCATTGGTTGTATTGGAAAACTACCGTAATCAGTTGTTTGTGAGAAAGTATATAGGTGTATAGGTATTTATCATCTACGTACAACAGTGAATATCTGTACTCGTATAATTTGTGTACAAAGTGTTTTAAATATGAATAAACAAAGAAAAAAAAAATACTGCATAAATAAAATAAATATATAATTGTAATTGCATAAGTTGATAAAAATGCTATGCAATAGCTTTACCGCGGCAGTCTCCGAGTGCCACGCGTCTTTTTTTTAAATGGCGCAGTATTGTTATTTCTAACGGGACTTTTTTATATTTTTTGATAACATACGCACAATAAAGCCCATTTGTCTTTTTATCGTTCAATTTGTATTTTTGAAAGATATGAATTTTAAATGTTTGTTAAATCCCAAATCAGGATGGTTTTGACACCAAATCTCTATTATTTTGGTTTATTAGGAAGTTTTTCTTATATTTTCGCGTTGACTTCAGCGTAATATCTGTACAGTACCCGGCGATAAATATTGCACATCGACCTTTGGAAAGAGACAATCGGCTAATTTCGGCTTCGTAGAGCGTTATCTCTGTCGCACAAAATACAAACAGTCCGGTACCTATTAGGAGCTGTTAAAACAAGTGATTTGCTTCTTTTGATATTTTTATTCTTTGTATAAAATACACTAATTTTTCTATAAGTGATGGCTTTAGGTTGGGGTAAAATAAAATAAAAAAACATTTTTACATTATGTTTACGTATTTAATTATTTTGGAACATTACAGCTTTAGTGTACATAATAAACACCATTATACCTATTGCTAAAATGAGACATTGCAATAAAAATAATAATAATTCTAATTCTCAATTACTTCCATTTCACTATCTGTGCTCTCAAAGAGGTCAATATCACTGTCACTATCAGCCGTATTTATTACTAATCTATCAGTGTAATTGTCTAAACTGTGTTGAATGCTTCTATATTCATTCTCACATTTGATTGCATGATCGCAAACCTTTTTCCACTCTTCAGCGCCGATCATGTTTACTTTTTCAGTCAATAATGTTTTTACTGTAGTTAAGTTCATACCCACATTTCTAGAGGCTACATAGCCTTTCAGTTGAGACCATCGCCGGGTACTGTACAAAAAAAATTACACTGTACTGTACTGTACAAATTCTTTCGGAAAAAGAGGGAAACCTTTACGAGGTCAGTCACGTGAAATTATCTACAATGTTTATAAATACTTTGTAAGCGAAGCTGATAGATTTAAAAAAAAAGTAGATGAAAATGTAAGTTGTTATTTTAAGAAGATTCAAGAGCGAGTTGCAAATGCCACTGGAATTTCAAGAAGAACTTTGAACAATATATTAAACGAAGTCAGTACTGAAACACATTCGACTGAAGTTAAGTTCAGCACTCCAAAAAAAGGGAGACCAAAAAATCAATTTCGTTTGGATATGGACGATTTTGATTACGATGTTGTTCGAAGAATGGTGTATGATTTTCACTTACGATTTAATGAACTGCCAACAATAAAATCATTAAAAGCTAAGTTATCTGAAGCTATTAATTACAATGGGTCTGAAAAAACATTGAGAAAAATACTTCATGACATGGGATTTCAGTTCACTAAAATGGAAGATAATCGAAAAATTCTAATGGAAAAGCACGACGTTAGTCTCAAACGAATGGAATACCTTGATAAAATACGCAAATTTCGCGAAACAGGAAAAAATATCGTCTACATGGATGAGTCATATATACATGCATCCCACACTAAAGGGAAATCTTGGAGTGACGATAAGAAAAAAGGAGAAAAAAGCCAATTTCAAAAGGTCAACGTTTGATAATAGTTCATGCGGGAAATGGAAAAGGCTTTGTACCCGGTGCTTTTTTAACGTATAAATCCACGGACACTACAGGTGACTATCACAATGAAATGAATAACGATAACTATGAGAAATGGCTGGTTAACCAATTAATCCCAAATATACCCAGTGATTCTGTTCTAGTTATCGACAACGCACCCTATCACAACAAGTATGTTGAGAGACCCCCCAACTCAAACACCATTAAACGGGAAATGATCAACTGGTTAAACAGACATGAAATTCCAGTTGATCCAAAATTAACAAAAACCCAGATTTACGCTATTATATGTCAGCACAAGGAGAGGTATACAGAGTTTTCTGTGGACAAAATACTTGCCGAACATGGGCACACTGTGTTGCGATTGCCACCATATCATCCGGATTTTAATCCAATTGAAAATATATGGTCTCAACTGAAAGGCTATGTAGCCTCTAGAAATGTGGGTATGAACTTAACTACAGTAAAAACATTATTGACTGAAAAAGTAAACATGATCGGCGCTGAAGAGTGGAAAAAGGTTTGCGATCATGCAATCAAATGTGAGAATGAATATAGAAGCATTCAACACAGTTTAGACAATTACACTGATAGATTAGTAATAAATACGGCTGATAGTGACAGTGATATTGACCTCTTTGAGAGCACAGATAGTGAAATGGAAGTAATTGAGAATTAGAATTATTATTATTTTTATTGCAATGTCTCATTTTAGCAATAGGTATAATGGTGTTTATTATGTACACTAAAGCTGTAATGTTCCAAAATAATTAAATACGTAAACATAATGTAAAAATGTTTTTTTATTTTATTTTACCCCAACCTAAAGCCATCACTTATAGAAAAATTAGTGTATTTTATACAAAGAATAAAAATATCAAAAGAATCAAATCACTTGTTTTAACAGCTCCTAATAGGTACCGGACTGTTTGTATTTTGTGCGACAGAGATAACGCTCTACGAAGCCGAAATTAGCCGATTGTCTCTTTCCAAAGGTCGATGTGCAATATTTATCGCCGGGTACTGTATGTTGTGTATGTAAATGTCTCATCATTTTAAACGGCTTGGCCAATCGAATCGTGGTTGGCGGCTTTAATTGGATTCCACCAAACCTAGCCTTTTTGAAAGTGTTAACCAATTCAGCCCGTCTGCGTAATAATTTACAAAAATCTTAAAAACACTAATTTGTAAAAATAGCATTCAGACCAATTTACCGATTAATTCCAAATTTTATCAGATCTTTTCATACATGCATATTACTGCAAGCAAAAGCCGAAAATTTTAAAGATTTGACGTAAAAATATTTTTTATGTGCTTACATTGCATCTGTACAAAGCCGGAGTACTGTATATAATATTAAAAATAATACGAAATTTGTAAAGTGCGTGTCGGGCCACGCGTAATATAGGGTTTCGGAATTGCCTATCACAATCATGCGGACTTTCAAGAGGGCTTTTGTTGTTTTATACTATGAATATTTAACCCATTTAACGTCAATGACGGATATATCCGCACCACAGGTTCACCGCCTATAAAAACATCTCCAAATACATGAGTTGGTCGACATTACTCAAGAACTTGTAAAGTGTTGTAAGCCGTGATAACTTTCTTTTTAACTTTTATTATATTTATGATTATTGAAATGATAGGAATCCCTGGAGTTGATCAGAAATGTTAATTTTAATTTTATGTCTCAATTATTAATCATATTTATAGTTTTAATTATTTATTTAAGTATTGACATCAGCAATTAAAATCATTTTATCTTTTTATTTAATTTTGACATTTTGTAGTTTTCTACTTAATTATTGATTCTGTCATTTTTTTAGTCAGTTTAGTTATATCATGTGTTTTTAAAGTGTTATTCCAGTTTATTTTAATTGGCGTTCAAAAAATGTATAAGTTATACTTATTTTGAATAAAATATATTCTATTCTATTCTATTCTATTCTAACTTCATTATATTTACTACTACCGTAAATTTTCTACCACCCCAGAACCAATCATTTAGCTGGCAAAACTAGCTGTCACTTAAACAAAAGTTTGCAATTTAAAGCTCAGTATTTCACTTAATTGAAAATTCATTTCACAAACCTACAGTATTTTATAAAAACCTATCCAAGAATATTTCATATTTTGGGGTACACGAGAAAAAAATAACATTCCCATTGTACACGTAGAGTGTATAGTGCGCACGGAACTAGTTGGCCGCGCCTTACGTATTACGTATTACGTATGGCGCGGCCAACTAGTTCCGCGCGCACTATACCAAAAATATTTTTCAAAAATTTATGTTTAACACTATTGCCGTGATTAATTATACATATGTATATTTAGGCTAAAATGCAGCTTTCTAGTACTAAAGATTTTTGAGCTAGACTGCGTACAGACAGACGGTCAGACGGACATAACCAAACTATAAGGGTTTCTTATTTATTTCGAAACCCTAAAAACTTATACTGTCCTACAATAACATGGCATAAAGGTTAATGTTATCAGCAAGCTACTTAAACTAAAACAATGTGGCAACTGACAAACCCTTTCTCAATAATTGCTTGAAAAAAATATCATCTTGAGTCTGCAATAAATCAGCTAGCGCGTACATTTTCAGACCTAATACCACCTAATACAGTCACGTACGTACCAGTTGTTGACAGATGTTTCAATATGGCGGGAGATGAGTTTCTGATGACAGGCGTGTATGCCTACTGAATTTGTTTGTTGTTAACGACAGTAGTGAGTATATTATGTATAAATGTATACCACCATAATGTAGTGTCGTGTTTTTTGGTCAAATTTTTTATTCCGTCCACTATATCCGCGTCCGTTGGTCGAGTGGTCAGTGACCCTGACTACACAATCGACGGGGCTCGGGTTCGATCCCTGAAGTACAAGCATTTGCGTGATGAGCATAAATGTTTTTATTTCCGGGTTTGGGTGTTTATTAAATATATTCCAGTATTTATATATGTATTTCTATGTATTAGTATCATTGACTAACACCATAACACAAGCAAATATTTTGCTTACTTTGGGGTTAGATCAGTAAGTGTAATTTGTCCCGTGAATATTTTTTTATTTATATTATACTGGGTTCACTATTTCTTAAAAGCGTAAGGGTTTCGTGTTGTAACACGAAACCAAAATATTGTTGCGAAAAATTACGAACCCGAAGCACGTAACAATATATTTTTTTTTTATATCATAAGATAGCAAACAAGCAGATGGGTCTCCTGATGGAAAGAGTCAACCATCGCCTATAGACACCAAAGATGTTAATGGTGCGTTACTATCTTGTGGCGAGGTCTAATGCGACATGCATAAGTTTACCGGCTACCTTACCCTCCGAACCGGAACACGACAGCGACAAGCACTGACATATCTACACTTTATCGTCGGCATTTGTTCAAACTTAAGAAAAATCAAACGAAGTCCTAAATATAAAAATATTATCTAAAACCTACAAAGAAGAGAAACGATTAGTTGAGGGGCTTAGCTTTTTTTAATATCATAAGATAGCAAACAAGGAGATGGGTCTCCTGTGGGAAGGGTCAACCATCGCCTATAGACGCCAAAGATGTTAATTGTGCGTTGCTACCTTGTGGCGAGGTCTAATGCTACATGTATTATCTTACCAGCTACCTTACCCTCCAAACCGGCACCCATCAGTGACGAGCACTGACGCTAATGCGGCAGGAATAGGTGGTACCAGTTCCGGACGAGGCAATGTAGAAATCTACCGCATCTCACTATGTGAGTCACTACCTTCTACCACCAAGTAACCACGATGGTAGTTACTCGCATAGCCAATCAGTCGCCTTTTATGACCTGCCTGGCAGAACAGCAGTTGGGTTTCAAAGGAACCCGGACCAACACTTGGGAAACTGGGATATCGTTGCCATACAAGAATACGGCACTCAAGCCTTTCAATAATGCAGGTGTCGGGCCAGAGCACACTTTTACTCCACGCCAGACTCGAACGGAAGATGCACACGCCTTGCTTAATTTTTATAATTTTTGTTCAAAAGCCCATCCAAGCCAAAACCTGATCAAAGGCCCATCGCTATTTGAAACACTAAATGGCTTGTCGCTACTAAATACATATCTTCACGCTAGATCCCTTACGGGGTAGGCAGAGAGAACCGAGTGCCATACATCATGATCCTCGCATGCTTGTCTCGCTTCCTCCACATTCATCACTCTCTTCATACACACGCCGGTTGCGAAGACTCTTGACACCACCTTCGGACAGTACTCGATCAATCTGGTTTGTCAGTCTTGGTCTTCCCCGGTACCTACATCCTTCCACATTCGCATTGTATATCTGTTAAGTTTATATTTTGTTTTTAATCATATTTTGTGAATATAACTTTAGATTTCAAATTATTTTCTACTAGCTGTGCCCGCGACTTCGTTCGCGTGTAAAAAATTCTAAAATAAAAATCCGCATAGTTCCCGTTCCCGTGGGATTTCCGGGATAAGAACTAGTCGGAATTTCCGGGATAAGATAGCAAGCATATCTACTCACAAAAATTGTTCGATTTGCTATTAAATAAAACATACTTATGAAATTAGAGAATTTTTAGCCGATAAGATTAAATGTTACCAAATAGAAATATTAGTTTGTATAATTTACCTTAAAATTTAAATGCAATAAAAATTTAATAGTAAATTTAGTGAATGATAAAATTTATTTGTAAATTGTAAAATTGTAGAAATAACTTTTTGTTGTGAAATTTTTTTTTGTAAATATTGTAATACATAAATAGTACATGAAATAGAAAAAAAAAACGCCGAGTTTTTTTGCCTGATCTTCTCAGTGTGTGGCCGCGTTCCGATCCGGTAGTTACTTTAAGTATATCATGCCACACGCCATATCATGGTAGAATATTTTGGTAATTTAATTTATGTTTAAGAACTTGTGACACCCACATTCTTGCTAATAAATATTTTTCATTTCATTTCACACTAGATATGTTAATCGTGTATTGCTATTTATGTTGCAGTATGCTAAGGCCATCTGCATAAGCTTTCCGCCTACTTTTAGCTCTAACATGAAAAACGACCATAAAAGTTCCTATCGATGCTGTTGTGGAAATAATACTTATGAATAATGGGTACGTCTGTGGAAAGTACCATAGAAACATTGCGTTTTCTGAAATAAATATAGCCAACGTTAAGTCTTGATGCACTTTATACTAAATTTAATAAAAAATATGTTGTACGCGAAAAAGTAACATACACCAAATTTCGTATAATAATATTTACTAGTAATCACCCTGTGGTTGAAATCCGACCATAGATTTTAAGACCAATTGAAACTTTGTAGGTTTGACTATAGACTTCAACCGTGAAGAAAATAGTATACCTGTGCGTATATCATCAAGTATGTCACATAAATGTAGTGTGTGTAATATATACTTTTATTAATCTACTAGCTGACCCGGCAAACGTCGTTCTTCCTTTTTAACTACTCTTATTTTTTTCTACATTTTCTCACCTTTTAAACCTTCCCTGGACTTCAACAATTAATTTAAAACCAAAATTAGCCAAATCGGCCCAGCCGTTCTCGTTTTAGCGAGACTAACGAATAGCAATTGAGATATATATATATATATATATATATATATATATATATATATATATATATATATATATATATATATATATATATATATATATATATATATATATATAGTGCCAATACATCACGATCCTTGCAGACTTTTCTCACTTTCTCCACTAATCAGCCTAATCATGGATGCATAGGCTGCCCTACGTATTCGCTGCTCGTAACCTGAACAGAAATCGAAAGGCAACCCCTACAACACTCCACGTGGACTACACTAATATTAGGGGTCTTATTATTATATATTAGGCGAATACAAATATTTGTCCACATGAAAGTGTAAGCTTGCATATATTAATATAATAGAAATAAGGTGGAACCGATTATACTGCCTTGAGGAATACTATAAGATATTGCTTGCTTATCACTCACCCAATCACATATTTTAACTTGCTGACATCGATTTGCGAGATAATCTTCAAAAAGTGAAAGAGTTATGCCTCTTACTCCACTCCTATCTAATTTATTCAGCAGAAGAGGTATAGAAACTATATTAAAGGCCTTGGTAAGATCTAAAAATAGCGAGTGTTTTTTTCTTATCATCCAGTGCTCTAATTATACGATGTGACTATTTGTACAGGTACTGGACGAATAAATTATATTTATTCGTACATTTATTCTTTTTTTTTTAAATTTAGAATATGAATTGGATGGATGATTAGCTTGTTTTTTAAGAATGAGTATATTCATACGGATATTATTATTTTTTTATTTTTAAATTTATTACTAAGAATTTTTTTTAATAATAAATTTATTCTAAATAAACGTAAGTATGATTGTTGTGTGTTCTCAGTGGAACGCACCGTATGGAATTATGATTTGATTGATGTAATGTATATTGTGATTGGTGAACACAATGTGGATGTGTAAAAAATGTGAAAAAAACTAGTATGTTCTAGTATAATTAAATTAATTTTAATTTTATGAAAATGTAAGAATAATTAAAAGTTTTATAGAATTAAACTTGACTAAAAATAAGTAATTTAAATTTAAATAAGTGTCAAATAATTTAATGATTTTATGTCATTTAATGTAATAAAGAGAAATAACTCTTGAATGAATGAACCGATTTCCACGCGGTTGGCAGCATTCGACGTAGTTTTTTAAACCTCATTAAAAATCTTTAAGTATAAATTGATCGATCGAGGAATTTCGAAGTAATTCAGAAAAAATACTTTCTTCGGTTTTCTTTTGACAAAGATAACTCAAGAAAGAATCAATCGATTTCGAACGGGCTGATGGCGATCGACGTCATTTTTTGATGTTAAGAGCTTAGTTTCTAAAATCGATCGGTAGAGCCGTTTAAAAGTTATTAAAAAAAAAACACATTTCAAACAAATTTTTTTTGTAGTTTTTTTGAGATTTCTCAAAATCTACCGGTTCGAATCGGTCCAAAGTATATTCAAAATCCAAGTTTGGTCAAGCCCTTTCGAGTGGCACTAACTGCGAAGAAATCGGTCAAGCCGTTCAAAAGTTATAATAAGGTCACATACATACATACATACATACATACATACATACATACATACATACATACATACATACATACATACACACATACATACAGACAGACATACGGATATCATCGCGAAAACATTCAGGGAAGCTTCCTATAGGACCTCAAAACGTCGAGATCTGATGAGAACTCAGTTTTCGAAAAACGCGGTAAAACCAATAACTTCCCGAGTTGCGGTCAACCAGTCAGATCGACAGCATTTCGAATTATCAAAACTCCAGAAAATTAAAAATTCCGCGACATTCAAAGTTTATAAAATACATTAGCTTAAATAGAATACCAGCCAAAAATAATTATTCGTACTTCTGTACGAATAATAATAAATTGTTTGTCCAGTACCCGTATTAATAATTATAAATTATTCGTACGGTAACCGTATTAATAATTATTAATTATTCGTACGGTAACCGTATTAATAGACTCAGCCAGTTAATTCTAATACCGCATCATTAGTTGATTTACCAGCGCGAAAACCGAATTGTTGGGGAGAAAGTATATTATAGACTCCAAGAATGACACCAATCGCTTATTCATCAATTTTTACAGTATTTTTGATAATGCTGGCAGTATAGAAATTGGTCTAAAATTATCGATCGTGTCACTATCACCTCCCTTTCGCTATAAATTACATATGTGAACGATTGGTGAAGCCAGTATGTCTATATGGTGTTTAATAAGCCATCCAGGTATATTGTCGTGTCCAACAGCGCAGTTATCCTTATGGAGACAATCATCAATTTACAGCTCCTCAAGTATTTAGAAGAGCACCAGCTGATTAGCGACCGCCAGTACGGTTTCCATTGCGGCCGTTCAGCTGGTGATCTTCTAGTATACTTAACACATCTGTGGGCGGAAGCAGTTGAGTCCAATGCCTCCCCAGTTAGTTAGTGGAAGTTAGTTTAGACATAACGAAGGCCTTTGATAGGGTATGACACAAAACGCTTCTAGCGAAGCTGCCTTCTTATCCCTGAGAAATTATGCAAGTGGATCACCAGCTTATGGCTGATCGCGGCATCAAGGTGTGTGTTCTGACCTTTAATCTATCAATGCTGGTGTTCCACAAGGCTGCATGCTATCACCAACACTGTTCCTTCTGCATATCAATGACATGATGCGAATTCGCATATATAAAAATGCTGTTCGTTAGTCTAGAGAACGGTTAGGCCGATTTGACTAATTTTGGTTTTAAAATATTCATGGGGTCAGGTTACGTTCAAAAGGTGAAAAAATATAAAAAAACCGCAAAAGTAGACATAAAGCTGGCAGAACAACGTTTGCCGGGTCAGCTAGCCTATATATATATATATATATATATATATATATATATATATATATATATATATATATATATATATATATATATATATATATATATATATAATCAATTGCTGTTCGTTAGTCTCGCTAAAACTCGAGAACAGCTGAACCAATTTGGCTAATTATGGTTTTGAATTAATTGTTGAAGTCCAGGGAAGGTTTAAAAGGTGAGAAAATATAGAAAAAATATGAGTAGTTAAAAAGACAGAACAACGTTTGCCGGGTCAGCTAGTTTTATATATTTTTAATGCACGTTATTCTAAAATATTAGATTTCTGCAGTCCTCCGAAATGTAAATTTTAGTTGTTTAAATTTCATTTTCCACCATTCGAGTAATTGTCCTAAAAATAGATACAAAGTTTTAGCTTCACTTCAATATTCAAGAAGACCACAATAAAAACAACAAAAATTCTCTCTTTCAATTTTAAACAAAATTAATAAAATAATTTTGGAGTTTTCAGTTGAACAGTTTAGACGCGGGTATTTTCAGGGGATTGCTCCCTTACTAATTGGATAAGCGGCTGACAGCTTCTGTTGAGACGTGGAGTTTTAGCAATATAATGTCTGTTAGAAAAACATTTTACAAATTTTGAATAATAAGAATAATGTTATTAATAATCATAATGTGTTTGTATATGTTTGTGTGCGTATTTATTTATTTGATGCTTTATTGTACACCATAATTAAGTAATATTTACATAAAACCATCAAGCGCACAAACAGCCGGTATTATCGCTAAAGAGTGATTTCTTCTAAGCAACCAGTTTTTTAATATATGTATATGTCAAAGTTACATAATGAAAACCATCTACTTATCTAGTTTTCTGAATTAAAATCGTCAAGCTGTATGTAAGCTTGGGTAAGGTTAACACGGACGGCAACACTGATTTCAAGATATCTACCATTTAAATCGTCAACGTTAAAATTCTTGCAACACAGTCACAGAATAACTAGTCTATGGAATTCTAGATCATTTTAATTTTAATGTAGTACAATAAACACACTAATTATGTGAACACAAAACTCACACGACGAAAAACTCATAACAAAAACATAGATTTATATATAATAAAATTATATAAATAAATACACATGTTGAATTTACATTTAAATACAAATAATTCAATATAAGAATAAAAATTATAAGTATATGAAATACTTAACTTACTTAACTTACTTAACTATAGACAAATATATACTAATATATATAAAGACCAATATATATTATATAAGTACTCTCTTAGTTATTTCACATCAGCACCAACATAAATAAATTTATATAAGTGTACTAGCTGTTGCCAGCGACTTCGTTCGCGCGGACTTCGTTTACTCCGCACAACACCTCCCCGTAGATGATAGTGTAACACCTTTATGGTGTTACATACGAACTGGCCATTTTGTCGACTTTCAAATGTAGAACTGTTTAGTATGTAGAGAAAGAATAAATTGTTTTTAGAATAGAAGAGTATCTTTTAAGATTTGACGTAAGATAGACGTCTCTGAAAATAAACGAAGATATATTACGAAAGTCTAATTTCTTAAAGAATCCCAAAAGGTCCTGCTACTAATTAGTACCTCGAGCAGCCAAGCGAGTACCAAGAAGGTTCCCTGAATAAAAAAGGGATATCGTCGGCAAAGTAACACGTCCGGCACGTAGTACGCTGGGCGGCGTTACAAATTGGCGGAGGCGCCGTGCAGTCGCAGTGTGCAGTTGCTGTGGGAAGTCGCTGTGTGAAGTCGCTGTGTGAAGTGGCTACGGAAGTCAAGTTCACTTCGCGTTCAGGCGCTACACAAAATCACCGCGCTAGAAAAACCAGGAGAGCTAAGTATTGGTGTCAGAGGGTAAGAGTTGTGATGGAGGCCATCAAGCGCTTCAACGGAACGCAAAACTTGGCGTTCGCTGAGTTTATTAAAGATTTCAAAACGGTCGCGGCAATAAATAAATGGGACATGGAGAGCCTACCGTTACTTCTGGGACTATATCTCGACGGTCCGGCATTAGCATTTTATAAAATGATATATACCGACACGGCCAATTTCGATGAATTATGTAGAAAAATTGAAAACGAATTCCCCGTTTCAATAAATTATGTGGAACGATTTTATGTATCTAAGCAAGGCCGTGATGAGGAACTACTAACCTATTTTTACAGACTCAGCGACACCGCAGCCAAAGCTGAAATTTCAGACGTAATTTTTGTAAAACAATTCATCAAAACGATGTTACCCTCGCTAAAAGAAAAACTGGGGATGAGAGTGTATTCGTCACGAGAAGAATTACGAAACACAATCATTCAATACAACGAGGTCTTTGGGGGTCAATTGAGAGCGAGTAACCTTCCTTTACAACCGCCAATGGGGGTACAACAGAAGGTGAAATTCAGGGAGAAACCAGACATCCTGCCCAATACGCCCATACGCTCACAGGCAGAACATCCACAGCCATCGGAAGTTTTTCACACGCCCCGGTATAATTTAAGGCCGAGACATTATGAAAGAACGGCCTCAAACACACGTAATGATTTCAGACGCAGCCCGATGTCACCGAAACACCCAAACGTACAGGGACGCCGCCAATGAATGAAACGCGGGAGATTAGAGCTGCGTCCCAAACAGATGAAGATCTCCCGGCAGACAGCAAAGGTTTGTCCAGTCCATTTATACAGGTCATAATTAAGGGTCATTCGTGTTCGGCGTTAATCGATACGGGAGCAGATACATCGTGCATGTCAAATGATCTCGCGGAACATCTAAAAATAACATCCAAAGATAATGCACCCAATAGGCATTTTGTAAAATCGCTAGGAGGATCGTTACTAAATGTGATAGGAAAGACGTGTGTAAATTTAATGATAGATAACAGTATTTTTGCGAATGAAATGTTAATAATAGAGAATATTAAAACTAAACTTATATTAGGTCGAGACTTTCTGAAAAAATATGATGCTGTAATAGACTTTTCAAAGAATTTCATATGTCTTAAACAGCGTTGCTATGTAGATTTCATTAATACCTCATTGCTACGAAATAATGATGATCTTTCCAGTATGGACGGCTACCATAGAAACGTTGTAAATAGTAATGTCACTGATGTAAATAAATCATATAATTTGTTAAAAACGGATTACATGTATTGTGTGAATTATGTAGAGAAAAACGAGGATAAATTATATCCGCACGTAAATTGTAGAAATGAATGCGAAATGGATGAAGTTAACATTAATCCAGAATTATGTAAAAAGCAAAAGAATATATTACGAAATCTATTTAGTAAGTATAGGAAATGTTTCGCATTTAGGCCCACAGAATTAGGTAGGTGTAAACTAACAGAAATAGAAATAAAAACGATAGACCAGGTAGCAGTACACCACCCGCCATATCGTGTCTCATCTAAACAGTAAGAAATAATCAATACACAAGTTAGAGAAATGTTAGACAACGGTGTCATTCGCGAATCTAAAAGCTCTTATGCTTCCCCAGTAGTGTTGGTGCGGAAGAATGATAACACATGGAGATTCTGTGTGGACTATCGTAAGTTGAATAAAAAGGTGGTGACAGATAGCTATCCATTGCCTATTATAGAGGACATTTTAATATATCTTTCAGGTGCCCACTATTTCGCTGATTTAGATTTAAATTCTAGCTATTGGCAACTTATGATTTCGGAAAGTGATAGGCATAAAACGGCATTTATCACACCGTCAGGATTGTATGAGTTTAACGTGTTACCTTTTGGCTTAAAAACAAGTCAAGCAGTATTTCAACGTACAATGGATAAGGTGTTAGGGGATATTAAATACAAGAATGCCATCTGTTATGTTGATAATATATTAATATGGGGGAAAACTTTCACAGAATTTAAGGAAGCATTAGAAAAGGTGTTAATGCGCCTTAAGGAAGCGAACCTTACGCTTAAACCAAATAAATGTAGTTTTGGGTATGGAAAGATAAGTGTGCTAGGGCATGAAATATCGGGGGTTGGTATTCGACCAGATAGCAGGAAATTAAAGGCGATAAAAGAAATGCCTGCACCTACAAATGCAAAACAGGTAAAATCGGTACTGGGAGTATTCTCCTATTACCGTAAGTTCATTAATAATTTTGCCAAAATTGCTCTACCCTTAACAAAATTACTAAAGAAGGGGTCGAAGTTTTGTTGGTCCTCGGAACATCAAAACGCGTTTTCCATTATCATAGATCGAATGTGTAACCCGCCTATTTTAAGTCATTATTCTAGTGATAGGGATGTTTTAACTAGACTGTATATAGATGCTAGTGGAGAAGCTTTGGGATGTTGTCTAATGCAGGGAAAAATAGAGATGCATCCGATATCGTATGCATCGAGGAAGTTGAGTGAGGCAGAAAAGAAATATTCCACTACTGAGAAAGAATGTTTAGGTCTAGTGTGGGCGTTAAATTATTTTAGGCATTTTTTATGGGGATTAAAGTTCCAAGTCGTAACCGATCACAAGGCGTTATGTTGGCTTAGAGATAAGAAAGATATGAATGGAAGGTTGGCGAGATGGTCACTGAGCATACAAGCATATGATTTCGATATCGTGCATTGTGCAGGCAGAGAGAATGTAGTTGCCGATTTTTTAAGTAGAAACCCGTTGAGTGTGGAGAGTACAGCTGAGAACGCTCAGAAAGAACAAGAGGATGGTTTGGAAGTATATAAATTAGAGGTAGTTAAGGTACAAGAAGAGCAAGGGATGGATGAGTCATGTAGGCGTTGGTTATCCCGAGTAAGGATGAGCGATACCGGAATATATAAGGGATATATTTTGAAAGAAGGGGTTTTGTGTAAGAGAGTAAAGCGTGGACATGTTATGAAAGATCTTGTAGTAATACCAAAGGGTTTGTTATGTGAGACCTTACAGGAACTGCATGACGACCCATGGTCAGGGGGTCACTTGGGTTTGGCAAAAACGTTATGTAAATTCAGAGATAGTTATTATTGCGAGAATGCAGAGAAGGAGATCGAGAAGTATGTAAAAACGTGTAGGTTGTGTCAAGAAAGAAAAAAGGTCAAACAAGTAGCGGAACTACAACCTATAACTGTGACCCATATGATGCAAAAGGTAGGAATCGATATTTTAGGGCCTTTTAGAAAATCTCTAAATGGAAATAAATACATTATAGTATGTGTTGAGTATGTGTCGAAGTATGCGATATGTAAAGCGGTACAAAGAGTTACAGCAGAGAAAGTGAGTGAATTTCTGATTGAGGAGGTGTTTTGTAGATACGGAGGTGTTAAGGAAGTAATTTCTGATAGGGGAGCAGTGTTCACGTCACACCTAGTAAAAGAGACTGTGAATCGATTTTGGGCAAAGTCGCGATTTAGTACGGCGTTTAGGCCAGAAACGAACGGGTTAGTAGAGCGGTTCAATAAAACGCTGGTTCAAATGTTATCGATGTATGTTGCCAGGGACCAACGAGACTGGTGTAGATTTGTGCCATTAGTATGTCATGCATATAACACTAGCAAACAATCAACCACTAAAGTTTCACCATATATGATGATGTACGCTAGGGAACCGATATTCCAAAGCGACATGGGGGTAAATAGGGATAGTCAAAGCCGAGAAGTAAATTATGCCGAGAGACATAATTTACAAGGTGCGTTAGTTCAGAAGGCAGTACAAAATATTAGAAGGGCACAAGTTAGGCAAAAGAGATATTTTGACAAAAGGGCTAAAGTAAAGGACTTTTCACCGGGACAATTAGTATTAGTATATACACCAAGACGGGTGGATCATAGAAGTTTGAAATTATGTAGGTTATATAAAGGGCCGTTCAGAATAGTGGAAAGAATATCTAATGTAAATTATGTAATTACGAAGTTAAGCAATAGGAGATATAGAGATATCGTACATATAAATAGGTTGAAAGCATTTCATGTACGTATGTAAAAAATATATAGTGTACTCATAGTCATTCATTGTAATAAAAATTGTTACATGTTAGACCATTACTTTTGTTTGGGCTTATGTATGAGAATACTAATACTTGTATTTGTTTCATGTAATATGACGGGCTCAACCAATGCTGTGATGATGGACCGAAGCTAAAAGAAAAAAGATGACCAAAAGAATATTAAATGAAGAAATGTCATATTTCATGTATTCCTCTCAAGTTCTTCTATTTAATAATAAACTTATGAGTATAATGTATACTAGGGACAGAGCCGCCTTAGTATGAAGTCGTAAGAGTCAGTATAGGTTAGGGGTTGAAAGTCTTTTGAAGGAGAGTTCAACTTTGTAGTACGACATAGTCGACACAAAGGATATCTGTATAGGATATACATGAACTCGGATAGTTATGGGAGATATTATAATGATGGTATTAATATGATTCATAGTAAGGAATATTTATGATCGTGGTGTGTATATATTGGGGCGAGCTCGATGTTGAGAGGAAGTAATACTTCAATCTTTTTTCTTTTGGTCCACCAGAGAAAAGAAGTTTGAATTGTTATGCCTTTCCATCTCTTATTATCTCTTATACAGCTAGAGCCCTTCAGGCTAAATTGTAATAAAATGAAAATTGTTTGCGGTAGGATAGGTTAGGTGAGGGGACTGTGGTCTGTCTTTTAGAGGGGTTTTGGGAGACCAAAGTTTGTGCCATGGTGTGGTGGTAAATGAACAGAACCACACATGGGGCAAACTATCTTTTAGGAAAAGACAGTCCCACCAAAATGTACCTTCCCCTCGTAGGTAGGGCAATCAGGATAGGGATAGGTAGACCATATGAAAGTAGACAAATGCCCATCCAGTTTCAGCTGCTCCCACCTTGGGGGGTAGCTGATGTAACACCTTTATGGTGTTACATACGAACTGGCCATTTTGTCGACTTTCAAATGTAGAACTGTTTAGTATGTAGAGAAAGAATAAATTGTTTTTAGAATAGAAGAGTATCTTTTAAGATTTGACGTAAGATAGACGTCTCTGAAAATAAACGAAGATATATTACGAAAGTCTAATTTCTTAAAGAATCCCAAAAGGTCCTGCTACTAATTAGTACCTCGAGCAGCCAAGCGAGTACCAAGAAGGTTCCCTGAATAAAAAAGGGATATCGTCGGCAAAGTAACACGTCCGGCACGTAGTACGCTGGGCGGCGTTACAATAGCATGATAATATGTAGCCTATATGTTGACCCGATCTGTTAGTAATATTCATGCAAAATTTGAAGTAAATCCATGCAGTACTGTTTGAGTTTACCCCGAACATACATACAGACAAACAGACAAAAATTCTAAAAACTATATTTTTGGCTTCGATATCGATTGTAGATCACGCCCCAAGTATTCTTTTAAAATAATATTTAATGTACAGTTTTGATTTTCCTACGATTTTATTATATGTATAGATAAGCATTCAATCAGGAACAATACCCAAAGAAAGATTTTGACATGCCCTTTAAAAGAATACCTTGAATTTGCCCTCCCAACATCAGCAGGGAGTGCATTCCAGAGACTTATAGCCTGATGGACAAACGAACATGAGAAAAAAATTGTATGATAAAAGGGGACATAGAGTGTGAAATCATTGTTAAATCGAAGATTACGATTATGTGAAGTGTGTTGATATTGAAAATATGATTTAAGATAAGTAGGTCGGATGGATGGTATGAAACAGAAAACAGCATGCATAATAATCTCATATCATGTCTTTGATGGATGGTCAACCGCTTAAGCTTCGAACGGTAAAAAGAGGTGTGGTCATATTTCCTCAAACTAAAGATAAAACGAATACAGATATTTTGGAGACGATCCAATTTGTTGAGAAGTGATTGGTTGAGATCAGCGTAGCATACATCAGCATAGTCAATCATGGAAAAGATCAAAGATTGTACCAATAGTATTTTAATGTTTGTTGTTAAAAAGTATGTCTGTAAAGACTTCATTATGTACAATTTACCTTACGACAAATTTCATTTACATGGATGTTGATACCCATTACTTTACTGCTTATAAGCAACGCTAGATATTCCTATTACTGATAATAGATTTCCAATAATAGACCATCTGCTAATCAGTTAGGCAGTTCGTAAAAGACAAACGATGGATTACACGTGTCAGTACCATCCTAACTGCTAGGTGGTAGAATTCCGCAACGACTTGCCCGGGTATTATACTGTAACAGCTCGCTCGGGGCTTGTGACAAATGTAGAGGCTTGCTGCTCTACCGACTGAACCTGCCCGGAGATTCTACCAACTGTAGAATCCTTCAAATGCCAGGACGAATACTTTATTTGCTTGGCTGCTTCTACAGTACACGGGATCTAACTTTCTTTATCGAATAAAATATATTTTTCTGATCTTCATTTATTTTAGAGCATACGTCTTAGCCCGTCAAGAGTACTTCGATAACTTATATTTTATAGACATCACATAGAAAAACTAAACAATGTTCTACGTTTAAAAGCAGACAAAGCTGCCAGTATACATGTAATACCATAAAGGTATTAAAATACCACCGGCAGGTCGGAACAAATATTTGGGTATGTGTAGAGAATAGGTGTTGTATTTCTGGGTGGGTTCGTTTTCGAATTTCGAATTCGAAATTCGTATTCAAATATATATATATATATATATATATATATATATATATATATATATATATATATGTATATATATATATATATATATATATATATATATATATATATATATATATATATATATATATTTTTTATATCATAAGATAGCAAACAAGCAGATGGGTCTCCTGATGGAAAGAGTCAACCATCGCCTATAGACACCAAAGATGTTAATGGTGCGTTGCTATCTTGTGGCGAGATCTAATGCCACATGCATAAGTTTACCGGCTACCTTACCCTCCAAACCGGAACACGACAGCGACAAGCACTGACGCTATTGCGGCAGGAATAGGTAAGGCGGTGGTACCAGACCCGGGCGAGACAATGCAGAACTCTACCACCTAGTAGCCACGATGGTAGTGACTCGATAGCCAATCGGTCGCCTTTTACGACCTGCCTGGCAGAACGGCAGTTGGCCTATTCTACAAAGGAGGCCGGGACCAACACGGCGGAGATTTGATTTTCCGTTATCTTCATTTACAAATGCGAATGTTTTGTATATTGAATCTGAAAGGTAAATGGAAATACATCAGAACTACCTAAGCCGTTATATATATATATATATATATATATATATATATATATATATATATATATATATATATATATATATATATATATATATATATATATATATATATATATATATATATATATATATATATATATATATATATATATATATATACTATATATATTCTGATGTATTTCCATTTACCTTTCAGATTCAATATACGAAACATTCGCATTTGTAAATGAAGATAACGGAAAATCAAATATAAACCCTACTCAAAAGTTAAGAGCATGATAAATCTTATTCGACGTTTGGCCGGGTACATTAGGCTAAGAATTCATTTGAATAATGTTTTAGGAGAACCGGGATTAATTTTTTCCTTAGGATGTCAGATATATATATTGTTCAGGTCAGCGTGACCTTCCAATTGCACGTACGCCTAGATGATCAGTTCAGTACAACAGCACGCCCGTTCCTGCAGCGTGACCTCGCAATCACACGTTCGTTCTAGATGGTCAGTTCCGCCCCGTCCGCCCCGTCAGTCTGATCTACCAGCTACACGATGCACTGGTCAGCATATCAGCCACTCTTGTCATCATTTCTATCCTATAAATATTATCATAATTATCATAATAAATCAGTGATCAATAAGCAGTCAAACGGGTATCATTTTCCCACCGTATATCATTCATCATCAGCTGCAGGATCACTCACCCATCAGCATCTATCAACAACTATCATCCCAGTCACAACGTAGGGTAACCCCTACATTTTTTTGGTCCTTCAACCGCCAAGAATCAACGCATCTTTGTCAGGAACACAGCTTATCGTCAGCAAAACAAATTAAGAAGAAGCTATAAGAAGAATCATCTTATCACAACATCATATCAACCAGAGGATATTTCAAGACGTTTCACACCGTAACCGTAAGAATATTATTTCATTTTTTGATGTATCGAGACAACACTCGATACAGTTGCGAATCGGCTCAACCGGTCTCCCACCAGCGGGTCGCCCCGGAAGAGTTGAGACAGCATGCATATTCTGTAAAAAGACTCTCAATACACTAAATTATCAATTATCATCATGCAAGAACGTCTGGAACGTCAGAGCACTATTATCAAGGAGTTTGAGAAGATACATATCAATTACAAAAAGGACTCTGTGGATAGGAAAACGACGGAATACTTTAAAAAACGCATCGTAGCTGTTGACAGTCTGTGGGAAGAATTTGATTTCAATAACAAGATACTATAAGCAGTCGAAAATAAATCCTCTGAATATTTTAAAAAAGATATCTACATCGAAGTGAAGTATTCCTATACCACATTACGAGCAACCATGTCAGCTAATTCCGAAAGGCCGACAATCTTGCAGCTTGCAAGATCAAGAAGCGGCCATGCTACTCCCATACAGGAATCGACACCCTCAGACTCCAAGGCAAATCCGAAAGCCCAATTTCAAATCCCACAGATTCAGTTTGAACCAGTCGAACCTTGCCAGAATTATCAAGAGATTTTGTTACAACAGTACGCCAACTTTCGGTCACTAGAACGACAAATAAATCGTGTCCATAGCAAAAACATCGAAGAAAGATGGGAGATGGAGGACGAGTTACGTAACCATTTATTTTACCATCCAAAGCAGAACACGACAGCAACAAGCAGAGGCGTATGCAGCAGGACTAAATAAGGTCTATTTACCCTCCAAACCGGAACATGACAGTGAAAAGCACCACAAGCCACAACGTTAGTGACATGGATTACTAGCCTTTTTCAAGATTCCTAGCAGCAACACACTAGATCTATTTTTCTAAAAGGGGTTCGGTTTAACTCAGGTAATTCACAAACACAAAATGGCGGAATTGTTTGTTAATAAATATTAAATATTTATATCAAGTTGAGAAAAGGTTTTAAAATGAATACGGGTAATGTTTGAGCGAGTTTTAAACTTGTTTTACAGCGAGACCACACGGTCTTTCATTAAATATTTCATGATCGTTATGCACATGTATAAATAATTTTACGGGTGGTCGAGTCTCATTTATTTTGTAGTATAATTTTGTTATGGAGTATATCCTATATCCTAATGCTCCTAATTATAATATCTGCGGATAGTTTGCAACCACAATTTTTAAAAAAATATTTATATATTTATATTTGGGTGATGAAGAAGCACAAATCGATAGGCGTAATGAGTATGTGCAGGGTATAGAAAAGAACATATTTCAAAAATTATAACATAATACACAACTTCACAACTACAATGTTTTGGTGCATGAACTTAAAACGGCTAGAGACAAAATGATCAACAATGAACAGTTTAAAGTAATAATCCACCCAGATCGTGTACCCCGCAGCCAACCTGAGAGACAGTTCAATGCCCCAACCACAAATGAAATAGCTGCGGTAATAATAAGTAGTGAACAAACTACATCTCGTTCGTAGTCTTCACACATCCTTATAGTCTGACATGACATGGCATGGCATTGGCATGAAAGTCTTATTGGCAAGCTTCATTCGTACGGTATAAGTATTGGTCTCTACGCCTGGATCTCAAATTTTCTGAGTGGCCGGTCGATTAGGATAGTCGTCGACGGCTGCTCGTCCGACCAAATGGATATAAATGCCGGAGTCCCTCAGGGATCAGTTCTCTCCGCAACTCTATTCCTGCTACATATCAACGGTCTGCTGAACACCGATATCTATGGGTACGCAGACAATAGCACTGTTGTGGAGAGCTATGTATCCAGCGCGCAAGCCAGTACGGTACAGATCCGGTCTCTCAGACAGGCGATGGTCGATCGTATGAACCTTTTTTTTCGATCTCGCAGGGGAAATGCTCTTACGCACTGCCGGGCCGTGTGGACTGGCCTGAGTGTGGGACTCGCCGGACAGAACCGACCACTACCCACTAAAACCTCTGCGTCCGCCCCACTGTGCCGTGGTGGCGAGAATGTGGGAACGCTTGCACACATGTCCACCAACCCACCAGCACCTGCCGGCCTTGCTGGCATCCTTCGGGACTGGGGCCGTAGTCGCCCCAGAAGACGGCTAAGAAGAGCGCGGCTTTACGATACCGCGTGCACCTCCTCGAGGCCACCGCCTTACCTATTCCTGCCGTAATAGCGTCAGTGCTTGCCACTGTCGTGTTCCGGTTTGGATGGTAAGGTAGCCGGTAAACTTAAGCATGTGGCATTAGACCTCGCCACAAGATAGCTACGCACAATTAACATCTTTGGTGTCTATAGGCGATGGTTGACTCTTACCATCAGGAGACCCATCTGCTTGTTTACTATCTTAAGATAAAAAAAAAATTTGGAACCAAATAATTTGGGTCAGATGGTGATCCTTCCGTCATCATTTGTAAATAGTCCGAAATACCTACATGAATATAGACAAGATGCGTTTATATACTTACGTAATTATGGAAGGCCTGCTTTATTTATCACAATGACATGCAACCCAGTCTGGGCAGAAATCACCAGAGAACTTATGCCTGGTCAAAATTCAACACATAGACATGACTTAACAGCCAGAGTATTTAAGATAAAAGTATAGAAGTTGGTAGCACAACTTACAAAAGGTAACATATTTGGTGACATGAAATCCTTCGTGTACTCGATTGAGTGGCAAAAACGAGATTTGCCGCACGTGCACTTACTGCTGTAGTTAAAGAAAAAATTGCGTCCGAACTAAATTATATGTGACGAAATTATATGTGCTGAGATACCAAACCCAGAAGCCGATTAAAACCTCTATGACACGATGACAAAAATATGATACACGGACCTTGTGGAGCATTAAATTCTATATCGCAGTACATGAACGAAGGAAAATGTACCAAAAAATATCCAAGGAAGCTTTTAAAAGATACTGAAATCAATGATAAAGATTATCCTTTGTACAGACGCAGAGCACCAATAGATGATGGATGCACGAAGAGCCTAAAAACCCGTGGAAAAACATGAGAAATATTAGCGGACAATAGTTGGGTGGTCCCATATTCTCCCCTTGTATCAAAAATTTTTGATTCGCATATAAATGTAGAATTTTGTAATACGGTACATGCAATAAAATATATCTGTAAATATATATCAACAAAGGCAGCGATCAGGCTATTTTTAACATCTGTCAGCAAGGGAATATAAACATTGACTCGAGAGATGAGATGCAAATATTTAGAGCCGGCCGATATGTTAGTAGTAACGAAGCAGCGTGGCGGATCTTAGGTCTGACTCTGCATGAGAGACACCCAACTGTAACTCACCTCGCGATTAATTTACGCAATGTTTACCTCACTGAAAATAATTTTAGGGAGATATTAGCAGCACCACCTTTAACAACATTTACTGCATTTTTCCTGTTATGCCAAAGTGACGCGTTTGCAAAAACATTGATTTGCCTCGCTACTATACTTAGAATGGGACGCAGAAGGAATGGAAACGTCGTTTACAAGAAACACGTCAAGAAACAGTTGACGACTGGCTAGGTTGAAAGGCGGGAGACGCCCTTGGCCGTTTTTACACTGTGCGCGTAATTAACTTTGAATATTATTGTTTGCGAATCTTGCTTAATATAAAAAAGGGGTGCAACTAACTTCTGGGATTTAAAAATAGTCGACAGCCAAGAACTTACAACATTTCGGCAGGTGTGTCAGATGATAGGATTGTTGGAAGATGATAATTACTGGGACGCCACCATAGAAGAGGCCGTGCTATGTCGCTCACCAATGCAAGTAAGAGAGCTTTTTGCCATATTGATATGCACTTGCACTTTATCTAATCCTCTCCAACTATGGCTGTACAAAACTGTTTTACCTGAAGACATTATTCACAGATTTAAAAGAATGGATAAGGTTGCTTAATGAATTATTGGAACTCATCGAGGATAAAATAATAACAATTTCTGGAAAGAAATTGTCCGATGGCATACTAAATGCCAACACCACAGCGTAGAGGAGAGCTGTCAAACGATTAAATTAGAGAGCTAAGCTATGATGCCACCAAATTAGACACTCACATGTGTGAAACTAAGCCACGACTGATACCTGAACAAAGATAGATTGATTAGAAAATATTACGACGAGTTGAAAGTTGTGAAACCTGATGGTAAGTGGTTGACGTCGGCAATGAACATAAACTACTTTACCTGGTACTGGCCCAAGTAACTCATTTATGTGTTGCCTATCATGAGACATACGATGTTAAGTCTCGGTGCCAGTAATTATACTGCCTGTCTTGCCCTTCTCTCTGAAACACAGCAAAGCAGTTTTGAAGGAGAAACAAGCAAGATGATAGTACCCACGCAGCCGGGAGCTCGGCAAAGCCCATCTCTCCCACCGGTAAATAAGTAAATTTAAATCTATTATAGCTCTAGGCATAGGCTAGTAAACTATTATACAAACAAATGGACGCCCCAAAGGAGCTACACGTAGTCGGGTTTTCTCCAGACCACCTGTCGTGTTACATTCTCGTGCATGAAACAATAGTACTAAAGTCGTTATAAATAAGCCCGAAACTGCGAAATTTAAGTCTTCTTATTTGATGGAGATATAACTTATAGAGACCCTTTCCTCCTTGAATAAAAAGAAAAGGTACTGATGAGAATATTTTTAGAGTTCCATTTTTAATTTAAAAATGAACAAACGCCACTTTCAAATGATAACATTTTTGATTGTTTATTATTATAAATAGTATTTTTCATTTCAGATTGGTAGAGTGTCATTATTAAATTAACGCTTTTGTAACGATGGTAAGATCTATTGTTGTTTTATGATTATAATTTAAACATTATTGTACACTTATAACAATCACTTAATTTGTTAATTCTTATTATTTAGTGCCTAGGATTTTTGCCTGTCCTAAGCCAGGAACAAAGTATTAAGGGAAAACGAACCACACTAGATAAATAGGTACACTTACGTTATCTGCCTACGTACTACTGTTATGATTCATGACAACTACAGTAAAAGTGACCATGAGTTGCGAGACTTTTGACAATAATGTTTAAAATATTTTCTCGGTTATTTATTACTTTGTTTTTTAACATATTTAACGTTATTTTACGTATTTGATTCCGTCCCCCGACTAAAAGAGCATGCTATATATAAGTACATAAAAAAATTTGTTTCATCAATGCTAATTCTAACTTGCAGATAATTAAAATAAAAAATATATACATGTTTCACTTTTTATCGTCAGCACAAAATAAACTTCTCCGTGTTGGTCCCGGGCTCCTTTGAATAATAGGCCAACTGCCATTCTGCCAGGCAGGTCGTAAAAGGCGACCGATTGGCTATGTGAGTCACTACCATCGTGGCAGTAGCCACTATGGTAGTGACTAGATGGTAGAGTTCTGCATTGTCTCGCCCGGGTCTGATGCAGCACTTTACCTATTCTTGCCGCAATGGCGATGGTGCTTATCACCGTCGTGTTCCGGTTTGGAGGGTAAGGTAACCGGTAAATTTACCGCCCGGCTACGTGAACCGGCGGGGGCAGTGGCGGTGGCACGGCGGGTGCGACGAAAATTTCTTGGCGCGGATTTTCAGGCCACGGGGACTTTCATTCACCGCCGCGACCATATAGTCCGAGAGCAAGATGACTTTTTCAACTTTTATCCCGATATTGCTTGGAGAGGAAAACTCAAAAATTGTTGACTCGTCAAAAGTACCTGTAAAGGATAATTTGAATAAAAATGTTTTGACTTTGACTTTGACTTTGGGGAGTAGTTTTGTACTTCAAAACTTACTATTTGGAAGAGGATGTGTAGTATATGAATAAAAATAACAATCAGAGTATAGTAAAAATGTTTTTCACAAGAAGTATGAGAAATATAAACTATACCAAGACAAATTTTTGGAATTAATGTCGAAACTCGAAACCTTTGAAATATAGTGTTGCCGCTTGATAGTCCATTATTGATAGGTTTCCACTACCTCAGTAAGTACAATACTATCAATGAACAGCAATACAATCGATAGCATCGATAATATTCATGATTAAAAAAATAAACTATCAAAAGTGTCCATAGTATTGCCATTTAATATTGCGTTAATCACATTTATTATCGATAGTATAAATACTTTCTAAACCATCGATAGTCAATTTCTAAAACTGATCGATGCTATCGACTGTGAAAACTATCGACAGTCTCGAATATATCGATTATCAATGCAGTATTGTCTAACAATACTTTTGATAGAATCGATACTTTGTTGATCTCCAATGATTGTTACTATCGACACTATCGATAGTTTATTTACTTGTAGCGTTCAATTCTATCTAAACTATCGAATTTATGGCGTTTCTAGATTAAAACTATCGATTTTTTGGTGACACTTCTTATATCCTTATGAATATTGAACATTGTGGGAAGAAATAAAAATTGTATCTCTGGACTTTGTTTATAATTATAATGTGGTGACCAGACATACAAATTACTGTACTATTTGAAAATTAAAATTAAAATTAAAATGTTTGTAGTGTATTTTCTCGGCAACTACAACTAAACCAATCTTGTTCCTAGACTATTCTCTGAGAACGCCGCCATGCACTGTGTTGATTCATACTTTTGTTTCACTCGCTTGCCGCATCACCCACCGCGCGCTCGATTCGCTCGGCAAAATTAGTCCGTCGCCCCGCCGGTCACCGCGCCGCGTGGCAAGTACTTCCCTTTACATTTGTTTCAGATGCCAGACGCTTCGCCGTTTGCGCCGCGCGAAAAATCGCGATCGTGAATTTCCCATGGCCAGGCCGTTATGCATGTGGCATTAGACCTCGCCACGAGATAGCAAAGCACCATTAACATCTTTGGTGTCTATAGGCGATGGTTGACTCTTTACATCAGGAGTTCCTCGTCGTTCCCCGTATTGGCCCCGGGCTCTTTCGAAGAATAGGCCAACTGCCGTTCTGCCAGGCAAGTCGTAAAAGACGACCGATTGGCTATACGAGTCACTACCATCGTGGCTACTAGGTGGTTGGGTTCTCTATTGTTTCACCCGGGTCTGGAACCACCGCCTTACCTATTCCAGCCGCAATAGCGCCAGTGCGTAATAACGAAACTATAATGGTTCCTAGTTTAAATGTTTATTTTAGGTATTTTTTTCATATCACTGTCATAATTTTAATATTTTTTGTCACGAAACGAGTAAATATAGCTATGATTACAACGTAATTTTATTTGAATAAGTTATTTTTAAAATAAAACACACAAGCTAAATTACAATAAGATGACACGAAACATTTACTTATTTTTATTACCTATTATATTTAGATAATAATAATTTAAATCTTACAACATTTGTAATCGTAGCTATATCTACAATTACATATAGTCATATTTCAAAGGAGAAAGTAATACGAAGATTTAGTTCAATAAATACTATACAAAATGCACATTGATTTTCGTCTATGGCACTTAAAAAAGTTATCCTATAATTACATATACTATCTTTATACAGTCAGTGTATATATTTATACAGGTATAAGATAGAATATACATAATAACAGGTTTCATATAAAAGTAAATCTCAATTAAGGTTCATTTTCAAAAATGGTAATGTACTCGTAAAGTCACTTAAAAATAATAATAATAAAAGTCAAAATATTATTTTTTGTGCATATAATTTTTGTAATTCTAATTAATTATGGTAGCTCGCATTTAATATTTATTCGATTGATGGTACTAATTAAAAAATTGTGGTTTAGTTGTAAGATCATAGTCGAGGTTCTCAAATGCATTTCACTAACCAACTTGCATCTAGTGCATCTTACCTTCATCCAGTAATAATAAACTACATATATTAGGTATTAAAATCATGACCAAATTACATCGATTACATAAAATGGAGTGAATAACCTAAGACCGAAACATTTAGTTTAATTAGTCACAAGGCACTTACTGGCACCATATTTTGCTTTCATATCATGTTAAGATAATATATGCGATATTTTATTAAAATTTACCTACGCGCTATTGAAACCCAATTATATAACATATTTTTATTACACATTTCTACACGTTATTGCTAAGTGGCGCAAGGGTAGTTTATACCGTTGTACTTTCATTTTTTTATTATTCAACAAAACTGGAAACGTATACTACTGTTATAGGTCACTTACTAGCTACAATAAAAATTTAAAAAATGTATTACTAAAATGTCTAAATCAACAATAAAAATTTTAAAAAGGTGTTACTAAAATGTCTAAATCATAAAGTTTTGCTATAATTCCCTTAAGTAGCATTAAGAATGTAATTATAAATAAACAAAATCATCTTTTAATAAGCGATATAAAAATATGTTAAAATATGTTTTTTTAACGGACCATTTTTTTAAAGGAGCAAGAATTTTGATAAGGGGATCAAAAACTTTGCGTTTAGCACAGGTATAGCGACCTTCGTTTTGTCACATTTTTACTGTTAAACAATTATGTTACTGTTTCAAAGCGAATTTTATTTTTTTTTATATCTATTACACACATTTTTTCCCATTTAACTATCTATAGTTTGCCTACTTTAAAGTTTAATTCAGAACCCTAAAAAGCTGTGTCAATATAGACACTACGTTAGAATTTTAGTTGTTCGTTAAGCTTCGCATCGGAATATGACAACCACAAACACTGACGCTATTGCAGCAGAAATAGGTAATATAGGTGGAACTCTGTCTTTTAGTCACAGACACATCAAAGTGATAGTCGTAATAAGTTTTCTTATTTTTCTTTATTCTACGAGATGCCTAGCAGTAAGGAAGATTATCTGTTATTGAAAAGGGGCTTTTTCGATTATTAAAGGGTGCATTTATGTGTTTATCCCAACGCTTTTGTATGGAAGTGAGAGAGAGTTTAGGCCTGCAAGAAAGTGTCGGTGTAAAAATGAGAAAGAACATGCTCCTTTAGTTAGGAAATGTAAAATAATCTTAAATAATTCGCTACAAAAATAACCGTTTACATATTGTTACGTACTTTGGGTTCGTAATTGTCAGAAAACACCACTTATATTAAATCCGTGTATTTACAAATACACACAACAAGGCAACACAATGTAATACTAATACTCTGATTAACACTAGTCACTCACTGTACTAACACTAAACTTAGAACACTCGCTTCGCACTGGTCACTTTAAGTTCGCTCTCGATCGTTTTATAAAAACTGCCCTGTATTTGTCAACATATCTCTATTTATACCCAGGGTAAAGTTCTACCTGGATCCAGAAAAATCTAAATGTATCGGGAAACAATGAATCACTTCTTATTGTAAACAAATTATGACTCATAAATCCTAGTACACGCTACTTTCAACCTTATGCCATATACCACAAAGTCCATTAAGGCATAGCTTAGGTCAACTATTTGTTTGTCAATAGGAGTAACTATCTCTTTCTTTTATTTCTAGATCTCCCCAGCGGTCCAATTCTACACGTTTCTAGATTATTAGTAAAAATATTTATTAATCTTATGCTCTAAAATACTAACACGAAAATATTATTTCGTGCGTATTAAACCACGAGCCGGTGAATTCGATTTTGAGTGAAACGAGTAAGATAAGCCTTTCATGTTTAATGTTCTCTGGAAATATATTTTATTACCTATATTAAAGTGTATAAGCAAAGTCGAGACCTGCTGAGAAACATTAATAAAATTTATGCACTTCGCAGTAGATCTATGTAAATATGTACCATTTTTTTGTTTTATGTTTTTTGTATTCACTCGTATATACCATAATACGAGTATATGCTATATGTATTTACTCGCTTCCACCCTGTTTGTCTTAATGTTTTTTTCGAAAACTTTAACTGACGAAAAAAGAAAGTTATTAGTTTTACATGTATTTTCATACAATATACGTAATATTGTTGGTATTGAATAATAAGTGAGTAAGATGATCTATTTCTGCGTCCAATCATGTATTTTAAGTCTCGTAAGTGTTATGTATGTTATAGGAAACTAAAAGCTATATCAAAATCACTCTTTTTGTATTAAATCAGGTAAATTCTTATATAGAGAACAGCTTAAGTTCCACAAAGTTCGGGTTAATAATTTTAAGCCATTCATTTTTCTCCCCGTATTGGTCCCGGGCTCCTTTGAATAATAGGCCAACTGCCGTTCTGCCAGACAGGTCGTAAAAGGCGACCGATTGGCTATACGAGTCACTAACATCGTGGCTACCACCGCCTTACCTATTCTTGCCGCAATAGCGTCAGTGCTTGTCACTATCGTATTCCGATTTGGAGAGTAAGGCAGCCGGTAAACTTATGCATGTGGCATAAGACCTGGGCACAAGATAGCAACGTACCATTAACACCTTTGTTGTCTATAGACGATGGTTGACTCTTTCCATCAGGAGACCCATCTGCTTTTTTGCTATATTATAATATATTTAAAAAAAACATTCGTCGGTTTAATTTTTCAAATTCAATTATTATTATATTAAACGGTGAAACCGTTTTAATATTAAACGTTAAACGCATGTATTTTAAGTACAACAGTTGTTGTGTAGGCGTATTTGTGTGTCCGTAAAATTTGCTTAAAATACTACCTACTATTGAAGCTAAATTACTGTAACACATAGTAATATGAATAGGATGTTCCCAAGTTATTCACTGTTCAGCATCTCCTTAAGACCTTAGATCTCCTTCCCATTCCCTATTTAAAAGGATAACAAACATGCTGATGGTTTTCATGATGTAAAGAGATAATCATGGTCTATATACACCAAAAATGTTTCCTCACTACTTTACCGTTCACATCAGAACACGACCGCAAAACGAGCATCGACACTATTGCGGCAGGAATAGATAGATAGGCGGTGGTACCAAATTGGATGAGACAAATTTTCCTCCATCCGTTTCTCTTTACTATTTTAATGTGCATTGGTGTAATCCAATATTTTTATTAGTAGTATTCCAATATTTTTTTTCAAATAACCACGCTCTCATACAATACTGGTGGCAGCGGTGTTTTAATAATCTTAAAAACACTTAAAAGGAGCTCCCAAACTTTTATTTTGTTTATTGTATCATTATTAATGAAATAAACGATTTTATTTATTATTATTATTATAATCTCGGTATACACCTGTAATATTTCAAATTTCTTTAATTCTCCATGTATTCTATCGTTAAAATCCAAAAAAGTTTATTTACGCCCGTGCCACCGACACGTGCCGAAGAGGTAGGCAGAGGTATAACAAGTACACCCACGATTAGCTGAAGATACTTTGTACGGCTACGGACATTAGCAATATAAAATGGCCAAAAAGGCATACCTAAACAGAGGCTATACTGTCACGGCGAGTGCGAGTCGTTTAATTTAATGGTTGAAATAAACATCGCGAACCAACTAGCTTTACTTCGCCTTCTCTAAACTACTACTAACTGTATAGGTAAACTGTACAGGATACTAACTCTTAGCTCGTACATACTTAATGCCACAATGTAATAGTTGGGAAGCCTATCGCCAACCGGGCACTTTTTCCTATCCCGGGCATCGTTGTTCTTGACAGAAAACCGAAAAACACATTTTTTAATTACCTGGCCTGGGAATCGAACCCGGGACCTCATGTGGTCAATACCGACTTTAGACCATTGACTACAGAGGCAATTGAAATAAAACTATGATGAAAATGAAATTAATTTGGTAGACTTCAAAAAGAATTTATTGATGAAAATAAAATTTACCCCTTCAAATAAAAACAAGTTTAAAAACAACAAAGTACCGAATATAAGTACCTAATATAATTAGTAACGAGGAGTCTTCCTTTTTTTAATATGAATGTAATAGAAAATATATGTATTTTTAGAATATGAAAGGTGTAAATATATTTTTTCTTTTTACCAATCCCGTTTTATAAATATTTTTTTAAATAAATGTAACACCTAGATTAAACTATTGGTACTAAAAACTTCAATATATTTATATTATTGGAACCATAACTGTACTTAAAATAATTATAAATATAATGTTCATTTATAAAATTTAGTCTTGTCAACAGAAAAAGAATATTGTAATTTAGAACGGATTTGCATTAAGCACACATTCGACTGATCACTATAGTATGTACACAGATTTTAAAATAAAATTAATAATGATACGGAACCTTCAAGCCTGACGTGATATTCGTTTTTACCAATTTATTAAATTCTGCTTTTGACGTACGGAATAAATGAATAGAAAAATCGAAGAATCAAATATTCTGGGTTCATGTGAGGGACATATGGATCCAAATTGAGAATAGTCTGCATATCTTTCATCGTATTGTTAGGGAAATATGAACGTAAAATGATTGGAAAAGTTGGAAAGACAAGGAATCTTGATACGAATTCCGGTTTCTCTGACCTGAGACGTGTTTTAAGAAGTTGATGGCTGCTGGGTTTCACAAAAGTACGAGTTGGGAATATTTATCAAGTAAATTTAATATAAGGTTGAACTTCAACTTATTATATTTTTATTCTAATCAAACTAAAGAGCTAGTAAATTTGCTACGTTGCAAGATGTGAGATCAAAGGCTTGCTTTTCGATCTGGTTAAAAAGGCTATTAAGGTGGTAATAATAATGATGCTGTTATACTGGCATGGAGAACAAGTAAAGGAGATTGATGAGATCGGCCTAAAAGGGCTACAAAAATATAGCGTCAGCCGAAATTATGAAATTAATTTAATTTACAATAAGTCAAGATTACAACGGAAACTTTTTAATAGCAAATTAATTTTGAAAGGATTTTAGTTGAAAAGTCATGGAACTGCAGTTGTTAACGCCCATGCCAAAAAAAAAGTCATGGAACTAAACGAACTTGTACGCTTTTTCTTATTTCTAAATCAAGCAAAGATTTTTCTTTTCTGCCATCAAGTTAGAACTTTCTTTTATTTCTGACCAATTAAACAAATCATAAAAATGCCGTACGGACGCAAAATTTTAAACAAACTACAATAGTTTGTTTACAACAAATACAACAAAAATGAAAATATTTATTACTATAGTCGAAACTTACAACATAGAAGGCTGTATAAATAAGTACCCTTAGTATCATTCTAAAGAAACAAAAAAAGCATGTGTCATCTATTTACACTATGAACGAGTAACAAATATTTTAATGTAAATAAAAGTTTTTTCAATACATAACAAAGAGTGATACAAAAATTAATTATATTTATGTTGACGATATATTGCGATATGAGTGGCTTAAGATGGAATGTAATAATTGTAAATTCAAATAAGTAATATTAATCTTTAAAGGAGTTTACTGAATTTTTGTATTATAAAGTGTCCGTGACACAATTTACATTTCAGAAGAAATTCATAATGTATTTCAATACGATAACATCATGTGTTGCGTTTTAGGCCAAATTTGTATGGAGTCTCATCATTCTCCTTTGCCATCAAAACGATAGCAACTTGCACGCTGGTGTGCTAAAATTTCACGTCAAAATTTACCTAACCTTATAAAAAAAATTATGAACGTGATTGTTAGCAGTAAGTATTGACACAATGTAATAATAAATACGTTGGAGAATCGCAAATAACTTTACCATAATTTGACCCAATGAAAGATGTGAAATGGAATGTTTACCTAGAATAGAATAGAATAGAATAGAATAGAATAGAATAGAATATATTTTATTTGCATGAATATGGGTTACAATAAATAGGTCTTACATTTTTTCAGATCGCCATAATCTACCGGCAATGCCGGTGTGCAAATACATACTATAATCTACTTAATCATAATTAATGTTCATATTTTATAAATATAAGGTCATGATTTATCTTACAATTAATTAAACTCATAGAATCAATATAAAAAAATGTCCAATTACATGTTATTATTAATACCTATATTATATCTGATAATGCATCTTTAATTATATTTTTGTCCAGAATCATATTACTATAGAACATTAATAAATATAAAAATTTAGTGAAAAATGAATAAGAAGAACATTAACTTCATATTGTGTTATTTGATTATTTAATTTCACATTTCACATTTGTTTATTTAGTGTCGTTATACATATTTAAAAAACTTAAAATATATTAAGAGTCAGATTTAAAATTTAAGTCATGATTATAAAAAAAAGAAAAAATTAATATAAGTGTATGTCAGATTATATTACATTATTAATTATTTTTTTTATGTCATAAGATAGCAAACAAGCAGACGGGTCTCCTGATGGAAAGAGTCAACCATCGCCTATAGACACCAAAGATGTTAATGGTGCGTTGCTATCTTGTGGCGAGGCTTCGAAATTATTCAACCTATCGATTATTTAGCTAAAGCAATAATTAAGATCTCAAATTTGAGTTCAATGTCATTCTAATGATCTTGAAAATTCAATCAGTGATTCCAAAATATACAGCTTTTCAAAAATTTTAATATAGATGTTTGAACTGAAACATCTATGCTTATAGTTTTTACTCTTTTGAGCTTAAAATACCTTCATTTAGCGGGAAGTTTCAGGGATGGCCTGTAGGGTCAACCGTTCAAACATTTTTTTTATACCATAAGATAGCAAACAAGCAAATGGGTCTCCTGATGGAAAGAGTCAACCCTCGCCTATAGACACCATGCTTTGTTATCTTATGGCGAGATCTAATGCCACATGCATAAATTTACCGGCTATCTTATCTTCCAAAGCCGAACACGCCAGTGACAAGCACTAACGCTATTGCGGCAGGAATAGGTAAAGCGGTAGTGCGAGACAATGCTGAATTCTGCCACCTAGTATCCACAATGGTAGTGACTCGTATATCCAATCGGTCACATTTTACAACATGCCTGGCAGAACGGCAGTTGGCCTATTCTTCAAAGGAACCCAGGACCAACACGGGAAGAATATGGTCAAGTAATATGTAAATAATTGAAATGCTGCTGCTTTAATATATATATATATATATATATATATATATATATATATATATATATATATATATATATATATATATATATATATATATATATATATATATATATATATATATATATATATATATATATATATATATATATATATATATATATATATATATATATATATATATATATATATATATATATATGTCATTATAGAATATCTATGTCATTTATAGAATCGTAAACTATGCATTTGATCATATTGTGATGATCTTTAGCAAAGTTGTTGTGCATGAGCCCATGAAAGTTTTTGAGTAGGTAATGTAATGTCTTTCCTTCAAATTTATTTTATTTGGTGCGTAGTACGCACGCATGAATGCACGCATGCACGCATGCAAGGTATAGCTAGTATTATATTAAAAATTAGGTTCCTACTTCAATTTTGCACAAATTAGTTAATTAAGCAATTAAAAATTTACCTATAAAGCACATATATTTGAGTAAATATTATTATTTTAGTAATTAAATTAATTCAAATTTTAAAATGACAATGTGATTAAAATTTCAATTTAATTTTATAATTATCTGTGCGCCAAAACGGCAGGTCGTAGCGTCCTTATTAACATTATGTATATTCACATTTAACTCCTTCACCTACTACTACAGAATAAAAGAGTTTGAGTTTGAAAAATATTTTTGTACGCATAGATATCGAAATTTAGTTACAAATAGCTATTTGCTAAACTCTTTACTAGGCTCGTTAGCCGAGATGATTACACTTTTTGAATAATAATTACTACACTAATTTCGTTAAGGTTTACTATTTAGTTTAGTAATATTCTCTTTTTATTACATTTTTATTCGTTACATATGACCAGTTACTATCGTGTTCTGTAATGTGTATATACCCCAGAAGAAAGAAACTACTACCTACTAGATATGAAATAACGAAAGGAAAACCGTGTCATTTCGTCCCTAACAATGGCGGACCAAAAGAACAGCTGTTTACTGTCTACGTAACAATTGATAAATTAATTTTTACAATTAGTTTTTATTTTAGATTTAAGGTACACACTAAAATTATAGAAAAATACAAATAAACGCTAAAATCAATTTAATATTTTGTAATCAAAGGGTTATTTGACATTAAATTTTAACTTACATACATTGACAGCGTATTTTAGTAATGGCGTTTTGGCCGTAAGCTGTTTAAGGTGACGTTAATTTATTTAAATGATTTGAAATTAGAACACTGACAAAATTGTTAAAGCTTTGTCTATTATGAAAATTCTGACTTGTTAGACAGAGAAAAAGCCATTTTTATATATTCAGAGTTGAAATGCATTCAATTTTATAATTTTGATTGTTTACGACTATGTGTGCTAGAGATCATATGGGCGATAAGAAGTATGAAAAATGGAAAGACTGCAGGAATAGGGTGATTGCTTGCTCAGGTCAGCTCAGCTCAGCAATCACCTTGATTGCTGAGATTATCGAATACGGTGGTCCTGCCGTCTTTTTGGGTCCTCTGTAATACATGTTGGAGGATCGGTAGAGTACCCGAAGACTGGCGGCGCGTGGTCATCGTGCCCTTGTATAAAGGCAAGGGTTCACGTATAGACTGCAATAGCTATAGGGCCATCAGTTTGATCAGCTTAGCATCGAAGGTGTATGGTAAGATTATTTTAAGAAAGAATAATGCAAGGGAGGTCCGGGGGAATGTTGTGGGAGGGACAAGAGGGTTTTAGATCTGGAAGAGGATGTATGGATCAAGTTTTCTCACTCCGCAACATCGTAGAGAAGCATCTGGCTGTCGGCCAGAAGGTTTCATGCGGTTTTGTGGATTTGGAGAAAGCGTATGATAGAGTTGTGCGAAAGAAACTTTGGGACATTTTGGCCAGCTATGGGATAGAGGGGCGTCTGCTGCGTGCTTTGCAATTTATGCACTGGGATTGCAAAGCATGTATTTGGGTGGACGGCAACCGCCCTAGTTTGGTGTCAGTATCAGCGTCAAGCAGGGTTGTGTGTTGTCAGCTCGTCTGTTTAATCTATATCTGGATAAATGTCTCCAAAGATTGAGATCATTGAATGTGGGAATGAGCATGAGTGATCTAGTGGTAAACTGCCTGCTTTATGCAGATGACGCTGTACTTCTAGGCTCAACTCCATCTGAGCTGCAAACACTGGTCACAGTTATGAATGAGGATTGTAAGAGTATGGACTTACATTTGAATGCGAAGAAAACTAAAGTTTTAATATTTGAAAGAGAAGCAACCAGAACGAATGTAAGAGTTGTGGTCGATGATGTAGTGCTGGAACAAGTGGATGAATTTGTATATCTTTGATGTGCTTTTAGCAGGGATGGAAGATACACCGCTGATGTTGAAAGAAGAGTGTATGCAGGGAACAGAGTGAATGGGGCGTTAGGGAGATTACTTAATAGCACAATTTTCAGTTAGGTGCCCGTCTAGCCCTGCATATTAATGTGCTTATCCCAACGCTATTATATGGAAATGAGAGTTGGGTATGTCAGAAAGGGCATGAAAGTAGAATCAACGCGGTCGAGATGAGGTCGCTAAGAAAAATATGTGGTGTAACACTCGCGGACCCGGTTCTTAATGTGGAAGTGAGAGAGAGGTTAGGTTTGAAAGAAAGTGTCGGTGTAAAGATGAGAAAGGGCACGCTCCGTTGGTTCGGACATGTAGAAAGAATGATAGATGTAAGGTTAACAAAACAGATATTCAATGCGAATGTGGAAGGGTGTAGGTACCGGGGAAGACCAAGACTGACATACCATGATCAGATTAATCGAGTATTGTCCGAAGGTGGTGTCAAGTGTCTCCGCAACCGGTGTGTGTGTGTGTGTGTGTGTGTGTGTGTGTGTGTGTACGAAGAGAGTGATGAATGTGGAGGAAGCGAGACAAGCTTACAAGGATCGTGATTCATGGCACTCGGTTCTCTCTGCCTACCCCGTTAGGGAACTGGAAGATATGTATGTATCTATATTGATTGTTTATGGAAATTAATGTCAAGTCCTTATCTTTCTCTTATCAAAGGTATTAGGTCTACATATTATTACAATTAATTGTATTAAATTGAAATTGTGTAAAATCGTTTTAACTTACATCCAAATGTTATGGCACATTTTATTAATCAAATCGAAAAATATATTATTCTTAAAATGCACTATTGATGAGTCGATTTCCTTAGACCCACTAATCAGAATGCGTTCAAATACTTAGAAGATCCCGCAGAAGAAACTCATCGGACTTGTCTTTTTTCTAATTTATGTATTGAAATTTACGAAAATTATCATATACCATAAAATGTATAAGAGATTCGTATAAGGAATAATTAATCGGATTTGAAGAAAACAGTCTTTATTTGCAAGTATATGAAAGTTACAGGTTATTGTAAAAAGTCAAAAATACTAGCATGTTCTACCATACTGCGACGTGCAAATATTTAAAATTAGCTGTAGCGTGCAGCCCGCTGCATTATAAAAGTTTTTAGTAAATCCCGCGGGATCGCCTAATTTTTCCGGGATAAAAAGTAGTCTATGTGCTATTCCAGGTCATTATCTACCTGGTGCCAATTTCGTCCAAATCCGTTCAGTACTTTTTGCGTGATTAAGTAACAAACATCCATCCAAACATCCAAACTTTCGCATTTATAATATTAATAATTAATAATATTAATTAATTATATAATATAGATTTACAAAGTTATTTTTACAATTTTTATAAAGTTCAATTTGTTGTTTAATCATAATATTTATAAGTTACAGATATTTATCCATTTTAATAACACTTAAACTGAATCGTTTATTTGAGAAACCCCATAAGTCCAAAATACTAAATTTTTCAGGAGAAGCAAAAAACATTTTTCCAGGTTAAGTTAGCATTAACATCGTGAACCAATGATAAATAATAATAATGTTAGCATCTCTAAAAAAGATTCCAGCATAAAAAATTTTAATTGTTAATTACTACAATTAACAATAATGATTTAAAGTAGGTGGACTTATGGGGTTTCTCAAACAAACGAAGAAAATAGTTAAAAAATCATTAATTTATCAATTTTTCTTCCTCAATAATTTATTAAATTTATAAAATAAACTACAAAATATGGAGTAGAACTACAATTAACGGAAATTATAACAAATAATCATTTATTTTTAAATTAAAGTCAGTGAAATCACAGTAAAGAATAAAACAATAATTTAATTAAATTTTATCAAACTAATAACAGCAAAAATTATTAAAATTTAATTGAATTAAACATTGAACTGAATTAAATTTGTCTAATTATTAATACCAATGTACAAATTCATGGTTATCACTCGTTACTCTTCAAGAGTTTCACGGTCTTCAACCGGCCAAGCGTAAATCTCGTCGTAAAACAACTTTTTTTTTTTTTTGAGGAAGATAAACCTTCAATTTTTTTAAATCTTCCATTTTCTTTTTATTAATTTATTTTTCTTCTTTTTTCTAAATTATTTTCATTTTCATCAATATCTTCCATTCTGTCTTTTATTTTAAGCTATAGTCCAACACAATTTTTTTTTTTTATTTAATCACCAATAATTATTATATTATTGATTAAATGGCTCTTGACAATAATAATATAAACAAAACAAAACATACATACTTGACAATAATAATATAAACAAAACAAAAGAAACTTATTTTTTTAATTTTGGACTTATGGGGTTTCTCAACTAAACGAGATTTGTATCGACCGATTGGTTAGGTTTTGAACACGGATTTGATAATTTTTGGTACTGGTAAACGTGAGAGGATATTCAAAGAACCGAAAAATGCAATAAACCCAATTTCGAAAAAAATGTGACTTATGGGGTTTCTCAAATAAACGATTCAACTTTAAGGTGAGTTTAAAAACTTATATTTTTATTATATTTATTAACACTTCAATTTATTGGCATTTTTTTTCTAATATCAAAGCATATTTTATCTGATAGTAAATCAAATATTTTTTTACAAAACTTATACGTATCCATACTAATATTATAAATGTGAAAGTCTGTCTTTCTGTCTGTCTGTTACGCTTTCACGGCTAAACCGCTCGACTGATTTAAGGGTTGAAATAGGGGATGAAATTCGTATGAAAAGCTATCTTGACGACATGTTAATCTACTCGCAGGCGAAGCTGCGCGGGTCAGCTAGTTAGGTAATAAATACAAGACTATCAGGTATATGATTCTTTATATTAATATATATAACATAATATCTTTACCCGCCCTTGACTGGTTTCAATCTTATCTCCGGGGTCGATCGCAATGCGTTGTTTCTGGTAAACTTTATTCTAACAGGATCGTCTTACATGCAGGTATTCCATAAGGTGGAGTTCTGTGTCCGCTTCTATTTTTGGCATTTCTCAACACTATTACTTCCATTATTAAATCAAATTTCTCTATTTATGTTGATGATCAGATACAGGTCTATCGTCACTTTAGCGTTGCAAATATAGCGGAAACAGTCATAGTAATGAATGACGATTTAGATAGACTTTATGAGTGGGCCAAATTCTTTGGTCTATCGGTAAATCCAATCAAGTCACTAGCTTTAATTCGTGGTAGTCGTCCTATGAAGAAATTGATCAATAACAGTGACATTCCTACTTTACCGTATAATAATATGCCTATACTTGTCTCCTCCCTTGCTAATAATCAGGTAGTAACTTTAAATTCTGTTTTTTTGAACACTCATATTAATAACTGGGCCGTAAAGTGCATCGTGCATTTCACCCCCTTAAACCACTTCGATTTTTTACCTATTGAAAAAAATATTTTTAATGCGCTCACTTTTTCTCCCAATAATAGATTACGCCGATTCTTGTTATTTAGATGCTACAGAAGAGCTATTAAACAAGCTTGAATGATTGCAGAACCCTTGTATTCGCTTCATCTGTAGTATAAGAAAATATAATCAGCTTCTAATTTTCGAGCTGAGCATCTATGGCTTCCTCTTAGACAGTGGAGAAAAAATTCATATCCTTTGCTTGGTATACAAGATTCTTTTTAATCCGGTTGCTCCTAAATATCTCCGTGAGTCTTTCAGTTTTTGCACTCTCCCGATTCCTCGTGTCGCTCGTGTCGAACGTTAGAACCTTGTTGCGCTTTCCTCCTAGTAACCCTACTGCCTATTTGTACTCCTTTACGGAACACACAGTAAGTTTGTGGAACTCTCTGCCTAGTGAGATTTGCCTCTACCAAACTTTTGATTCTTTAAAATAAACGCATCAAAGAAAACTTTCTAGCTGAATTGTAAGTTTTCCTTATATCGCATGTATTTGTTTTTGTAGTATTATTTTTAATACATATTTAATTTAGTTATGTAATCATAATATCTATTTTTGTACATCAAGTCTACTCATTTGGTTTTTTATCTCATTTAACGGGTCGGCTGGAAGATATCTAGAAAAGAGATAAGCTCATTGTAATTATGTTATGTTAATCTTCTAATTTTACTATTTTCTGTGTACAATAAAGTATTAAATAAATAAATAAATTAAGTAATATCTAATAATGTACTACGCACATAGATTTATATTATGTGTCCAAAATTATTGTATTCCTTTAATAATGCAAAAGTTTGTGACGTTGCTCGTTACCAAATCGGAAGGATCACTAGTGGGATAAATATTCATGGTAATCAACGCAGAGATAGATCTTAACCTGAACAATTTATATTATGTAACTCAATTTAATTCTTTCGTTTTCCTGTAATCTTGCACAATATTTTCAGCAATATTAGGCAAGACCCCATCAACACTATAAACATTTACTAAGCAAACGCTGCTCTTCTGGCAGCATTTTTGCGATTGCAAAGCAAGTGGACACCTTGATATGTAATATAAATAGGTACTGTTATTTATTCTATGGCCTTAATGATTAGACATCTTTATCAATGTCAATATTGATCAGTCAGGATCATATATTTTCTCAGATTGTTATTCACCTATGTATCTAAAAAGTGTATGAGTACTCAGTATAATACTGCCTGATTTATACATGTGGTATTATACCTTTAGACTTTGCTCCTCCTGATCTACAATAACTGGTCAAATTTATGAAAGATCATAAAAGAACATAGGCATACATATAAAGCAACAAGAATGCTTGTACCCCCCCCCCCCTCGTTGACCGCCATGTTGGTCGAGTTGTTACCGACCCTTACTACGCAATCGACGAGGTTCGGTTTCGATCCCCCATATTATGTGTGACGAGCATAAATGTTTGTATTTCCAGTATGGGTGTTTAATAAATATATTCTAGTATTTTTTTATGTATTTTTATGTATTAATATCGTTGACCCATAACACAAGCAAATAATTTTCTTACTTTGGGGTTACATCAGTAAGTGTAATTTGTCCCGTGAATATTATTTGAATATTGTAAGATTTGTAGCAGATGATATTCTGTTCGAACATAAGGATGAATTATAAACGTGGATGAAGTAATTTGCCTACTCTGTAAGGAATTTAATGTAAAGACACGTGTAAATTTTAATTTTGTAAATCAAGTGAATATTATCTGAATATTGTAAGATTTGTAGCAGATGATATTCTGTTCGAACATAAGGATGAATTATAAACGTGGATGAAGTAATTTGCCTACTCTGTAAGGAATTTAATGTAAAGACACGTGTAAATTTTAATTTTGTAAATCAAGTTATAGGTACATAGTACGTACATACACTCATATCAATGTTAATGCAGTTTTCAAAAGTGGAAATCATTTTTAAATTCGGTTAAGCAGTTTTGAGATAAATTATAACAAACAAACAAAAATAAAACCTTTCCTCTTTATAATATTAGTTTGGACTAATAAAGAACCTCCATTTTTAAGTAATTAAAAATGTATTAAACATCTTTAAATTCACACTGGCCATTCATTCAAATATCTGCAGGGTGATTGTAATTTATAGCCAAGTTAACACGTAAAACTGGTTAAATTCCCGACGCTCCATTACTGTTGTCATTACGTACAATTTACGTCCCATTTTGTTGACGTTTCCTAAATTTATAACGTCGGTGGGTCTTCATACTTGAATTATATATTACATAGCACTAGATCTTCACAATAATTTTACTTATTGCTTCAAATTCTACATGCCTGGTCTAATAAATCTTAATTTGTTGGTAATAAACGAAGACATACTCGCAATAAAACGTCTTGTTATAGTATTTATTTTTAAGGTCAATCGTGTAAGGATAATAAACCATTTTAAAGACGAACATTATAGATGATGGTCTCACGCACAATTTTTTTTTAATTAATAACAAGCTGGATGTTTAAAAACAGCTTCGTTTTGACGAGACAACCATCTTTACTATATTTGAAAAATCTCGAATCGGGTAACTAATAAAGTTATGGGGCTTTGAAAATTTTGATTCGGCGAAGGAAAAATATCAATTAATAGCAATATCTATTTGCCGACTTTAATCGTTTGATTATATTATGAAAAATACTATGAAACTTTTGTCCTACACATTCGATGATTTTTCTAGTGGATCCTCCACTCTGAAGTTTCGGGATACAACCTAATTTTCTCACAACAGCTTGTAAAAATTTGATGTACCATAATTTTTCAGTTGAAACTTTTAACTAACTCAAGTAGATTCGTTTTATGTATGTACCTATTCCTGCCGCAATAGCGTCAGTGGTTGTCGCTGTCGTGTTCCGGTTTGGAGGGTAAGGTAGCCGATAAACTTAGCATGCATGCATTAGACCTCGCCACAAGATAGCAACGCACCATTAACACCTTTGGTGTCTATAGGCGATGGTTGACTCTTTCCGTCAGGAGACCCATCTGCTTGTTTGCTATCTTATGACATAAAAAAATACTATGAATTTTCAAACATTGATATGATGTTTATTGCCCCCGCATTTATAATTGCGTTTTTTTATGAATTTGGTAGTATTTTGTATCTTTTCAACATAACATCATTACGTATACGTCTAAAAATATTTACTAGCTTGGAGTTAGCTCAAAATTTTCCAAGAAAACGTAATGTTTAGGACAAAAATATATCAATAATATCGCTATTATTGGCTCGAATCTGACGACCCCATAATTCATCCGAGGACGACCCAAAGAATTGCTAGCCGATAGCAAATTGGCTGATCGCATTTTTATGACGTCACGCTCAAGTTTGAAGTATCATGAAACAGTGTCAACGACTGTCAAGCGGTGCCAATGACCGGCGAAAAAAAGAGGGTACTGCTGACCATTGCTGAGAATATATATTGATATCAAATGCAAATTCGGAGGACTAAAGAATATTTTGCGTGAATGCCGTGTGAATACGTGAAGCCATCATTGAAATAAGTAAAGCAGGTACAATATATATACATATCACAAATGATCTCTTTGTTAAACTTAATTTTAGTAGTAGTACACAGACACACACATATATATATACTAGTCGAAATTCGACCATGATTTTAGGACACCGTTTGATAATAAACTAATCAATAAGACTTTTGACATAAAGAAAATAGTATACCTACATGTATTTATTACACATGAATGTAATATTTGTAATGTTTCCGGTTCTGGTCCCTTGCCAAAGCTGTTTTAGGATTTTTTCTGTAAGCCTTCCCTTCCAGCTCTCCAAAATAATAATGGCTTTTTGGCCCACACGGCAAAAGAAAAAGCCGATCTTTTGGGCTCACTTTTTGCTAGGAACTCGACTTTGGATGACCATGTTAATACACCACCAACTATCTCAGTATGTGATAGTACAATGCCAGAAGTTAAATTTCTTCAAACCTCTGTTCGAAAAGCTTTAGTTTCCCTGGATACCCATAAGTCGAGTGGGCCTGACGCTATTCCACCAATCGTGTTAAGAACGTGTGCTTCCGAGTGGGCTCCGGTGTTGACGCGACTTTTCCGGCTCTCATGTAATTCAGGCGTTGTATCAAATTCCTGGAAGACAGCTTTAGTGCACCCAATACCCAAGAAAGGTGATCGTTCAGATCCGTCCAATTACCGGCCCATAGCTATCACCTCCTTGTTCTCAAAGATAATGGAATCCATTGTCAACTGCCAGCTCTTAAGGTACCTAGAAGAGCATCTGCTGATAAGTGACCGTCAGTATGGTTTCCGTCGCGGTCGTTCGGCAGGTGACCTTTTGGTCTACCTTATTCATAGATGGGCGAAGGCAGTTGAGACCAAGGGGGAAGCGCTAGCTGTTAGTTTGGACATAACGAAAGCCTTTGATAGGGTGTGGCACAAAGCACTTCTTGCGAAACTTCCATCTTATGGACTTCCCGATAAATTATGCAACTGGATCACCAGTCTTTTGACAGATCGTAGCATTAAGGTTGTTGTCGATGGTGAATGCTCAGACCTAAAATCGGTCAATGCTGGTGTTCCCCAAGGCTGCGAGCTATCCCCTACTTTGTTTCTTCTGCATATCAATGATATGCTGCAAATTAGCGGCATTCATTGTTATGCAGATGACAATACAGGAGATGCTGTATATTCCGGCCGCGCTAACATTTCTCGGGAACATGTTGACGAGTGCCGGAAAAAACTTGTGTCTGAAGTCGAGGATTTATTGAACAAAGTCTCGGAATGGGGTCGACAAAATTTAGTCCAATACAACCCAAGGAAGACACAAGTTTGTGCGTTTACCGCCAAGAAAACACCTTTTGACGTATCCCCTCGTTTTGAGAATACTCCTTTGATTGCCTCAGCCAATATTGGAATTCTTGGTATCGACATATCGAGTAACGTCCAGTTTTGTGGTCATTTGGAAGGTAAAGCAAAGCTGGCGTCCAAAAAAATTGGTGTTCTGAACAGGGCGAAACATGCTTCACACCAGCCGACCGTTTGCCACTATACAAGTCGCAAGTCAGGCCTCATATGGAGTACTGTTCTCATCTTTGGGCAGGGGCTCCGCAGTACCAGCTCCTTCTCTTGACCGCATACAGCGTAGAGCATCTCGTATTATCGATGACCGGGCTCTTTCCGATCGGCTTGATCCTTTGGCGTTACGAAGAGATGTTGGTTCCCTCTGCATCTTCTATCGCTACTACCACGGGGAGTGTTCCGAGGAGTTGTTCGGCTTAATACCACCCGCTGATTTCCACCATCGGACATCACGCCAAAATTCTAAATTCCACCCTCACCATTTGGATGTCTGCAAGTCCACTACAGTGCGTTTTTCGAGGCATTTTTTGCCCCGCACGACTGCTCTATGGAATCAATTACCAGCGGATGTGTTTCCGAACCGATACGATTTAGGGGCCTTCAAGAAAAGAGCGTATTCATTCCTTAAAGGCCGGCAACGCACCTGCAGTACCTCCGGTGTTGCAGCTGTTCATGGGCGGCGGTGATCACTTACTATCAGGTGACCCTCTTGCCCGTTTGCCCCCTATTCCATAAAAAAAAATGTTGCATAAATGTTTGTATTTCGGGGTTTAGGTGTTTATATATAGCAAGTGTAATTTGTCCCGTGAATATTTATTTGTTATTTATTATTATTAATTTAATACATTTATAAGACATATTATTTGAAAATATTAGGTTTCTGCCCTTCTTCGCAATATAAACTTTAACTGTGTCTTTCATACTCTACCGTGCACATAATAATTGTCTTTTAAACAAATTAGTTTATTTTATCAATGGAATTTTATACTTGATTTTATGTCAAGTAAAACAACGATGAGTATTTTTATTTTGCTCTATTTATTGAATATTGTACAATGTATTATGTCTATCAATTTATCGTTTCTTAGTGTAGTATATTCCACAGACCATATTGAATATACATGAATATTAATAGACACGCCATTGGGAAGGAAACGTGTCGCCGTGCATTTGAGAAAACGCTCCCAGTACTGTCAAATACGTCATACATTTGTAGGTTATATTATATTGTAAAAAATAGAAATAAACCATGTTGTACTACTTATATTTATATCGTATTAAAAGCACTTGTACTGTTTTACTTGACTTTTTATTTATTAAAACCAACCGGTTTCGCGTTTTAACGCATCATCAGGGCAAAAGTTATTATTATTTAGTAAAATTGACAATTTGACAATTAACAATATATACTGGAGGTAGTATGAACATTTTAAATTTAAAATTATATTTCACAATATCGGTGTTACCCACACATCATAATTACCCTATTAAGCAGGGAGAATTGTGTATATTATTGTTGTGTTGAACTAATTGTTTTACCGTATCGAATGAGATGACAAGATTTAAAAATTACCCTTGAAATGATTTTATTTCATTAGTAAGTAGTATAACTCTGTATTTCTGAGTTTTTGCAAGCTACACTTACAAACTAAGAAATTGTCTTAAAAGGCATATCCATCGTGGTATATTCCATATAATATATTAAAATAAAGAGATACATTTTTACATTCTTGCCAGGCAAAACGGCAGTTGTCCTATTCTTCAACGGAGCCCGGGACCAACACGGGAAATATATCTTACGATACCGCGATACTTTATAGATTCAGGCGTTACTTTGCGGAAATCCATTGTTCAGACGAAGAAAACTATTTATTTTCCAAATTTCCACGAATTTTTAAGTGTACTTTGCGATATCATTGAAAGGGAAAAACGTATAAAAACGGTTTAAGAAATGGAACAAGCTCATCGTCAGTCTGAAAAATAATGAAGATCCCAGCGGCGCAGGTATTCACCGTTGTCCACCACACTTTTGCAAAATTATTAGTTTTCTTCGCCTGTTACAGCGATATATTTTTGGCCTAGCATACTAGGTATACTACCAATATAATGATTATGGCCATTGATTATGGCAAAGAATTTCTATATATTACTTTATATTGTATGGTTTTTTGATGACTAAATTTTTGTAGGTACAGTGCACTGTTGACTGTATAATAATTACACTTTTTTTTTTAAACAGCAAACGAGTCCACTTGAATGTTAATTATGGACGTTCAGGTATACTGGGGCAATAATTATTAATAATATTAACTGATTTAAAAGGATTATTAATAACAATGCTTACTTGTTTTTCCCTTTAAGTCAGCCTAACAAGTAAACTAAAAGAGGAGAGCAATGACTTAAGCCTGTTCTGATACTCGTCTGGGTCAATAAAATGGATTTGGGCGAATGAATACCGCCTTGGCTGCCTATATATATTTTCTTGAAGTCTATGGATTCGATTCTTTCAAGTTAAAAGAGAGTATGTTTGTTCGAATTCATTTATTAGTAAATAAGTATTGGTACAGTTGGGAAGAAAAACCATCTGCTTTCCTGATACCGTAAAATGGGGTGAATAGGCACAATTCGAAACTTCAGACTTGTATTTCTTTATCAGTTTCAAGGACTGCATACCACTATCCCTGTTTCTTTTGATGAGTCTACCAGTCTATTTTTCTATTGAAAAATTTATTTAGTAGTTTTTCCATGCATTAAGAAGAAAATTGACAAAATATAGACTGGTTCTATTTACCCAGTATACGGGATGAATAGAAACGCTATTCACCCCACACTTCGTGTCAAATCAACTTTCAAAATTTTGCTGGTTCCGGTGGACCAGTTCTGGTGAAAAAAAGTGAGAATTGAAGGGCAAGACAGGCAGTGTAATTACTGGCCCCGAGACTTAAGTCGAGGTATTTTGACGCACGCCAATACTATAGAAAGTGGTCGGCGCAGTATGTTCAGAAACCGCTGGGAAAGGGTTTAGTTTTCGGGTAAATAAATATAGGAATTCAGCTGAAAACCAAAATTTAGTACAATTTTTTTTTTTGTATTTAAAACTAAATATCACCATTTAAAAATCATAATGGAAATGGAAATTATGGAAAATTAGAAATATTACGAACAAATTACTTGTTTTAGAGTTTTTTTTAGCCTGTTTTCGGAATTGTATACGATAGAGTAAAATACATTCTATCACGTTTATTACATGATCGTGTAATTTTTGTAAAACTGTTATTTAACAATCAATATATAAAAATGTGATTAAGCAAACCAGTTTTTTCCCGTTTGTCTCCGGTGCCTCGCCTTAACATGTCTCAGGATATGTAACACATAAATAAGTTACCTGAGCCAGTTCCAGGTAAACTAGTTTATGTTCATTGGCGACGTCGACCACTTGACATCAGGTGGCACGTCTCACATTTTTCGATCTAGCCCGTCAGTTTACAAATAATAATGTGCGATCAAGAATTCTGTTCCAAAAATATTAATAATCTTCCTGCATTTATAAGTTCATTAATATTTTATTAGACTTAATTTGGATGAGTATAACAAGCCCTAAGACTCTCATAATCCATACGTTAGTAATGCATGTAACAATTAGGTAATGTTCTTCGACATAAATTAGGTTTCAAGTAATGATTTAGTAATGTTGTTTGACATAACTCTAAGACGTAGTTAAATGGTTCTTTTTTCTCTTTAGTTTGTTCATAGTTAAACAACACACATTTAGCTAAATTTAGTATCATTCATCACTGTATACAAGGTTTATTGATTTTTTTTCAAGTTTTTTTTCGAAAATCCAAATCCTACCACCAGTCCAGAGTTTAGTGATGATGTTTTAACACGTACGTGCCTCAGACGGACATGGAGCATGGACGGACATGGAGTAAGTGATAAGACTGGTAAAATACGCCAGTTGGGATCACTACTCATCTCACTAACCAACGAATTGGTCAATTGGATTGAATCAGAAAATCTACTTACGATCTATCGCCTCTCTGGTCTAGTGGTTACGTGTCGGTGTTGATTACATGAGCTCCCGAGTTCGATTCTCCGGCCGGGCAATTTAATATGTGCCTTTTCAGTTTTATGATAAAAATAACATTGCCTGGGATTAGTTAAGTGTTCGCTTGGCAAAAGGCTTGCCACCTATCACATTATAGGACTAAGTATCTTCGGATAATCGTGGGTGCACTTGTTATACCTCTGCCTATCTGTTCGGGGATACTAGGTGAAGTTATTTTTTTTACACACGTTCGGTTCACTCAGCCTATCCCTTAAGGTAACCAATATGATGATACTCATTAAAGTTTTGTGATATGAGTTCTTCACATGCTTTTTCTCCTAATAGAAAAAATAATCGTCGCCTGTAGTCATCAAAAATAGCAGTGGGTGTTGCTATTCATGGAACGGGTCTAATGGCACATGCATGAAGCTTACCCAGAAAGTAAGGCAATGGTACCAAATTCCGATGCAGCGCTGCTGAGCTCTATCACCTAATGGTTTAAATGTACAATGGAATTAGTGACACGCTAAGCCTATCATTCGCCTTTTACAAACTGCTTTACAAGAATGCCAAAGGTCTGTTCTTCAAAAATAACTCAGCCCTATTGGGGACATACATGGCATTAAATTGTCATGCCTTGGATGTATGTAATATCACAGAATAAAAATAGTATAAATAATATGTCAACATAATTTACATTTAAATGATTGAACAGCCAATCATTAAGTAGTGCTGGAGCTGTCACGCATTCGCTTTTTATGTCATAAGGCAAATTATTTTGTTCACCTCTGGTAGTGTAGTTGTCTATGGGTGGCGGTAATCACTTGCCATCAGGTAAGCCTCCTGTCCGTTTGCCCCCTCTTCTATAAAAAAAAAACATTTTACGACGACACACGACGAACGACATTTATCCCTAACGCGCCAAAAGAAATATAATTTGAACACTGAATATCGTTGGCACTTGGTAAAACTCCATGTTAACTTAAATTTATATCGTATTAAAATCACTTACTACTACCACTTCTACTACGCTCGTACTAAATGACCGCAGAGAACTAAACGTATCTCCTTTACTGAATATTTTTAATGATTAATGTATAAATTACTGCTTTTATCTTTTATTATTATGTTTTTGTTTTTATTATTGTTATTTATTCTTTATATAATTTTAATTAATAATTACGTATAACTGACATTTAATAATGATAATTTAATACTAGAATTTTTAATAATTATTTTATATTAATCTTATATGGGAAATGTATCACGACATTTATTTTAATTGACATTAGAATCTATATGACATTTTTACATATTAATTAATCCAATTGTACTATTACTTTGTACTATTGACATTGACATACTATTGAATTAATAAATTACTATACACAATTCTCCCTGCTTAAAAGGGTAATTATGATGTGTGGGTTTCAACGATATCGTCAAATATATAAATAATTTTAAATTTAAAATATTCATTGTACCTTTAGTATATATTTTTAATTGTCAAATTGTCAATTGTACTAAACAATACTAACTTTTGCCCTGACGATGCGTGAAAACGCGAAACCGGCTGGTTTTAATAAATAAAAAGTCAAGTAAAACAGTACAAGTGCTTTTAATACGATATAAATTTAAGTTAAATAGAAATATAACTTCAAAAATATGACAAAATTTTTCACCCGCATCCTCTTAAGGTTGTGGAATCTAATAGTCAACACACACATTGGTAGTGACTTGTAAACCAAGTCGCCTTTTACGAATTTCCTGACAGACTGGCAGATAGTTTATTTTTTATATCCTAAAATAGCCAACAAGTGGATGGGTCTCCTGATGGAAAGAGTCAACCGTCGTCTTTAGACACCAAAAATGTTATTGGTTCGTTGCTATCTTTGGCGAGCTCTAATGCCACACGAATAGGTTTACCGGCTACCTTACCCTTCAAACCGGAACATGACAGTGACAAGCACTGATGCTATTGCAGCAGGAATAGATAAGGCGATAGTACCAGACCCGGGCGAGACAATGCAGAACTCTACCACGTAGTAGTCACGGTGGTAGTGACTCGCATAGCCAATCGGTCGCCTTTTACGACCTTCCAGGCAGAACGGCAGTTGGCCTACTTTTCAAAGGAGCCTGGATCCAACACGAGAGGTTTATTCTTCAAAGAGGCCCGGGCCACGAGCCTTTCACGCCTGTCAAAACGAACCCGATATAAACAAAGACATTCTCTCTCAACAATCTTAGTCCAGCACCGAGAACTATTAATTACGAGTACTTCATGAATTATATAAAAGTTTTTTCTTAAGAATTTACCTCTCAAGGAGACTACTACAGTATTAATACTAAGGTCCCTGAAACGTGAATGTTTAAGCTCAAGGATTCCTTTGATGTTTTGTTTGATGTTAAACTTAACCACATCAAACGTGTACTTCAAATTTAACCCAAAGACATTCTCCTAATCGATTAGATTACAAGTGTACTGTAAGTTAATCAGCGTAAGAACGCATATTATGAATTAAGCTCAGTAAATATATTTACAGACTTATTATTAAGATTCTTAAGTGAAGCAAAAACTTGTAGCTCTTTTTAAGATAATTACGAGAACGGTGGAGTATGAAATTTGGCACAATTGATTTTGTGCAACGCCCGTTGTGTTTGAAAATGAGAACAGGCCAACAAAAGTGAGACAGGCGAAAGTGAAACAGAAAAAATAACGTTGGTAAAAAAATGATCGCGTTTTTTTTTCTCAGCTACGGGTTCCATCTATACAATTCCACTTGAAGATCAAAAGAGTGTTAATGCCGAGTGGTATTCTACCATTTGTTTACCCAGGGTGTTAGAAAAAGTTCGCGAAAGACGATCCAAAAGCCGCATTGTCCTCCACCATGATAACGCTTCTTCACACACGGCCAACAAAACAAAGTCATTTTTAGTTTCCGAAAAATGACATCTCGTCACTCATCCTGCACATAGCCCCGACCTAGCATCCTGTGATTTCTGTATTTTCCCCAAAATCAAAGATTTGATGAGAGGTTTTACTTTTACCAACTCCGAAGAGGCAGTGATAGCGTTCAATCAGTACGTAGAAAACATGCCTTCAAATCTATGGTCCTCCTGTTTTAAAAATGGTTCGATCGCATGAAAAAATGTTTAAAATGTAAAGGAGATTATTTTGAAAAGCAATAAACATAATATTTTGGTTATAACATGTTGTTTTTTTAATTTACGCAAAACTTATAGTGTGACATTGCCACCCCACCACACGGACACCAATGTAACATTAATATCTTTGGTGCCTTTTCAGAGGACGTTTTTGAGACACTAATTGTGTATTTTGGGTATTTATATCAATGTGTTTCCTATATATTTTTTATATCGACGATTTCGCATAAATTGTTGTACTAGACCGTACTCGATGATTTTGGCATACCTACATTGATATAAAATACCCTAGAGCACAGTCCCGAACAAAACTGACACTCAAAAGTGTCCCTAATTTCTTTTAAGTAGTTATAGATATGGCAAAAATATGTGTCTTTGCATATCCAACCTTAAGTGCAAGACTTATAGTTGTTTTTGCAAAGCAATGTACGAAAATAAATAAAATTGACAGTGACGCGGCCGACGCGATTCTATTTGAAATGAGCGCACAATTTAAAATTGTGCGCTCATTTTTGGAGGACGTTTTTGACACACTGATTGTGTATCTTGGATTTTTTATATCAATACATACCTAGTATTTTATTTATTTCTTTACGGTTTTTGTTGTAGGAAACAATAACAAAAATCAATTGTTGTAGAATTGATTTTTGTTATTGTTTCTCATTGGTATCTTGTGGAATCATTGTATTGATACTGTATTTTTATATCATACGATAGCAAACAAGAAGATGGCTCTCCTAATGAAATATAAAACCATCGCATACGGACGTAAAATATGTTAATACCTGGGAGCTAATGTCACATGCACAAGTTCACCGGATACCTTACCCTCCAAACCGGAAATGAACATTGACGCTATTGCGGCAGGAATAGGCAAGACGGTGGTATTAAAACTTTGGCAATACGTTGGAAAATTCTACCACGTAATAGTCACGATGGTGGTGACAGCAGATAATAATAATAATAATAAATATCTCTTGACCATTTTACACGAATTGATTTAACCCCTAAGTAAGCAAATTACTTGCTTGTGTTATGGGTGTTAGACGACGATATTAATACACAGAAATACATATATAATTATATTTATATATATATATATATAATAATATTTATATTTAATAAACACCCAAACCCAAAAGTACAAACCTCTATGCTTTTCACATAAATGCTTTCCCCTGTCGGGAATGGAATCCGGGCCCTATTGATTGCGTAGTCAGGGTTGCTAACCACTCGACCAACGGGGCGGTCAGTAACTTATTGTAATTTTTTGATTACTTTTAGTCACATATCAGAATCTTATCCTGGAATAAAGTTATACACGTTCGCATTTTTAACTTAACAATTTAGCAATTTAGTCGCTTTTTTTTTGAAGCCCGATTTTAGCGTGTATTTTATTTAGCCCAACATTTACATTTTTCAGAATTTCCGTTCATTTTCAATAAAATTTAGTTTGGTTTAATAGAATTTGATTATTTTACCTTTTTTTATATTCAAGGCCAATTTTGCAGTATGAAAGAAAATTACGAATTTTTCAAATGCACAGGTAAACGCATAAAGATAGTCTTACGTGAACAAATTCTGTTAATATACTTTACGTCGATTATATTATTAACGAAGCGTTGATGGACTGCTCAACTCTAAATTTAAGTCCAGAAAAAAAGCTTAACCTTGTCATACGCGGTTAAGCTTTTTTCTGGACTTAGATTGTGTATACTGTATTCTTATTTTATTAATACAATAGTATAAACATTATACATTTAAGAACACAGGTAAAAATAAAGAATAACTCTTTTAAAACACATTTAATTATGTTAAAAATTCGTGTCAAGTATATAATAAAAAAATACAAAAAAAAACAGATTTAAAAAATGTATCGTGATTGACCGGATGTCCGTATGGATGTACCACGAATACACTCAAAATACTTAATGTACCGGCTCCAACTTTTAATTTCCTGCCATGTATAAGAACGTTACTGATTTTGCCCTGATTTTTGAAAATCGAGTTTACACCACATCTCAACGTTTTGAGGGCCTAGAAACCTATTCTGACTATTTTCACAATGGCATCAGTATGTTTGTATGTATGTATGTATGTGTGCGTGTGAGTTTAAGTGTGTTTGTATGTGTGTATGTAAACATCTCATAATTTTTGAATGGAGTGATCAATCAAAACGTGGTTCATGTCATTCAATTGGATTCTACTCAACTTAGACTTTCTGAAAATTTGAACGAATTCAGTCCAGGAAATTTCGAGAAATGTTTAAAAACCTCAAATCAAATTTTGGTGAAACAGTATTTTTTTAATTTAACTTCCAGATTAATGTACCGATTCAGTACGAAATCAAATTTTTCCTAAAAAAACTGTATTCAATGCTAAAATTGCATCAAAATAGCTTTATCCGTCCGGGAGTTATCGTTTACGAAAATTTTTGAAAAAAGTGTGCTTTTAACAAAGCTTCGAGATTTTTTAACTAATCATTTTTCGATCTACTACAATATTTTAGTACTTAAAAAGCTACATCTAATGCAGTTTCGAAATTTAAAATCTTTTTTTTTCAAAAAAAAGATTTTAAATTTTTTTTGTATTAATATTATATACTGTAAAAATATTGTAAACTGGTTCGAAATCGGTTGATTTATTTTGAATATGTCAATGACGAATTTTTCTAAAAAAATGTTTTTTGACATTATTTCGACATTTTTCAACCTATAGATTATTTAGCTAATAAAACATTTGAGAGCTCAAAAATTGCATTGAATGCCATTGAAAGATCAAAATCGATCACCGTTTCCCAATATACAGCTTTTGAAAAATCAAAGTACTGTTATTTTTAACAAAATTTATATTTTTAAACTCTGAAATAAATCGCCTCTGCGGTGTAGTGGTCCAGCGTTGGCGTTGACCACATGAGGTCCCGGGTTCGATTCCCGGGTCGAGCACATAAGAAAAGTGTTTTTCAGTTTTCTGATAAACACAAAGTTGCCCGGGATTGGAAAGTGCCCGATTGGCGATAGGCTTGCCACCTATCACATTTGTGGAACTAAGTATCTTCGGCTAATCGTGGGTGCACTTGTTGTACCTCTGCCTACCCCTTCGGACATACGGGCGTGAAGATACTTCTTGACATAAATCTATGCTTAGGTATAGTTTTTGTTCATTTATGCTTAAAATACCCCAATTTAGCGGAAAGTTTCGGGAATAGCCTAGTGGCAACGTGTCATGGCACAACTTTTTCAAATTACAAACTTAATTTTGTTACTATTTCAATGTTTTGTTTTAAAGAAATCAGTATTGTGGCCACGATCGAACAATGGGCAGGTAATTCGACGTGCAACTGACATTTAAGCTCCCAAAAGGCAAACCTGAAAAGAATCTTTGAATGTTGTTATAAACATAAATGGAATTGTAGCTATATTTAGTATATTTATGGTTATCAAACAGGCTTACGATATAACATTGTTGACTTTATTAAGTGAAAGCTAACATTGGATTAATAGTGTTGAACAGTAATAATTAAAACAATATATATAATAAGTGATTAAAATATTTATATACATATAAATAAATATTCAAGGGACAAATTACACTAACTGATCTAACCCCAAAGTAAGCAAATTATTTGCTTGTGTTATGGGTGTTAGTCAACAATATTAATACATAGAAATACATATATAAATACAAGAATATATTTAATATACATACACCTAAACCCGGAAATACAAACATTTATGTTCATCACACAAATGCTTGTCCCCGTCGGGGATCGAACCCGAGCCCCGTCGATCGCGTAGTCAGGATCGCTAACCACTCGAACAACGGGGCGGTCAAAATATATATAATAATATTATACATAATGGGTAAGTCTAAGCTTCTTAAGTTTGGTCTTCTTAATCCGGGGTCACTAGTAAATAAACACGACGAGTTTATAGCAGCTATAGCGAGGGAATCCCCTGACTTGCTTGCAATAAACGAAACATGGATCAAGAGCGGTCAAGAATCTATGGCTCCCAAGGTACCTGGCTATGAATTCCGTAATAGCCCTCGTAAACATAATATTAAAACTTGTGGGGGTGGCGTTGGGTTTTATTATAAACGTGGAATTTCTCAAAGTTTTGCCATACCCTTTAATTGACGATACGGTGGAACAAATGTGGATATCTACACATGTGAACGGTAAAAATCTTATAATAGGAACGACGTGTCGTCCTCCCTGGATTAAAACAGATTTGTTCTTTGACGCAATAACATCATCAATTAATTCGTTCTCCAACTATAGTCATCTTCTTTTAATGGGTGATTTCAACATAAATATGATGAATGGTAATGATAATAAAACACTACAGCTGCAGCAATTTTTGCATTATTCAGGCTTAAAAAATCACGTTAACTCACATACACATATCACTTCCCATAGTGAAAGCTTAATAGATCTTGCATGTACTGATGCCCCCGTATATAATACTGTCATTCATCAAATTCCCACACTAGGTGTGCATTCTCTAATTATTACCGAACTTAAAATTCACAAAATAAAGATACCAGCAAAGCATATCACATATCGTCCGTTAAAGAACATGACTTTATCATCATTTAATAATGACCTATATGCTACTAATTGGGATCCTGTTTTTAACACAGAATGTGTAGATGAGGCTGTGCAAACGTTTAATGATATTCTGATAGCTTTGTATAATAAACATGCCCCGATAAAAACGTCAGTTGTTAAGAAGCCTCTTCCTCCCTGGATTACAACCAATTTGCAATATATGATTTAATTACGCGATAAAGCATATAAAAAATTCATAACATCTAAGTCGGATACCCATAAAACACAATATAAATTTCTTAAACATTTAGTTGCATCTAGCCTCTATCACGAAAAAAAGGCATTTTTCAACCATAGTATCAATCGAAATTTACATAATCCAAAGCTTCTATGGAAAAATCTTAAAAAATCGGCACTTCCAAACTTTAAAGAGAATGCTTACTTGCCGCAACTCTTCGATGATCCTGATAAGATTAATACCCATTTTTTACAAGTCCCAGGGAATTATAATGTAGATCCTCAAGATATTCTGCATTTTAATTCAAATCGTTCACAAGTAGTAATTTTTGTTTATCACCTGTAAGTGAAGATACTGTTGGTAAAATTATTTTATCAATTGATTTCAACGCAATTGGCGCTGATGAAATTAGTAGAGATATGATAATATTAACCTTACCACATACTCTTAAAGTCATAACTTCTCTAGTTAACAAATCTATTGCAACTAATGTATTTCCCTCTCTTTGGAAAAATGCTATAATTCGTCCTTTTCCGAAGAAAACCAATTGTACCGAAATAAAAGATTTACGCCCAATAAGTATTCTTCCATATCTATCAAAAATACTTGAAAAAGTAGTCCATCAGCAGCTTGTTCAGTATTGTGAATCAAACAACATATTTCCTTTATTACAATCAGGTTTTAGGAAGAAACATGGCACTTCAACTGCTCTCATGGATGTTATCAACAAAATCCTATCATCTCAAGACGAAGGATTTGGTCTTATCCTCACATTATTAGATTTTTCTCGCGCTTTTGACTCTATAAACATTTCTCTTCTTCTAGCCAAACTGTCGTACTATGGTTTTGACAATTGCACTTTAAACTGGTTCGGCAGCTATTTACAAGGTCGTACCCAACAAGTTGTTTTAATCAAACCTAACGGTGATCGTTTATCATCGGTGCCTAGAGACATAATCAGAGGTGTACCTCAGGGTACTATTCTTGGACCTATTTTATTTATATTATATACAGCAGATATAATACATGAAATAAAACATTGTCAATATCATTTATATGCCGACGACCTTCAGTTGCTTATCCCTATCAATAAAGAAAATTTTCATTCTGCGATTTCTCACATTAACACTGATTTGAATAATATCTCCAGCTGGTGTAAAAAGAATTCCTTAATATTAAATCCCACGAAATCAAAGTTCATGATTTTTGGTTCAAAAAAACAAGTTAAATACATATCACAGTTAAAACCCAGAATTTTTATAACGAACGAACCTCTTGAGTGTGTAAATGAGGTGCGCAATCTAGGTGTAGATATGGACAGTAATTTAAAGTTCGAAACTCATGTTCTTAACGTAACACGTAACTGCTTCTATCGTATCAAACTTTTATACAAAATTCGTGAATTTTTAAGCATAGATATGCGTGTTCGTCTTTGTGAAACGCTAGTTCTTTCCAAAATCAACTACGCTCTAGCAGTATACGGTTCTTGTCTTTATGGAAAAACGCAACGAATTTTACAACGGGTGCAAAATGCATGTGCGCGCTATTGTTTTCAGATCCCACCCAGGACACATGTCACACCATACTTAAAACAACATAATCTTCTCAATACGAAATACCGACAACAACTTAACTTTGCTAGCCTACTTTTTGATATGATAAAATTTAAGCAGCCCACTTATTTATATGACAAATTATCATGGCGCATTTCAAGAGCATTATTTGAGTGTAGATCAAGTTCCAACGTTTTTTCGACGCCTAAGCACAAAACAGCAGCATTTAGAGGAAGTTTTAAATTTCATGCCACAAAGTGCTGGAACGACATTCCCCCCCCCCCTCAATCCGTAACTCTCTAACTAGGGAGACTTTTAAGAAAAATATGAAGTCTTATTTCAATATGTAATTTTTAAAATAGGCACTTCACGATTTAAAACTTTCTCTAGGGCTTAGCTGATATAACTACTTATTCCTACCCCAGCTAAACACATGATGCCATTAATTGAATGACCGCAACAGCTTTGTTATGGGTAAAATACACTTTACGGTTTTTTTATAGTTTCTTTTATGTTTTTGTTTCTACAAATCCATCTTTACATAATGATATGATATTGGTTAGATACTTTAGCCGCTGCTCTTATTGGCAAGGTGCTGACAGAATACCAGTATAACAGTATATGCTGTAACATAATGCTGAGTCAGTAACCCTTTCCCTAAAGTGATACAATAATGGTATTTAGGTTAATTACTTATAGTTTTAGTTTTATTCTTAAGTTAAATACCTGGTAGTTAAGTATCCTACTATTTTCTTATGTATCTTTACTTTCTTTTGTGTATCATTTTTTGGGAATAAATATTTTTCTATTCTACTCTATTCTATTCTAATATATAAGATTACCACCTATCACACTACTGAACTAAATAAGTAACCGTTATTTAATCCAGTAGTGTGATAGGTCCGACTAACCGTGGGTGCAGCTGTTATACCTCTGTAAGATTGCCACCTATCACACTACTGAACTAAATAAGTAACCGTTATTTAGTTCAGTAGTGTGGTAGGTCCGACTCACCGTGGGTGCAGTTGTTATACCTCTGCCTACCTCTTCGCGGATGCGGACAAGAAGATACTTTTTCAACCTTTGTTTAGATGTTACTATCTCTGCTTGTAAATCAAGATGCTAATGTTTAAGGCATCTCTATAGCTAACACAAGTGTTCACAAAATAGTGTATAACAACCAGCAAATGTCATTGTGACAAATATATATTTGTAAATATAGTTTTTGTGACTAGTGTTGGGCATATTTATTTGTAATATGAATAATATTGTAAAAAGTGCTTGAATGTAATATTAATATTCGTTTATAGCATTTATCTCGTGTAATAGATATTATAATGTATGGTTATCAAAATACTGCATTACAGTAACGCCACTTCCGCAACAACGTGGAATCCTAGTAAACAATTTCATATTAAATTATAAACTTGGAAGTGGTGCCATCTGATCTGATCTGGTTGAAGTTGACATCTACCCTACTTTTAATTATTGTAAAACTGTAATACTATAAAATACCTTGTACCGGCCTACTCGGATCATTCTCGTCGTGAGAGAATAAACATCTATTTACGTCATACTGTCTGTTATTAAAAACGAACCTAACGAGTCAGAAGTGTTCGTGTTTCGTGTGAATAGTGGCGTGGCGTGTTCCACGTGCTTTTATGAACCGAACGCGTGACATCTTTCCGTATAATCTGAAGACGATGATGTCGCTCTGCCGCAAATGAAAACTAGAACATATCGATGCCTTAAGTACAGTGAGGTTGGGAATTCTTAGATTGGCTCGAACGGCTGTCAGTACCATTGCATATACCACATCCGGACTGCAACAGAAATTCAAGGGGTATGTCATTAATCGAGATCCACTTAATGTTTTGAGAACTAGTCTGTCTGTTACCTTTAGAGTCTAGACGATAAAATGCCAAAAACATGACGTAATAGGCGTTACATAATAGCACTAAACCTATCTAGTTCTATCACAATTTTTTCAAAAGTTATAAACACGTTCACTTATTACAATTACATACATAGTATTTTAAAATGTTTGCACATCATATCATGGTAGAATATGTTGGTAGCTTAATCAAATTTTAATAACTTGTAACTCTTATATTCTTGCAGATAAATAATTTCATTTCATTTAAAAACTCTAGAAATATTGAGCTTTAAGTTTAAAAATTAATTTTACTACTACTAATACTTCTTTATTTGCTTTATAAATAGAATGTTGTGGGAGGCACAAGGGGGATTTAGATTTAGAAGAGGATGTATGGATCTAGTTTTCTCCCTCCACAACGTCGTAGAGAAGCATCTAGCTGTCGGCCAGAAAACTTTCTGCGGTTTTGTGGATTTGGAGAAAGTGTTTGATAGAGTTGTGTGAAAGGACCTTTGGGCCATTTTGCCCAGTTATAGGACAGATGGGCGTCTGCTGCGTGCTTTGTAATCCATGAACTGGGATTGTAAAGCATGTATGTGGGTGGACGCCAACATATTGCCCTGGTTCGATGTCAATATGCGTCAAACAGGGTTGTGTGTTCTCAGCTCGTCTGTTTATTCTATATCTGGATAAGTGTCTTCAAAGATTAAGGTCATTGAATATGGGAATGCGCATGAGTGATCTAGTGGTGAACTGCCTGCTTTATGCAGATGATGCTGTACTCTAGGCTCAACTCCATCTGAGCTGCAAACACTGGTCACAGTTCTGAATGATGATTGTAAGAGTATGGGCTTACATTTGAATGCGAAGAAAACTAAAGTTTTAGTATTTGAAAGAGAAATAACCAGGACAGATCTAAAAGTTGTGGTCGATGATGTAGTTTTGGAACAAGTGGATGAGTTTGCATATCTTGGATTTGCTTTTAGCAGGGATGGAAGATACACCGCTGATATTGAAAGAAGAGTGTATGCAGGGAACAGAGTGAATGGAGTGTTAGGGAGATTACTTAATAGCACAATTTTAAGTCAGGGTGCCCGTCTAGCCCTGCATAATTATGTGCTTATCCCAACGCTATTGTATGATAGATGAAAGGTTAACAAAACAGATATGCAATGCAAATGTGGAAGGATGTAGGTACCGGGGAAGACCAAGACTGACATGCCATACCATGATCAGATTGATTGAGTACTGTCCGAAGGTGGTGTCAAGAGTCTTCGCAACCCGCTTGTGTGTATGAAGAGAGTGATGAATGTGGAGGAAGCGAGACAAGCCTGCAAGGATCGTGATGTATGCCACTCGGTTCTCTCTGCCTACCATGTAAGGGATCTGGCGTGAAGATATATATGTGTGTGTGTAATACTATTTTCCTTTTTTTGGGTAACATCGATTGGAGTCTCTGTCAAACTATATGGATGTAGTAAAAAACGCTGATTTACCAAATGACCGTTAAAATTGAAAGAAATGCGCTATTTTGTCGTGGACTAAGTAGATCCAAGAGCTTAGTAAAAAGTTTTCTGTGCCTGGAGTTCATTAAAACGTCTTTTTTTTATAGAAGAGGGGGCAAACGAGCAGGAGGTGCACCTGATGGTAAGTGATCACCGCCGCCCATGGACATCCATAATACCAGAGGTCTTGCAGTTGCGTTGCCGGCGTTTTAAGAATGAGTAAGCTCTTTTCTTGAAGGCCCCTAAGTCGTAACCGTTTGGAAACACCCCTGCCGGTAATTGGTTCCACAACAAAGTAGTGCGAGGCAAAAAGTGACGAGAGAAACGCACAGTTGTGGATTTCCAGACATCGAGATGGTGAGGATGGAATTTAAAATTTTGACGCGATGTCCGATGATGGAATTCGGCGGCAGGAATTAATCCAAATAATTCGTCGGAACACTCTTCTTAGGTATTTGCTTCTCGTTCCTACCAAAATTATGCTGGCAGATTCCTTACTATTTTCTATTTTATATTATGCTGACGCTAGTTATGTAAATCTTGAACAAAAGATTGACAATTTCAGATGGATTTTACTCGTGATCGCGTTTCGTCATTAGTATGTGCTCTTTTTTCTTTAGTTTAATTTTCCCTAATTCTTTTATTCTTATACTAATACTCGAGAGCCGTTTTACTCTTTGACCTTCTATTTTCATTTTGCCGGGTTTCTTTTTGTTTTTTTTTTTGTGAAAAGACTTAAAGTTTCGTAAATACTTTTTTACTTTTTGGCATTATACATATTATGTAATGAAAAGAAGTTATACAAAACAATTAGTCTCTCAACTGAGAGCCCACTAAAACTGACAAAAAGTCATTGGATTTCGGTTTATGTACCGACAAATATCGAAAATTCTAGTACCAAAACATTCTAGAATATTCATATAGTTCGGTCGTTTTCGCTTATCAAAATTACTTAAATTTCTTTAATAACTGTTTACTCGTACTTCTAATGATCTTCACTTGACTGAGCACATAATAAAACTGACGAAAAGTCACTGGATTTGGGTTTATATCCCATCAAATATCGAAATTTCTGTTACCAGAACACTCTAGAATATTCCAATAGTTCGGGCGTTTTCGCTTATCGAAATTACTTTAATTTCTTTAATTACTGTTCACTCGTACTTTAAATGATTGAAAATTGACGAAAAGTTACTGGATTTCGGTTTATATACCGCCAAATATTGATATTTCTAGTACCAGAACACTTTAGAATATTCAAATAGTTCGGTCGTTTTCGCGTATCAAAATTACTTGAATTTCTTTAATTATTGTTCACTTGTACTTTGAATGATGTTTACTCGACTAAAAACACGATAAAACTAACGAAAACTCACTGGATTTCAATTTATATACCGTCAAATATCGAAATTTCTAGTACCAGAACACTCTAGATATTCAAATAGTTGGTCGTTTTCACTTAACAAAATTACTTAAATTTCTTTAATTACTGCGCACTTGTACTTTGAATGATCTTCCTTCGACTAAGAATACAATAAAACTGACGAAAAGTCACTGAATTTTGGTTTATATACCGTCAAATATCAAAATTTCTGTTACCAGAACCCTCCAAAATATTCAAATAGTTCGTTCGTTTTTGCTTCTCGAAATTACTTTAATTTCTTTAATTACTGTTTACTCGTATTTCTAATGATCTTCACTTGACTGAGCACATAACAAAACTGACGAAAAGTTACTGGATTTGGGTTTATGTACTGTCAAATATCGAAATTTCTAGTATCAGGACATTTTAGAATATTCAAGTAGTTCCGTCGTTTTCGCTTGTCAAAATTACTTGAATTTTCTTTAATTACGGTTCACTCGTACTTTGAATAATCTTCACTTGATTAAGGACACTATAAAACGGACCAAAAGCCACTGGATTTCGGTTTATATATCGTCAATATCGAAATTTCTAGTACAAGCACACTAGAATATTCAAATAGTTCGGTCGATTTCGCATGTCGAAATTACTTTAATTCTTTAATTATTGTTCACTTGTGCTTTGAACGATCTTCACTCGATTAAGAATACGATAAAACTGACGAAAAGCCCAGTAGAATTTGAAAACATTTTTGAAAATTTAATTTTATCAAGTATTTTGGAATATTAAAGAACAATCTAGATCATTCAAGATTACTCCTGATAAAGGCAGACCATCCTGTAACATATATTATACCTTAATAACACATTTTAATGATAGTATATCCTTCTTGAATGTTACAAAAAAAGATGTTCTAGGAAATAACGGCAAACTCTAGATCATTCTAAAAAGTTCAGAAAATCCAAATGACCTACTCATTGTCTTAAGCACTCATGTTATACACGAATTAGAGTTAAGCGGTACTATACCGAACAATGATTTTCAAGACACTTATTTCTAGATGATCACTTTTCATTTTAAAAGCATGCAATAAAAACTGACAAATATTTTTTTTTAAATTATATATATTTTAAAATTTAAAACAAAAAGTTTTATACTTTAAAAAATATATTTTGCAAAAAAAATTATTGCAAAGAAATAAATTGAAAGTTTAGTAATAAAATAAAGTTTCTAAAGCTCAGTAATAAAATTTAATATTGGAGGTATTTTTATATGAATTCCAGATTGATTTTAACAGTTGCAGATATTTTGGAAGTTTTCAGATCATTTCAGAAATTTTTAGAAACTTCTAAAACTTTCCAGAAAATATCAAAACTTTCTGAAACACTTCGGATCGATTTTAACAATTATAGACATTTTTGAACTTTTAGATCATTTCGGAAATTTTTAAAACGTTCGTTCTAGGACATTTTGGATTTTACCTTTAACATTTGTAGGCATTATATATATATATATATATATATATATATATATATATATATATATATATATATATATATATATATATAAGGCGTCCGTATGCATCTATAGATACATATGTACACGCGCTGTGAGTTAATGAACTGCCAGATTACATCATAGTTAGTGTGGCGCTCTCATAGAGAGTACAATCCCAAGCAGCAATCAAGCATGTTTAATACCCATAAAGCAGCTCATATATTACTTAAAGTTCTATTGCAGCCGTACAATGGTGTAAAAAGATGCTTTTATTGGTATAAAATACCTTTATGAGTTTTTGTACAGCCTAATGCTGTACAAGGCCTTTCTTAAAGTTTCGCGTAAGCTTTAGGCGTTATATCTGAATATTAATACATTACTGTACAACTTTAAGTATTTTGTAACTCATTAGGCTTATTTTAACACTTAAAGCTGTACATTAGCTGTATTATGTTTAGCACGGGAATTTATTACAGCTTTAAGTGTTATTATAGTATCACTCAACGCTTATTTCTGTAAAATGGGAGATGCAATCACCGTTCTACAGCTAATATTTATGGCGTAATTGTAGACTGTTATGTAGCCAATGGTGTTAAAAAATCTGCATATACAGCTGTAGTGCAGCTCAAGGCTGTATTACTGATTTTGTTACTTCCTGTTTTTATATATGCATCGTTGATATCATGTGGAAAAAAATCAAGAGGAAGATTGAAAAGGAATATTTAAATATTATAAATTACCAACCAAGTAATCGTGTTGAAGATAAAGCTGAAAAATTACTAAATCAGGTAACCTAGAATAGCCTAACAATAGACAAAAAATTAAAAATAAAGATAATTACAGAACAATATGAAAGCAAGGAGTATAAAGTAGAACGAGACTATGGATACCCAACTCGACAGTCTAATAAAAGAAAATACGTGATTCCTAAAGTAAATAATTACTTTGGTAAGCGTGCGAGGCGGTGGATTGTACCAACGTTATATAATGAACTGCCACAACACTTGATTAAAAGTGTCAGCTCAAAAAATTATTTAAAGAGTATATTAAAAAAACACTACTTGTCATTGTGCCCATAATGATAATGATAGCGATAAAAACGAAAAGAGTAATATTTGTAGTTATATATGTAAAGTTAAGGTGTAAAATGTAATGTTAATATGTAAGATCCTTGTTAGTTCAATATAAACTAGGTAGTAATGTGAAGAAAGTAGTAGGTTATTATGCCTGCTGCAAACTCCAGAACGGCTGAGCAGATTTCGTTAAGTATGTTGGGCGTGTATTGGAAAAAAAAACAAAAAACAGTATTGTAAACTTCGTAACGGCTGAGCGGATTTTGATAAGATATGTGTGTTGTTTAATAAAATAAATCTAGACGGAAAAATTACTGTAATGTATGCACTACTAAACGAGAACTACTGCCGACAAACTGCGATGCAGTTTGGCAGATGAAAAAACTGTAAAAACCTTAAGCTAAGTTTTTGGAAAAAATAAATTTAAAAAAAAGTGTATTTGGACGGTAATTAAAAGCCAATAGCGGTATAATAGAATAAAAAAGAGATTCAGTACAGCTATTTGCAGTATATCACCCTCCAAATACACTTTAGGCTGTATAACAAAGCGTCGCCATTATTGTGTATTAAAAACAACATTAAAGAAATATATTGTTAAATAAAAGATATATTTAGCATTTAGCCAAAACTATATCGTGACGAGCAAGTTATATTATGATCAGTATGCCTTTATATACAATATTGTACCATAAATACTTTTATATTCTAACCTTAAACACAAACACCGTATTTTGCAATGATTTATTTGTGTTATCTTGATTATTTCGTTGGCGCGTGAATGTTTTGAGAAAAAACATACACGATTTTACAATGATTTTGAATTTGCACTTTGAATACACCGTTCAATACTGCTCCAAGTCCAAGAATTTAGCGTTTATTAATATATTTTTAATTATGGCGTCTGCAGATACGTGATATAATTAATGTTATACAATATCAAAAACAGATTGTTACTTTTTATCATTTCAAACACCAATTAAGAACATTTAGCTGTACGAGAGAGTATATTTAGTGTTACAGTTTCTTTATACACCGAATAACAGCCTTTGTACAGCCTATAACAGCTTGTACAGCTATTGTGCAGCCTATTTAACGCTTAGCTGTACAAGACAGTTACAAGAGAGTATCCTTAGTGTTATAGTTTCTTTATACACCAAATAACAGACATTCTACAGTTTATAACCGCTTGTATAGCTATTGTGCAGCCTACATAATACAATAAGCTGTATAACTTGGGGCCCTTTTTGGTGTTATATCGGTTGTAGAAGCGCTTCTACAGCGTTTGTACGGCTTAGTATACAGCTTTAAGTTTAAAAATGAACCTAAATGCAGCCTATATACAGCTTAACGTGCTACTTGGGATTGTACTGTGGTGTGGCGTGAGGGCCGGTCGCAAAACCCCGCGCGCCCATCAGTAGCGCCTGTGAATCGCAATGTCCAGATGTGTTTCCGCGAATGCAATAATAATATTTTTGTGAGTGTTAATAATAACAATAAAAATAAAATAAATATTAATATTCCTACGGCTAAATATTTAGACTTAGCTCATGAGATTACCGACTTGTGGGGTGTGGACTCAACAACAGTTGTTTCGATAGTAGTTTCCGTAAACGGTATTGTAGCGAAGAGTCTTGAGCGTCATCTTAGAAGGCTTTCGCTACAATCCTGGATCAAGAGCCGGATACAAAAGGCAGCAGTATTGGAAACAGATTGTAAGGAGGTTCCTCTCTCTGTCACCTTGACCACCGGTTTGTTCCAATGTAAATTGGGATGTAGGACATGCCTATGCGTAATGATTATGTGTCACAATTAGTAGTATTATTAACACAAAAACAACCTGTATAATAAATTTAGATATATATTTAAATTGGTTATAACTATTATATTTTTATAACTCGTTCCATTAGGTTTAACACCCCTGCCTTGCTAATAGCTCGACCGATGCGCTTTTGTTCAGCTTATCACTTTCTTTTGTTTAGCGCCCGGACCTACAAACTTGGTTTTGTACATGAATGCTTACATTTATGAATGTTTCGTCCCTTCGTTAAATAAGTTTACAAATAGTTTATTGTGTTTATATTATTTTAAAATAAATGTTTCTAGGCTTTGTGGTTTATTTAACCGCTGTAACTGCTTATTGATTAAATGTTTTAACTGTATTCAGCTTTGTCATTTAACTGATCTTTGTATTGTGCTAAAATATGTTTTATTATGTAGCTATGAACATATTTCAGTTAACAATGGATAATTTAAATCATGGTAACTATCATAATTTTCTCAAGATTTACCATCAAAATGTTCTTGGGCTTCGAACAAAAACTGATATTTTTTATCAGCAGGTATACCTCAGTGCATACGACATAGTAGTTTTTACAGAGACATGGTTGATGGATGGCATAAGTGACTCTGAATTGTTTGATGACCGTCATATAGTTTGGCGTCATGACCGGGATTATACATCGACCGGGCAGACGAGAGGAGGAGGTGTCCTAATAGCGACGCGAAGAGATCTACCGGTTACTCAACAGCCGCAATATAATTCAACAGCCGAAGATCTATGACAATTATCGTATAACCTTTAGACGACTAAATTCAAATTAGCTTATAAAATACTCTGTCAGATTATTGGCCCATTTAATGCAAGTAAATTATACGTTTTGGTATTTTCTAAAGTAAATTAATCCGTAACTAAATAATTGCTAAGTAACTTAGCTAAAACAGGAGTATCTGTTCCCGAAGCTTGATAATATATAATTTGAAACACACATCGATATATCTTACTTATTAATTACATTGATCGGCACCCTTACGAAAGTAATAGAATTTACTGTATTCCATTTTTAAGTGACATTTGGGGTTACAAAGTGAGAACACGCATTTTATTTTTAACGTCAAGATTTAGTTATTAGTAATTGTAGAATCTAGTAAGTTGTAATTAGTAATTGTAAAATCTAGTAAGTAGCAAAGTAGTTAGTAATTTTAGAATCTAGTAAGTAATAATTGTAAAATATATGTTTGTAAATTCGCAATTCTTGTCCTATGTCCGCCGTCTGATAAAAAGGTTCATGCTTTATAATGGGGGAAAAAATGTTTCACTGCAAATTATATTATCTACAACCTAAAACTAAATCATTGGTTCTAAAATTTTTGATCGTAAAACGAATAAAACGAAGTTATTAACGATCATAGACAAAAATTTATTACGAAAATGCGTTGTTCCGTTCTTGATTCCACAAACATAGATTTAACCTAAGAGTAAGTCTATGGATTTAACTTTACGCAAGTCCTCAGTTGATATTTAAAAATAAAATTGCATGCTCTTATTTTTAACAGGTAAGCCCAAAAAATTAACATTTCAATGCACGTAACATACATTGCACGATTGTAACGTAAGAAATCATACCTCAAAAAAGTGTTATGTATTAAATTTTCGATATTTATGTGTGTTTGATGGACACATTTAATTTACCATTTATTTACCAAAACAAACTAGACTTATAATAATAGCGTAAAATGAGTACTAACATTTTTTATCTACATTGTAAGGACAGTGATAAAATTTGTCGTAACTGAATCCGTACATTTGTAAATGAATTTAAATAGTTTAGTTAAATAGTTTTGTCGAAAAAAAATCAGTTTCTATAATATTTTGGTCTTTGCATTACTTTATAAATGTTTCACACTTTCATTACTTACCCTTTTTTAATTATTAGCAGTATGATACAAGAAATACTTTTCATCATGTACAATTATGAATTGTAATTTACGACTTTTACGTTAATTGTTCAGAGTATTGAAAAAAAACTTTAAATTTTAGGGCTCCCCAAGGCTGTGTGTAGGGTCTATTTCTATTGCAAAGAAATAACATATCACTAAGACAGTTATACTCCAGTTGCATTAAGTTTTCTCGGGTTCACACCGATGAGTGTCGAAGTAAACTTGTGTCAGAAATTGAGGAACAACTTCCCAAAGTTTCAAAGAGAAGTCGTCTAAATTTAATCCAATTAATCCCAATAAGATGTAAGTTTGCGAGTTTAACGCTTAATATTCATCCTTTGTCGAGTTTCCTCGTTTTGAGATTACTATCTTGATAGCGTCGTGTTAGAATTTCTAAAGAAGACGTATTTGGTAACTTTCAGGTCAATAGCTGCTTAAAAGGTAAGTCCATAAGGGCTTTGCAACAATTGGTTTTGATGATTTACTCAGCAATATTATAATACTCGTAAAATGGCAAATTATTGCTTGTGATTTTGTAAAGCACAAAGTCGGCCCGATATGGACTCTCCTCAATACTAGCTTCCTCCTAGCGACTCACTATGTTGAATAGTGCAGCTCAAATTATCGATGATCAGAATATTTATTTTTGATTATAAATTTGAATTATATGCTTATTTATGAAAAATTCTAAAATTGTTTACAGTTAATTGTAGATTGGTTTTATCGTATATGGATTCGATTATTAATTTTATACCTATTGCATGCCATGAGGTCAAAAATGTAAACAATTGAAGTTTGTTGCAGCTTAATGATTATTATTATTATTATATACTAGCTGTTGCCCGCGACTTCGTCCGCGCGAACTTTGTTTACTCCGCACAGCTCCTCACCCGTAGGTGATAGAGTGATAATATGTAGCCTATATGTTGACCCGTCCTTTTAGTAATATTCGTGCAAAATTTGAAGTAAATCCATGTAGTACTTTTTCGGTTTACCCCGGACATACATACAGACAAACAGACAAGCAGACAAAAATTGTAATAAGTATATTTTTGGCTTCGATATCGATTGTAGATCATGCATGCCCCAAGTATTCTTTTAAAAAATATTCAATGTACAGTTTTGACTTTCCTACGATTTTATTAGAAAGAAAGAAAGAAAGAAAATATTTATTTGCAAGAATATGGGTGTTACAAGTTGTTAAAAATAAATTAAGTTACCAACATATTCTACCAATATATGGTGTGCAAATATTTAAAAAAATATCATTATATAATATTACATTTAAAACTAATATCTGGTTGACCGAGCTTTGCCCGGTTTTTCACATATTTTTGGAACCAATCTTTTCTTGGACCTTGAACCTTGATAAATCGATTCCTATAGAATATATTTATTTTTTTCTACACCTGGTTGACCGAGCTTTGCTCGGTTTTTTACATACCCATATCTTGGGAACCGAGCTTTTCTTGGACCTGGAACCTTGATAAATCGATTCCTTGACCCGAAAAACCCCTAAAATTTGTGACTTTCATGAAAATCGTTGGAGCAGATTCCGAGATTCCAATTATATATATATACAAGAATTGCTCGTTTAAAGGTGTTAGATAAATTGTATCGATTTTTAGAATTATTACCGGATCGGAACGCGGCTACACACTGAGAAGATCCGGCGGAAGAAACTCAGCAGGCTGGTCTTTTTTTCTCTATTTTATGTTCTTGTTATAAATATACAAGGATGATTTCATGTTATAAAGTTATTTCTATTTTGAGTAATTTTTTTTTTATAATTTACAAAATGTTCACCATTTACAAAATTTTTCTACATTGAAATTTTTTTAAGGACAATTCAACAAACTTATATTTCTATGCATTAACATTTAATTTTATTGACTAAAAAGTCTTTAATATCATAATACGTTTTATCTAACAGCAAATCAAACAACTTTTTGCGAAATTTATTTATAGGCAATGATTTAAGATTATCAGGAATATGATTGTATATAATAATAGTCATACAATACACACTTATTGTAAAAACATTTAATTTTTGGTTAGGCACATATAATTTCTTACTATTCCTAAAATATGAGTTACTAGTGACTTCAGCATTTGTTTTAAATAGGGTCTATATTTAGTAGCATAACAATTTTTGTACTATTTTAAGTAGGCATCACGTTTTTACAACTAATGATAATTTACCATAACAACTAAACGCATAACTGTTTTCGCATAATTTTTACTAGCATAACCCTATGTAGCATAAAGATAACAGCATAATGTTTAAAGGCACACATTGAGGAAAGCATAACAATACATAAACATAATGATCAACGGCATACACTTAAAAGTCCTAATTAAAATGCAAGAAATAGGTGGATAGCAGACTGTAGCAGCATTGCATAAATAGCAAGACCAAATAGCAGACTGTATTGTAGCAGCATACTATTCCCGTAACAAGTGGGGTTGGACCAAGTCGACGGAGCCCCGCGTAGCGGGGCTCCTATTTCTGGGTGTGGGATCTAAAGAGAACCTAACTAACCTACTTCAACTGTAGCATTGGATAGCTTTGTTTCTTTGTGGTGGGGGGTTTATGCCATGTGTTTTTATAGTAAGATAACTTTAGGAAAAATAAAAAAAATGTCTAAAGACTATTATGCGTATCATCAATAGTCGAATTAAATGTAGTACAATAGATTGTTATGCTTAAAACACATTTCGCAAAAAAAGCATATGCTTAAATATATAATGACACTACATATTATGCTATATTCATTATGACAAAGTAAATCAGGAAAAAAAATATTTTTTTAACGTTTTAAACGTATCCCTTTTAAATATCTTTCGGTGCTTTTTTACAAATATGCATACCTCTAAAATGTACAAACATGGTAAGGGAAGTACCTTAAGAGACTTGAAAAGTGGTTTACAGAAATGTAACTGATTAACACCACATATTGCTCGAATACATTTCTTTTGGACCCTAAAAATTCGTACCAATTCAACAGAATTTCCCCAAATAGGAATTCCATATTGTAAATTAGAAGAGACATATCCATGATATGATAATAGGGAGGCTTTTGCATTTCCTACTTCTCTTAGTCTTTTCAAGACATAGACAAATCTATCAATCTTATTACATAGAGATTCAATGTGTGCTTTCCAATTACAATATTTGTCAATAATTATTCCTAAAAAATTGTATAATCTACATCATTTATTGATTATATGGATAAGATAGAAAATAACCAGATGGTTTTCCTAATAAAAATAAATTATCACCTATAGATACCAAAGATTTTATGGTCCGTTCCTATCCGCGTGGTAAAATGGCAATACCACACGCATAAGTCTATTGGCTACCTTACCCTCCAAACTGCAATAATAAGCATTGACGCTATCGCGACAGGAATAAGTAAGGCGGTGGTACCATATACCTCTAAGCTCGAAACTCTAGTAGGCTGGTAGTGATACGTTTGGCCAATTGGTCGCCTTTTACAACCTGCCTCGCAAAACGACAGTTGGTCTCTTCTTCAAAGTAGCCAGGACCAATACGGGGCAATCCACATTTGGTCCTGGATAAATTAGGTGAATATCTAATCTAGGATTCCAGTGGAACGACTTTCGCAACTGTAACAAACTACACAATGCGAAAGAAACAAGCCAAGGCAATGTGTAAAGTTGTGGGGTCGCTAAGTAAATCTTTTATCACATATATCATTGGATTTTTTCAGAAAAAATCGTTCATTCCCTCATCATAAGTCACTGAAATTTGACATTCACGTCAAACTCTAAAGTTTCATTCTTACCACCAGATACAGTACATATTTTTTACAGATCTGATACCAGATATGTAAAAAATATGTACTTAAATGTTGACCTGACTATCCAATAAAAATGTTTATTATGGACACCCATGCAAGGCGCATAGAAGTTCTACATTTACAAATAGCAATGTACCAAACCCATAACTAGGCTCGTTAGTACATCGTGCGGTGAACACACATTTTACGCTTCCGTACCAAAATAAAAAAGGAATCCTATTAATCCGCTGTCCGTCTGTCTGTCGCCAGGCTAATAGAATTAAATTAATATTTAAGGAATTAAATTTATATTTATTCGCCGTATTGGTCCCGGCCTCCTTTGTAGAATAGGCCAACTGCCGTTCTGCCAGGCAGGTCGTAAAAGGCGACCGAATGGCTATCGAGTCACTACCATCGTGGCTACTAGGTGGTAGAGTTCTGCATTGTCTCGCCCGGGTCTGGTACCACCGCCTTGCCTATTCCTGCCGCAATAGCGTCAGCGCTTGTCGCTGTCGTGTTCCGGTTTGGAGGGTAAGGTAGCCGGTAAACTTATGCATGTGGCATTAGACCTCGCCACAACATAGCAACGCACCATTAACATCTTTGGTGTCTATAGGCGATGGTTGACTCTTTCCATAAGGAGACCCATCTGCTTGCTTGCTATCTTATGATATATAAAAAAAAAAATAAGAAACGTGATATTTGCCGTTTTCTATAGAAACCCATCGTGTTTTTGAATAATTTATATTAATATTATAACTGCGAAAGTTTGGGTATTTGGATGGATGGATGGATGTTTGTTACTCAACAACACAAAAACTACTAAACGGATTTTAATGAAATTTGGCGCACTGGTAGGCGATAGCCTGGAATAGCACATAAGCTACTTTTTATTCCAGAAAAATAAGGTGATCCCGCGGGATTCACCAAAAAAATTTATAATGCAGCGGGTGGCACGCTGCTGCTAGTTCTAAACTAATTTCTTTGAGGTTTAACTATGAAGTTAACCAATATTCTCATTTTATTATATTTTTTTGTTTATCTTAAAATATCGTTTCCTTCTATATTAACAGTCTTTTCCCAGATAATCTGTATCAGGGTCTAAACTGATTAATTTCAATATAAGTTTACACGTTTCCTTAGATCTCATTGAATTTTTCCAGGTTTTGTGTTATTTAATATCAAACATCAAATTACTTAGATAGATTTAATCAAAAACAAATTTAAATAAAAAAGTGATATAAATTCTTATGATATAAATTCTCTCTGCCTACCCCGTAAGGGATCTGGCGTGAAGATATGTATGTATGTACGTAAATGATATAAATAAACACTGATAGGTACTTTAGATGTATTATTATTTTTAGAATTACTACAGAATCAAAACGCAACGACACACTGAGATTGACCAACTAAGATGCAAATATACAAATACATGCAGCGTGCGGCCCGCAGCGTTATAAAAGTTTTTGAGAAACCCGCGGGATCACCTAACTATTCCGGGATAAAAAATAGCCTACATGCTATTCCAAGTCAATATCTACCTGTGTGCCAAATTTCATCTAAATCCGTTCAGTAGTTTTTGCATGATTAGGTAACAAATATCCATCCATCCAAACATCCAAACTTTCGCATTAATAATATTCATGTAGTAATAGATTTATATTGTGCCTTATTTGGTTACTAAAACTACCCCATCTGTTTATTTTTGGAGTCTAGATTAAATAATCTTAATTTAACATATTTTTTTTAAATGTTATTGAATTTCTCCAGTTATACAACTGTCCTTCTTTTATTAATCCTTTCATAAGAAAGAGATAAATATGTCACGTCTCCGCCAGGGCGATGATAAATGAGCAAGACGCCTCATTAAACAGGAAAAAAGGGAGATGAGATAAAAAACGAGGTGAATAAGTAAAACTTCCATTTGTATAATTTCTACAGATTTATCCTTAATGTGTGGAGAATTAGGTGGCGGGTAAAAGTCAAGTAAAAAGGTCACTTACATTTTATGTAAAATGATTTTACTTACAAACAAATCTGAATGATGAATGGAAAGTATTTTGCCCCTTAATATTTTACTTAATTTTTTTGAAACAGGTTTTTATTTACCGTCCCGTTGGTCCAGTAGTTAGCGGTTCTGACTTACGCAATCAATGGGGCTTGGATTCGATTGCCAACAGGGATAGACGTTTATGTGATATACATAAATATTCTGACTTACGCAATCAATGGGGCTTGGATTCAATGGCCATCAGGGATAGACGTTTATGTGATATACATAAATATTTGTATTTCTTAGTTTGGGTGTTTATTAAATATATGTCAGTATTTATAACGGTACTAGCTGCAGTGTGCAGCCCGCTGCATTATAAGATTTTTTGGCGAATCCCGCGCGATCACCTATTTTTTCCGGGATAAAACGTAGCCTATGTGCTATTCCAGGTCATTATCTACCTGTGTGTCAAATTTCATCCAAATTTCAATAGTTTTTGCGTGATTGAGTAACAAACATCCATCAGAACATCCAAACTTTCGCATTTATAATATTAATTAATTAATTAATATAGATTTCTATGTATTCAAATGGTTGGCTAATACCCGCAACAAAAGCAAATGAGTTAGGTACTTTGGGGTTAGATCAATTCGTTTAATTTGACCAAATACATCTACTGTTATTATAATTATCTTGATTATTAAAATATAATCGGCGACAGATATAAAAATATTAAAAATATGTTTTGTAACTTAGGTAATTATAGACTGCCCAGGTCAGGTAACACTGAACTTCAGATATCGACCCAGGTTAAATACTTAAGAGTCATACTGGACAGTAAACTAAACTGGTCTAAACATACTGAATACAAGCTAGATAAGGCATTATTTGGCAGTGCCGCAGATTAATTGGTAAGAGATGGGGTCTTTCACCAAAAATCATGCTATGGCTATACACAGCAGTGATAAGGCCGTTAGTGTGTAACGGTTCGGTAATCTAGTGGCCACGCACCACACTTTAAACGGCGATCAACACATTACAAAGTTTCCAAAGGTTAGCATGTGTAGCCATTACAGGTTGCATGTGGACTACCCCACAGCGGCACTAGAGACGATGCTCTGCATATCACCCCTTCACCTGTTCATACAGCAGACGCCACCAACCTCGGCGGTACGTTTACAGTCACTGAGAGCTTGGAGTCATGCTGGGCAGGTAGAGGAAGGTTCTCAATCATGTATTTTTAAACATCACGATATCTACCGTTTGTCACGGCCCCAAATTATTCGGTACCTGTCAAATGTGTCTTCGACAAGAAGTATAAAATACAGTTCGCTGATGAAGGTAAGGAGGGATTCAACACTAGAGACCTTACGATCTTCACGGATGGGTCAAAGACAGGCTTAGGCTCGCGCGTCTTCTCCGAAGACCTGAACATCAAGATAGCTTGGCCACTTAGCATACACTTCAATTTTTCAGGCTGAAAGCACTGGAATAATCTTAGCCACACAGGCGATCGCAGCTAGACAGGTAACTAATGAATCAATTAGGATCCTAACTGATAGCAAGGCGGTCCTAACGGCTCTCCAAGGCAACAAAATTACTTCAAGCTTTATTGACGAATGTCATACTTCCCTAAACTACATAGGTAAGTATAATAACGTCATATTACAGTGGATTAAAGGACATAGTGACTCCCGTGGAAGTGATGCAGCTGATAAATTAGTTCGGCAGGCTTCTGATATGGCTGTGTTGGCGCTGGAACACGATGCCGCCTTGCTGGCTCGTTGGCTGTACACGAGTCTACGTTAACGCACGACCGACATGCACAATAAATACTGAGCGAGTTGACTGTGGGCAATCGAAACAGGTATTAGACAAAATGAACCCGCAGCTATCGCACAGGTTACGAAAACTAAACAAAAAACAGCTACGTGTAATGGCGCTATTACATGGCATGGTCCATTTAACAAACACATGTTTAACATGGGCCTTACAGACAGTCCTCTATGCAGAGCCTGCATGCAGACAGAAGAAACGGCCGCCCACGTCATCTTGGAATGTGAAGGCGTGGCGAACTACCGGTCAAGTACCTCAGCTCTCCGAGGCCGATCTCCGGTTGCTGGGCTTCCTGGAGGAGTTGGGATGGCAAAAATATAATCATCCTAACCACACGCAAGAAGGCGATAGTCGTCGAGTTGCGGAAACTCGCCCACGGAAAGAAAAAGCAGAAGAACTAATTGATAAAAAAACACACATATTTTAGAGAAAACAAACAATTCTTTCGTGTTTTCATAAACATCTTAAAATACACCTCATACGCAATAAGTAAAACACATTTTCCAAGTCAAAGATATTACACTCACAAAACGACGTAATATTACTTATCTTAGTAGGCATATTACTCAAAACACCATTTCATTCGTATGCTTAAAACATTTTCAAGCAATATTTACGCTGAACGAATAAGGCAAGCATACATTTGCCATTTTGTACTGTATAAAATTCTCGCGTTTTGTTCTGGGACCCTTTGAGGAATATACCATTTTTCATTCCGCCAAGCAATTTACAAAAAGCAAAAGATCGGTTAAATATGTCACTGGTGTCACTGTCATTGTGACTTCTAGGAGGTGGAGTTCCATAAGATCGTCGTCGGGTTTGACATCACCGCATTTTAAAAAGTCTGGTATTGTCGCTGTCCTATTCGAATTTGGAGGGTAAGGTAGCCGGTTAACTTATGCGTGTGGCATTACCATCCTATCACATGCGTAGCTATGCACCATTAACATTTTATTTTTTTATAGGCAAAAGTTAGAATTAGGTTCCGGCAGAATATCCATCTATGTGTTCCATGTGTTCCATCCATGTGTTGAGAGAAACAAAGGTGTAAACAGTATCTATATATTAATATGTGTAGCAAAATCTTTATACCTCTTTTCAAGACAATTACGCGAATAGTGGAGTATAAAATTTGGTACAATAAAAGTTTACATTGCGGAGGACTGCAAAAACTTAGGTGGTATTTGTGCCTTTTTTAATTGATATCCATAATAGCTGGAGGTTATCAATTTGGCTAAATTTTTTACTAGCGACCTGCTCGCGGTTTCACCCGTGCAGCTTTTATTCCCGTGGGAATATCAGAAAGGTTTATACACTAAAACCTTCCTCAAGAATCATACTATCTATTAAAAAAACCGCATCAAAATCCGTTGCGTAGTTTTAAAGATTTAAGCATACATAGGGACATAGAGACATAGGGACAGACAGAGAAAGTGACTTTGTTTTATACTACGTAATGATATGTTTGTTACGTTTCATGATAATACTACGTGCTTCTTGTTTAATACGGTTTTTGTAGTCTTACGGCGTTTAAATTATTATCAACGACTTTTGCGCTAGTTACATAATTAATTTCTCTATTAGTCGCCCTGTGGTCGAAATTCGACTGTAGACAGGCTTTAGCCGTAAAGAAAATAGTATACACGTAATATAACATACAGATAATACATTTAAAAATCTTAGGTCTCTGCAGTCCTTCCCAGTGCACAATTTAACTGTGTTCAATTTTATACTCCACCGTTTGCGTAATTGTCTTAAAAAGTAATACAAAACTTTTGTTTCACGTATCAATATAAAAATTAATATCATTGACTAACATCCATAATATCACAAGCAAATAATCTTTTTCGTATTTTAAGGTTAAATTTACGAGTACGTAAACCCTTATAAAAATAGTTAGGTATTGTCCTTTTCTAAAATATTGAGAATCATGATTAAGAAATGATATCCCAGCTGTTACTCGCATGATTCAAAATCATTACTGTCTTATGTTTAATTGAGTAAAATAGCAGTTGTAAAATATTTATTAAGGTCGGTTCCGTATTTTTTCAGTCTTTTCGTTAGAAACGTACAAAAATATAAAAATAACCAGTTGTTGCCTCTGCGGTCTGCGGCCTCTGGACCACTAGTCCAGCGTTGGCGTTGACCACATTAGGTGCGGATTCGATTCCCGGGTCGGGCACTTAAAAAAAGTGTTTTTTCAGTTTTTTTAAACACAAAGTTGCCCGGTATTGAAAAGTGCCCGGTTGGCGACAGCGGCGTGCACAAGGTTATGATATTGGAGGAGGTGATACTATGATATGCACTATGCGGAGGGGTACTCGGTCACAAAAACTTTCTTTTATAGATTTTTAGCATAGCCATAGCCACGCTACAGATCTCTAAGTCGGAAACCATGACAACAAAATAAGTCTTAGATGTACTACTATTCATGTACATCTTCTACGGCAACAATATCCCGAATCAAAGAGCCCGTTAAACGTTTCATAACTATTAACATGAAACTTCCGAGTTACATTTACTTTTTGCTGGTTTAATTGTAACTCGGGTACACACCTACCTTTAATCATAATTTGAATCTTTCCACTGAATGACAACTGTGAAAACTTGTTATTTTTAAAGTTTTAAAAATAAACACACATTTTCAACACAAACTTCACAATCAAATAACATTTAAAAAAATCTACAATTAATGCACTAGTAAAAACAAATCACTATAATTATTATAGAAACTCAGTAATAAACTTAAATGTACAATTTTTTGAATGTTTAAATCAAAAATCTTCTAAGAAAACTAATAATAAATATATGACGCAAACAAAATAATAAACAATGCTTATCACACGAAAAAAGCAAATGGCTTCGGAAAACACAAATACATTTCTCCTATTTAAACAAATAAAACCTTACTAAACAAAAATGCATAATGTGCAAACATGATTTATTAGATTTTCATCTATTAATTTTAGTCGGATAATACGCATTAGCAACAGTCAGGTTACGGACTGCCGCAGTAGATTACGTCATCACTGTTTACGAAATCATAGATGTGTGCGCTTACGAATTGAGTACAAATACAAAAATTACTACACACATGCTAACAAGTATCCTACAGATCGTGATATGCCTTACTTGGTTGAAAACTGAAGTTGCCAAACGCCTGGCAAACATTATGTTTGTGTGCTTGCAAATAGGTGCTATTTACAAAATATTTTTTTTTATTAATATATTTTGTTTATTCATTTATTATTACTATTAAATAAAGTTATGAATGGCAAGTAAAGCACTGCTTTATTGCATTTAGGGACTGCACGCCACTGGTTGGTGATAGGCTTGTCACATATCACATTTGTGGGACCAAGTATCTTCGGCTAATCGTGGGTGCACTTGTTGTACCTCTGCCTGCCTCTTCGAGGAAACGGGCGTGAAGATACTTATTACAAATATTTTATCATTATAATATTTATAGATATGGAAGTTTGGGTGATTAGATGTTTGTTGTGTACGACCGAACCGATTTAAATGAAAGAACAAGGATGAGTTCATACCTGGAATTTAAAAAGAGTGTGTTTAGTCAAATCTCCTTCATAATTTTGTAAAATTTCACTGATATTTATTATGTCTGAGAAAGGCCTGTGAAATAAGATATTACTTTTTAAATAAAGCCTTTATTTGAGCCATTTTATTTGTTGTCTATGTTTTCTTTAATGTATAATACTCAAAATATTGCCGTTTTAAACTAGACCGAATAATTAGTAAATTTTCCCCCAACTACTGCCCTATTTTGCTCTAAATATGTCATCTTTTAATAGAAAATAAAACGATTAATAATTGAAATTTTGCAAGTAAAATACCACAATTTTTACTTTAAAATCAAATATTTTTTTATTCAAACAAACCTTTACAAGTACTGTTCAATCGCCAAAAAACGGAGAAGGTTCTCAATTTGACAGGTATATTTTTTGTTAGACTACGCACACACGCATAACAGAGCAGTCCGATTTTGATAATTCTTTTTTATTGGAATAATACTCTGAGGGTGGACCTATTTAATTTTTTTTTAAAATGATGTGGTGTCGCGGGACACCAGGTAGGAACAAACTTCCTTCGGCTAAACGGCACTACTCGCTTGTGTACGCGACTGTCGCGCCTGCGCACGTCTCATTTAACGCTTTTATTCCACACATTTTTCTTACGGTTTTACTATCACATTTTTTTCAGTTCGGTCGCGCAGCAAAATCCCTATCCCCTCCAAGCCTGCCGTAAGGAACTTCGTTCCAAAAATTCAAACCATAAAGTTACGTAAATAAGTGATAAATGAACAATCAATTGTCACTTGTTAGTTACTCACTGACTTTAATGTTTGACCACGCATAAATTTTCGTCGGTGTGGCGCCATTGGTCCCATAGTAACATGTAATATCATTGATTGGTCCTAACCGCTGAAGGGTCATAGTGTGATTGAGCCAACGGGCCAACTATTGTCAGGTGACGTCATAACTGTGGAGTTCGATGACGTCACACAAGGACAAGGAAGGGGAAAAGAAAGATCTTCCCAGCCAGGCAAGGTGTACTGCCTGGGGACCGAAGTCCATTTGAGAAGCGTTGAAACTTGTATATAGTGTGTACAAGATAAATAATTGTGATATCGCGATTCAGGATTTTATTTTGAATAAATTTTTTTTTTGGTAGCGTTAGTAGATTACTTGAACCGCTAGTAGCGGTTTAATTTTTAATTAAAAAGTTACGTTGACTTGATATTTTTAAAAATTACCCTGACTCGAACGAGGGGATCGAACCCAAGCCCCGTCGATTGCGTGACGGAGCTCGGGTTCGATCCCCGACGGGGACAAACATTTGTGTGATGAGCATAAATATTTGTATCTCCGGGTTTCGGTGTTTATCTATACATATAATAAAATCGTAGGAGAGTCAAAACTGTACATTGAATATTTTTTTTAAAGAGTACTTGGGGCGTGATCTACAATCGATATCGAAGCCAAAAATATAGTTTTTAGAATTTTTGTCTGTTTGTCTGTATGTATGTCCGTGGTAAACTCAAAAAGTACTGCATGGAGTTACTTCAAATTTTGCATGAATATTAATAACAAGTCGGATCAACATATAGGTTACATATTATCACGCTATCACCTACGGGCGAGGACCTGTGCGAGGTAAACGAAGTCCGCGCGGACGAAGTTGCGGGCAACAGCTAGTTAAATATATTCTAGTATTTATATATGTATTTCTATATATTAGTATCGTTATCTTAGACCTTTGTACAACATTCTATTGGGTAGCTTTAGGACTAACATGCTGTGTTATTGAAAATGTGACAGTGTGTGGCCACGTTCCGATCCGGTAGTAATCCTTATAATGTCAACTTGTCCAAAGTACAAGCGAAAATTTATTTGAATAAAGCATTTTTGGAGTTTTTGAGTTTTATAAAAAACTCATAACGCTTCCAATATACCTTCGTACTGAACAGCTACTTGAACAGAAAAAAATTGCGATTTTGAATTCGCAGATGTGAAGTAGGCTTAAGTAATTTTGTGGCTGATTGTAAATAAAAGCCTGCCTATCAAATAACCACCGTTCTAAGCGTTCATCTTTCCTCATGTCAAAAATATATATTTAGAAACGATATTGTGATGTGTTTGTGCAAGAAAGAACCATTCATATTTCTATTTTGATACATAGTCATATCGCTGGACACAATACACGAATTGATCTCACCCTAATATATATATATATATATATACACTGTAACACACATAACAAACACTTAAACCCAGAAATAAAATCATCTATGCTCATCATGCAAAATATTTGTCTATCAAATAAACACCGTTTTAAGCATTCATCTTTCCTCATGTCAAAAATACATATTTAGAAACGATATTGTGATGTTTTTGTGCAAAAAAGAACCATTCATATTTCTATTTTGATACATAGTCATATCGCTGGACACAATACACGAATTGAGCTCACCAAAGTAAGCAAATTATTTGCTTGTTATGGGCGTGAGTCAACGACACTGATATATATAAATACTGTAAACACACATAACAAACACTTAAACCCAGAAATAAAAGCATCTGCTCGTGCAAATATTATAGGGACTGTCGGGAATCGGGTTTTGCTAAACACTCAACGGACGGGACACCTAAGTTCCTCAACGTCTTACCTAGGGCCAGTGCCACCGACATTATATTTTTCTGACGCAATAGTTTTTGTCACTGTTATGTCTCAGTTTAAAGGGTAAGTTTATGCATGTGACGTTACATCTACGGTACCCAGCATATTTTGTGTATATGGTTATTAAATAAATAAATATATTATGGCTCTCCTGTAGGTGAACAGTTGTCTGTTTTCTATCCAATATGAGCATATAATAGTGAGTTACATAGATTGCGATATTTATAAGTTTAGCTTGCTTTTTTCAAATGCATAGCTCTCTTTGTACAAATGGTTATGGCTATTCCTTCTAACATGACAAAATAACAAATTTTGTCAATAAATGAAATATAAATGTTTCACTCTTGTACAATATCGGTAAATGTGTTTCCGCCGACTTCTGAATATAATAGGGCTTCAAGATAAATATTCACAATGGGACAAAAGAGACAATTCCACTTACAAATATTTATATTTACATTGACAAAAGTACAAGTGTTTTTACGAACGCTTTAACCTCGATGTCTGAAGCCATAATGTAGTTTTCTTTTATACGAAAATTTGGCAGAAGATCAAAAGGGTTATGGGTCTGAACGAGTCGTATGAATTCGTAACTTCCGTTATAACTTACTACCGACCGTAACACTTGTTTACCATTTTAGCATTTTAATAATATTTTGAAAATATGGGCAAAGTGCGCGAAGTTTTCAGTCTACCGGAACAATTCAGCATTTGAATGTATATGTATGTAGTATTTACGTTTAAGTATTTCAGAATATCGTGGAATTTGGTAAGTAAATTAATGAAACAAATATATTTTTTAAATTCAAATGAGTTAAATCTGAGGGATGTCGAGATATAGTGTTTGTAAAAAAGGTCTAAGAAACTTGAAACTCTTAAGTGCACTGATTGAGATGAACATATTAATGATTATCGACTTATTCCTAGCAAAAACATCCACGTGGATTATTCTGCAAGTTAAAATTATCACAACGAAACGTTTTCATATCGTGTTTTTTGTTTCATTTACAGTAGCTTTCCCAAACATATTATTAATATATCCAGCTGTATTTGCAACGCCTTTGGCATGACTCACATTCATAAATAACGAATTTTGTGGTTTCTATATTAAGAATATAGAAAGATCAAATGTCGAGTAAACAAATAAGTTACTAAATTTAAAAAAAACGTTATATTTTGCGTCTATAAGTTATATATACGAAATATTATGTATAAGTATATATATTTATTTATTTATTGGAACGAAGTTCCTTACGGCAGGCTTGGAGGGGATAGGGATTTTGCTGCGCGACCGAACTGAAAAAAATGTGATAGTAAAACCGTAAGAAAAATTCGTGGAATAAAAGCGTTAAATGAGACGTGCGCAGGCGCGACAGTCGCGTACACAAGCGAGTAGTGCCGTTTAGCCGAAGGAAGTTCGTTCCTACCTGGTGTCCCGCGACACCACATCATTTTTTTTCTTTTGTACACATAGAAATACAAAACAATACTTATTTAAAAAGAAAACACATGTTCAAAGGCATGCTTATCTCTTTTTAAGACATTTCTTCCACCAATGTTAGTCCTGGGCTCCTTTGTTGAGGAATAGGCTATGCGCGTAACTACCATCGTGACTACTAGGTGGTAGAGTTCTTGCATCGGCTCGACCGGGTCTAGTACCACCGCCTTACCTATTCCTGCCGTAATAGCGTCAGTGCTAGTCCCTGTCGTGTTCCAGTTTGGAGGGTAAGGTAGCCGGTAAACTTATGCATGTAGCATTAGACCTCGCCACAAGATAGCAACGCACCATTAACATCTTTGGTGTCTATAGACGATGGTTGACTCTTTCCATCAAGAAACCCATCTGCTTGTTTGTTATCTTATAATATAAAAAAAATAAAAAATAAACCAAAACCGGCAATACAGGTTGTTGAAGAAATTACAAGATATAAATAGCAGGCATGGTGTACATCGGATTAAAAACTAACAATAACAAATTTTAACAAAACAAACAAGGATAAATGCAAGGTAAAATTGTTTTTTTTATCATTTCAATAAAAGTGACAATGAGACCAAATCTAGAATAAAAAATCTTGAGAGGTGTCAAGGGACACCCGGATGGAACGAAGTCCCTTTTATTATTATTTACAAAAAACCTGTATACACTCAACAAAAATAATCGTCGCGACACCCCACTGTTCTATGCGAAATAGAATTTCGGCACCCGGTTGAATTTCGGAACCCGGTCGAATTTCGGCACGCGGTCGAATTTCGACCCAAGGTCGAATTTCGGTACCCGGTCGAATTTCGGAACCCGGTGGAATTTCGGCACTCGTTCGAAATTCGACTGTCCGTCTAAATTCAATTTTTCGTCGAAATTCGACATTCGGCCGAAATTCTGTATAAATGTCGAACATTTGGCACTAGAAAAAAAGTAAACTCAATCAAATAGTAGATAGACTCTTTCACTTTCAATGCACGAGCTAAAGGGAAGTGGCTGGATATTTCTGTGCTTACAATACCTTACTATAGCAAAAAGTGTCGTGACAACTTTTCGTAAGAATTTTTTCCGTCTAGCCCCCTTTCACAACGCGCGATAAGGAACTTCGTTCCAAAAATTAAAAGTGAGAAAGTGAATGAAAAGAAAATACGAAGTACAGAAATATTAAAATTATTCACTATAAAGCGGCAAATAGTGCTGCCTGACCCTAACTTTAAAATAGCCTAGAGTCTGGATATCCTGAATATGTCTTAGAAGATCATTCCATAAATTAGCTGCGTGAACAGCAAATGACTTGCCATAAAATTTTGTATTAAACTTCGGTATAGAAAAATACTTTGGGGTGATGCAAGAGCACACCGGCCAATCACTACAAGGAGCCAATGTAAATCTGTCAGAAAGATATGTAGGACATGACTTATGCATTGCGTTGAACAGGACATTCAAAACATGCGCATTTCGACGCTGGTGGATACGAAGCCAATGTAATTGTTTGCGAAAACTCGATAGTGAAATGTTTGAAATTATATTGAATTCGAGATTTACAACAAAACGCATTTGAATTTGAAAAGCCAGTTCGCCAAAAGTCAACTTAATATGTAAGTTGCACAGGATAGGCCAGTTATCTTTTGGTTTTCATATAATTATTAAAATATTAGGTATTTGGTTTTAAGATTGATCAGTTAACTATCTGGGACAAAAATAATCCAGGTGTAATTCGATCTGTCAAGGCGGCAAAATGTAGGCCGCGTTTCTGATCCGGTAGTAACTCAAAAAATGTTGACTCGTCAAAAGTGCCTGTAAAGGATAATTTGAATAAAAATGTTTTGACTTTGACTTTGACTTTGTAGTTAAGAACAACCATTTAAACTTTCAAGCATTTGAAGTCACAAATTTCTCATTTGTCATATTGGTCTAAAATGAAAGCTATCTTTATACTGGCATAAAATAAAGTTTTACATCAAAATTTTGACACTCTACTACTAATTTTGGATTTAATGAAGTTTTAATGATATTATAACCGGTCAAGTGCGTGTCAGGTTACGCGCAATGTAGGGTTCCGTAGTTGGCTATCACGATTCACGATAATGCGGACTAAGAAGAAAGCTTTTTTTATTTTTTCATACTAAGAAATTTTTACCTATTTAACGACCATGACGCACTTTGCACTACAGGTTCACCGAATGTGAAAATTCCTCCAAGTGCATTTCATAAGTTGGACGAATATTACTCGTAACTTATAAAACCTACGTAGTTGTGATAGCTTTACAGTTAAATTCATTATGCATATTCGGACCAAATTACAGCTTTCTTGAATGAATAAACTCTGAGCTAGGCTGCGGATGGACGGACCGACGGATGAACGGATGGACGGACGGACTGACATGGCGAACTTGTAAAGGTTTTTACTTTCTAGTTAACTTCGGAACACTAAAATCAAAATGTAAATGTTTTTTCGTGCAGCCTCCGGCAAGGGATTAAAAAAGTAATAGAGATTTTTTTGCAATTCTTTGAAAACTGTAAAAGTGTAAATTTGTAGTTTAATAAGTGTAAATTTGTAATTTGTTCAGTGTAAAATGTGTAGAACTTAAAATTTTACATGAAAAAGTTTCTACAACTTTTTTCCTCCATTCAAGACTAGCTGGGTTCGAATAAAATTTTACCTTCAAAGGGGTGAAATCGGGGATAAAAGTCTTAAAAATTTTATTCCTTGGACATATTTGCATAAAAAATCGTATGAATCGAGTATGGCAAAAATAATGAGTTATGTATTATTTAAAAATATTATTAAAAATTCAGCCTCTAATAATATGCATTATTATATAATAAATAACAAATAATAAGCATTATTTAAAAATTCAGCCTCTTAGAGGGTAAAACAGGGCATGAAAGTTTTATATAAACGTACAGGCCAAACCCTTAGGGCTAGAGACTTAAAAATTTCGCACAAGTATTATTCGCAGCTTAAATTCTGCCCAGTTACCTCAGTAGATGGGAAGCAATCCTTTTCCACTATGAAGTATATTTTGAATGATCGAAGACACGATTTTACTGCTGAACATTTGGAACAAAACTCGATTGTTTACATACTCGATTGTTTACATACTCGATTGTTACATAAATTTGTAGTGTAATATAATGCTATCTTTTTTATCTATCACCTCTATCAATGGATAATTTACTAATTGTATGCTGCTTTTGAAATATAAAAAAAACTTTTTTGATTTAGGAACCAAAAAAATATTTTTTTTTACTTGTACACTTACCTATCATTTAATTTTGCATATTTTATTTATTTTCATTCTTATTTTATGCATAGTTTAAGCATTTGTATGCATATAATAAGCTTTTATGTTGAATATACTTCAATTCTTACCCATAAGGAATAAAAATAATATTAATATAAAAAATATATAATATCTTGCGAGTCAGTATTCATTACACAATTCCAAGTTGTCTTATATGTGTGAGTTTTATAGAATCTTTTAGTATATCCCTCGTGTCTGACAAACTGAGAATCGTGCCGGATAAATATCTAATCGGTAATAGGGACAGTGCTCTCAGAATCCGACGCTATGAGCCCCGAGAGATCAGAAAATGCAATCGCAGTGTATGAGCTTTGGGATGAGATTCGACGTGCAGAACTTTTAATGCATTGGCGTTTTTGCAATGAGTTTGTAATACCATATTATAAACTAAAAATATACCAGGTTCTACCTATGTTTAATATCTATGAATAATATAATATACATAAAGTGTATAGAAACTAGCCTTTTTTGTTTGGCAGCCTAATACAATCATATACATATTATACGCTATTGTTTAGCAGATATAGATATAGAAAATGGTCCCACGAACAAACTTTTTTTTTAATAACAACTTGCATTTTTTGTAAACAGCTACGTTTTGACGAGACAATCATTTCTATCTTCGAAAAATCTGGAATTGGGTAACTAATAAAGATAGATAAAAAAAACTTGAGAGGTGTCAAGGGACATCCGGATGGAACGAAGTTCCTTTCTATTAATTTACAAAAAACCTGTATACACTCAACAAAAATAATCGCCGCGACACCACACTGTTCAATGCGAAATAGAATTGAAAATATCTGGCTTGCTTTCTATAAGAGAGAGAGAGAGAGAGAGAGAGAGAGAAACATGCGCACGCCGCACAGCTTACAATAGCAAAAAGTGTCGTGACATCTTTTCGTAAGAAATTTTTCCGTCTAGCCCCCTTTCACAACGCGCGATAAGGAACTTCGTTCCAAAAAGAAAAATTTTGAGTGCCGAACTAAGAAAAGTTTCTATTATACGTGTAGTACCAATAAGAAGTGTCCTGGCATAAACTGATACTTATCAAGTCACCTACTATAAACACGGACACTGATAAAGCCTTTACAGCTTATAGACCTTTTCGACCGAGCCTTTAGTGGGTACTTGGAAATTATTCACATACCGGCCTTTATGTATAGTGATATGAAGTGCTCAAGCAATTTGTGTCAAAGACGTGCCGTTATTGCCTGATTTAGGCTAGCTCTATGGGATGAATTCATTAGCATTAGTAATGACAGTATAATCTATACATTAATACGTGAAGGCAAAACTTTGGATCCCTTTTTAAGACAATTTCGCGATCAGTGGAGTATAAAATTTGGTACAGTTAAAGTTTACATTGCAGAAGACTGTAGAAACCTAATATTTTTAAATAAAATGCATTAGAAATACATTAAATTAATTAAAATAAACATTACACATACTAAGTTCACGTGACATACATTATAGTATACACACATGTATGTTAGTATACGTTTACGTTAGTATAGTTTACGTTTACGTTAAAGTCGGCTGTCAAATTTAAAAGAGATCTTATTGTTTAGTCTATAGTTGAATTTCGGTCACAGGTGATCACTCTAGTATTTCCATTTCTTTTATTTTCTCTGTGACAGATCGACGCCCATGTAATTTTGTGTTGTTTACGTTAAAATTTCTTACAAATAATACTGTACTTCATGGACGGGTAGTGATGTGCTATACGTAATGATTACTACAGGAGCTATATCAATAAACGAAACACGATAACGGACCCATTTTTTTTACAAAATGTAAGAAACTAAACTACTGCCGGATTGTACAAATTTATGAACTATAATGTTATATTATATATAAAAATAATATGTATAAATTTCTTTGTTTAGCCATTTGCGCTGATACGAAACTCTCTTCGATGCTTAGCAACGAATTTTTATTGTCTGTTCGTGTAGTTCAATAGCATTTTGCATATGGAAGGCTACGATAAATATCCGCTATATGTGATAAACATTATTTTTAATTAAAATCATGTTTTAAGAAGTCACCCCGTGTTAGTCCGGTTGTTGAAGAAAAGTCTTTATGCTGTTCTGCCAGGCAGTTTGTATGAACAATTTATTGTGCGAACGATTGGATATGCGAATCACTAATCCTGCCGCTACAGCGTCAGCTCTTGTCACTGTCGTGTTCCAGCTTCAAGGGTAAGGTAGCCAGTAAACTTATGCATGTGGTATTAAAACCCCGCATAGCAATGCGCCATTAACATATTTGATGTCTATGGACGATGATTGTCTCTAAATTTTTTTTTTAATTATTTTTTTTATTTTTTTATATTTTTTTGTGTTATAGCACTCACCCCATGCTTGGGAAAACTGGAAAAACTTTAAAAACAACAAAGAAAAATATCGTCATGCGGGGATTGAACCTGCGACCATTTCCCTAAGGCCGGAACGCTCTCCCACTGAACTAGTGTCGACAGGCTTGTCGTGTCGAAATTCTTCTTTGCTATCGACGTAATCGATCATATAGCAAAGAAAAATTTCGACACGTCGAGCCTGTCGACACTAGCTCAGTGGAAAAGGGGACGGCTCTCGGCTTTAGGGAAATGGTCGATGGTTGTCTCTTTCCACCAGGAGAGCCGTCAGCTTGTTTGCTATCTAATGATTGTTGACAATATTTTAAACAAACATTTATTAATTACAATGAGTACTCATATGCGATCTAAATTGTATCAAAATAAAGATGAAGTGTTAATTCTTTACTTATTATTAAAATAACTCGTATGTAGGTATATCTTATAAAATATTTAGAATTGTTAATTATTTAACATATTTTAAATTAATATTATTTTTTGTCTGTAAATAAAGTCAACTATTTGATAAGGTAATAATTAAAGTCAATAATATACTGGAATAAAATCTTATAAAAGGCCTGTCAGATATGTTTTCGAGGCATTCGTGTTGGTGAAATTGAGAAGTGAAGTGTCGTTACTCGTAATATACAATAAAGTGTAATCAGTTTTGTATTTTCTATATAATATTAATATTTAATATAATTCGATATTCCGTCAGTTGTTGTTTAAAAAAAAGTATCTTCACGCCCGTATCGCCGAACGGTAGGCAGAGGTACAACAAGTGCACCCACGATTAGCCGAAGATACTTGGTCCCACAAATGTGATAGGTGGCCAGCATATCGCCAACCGGGCACTTTTCAATTCCGGGCAACTTTGTGTTTCTCAGAAAACTGAAATTACATTTTTTATGTGCCCGACTCGGGAATCGAACCCGGGACCTCATGTGGTCAACGCCAATGCTGGACCACTAGACCACAGAGGCGATTTATATTTATATAATTGTTGTTTAAATTATTAAATATTATACCTTTTACCAAATGGAGCGAACATGATATTAAAAAACTCTACATACATTTTAACGCAAACGAAGTTGCGGGCACAAGCTGACCACAGTATACTGGAGACTAACAGTAGTCAATCTACATACATGTGATGTTCGAGCAACGCACACATAGACACCTCTCACGGACGCGATATCTCGGAATGGTTCGGGACAGGGAAAGATCAACTTCCTTTATATTTTATACATATTTGTGTTATAGTGGTCTAGTGTCGGAGTTGACCACATGAGGTCCCGGGTAAGATTCCTGAGTCGGGCATTTCTAAAATGTGTTTTTTCAGTTTTCTGATAAAAACAACGTTAACCGGGATTGGAAAGTGCCGGTTGGCGATAGGCTGGCCACCTATCACATTGTGGGACCAAGTATCTTCGGCTAATTGTAGGTGCACTTGTTATACCACTGCCTACCTTTTCGGAGATACGGGCGTGGATATACTACATATTTGTGTTACATATTTGTTAAGTCCATTATTATTTGCGTAGTAGGGTTTTGCAGCGTTTTGCTCGGGCCACTTTTCGTTTTGCGTCGCATTACGCATCACTTTTAATGTTCCAGTTCAGATGATAATGTCGGCGCTAAACGCATTCATCATTTCTGCCTCTCTAAACAGTTAGCAACGCAAAATTAACTTTGTTGTTTATAAACAAAATTGGTTTCCTAATATTTATTAAATAACTAGCTGACCCGGCAAAGGTTGTTCTGCCTTTTTAACTACTCTATTGTGTTAACAGTATAATTCTAGGCTCGGTAAGATCCAAGAGCGTTTAGCGAATGAGTATTTTGAGCAGAACGCTAATAGCCTTGGTTTCATTAATGAGCGTCTAACGAACGAGTCTGCCGAGCAGAAGGATCATAGAATTGGTGCCATTAAGGAGCGTTTAGCTAAGAAGCCCATCGAGCAGAGAGCTCATGGATTAAAAGTAATACGAAACCGTACAGCAGTCGAGTCTGCTCAGCAACTTGAGAACCGGCTAGCGGCGGCGCGTCAGCCGTTACAAAGACTTCGTCCAATTACTGAGCGTAATTTTATTATCAACATAAATCAATATGCTGAAGTACCATTTACAATGTGTAAGAAATTATTGTATTCAAAACAGCAGACATCATTAGACACAGCACGTTTTGATTTCCTCCCGGAGGAGCTGCCGTTGCTCTACTACAATAAAAAAAGTTCTTTTGCAGGCCTACTGGAGCAACATAGAAGTTATGTCTTTACCTCCTGAACTGACCAACTTTACAGACGTAGAACAAAGACTTTTGTAAAGAACAGTTCCTTTTATAACTACGAGTAGTTACCACCCGCACCAAACTGCTCGTCAACAGGAACCAAACGAGCCCAATCTCGATAGAGTTGTGTCATTTGATTACTGAGCTCCTATGGCTACCTTTTGGCTTTATCATCGGACCCTGGAGGATCCTAGTTACCAACAAGCACCAAAGTACTCGTCAACACGAATCAAACAAGCTCAAACTCGATAGAGTTGTGTCGTTCAATCACTGATCTTCTATAGCCACCTTCCGGCTTCATCATCGGAACCTGCAGGATCATAGTTACCACCAAGCACCAAAGTGCTCGTCAACACCAATCAATCGAGCCCAAACTTGACAGAGTTCTGTTAATTAATTACTGAGCTCCTATGGCCATATTTTGGCTTTATCATCGGATCCTACAGTATCCTAGTTACCACCAAGCACCAAAGTTCTCGTCAACATAAATCAAATGATTCATGTTGACGAGCAAGACGATGACGAGAAATCAATTTAATTACTGAGTTCCTCTATTCACTTTCCGATTCCATCATCAGATCAGCTTTATGTCATACCTAAATAAGTTTTCATTGTCATCCAATTTACATACGTATACAAAATTTCAGCTCAATCGGTAAGTGGGAAGTAGATCACTTGCGAGATTTGATTTCAGATATCAACATATATAAAATAAATAAATAATGCTCATAAAATAAAAGCTACTCAGCCTACCTGAATCAATTTTTTATGTGACCAATTCGAACCCATTCCGCATCAAACAAAAATAACCACGTAAAACGGTTCAGTAACCTAGGCGAAGTCGGTGTACATACATAAAAAAATATATACCGGTCGAATTGAGAACCTCCTCCTTTTTTCAAGTCGGTTAAAGAAATACATGTCACAATCTAACCATATAGGATTTTGCTGGACTAACGTATCTTCTGTTACAAAACTTTTATTTCTTTGGATATAATAAATTAATTAATGTTTAATTTGTAAGAATATTGTATTTACATTTGTTGCTAGCACTATTATTTAATGCTATCAGAACTAATATATTTTAAGCGAAAGGCTCTTAAGTATAATAAAAATAAAAGATAAAACAAGACATTACAAATTGGATCCGGATCGGAGTCGGATCCGCCAAATACCAACTGGAGACACTTGAGGCGATAGAGAGGCGTGCCAAGAGGCCCAAGGCGGATCTGGTAGGCAAAATACTGCAGAGCCTCGCTCATCGCCGAAGAGTGGCTAGTTTATCGGTTTTTTATTGGATACACTTTGGAGAGTGCGCTGCGGAATTGCACGACTTGATTCCGCCGTCGCCGTTTTTTTATCGATCGTCGAGGCGCACAGATTCTAGGCATCGTTATATGGTGGACGTTCCACGTACCCGGACAAAGCGGTTTGACTCAACATTCTTCATTTGAACCGCAAAGGACTGGAACATGCTTCCTGAGTCTGTGTTCCCGGACGAGTACAATCTAGGGATCTTCAAGAGAAGAGTGAACAGGTACCTTCTAGGGAAGCGCGTTCCATCTTAGGCCGCATCTTAGCTTACCATCAGGCGAGATCGTGGACAAGCGCTTCCCTATCGATAATAAAAAAAAATTAAAATTACTTTAATTATAAATTACTTAACTGTAAAATTACAAAAAGACACAAAACGTGAGAGTAAAGCGATACTTACACGTTATACTAACAATGTTAGCAGTGTTTCGAACGGAGGCACACGGTCGAATGATCATGGCTAGCTTTGCATGTTCTTGTAGTCGATTTACATGCATGGCAAGCCTCCACAAGCATACACAAGTGTCCACAAGCACAAGCGTGTAAACAGGGTGTTTGCCTTGGCTCGCTTGTCTTGGGAAGGCTTGTCGCCGATCGGCTCGGGTCTCATTTACATGCCTGGCGAGCCTCTACAAGCGTCTACAAGCACGAACGTGTAAACAGGGTCTTTGCCTTGGCCCGCTTGTCTTGGGAAGGCTTGTCGTCGATCAGCTCGGGAGTCATTTACATGCTTGGCGAGCCTCCACAATCGTCTACAAGCAGGAACGTGTAAACAGGGTGTTTGCCTTGGCTCGCTTGTCTTGGGAAGGCTTGTCGCCGATCGACTCGGGTGTCATTTACATGCTTGACGAGCCTCCACAAGCGTCCACAAGCGCGAACGTGTAAACAGGTGTTTGCGTGTGCTTGGGAAGTAGGAACGTTTGTGGCCGACCCACTCGGATCTCGGCTTTTGAATACAGATCAAAGGAAGTATGCGCCAAGCGCCCGCCATGCATTTATACGCTGGCACAAGTTTAATATTGCTCAGTATATATCAGTTCCCCGTGTTGGTCCTGGGCTCCTATGAAGAATAGGCCAACTGCCGTTCTGCCAGACATGTCGTAACAAGATAGCAACGCACCATTAACACCTTTGGTGTCTATAGGCGATGGTTGACTCTTTCCATCAGGAGACCCATCTGCTTATTTGCTATCTTAGAATATAAAAAAAATATCGCTCACAAGCTTGCGCTGAACGGAAGTATTTGCGCTGCGCTATATACCACCAAGTATCGATCATTAGTTGGTCAAATAATGAAATAATGGCGTTTCTCGAGGCATATCAAAACGTACCTTGACAACTTGCCATTCTGCCAGGCAGTACCGACGTGAAAGACAAAAGGCCACCACCATGGTGATTACTAGGACGAATATCTCGCCTGGGTTATGGCACCGGTAGCCGTTAGAATGATGCATGTGGCATTGGTATCCCGCCACATCGTTAACAACGTACTATTAATGTCTTTGGTGTCTATATGCAATGGTTATCCTTAACTCAGTAGAATTATCTGCTTGTTTGCTATATTTTGATATAAAATAATGCTATTTTATCACTTTTTTGCTAGAGATGGGCAAAATGTGGTTTGAACAGAATTCTAACTTCGGCCAAATATTCGGTCAAAATAAAAATTTAAATAAATAAATAAATATTCACGGGACAAATTACACTTACAGATCTAACCCTAACGGAATCAAATTATTTGCTTGTGTTATGGCTGGTGTTAGTCAACGATACTAATACATAGAAATACATATATAAATACCGGAATATATTTAATAAACACCCAAACCCGGAAATACAAACATATACGCTCATCACACAAATGCTTGGACCCGTCGGGGATTGAACCCAGACCTCGTTGATTGCGTAGTCAGGCTCACTAACCACTCGAACTTCGGCTTAATTTTGGCGTGTTTACTCGAGAGCAACACGTCATCACTTTTTATGAATTTACTTAAATTATTTTATATATCGGTAATGGTTTTCGCAGCGCACGCAAAATAATTACTTATCGGCAAAGTTTTAATACTTAGGGGTACATTGTTACAATTTAGGTAGATATCTCTAATTTTTTTGAATATATAATATAGCCTATGTTACTCGGGGATGATTTAATATCTTTCAAATGGTGAAAGAATGTTTCAAATCGGTGAATCAAAATAGAAATCTTTGTTCTTTATATTAGTATTTTAGTATATTTCAGTCAAAATAGTGCAAATAGTGCAAGTCAAATAGTGTGGGTTCGTAATGTGGAAGTAAGCCTTAAGTGGAAGTAAGGAATATTAGCCTTGAAAGTGTTGGTGTAAAGATGAGAAAAGGCATGCTCAATTGGTTCGGACATGTAGAAAGAATGGTAGATGAAAGGTTAACATAACAGATATACAATGCGAATGTGGAAGGATGTAGGTACTGGGGAAAACCAAGACTGACATACTATGATTAGATTGATCGAGTACTGTCCGAAGGTGGTGTCAAGAATCTTTGCAACCGGCGTGTGTGTGTGAAGAGAGTGATGAATGTGGAGGAAATGAGACAAGCCTGCATGAATCGTGGTGTATGGCGCTCGGTTGTCTCTGCCTATCAAGTAAGGGATCTGGCGTGAAGTATATATGTATGTATGTGTATGTAAAATAGTGCAAGTACTTAGGTACTTTTTTTCTATTGCCGAAGATTCGGCGGAATGTCGAAATTCAGCTCAAGCTGCCGAAATTTGGTTAACCCAATTGTAAAATGAATTTCGGCCCTATTTCAGCACATCCCTACTTATTTATGATATATTTTTGAAAAATAAAAAAAAAGTTGGAAAAAAACTATTTTCAGTCGTAGTTTTTTTAAAACACGCAATAAAGCTTCGGTAATAATATATGGTTGTGAGGTGGGGTTCCATTAATCCATTTTTTCGTTATCTTTGTTTTTGTTTATATTTCGAATAAAAATAACTATGTCAAACCAAACGCATTAGACAACATAATTATAGCGCCCATCGTGACTGCTTGTCCAGACCACACTAACGCACTCACAAGCGTGTAAATGACATCAAAACGTTTGTGGAGGCTTGCCAAGACTCAGAGTTTGTGGAGGCTTGCCAAGCCCTTACAAGCATGTATACGTACCATTAGATGCACCAGTCTTCACTTGTCAGCCTACTTGATGACGTCACATCCGCATGATGTAGTTTGATATGGGTGCCGCACCCCATCAGCGAGATATTTTACAAACAATATATTTTTGGAACGAAGTTCCTTACGGCAGGCTTGGAGGGGATAGGGATTTTGCTGCGCGACCGAACTGAAAAAAATGTTATAGTAAAACCGTAAGAAAAATGCGTGGAATAAAAGCGTTAAATGAGACATGCGCAGGCGCGACAGTCGCGTACACAAGCGAGTAGTGCCGTTTAGCCGAAGGAAGTTCGTTCCTACCTGGTGTCCCGCGACACCACATCATTTTTATATCATAATGATTCCTACACACTATGTCAGCGGCACAGTCAGTGGGTTTATGCCGCGCGAGTATGACGGCTTCAGAGAATCATTTCAGTTGTGACAGCTGAGTAAATTGTCAGAGTTGGTGGTGTAGTCCCTTTGTGTTTCTAGCTGTGAAAGATAGACGACGAAGCCGTTAACATCGCCATCGCGGCCTTAGTATTTTTTTAATTAACAGAAGACTCAACAAAAGAAAAAGATTTCGGTGCATCCGAGTTAGCAACGCAGAATTTGACATAATGGCACTGTCATGACAGAAAACTAGGAAAAGATGATGTGGGTTTTCGGTTCTTATTTAACAGCGTATTTTTGGATTTTTAAGTTAACTTGATTAGACTACGATTTAAAAAGAAGAAAGATATAATTATGCAGCGGAATACTAAGGCATATATAGAATACAAGTTATAAGCACATGTAAAAAAAAACACTGAAAAAACATACATATAAAAATAAAGTATAATAAAAACACACACACACACACACACACACACACACGCACGAACACACGTACGCACGTACACACGCACGCACGCACGCACACGCGCACGCACGCACGCACGCACGCACGCGCGCACGCACACACACACGCACACATACACCATGTCTATATCATGTGTATGTCCCACGGTGCCGCTAAAAAGGCTTTAACTCAGCGTCTGCTAGATATATTAAGCCTGGCACTGGTTTTCAGTTAGGCCCATAATGAGTCACGGATGTGAAACTATTAGTGCGTCCGTCCATTTATTTCTTTTTCTGTAATCTGCGTTTCTGGAATTCATTTCGAAGATTTGTCGTAAAAACATGTTTTTGTGCTCGTTGCACCCTTGCGAAGCTGGGGCTGGTCACTAGTACATACTATTTTCCGCCCACCAGTCATTTTAAATATACATCAGTTTACTAGACTTCGAAAATTGGGTCAAAATTTGCTCAATTATGTCAATTATAAGTCTGAAACTAAATAATATTTCAAAATAAATTTAAAAGAGAATAATAAAAATAGCTGCACCGCAATTTACACTTTCCAGAATAAAAATTATCATTTGTGGTTACCCCCGCGTTGGTCCGGGCCCCTTTGCAAAATAGACCATATTCCATTCTATCAAGCTGTTTGTAAAATGCTAACAATTTGCTATGCACGTCACTACCACTATGACAATTATGTCGTAGACATCTGCAACATCTCGCCCAGGTCTTGGTACCACCGTCTTACCTATTTCTACCACAATTGCGTCATCTTGCCATACAGATAGCAACGCATATATAACAACGATAGTCATTAACAATTTTGGTGTCTATGTTCGTTGGTTGTCCTTTGTTGGTTATCATTTTCTTTGGTATAGTAATACATAAGACTCGTCGATATATTGAATTATTAAAAAAAGTTTTCCCTAAAATATAAACATGTTATGTAAAAAAAGACGCATTAAAGTTATTTTATGCAAATGAATAATTTACTGTAATCAAGCTGTTTTTGTTATTAATTAAATTTACAGTTGTTGATTATAAATTAAACTTCTCTAAATTTTGAAACAATTGAAAACTCATTTCCTTTGTGACTGCTATTTTCAAACAAATAAATCATTCGAAACTTCCATGGCCAACAATTTTAGAAATACAAGCTTATTTCTGTCTTATTCCAATCAAATTATAAACTAGGATTAACTAAATTACGTTGAAGTTGTAATTGAATTAGAAATGCCGGCGTTATTATACGCTTATCCTCACCATCTGTATCTATAGAGACACTCTATATGATCTCTATGCCCAAAAAACTTACAATCACAGTAAAGAGTTCTTAGATTATGTTAATAAATATTAGAAAGTATTTAGAAAAGTGTGTGTTATAGCAAAATCTCAACATATAAGCAATGAAATTAAAAAATCTAGAGATAAGCAAAAAAACAGCATGGAGAATCATTAATAGAGAAATCAGTAACGTCAAAATGTACGATTCAGATTACAAAATTAATACCAATTAGGGCTTGATAACTTCTGACTTAAGTGTTGTGAACAAATTTGAAATTTTTTTAGTAACATTCCAATTAAAATCAAACAAAATCTTTTTGAAAAAAAAAACAGAATTTACCACTAGGCTCTTTCTCTTTCAAACTTAGACATGTAAATACATGCGACATATTGAATACATTTAAGTCACTAAAACTAAAAGTAAGTGAAGTTATTTGGGGTAAGTCTGTGAAATTTGTCAGTTCTATTATTGACACAATAGCCCCTTATTTATGTGATATTTTTAATAATTGTATTAACGAAGGAACTTTTTTCAGATGTTATGAAAATTACTAAAGTTGTGCCACTCTTTAAGAAAGGCGAGAAAGAAGATCCTTCAAACTTTAGACCCATAGCCATTTTGCCAGTCTTAAGTAATAATATCTTTGGAAATATTATATTTAGACAAATGGTAGCATACTTTAATCTTAATAAATTATTCGTTAAGCAACAATACGGATTTACAAAAGACAGATCTACTATAGATGCGGCAGCAAAATTACGATGCCATAGCTGTTTTCTGTGACTTATCGAAAGCTTTCGACTTTTTTATTATCGATAGGAAAGCGCTTGACATCGATTTCGCCTGACGATAAATTAAGATGCGGCTTAAGATGGAACGGGCTTCCCTAGAAGCCCGTTCCATCTTAATCCTGTTCACTTTCTCTTTAAGATCCTGTGATGACTGACAGGATGCGTAGATCCACTCATCTCTATGACTGTGTAGATCATCGCATCTTACTAACTAAGCTAGTACATTACAGTCTTAGTAATGGTGCCCTGAATGTAATAGAATCATTTTTGACAACCAAAATAAAAAAAGTTCAAATTAATGGTGTTCATTCTAAAGGTTCATATGTTATTGTTCACAAATGGGTGTGCATTAAGGGTCGATTTTAGGACCTCTTATTTTTCTTATTTATATAAATGACTTGCCACTAGTTGTTCCAAATTTGTCCAGACATCCCATTCATGTATTGCCTATCCTGAGACATAAGATGTTAAGTCTCAGTGCCAGTAATTACACTGCCTGTCTTGCCCTTCTGTCCGAAACACAGCACAGCTGTTTCACGGGAGAAATAGACAAGATGATGATGTATTGTTTTCCCGATATTTCGGCGCTATTGCAAACACCGTGATCACGGGGGAACTGGAGTATCACGGGTAGTTGAACTATTATGAGCAGACAAGCCTGTCTACCCTTTTTCTTATTCGTTTGCCCGTACTACTGGAACTCGCACGAAAGTCACTTTGACAATACACACTAACCACATCACTAGATTTATTTGGACATATCGATTATCTTTTGTTTTTTATTGCACTGATCACTGGATTTCACGATCCCGACAATTTCAACCTGTCTTCTCGGTTGAAATTCGGATGTTTTTTAATTTCAATTACTTCTTTCACTAACCGTGGAATGTAATGGCGTTCTGTCGAATACGTGTGGCCTATGTAATTCAATCCAGTGATTAGGGCCCATCATTAAAAATGTCTAATTTCAAAATTTCAACGTAAAATTAATACGTTGAAGTATTGCCGCGTAATGGAAAAGTGTATGTGTGTTTGTTAGTAATGATTTTTCTAGTGGAGATAGTTGAAGGGATGGATGGACATAGGATACTTGTTGTCTCTTTCTAACCCCCCATTTCCCTAAAATGGGGGGTGGAAATTTGTATGGAGCATTTCGCAATTTTCAAGGTAAAAAGCTAAACGCGCGGAGTATTTTTGAGTAACAAGAAAGCGCGAGCGAAGCCGCGGGCAAAAGCTAATAAATAAATATATTTATTTCTGAATTCAATTAAATGACATCAATCGCGTTTCGATCGTCAAGCTGTTTAAAAGTCATGAAAGGTTTACATACGCGCACACGCACACACCCACACGCTAACACGCGCACACACCTGAGAATCTCTCTCCATCTCGACCTGAGACGCATAAGGTCTAATGTCGAGATCAAAGTAAAATAACTTTAATAGTCAGCTGAAATTGGTATCTCGCGCTCTTTCTAAGCATATAACAATCATAATTCTATCTCTTTTTATTCTGGTAAATATACAAATGCATAAGGTCGAATCTGACATTTTTTTTAATTTATATCGTGATATAAAGCCTAATAGCAACTATAGTATTTATGCTTAAAATTTTGGTTTATTTAGAAAGTCGAATATTGACTTCAGCTGTTATGGTTTTAAATTATTTTACGCATCAGGGACGGACTATTGTGTCATTCAACTTTATCCTACAAGGATTAGTGGTAAAAATAATACGTATTGTCAGATAGAATTTCATGCGTCTTGGAATTAAATAATCCGATGTCGTACCTTGAGATATAGTGTTATGCCTCGAAAATTTTATTTGTTTGGTTAAGGTCTACAAACATAATTAGTCCTTATGCCTTTAAATAGTGCGACTTTATCGTTGTACTGGAATGGATATGCAAAGAAGAAGCACTATTCCATTGACTTCGTGACCGCAAACTGACGCGATAGAATTACATGGGATATTATCACCGGTCACTCGACTGCTTTCGGCGCCACGGTGGCTTGATCTATCAGCGCACAGCACCGTGCGCGTACCGCGTAATATGTTTTGTTTTCAACTTACAAGTTATTCACGCGTGAGTCGTTATTTGTGCTGAATTAATAGTGAATTTAATTACTTCTGATTTATTTAATTTAGTCTTAGCAATGGATGGCGAAGATCAGGTGAGTAAAAAACCTTTAATAGGTATCTACTAAATAAATTTTGTATTATCAAATCGTTTGGTGTGAATTAGTGATATTTTATCGGTTATAGTTCTTATTTAAATATGTTATGAACTTACTAAGCTATATCTACTTTGTTTTTTTTTTCCAGGACGTTACATTCACCCAATTACTCAATAAACGACGCAAACTAGCCAATCTTCGAAATTTGATTTAGTTTCGTAGTACCCAAGCTAAGGCTAGCGAAACGAATGCTTTAGTGGCCGGTAAGTTAACTACTTACATTCCTACTCGTTTTAGAAGCAAATTGGTACAAGTAGGTATACAAAATTACAATCAAATTGTTTTGTTTTTATAGAGAACGGCAACAACAAAATCTATACAAAAATCCAATTGCGGAGCCAAGTTATTGTCATGAGAAGACAAGACATGAAGTCAACGCGAGTATATTTGAAAGTGCTTGTTTAGCTTTAGGTAAATACTTTTACTTATCTACCTCTTGTTTTATGAATGTATTCGTATGTATTAAAACCCATACTCCAAACTAATATAAATTAGGAGTTAGCTTAGTGTCTGTTTGTCTGTTTTTTTTGCAATTCTCGAATGGGATAAATGGCTTAACAGATTATCACGAAATTTTGTGAAGGGATAATTTAGGACCCGGGGAGGATGTAAGACTGTTGTATTTATAGTAGAAGCTTCGGATTATAAAAATGCAGTATAATAACTAACTGTAACTACTTACGTCATCCCTACAGAATAAAATATAAAAATTTTCAATATTTAAAAAACTTAACTTATAATAAAGAAACAAAAAAAACTGGAAAAATTACACAAATTAATCTAAAGCTAAAGTAAGCAAATTATTTGCTTGTGTTATGGGTGTTAGTTACCGACACTTATTTGCTTATTTGCTTGTGTTATGGGTGTAAGTTAATGCATAGAAATACATATAAAATACTTTTAATTATAAACACCATCGATTCGTAGTTAGGTTCACTAACCACTCGACTAACGGGGTGGTTTATGTTGAAAATATTGATCGTACTTATGTAAAAAAATATTATGTTACAAATCCTGGCCGAGAATTTTCCGATTATGATAGTGATGATAAATTAAAGACAAGACTTACGAACCACATAAAGATCTTTCGGATGGCAACTACGTCAGTGATTCGCCAGAAAAAGTCTTAGTTCTATCGAGGTCTTTAAAGGTGAAAAGAAAACTTTCTTTTTCAGAAAAATCGCCTGAAAGGCAAGCTACGGTGACAAATAATGAAGATATCAATTTAATCAATTTAGACAAACTTATAAGTCCACGAAAAAAAAAATATCTGCAACTTCAGTTTTTAATGAAAGTCCTAAAGAACACGACCGTTTTTTTGCTTTAATGACTCCACAAATAATCCCTACTGTTTTACCCACAAATAAGCTCAAATTCTAATAATATGATGTTGATTCAAGTACAGGCGAGTACATCTGCTGATAAGAATGATCACCTCAGAAACCGTAATTTAACAGACAGAGACTATACTACAAGGATTTTAATTGTACCCCATTTTGATGAAAGTGTTAATATTTTTGATACTACTATGAATGAAGATACAGCTAACCCGAACACAAGTTTGGTCGCTGATATGAATGGGAATGTTTATTTAACAGATGACCGACAAATTAGAAATAATGAAGACATAGAGCAGATCGTTACAGCAGCCCCTTCAAAATCTAACACAAGAAAAAAGTTAAAAACGTAACTAAATGGAAAAGAGTTGCGGCTAAAATTGCAAGGCTAAAAGGTTCCCCCTATCATTTAACTGTAGCAAAAAAAATCCCGAAAAAGACGCCCGTGAGCCTCCATATACGTGTAAATTTAAATGTTATGAGAAAGTGCCTAATGAAACAAGAATACAAATATTTAATGAATTTTGGAAAAAATGTACCAGTTGGGATCAACGTCGACAGTTTGTAGCCTCTAACGTCACAAAAAAACTAAAACGCATAATGACAACAGATGAAAACTTAGTTTACATATGAATATAGGTTTGTTGTCTATTCTAACAGCGAAAAAATATGCCGGAATATGTTTCTTAATACTTGTCTGAGAGTCAGGCAGATTTTCCTGTAGTTGATTAACTTTATTAAATAAATTAATAAATAATTTTAAAAATGTTGCCATTCTTTTTTAGTTAAAAAATAATTTTGAAAGTCATTATGTTTAAGTTTTTATTATTTTTTTTATTTAATTTTATTAACTCCGACCTTATATAATTATTAATAATTATTTTAAATGGCACATAAATAGATACATAACAAGATCGGACGTAACTAAATTTCTACTTTTGGTTAAACGTAATGTTACATGTTTTAAAAAAGCTTATAATTTACCAAAAAATTGAAGGCATAAAGTTGGATCAGCAAATGGAATTAAAACGATTCGTCGCTTAGTAACTCTGTACGGGCATAAGATTGGATGCCACAAAAAAGTAGTTTTTGGTAAATAAATTATTATTATTTTACTGTGACTGGTTTTATTACTATACTGAAACAAAGGTACATAACTTATCTAAAACATTGTCCTAATTTTGTTAGCTTATTCTATAATAAACAAAAGTTTTGACACGATTTTGTCAATATCTTTCTTTTGGCTCTCCTCTAAACTTGTGAAATTCCATATCGGACCTTATGCGTCTCAGGTCGAGATATATATATATATATATATATATATATATATATATATATATATATATATATATATATATATATATATATATATAGATATATATATATATATATATATATATATATATATATATATATATATATATATATATATATATATATATATATATATATATATATGTATGTATATATACACACATAACTGTTAAGGATTATGTTGAACATTAGCTATACTATATATGTATAGACAACATGACACTCTTTTTCCAGTTGCAATTTAATATTATATGATACTTAATAATTTGCCCAAGCGTCAGCCAAGGCCACTGAGTGCGATTGTCCTTTATGGGTTCATTCAGTTAAGATAAAATTTAGTTGAGTTGTTGTGCGCACGCCGGGGTAGATTTCTGAACTAAATGATTTTTAACTCAGAAACCTATCCTTAAAAATTAAATACATTTTTTTACCAAATACAGTTCAGTGTTTGAGTTATAAGAACAATTATTTATAAAGTTATAATACACAAGAAACACCCAGATGACCACAAATACTTTATGTTCATTACATAAAAACTTGAAAGACTTGTAAAAAGAAAACCTACAAACTCGTGATAAGATCAGCAGTCTGACAATCCAACCACTAGACAGCAGAGGGTGGCAAAAAATAAAGTCTGACATAGGTATTGACATAGATATACCTTTCACTTTTAAGAAAAATAAACCTACGCCTAACCAACAAATAATACCTAAACCACAAATATATTGATACATTCGTTCTTTTACTTAAACTATAGCATAAAATATTTTGCCCAATAACTCAGATCTCACTATCATTCCTTTGCACATTGTCTTATGGCACACACTACAATATTGAGTTACCGCATTCACGGAGTTGTTGTTTTAGATAGTGCAGTATCTAGTCAAGCGCCGCGAGACCAATCATTTATATTATATGCTTAAAACTTACATTGTCCTGTCAGTTTTCACAAATTTTCTCTCACTAATTTTCGTTTATGACATTTCTCAATATTAACTAATATCTAATTATTAGAATGCCTAAACTTGCAAGTGTTTTGGATACTCAATATAATCTGGAAGCCTCCCTTGCTAGGCGTCTAGCAGATTTCGAGAAGCAATTAAAATCTGCTAAGGATGACGTGAGCTTGAAAACACTGTCTTCAGAATTTGTATTTTTTAAAGAGGAAGTGTTTAGTATTTTGCAATTATTAAGACAGCAAGTCGATGGATTAACTGAAACTGTGGATGCTGTTGAGATGAAATATTGGAGAAAATGTCTTCTTATACACGGAGTACCTGAAAATTCTTCAAATGTCTAATGTCAATAGAAAAAGACTGTCGAATACCACAGAACACAATAATCGCCACAGACTTACTTTACTATGCTGCCTTTTACGACCCTGGCAGAACGGCAGTTGGCCTATTCTTCAAAGTAGCCCGGGACCAACACGGGGAAATATTTCAGCTTGCCTCAAATACCTACCCAAAAATTGGTGTCAGCTCTGCTACTGTTATGTGTATGTCGAGAAATTAACATCAATTAAATTTATGTTTTAGAGTGACTGCACTTTTATTTATACAAAAAAACTTCGAATATGTTCAAGTTTTTAACCATTTATATGCTTTCATTCAAAATGGTCTTATGCGTGAAAATTGAATATAGAATTTAAATACGATAAAAGCACCAAAAAAATATTGCCCACATAAAAATATTGAAAGTTTTTTACGCTCTGTTGGATACATACAAATAATCTGCGGTTAAAGGTTAAATTTAGCAAACGCATTGCGACCAATGTGGGTTGTTTGCTTCTGACCGTATTTACACACGTTTTGCAGGGCTGGCATATTCTCTTGTAATATAAACGTTAAATTGAAATAATGGTACTAAATAATAAGCAAATAAATATTGCTGGACAAATTACACAAAACTATTAAGACACGTGAAATCGAGCTACCTTCAAAACAGTATACTATACGCATTGTCACTCTGTAAAAAGCTATTGCATCCTATCTTAAGGTAGTGCTACTAAAACAAATCTCATTCAACTCGAGAAAGTACAAAGGAGAATTTCCAAAGTCGCTGTTTTTCTTCTTTATCGTTTCCTGCAACTGATTTCATAATATTTGAGATGTACTTACTGTCTGGCAAACCTTCGTTCTCCAAGCCATACTTAAGAAACTTATAGAGTTACTATATGCAACGAACTTAAATGCAGACAAAAGAAGAAAAGGTACCATAACGGCCTTCTCATCTAAATTGGCACATAAGAATTATTGCTTCGTAGACAGCTTATTATATAGTAAAATTAACTCCTTTTTCTCTATTTACTTCCTATAATCAGGCAAATGCAAATACATATTTGAGAAATGGTAATATTATCTCTAGATTACGGACAAACAGAGAAATCGATAGTTCCACCCTTATAGTCACATACCTGCACGTACATGCCCACGTTCTCTCACAAATACAACATAACCTAACCTACTCACATACATACACGCGCGTCGCGTACATACACACGTACACACATATAAACGCAGCCTAATTAACATAATTTTGTATATATTTAGCACATGTTGCATATAGCACTAATTTCCAATTTTATTTTATTTTTTGTAGTTAAGGATAGACATAGACGTGGATGTTCATATTATTATATGTCACTAGGATCTACCGAAAATCGGTTTTTCGGTAGATCCTGGTGATCTCAGGTGACGGTAAATTCAGGTACGCCGTACTTAAATTAGACATCAGTCTCTCACAGAAATTGGAATACAAAATACTGTCTAATACACATAATTTCTGTATGTTTTGTAACTAGGTCTTACGTTTTCTTTTTTTTATGAAGAAAAAATAAATTTATTAATTTATAAAATAATTAATTGGGTAATTGGGATTTTTTTGTTAATAATTTTATAAGTTCTCCGTCCCTATCTCCGTCTAAAGTAAACCTCCCATTACTGAGAATCGTGGTCATATTGCTGAAAATTTGTGATTTCGTTTCATTTGTAGGGATCGTTACTTATACGGATACCTGGTTTAACCATCATTTTGACCTTTTCCGTTCAACTTTACATGCATTATTTTTTAAGGTTGTTAAGGTTTCTTCTTGATATATCTCCAAAATTATGTAATAATGCAGTAAGTAAGTAAAAATTGATAATGAACTGTACAGTTATTGTTTCTGAAATTGGATTGGATTGGTCAACGATATCAATATATAGAACAAATACCAATAAAAATCCAAACCCAGAAGTGCAAACAACTATGCTGACCACACAAATGCATGTTTATTTTGGGAATCGAATCCGAGCCCATAGGTAGCGTAATTACTCTTAACTTGACTATACTTTGAACACTGAATATTGTCGGCACTTGGTAAAACTCCATCTTAATTTGTGTTAATAGTATGTTACAAACACTCGTACTGTTTTACTTAGATTTTATTATTTTTAACGCATCATCAGGGCAATAAGTCAATATCGCTTATACAATATTGACTTATTGCCCTGATGATGCGTTAAAACGCGAAACCGGTTGGTGTTTATTAATAAAATCTAAGTAAAACAGTACAAGTGTTCGTAACATACTATTAAAACAAACTTGACTAATTTTTTTTTATTGAAATTGCAGGCATACGAGCGAGTGGGCTACCTGATGAAAAGCAATCACTTCTACAACACAAAGGGTTAGTTGCCAACGCGATGCCTGCTTCTAAGGAATTTGTAGATGCTTCTCTTAAAAATCCTGATTTTAAAGCTACTTGCGAAAACCGTGTGATGTAGACTGTGTCAAAGTTGGACTGTTCATATAAAGAAGGTACATGCAAATTGAACAGTCATAAATGGCCAATCGTCAAGACGGTGTGAGTGAAAACCTTCATTACTGCGTATAGTGCGATAATTTTGATTCCGGCACTTAACCGAAAATTTCATCAAAACACTCCCCATTATACTGACGGTAGAACACACATAGGGATCCAACGTCTCTCCGGTGACTAAGGAGTTTAATAACTCTGGTAAAATAAGATTTTTAACAAGGCACTCCAGTCTGCGTTGGATTTTGTCAAACTGGATGGTTTGATACCTGTGTGCACTGACCCAAAGCATAAACAGTACTTCATGTGCGGCCAAACTTGTGCTTTATAGAGCATTAGTGAAGTATCGTCTAGCACGACTCTATACTTCCAGTTTCTTGGAAGTTAACTTACCCTCTAAATAATGACAAAACTAGATGTCGCTTGTGATTTTGATAACTAAAATATTATACTGTACGATGAGTGAGAGTGCCCTGAAATAAAGGAGCTTTGATAAACTGGTACTTTTTTTACATTTCTAATAAAATCCTAGCTTAAAACATGAATGAACCGTAAACAATACCTAGTAATATCAAAGAGGCCCCAATAAAGTTGTAAGCTGCGTAGGCTAGATTTCCACCGGATATTGAAAGAGCGGAAGCCTCTGTCATGGACACATTCCAGTTCGTAATTACAGAGGTTCCATGTAGTTCAATTCCGAGGGTATTCGAGAATTTACTGTGATTTCGAATAAAATAATTTTATATATCATTTTAGTGCTATTTTCCTGTCTGACAATCTCTCTCTTTATTTAAGAATGAAAGAAAGAAACTACGTAAGACTTTAATAATTAAACGTAAAAAACTGCGCTAACCGACATCCAATTTCCTGTATTTCTGGATCACTGAATCAGATCAGCGGAAGTTTAATAATAACTTTATTTTTTTATTTTATGTTAAAAATTACACCAAAATTGTAGAGAATTTAATTGGGAACAAAAGTGTTATGTGAATAGTTCACCAGATATAGTGTATGCTGTATATCATCTGTTTTATATATGGCAGCTATGGGACAGGGGTTTCAACCCCACTAACACGGATTTAACTTTGCACTAACCTCCTCTTGAAACTCAAAAAATAGAGTACTCTGACTTTTGCACTCTACGCTATCAATGGAGAATTCATTAAGTTATAGATTGTCGCAAATTAATGCCTGAATCCACCTTATACGACCTGTCACAGAATTATATGTAAAAGCGGGAAGTAGTTAACTGAGAAAAAGCTTTTTAAATATATAAACGGGTCAATAACGCGTACATATATAGAACTTACTTGTAAAGCTCGACGTTTCGGCCAAGTTACATTGACCGTGGTCACGAGCAGACTGGAGCAGCGAGTTTCCTCCGTCGTTCACGTCGGGATCGATTTTCATCTACCAGGGGGTAGATGAAAATCTGGTCTTGTTTTTTAGAATTTAACCTACACACAACACTAACCGTATCTTGGACTTTATTTGTTTGCAGGTGCAAAGGCTTTATTCTGCTGATCACTGGATTCCAAGCAGGAGACAACTTAAATCCGTCTTCCCTGTTGAAATTTTTATATTTTCTAATTTCAATAGCTTCCCGTACCATACGGGGAACATAGTGTCGCTCAGTAGAGAGAACCTGAGGTCGGTGGAATTCAATCCAGTGATCAGTGCTGGAATCCAAAATATGTTCAGCTATAGCCGACTTATTAACCTGCCTGTTTTTTTACAGCCGTGATATGCTCTTTGAGTCTATCTGCGATAGTACGTTTAGTTTGACCTATATAAGCACTACCACAGCTGCAGTCCACTTTATATACCCCTGGCGTCTGGAAGGGTATGACATCCTTAGGCGTGCCCACATGCCCGACTACCTTTAAGCTTGGCGTATAGATGGTAGGTATGGAATATTTTTTCAGTAGCGTTCCAATCTTATCGGTAATCCCTTTAATATATGTCATGAATGCCGGCTGCCTTTTGACTATAGGATACCTAACCTTTTTATTATAACGCTTAATGTTCTGCCTTTCTTTATAACCATTTTTCCTAAGTATATCCTGAACATGGTTTAGTTCAGGCTCCAGATGTTCGGAGTCGCATAAGTCAAATGCTCTATTTATTAATGATGTGGCTACAGAATGTAAATGGCCGGGGTTATGATGAGATGACGCATGTAGATATCTGTCAGTGTGTGTAGGTTTTCTGTATACACAGTGAGCTAAGGTCCCATTTGTTCTCACAGCCACTTTAACATCCAAGAAAGACAATGATCGGTCATTTTCCATCTCATATGTGAATCGGATTTTCGGGTGAATGGAATTAAGGTGGTATTGAAATTGATCTACTTCCTGCCTATTACCTTTAATAATACAAAAAATGTCATCGACGTATCTCTTCCACAGTTGAACGATCTTTGGGCCTAGACTTAGGGCTTGTTGCTCGAAGTACTCCATCCAGAGATTGGCCAACACTGGTGCTACTGTACTGCCCATTGCAATGCCATCAATCTGGAGGTAATATTGACCTTGGAAAAGGAAGTAGCTACCGTCTAGACAGTTTTCTAGTAGATCGATATACTTTTCAGACAAATCATGGTCTCTCAATTTGCTTTTAACTACATCTAGACTCTCTTTAATTGGAACATTAGTAAATAGAGATTCTACATCAAAACTTACCATGATTTCATCTGGTTCCAGCCTCAGGTCCTGAACGAGTTCTACGAAATGACGTGAGTCCTTTACATATGAAGGCGTTTTACCTACTAGCGGCTGAAGTACAGATGCCACGTACTTGGCCAAATCGTAAGTAGGTGAACCTATCTGACTTACGATAGGCCTCAAAGGTACACCAGCTTTGTGTACTTTAGGCAGACCATACATCTTAGGTGGCTGAGATGATCTTGCCCTGCATAAAAATTGGTACTCGTCTTCCTTAAAAAGAAACCTGTTTTGGTGCACTAAAGACCGTATACGCCGTGCAACCCTAGCAGTGGGATTATACTTCACCGGTTTGTATACCGTCTCATCCTTCAATATGTCTCCCATTTTTTCGAGGTATTCGTTGGTGTTTAACACAACAGTGGCGTTTCCTTTGTCGGCTTTTAGCACTAAAATATCCTTATTTTCTCTGAGACCTTTTAACGCCAGACGCTCATCTGTTGTGATGTTGCTAGACGGAAGTTTTGACCTGCGTAATATTACTGCGACGTCCTGTCGAATGGTGTCAGCATCATTTGGGGGGACTTTATTGCGAATTATCGCCTCTTCAACACCACCAATGATACTTTCATAAGATATTCGCTTTGGTGTTACTGCGTAATTCATACCTTTCGCCAATATGTTCCGACCTGGCTCTTCCAATACAACCGAAGACATATTTATTACAGAAGCCGTGACGTCACCCGATTTTAAATTTAAAACCGTCTTACTGCAACGTCGGTTAATATGTCGGTCAAACAGCTACTGAATCCATTCCGACCATGTTTAACATATGTTATATTTTTTTTATAAATCAATAACAAAAATATATCTAAGAAAAACATACTTTCACCCAAACTGAGGATAAATGAATTAATAAAAAAATAATGTTTAAAAACATGAAAAAAGATTTTCAGTGCCGATTAGCGTGTTTCATAGTGTGCGCTCTTTTTGTTACACGTTGTATATAGTAATACTACCTGTTATTCGCTACTTCGTTCGGGTCACTTATAATCAACCCCTTTTTACTTACTCTGGTAAAAAGTACCCTATGTCACTCTTGGATAGTGTAGCTTTCGAATGGTAATGTCATTTTTAAGATCGGTCCAGTAGTTTTTGAATTTATTCGTTTCAAACATACAAAAATACAAATGTTTTCTCTATATAATGTTAATATAGATTATAAATGCCAAAGTTTTTGTTGTAACATAAAAAATGTTTGTTACGCTTTCACAGCTAAATCGCTAGCCGATTTTGATGAAATTTGGCATGAAGATAGCTGAAAATTCGGAGTAAAATATAATATGTTAACATTATTTTTTAATAAGGCTAAAGAGCTTAAATAGAGTATGACAGTTTCCGTGAAAAACTATATTAATGGCATGTTAATTTACTATAGCGCGTTCGCGTTCAGAACGCAGTGAATCATTAATGCAAGTGGATCTATTGGCCCATTAACCAACAAAAATCAAAGTAAATGATTTGATTTGCCCATTAATCAACAATCATCAGTGCAACGTGATTTGATCGGCCCATTAACCAACAGTCATCAATGCAAGTGATTTGATTGGCCCATTAACCAATAGTTATCAGTAACGTGATTTGATTGGCCCATTATCCAACAGTAACCAGTTCAATATGATTTGATTGGCCCATTAACTAACAGTCATCAGTGCAAGTGATTTGATTGGCCCATTAACCAACAAAAGTGATTTGGTTGGTTAATAAGCCAGGGAATAGCAATGACTCATTACATTCTTACTCGAACGTAGTATAGCGACATATACGACATGTCCCAGAATTATATGTAAGAGCGAAAAATTGTTTATGAAACAGCTACTGAATCCATTGTAAATATTTTTAACTTATGTCATATTTTTTTATAAATAAATAATTACCTACAAAAAATGGAAAATAATAGGCACCTTTCATTACAGAGTTGATATATAGAAAAGATTATAGACAATGACGTGTATTAGGGCCTAAACTATTTAAATCTTTATATTTACAAATATTAAAAAAAATAACTAAAAAAATATAATTTCGACCACACTTAGGATAAATAAATTTATAAAAATATGAGCCAGATGGTAGCATACATTGCCTAAATAGGCAATGTATGCTACAGTCTGGCTCATATTTAAATGCAACAACTGTTGTTGTTGTTAAATGCAACAACGCAACAACAGTTCTCTCTCGGAATATTGCTACTTGATTCTTTTTATAACCTTCAAAATCGTATGAAATATTAGCTTACAATTTTTTATCCAGGAAGAAATCACGTATCTAAAGTTATTCGACATTATGTGAAGCATAATGTCGAATAACTTTAGATACGTGCTCTAACTGAAACACAATCTTTTTGTAAATATTTAAGTTGAATTAATATTCCTTTTTTTCGGTCGTGTCTTCTCAATTGAAAATTTGTCAGATTATAGCTCACATAATACTGTTTATAAATAAATATGTTAGCTGACTGAATCTTGGTGGGATAATTGTCAGCTAATGTATTTTTTTATAAACATTATCATGTAAGCTATAATCTGACAATTTTTAATTGAGAAGACGTGACTGAAAAAAAGTAATATTAATTCAACTGAAATATTACGAAAAGATGATATTATGCTTCAGTTAGAATATGAAGCACAATGTCGAATATCTTTAGATACGTCATTTTCGTTGAGATAAAAATTCGTAAGCTAATAGTAAATACATTGATATAAAAAACCCAAGATACACAATCAGTGTGTCAAAAACGTGCCCCAAAAATGAGTGCATAATTTTAAATTGTGCACTCATTTCAAATAGAATCGCGTCGGCCGCATCACTGTCAATTTTATTTATTTTCGTACATTGCTTTGTAAAAACAACTATAAGTCTTGCACTTAAGGTTGGATATGCCAAGACATATGTTTTTGCCATATCTATAACTACTGAAATGAAATTAGAGACACTTTTGAGTGTCAGTTTTGTTCGGGACTGTGCATCTAGGGTTTTTTATATCAATGAGTAAATATGATAATGTTTGTAATAAATCGCAAAACACATATATCTTTACACATACACATAGAATATAGAAATAAATAAAAATACAGATATCAGTTACAAACTATTTGGTTTTAAAATACACATGTAACCAGATTTCCTCCTAAGAATCCTTTCCTCCCGGATAAAAATTTCCAAGTTCACAGTTAATAATATAATCCTGTTAGCAATAAAACAAATCAGCTAGCAATATGCTGAGGCAAAACTCGTCAGCTGGTGCGTTTAAGTAGGCGATATACGCTCTTATCTGGCTCTTGCGTTGCACTTTTAAGAACTCGGCTGACAATTATTACGAAGATACAGCCAGCTGACGTATTTATTTATTTACAATATCATGATAACTGTTATCTGGCTAATTTGCAATTGAGAAGATATGACTGAAAAAAAATTTTTTACACGTTCGTGTGACGACCAACTGACCGTGTATTTTCCACCAAGATATAGTCAGCAGACTTTTTGTTTTCTTCTAGATATTGGAGAAGCTATAATTTGGCAAATTTTTAATCCGGAGGAAATGACTAAAATTATTTTTTTTTCAACGTAAATGAGAGGTCACTGAAACATTGTGCAAACAACTCTCTGAAACATTGTGCAAGTTATCTTCCGAGAGGGAATGTTCAACCAAATTCACTTCCTTGCAAGCAATACTACGTACTGCAAAAAAAATCCTATAATATTACTTGGAATAAAACAAAACAATTGAGAATATTTATGATCAATAAATTGTTTATAATGTTCTCAATTGTTTTGCTTTGACAAAACATTTGAATAAATAAAAAAAACTTGAGAGGTGTCAAGGGACACCCGGATGGAACGAAGTTCCTTTCGATTAATTAGTGAAGGAATTGTAATATATTTTTTTTTAAGTTATAATAATATTTTTTTATTATTAACAAATATAATGTAATATAAACTTAATCAGTAGGCTCAATTTTCGTAATAATAATATAAATGAAAATATCTGGCTTGCTTTCTATAAGAGAGAGAGAGAGAGACAGAGAAACATGCGAACGCCGCACAGCTTACAATAGCTTACTATAGCAAAAATTGTCGTGACAACTTTTCGTAAGAATTTTTCCGTCTAGCCCCCTTTCACAACGCGCGATAAGGAACTTTGTTCCAAAAATTTCCTTACATTAGTTAAAAAACAATGTTTTGTCTCTTCTCGCAACGTCGGACAAGTAAGTAAAAGAAGAGAGTTTCAAATGTATTTGAAAGTTTTAAGTAGCACGAGGGTGCCGAGTTTTAGCAATAAGTGAACCTACCTCTTAAGTTAATCTCCCCTACAAACAGTCCCAAAATATAACCCTCTTTCTAACGCAGTCAGGTTAAAATCAACTTCATCTTTTATTCATGGGTTTCAGTAAAATTACACATTAATCTATAAAGTAATATTATTCAGTTCCTTTTTGTTCTCGCTACGGAATCGAACGAATGCAATCTCGGTCTCGTGGGGACTACAAAATGCAAGTTTGTGCAGCAAATACGGACAAAAGCTTTGATAAATAACGAACCCGCGACTCGAGACTCTAATCAAAGCGTACAATGTGCATCCAATAAATAGATTTAGAAACTAATAGTTTATTTACGACGCAATGTACATGTTCAAAATAATAATTTTATAATTCGAAATTGTACACATTTTAAACCGACTTCCCAAGAAGAGAAGGTTTTCAAATTGGCTGTAAAAAGTATCTTCACGCCAGTAACTCCGAACTACCTAGGCAGAGGTACAAATGCAACCATGAAATGCGTCTAATGCCGTTTTAAAAATCAGAATCAAATATAGTTTCCAAAGTTACAGTTTTTCAAATATCAAAATTATGTTGTTTACAACTTACCTACTTCATATTTTTAAAATAACTTTTAGGCTTTAACATGTATCACAGAGTATAGATAATAGTTACTATCGTAATATACCGATTAATTTAAAAAACTAATCTACTTCTAAACCTTAAAAAAACTAACATGACTAACTAACGTAACAAAATACTATAAATTATATCAAAATCAGGTCCATTTTTTTGGGAATTATCAATGACAAATATCAATGACAAAAAATATTTTTTGACATTACTTTGACATTTATCAACATTATATCGATTGTGTAGCTAGAGCAACATTTTAGATCACAAAAATTACGTTAAATGCTATTCTAAAAACCGATATCGATTATCGTTTCCATTCATTCGTTTCCTTTTTAAAAACAGTATACTGTTATTTTTAACAAAGTTAAAATATCTTGATATTTTAACTGAAAAATTTATACTTTCTATCGTCGGCACTTGGTGAAACTCCGTCATAATTATTGGTTTAAATTTTACACTTGTACTGTTTCACAATTCACTAATTATATATAATATATACTTTTTTCCTAACACAACGTTGACAATTTAAGTTTTAGCCCTGATGATGCAGTAAAATACGAAACCGGTTGGCTATTTAAATAAAAAAGTATATATTATATATAATTAGTGAATTGTGAAACAGTACAAGTGTAAAATTTAAAACAATAATTAACTGAGAAAAAAAATATGCGTTTAGTTATGAATCCTATGAGCTTAAAATACCTCATTTATTGGAAAGTTTCAGGAATGAACTGAAGGGTTGAACCAGTTTACAAATGTTTGCCTCAGAATTCAGTTATTTATGAAACGATTTTGAAAAATCTTCTTTTGTTTGAAAATGCATGGCATGCAACCAGGGGGTGGTAGCATTATAATTTGGTGAAGATCTGATGCACCCCTGCATATAGAACACCCTGCCCTGGATATATAGGAAACGGGAAGTTGGTCGCTGCAGTTTTACTGCATAAAAAATGATGTACAACTTATGTGCCCGAGCTTCATCCGCGTGAAAGAAGTTCTAAAATAAAATCCCGCATAGTTCCCGTTCCCGTGGGATTTCCGGGATAAAAACTAGCCTTTGTCCTTTCTCGACTCCCAAACTATCTTTGTACTAAATTTCATTGTAATCGGTTCAATGGTTTAGGCGTAAAGAACAGACAGACAGACAGACAGTTACTTTCGCATTTATAATATTAGTATGGATTCCGATTGTATGAAAATTTTCTACACGACTATAAGACAAGATCGCTGGTTCAATCCCAGTCGTGTAAGATCAGTGCTGAGGCTCAATATTTCTAAATATATGCGAACCACAAAATGTGCAACGCTAGTTTTACTCATATACTTAATAGTTTTTTTTATATTATAAGATAGCAAACAAGCAAATAGATCTCGTGGTGGAAAGAGACAACCATCACTCATTTGGAGGGTAAGGTAGCCGCAAGACCTATGAATCTGGCATTGCCATCCAACCACTAATATAGCAACGCACTATTACTACCACAGAGATCGTGATTACTATCTTTGGTATCTACAGACAATGGTTTCTTTTTCCATCAGGAGAGCCATCTGCTTGTTTGCTATTTTATGATATAAAAAAATCGAATTGTGTAACTTCATTTAGCCTTTCCACGCCTCCTTGAGGAGAACCCCAAAAAACCATTGAATCAGCTAATACATCTTATACTCTATCCAATTCTTAGTACTGACGTTTTATGAATACTTGATTCACCTTCGTTTTCACGTTTGCCTTCATGCGATCTGACGCAGGGGTACAATTTATTTCAAGAAACAATAACATGGAGCATATAATATTGGATCCGGTAGTAAGAACTTTTTCTTTTTTTTAACAAATATTACTTATCAACCAACAAGTATATCTTCATGCCAAATTTCTTATGGAGTAGACAGAGAAAACTTAGTGCTGTACATCATGATCCACGCAGACTTTGTTTCATCCACATTTATAGCAACGGATTGTACTGAATACGCCTTTCAATACGATTTCTTAGGTTATCAGTGTTGTGTTTACACCAAGAAATAGAGTTATAGTACTTACCGATGAAATAAAATTACTTCAGGTGTATTCGTTAAGCCCTGGCTACTTATTCGACACGATAATATAGCACAATATAGCATATTTATATTTTTCCACGATAAAGTATATACAGTGTTACTTTAAAGATTCTGTCAAATTTTCAGATACAAAACCTGTTAATTTAATAAAACTTTAAAATTTTAATTTGTTATAATACCATAAAAATCACCAAAGTATGTTAGTTAGTAGTAAGTAAGTTAGTTAGTTAAGTAGTAACTTGTATAGGTATACTTAACTTGAATAGAAATAGAAGAGCGGGGCCTCCTAGTACATGTATTTTTTTACTTAAAAGAAGTGTCCCAACAACTATGTAATTTAGTATTAGTTGATTTAATGAAAATAAATGATTTTTATTTTATTATTTATTATTCAGAAGCTGTACAAAATCTATAATATTTACGATTTATGTAATAAAAAACTTGAGAGGTGTCAAGGGACACCCGGATGGAACGAAGTTCCTTTTATTATTATTTACAAAAAACCTGTATACACTCAACAAAAATAATCGTCGCGACACCACACTGTTCAATGCGAAATAGAAATTAAAATATCTGGCTTGCTTTCTATAAGAGAGAGAGAGAGAGAAAGAGAGAGAGAGAGAGAGAGAGAGAGAGAAACATGCGCACGCCGCACAGCTTACAATACCTTTTATAGCTATAGCAATAATAATAACTATAGCAAAAAGTGTCGTGATAACTTTTCGTAAGAATTTTTTTTTTTAGTCTAGCCCCCTTTCACAACGCGCGATAAGGAACTTCGTTCCAAAAAAAATCAAAATTTCAGTTTTATCTGACACAAAAACGAAATGCATGGATATAATTTTAATTACGCAAAATCCGAACTAAAATATTTTAGTGCGTTCAATCAAATTAAAAGTGATCGGGAAAAATGTACCTAGAGCAACAGGTTTCATAATAGTTATTGTCGTATTTATAGATAAACTAGCTGAGCCCGCGACATCGCCCACGTGAAAATTTTCGAAAATAAAAGTAGCCTAAGTTATTCCTCATCACATCAGCTATCTGCCAGTGAAAGTCCCGTCAAAATCAGTCCAGCCGTTCCCGAGATTAGCCGGAACAAACAATCATACAGATAGACAGACAGACAAACAAAAATCGTAAAAAATGTTATTTTGGTATATGTACCGTGTTTACATCTATATGCATTTAGTAAAAAGCGGTTATTTTAATATTACAAACAGACACAACAATTTAATTTGTTTGTATGGAGTATAGATGTAAAATGACACTGTTGGATGAAGCACTTCTGATAGAGATGATAGTTGCTGATAGATGCTGATGCTGATAGGATATAAAATGATAGACCCAGTTGATAATAATTAATAATGTTCTGCTTTTTTTGTTACATTTGCTAATCTAATACCTTTAAACGAGTAATTCTTGTATATATATATATATATATATATATATATATATATATATATATATATATATATATATATATATATATATATATATTATTTGGAATCTCGGAATCGGCTCCAACGGTTTTAATGAAATTTAGTATTTAGGGTATTATTTAGGGTAGTATTTATCGCCTCTGTGGTCTAGTGGTCCAGCGTTGGAGTTGACCACATGAGGTCCCGGGTTCGATTCCCGGGTCGGGCACTTTAAAAAAAGTGTTATTTCAGTTTTCTGAGAAACACAAAGTTGCCCGGGATTGGAAAGTGCCCGGTTGGCGATAGGCTTGCCACCTATCACATTTGAGGGACCAAGTATCTTCGGCTAATCGTGGGTGCACTTGTTGTACCTCTGCCTACCCCTTCGGGGATATGGGCGTGAAGATACTTTAGTATTTAGGGGGTTACGGGGGCGGTAAATCGATCTAGCTAGGAATCATTTTTAGAAAATGTCTTTTATTCGTGTTTTATCGATAAAAAAAGTCCCAATTAAAACTGAAAATATGACTCTTCCTGACATCTATTGGCGAATAATAATACTATTTTTTGTATTGTAAGTTATTCCAGCAGATGGCGTTGTTAAGTAACACGAAGTCTATGAGTGATTGCTTTGAGGTTAGACTAAGAAAATCAATTGTTTATCTAATGTGAAAAACCGAGCAAAGCTCGGTCAACCAGATATTGTTTATATGATACGAAATGATAACTAAGACGAACGTACGAGTGCAATGACACACGGAACTGTACAGATACACTGCCAGCTTTATAGAGTTCATTCACAAAACTCGGTACACGCAAATCATAAATGTAGTGAGATTTTAAAACGAACGTTTTTGTATTATCTTGTCATAATTTTAGAATAATAATTAAAACACACTTTCAATTCAATATTTATAGTTGAAACTAATTTATCACTCACTTGTACTTTTATTTCACTATTATTATACACTAAATTATTTAATTTTATCGACCGGTTTCGCTTTTTAAAAAGTGAAAATAATAGTGAAATAAAAGTACAAGTGAGTGATAAACTAGTATCAACTAAAAATGATGGAATTTCAACAAGTGCCGACGATTGAAAGTGTAAAATCTATTCAATATTTAGTTCCCAATTTTCAAATTTGGCCTAAACTTCAAAAGTAACCCTAAATAATATAACCGTATGACATTTACATCTATACATCTATACAAATAAATAAAATTGGAGTGTCTGTTTGTAATATTAAAATAACCGGTTTTAACTAAATGTATATGGATGTATACACTGTACAGTGTACACATACCAAAATAACACTTTTTACGATTTTTGTTTGTCTGTCTGTCTGTCCGTCTGTCTGTCTGTCTGTTTGTTCTCTCTCTCTCTCTAATCTCTGGAACGGCTGGACCGATTTTGACGTGATATTCACAGGTAGATAGCTGATGTAATAAGGGGTAACTTAGGCTACTCTTTTTAAAAAATCCCACGCGGACGAAGTCACGGGCACAGCTAGTTTACTTATATGAGCGGTTACACGTTTTTTGCCCAACGCCGTGTCTATCACTCTATTATTGCCTGTATCTGTCACTGCTATAATGACTACTATTAGGTAGAGTTCCGCAACGTTCCGCTCAGGATTTTTAAAAAAATTTTTTTAATTTTTTTTTATATTCCTATTCCTTACGCAATAACGTCAATGCTTGTCATTGGTGTGTTCAGGTTTGAAGAGTAAGGTAACAGCTATATACACCAAAAGTGTAAAAGTGCGTGCCATTCGTGTGACGAGGATGAACTATTTTTCATCCGACTTCTCAAAAGGCGGTTCTCAATTCGGCTATATTTTTTACAAATAGAAGAATTTCATTATTTTTTTGATAATATCATCGACAATTTCGCTGTGTTGGTCCCGGTCTCCTTTGAAGAATAGGCCAACTGCCGTTCTGCCAGGCAGGTCGTAAAAGGCGACCGATTGGCTATCGAGTCACTAACATCGTGGCTACTAGGTTGTAGAGTTCTGCATTGTCTCGCCCGGGACTGGTACCACCTGCTTACCAATTCCTGCCGCAATAGCGTCAGTACTTGTCACTATCGTGTTCCGGTTTGCAGGGTAAGGTAGCCGGTAAACTTATGCATGTGGCATTAAACCTCGTCACAAGATAGCAACGCACCATTAACATCTTTGGTGTCTATAGGAGATGGTTGACTTTTTCCATCAGGAGACCCATCTGCTTGTTTGCTATCTTATGATATAAAAAAAAAAACATACATAAGACGTACCCTTTCTGATTAGACAAAGTTTTTTAACAAGGTGAATTATGGCAAAGCGAAAAAATCTATACGGCGTGTAGCCTTATAGATTTTTCCATTTTACCATAATTCACTAGTTTGTCGCTTGACGAGATGTGTGGTGATCCCTATCGCCACGTTTTACCAACCTAATAACGATTACCACGTATTAGTAGCGATAACTGGAACTGAGAACTCTACATGCTTATCCGAGGCATGTGGGTGTTTACAGACCACTACAAGATTCGGTCCTGCTATTGAGATTTAGGTTTTTGAATGAAAACCACTAAAAAAATTTTAATAACACTTGCTTGACTTGGGGTTCTAATCGGAGACGTGATCTGAGCTGAAGAACCCCTAAACAAGGAGGTACTAACACTTTTCCCCCGTGTTGGCCCCGGGCTTCTTTGAAGAATAAGTCAACTGTCGTTCTGCCTGGCAGGTTGTAAAAGGCGACCGATTGGTTATTCAAGTCACTAACATCATGGCTACTAGGTGTTAGAGTTCTGCATTGTTCGCCCGGGTCTGGTACCATAGCCTTACCTATTCCTGCCGCAATAGCGTCAGTGGTTCTCACTAACGTGTTCCGATTTGAGGGTAACGTAGCCGGTAAACTTATGCATGCGGCATTAGACTTCGCCAAAAAATATGAACGTACCATTGACACATATATTCTATACTTTCCATCGTTGGCACTTGGTGAAATTCCATTATCGTAACGCAATTATTATAAGTCAACCATCGCTTATAGACACCAAAGGTGTTAATGGTGTAACACGATTATTATAACACTTGTACTTTAATTTCACTTAAAAACTTTTATTTTTGTATATCACTCGACCGGTTTCACTTTTAAAGCATCTTCAGGATGTAATATACTTAAATTGATTATTATTGACTGTTATAATATAAATTATACTTTTGGTAAACAATATTTTTAATAGAAGAGGGGGCAAACGAGCAAGAGGTGCACCTGATGGTAAGTGATCACCGCCGCCTATGGACATCTGCAATACCAGAGGTCTTGCAGTTGCGTTGAATGAGTAAGCTCTTTTCTTGAAGGTCCCTATGTCGTATCCGTTCGGAAATACCTCTGCCGGTAATTGATTCCACAACAGAGTAGTGCGAGGCAAGTGTCGGGAGAATCGCACATTTATGGATTTCCAGACAACAAGATGGTGAGGATGGAACTTCAAATTTTGACGCGATGTCCGATGGTGGAATTCGGCGGCAGGAATTAATCCAAACAACTCGTCGGAACACTCCCCATGATAAATACGATAGAAGACGCAGAGTGAACCTACATCTCTGCATAATGCTAAAGAGTCAAGCAGTTTCGAAATATATATTTATATTACAACAGTCAATAATAATCAATTTAAGTATATTACATCCTGAAGATGCTTAAAAAGTGAAACCGGTCGAGTGATATACAAAAATAAATTTTTTTAAGTGAAATTAAAGTACAAGTGTTATAATAATCGTGTTACACCATTAACACCTTTGGTGTCTATGAGCGATGGTTAACTCTTTCCATTCTCTAATCCAGAAGAACCATTTGCTTGTTTGCTATCTTATAATATAAAAAAAAAACTTTAAAAACCAACAAAAACTACCTTCTCCAAGACATGATGGTTCTAAATATATTTGATACTACTTTATATGCATTGTATTTGGATGTACTCCGGTAAAAGTTACCTTCGTTGGAACGTGGAATAGACGGCCGTATGTTATACCAATACAATTCGATATCGAACAATTTATTCTATATTAGTAATGTACCATGGTTTGCCCGTTAAAGATAAACAGTGGCTATTTTTTTAACTATTTCGTAGAATAGCAAATAAGCAGATGGTTCTCTTGATGGTAAGACGTAACCATAGCCTATACAAATAATATATGGACAAATTACACTTATTGATCAAATCCATAAGTAAGCAAACAATTTTTTTGTGATATGGCTATTACAGTCCGCGCGGGAGCTTCGAGAAATCGGGTACTGAGGTAGGGGCGTATGTGCTCTGTGTAACATCGACTAATTCACTTCACGTCAACATTCCGCAAAATTCTTCGGAGCTCGTGCGGACTGTAGGTAACGATACTGAAATACAAAACAATGTAAAAATAGTAATATATATTAAAATATATACAGAGTTACTTTTAAAGGTTTTGCTAAATTTTGAAATTCGGAACTAAATATTGAATCGAAAGTGCGTTTTAATTATTATTGTAAAATTATTAAAAGGTAACATAAAAATATTCGTTTAAAAATATCCCACTAAATTCATTAATTGCATGCACTGAGTCTTGTGAATGAATTCTGTAAAGCTGAAAGTGTGACATTTCATTTACCTATAAGGGGCCGTTCAAGTATTACGTAAGCACTAAAGGGAGCGGGGGTATTGACTTTGCTTATTTTTAGTGACAAGGGAAACATGGGGGGTCTGAATGGTGATGACGTCAGCAAAATTAATTTTAATACTTTTTAGAGTTATGCATGTGGCTTTAGACCTCACCACAAGATACAAACGCACCATTAACACCTTTGGTGTCTATAGGCGATGGTTGATTGTTTCCATCAGGAGACCCATCTGCTTGTTTACTATCTTATGATATATAAAAAAGAGCTTGCCACAAAATTTAGCTCGAAAGTGAAACACATGTACAGGGATTGCTCAAATATAGGTATAGGTATTTACTGGGCAACACGATCACTCAACACAGCAAACGTCCAATGTCAATGTCTCAGACTTAGAGTAATGGCAGTAAGTATCTGTCATGTGCTAAGGTTTTTTTACGTATTATAAAATAGCAAACAAGCAAATGGGTCTCCTGATGTATGAAAAGGGTCAACCGTCGCCTATGGACACCAAAGATGTTAATGGTGCGTTGCTATTTTGTGGCGAGGTCTAATGCCACATGTATAAGTTCACCGGCTACCTTACCCTCCAAACCGGAACGCGACAGTGACCAGCACTGACGCTATTGCGGCAGAAAAAGGTAAGGCTGTGGTAACAGACCCTGGGGAGACAATGCAGAACTCTACCACCTAGAAGCCACGACGATAGTAACTCGCATAGCCAATCGGTCGCTTTTTACACGCTTTTTATTAACTTCACCTGTATGTTTGTATGTTTGTTTGTATGTTTGTTTGTATGTTTGTTTGTATGTTTGTTTGTATGTTTGTTTGTATGTTTGTTTGTATGTTTGTTTGTATGTTTGTTTGTATGTTTGTTTGTATGTTTGTTTGTATGTTTGTTTGTATGTTTGTTTGTATGTTTGTTTGTATGTTTGTTTGTATGTTTGTTTGTACCCGACTTCTTTGGGTGCGATTTTGACCCACTTTAAACGGCCAGATTTCGTTCAAACTTTGTAGATTTATCGAGGTCCGATGACAATACACTAATTTGATAAAATTATTCCAATTTTAACCGACTTCAGAAAAAGGAGGAGGTTCTCAATTCGGCTGGTATATTTTTTTTATGTATGTACACCGATTTCTCCGAGGTTTCTGTACCGAATTACGTGATTCTTTTTTTGTTTGATGCGGAATAGTTTCGAATTGGTCCCATAAAAATTTGATTCAGGTAGGCCCAGTAATTTTTGTTTTATGAGCATTTTTTTATTTATTGTACCTATCTCGATGTCTGAAATCAAATCTCGCAAGTAAATTTGATCCACTTCCCGGTTACCGATTGAGCTGAAATTTTGTATACATATGTTAATTGAATGACAATGAAACCTTATTATGACATGGAGCTGATCTGATGAATCTGAATCGGAAGGTGACCACAGGAACTTAATAATTAAATGGTTAAAAATCGGTTAATAACAAGACTATTGAGTTTGGACTCATTTGATTCATGTTGACGAGCACTTTGGTGTTTGGTGGTGACTAGGATCCTGCAGGGTCCGATGATGTAGCTAGAAGATGGTCATAGGAGCTCAGCAATTAAATGACACAACTCTATCGAATTTGGGCTCATTTGATTAGTGTTGACGAGCACTTTGGTGCTTGGTGCTAACTAGGATCCTGCAGGGTTCGATGATGAAGCCAGAAGGTGACCATAGGAGCTCAGCAATTAAATAACACAACTCTATCGAGTTTGGGCTCGTTTGATTCGTGTTGACGAGCACTTTGGTGCGGGTGGAAACTAGTTGTAAAAGGAACTACTCTTAACAAAAGTCTTTGTTCTACGTCTGTCAAGTCGGTCAGTTCAAGAGGTAAAGTTATAACTTCCATGTTGTTCCAGTAGGCCTGAGAAGGAACTTTTCTTTTTTTATGGTAGTCGAGCAAAAAACAAATCAAGACGTGCTTTAACTAATGACGTCTGTTGTTTTGGATATAATAATTTCTTACAGATTGTACATGGTACTTCAGCATATTGATTTATGGTGGTTATAAAATTACGCTCAGTAATTGAACGAAGTCTTTGTGACGTCTGACGCGCTACCGCTAGGCGGTTCTCACGTGGCTGAGCAGACTCAATTGCTGTACGGTTTCGTATCACTACTAATCCACGAGCTCTCTGCTCGGCGGACTCTTTAGCTAAACGCTCCTCGATGAGACTAATTCTATGAGCCTTCTGCTCGGCAGACTCGTTCGCTAGTAGTTCTCTCGCTAGTCGCTAGTTCGCTAGTTCGCTCAATAATGAGAACAACTCTAATAGCTCTCTGCTCAAAAGACTCATTCGCTAGACGCTCTTGGATCTTACCGAGTCTACTTCTACCAAGGCTAGGCCAAAGCGGGTTTACAAGCATGGGCCAGAGGTAGACAGCATTGCGCCAAGCATGGCCCATACCTGGCGTATTGTCCTGTATGGGAGTACGACAGGAACGCCTTGCACACTTACACACACACACACACACACACACACACACACACATGTCTATAAGCGTATAAGTAGTTCCGTGCTTCTACCGCGGCACTCGACTAGGTATGCGCATTAGAGTTTGCAACAGTGTCTGCGCATATAACTTAGATTTCACGAGCCACGAAGAATCCGCCATCGTCTCTGTGACTGAGTTTAATTGACTGAATAAAAAAACAAAAAACAAAAACAAAATAAATGTACATAATATTTATAGATATAGATATATCACCATCCATGTTAATTTTACATGGATATATATATATAGATATACAGTCTTATAGATTTCGTTTTTTATTAATTGTAATTAAACGACACTGAATTTATTAGCCATTCGCATGCGATTATCTACAATTGCCGATTAGAATTAAAAAAAATAACTCAAATAATTGATTTTTTCATAAGTTACAGTGTTTCCGGAGTTTCATACATGACGGACATGAAAATTTTTTGACCTATTTTCATATTTTTTTCCGTTTCTATTGCACTAAATTAATTTTTAGCAAGTATAGAATTAATTTCCATTAAATTATCTCAGCAATAGTATGCAAAATATCTTGATTCCGTTAACTAACAAGGCTATAATACTAAAAATAGTTGCCAAAATAAGGCGAAAAAAAATTCCGAAGGTGGTATCAAAAGTCTTCGCAACCGGAGTGTGTGTATGAAAAGAGTGATGAATGTGGAGGAAGCGAAACAAGCCTGCAAGGATCGTGATGTATGGCACTCGGTATCTCTCTGCCTACCCCGTAAGGGATCTGGCGTGAAGATATGTATATATGAAAAAAAATTTTCGATCGTAAAGCACTCTCTGATGCTTCGCATCATGAGTCGTGCAATAGTTTAAAATTAAAAAAAACAAGCTATTATAAATAAATCAAACTAAAAAGTAGAAAATAAATAATAGTTTAAAAAACTAAAAAACACGCTTTTTATAGAAAACCGAACTAAAAAAATAGAAAATAAATTTTAATAAATTTAAATTAAGAATAGTGTTAAAAATTTCAATAATTATAAATTAATAATAGTGTGAATAAAAAAAATAATTTTATTTTAAAAAAAGCGTGGGGTGCTTTTTAAGATATTACCGAAATGATAATCACTCTACTCATATGTTTCAATAAAATATTTATAACTATTGACACCATGCACCCCACGCTTTTTTTTAAATAAAATTATTATTTTTTATTCACACTATTATTAATTTATAATTATTGAAATTTTTAACACTATTCTTAATTTAAATTTATTAAAATTTATTTTCTATTTTTTTCGTTCGGTTTTCTATAAAAAGCGTGTTTTTTAGTTTTTTAAACTATTATTTATACCGCCTGCCTTTTAATGGAGCCCGGAACCAGCACGGGGAATACTATTATAGGCTTAGGACACGAGAGATAAGGTTTGTGAAGTCGACAACACGGGGGATATTTATTTATTTATTTTATATCTTGTTGTGTACACGAAAAAATTAAATATTTTAAATATATTGAAAACTTTTGTAAATGTATTTGAAGGTGTCTGGGAACACTTTAGAACCGACAAAATGGTCTGGGAATACTTTTTTTTAATCCTAAAAAAACCTTATTAAAAGATGAAATAAAAATCAAGTTGCCGAAATACATTTTTTGGATTATTTTCTTTTTTTGCAAATGTTATATACTGTATTGTAGCGAAATAACCGCGGACACTCTGCCAGACTAGCAGGCCTGATATCGCCATTTGACGAAATTATACTTTTTCGCAATTCCAACCTGCCAAAAGAACCTTCCCAAAATTCGTCGCCAACTCCCGGTCTAAAACGTATTCTCCTTTGTTAATCATCAAACGTGGGTATTATAAATAATTTAGCTCTATGTAGTTTTAGAAATAAATTATTAATTGTGGTTAATCCATTATTACGTGATTTTCTTAATTCTTTTCTCTGTGGTCTAGTGGTCCAGTGTTGGCGTTGACCACATGAGGTCCCGGGTTCGATTCCCGGGTCGGGCACTTTAAAAAAAAAGTGTTTTTTCAGTTTTCTGAGAAACACAAAGTTGCCCGGGATTGGAAAGTGTCCGGTTGGCGATAGGCTTGCCACCTATCACATTTGTGGGACCAAGTATCTTCGGCTAATTGTGGGTACACTTGTTGTACCTCTGCCTACCCCTTCGGGGACATGGGCGTGAAGATACTTTTTTTTTCTTAATTAATACTCAACTCATGGAGGAGCATGTGTTCGTAATTTTTCTTGACATCGCACACTGCGCATGGACAGGGTGGATTGCATCGTATTCACCGAAATCAGCCAAGCAAAAATCTGCCTCGATGTGGCCCGCTGCGCCCCGCCGAATTGTGCGATACTTCATATAAAATGTGTGATGATATGATGAGATACTGGTGAAAAAAAACCATCGACTTAAGACCCAAAAGATACAAAAGGCTCTCCGTGTGCCGGAATGGCAATGCTATACACGTAATATGTCTACCAGCTATTTTCCTACAAACCAGAATACGACAATAATAAGCAATGACGTTATTGTGGCAGAAATAAGTAAGAAAGTGGACCATGTACTTTGGTGAGACGTTGCCGAATTTTACCACTTAGTTATCATGATATGGTAGAGATACACATACACCCGTATTCTTAAACGATACTATGAGATTGCATAGTGTTAGTGAGCGCATAGGGTCGTTTAAAGCGATTCATAGACGATACTTAAGTGCCGGTCTCCACTATGCGTCCTTTCAAATTTACGCATAGCAAAGTTAACCGCCGAGCTATTTTACAGAACGCATAGTGTCCAGTCTTGGAGTCTGGTGACCAGATGTTGTCCCATAAATTACTATTGTATTTATTGTCCGTGTATGTATTGTATAGAGTGAGGTGAGGGTTAATGTTAATATAAGTGAAGTTGAAATTTGTGTTTGTAATGGATTACGAAAGTGAAGAAGAATTCTGTAATTAAATAAATAGTAGATTATTCGACCAAAGAATAATTAGAACAAAATAAGGTATTCGAGATTTGCAAAATATTTTTGTCTCTTCAAAAATATTTACACCGAATATATTTACATTCGAAGACGTAGCCATATTGATAATACTATATTAAATAATAAACAGGAATAAATTAAAAATAGTAACACCCAAAAGACTTGTAGATTAGAATCGTGGTTTAATTTGATCTATTGACAATTGACATTTGTGAAACATACAGTGTGAAATACGCTGCAATAAAACCAACCAATCACAGCTGGGTATTCTACACTATGATATCTCACAGGCAAGTAATACTTAATTTATTATGAAAGTTAAGTTGTTTATGAAACAGATGGCTTGTCATGTGAATTGCATAGCAAATTAGCGTTCTTCGCATAGTGTTACTACGTTACTTAGGTAAGGGTTGTTTATGAATACGGGCGATAGTCAATCGTTCTTCATTTTTTAGAAATATATGTAATAATTAGCTGACCCGCGCAGCTTCGTCCGCGAGAAGTTTAACATATCGTCTAAATAGTTTTTCATACAACTGTTATCCACTATTTCAACCTTTTAGGGGTTGATTTTTGAAAAAAAATTAGCCTATATTTGACCTCAGATCTTCAACTACTTCCATGCTAAATTTCCAGCGGTTTAGCCGTGAAAGCATTACAGACAGACAGACTTTCACATTTATAATATTAGTATGGATATAGATATAAAAAAATGTACAAAATTATTTAATGTAGCTCATTGATATAAAAAACCCGAGATGCACAGTACCGAACAAAACTGACACTCAACTGACATTGTCCCTAATTTTACATAAGCAATTATAGATATGGCAAAAACTAATGTTTTTGCATATTCTACTGATAGTTTATAGTTGTTTTTACAAAGCAATGTAGAAAATATGATAAAATTTACAGTATCACGATCGACGCGATTCTATTTGAAATGAGTGCACAATTTGAAATTGTGCGCTTATTTTTAGAGGACGGTTTTGACACATCTTGGGTTTTTTATATCAACGATGTAGCTATTCAAAATGAATTTAAACTTCTCCCATCTATTGTGTGTATTCTAAAAAGGGAAAACATGTTGATTCAACAAAAAAAAATCAATCTCATGGTAACAAATACCTAATCCTATTATCTTTCCTTTATAAGAAAGATAAGTTTTATGAGAATTCCGAGAATTTCGAAAATCTTCCAAATTTATTCCTTTTAAAATTAACGGTCGGATGGAAAATCTGCACCAGATCGCGTTACAGCAATAGCCCGAGGTAAACGGATTTGACGTCGTTTCTGAATTAAGGCTTTGGTTTTGATGTTGAGCTTTAGCGGTTCCAGAGCGGTACAACTATATTTTTAACTTCCCACTAAGTATGTAGATTAGGAAGTTAACCCCTGATTTGGGTTGTTGTAAACTCGCCATTGTTGTAAATCGCCACACAAAAATGACAGAAAAAATATGTGTAAATTCGCCACAATCCTAATCTCCTATTGTAAACTCGCCACACATCTTTTTTAACTATTGTAAATTCGCCACACTATTTTTTTTAGTACAGATCGCAGGAAAATTAAATGACAAATATAATAATATATTTATATATTATTGTAATAATCGCAACAAGTATTAAAAATTTCAATTTTCATCTATATTAAAATCACAGTTTTAATTAAAGATTCGACTGGCTAATTTGCCTGAGACGTACAACTATTAATGACTACTTCAACTATTACAATTAAAAAAAAAAAAACAAATCATAAATAACGAAACTAAAAATCACTTATATACTAATAATCACTGTAATGTTTTAATATTAATAATTTTAATGCTTACATACACTCACTTTAATAACTTTTTTCTAAATTATATATATATATATATATAAATATATATATATATATATATATATATTAAAAAACATAAATAACTAAACTAAAAATAACTATATAATAATCACAGCGAGGTAATCGGTAAACTTATACCCGCCACACGTAAAGCAACGATCCAATAACATCTTTGGTGTCTATAGGTGATGATTGTCTCTTAAGAGAGCCATCTGCTTATTTGTTATATTTTGATATAAAAAAATCTATAATATTTACAAATTGCTAAATCGTAAAACGCAAAATTTCTTAAGAACTACAGCTAAAGGCACATTATTATAATTATCAAAAATGTGTTTTATTTCTTGATCAAATGCAATTGATCGATGCGCTCTCATGTTTAAAGTTATATTAAAACTAAAGTTTTTTAGTTTTAATATAACTTTAACATATTAGTATTCGATTGAACGAGATAGATATGATAAGCAGGCACACGTGTGCACCAGCATAGGTGAGTGAAATATGATAAAAAAGTGAGGCGCTACAACTTAGAATTTTGCTTGCTAACACTATTTTTTTACAAAATTTATCTAAAATTAAAACATGTGGCGAATTTACAATAGCTAGTATGTACCTGTGGCGAATTTACACATATTTTTTAATATTTCTTAATACCTGTGGCGAGTTTACTTTGAATGTATGGAAAATCTAAAACGGTGGCGAATTTACCACTGTGGCGAGTAAAACTCACTGATTTTACCTCGATTTTCACGTTGATGTCCACGTTTTGAGGCCCTAGAAACATTTTCCGACTATTTTCACGATGACGTCAGTATGTCTGTATGTATGTATGTGTGTGCGTGTATGTGTGGGTGTGTGTATGTAAACAGTTGATCAACCCTAAAACAAACAACGGTTTTAAATGAATTGTTGAAGTCCAGTATATATATATATATATATATATATATATATATATATATATATATATATATATATATATATATATATAAATAAATAAAAAATAAGAGTAGTTAAAAAGGCAGAACAATGTTTGCCGGGTCAGCTAGTTTGTCATAATTTTAAATTAAGTAGTTTTGAAGTTATTTTAGAAAATACGCAAAATCTGTCAAAATTTTCATCGAAAATGAACTTTTATCGAAATCTCCCTAAATTATTAATAATATTACAGAAAATAGTTCTTCACCTATAAAATTACAGGAAATTTCTATGATATTTAAAGTAACGAACCCAGCCAATTGGGAACCTGTTCACGCAAGTTTAACTCACATTTCTCCAGTTTTTGTGTCTATAGGCGATGGTTATTTATATCTGTCTGGAGAATCATTCGGATGTTTGATGTGTCATTAAAACTATTCAACTTTACTAATACTGATTTTTTTCTATAATAATTGCTTTAATTGTAATTAATTGGAGTCTTTTTGTTTTACTTATTTGAACTAGGTAATATTATCGTCAGAATTCGCTCCTTTTATGAACGTATCAGTTGCTTTACATAAAAGGAAAAACCTAAATCTAACTGAATACTTCCCAGCATCAGCCTGCTGAGGGAGCAACGATGTTAGCATAAATGAAATATCATTATATCCGGTCGAATCTGTACTTATACAAGTTATCTCTAATTTAAAATACTTAGGTCAGCTTGCACCAAAGTATTTAAATACTTTTAAATATATTTAACAGTAGTAGTCATTTAAAAATTATTCAAATACACATTATGAATAATAACTTTGTTATTTTGGCCGCTAACTCACCAGGACACCATGGGGACGTCGTCGGCTACGTATCCAAATAATTTGTATTAAAAGAAGAGTGATGAGACCAGCCTAAATGGACTACAAGAATATAGCGTCAGCCGAAATTATTAAATTAATTTTATTCACAATAAGTCAATATTAGAAATTAAAGGACAGTTTTTAATAGCAAATTAATTTTAAAAGGATTTTAGGCGGAAAGTCTTAAATTAATCAAACTTGTACGCTTTTTCTTATTTCTAATTCAAGCAAAAATTTTTCTATTCTGCCATAAAGTTAACACTATCTTTTATTTCTGACCAACCAGACAAATTATAAAAATGTTGGATAGATAAAACGCAAAGTTTTAAACAAACTATTGTATAAAATGCAAAAAAAATGAAAATATTTATAATTATAATCGAAATCTACAACATAGAAGGCCGTATAAATAATTAAGTAAATAAGTAAGTCTTAGTATCATCCGAAAGAAACAAAAAAAAACAAGTGTCATTTATTTACGCTATGAGCGAGTAATAAACATTTTATGTAAACAGAAGTTTTATCGTTTTTTAACATTTAAGTTGTTAATATCAAATAATCTTCATGATAAGTAATACAAAAATGAATTATATATTTAACGATGTTGACGATATATTTCGATGTGAGTGGCTTAAAATGGAATGTAACAAATGTAAAATCAAGTAATATTAATCTTTGAAGAATTTTCGTGAATTTTAGTATTATAAAAAGTGTCCGTGATACAATTTACATTTTAGAAGAAATTAATAATGTATTACAATACGGTAAGCAGACATCATGTGTTGCGTTTTAGGCCAAATTTGTATGGGGCCTCATCGATCTCCTTTACAAATTGGCTACGTCGCTTAGTGAGTTAACGCGAGCCACACTGTTGGAAACAAGCCCTCCACATGGGTCTCCACCGGCAGTTTACAACAATGTAAACACTTGTTTGCACCAAAAAATCGTGTGACCTTTGTGGGCGGACGCCCGTTGTAAACCGCGTGTGGATGTCGCCGTTGAAAACATGTATTCCACAGTGTAAACGCTTGTTGTAAATGAGCCAAACCCGCACTGAATGGCAGCAGTGCGCTCGATCTTCACTTCGCGGCTCCCCGTCAAAATCAAACTGGGGGTGTACAAGACTTACACCCGTTCAAGACTTACCCACCGGAAGACATTACAACAACAACAGAACCTGGCGCTGCTTAGGATCACAAGCGCCCCCCGATTTGTAAGAAACGCCGTACTCCAACGTAATTTTAAGATAGATAGCATGGAGGAGTTTATCAGAAATCTATCAAGAAGGATGTTCGAGCGCGCTAACTCATCATCCCACCCACATATCAAGGATATCGCCCCTTGGCACTCGCGTCCTCTGGACGCGAGACCCTCCCCCAGAGTTCTACTAGTACAATAAAACCTCTTCTCTTTCTCACCACCCTCTAGTCAACGTCACCCGCTGATCGGTCTCCGCTGGACTTCCCCAACGGGTCTTTAGCGGTGGGGCCGATCGCTCGCGGTGGTGTGAATAACTTGGGTGTGTGAGAAACCCCATATCCCAATCGAAGAAGATCCACATTTCCCCCAAAACCGATCTACCGACGGAAATTTCCCCATCCAATGACCTAGCCGTATTTACGGTCAGCGCCTGCTTCCATGGCAAGGGGGCAAATCGCCCCGAAGCCATCTCCCCATCCCCCTACAGGGACGTGAGAAGACTATGAGCTGTTGTAAATCACACAAAGGCAATTGTCCAGCGGCAACTGATGAGTGCGGACGTAATGCGTGAAAATGCCATTCACGCGGGAAAAAGAATTTATCGCCGAAATCATTAAACTGTATAGAACTGCCCCGTTTTTAGGATATTTTTTTCGAAATTTATAAGGGAAGTTAATAGTTTATATCATAAAATGATTTTTTTGGTTTATATTATAAAAGAAGTTTTATTCTTTCCCTAAGCCAACGCTTCATTTTGTTTGACCGCCCCGTTGGTCGAATGGTTAGCGACCCTGACTACACAATCAATGGGGCTCGGGTTTGATTCTCGACAGGGGCAGGCATTTATGTGATGAGCATATATATGTGTTTGTATTTCTCGTGTTTGGATGTTTATTAAATATATTAGAGTTTATATATGTATTTCCAGTATTAATATCGTTGATTAAGATCCATATCACAAGAAAATAATTTGCGTACTTCGGGGTTATATAAAAAGAAACAAAGTACCTTCACGCTCGTATCTCCGAAAGGGTAGGTAGAAGAACAACAAGTGCACCTACGATTAGCCAAAGATACTTGATCCAACAATGTGTTAAGTTGCAAGCCTATCGCCAACCGAGCACTTTCCAATCCCGGGCAACGTTGTTTTTATCAAAAAAGTGAAAAAACACATTTTTTTAATTGCCCGATCCAGGAATCGAACCCGGGACCTCGTATAGTAAGCTCCGACACCGGACCACTAGACCACAAAGGCGACAAGGGGTTAGATCAATTCATGTAAAATTGTCCAGAAATATTTATTACTAGCTGCAACGTGCAGCCCGCTGCATCAAAAAAGTTTTTGGCGAATCCCCCGGGATCACCCAATTTTTCCGGGATAAAAAGTATTCCAGATCATCTTCTACCTATGTGCTAAATTTCGGTCAAATCCACCTAGTAGTTTTTGCGTGATTGGTTAATAAACATCCATCCATCCAAATATCCATCCATCCTTTCGCACTTGTAATATTAATATAGATTATTATATTCTTTTTCATTTTTTTAGTTGCCCACAAAACTGCTAATGCTACGCCAACTTTTTGACGTTAAGATAGGTAAGGAGCTAAACAAGGAGTCGAAAACGCACTGAGGTGGGAGCCTTGTTGTAAACCAATGTGGACGCAAGCACCAACCGTGAACTCCACAAGCCTCCCACCAAGGTCTCCTAACAATCCGTGTTGGAAGCTTGTTTCCAACAGTGTGGCTCGACTATAAATTGTTTGGATACGGTGGCAGGCGACGTCGACATGGCGTCCCGGTGAGGTAAGGTCCTTAGAGCAGAACGACCACGCGCCGCAATGCCAGGTTTCGGGAAATATCATTGGCCATAAATTTCATTTTAAAATTATTTATCGTCTGTGTAGCCTAGTGGTCCAATGTCAGTGCTATCCACATGGGGTCCTGGGTTGTATTCCTGGGTCGGGTAATTCAAAAATAGTTTTTAAAAGTAAAATTCAAAAGTAGTTTTTTTTTTCATTTTTCTGATAAAAACAACTTTGCCCGGGATTAGAAAAGTGCCCGGTTGGCGATAGGCTTGCCACCTATTTATTACATTGTGGAACTACGCTGCCCGCTTGCACCAAAATGTTTAAACACGTTTTAAATTAGTTTTGTTATAATTAAATTCATTGAAAAAATATGTATAGTTTGACGCAAGCGGGCTTAAACGGCTATTAAAAGTATCTTCACGCCCATATCCCCGAAGGGGTAGGCAGAGGTACAACAAGTGCACCCACGATTAGCCGAAGATACTTGATCCCACAAATGTGATAGGTGGCATCTATCGCCAACCGGGCACTTTCCAATCCCGGCCACCTTTGTGTTTCTCAGAAAACTGAAAAAAAAAAACACTATGTGCCCGAACCGAGAATCGAACCCGGGGCCTCATGTGGTCAACGCTAACGCTGGACCACTAGACCACAGAGGCTATTAAATATTTAAACTAGCTATAGCCCTCTGGCCTCCGACCATAATTCTATTAATGGGTGTGTTATTGTTAACTTGTCTGACTTAAATCTATTTGACTGTCTACTAAACTTACTTAGACTTACTAGACTCAAATTAAACTAAATTTTATCCTGAGCATCTGACTTTAGGCTTTTTTATAGAAGAGGAGGCAAACGAGCAGGGGGTGAACCGGTGGGTAAGTGATCACCGCCGTCCATACACATCCGCAATACCACAGGTCTTGCAATTGCGTTGCCTGCCTTTTAAGAATGAGTAAGCTCTTTTCTTGAAGGTCTTATCCGTTCGGAAAAAGCCCTGTCGGTAATTGATTCCATAACAGAATAGTGCGAAGCAAAAAGTGTCGGGAGAATCGCACAGTTGTGGATTTCCATACATCGAGATGGTGAGGATGGAACTTCAAATTTTGACGCGAGTTGCGATGATGGAATTCAGGGGCAGGAATTAATCCAAACAACTCGTTGGAACACTCCCCATGATACGATAGAAGACACAGATCGAACTTACATCTCTGCGCAATGCCAAAGAGTCAAACCGTTTCGAAATTGCTTGGTCGTCAACGATTCGAACCGCTCTACGGTTATCAGTTTGATATGATAGATCGTTATCGCAGAAACAATTTTATTTTTAATTAATTGTGCAAATGAGGTACTTTTGGCCGCAGAGGACAAAAATGTCTGAATCGTGAAATAATGTCCGCCGAGGACTTGCAACGGACTCAACGCACCCGGTTAAAACCAACATTGACTGGACCCCGCAGCAGAATAGTCCCAGAAGAAAACCTTTTGTGAAAAAAGACTTTTGTGGAAGAATTCGCCGTGTTGGTCTCGGCCTCCTTTGTAGAATAGGCCAACTGCCGTTCTGCCAGGCAGATCGTAAAAGGCGACCGATTGGCTATCGAGTCACTACTTTATTATTTATTACTTTACACTAGCTGAGTTTCTTCCGCCGGATCTTCTCAGTGTGTGGCCGCGTTCCGATCCGGTAGTAATTATAAAGAAATCGACCTAAATTAAAATGTTTGCACGCCATATTATGGTAGAATATGATGGTAATTTAATTTATTTTAATAACTTGTGACACCCATATTCTTGCAAATAAATATTTTTCATTTTCATTTTCATTTTTTCATTTTCACTACCATCGTGGCTACTAGGTGGTAGAGTTCTGCATTGTCTCGCCCGGGTCTGGTACCACCGCCTTACCTATTCCTGCCGCAATAGCGTCAGCGCTTGCCGCTGTTGTGTTCCGGTTTGGAGGGTAAGGTAGCCGGTAAACTTATGCATGTGGCATTAGACCTCGCCACAAGATAGCAACGCACCATTAACATCTTTGGTGCCTATAGGCGATGGTTGACTCTTTCCATCAGGAGACCCATCTGTTTGTTTGCTATCTCATAATATAAAAAAAAAACCCAAGACCAGGATCAAGAAAATATCTTGAAGAAGGAAGCCATGAAGAGAGCGAAATGGTGGGAAATTGTTGAGAAGAAGAGTTGCGCAATTTCTCACCTGGGTATTTATTACCACCGCCCTACCTATTCCTGCCGCAATAGCGTGAATATACTTGTGCATGTGTCGGAGGATAACATCGCATCATTTACATCTTTGATGTCTAGAAAAATTGTTCTTTTTCCATCAGGAAAGCTATCTCCTTCCTTTACATCCAATGATATAACAAAGCCGTAGTTAACAGAGCTATATATATATATATATATATATATATATATATATATATATATATATATATATATATATATATATATATATATATATATATATATATATATATATATATATATATTATCAATCTTTAGATCCCTTTTTAAGATAATTGCGCGAACGGTGAAGTATAAAAGGAAAGTGATGAAATCGGCCTAAAAGGGCCACAACAATATAGCGTCAACCGAAATTATTAAATTAATTTAATAAAAAAATTAAAGAAATAAATTAAAAAAGTCAATATTAGAATTCAACGGACACTTTTTAATAGCAAGTTAATTTTAAAAGGATTTTAGTTGGAAAGTCATGAAACTATTCAAACATTACGCTTTTTCTTATTTCTATACCAAGCAAAGATTTTTCTTTTCTGCCTTAAAATTAACACTTTCTTTTATTTCTGGACAACCAAAATAAATTATAAAGATATCGGATAGGTAAGACGCAAAATTTTAAACAAACTATTTATAAAATGCAAGAAAAACTAAAATATTTATTATTATAGTCGAAACCAACAACATAGAAGGCTGTATAAACAAGTACTCTTAGTATCACCCGAAAGAAACAAAAAAAAACAAGTGTCATGTACACTGTGAATGAGTGATAAATATTTTAATGTAAACAAAAGTTATATCGTTTTTTAACTTTTTGATTAAAATAAAATAATCTTCATGATGAGTGATACAAAAGTGAATTATGTTTATGTTGACGATATATTGCGATGTGAGTGGCTTAAAAATGAAATGTAACAATTGTAAATTCAACTAATATTAATCTTTGAAGGAGTTTCGTGAATTTTAGTGTTATAAAAAGTGTCCATGGTACAATTTACATTTCAGAAGAAATTAATGATGTATTACAATACGGTAAGCAGCTACCATCATGTGTTGTGTTTTAGGCTAAACTTGTATGGAGCCTCATTATTCTCCTTTGGCACAGTTAAAGTCTATATTGTGGAGGACTGCAGAAACCTATATTTTTAAATATAATACATTAGAAATACATGAAATTAATAAAAATATAAATTATATACACTAAATTCATGTGACATACAAGATAAGATACACACATGTATAATATTTTATTTACGGCTAAAGCCTGTTGTCAAATTTAAAAGAGATTTTATTGTTTAGTCTATTGTCGAATTTCAGCCACAGGCGATCGCTGGTAAAGATTAGTTATTTAAATTTCATTGAAAACTATAGTCACTTATACAACTTAAGTAATTAGTACACTTAAACAAATTAGTCCAGGAGGAATTATTAACATTATTAGATGGATATATTTTTAGTTTTTGTGATTTTTCTTTACAATAAATGTGAGTGTCATGTCGTTATTAGTTGTTCTCAAGAAAAGAAAATATTCTGATGATATCCTACCACGTATTTTTTGTGAAAATGAAAATGATGTAGTGAAAAATCCGAAGCCTGATACATATATAACTGTACAAAGTGCAGCTTATCGATGAAAAGATGAGGCTGCTATCCGATTTGAAAATTTGTTTAATTCTTCTCTTGACAAACAAACATTTTCGTGGCACAGAACATGTTATGCAAGTTACACAAGGGAAGAAAAAATTAGGCAAAGAGAAATACAACTACACAAACAAAATGAAAATCTTCAGGAAGTCCAGTATGCGGCGCATACTTGTGAGCGCGCGAAATTAACAATTAAAAAAAGATATATAACAATGATTTTTTTTTTTAATCTCTATTAACAATATTATTAACTATTGTATAGAGAATTAAAAAAAATTACTTAAACATTATGTTTTTTTTTAAATATATTTTTCATGGGTCGAAAGTACCCAAATATGAGTTTTTTCAAACCTTTAAAAATATTAACTTTATCGTGAAAAGTCACAGGACCTTCTTTATTGGTATTTTAATAAAGAATATTAAAAAAAATTGTTAGGTAGAAAAATAACAATTCCTTGTAATTGTTTAAAAAAATTCGGTTTAAACAATATGGCACCGGGCTGCCCCATGGCAACATGCATTTATATCATCAGTAGGGCAATTTGAAGAGGATCGCATAAAAAAATTGAGGTGGAATAGTTTTCGGTACTCATGCGCCGATTCCTCCTGGACTAAATGTTGGACGTAGAATCAAAAAAAATATTTTTGTTAAGGATTTTTTTATAATTGAGTTAAATGTAGTAATTACATTATTTTGTTTTAAAATCTAAATTAATGTAAAAAATTTCTCAATGAGGGTTACTAGAGCATTTGGTTAAAAAATAATGGGCTTAGCAAACGCAAACTTACTTTTCAAACGAAACATTTCAAAACCAAAAAACAAAATTTTAGTTGATAACTGTGATATGTGTTGACAAGTTCAATAGATTAGTAAGTGGAAGGCGAACTGAAATATTATATGCGTGGTAACGTTTGTCAAATGAGACCCAAATCCATCAAACTTGTAATCATCGTTAACATAACATAATTCTAATATTTATAACTTCTTATCAATTAATTTAAGTTTTGTGTTGTTATACATTGACTTGGTAAATATATGATACTAGACAATAAAATATTTCATACTCATCGTGCATATACTAAACTTTTGCAAATTTCAAAAGCAAACCTATCCTAAGCTAACGGATTATTTCCTGTGTAGAACGTTCGTTTCGTCATTTTATTTAAACAACTTTCGAAACTCAATCCTATTTGAAGCTAAACTTTACGATGTCAAATTGACATTTTCGTTGACACCAAAGTTTGATAGAGAATGAGGACAATGTTCAAATTCGTTTGAACAAGTGCAGCAGTAAACAAATTATATCTATATATTAACATGTAAAGCAAAAACTTTGTGCTATTTTTATAACAATTACGCGAACAATAGAGTGTTAAATTTATCACAGTCAAAGATGGATGTGAATAATGACTTTCAAAAGATTTGAAACAATAATTAATCTCAAACACAAGCAAATCCTGCCTAAAGCTCGCCATTTGGTGTTTAGTTTTCCCGGAAACAGTCATTAGTTACACCGCGGTACGCGAGTGCGTAACGTAAGATTGATGGTCTTAAAATCACTTATTTATATATATACAATCTGTTCTATACATACAATAAAATCGTAGGAAAGTCATTGTATGTCCGGGGTAAACTCAAAAAATACTGCATGGATTTACTTCAAATTTTGGGTGAATATTACTAACAGGTCGGGTCAGTACAGGTCGGCTACATATTATCACGCTATCACCTACGGGGGAGGAGCTGTACGGAGAAAACGAAGTCAGCGCGGACGAAGTTGCGGGCAACAGCTAGTATAAAATAAATACAGATACGACACTTATAAAGTTTGACGTATAAAAAATGATCGTACACTCGACTTTTAAAAATAAAATATTCACGGAAATAGAAGGTGAAGAAGGATACATATAATAAAATCGTAGGAACGCAAAACTGTACATTGAATATTTTTTAAAAGAATAATTGGGGCGTGATCTACAATCGATATCGAAGCCAAAAATATAGTTTTTAGAATTTTAGTCTGTTTGCCTCTTTGTCTGTTTGTCAGTATGTATGTCTGGGGTAAACTCAAAAAGTACTGCATGGATTTACTTCAAATTTTGCATGAATATTACTAACAGGTCGGGTCAACATATAGGTTACATACTATAACGCTATCACCTATGGGGGAGGAGCTGTGCGGAGTAAACGAAGTCCGCGCGGACGAAGTCGCGGGCAACACAGTTTTAAAATACAAATCTAGTGCATGTATTGTGTTTTAAAGTTAATGTCGTTTTATCCCGGAAAAATATGACGTTCCCGTGGGATTCACAAAAAACTTTTATAATGTAGTATAGCTAGTTGTTTATGCATGTTAAAATATCTACTTATACAGCTATCCGCCAGCCTCATGCATTATTTAACGTATTTTATATATTACTGCCAAACTAGGTGGTATAGTTCTGCATTATCTCGCCCGGGCTTGGTACCATCGCCTTACCTATTCCTGCCGCAATAGCGTCAGTGCATGTCACTGTCCTGTTCCGGTTTGAAGGGTGAGGTAGCCTGTAAACTTGTGCATGAGGCATTATGACCCTGGTTCAAGGATTGCTATCCTGGTAGGGTCTTAATTTTAATTTAAAATGCACCATTAACATCTTTGATGTCTATAGACGATGGTTGCCTCTTCCATTAGAAGAGCCATCTGCTGAAATATTTTTGTTTTGATGAGTCGTGGCATAGAATCAGTATACACATTTTTAAGTGTTTTTTTTTAAAAAAAATGTTTTTAAAAAACCGTATATCTATACATGTAATAAAATCGTAGGAAAGTCAAAACTGTACATTGAATATTTTTTAAAAAGAATACTTGGGGCGTGATCTACAATTGATATCGAAGCCAAAAATATAATTTTCAGAATTTTTGTCTGTTTGTCTGTATGTCTGTTTGTCTGTTTGTATGTTTGTCTGTATGTATGTCCGGGGTAAACTCAAAAAGTACTGCATGGATTTACTTCAAATTTTGCATGAATATTACTAACAGGTCGGGTCAACATATAGGGTACATATTATCACGCTATCACCTACGGCGGAGGAGCAGTGCGGAATAAACGAAGTCCGCGCGGACGAAGTCATTGGCAACAGCTAGTTACAAATAAATGTTTAATATATAGAATTGGCTCTCCTGATGGAAAATGAAACCATCACCTATAGACACCAAAGATGTTAATGACGCGTTGCTACCCGTGTGGCTTTGATAGCAGTGCCACATGACAAGGATTGACGCTAATGCGGTAGGAATAGATAAGGCGGTGGTACCAAATACCCGGAATAGACGTTACGGAACTCTTTCACCTAGTAGTTATGATGGTGGTGACAAGAAACGGTCGCCTTTTACGACAGAACGGCAGTTTGCCTATTCTCCAAAGGAGCCCGGACCAACACGGGGGAATACACTAATTAAACTAGTTCTAGTCTAGTCTAGTTTTGATACCACCGCCTCACCTGTGCCTGCCGCAATAGCGTCAGTGCTAATCACTGTCGTATTCTGGTTTAGAGGATAAGCGCCGCGTTGAGACGCGTTGCGTGTTCCAAACACTCACCTTAATAAAAAGAGACCTGATTTTTTTACAAAATAGTTTTATATTTCGACGGCCTTAATTGCCATAATTTTAAAAATGCGATTTTTTTACTTATGAAAATGACTCTATTTTTACAGATATTTTAATAACACGAAGCATAAAAATGAAATTTCTATTAGATAACTCCAACTTCTAATAGAATTCTCCCAGTGTTTGGTCCCGGGCTCTATATATAATAGTCCAACTGCCGTACTGCCAGGCAGGTCGTAAAAGGCGACCGAGTGGCTATGCGAGTCACTACCATCGTGACTACTAGGTGCTAGAGTTCTGCATCGGCTCGACCGGGTCTGGTGCCACCGCCTTACCTATTCCTGCTCCAATAGCGTCAGTGTTAGCCACTGTCGTGTTCCGGTTTGGAGGGTAAAGTAGACAGTAAACTTATGCGTGTGGCATTAGACCTCGCCACAAGATAGCAACGCACTATTAACATCTTTGGTGTCTATGGGCGATGATTGATTCTTTCCATCAGGAGACCCATCTGCTTGTTTGCTATATTATGATATAAAAAAGTCTAACAGTCTAATATTAATAAAAATAATTAAAAAAAAATATTTAGACAGTATGTAATAAGAACTGTTATTTCATTTTGCATGTATATAGTGTATGTTTTGTTGGCAGTACTCCATAAATAAATCTATAAAAAACAGGAATTCAAAAACACACGATATGTAACTTGAATGTCTCAATAATGTTCCCAATCTTTGGACCCTTGTTGGATAATCAATCAGATGACCGCCATCCTGCGAAATAGATGGTAAACGATAAGTAAAGGCTAATGGTAAGCCTTACTCGTTTCTTGACTGCTCGGTAATTGTATCATCAATATCTTTGATGTCTATACGGTGTATTTCCTTAAACATCAAGAGTTTTAAAATATAAATAAATCATTTAATTCAGGCTATGTGGTAATAATACAAAAAATACAAAATATGAAAAACAAAATGGTGTTAATTATAACAAGTTTCTTTATAAACTACTAAAAATAACCGTTTTTTTTTAAATGCATATTGATGTATACGCGGTACATATAACAAAATAGCATTTTTTCAATTTTTGTATGTCTATCTGTCTGTCTGTCTGTCTTTCAGTCTGTCTGTCTGTTTGTCTGTCTGTCTGTTTGTTCCTCTTATCTCTGGAACGGCTGAACCGATTTTGCGATTTTGACGGGACTTTCACTGGCAGATAGCTGACGTGATAAGGAGTAACTTGGCTACTTTTAATTTCGAAATTTTCTGCGTGGACGAAGTCGCGGGCTCAGCTAGTTACTATATATAATGGGAAATAAGGAAACGAGGCAATTTTTGACTATAAGTTGTCAGTTTTCAACGAAAAGTCTCTGTGGCAGTTAGTTTTCTCAATGTTGGTCCGGGTTTTATTTAAAGGAATGATCATTTTGCCAGGCAATTCGTAAAAAGCGAACGTTTGGTTATATACGTCACTTTAGTCGTGACAACTAGATGGTAGAATTCCCCAACGTCTTACCTATTCTTGCCACAATAGCGTCAATGCTAGTCAGTATCTTATCGTGTTCCCGTTTAGAGGATAATCCATGATAATGAAAAATAACTAGACTAATTTTGATTATTTTAACATTTTTAATTAAAAAATTCCAGTGGCAGTTATTTATCTCCATCCTCAGATTATCAATGTCATGTTTAATGGAATTTTTTATTGATTTAGGCGTTACTTTGCGGAAATCCGTTATTAAAAAGGTGACATTTATTCAATTTGCTCTACCTCACTCTACTCACTCTACATTCGGTTTCGAAGTGAAACGTGCGTTGAGTGCGTACATAAATTGTGCGCTTTTGTGCTGGTGCCGGCGTGGGACGTGGGTGTAAAAGTGTGGTGGATGTGCGTGGATAATTGTGCCGCTGGGGTCTTCGTTTGATCCGAACCATCGGTGAGTCTTATCCATTTATTATACCGACGTCTTTCTTTTCGGTACCATAACAGTTCGCGGATAATAGCAAATTTAATTAATTTCATCTTTTTAATGGAAAATATTAACAACAATAAAACAAAACAAGCTATACATAAAATTTATTCTACGTGTTAGTTTTACTCCGTGTGTAATTAAATTGCTAATGACAAAGAAACAGAACGCCTCGGAACCAAAACCTATTCTATATACCGTGTCCTAATTATTACAGTTAACCATTTATTATGTAGTTAATTAATCTAAAACTTACTGGGTCGTGCGCTGTGTATTTTTTTTATTCCTGCGGCAAAAATGTATATTTCTGGAATAAAAAGAAGCTTACATGATAATCAATAAAGATGGCCAGTATATTGAAGTTACAAATTCCTCATTCACCTTCTATTTCCGTGAATATTTTATTTTTAAAAGTCGAGTGTACGATCATTTTTTACACGTCAAACTTTGTAAGTGTCGTATCTGTATTTATTTTATACTAGCTGTTGCCTGCGACTTCGTCCGCGCGGACTTCGTTTACTCCGCACTGCTCATCCCCTGTAGGCGATAGCGTGATAATATGTAGCCTATATGTTGAGCCGACCTTTTAGTAATATTCATACAAAATTTGAAGTAAATCCATGCAGTACTTTTTGAGTTCACCCCGGACATACATACAGACAAACAGACAAAAATTCTTAAAACTATATTTTTGGCTTCGATATCAATTGTAGATCACGCCTCTAGTATTCTTTTTAAAAAATATTCAATGTACAGTTTTGATTTTCCTACGATTTTATTATATGTATAGGTTATGCTTATATGTATGTAGTATTTAAAGATAATTATTGTATTTTGTTATATATTAAGTATTTATTAGTGTATTTTATTTATGTAAGTCGTTTATGTGTATATATGGTATGTAAGTATATGTAGGTTATATCAATTAATAGTTATTTTTTGACATTTTAATTTAATCATATTTAATTTAGTCATAATAAGAGGGTTATTAAGTATAAGTTAAATACAGCTTAATCATTATATCGTAATAACTTGTGACGCACTACCCAAGCCTTTTCTCTCAGCATCACCGAAGATAAACTGTGGGAAAATGCTTACTAGCATTAAGCGCCTTTGTACTCATTTGTGCAATAAAGTATTTAAATAAAAATGATGTGGTGTCGCGGGACACCAGGTAGGAACGAACTTCCTTCGGCTAAACGGCACTACTCGCTTGTGTACGCGACTGTCGCGCCTGCGCACGTCTCATTTAACGCTTTTATTCCACGCATTTTTCTTACGGTTTTACTATCACATTTTTTTCAGTCCGGTCGCGCAGCAAAATCCCTATCCCCTCCAAGCCTGCCGTAAGGAACTTCGTTCCAATATAAATAAAATAAATACTTTTCATAGCACATAATGTCAAGTGATACAGAGCTAAAGCTGAAGCTGAGATTAGGCGCGTTGCACACGGCAGAGCGGGCCGGGTGGGACGGGCCGGTCAGTTTCACCGCGAACGATAGCACAAAGGAAATCCTATACTACCATCGCACATAGAAGGCAATCGCCTTAATCGAGCTACCTGACAGATTGGCAAATATCGAAAAAATGTTTATGTACGAATACGCATGCATTAATGTCAAAGTTAATTGTTTACAAACAGCAATTTGCCGCCGTGGAACGTGCTAGTCATAGTACATGCCTATCGCTCGTATAGTGACCATATTTTCTGAATATAACTACACTTGTTTCGTTAAGGCTTATTATGCAATTAAGCTGTTTTTTTAACTTTCCGCTACGTATGTAGATAAGGAAGTTACTGATTTTGCCCCGATTTTCGAAATTCGAGTTTTGTGTGGGTGGATGTGTGTGTATGTAAGCATCTCATAACTTTTGAACGGTTGACCGATCGAAACGCGTTTGATGGCATTCGATTGGATTCCACTCAACTTAGACTTCCTGAAAATTTGAACTAAGCTAGCCTAGGAGATTTTGAGAAATTTTAAGAAACCCCAAAAAAATTTTTGGTGTAACAGTATTTTTTAATATAAGTTCCAGATTAATGTACCGATTGATTTCAAAATCTAATTAGCTCTATTCCTCAGAAAACTACGTCACATGCATACATTGCATCAAAATCGGTTTATCCGTTTGAGAGTAATCGTTTTTAAAAAAACACCGAAAAATTTAAAAAAAAGGGTTTTTCCGACTAAATTCGAAATTTTTCAACCGATTAGTTTTTGGTATGCCACGATATTTTAGTACTAAAAAAACTAGGTACGTTAAATGCTGTGTTAAAAATCAAATTCGAAGCTAATTTTCAAAAGTTTTTCAAATATCAACAGCTTTTCAAATATTAAAATTACGTTATGTTTAGCATACTTACTTAAGATTTCAAAATAACTTTCAGACTAATACACGGATTGAGTTTAAAATCTTATCAGATTTTTTCCTTTAGAAATTGCGTTAAATGCCGTCAGTTGGATAAAAATCGGTCCATTTGTTTGGGATTTATCAATGACGAAAATTAAAAATGTTCTTTAACATTGCTTCGAAATTTTGCAACCTATCGAGGATTATGTAGCTAAAGCCATATTTTAGATTCCAAAAATTGTGTTGAAAGCCATTCGAAAGATCAAAATCGGTCATCGTTTTCAAAATATACAGCTTTTTAAAAATCAATATACTACCATTTTTAACAAAATAGATATTTAAACTTAAAAAATGTATGCTATTAGTTATTTTACTCTTTTGAGATTAAAATACCAAGCCTACGGCCTATCACAATAATGCGGACTAAGAAAAATGCTTTTATTGTTACATTATGTGGCGCCGCTTGTCCGTACCGCTGAAGGGTCATATAGATGGAACAAGCGGGCCAGCGTCTTGTCAGTATGACGTCATTTGGGGTGCACAAGAAAAAAATAAACATTTTACATGAGGAGCTACCCTAAAAAATATATTTCAAAATTTACTATTACCACTTCGTTGCCGTGACTAATATGTATATTCATTCCAAATTACAGATGTCTAGTACTAATGATTACGGGTGGACCGACCGACGGACGGATGGACATAGCGAAACTATAAGGATTCCTAGTTTACTTCGAGCTCCAAAAAGAATTTAGATCGGTGCATTTTTTTGCTTACGAGAAACCAATCCATAGTAATATTATAAATGGAAAAATGTTTATGTGTATTTGTTCATCTTTCATGGCAAAACTGACGTGATTTTTTTAAGTGGAGATATTTGAAGGGATGAAGAGTGACATAGGCTACTTTTGTCTCTTACTTTACGCGAGCGAAGCCGCGGGCAAAAGCTAGTAATTTAAAAAGGTAAAATTGATTCTTTGAAACTTACCATTGAAACAGATTTTAAAAGCAAAACTGGGCCGATTGTTCACTATTTCTGAGTCTGAAATAATGGACGGATCGTAAACCGTTAAACTTCATTTAATTGCCTACAAAAAATGCCTTTTGTTTTTTTACTATTCATTCCCGACTATTGGCTTGGGGCATTTATTGATTTCAGTCTGCCTCTTATTTTGTAATAATCTGAATCTAAAGGTCTCTCAGCTTATTCGCTTCAATAGTCTAGCGATGAAGGCTTTGTTCTAGACTTATTGAGTCATTTTTTAGGGTTCCGCATCTAAAAGGTAAAAATGGGACCTTATAGCTAAGCCTCCGCTGTCTGTCTGTCCGTCCAAAAGTAATTTATTCGAACAATACACCACACCTCTACACCTAATATTTTTGAATTATATTCATTAGAAATACGTTAAATTAATAAAAATATGTAATACTATCTGACCCGCGCAACTTCGTCTGCGTTACATAAGAGGGAGTGAGTCACGGGGCCATTATATATAATACCATTCTAGATGAACTGGAACTTTCTTCAATTAGTCCACGAATCACTTGAAAACTATGGAAACAAAGAATCATACCTACAGTGATAATTAAAACCTGGGTAGTTTGTACCTATGTCTGCTATGTTGTAGGTACATTCATTTGAAGTATGATTATATTTTTTTAATATCTACGGTAAAAGTATAACAAAGCCTATTTTATAGTCACCCCACAACGATCAGTAAAACTAAAACTATTGTATAAAATGGCATGGGAACACGAGTAATAAAGGAACGTTGGGTAATAATACTACTGGGGTGTCAATCGATGTATAGTTTACGCTATCTCCTGGAAGTTTACTCAGTATTCTGTCACTAATTTCGTCAACACTACTATTTCTAGCCGCCAATATTTCCCTTTGACACATCCACTGTGGAGGCCCGCAAACAATTACTTACACTACACAAATAATTTTATTTAAATTTTAAATCATTCGGTTAAACCAAGAATTAATACATGAAGTGAAGGTGGCGTGTTCTGGTAAATATAAAAATATTTTCTATTCATTTTTTTAAACACTTTATTGCACAAAATCAGCACAAAGGCTTAATGCTATTAAGCATTTTCTCACAGCTTACCTTGATTATGCTGTGAGAAAAACTTGGATATTACATAATGCCGCACTTGTGCCTATCGTCCCGAAGTAATATGCGCCTAAGCTTTGCACGATTTGACACTAAAAGAATATCGCGATAAAAGCTGTGGTCACATTAGCGTCAACGAACTTTCAATTTTGCATGAACTACCATTTGCGCAAAATGCAAGTGCAAAAAAACAACAGTTAAATGGTCCTCATACCTATATTATATACTAGCTGTGCCCGCGTGGGATTGTCTGCGTGGGATTTTTTAACTTCCCACTACGTATGTAGATAAGGAAGTTACTGATTTTCCCCGATTTTAGAAAATCGAATTTTAATGTTTAATAAGCTGTAACTTGAAAATTTAACTCGATTTTGATTTTTGAAATTCAATGTAGTTTTTTTTAGTAAGTACTAAAATATTGCAGAAGATTAAAAATTATTAGTTAAAAAAAATCTAAGTTATATCGAAAAAACACGTTTGCAAAATTTTTCGTCAGGGGCCGTTCATAAAATACGTTCGCATACAAGGGGAGGGGGGGGGTCTGGCTGAGTGTGACAAGATGTGACAAGGGGGACGGGGGGTATACGGCAACGTGACGTTCGCCGTTTATTATTTTTTGACATGAGCGCTAGCTCTGTGGCGCGACTCTAGCGGCGTTGCGATCCGTCACAACGGGTTTCTTTGTTTTTCCAATACTTGAGACAGTAACGTTCCACGTACCCTGCGCGTAATGTTATTATAATAACAAAATAAATATTTTTAAGTTTCAGAATTTGTGTACTATCATTTAGAATTTATCATACTGAGCAGGGGGGGGGGTCTTAGTTTTTGTGACGAAATATTTCTAGGGGGGGTCACAAAAAGTGTGACACAGCGTGACAATGGGGGGGAGGGGGTCAAAAAAGCTGATTTTAGTGTAACGTATTTTATGAACGGCCCCTCAACTATAACTCCCGAACGGATAAATAAATTTTGTTGCAATTTATGCATTGGATGCAGTTTTTTGAGAAGTAAATCTGATTATAATTAATAATTATAAATTTTGTACTATATCGGTTTATTAATCTGGAAATTGTATTAAAAAAATACTGTTTCGCCAAAAACCTTTGTGAGGTTTTCCAAAATTTCTCAAAATCTCCTTGAATTAGTTAAAACTGACTGAATTAGTTAAAATATTCAGGAAGTCTAAGTTGGGTGGAATCCAATCGAATCCCATTAACCACGTTTCAATTGGTCAAGCCGTTCAAAGTTATGAAATGTTTACATACACACATACACATTCACGCACACACACACACACACACGTCATCGTGAAAATAGTCGGAAAAGGTTCCTAGGTCCTCAAAACGTGTAAATCTGGTGAACTCTCGATTTTTGAAAATTGGGGCAAAATCAGTAACTTCCTTGTCTAGATGCGTTGCGGGAAGTTAAAAATGTATACCTAATTAGAAAGATGAAAAGTTATTTATTCAGGTTTATTTTTTTGAAAATTTTTATTTACTTAAGGCAATTTTCGTAGCGGGAAGTTAAAAATAAGTTAATTAACACATGGCTTTGTAGTTTGTTATTAATAAAAAAGAAGCCCTTGACTAAGAAGTTTATTGAAAACAATTTGCAATAAAAAATCTTGTTGCACTTTTTTAAAATTTATTATTATTTTAATTCTCTTAAAGATATTTTTAATGTAAATTTGTATCATTTTCAATAAGCAAGATAAGGAGTCAAGGGTTTTTTTATTATTATAACAAACTCTCTGCCTCGTGATCTAGGGACAGCCTATTCAGCTCAGATCATGAGGTCCCGGGTTCGATCCCCGGGTCGGGCAAAGCTGTTATTGAGATATTTTCGAGGATGTTTTCGAAAATCTAAAATCTCAGTAGCAACTCGGAAACTGGCGGAGTGGTATATATATTTCCACTCTCGTACCTCGGATAAGCACGTAAAACTTTCGGTCCCAGTTATCGCTAAAAATAGTCGATAATCGGTAACGTGTCAGTATATGCGGCGATGAGGATTACCATTTATCTCACTAACCGACAAACCGGTGAATCGCGGTGAACCGGAAAGTCTATAGACGGTCGGTTTACTCTGCCTACGCCGCAAGCGAATCGGGCGATGATACTTTAATAAAAAACAACAACGCCACGTATTTTTTTCTCACGTTTTTGATTTTGATTCTCACAAATAAAGGAATGTTAAGTATCTTTTGATTGAATTTGTTTTGATGAGGTTATATGTGTCTAAAGTTTTTCTGTAAGATATGATCTTATTCTGGACTGAACTTATAAGTACATGTTCGTATATTCTACTTAACAATTTTTTTTTTTAATAAAAAAGTGCACATTCTAGAACTGATTCTCTCGGATTATATCCCATATGCAAACACTATGAAATGATTAGGCTAACTTATAATGAGCCGTGCGTTCAAAAGTTTTGTATACATTCCGGGTGTCATGTTCAACTCGGCTTACCACCCGAAACCGTTGAAACTTGTGATGTCTGTAACTTCTAAATTATATAACTCATGACCTTGAAATTTTTAAGGGATAATCTTTATAGTATTTACTTTTGAACAAAAAAATAATATAGGATTTCGGAGTTCAGGTTAATGAATTAAAGCTATATATACGTTTTTGTTTTCATCCCCTATCCCACGGGAACCGTACTGAATTTTGGGATAAAAAATATCCTATAACCTTCTTCGGAGTATGAACTCTAATTATGCTAAATTTCATTTGATTCCGTTCAGTTGATTCGGCGTGATGTGCGGCCTTGATACAGACAGACAGACAAAAATTAAAAAAAATTACATTTTTCGCTTCAGTATCGATTAAAGAGTATCTTCCAAAAAAAATTTTTAAAATATCTTCAATGTACAGAAATCGACCTCTTACAGTTTTATTATATGTATATATATATATATATATATATATATATATATATATATATATATATATATATATATATATATATATATATATATATATATATATGTATGTATGTATAGTAATTGCAATATAGGTATTATGAATAAATTAATCTCCGTGTTGGTTCGGGGCTCCTTTGTAGAAGAGACCAACTGCTGTTTTGCCAGGTAGGTCGTAAAAGGCGACCGATTGGCTATACGTGTAACCCTACCTACTATCTATATCACTACCATCGTGGCTACTAGGTGGTAGAATTCTGCATTGTCTCGCCCGGGTCTGGTACTACCGTCTTACCTATTCCTGCCGAAATTGCGTCAATATTTGTCACTGTCGTGTTTCAGTTTGGAGGGTAAGCTAGCCGGTAAACTTATGCATATGGCATTATATGTTAATATAATATGTTATACATAATACAACATAATATAATATGTTACTAAAACTAAACTTCATATATTTAATAAATGGATCTGTCATTTGGAAATAAAATTAAGATTGCATATTCATTATTAACTCCGTACACAGCTTTAATTATTTAAAATAACCTATAAAGTCAGAAAACCAACTGCCACTGCACCGTATTACACTACAGTAATTATTGTAGTGTGTATTTAACATATTCAACAACTTTAAATTGTATTTCTGTTTCCGTTTAATCAATTTTAGCTTTAATGATCATTAAAACGATACTTGAAAAGCCATTTAATAATAACTTATTGCATTCATTTCTACGAAAAAATAAATTTATACATTATGGTCAAAAATAATAATTACGTACTTAGGCGCCCCATAGATGTATATTATTATTGCGCAATATTACGTATTGTGCAATATTATTGACCGTTTATGGTTAATATTGAAGATTGCACAATGATTGAACGAAAGTTTGAGCGGGTTTAATTTTTATTGCGCAATATTTTATGAGTAGGCTTAATATTGCGCAATATTTATCATTTCAGAGTTTGAAGCGATTGCGCTTGGTCAGTTACCATGTTTAATATATGGTCGTGTCGTAAATTTATTCAAAATGGCGAGCAAGAATGCTATAAAAGATAGAGAACGGGAGTTTTTACTTGAATGTTTAGAATTATATAGAGATTTAATTAACAAAATTACCAGTATGGTTGCCGCCCAAAACTTCGTTGTCAGCCGTGTTGCTCGCACGAAAATATTGATGAGACTGGTTTGTCAATTTTACTGAGTGAATTTATTGAACGTTTGAATACTGTTATTGTGCAATAATATTGAATACCCACTTATTCAATATTATTGCATAATAAAAGTATTGCTCAATATTATTGTAGGTCTATGAGGCACCTTAGTAATCAGGACATATGTATGTTTTTGGATTCACCCGGTAGTATCTAGTACAAAGCTAAAAATGGATTTTCGTGTCCATAAGAGATATTGCTAGCAACAATCTGAAAACAGTCGGGCAAGACAACAACTGAAAGTACGTCAAGCTAATTAAGACACACGATATTTCAGAATAAGATTATATTTATGATTATATTTATAAGTGCACAATAATTTAAACATTCCGCAAACTTTAACTTTAACTTTAACTGTTACAATGCCACTGGAAGGGAAAAAAGAGGTCTAAGAAATGGAACAAATCCACCATAAACCTGAAAAATAAGACCCCAGGGGCACAGTGGTGTACTCTAGTCCACCACGACAGTAGCAAGTATAAAAGCACAAAATATACACACTTAACGCACATTTCACTTTGCAACCGAAGCATCTTCAGGAGAAATGAACACTACTTCACTCAACAAGAGCCGAAGTAGTACTGGCCCGCGCTGCGATTTTGATGCTCTTTTATAGGCCGGGGTCGCATGACTAAACGAGCGCTATATTGTGCAATAATACTAATATTCATCAGCGTGGTAATATTATTAGATACATCTTAGTATATATATATATATATATATATATATATATTAGGTGTCACGTTGTTTATCCGCGATTGACTCCCAAACTACTGAAGAGATTTCAATGAAATATTCTGTTTGGTCCAACTTAAAAGATAAGATAGTTTTTATCTCAATTACCACCCTCCTCTCAAGTACCCTACCAAAAACCTCAATACAAGTAATTTGTATGGCAAAACAACGTTTGCCGGGTCAGTTAATAATTTTTATGTGTTAAAGATGACCAATTTCACTTTCTATAACATTTCCTAGAGCCGTAAGATTTGACCGTGTTCTAAATATATGGAAGGTGGAGAAGAAAGAAAAAAGTCGAAACACATCATATAGTCTGGAACAAAATGTATCCTTGTTTATAGATATTTTATTACCCTGTAGTACAATTCAGTATTCACATGATACACTTATTTTATAACTCATAAAATTTATATGAAATACCCGCAGTATTACCCGAAATGTTTTTGTTTTTGGCGCCATTGTATATTGAGGCTGCATAGTATATGGTTCGCCTGTCTTCTATCAACAATAAAAAAAAACGATTTCAATGACAATCAATTTGGCGCCAAAATAGGCTGTATAAATTTTATACCAACACAGTTTCAGATCAAAACTATTTAGCTAGCTGACACAGCAAACGTTGTTTTACCACACAAATTACTTGTATTGAAGATTTTGGTGGGGTACTTGAGGTCTCCTCTCAAGTTATATGGACTTCAAGGGAGGTAAAATTAGATAAACACTATCCTATCTTTTAATCAAACGTTGGATCAAACAGCAGATATCTACAAAATTTCATAGAAATCTCTTCAGTAGTTTAGGAACAAGCGAACGGTGACACGTAATTTATTTATATTAAGGCTAGATATTATCCCGAAGCTTCACTCACACGAACTTTGGCTATATTTAACTCAGGGGTGATTTATTTCCTAACAGGACTTTCTTAGCGTGAAGACGGATGGCACCCATATTATAGCGTCACACTCACGGATGCTTTGGGTGTTACTTACGAGACATGATAATAAAAGAGACATTAGTACGCCATTACAGAGCGATTGGGGGAATACAAAGTATTGCGACCTCACTTTGCGGGATTGCTAGTGTCCATTGTTAGACAGCATGAGGAATGAACTGATATTTGTCAAATTGCAAAATGTTAGAAGTGGGAAATCAGAAGTACTTTATTCAATAAAACATTTTACAAGTTATTTTGACTTGTCAACATTTATTTGTAAACTACTACCGGATAGGAAACGTCCACACATTCCAAACGTCCACAAATTCCAAAATTCCAAACGGCCACACACTGAGAAGATCCGGCGAAAGAAACAGCGGGCTTGTCTTTTTGAGTATCATTTTTTAAATAAATTTAACTTAATGCTTAATTCCTAGGTAGGTAATTTTTAGAATATTAATAAATATTACTGATATGAGGAGCACTTGATGCCATGCTTTCTTGTCATCTAGATATTCAGATATTTTATAATAACCTTTTTTACACACTTTTGTTTTAAGGTTTTGTTTGAAGCTGGTTTAGTTAATGAATCTAATTATATGTGTGTTTTATCATTCACCCCGTGCTTGGGTGATCCTTGATAAACTTAAAAAAGAGGAACAGTTTCGACACGCTCCTCCTCTCAAGCTGGGGCGCTCTACCAACTGAGCCAGTGTTAACTAGTACAAAGTGGCGAAATTCTTATTTACTATGTGATTGATTCCTGGCTTGAGCCTTGTGAAGAAGTCGCAGGTTCAAATCCTAGCGTGTCAAAATTTTTCTTTGTTGTTTTTTAGTTTTTCAAGTAATATATATGTCACATGAATGTAGTGTGCTATAATATTTTTTTTTACTTAATTTATTTCTAATACATTTTATTTAAAAATATTTGGTGTCTGCAACCCTCCACAATGTTAACTTTAACTGTGCCCAATTTTGCAAAAATGTGAGCAATATTTTAAACACAAATTGTTCTCTTCACGTATTAATATATAGATATTTTTTAAAGCCTTATTTCGCGACACTTTTAAAACTTTTTAACTTCCCACTACGTATGTAGATAAGGAAGTTACTGATTTTACCCCAATTTTCGAAAATCGAGTTTTCACCAGATGTCCACATTTGAGGACCTAGGAACCTTTTCCGACTAGTTTCACGATGACGTCAGTATGTCTGTATATATTTATGTATGTATGTGTGTGTGTGTGTGTGTGTAAACATCCCATAAGTTTTGAACGATTTTGACCGATCGAAACACGGTTGATGACAATTGGATTCCACTCAACTAAAACTTCGTGAAAATTTCAACCGATTCGGCTCAGGAGATTTTGAGAAATTTTGAAAAAACCCTAAAAAAAATTTTGTCAAAACAATATTTTTTTAACATTACTTCCAGATTTATGTACCGATTGAGTACAATAACTAATCAGCTCTATTCCTCAAAAAACTGCGTCTAATACATAAACTGCATTAAAATCGGTTTATCTGTTTGGGAGTAATCATTGACGAAAAATTTAGAAAAAAGTGTTTTTTCGACATAGGTTTGAAATTTTTCAACCAATCATTTTTTGGTATTTTACAATAGTTTAGTACTAAAAAATTACGTCAAATGTCGTTCCAAAATCGAAATCGAATCTAATTCTTTAATAGCTTTTCAAATATTAAAATTACGTTGTTTTTAGCAAACTTACTTAAATTGTTTTAAATAACTTTCAGGCTAATACACCGATTGGCTTAAAAATCTTATCAGCTTTTCTGCTTTAAAAACTGCGTCAAGTACCGTTAACTTTATCAAAATTGGTCAAGTTCAAAAAAGTTCAAGAAAATTCAAAAAAAATGTTTTTTGACATTGCGTCGAAATTTTTCCACCTATCGATTATTTAGCTAAAGCAATATTTTAGATATCAAAAATTGAGTTGAATGCCATCATCGTTTTCCAAATATACAGCTTTTCGAAAATTAATATACTGCCATAAAAAAATAGATGTTTGAACTGAAAAATCTATGCTTATATTTTTCTCTCTTTGGAGCTTAAAATCCCTTAATATAATGGAAAGTTTCAGGGATGGCCTGCAGATTCAACCGTTTACAGATTTTTTTATTTGTATAATTCTTATCTTTCGATTGACAAATATTTTTGTATTTTTCACTGTTATTATTTTACTGCGATAAAATCATAACAATAAAAAAATACTAAAAATATATATTTACAGAAATCTTCTTTATTAAGGTACTAACTGCACCGTGCAGCCCGGTGCATTATAAAAGTTTTTGGTGAATCCCGCGGGAACAACTTATTTTTCCGGGATAAAAAGTAGCCTATGTGCTATTTTCGGTTATCATCTGCCTGTGTGCCAAATTTCATCCAAATCCGTTCAATAGTTTTTGCTTGATTGAGTAACAATCATCCATCCGTCCATTCAAACACCCATACAGCCAAACTTTCGCATTAATAATATTAATAATATAGATTTACAAATTATACTCTTATCTTATACCTCTTTTAAAAAGTTACTAATATTATTTTGCCTTGCATAACATATAACTAATGGGATAATGGGTTTTAATAGCGTATCCATACAAAGATAACGTCACTCAATCCCGGCAAATTGCACTACTTTTTTTATTAAACATTGCTGTATCCGCACTTAGTAGGCATGGGAATTATTTTTAAATTAAGTTAACTGGTATGTTGTTAAAATTAATTAATATTTAACAGTTATTTATTTATGTTATATTATATCAGTAGTAGCCTATATATAATAAGTATTAGAAGCAGCAAATACGCAAAGCTGTCGTAGTCAAAAGGTCCTCTCGAGTAGTTTTATAACTTTTAACAGTTATTATTATCATAAATCAAGGTTGCGAGCAAAAAAACGTTCTCTCAAATGTTTTTAATAACATTATTATCCTATATGAAGTTATTGGTAATTTTAGTGATGCATAAAATTTTAACATTATTTGCTAATATAAATAACAGTTGTTAATTGTTAAAAATATTTAGTACGAAATTTAATATGTTAACTATTAAATGATTGAAATGAAACTTGGGTTACACTTGGGTTAAGCATAAATGATGATGAAACTTGGGCCATTTTACGAAGCTAGTCGAATTATTCGAGCCATCCCAACTCTTTCCAGAAGCCTACAAGACGGCTTATGTTGAGGCAAGCTTCCTTAAGAGTTGCTACCTATTGCACTACCTATTCCGATCTATGGTTATAACAGCCACTCATAACTATATATTACTATTTTTTTCAATCATAAAGTTTGTAAGCACCATTGATGTTTACAACCTTAGTAAGAGCTTTTCTTTTTTCACACTTTATTGACCTCAAAGATCCATACTAATATTATAAATGCAAAAATAGCTCTGTGTGTCTGTCTGTGTCTATCTGTCTGTCTCTTCTTCACGCCTAAACTACTGAACCGATTTCAATGAAGTTTGGTACAAAGATAGTTTGAAACTCGAGAAAGGATATAGGATAGTTTTTATCCCGGAAGTCCCACGAGAACGGGAACTATGCAGATAAAACCTCAGGATTGTCAATATTTCAAACCCCATGTAATAAGAAATTACTTAGAATATTATTATTTTAGATTTTTTACCACGCGGACGAAGTTTGGGCACAGCTAGTTTTAAATACAAAATACTTCTTAAAAGCGAATAGTTACAATTATCTAAATCAGTGTTTCTTAAACTTTTTCAAGGACCCCATTGTTAAAAAAATAGGTTTATGAATTCAAATGTTCATAGATAAGATGGCGGACCCCCTTACACGAACTCCCGGATCCCCAGGGGTCCGCGGGCTACAGGTTAAGAAATACTGGCCTAATTATTTGGCAAGAAAAACATCCTATACAATACCATTACCAAGTTTCACACTCGATTTGATCTCGTTAGACAGAAATTGACTTCTGGAATTGTATCGTAAAACACGTAACAAAAAGGCACAAAGAAATGTTGATGCCTTATCCGTGATGAGACAAAAACTGCTTCGATAGATTGATAAAATACTGAAATATATTATTTTTGCAGTGAATATTGTGAATTTTCATTGCATAAAAAGGCCCTGGCTTATGCTGGCAAAAGCATTGTTTGATAGCCTAATACAATCTTATATTTTACTAGCTGACCCGCGCAACTTCGTCTGCGTCACATAAGAAGGAGTGAGTCATGGGGACCTATAATACCATTCTAAAGGAACTGGAACTTTTCCACTAACCACTTGAAAACTATCAAAACAAACAATCATACCTACAGTGCTAATTAAAACCTGGAAAATTTGTACATAGTACAAACTAAACTAAAACTAAACTAAACTAAAGTAAACAATAACAACTTTTGCCCTGATGATGCATTAAAACGCGAAACCGGTTGGTTTTAATAAATAAAAGTCAAGTAAAACAGTACAAGTGCTTTTAATACGATATAAATATAAGTGCACACTATAAGTTTTGCGTAACTTAAAAAAACAACATGTTATAACCAAAATATTATGTTTATTGCGTTTCAAAATAATCTTTACATTTTACACATTTTTTCATGCGATCAAACCATGTTTTAAAACAGGAGGAACACAGATCTGAGTGCTAAGTGTGAGTTTTTTTTCGCATTCGATCGTGAGCGCGTTTGAAGTTTACTAGGAATTTTGTATGTGATTTGTACAGCGCCACCTAGTGGTAAACGTGAGAAACCAGTTTACCACTAGGTGGCGCTGTACAAATCACAAATTCCTAGTAAACTCGAAACGCGCTCACGATCGAATGCGAAAAGAAAAACTCACACTTAGCACTCTGAAGGCATGTTTTCTACGTGCTGATTGAACGCTATCACTTCCTCTTCGGAGTTGGTGAAAATAAAACCTTTTCTTTGATTTTGGGGAAAATACAGAAATCACAGGGTGCTAGGTCGGGGCTATGCGCAAAATGAGTGACGTGATGTACTTTTTCGGAAGTTAAAAATGACTTTGTTTTGTTGGCCGTGTGTGAAGAAGCGTTATCATGGTGTAGGAGAATGCGCCTTTTGGGTCGTCTTTCGCGAACTTTTTCTGGTAAACAAATGGAACAACCTGGGTAAACAAATGGTAGAATACCACTCGGCATTAAGACTCTTTTGATCTTCAAGTGGAATTGTACAGATGGGACCCGTAGCTGCGAAAAAAAACGCGACCATTTTTTACCAACGTTTCTCGCCTGTTTCACTTTTGTTGGCCTGTTCTCATTTTCAAACACCCATTCACAAGATTGCTGTTTTTTTCGGGTCCAAAACAATAAATCCACGTTTCGTCTCCTATGACAATGTCATAAACAGAATTAGAATGTCCGTGGTCATACTTCAGTAGCATCTGTGAGCAGCATTCCACGCGAGCCCGCTTCTGCACCGCTGTCAGTTCATGAGGAATCCAACGACAACAAAGTTTCCGAACTTTCAATTCTTTGTGTAAAATTTTCTGAATTTGGCTCATACCAATCCCGAATAGTCCCCAAATTGTCTCATAGGTAATCACAGGGGTTTTCTTCAATTAACCGCTTAACAGTAGCCACATTATTTTCGTTGACGGCAGTTGAAGGCCGCCCTTCACAAAATTCGTCATGTAAAGAAACTCGACCTCTCTCAAATTCGGCAAACCATCCCTCACGGTGCTCAAACAAGGTACTTCTCTCCCAAAAGCAGTTTGAAGACGAGCGGCACAGTCTTGCGGGGAAAGAGAACTTTTAAAATCATCGCTCTAAAATCTTTTCGACTTAATTCCATTTTCGTTGCGTACGTAGAACTTTGATGTGTGATAAAAAAACAATTGACAAATAATTTCCCGCCAATTGTTTTTTTTTTATTACTAAGAAGGTTGCAACATTTTAAAAATATAACATTCGAAATTCAAATAGTTCCAATTAGCTAGAAGTGCAAAACTTTTAGTGTGCCCCATGTAGTAGGTCGTGAAAGGCGACTGACTGGCTGACCTTTCACAACCTGCCTGGGAGAACGGCAATTGGTCTATTCTTAAAAGAGCCTAGACCAACATGAAGGAACAACAAGGGGTGAGTTCATAGATTTTTGAGTTTAATTATAATATAGTAATTTGACTGTCTTATGGTCTAGGGGTTAGCCTATTCGGCTCAGATCATGAGGGCCCGGCTTCGTTCTCCGGGTCGAGCAAAAGTGTTATTGAGGGTTATTCATTGTTTTTCTCGAATATCAAAAATATTAGTAGCAGCTCTGAGTCTGGCGAGTAGTGTCTTACCACTCCCGTAACTTGAATGAGCACGTAAGACCGCCAGGCCCGATTATCGCTAGAAATAGTCGATAATCGCTATCAAGTAGGTGAAATGCGGCAGTGGGGTTCATCACTTATTTCGCCAATCGACAAACCGGTAAATCGTTGTTAATCGGAAAAGTCTGTAGACATTCGATTTCCTCTGACTACTACGCAATATTATATAATATAATATATAATATATATGATATTTATATATATATATACATATATATATATATATATATATATATATATATATATATATATATATATATATATATATATATATATATATATATATATATATATATATATATATATATATATATATATAACTAACCCCAAAATTTGCTTGTAATATGAATGTGTCATGTGAACGATAGTGATAGGTGCATATATAGAAATACATATATAAATACTGACATATATTTCACTAGTTGCAACCTGCGGTCCGATGCATTATAAAAGTTTTTGGTAAATCCTACAGGAAACACTCATTTTTCTAGGATTAAAAGTGGGGTTTACATTAGATTAGGATTAAAAGTATAATCATCATCCAATGTGCCAAAGGACCTTGCCAATTTCAGCATTCCTATTTGATGTGGCCAAGAACCACTTTTGTTTTAAAAAAAATGTTTAATTTTTTTAACAACGACAGAAAAATATTTTTCGTTAAAAGTCCGGGGTTTAATTTTTACAATAAATAAGGATTGTGATTGAGAGAAAAGTATTAATCTATGGTCATAGTGCATATTGTATCGCCTTACTCGTATCGTATATTAGAATCGAATGGAATCGAGAAGAATTAATTTATCGATTGGATCGTTAAATATATTATATTATACAGTATTAATTATTTAATATTAATAAAAATTCACAATTTACTATGATATTCGGAGTATGTTAAAAAATGTATTTATTTCTTTTTCTGATTAACAATAGTTATTAATTATTTTTCATCTAACTATAGTGCGCGCGGAACTAGTTGGCCGCGCCATACGTAATACGTAATACGTATGGCGCGGCCAACTAGTTCCGCGCGCACTATAGGTACTGATTTTGCGTATAATATGATACTAAATACATAAAACTTTCCTGAAACAGTTTTTACTCTTGAGTTAGACTTGTTTTATAAGGTATGATGCTGGTTACTGAGTCTACACTATTACTATATAAATATAATAAGTCTTAAAATATTAATATATTAAGTCTGATACTAAAATATCGACAAATTATATAAAAAATAAACATTACCATTGGATATTTAATAGTTGTCACATAATAATATTAAAATCCAGTACATAATCAGTGACATTTTAGTGGAATATTTGTCTGAATATCTACACAGACTACTAAAAACGTACTCGATTATTTAGTATTTTATTGTCACATTTATAAATAGTAATTCATTAAATTGTGTTATTAGTAATACGAAAAATTAATTAATTTTATTATGAGTGTGGCCGCGATTCCGATCCGGTTGTAGTTTTTAAAAAAAATATGTTGACGTGTGAAAATAACTTGTAAAAAGTTTTATTGAATAAAGTATTTCTGATTTCTGAAACATGATATTATTGTATTTAACTTACTACCTATAATGAAAAACAAAACAAAAACATGTATCGATTTAATTTCGAGTACCGATTGTGCAATAAATCGATATCCGATTCTACCCTAGATTCTCCTTGTAAATACGTGTTGTGTAACGTCAGACGTTTTAGTGTTTACGTTTGCCGTGTATTGAAGTTTTGATTTGGATGATAATATTGTGATTTTTACAGCAAATCCCTTCTTCCCATCCCAGAGAAATACTTAATATGCTTGGATTTTTATGGTAAATAATCAGAATTAGTGTTTTTGGAAATATGGTGTATATTTTGTTATTGTTGCTCGAAAAAATTCAAACTAGGTAGGTATATACAACTACAAATCATTTGCTACAATTTATTCTTGGCGTAGATGGTTAAAATTGAAAAAGAAAGTAAAACATCAGTTATTATTAGTGTTACAAACGCTTATACTTATGTATTTATCTGCAGCATGTTTTTAAAATGTCAACTCGATGGATATTTTGTTTTTTGTTTTATGGAGTTTTTCGTTCTCAACGGGACTTTTATAGAACAAATGATATTGCAACAGAATCTAGACTTAAAAATCTTTGCAATAAGTACTCTAGAACAGTCGGCCACCAATTACGTGAATTAAGGCACACCTCTATACAAATGTTGGCCATGTCCTTTTATCGAAATTGGTCCAGTCATTTTTGCGTGATTGAATAACAAACATCTTAACATTAAAATGTCTAAACATTCAAACTTCCAAACATTTAAACATCTAAACGTACAAACACCCAAATTTCTAAACATCCACCTATCTAAACAACCAAACATAAAAACTTTCCCATTTATAATATGTATAATATACGGGATAAATACCCAAAACCAGAAATACAAACATCTCATCCCATAAATGCTTGTCCCTTTTAAAAAATCGAACCAAACGCCCTCCAGCTAAGAGTGGCTAACCACTCGACTGACGGAACGGACAATGTTTCAACTTTTGAGAAGCTGTATATTTCGGACCCGGGATTAACCTTGTAAATGGCATTTAACGCTTTTATTGACCTCAAAAAATGTTTCCTTGGGTAAAAAATTAATTAGTTCAAAAATCTCTAAAAGATGTCGAAAAGACATTTTTCAAAATATTTCGTTAACGATACCTCCCTAACAAATCAACCGATTTTTTATTCAATTTACAGTATTCGACACAGTTTTCAAAGAAAAGTGCTTATTAGATTTTAAATAGGTACATTAGTCTGAAATTTATTTAAAACGAAATATTGTCTCGGCAATCTATATTTAATTTTTGTTTTTGTAATCTATTAGTCCGAATCAGTGCATCTCAAATCAAAAAATATTCGAAACGATTTTTTCGACCTCAAATTCTAACCCAGCATCAAATTCCAGTACCGCCAGATCTCAGAGACGATTATCGTTTTGCATATCGGAATCATGATAAGAAAACTTCTTAGGTTTCAGATATTCGACTACTCGTAAGCCTAACGCTTAAATAAATTCTAATTCTGCAAATAGCGCCTAATATCTAAAGAATTCTTGGAAAAAAAACCAAGTGAAAATCCTTGTAGCCCAGTAAAATGGCCCATTTTACTTCAAGAAAACAGGTCCCGGCGACCATCATTCTATATCACAATTACGACTTCAATTTCGTAAGAAAACTAATCTTATGTTCTGGTAACAAGACTTAGAGTCATCTGCACGTATTTGGTTAGAAAAGAGCACAGTTATTGCCAGCGGTCATTCGCTTGGAACATAAGTGGATTTGTATTGTTGTTAATGATTTCATTTCATAGAAATGATGGTCTCCTAACAGTCTGGTTATTTTGTAGAATTAGGATATGACCAATACAAGCAGGTGAGCTATCTTTGTTTTTTTTAGGGCAAAGGGCCCACCTCTAGTTTCCACCATTGTAACTTCTGTAAACCAAAATCAACAGCGGCAACCGTTCCGATAACCACTGAGTTGCGAGCTCAGGGGGCCCTGAGGAAAAGCTAAGCTGTCTTGAATCCCGCAACAAAATTAATCAGAAGTAGAAGGAAGAGTAGGAAAATACATCCTGTTCCCTTCCTTTTCAGCAGGAGACAGCAAAATGGTAAAAGCATAAAAACATGCTACGAAATGAGACTTTTACAATCAGGTTAAGTCTAACTGCTTTTGCACCCTATAGTTCAGAAATTGAGGACCCACCAAAATGGCCTACTACATGCATGGCATGGTACAAAAACAGTACAAGTGCTTTTAATACGATATAAATATTTCCAGTAGTAAGTATGACAAATTCACTTGAAGGCACGGAAGTTTCTTCGTGTTCCAACAAGGTCAGAATAGTTAATTACTCCAGATATACATCGAATACTATCAAGCATTTGACTACGTTCGTTTTGCCAGAGATTACACTCCCAAAGAATGTGATGTGCAGTGAATGTGTTTGTTTATACTTACAATTTAATGAAACGGAACTCATTTAAACGAAAATGATTTAGCTTTAAAATTACGGTAGCTAGTGAGAAACAGGTGGGCAACCTGATAAATGGAGCCACCGCCTCATTTGCAGCAAAAGAATTGTTTCTATCCCATTTTAAAGTATCTCATTATCCGTCGCCCGAGTTGTTCCTTTGAAGAATAGACCAACTGCCGTTTTCCTAGGCAGGTCGTAAGCTTCTGATTGGCTTAACGTGTCGCTACCATTATGACTTCGGTTTGGTACCACCGCCTTACCTTTTCCTAACGCAATAGCCTCAATGCTTATCATTGTCGTGATCCAATTTGAAGGGTAAAATTGCCGGTAAACTTACTGATGTGTCACTCGCCACACGGAAAGCAACGCACCATTAACATCTTCAGTGTCAATAGGCGATGGTTTCTCCTTAGCGTAGACCTTAAAAGCGGTTAGCATTAATCCTATTTTGAATAAAAATATTTGACTTTGACTTTGATCTTCATTCAGGGGAGTCAGCTGCTTGCTTGCTATCTTATATTATCAAAAGAACACTTAAAATTACATTAGTCATAATTTCCCGGGAAAATCGACCGAGAAATCACGGAACAAAAGCTTTGGTGTTGATCTGCAAGTTGACTGGTAGACAATGAAGGAAGTACACCTTTTCCATGTAATTAATTGAATAATCTAATCTTTGAGTATAGACGTGTAGTATAGCTATGAATCTAATGATTGAATTTACTTTTTAATTTACTGAAATATATTTTTTAACATATCAAACAGTTTTTATTAATATCAGTCTTTATCAGAAAGATTAATGTAACTGTACTATGCACTAGAAAAACTGTGCTAAGTCGTATTTTATTTCGTTTAAAAAGTAAAATAATTTGCTTGAACTAAATTTGTAATAAATCGCCCGGTCCTACGTAAATTGTCGTAACTTAAAAAATGAGATTACATTTTATATATTGCTTTGTAAAAACAAGTATAAAACTTGCCCTTGAGGTTGGATATGCAGACATACGTTTTTGCCATTTTGTTTCTGTAACTACTTATATGAAATTGGGGACAATTTTGAGTGTCAGTTTTGTCCAGGACTGTGCATCTTATGTTTTTATATCAATGCATAATGTATAAAAAGTATATATAATTCATCTATAAATCACTACATAGTAAAAATCAAAGTTGCTTTCTCTGTCTGTCCCTATGTCTCTATGTATGCTTAAGGCGATAGGTAATGCCAAACTACGAAATAGACACCTCTTTGAAAGCCTACTACTGCTAACCGGTTGGTCCAATAATTTAAAAAAAATATGCATTATACGTATAATATAATTAAGTTTAAATTTTAAGTTCGTTTTTTTTAAATTTTATTGTTATTTTTGACGGAAAAAAATCGAATATCTTTCTTATTTTTACGCAAAAATTTGCCTATAACTTCCAAACTACTGTAACGATTTTGATGATTTTTTCTTTTTATAACAGACAATTTATTGCTTTATAAAATTTAAGTTCAAAATTTTACAAAATCATTATAGTGTGCTATTAAATCAATAAAAACCTTATTATTTAATTCGCGGACAGCGCTCGCGTCGAAAGTCAGTCTCCCGGTAGCGTTCATACGGGGAGGCTGTGTCGCATGTTAGCGTGCTCCGCTCTCCATATTCGAGTCAAAGAGTAATAGTACAGATAGAACGTTTGGCACAATAGTAAGGTTGTGTCGTTTGGAAATTGAACATTTCGTTTACGCTTGGATGTTTTTTTTATAGTAGATAATGAGCTTGGACCGAGAAGGCTGTTTTTTTACAGATGTTGTTCTTATGATATAGACAAGGAATAAGAAAGGATTTTTTTTAAATTCATCCCCTAAGATGGTGAAATAGGGGGTGAAAGTTTGTATGAAACTCTGTCATTTTTGAGTTGAAATGAATGATATGCCGTAATTAAATTATCTTTTAACTGAAAAAAAATTAAATACAAATTTAATATTTTTTTGAATTCTAGCCCATAGAGAGGTAAAAAGAGGCTTTAAAGTTTGTATCAAAAATGAATTGTTTATTTATTGCATTACTATAAAATCTAAATTATTTTAATTTAGTAATTATGATTTTTAATACAATTAAGATGTACGAATTTTCGGATTTTTTAGTACTTATGCTCTTCAATCGAAATTGAAGAAACATGCATGTAATGTTAGAAGTTTCGACCATTAAAGGAGTAAAAATGTGTGTTACAATTTATATGAAAAATCAAACGTTTATGGTCGAAATACCTTTGAAATTCGGCACTTACGTTCTTCAATACAATTTAAGAATCATATATTTGGATTGGATATATTTGGATTTTTTTAAATTTCATTCCTAAAGGGTAAAAAAAGCATTGATGTTTGTATAAAAAATAGATTGTTTATTGTAAAATATTGTAGAAATTATTTAAAACTTAGTATTTATGATTATTTTTGTGTTATAGCACTCACCCCGTGCTTGGGAATCTGGAAAAACCTTAAAAACAGCAAAGAAAAACATCGACACGCGGGATTTGAACCTGCGACCATTTCCCTAAAGCCGGGACGCTCTTCCGCTGAGCTAGTGTCGACAGGCTCGAGGCGGCGAAATTCTTCTTTGCTATATGATCGATTACGTCGATTGTACTGATCGCTAGCTATACATACGTATAACTAGTTAAATGAGTTCATCGTTACAGATGAAATTCACATTTATAATTTTGATCAGTACTTTCGTATTTCTAATTATTTTTGTGTTATAGCACTCACCCCGTGCTTGGGAATCTGGAAAAACCTTAAAAACAGCAAAGAAAAACATCGACACGCGGGATTTGAACCTGCGACCATTTATTATTTTATTTTATTATTTATTATTTTAGTATTTATGATTTTTAATACAATTAAATGAATACGAGTTTAAGGTTTTCAAATGTCATCTCTTGAAACGATGAAAAAAGTGGTAAAGTTTGTAAAAAAAAAATATGTTTAATCAAAATCTCTTCAAATTTATTAGTCATGTCTTTTAATTCAATTAAATAAACCTGCATGTAAGGATGCTGTGAGTTTTATTTCTTAAAGAGGTAAAAGAGGGTATTAAAGGGGCTGAAAGCTAGTACTTTATAAATAGTTTGGTTTGCGAGTAGACGCTGAATAATATTTTGAGACTATTCATGTACTTACCTACGTTTACGCTTGAATTTTTTATTAGCTATAGATAGATAAGTATTTTGTCAATATTTTGTACAAATGTACAAAAATTAAAAAAAAAAACATATAAACAACGAAGGTAATTCAAGCAAGCGAATAAAAAGCAAAACTCTAAAGAAAAAAAAATAAAAACTGGTACTATCTGAAGGTAGTAAGGACTTCGCAACTAAAAATAAATAAATCAAATATATTATACATACAAATAGTCTAAATAAACCAACTTATTTAGTAGTTTCCTCTATAAACATTAAATCAATTTATATATCTTCTTTTTTATTACGATATTTTGAAACAAAAACTAAGAAACTAGTTAGTTTTAAAATATTATTCAAGAGATAACATTTTACAAAATCAATTTTGAAAGGTTTTGTTAAATATTAATTGTTGATTGTATGTATTAAAATAAAGTGCTACACGGGATGTATTGTATATTACAACACTTTCAAAGAAATAGGATACGTAACTGTTATTATTGCGTAAATTGTTTTATAATTTTTTGTCGATTTTCGGTATATTTTTTTTCTTTAGATATTTTTTGTTTTTCTAAAATGAATGTATATGTAATCGATAAATAAGCGATTACTGGTTATTGGTTTTGAGTTTGACAATATTCAGTCGATTCATGATGATAAAAGTTTATATAGGTGAACAAAAATGTTAAAACGTAGGTATCTGCATCCACTGTAAATACTCTTTGACTTGGACCATGCCAGAGCGTTAAATAATATTTGCGCTGCTCCTGTTAAAAACTCAAGGTCGTTCGTAGCTGTAATCGCCTTAATCTTTAAAACTACGCAACGGATTATGATACGGTTTTTTTAATAGATAGAGTGATTGAAGAGAAAGGTTAGGATTATATGTATAATAACATTCAATATAGAGTAGAGAAATACTGTAATTTTTGAGATTTCTAAAGTGATGTCCTACATAATTATATTTTTTTCCGAGAGATTTTCAAAATAATGTACTAAGTATTTGTACACGTTGAAGAGGTCTACAGAAAACTCCGCGATGGTATATGTATATCTCTTATGGATAACCCACAACACCATTTTTTTGTCATTTACTTTTTACAAGAAATAATGGCTTATTTTCGAAGCAATTTTAAGCAATACAGGACTAATCCTTATCCAATTAAGTACCTTAAATACATTTTTTTAATATAGATGAATATGGCCGTTTACAGCAAGAATTTAAATGAATATTTTCGAAGATATTACAGATTTAAAATGCAGGTGCGTGGCGGTTGCGGGTTACCGGCCGGTCGGTGGCACACCGATACCGGTAACGACATCTTTTGCAATGAAGGATCAAACCTTCAACGTTGCAGGCTTGGATTTGAGCGTTGACTGTTTTTCACATGGCCAACTACATGTCGCTCTTTCAAGAGTAACCTCTAAAGAAAATATGTGCTAAAGAAAATATGCTGTGAACGTTGTATATAAAGACATGACCACCCCGTTGGTCGAGTAGTTAATGACCCTGATTGTATATGTATTAGCGGCCCTGTATTCATATATATATTTCTATGTATAGGTATCATTGACTAACACCCATAACACAAGCAAATAATTTGCTTACTTTGGGGTTAGATCAATAAGTGTAATTAGTCCCGTGAATATTTATTTATTTATCATTTACTAGCTGTTGCTTGCGACTTCGTCCGCGCAGACTTCGTTTACTCCGCACTGCTCCTCCCCTGAAGGTGATAGCGTGATAATATGTAGCCTATATATTGACCCGACCTGTTATTAATATTCATGCAAAATTTGAAGTAAATCCATGCAGTACTTTTTGAGTTTACCCCGGACATACATACAGACAAACAGATACACAGAAAAACAGACAAAAATTCTAAAAACTATATTTTCGGCTTCGATATCGATTGTAGTTCACGCCCCAAGTATTCTTTTAAAAAAATATTCAATGTACAGTTTTGACTTTCCTACGATTTTATTATATGTATAAGTATATATAAGATAAGATTCTGTAATATATTTATTGTAAAAATATAAGAAATAGGTAAAAATGTAGAATGTAAAAATGTAGTATATGAATTTAGATATTCCAAAGATAGCAGGAAATCTTCATGGTATGGGGAAAGGGGAATTGTTTTACTCCAAATTTAACGCGTGCGGGCCACGGGCAGTAATAATTAAATTAAAACTACTGGATCGATTTTAATCATTTTAGGCTATATATATTTTATATCCGTGCGAAGCCGGGGCGGGCCGCTAGTAGTATATAAAATCTAATTAAGTTTATGTATAGCAGTGTAGTCATAAAATGATAACCTTTTTTTATATACCTACATCTGTTGTACCTCTCCCTACCTTTTCGGAGATACGGGCGTGAAGATAATTTTATAACATAAGATAGCAAACAATCAAATGGCAGAGAGACAACCATCGCTCATAACGACCAAATATGTTAATAGTGCGTTGCTATCGTTATGGCGGGGTCTTAATACCACATGCATAGGTTTACCGGCTACCTTACCCTCCAAACCGGAATACAAAACTGATAAGCACTAACACTATTGCAGTAGTACCTAATAGGTAAGGTGGTGGTACTAGATCGGTGAGAGACTATGTAAAACTCTACCATCTGAATGCAACGATGGTAACGACTCGCATAACCAATTGTTCGCTCCTTACGAACTGCCTGGCAGAACGGCCAATATAGTATATTCTTGAAAGGGAGCCCGGAGTAACATGGAGTAAAAACTAATTAGCGAAGACAAACTCTTAACTACAATTTTCCCTGTGTTAGTCCGAGATTTTTCCCGTACTGGTTCGAGCTCATTAAAGATTGTACATTAAATTGTTTTCTCCTTCGTTGCATTGTTTAATATATTGTTACGTACTCGGGTTCGCAACTGTAAGAAAACACCACTTATATTAAATCCGTGTATTTACACAACACAACACAACGTAATACTAAAATACACTTTACACAATAGTCACTTGCTGTACTATCACAGAATACTACACAATAAAACACTTCTCGCTTCGCACTAGTCACTTGATGTGTCGCTCTCGATCGCTTGATAAAAACTGCCTTGTCTTTGTCAACATCTCTGTATTTATAGGCAGGGGAAAGTCCTAGCTGGATCCAGAAAAATCTAAATGTATCGGGAAACAATGAATCACTTCTTATCGTAAACATGTTATGAATAATAGTTAGTGAGTTAGTACACGCTACTTTCAACCTTATGCCATATCCAAAGTCCATTATGGCATAGCCCAGGTCAACTATTTGTTTGTCAATAGGAGCAGCTATCTCTTTCTTTTATTTCTAGATAATTACCGCGCGCGCGCTCCAACTCTACACGCTTCTAGATTATTCGTAACAATATCAAGCCAATTAAGGTTGCAATTTATCGAGAGAGTCGTCTGATTGTTTGCAACTTTGTTATTACCATCGTGGCTACTAGGTGGTAAAGTTCTGCATTGTTTCGCCCGGGTCTGGTACTACCGCTTTACTTATTCCTGCTGCAATAGCGTCAGTGCTTGTCACTGTCGTGTTTCGGTTTGGAGAGTAAGGTAGCCGGTAAACGTATGCGTGTGGCATTAGAACTCATCACAATAGCAACGCACTATTAACATCTTTAGTGCCTAGACGCGATGGTCGACTCTTTCCATCAGGAGGACCCATCTGCTAATCTGCTATCTTATGATATAAAAAATTGCTTGTTTGCTATCTTATATAAAAAATACAATTAGTTAAGATAACAATTCGAGCCTAAAATAACGCAACCCTGACGATAGTAATAATTCCCACTCATATATTTATCAGGTCGGTTGCTTGTGTTAGTATTTACTATTATTATGTTACCCCTTCATCACGTAGGCGAAGTCACAGATATCAAGTCCTAAATAAAATAGATATTACCAAAAAAAGCTACCCTGTCTCGTGTTTTTTCGAATCACGTACAGACAACACGAATCTGCTTTTCCCTTGAAACATGGCAATTTTAACAAGAACATAATATTTATTTTATATATTATGTCTTAGCGCCTGCCGAACATACCAAAGAGGTTTTTAGGGTTTCTTATTCAAAGGGCGACAAACGGGATTAAAAATTTTTTGTGTGAGAGAGAGAAGAAAGTTCCATCATTATTATATCTTAGAAAATATCTGAATTAACGCACATTCGATGGGTTTATCTAGATTACCTTAGAAGTTATCATGGAAGTATTAAGAGAGAAGTGTCAAGGGACACCCGGATGGAACGAAGTTCCTTTCGATTAATTAGTCAAGGAATTGTAATAAAATTTAAAATTGTAATGAAATGTAAATCTGGCTTGCTTTCTATAAGAGAGAGACAGAATGAGAAACATGCGCACGCCGCACAGCAATAGTTTTCTATAGCAAAAAGTGTCGTGACAACTTTTCGTAAGAATTTTTTCCGTCTAGCCCCCTTTCACAACGCGCGATAAGGAACTTCGTTCCAAAAAATAAAACACTGCTATTGCATACTTCCATAGACTCACCACAGACACCGAAAGAACGGAAAATAAAGAAGACCCTAGCGACACAATTATCCATCCATCCACCACACGAAAGTAGCAAAAATAAAGGCACATGGCATACACCTTAAACGCACGTTTCACTTCGCAACCGAAGCATTTTTAGGAGACACGAGAACTACTTCACTTAACAGTATTATATTGGTTTATCTCTTGCTCGGGTGGACAACAGCTACCGTTTTTCTAACTTTCTGGATAAACTGTGACTTTATTCCGTTCCTTACACATTCTTCATTTTCCTTTAAACCACATTGCAAAAGAATCCGTACGTGTACATTAAATTGTTTTCTCCTTCGTTGCATTGTTTAACATATCAAGCCAATTAAGGTTGCAACTTATCGAGAGAGTTGTCTGATTGTTTACAATGTTAAAATAATTGGCAACATGGAAATATACATGGTGAATACATTCCACACTCTGAGGTCGAAAATGTCGCAGAACAAATAAAAATACCAAACTTCTTGCATCTGCCCTTTTGCGCGATTTAAACTAAGATACTTTGCCAATTCAGACTAGTAAGAAGTAAACCAGCAATATTGTGTAAATAAACAACGCAATTTACACCTATTGATATAAAAAACCCAAGATGAACAGTCCCGAACAAAACTGACACTAAAAACTGTCCCTAATTTCATACAAGTAGTTATAGATATGGCAAAAATATTTTTGCATATCCAAACTTGCTATTTTTACAAAGCAATGTACAAAAATAATAAAATTGACAGTATGGCAACCGACGCGATTCTATTTGAAATGAGCGCACAATTTAAAAAGTTGCGCTCATTTTTAGAGGACGTTTTTGAGACACTGATTGTGTATCTTGTGTTTTTATATCAATGTTTACACCCGATCCGAAAAGGAAATAACCTTCTTTCTAGCACAGTTAAGTAAAAATTATATAGCCTATGTTATTCTCAGACTCAAGTCATATCTAATGGCACTTCTGAAACTTAAATCCGTTTAGGCTACAAATCTTACAAAAAAAACATTCATACATACATATATTTGGCCACAGAACGTACCAAATAAAAAGAAATACCAAATAATAAACGTACCAAATAAAAATAGTTAGTCCGGGCCCCCTTTGAAGAGTAGACCATCTCCAATTTTGTCAAGCAGGTCGTAAAAGGCGAACGATTGACTTCATGTGTCATAGACCATGGTCCTACAAACAAACTTTTTTTTCATTAATAACAATCTGAATTTTTGTGAACATCTTCGTTTTGATGAACTAATATATGAACTAATAATCTTTTTTATTTTCGAAAATTCTCGAATCGGGTAACTAATAAAGATAGATAAAAAAGAAAAATTAGAGTGTCGGACTAAAAAAGTTTTCACTTTACGTGTAGGACAATGTTATATATATATATATATATATATATATATATATATATATATATATATATATATATATATATAGTTACGCCGTGTTGGTCCCGGCCTCCATTGTAGAATAGGCCAACTGCCGTTCTGCCAGGCAGGTCGTAAAAGGCGACCGATTGGCTATCGAGTCACTACCATCGTGGCTACTAGGTGGTAGAGTTCTGCATTGTCTCGCCCGGGTCTGGTACCACCGCCTTACCTATTCCTGCCGCAATAGCGTCAGTGTTTGTCGCTGTCGTGTTCCGGTTTGAAGGGTAAGATAGCCGGTAAACTTATGCATGTGGCATTAGACCTCGCCACAAGATAGCAACGCACCATTAACATCTTTGGTGTCTATAGGCGATGGTTGACTCTTTCCATCAGGAGACCCATCTGCTTGTTTGCTATATTATGATATAAAATTATTAATTATTTAAGATTTATTTAAGATTAAAGCGAATTAGATCAGCTGTTTTAATTTTTACTTAATTTATAAATTTAAAGCGTATTTAAGTAATAAAAGTACAATAAAATAAATGAAAATTGGCAAATAACGTTGTGATATAATAGATTTTAATAATAATTATCTAAAATTGAAGAAACAAAGTTTGTAATATTGATCGACAGTAACGGTAACCTTTTTTAAACCAAGAAGAAAGTTTCAAATTCTTGAACGGAAAACCGGGGAAGTATTAGTTATATTTTTTTTCTCTTTATTACACTTTCGTAGTATTACTAACTTTTAATATATTTCTTTTAGTACCCATAAACGTTGCAATGGATTTTTCTTTTGAAAATGTCACTTTGAGAAGGAAAAATGTATCGATGTCGAACGCGTCAATCGAATCTTTTGAGACAACCACCTCGGACTACTTGGCTAAAACTTTGCCGGATTTATCAGCTGTTAGCGACAGTGTCAATAAGGAATTGCAGGAAGAAATAAATTCTCTTAGGTGTCAATTAGAAAGTGCGCACAACGAAATCCAGAACTTAATATTAGAAAATAATTCTTTACGTAAAATAAACGAAGAACAATCCAAAAATATAGTAATATTGAAACAAGTAGCTAAAACCACACCATGTAAGAGTTCTACTAAAAATAAAAACTACAAGTGTTCTACACCAAAAACTACAAAAATAATTAACAACAAAGATAGTGTCAGTGAGATTAGAATACAAAACTTAAACTATGAGAAAATTTCAAAAAATAAATCAAACATTGATATTGGACTATCTCAAAATCTAGAAAATATATGTACGACTACAAAACATTCTTCAATAAATTGTAATAGAGATCCCATATATAACCAGAAAAATAAAATCATAGTATTAGGAGACCAAAAACTACGTGGTCTATCTACCAAATTATTGGAACTTGGATCAAATAAATATACAGATGTGTCTACAATCAAGCCTAATGCGACTTCAATGGAAACATTACATAGTTATAGTGACTTTTCTAGTTTAGGTAACAAAGACTATGTTATTCTTAGAATTGGTACTCATGATCGCGATCCTTATTCTGTTTTTACCAATTTGAGCAATACCTTAGACAAACTTAGGAAGTGTGAACAAGTGTTCTTATTAAAAATCTAGTCAAACAGGTATTTAAATATAAGACTTCTTAATTATAAAATGAACTTAATCGTAAATCAATATAATAATTGTACTCTTATTGACTTGGATACCTATTTAACTAGATATAATCGTTATACACACAAAAATTATATTAACTGTTTGTATACAAAATTAAAAATTGAGATAGATTATCAAGAATATAAAAATAAATTATTGTCATTTTCAAAATTAAAAGTTAATCAACTAAATAACAATGAGACTGAGAATAAATTATTTAGCACTCTAAAAATGACATACAGTGAATACAAATTTGGAAATTTAGAAAAGTTGGTGTCTAATAGGATTAATATAAAAAATTGTGACAAATCTATACAAAATCTAAAAAAAGGTACTGTACCATATTTTTTTAGTATTAAACCAAAAATTAAGCCGGAAAACAATTCAAATAATCTTTTGTACAATAAAATAGTCAGGAAGGGTACAATACCATACTATTTTACTTTGAAAACTAAAAGTCTAGAAAGTAACAAAAACCAGCTTTTACGTCAATAATCACCAATTTAAGCTACTTCACCAAAACATAGCAGGTGCATTAAAAAAACGTGATTATTTTAATGCACCTGCTATGTTTTGATTTTGAGATGGTAAAACGTGATTATTTTAATGCACCTGCTGAGCTTAGCGACACACTAGTTATAATTGATGTTATATGTCTTTCTGAAACTTTTCTTAAGCAAGGTTCTGAAACAAACTTTAAACTTGACGGTTACACTATGGCATCTCATTTTTCCCGTGATAATCAACGTAGGGGTGGAACTTGTATTTTAGTTAGAAATGAACTTGATTTTAAAATCCTAGACTTACAAATACGCTTACCATTCTCCTTTGAATGTTGCGCTGTTGCAATTGTTAATTATAAACTAATAGTAATTTGTATTTATCGTACTCCCAGCTCAAACGTTGATATATTCTTAAATAAATTAGAATTATTATTAGAAAATATTGTGACATATTCAAAAAAGAAAATTATTTTATGTGGAGATTGGAATATAGACCTGATGCAGGACACTTGTAAACATAAAAATTTAACAAGCATTCTTTCAAATAACAACATAAATCAACATATTATAAAACCTACTAGGAAGCATGCATGTGTGGATCTAATAGCAAGTAACTTGAATAATGTTCAGTCTAACATTCATACACTTGCTTTGTCTGATCATGAAACTGCTCAGAGTATACAAGCCAATATAGAGTCAGTCTTAGAATTTAAACAAAAAAGAGCTTTTTGGTTTGAAACAAAGCGGATATATGGGAAGGAAAATATTAAAAAGTTTCATGAAAACGCCAGTTGTACCTTAACTATCGTCATGCTCAATCTAATAGGAAAGAAAATAAATGTAAATATCTACATTATCGGAAAATTTTGTCTAAATGTATATTAGAATCACAAAAACAATCTTCTTTGAAATACATTGAAAATTCCTCTAATAAATGTAAAGCTTCATGGAATCTGATTAAAAGTACATTTCAGAACAAAATAAATAGTAGAGAAATAGAAAAAATCAAAATAAACAATTTAAAGTACACAAATACTCAAACAATCTGTAATCTATTTAATAATTTCTTTATCAACCAAACAAAATCAAGTAGTGTAAAAGTCAAATCTACAAATACTTCAAAATCATATTTTTTGCCAAATTGTAGTAAAACCATGTATTTGACACCAGTAGATGAGCATGATGTGAAAAAAGTTATACATTCATTGAAAAATACTTATGCTACTGGCTATGATAATATTAGCACAGAATTATTGAAAAATGTTGCTAGTGTAATGTCAAGACCTCTTAGCCATATAATTAATTTGTCATTTTTGGAAGGTAAATTTCCAGAACGATAAAAAAAGTGTATTGTCAAACCGTTTAAAAAAGGAGATATGTGCGATATGAACAATTATAGACCTATTACTTTAATTCCAGTTATTTCAAAAATCTTTGAAAAAATTATGTATGAAAAGCTCTATAATTATTTACTTGATTTTGGCCAACTAAAAAATAATCAATATGGATTTAGGAAAGGTAGGTCTAGTACATTAGCATGTTTTGATTTAGTGAAGATCATAATTGAATGTTTCAATAAGAAAATGTATCCACTTTGTGTATTTTTGGATATGAGTAAGGCATTTAATTTTGTTTCACACAATATTTTACTGTCAAAACTTGAAAAATATGGTATTAGAGGGAAGGCTTTAGATTGAATAAAGAGTTACTTAGAAAATAGGAAACAATGCGTCGAAATATCTAAAATATGCGCAAACTGTAAAAAAATATTTACTTCAAACTACCATGTTAACAACTGTGGTGTACCACAGGGCAGTGTTTTAGGACCCTTGCTATTTTTAATTTATATCAATGATCTTCCTGATAGTACACAACATGATTGGTTTTTATATGCTGATGACACTACCCTACTTATTAAATGTAAAAATAAAAAGATTTGGTAAACAACTGAAACCTTTCTTCAAGTTTCAGACTGGTTAATTAATAATAATTTAAAAGTTAATGTAACTAAAACAAAATTAGTTGAATTTCAGAACTATCACAGTAATATTACTAAAAACACAAATGTGTTTTTAAATAAAGTAAATATAGATGATGTAGATTATACAAACTTTTTAGGAATAATTATTGACAAACATTGTAATTGGAAAGCACACATTGAATCTCTATGTAATAAGATTGATAGATTTGTCTATGTCTTAAGAAGACTAAGAGAAGTAGGAAACGTAAAAGCTCCCTCGCTCCCTATTAGCATATCATGGATATGTGTCTTCTAATTTACAATATGGAATTCCTATTTGGGGAAATTCTGTTGAATTGGTACGTATTTTTAGAGTCCAAAAGAAATGTATTCGAGCAATATGTGGTGTTAATCAGTTACATTCCTGTAAACCACTTTTCAAGTCTCTTAAGGTACTTCCCTTACCATGTTTGTATATTTTAGAGATATGCGTATTTGTAAAAAAGCACCAAAACTTATTTAAAACAAATGCTGAAGTCACTGGTAACTCATATTTTAGGAATAGTAAAAAATTATATGTGCCTAATCAAAAATTAAATATTTTTACAAAAAATGTGTATTGTATGTCTATTATTATATTCCTGATAGTCTTAAATCATTACCTATAAATAAATTTCGCAAAAAGTTGTTTGATATGCTGTTAGATAAAACTTATTATGATATTAAAGAATTTTTAGCCGATAAACTTAAATATTAATGGATAGAAACATAAGCTTATTGAATTGTCCTTAAAAAATTTCAATGTACCTAGTAAAATTTTGTAAATAGTGAACATTTTGTAAATTATAAAAAATTTAATTGCCCAAAATATGAAACTTGTAATTATAAAAATAACTTTTGTAATATGAAATCATCATTGTACATTTATAACAAGTGCATAAAATAGAGAAAAAAGACCAGCCCTCTGAGTTTCTTCCGCCGGATCTTCTCAATGTGTGGCCGCGTTCCGATCCGGTAGTAATTTTAAATAATATAAAAAAATGTTTTAAAAAATGTAATATTATAGAAAGATAATTTTTTTTAAATATTTGCACACCGTATAATGGTAGTATATGTTGGTAAATTAATTTATTTTTAACAACTTGTAACACCCATATTCTTGCAAATAAATATTTTCTTTCTTTCTTTCTTTCTTACCTTTGAATTATAATAATAAATAATAAGCTGTTTTGTGAAAATTAGGTAGTTTTTGAATTGATTAATATCAATTTAAAAATCTCATAATTCCGAAATTTCAGAGTGGAGGACTCATCAGAAAATCTATCGAATAGTTAGGACAAAAATTTTATCGTGTTTTTCATAATAAAATCAAGCGATTAAAGTCGAAAAATAATTATTGTTATTAACAAATATTTTTCCTTCACCGAATCAAAATTTTCAAAGCCCCATTACTTTATTAGTTAACCCTTGAATGGGATGTTTCGAAAATAGAAAAGATGGACGCCTCGTCAAAACGATTCTGTTTACAAAAAAACAACTTGTTATTAATCAAAAAACAGTTTGTTCCTGGGACCACGGTCTATCTTGTCTACTACATCGTGACATTAGGTGGTTAGAGTTTTTATTTTTTTTATTTTATGTTATTGAGATAGGCAAACTGGCAGACGTGCCACCTGATGGTAAGTGGTCAACGTCGCCAATGAACAAAAATGGGATAGGCTAGGAACTAGCCCAGGTATTGCATTCGTGTGTTGCCTATCCTGAGACATAAGATGTTAAGTCTCGGTGCCAGTAATTACACTGCCTGTCTTGTCCTTCTCTCCGAAACACAGCAAAGCTGTTTCACGGGAGAAATAAGCAAGATGGTGGTACCCATGCAGCCGAGAGTGCGGTACAGCGCATCCTTCCCACCGGTAAAAGTCTTTTCTGCAACGTCTCGCCTGAGTATTTGGTACCACGGCTTTATCTATTCCCGTAGCAATAGCGACAACGCTTGTCATTTCCATGTTCCAGTTTGAAGAGTATATAGGTAAATTCATTAGGCATTACTGTCCTAATGAAAAACATCGCACCTACTCCTCTGTGGAACCAATTACCGACGGGGTTTTTCCGAGCGGATACGACTTAGGGATCTTCAAGAAAAGAACTTTCTCGATCTTAAAAGGCCAGCAACACATCTGCAAGTCTTCTTTCCATGGGCGGTGATTCCTTACCATCAAGTGAGTCTCCTATCCATTTGCCTCCTTTTCTTTAAAAACATTAATATCTTGGTGTATATATGCGATGGTTGTCTCTTTTCGTTAGGTGAGACATTAGATTGTTTGCTATCTTCTGATAAATATAATACATACACTTAAAAACCTTACCCCCTTTATATGCCCAATCGAGTACAAATATTCTAAAATCAATAAATTCCCCAGGCCAACACTCGACAATGAATATTGCCATGCAAAAACTAAAGGCACTTTTGTATAGGTAATTAAATGGAGTTTAACGACCTACCATCCGTCTCTTATTGCGGCTCCAGGAATTGAGAACAATCGGGACCGCTCTGGAAGCTTTTAAATCTATTTGAATCGAAACGGAGAAGAATCAGTTTTAAATTTATAATTGATTTTCAACCAACGAAAAACTGATAACTTCCCTTATCAGTTTGACATTTATATACGTACTAGCTGTTGCCTGCGACTTCGTCCGTGCGGACTTCGTTTACTCCGCACTGCTCCTCCCCTGTAGGTGATAGCGTGATAATATGTAGCCTATATTTTGACCCGACCTGTCAGTAATATTCATGCAAAATTTGAAGTAAATCCATGCAGTACTTTTTGAGTTTACACCGAACATACATACAGACAAACAAACAAAAATTCTAAAAACTATATTTTTGGCTTCGATATCGATTGTAGATCACGCCCCAAGTATTCTTTTAAAAAAAATATTCTATGTACAGTTTTGACTTTCCTACGATTTTATTATGTGTATAGATTATTGTTGACCGTCCCTTGGTTGACTGGTTAGCTGACTACGCAATCTTTTTAGACGTCAAAGGATGTGTACTAAATTTCGTGACTATGTATGTTTGTATGTTCGTGAATTTGTATGTTAGTGCGCGAATATTGAGGGATTCCCGAAGAAATAAAAAAATCATATCAAAATAATTCTTTTTAAAATTTAATTTATAGAAAATTATCCCGAAGAAGTTGTAATTTAGGTACCTATTTCAAATTAGTTATATGACAACTTAGGAAACAGTCTAAGTTCCATCAAAATCAGTTAAATAGTTTTTGGGATATGAGAATAGTTAATATTTGATGTCAGTTTTTTTTTTTAATTACTATTATTATTTCGTAACCTAAAAATAAATAAAGATCTCTGTTGTACGAAGTAGATATGAATCGTTTTTATATCATCGGATAACAAACAAGCAGATGGTGGAAAGAGAAACGTTGCTATCTTGTGCCGAGCTCTAATGCCACATGCATAAGTTTACCGGCTACCTTACCCCGCAAACCGAAACACGATAGCGACAAGCACTGACGCAATGCGGCTGGAATAGATAAGGCGGTGGTACCAGACCCGGGCGAGACAATGCAGAACTGTATTCTTCGAGTTGGTCCCAGGATCCTTTGAAGAATAAGCCAACTGCCCGTCTGCAAGGCAAGTCCTAAAAGGCGACTGATTGGCTATGCGAGTCACTATCATCGTGGCTTCTAAGTGGTAGAGTTCTGCATTGTCTCGCCCGGGTCTGGTACCACCGCCTTAATAATCCTGTCACAATAGTGTCAGTGCTTGTCACTGTCATGTTCCGGTTTAGAGAGTTAGGTAGCCGGTAAACTTATGCATGTGGCATTAGACCTCGCCACAAGATAGCAACGCACCATTAACCCCTTTGGTGTTTATAGGCGATGGTTGACTCTTTCCATCAGGAGACCCATCTGCTTGTTTGCTATCTTATGATATATAAAACAACTCTACCACGGTGACAGTAGTGACACATTAAGGCAGTCGTCCGCCTTTTACAAGTTGCCTAGTAAAATTGCAGGTGGTCAATTCTTCATAGGAAGGCCGAACCAACAGAAGTAGGTATATATAAGTAAAATAAATACTGTTTTCCCGCGTTTAAGTTCCCTTTAAAAACAGACCATCTGTTAAGATAAATACTAAGAAGTTAAATTATATCGCCTCTGTGGTCTAGCGGTATGGCGTTAGCGTTAACAACATGAGGTCTTGGGTTCGATTCCCGGGTCGGGCAATTAAAAAAATGTTTTTTTTAAGTTTTCTGATAAAAAAAAAGTTTTTATCAGAAAACACCTTTAGTATGTTTTGGCTTTTTAAAAATATTTGGCTTTCCGTAAAAAACTTAGTTCTTAGTCGACGCGGACGAAGTCGCGGGCTCCGCTAATATTATTGTAAACTTATTGGAACGAAGTTCCTTATCGCGCGTTGTGAAAGGGGGCTAGACGGAAAAAATTCTTACGAAAAGTTGTCACGACACTTTTTGCTATAGTAAGCTATTGTAAGCTGTGCGGCGTGCGCATGTTTCTCTGTCTGTCTCTCTCTCTTTCTCTCTCTATCTTATAGAAAGCAAGCCAGATATTTTCATTTCTATTTCGCATTGAACAGTATGGTGTCGCGGCGATTATTTTTGTAGAGTGTATACAGGTTTTTTGTAAATAATAATAAAAGGAACTTCGTTCCATCCGGGTGTCCCTTGACACCTCTCAAGTTTTTTTAATGTTTTAATTTTAAATTTTAAAATAAAATAAAAATTTTGTTTTATGGTAACATTTAAATATAATAAACACAAGTCAATAAAATTACAGTCTCAATATTTTTTTATAATTATTCCTAGGAATATATTGTATTTGATTCATTTAAAAAACGTAGATTATTCCAGTTGAGAGTAAAAGTTCTCAAAATCAATAAACTCGTTGTTTTTTCAATAACTAAGAGTGTGAGTTGTATAAATAGTACGTTATTTTGCAGGTCAGTATGGGAGGTTCCAAGAGTTAGAAGAAAGCACTGATCAAGCAGTAGATGTATGGACTAAAATGGCATCTTCCAAGTAGTGATGGGTAATTTTCGGAAAAATTTCAAACCTTGGAAATTTTTCCTTTTATTTTTCAGAAAAATAAAAAATTGGAAAAATAATGGAAAAATATTGTTTACTGTAAAATATTTATTACTATAAAATTTAAAATATTGTTCTTATATTACTTATCATAAATATGTTTGATGCATATGATTCAAACTTTTTTTTTATAAACTCTTTTACTATAGATTTATATAACATTTACATAATTTTCAACTGGAATGTAGATATGTAATGTAGGAATGTTGGATAATTAATCTGAATCATCACTTTCAAACAGTAGATCATTTTCTGTATTTTGTGCTGCATCTATAAATAATATGTCTTCAACTAGTTTGTCAATATTTTCATCATATCATCTTGACATTTTTTTCATTTCATCATATTCTTTACAATGTGTGACGTTAAAGTTTTTCTAGTAGGTAACTGATATGATGGTGTCAAAACAGCAAAAACTTTCTTCCATAATGGATGTTCTGCCCAAGAAATAGGGGTTCCGTATACTGCAGTAGTTAAAGCTATTAATTTATTTATGCCTATTTTTCATTTACCATACAAGCTGCTGGAACTGACAGACACAATGAAGTAGAAGGTAAACTATCCGTAGAATTCGTTCCTTTCGGATCTAACATAATTTTCACATCTCGTGGAATTTTATCACAATCTGCAATGTGTGACCGCATACGGGTTACGTTAGCGTATCGAAATATTTTCATATAATACCTACATGATACACCATTATTTCGTTTTTCCAACAGATTCCACGTGTTTTTATCTTTGTTACGCCCCATTATAATTATATTTAACCGAAAGTTATACTGTTTTAATAAAATTGACAAAAAAAAACACCACTTGCATGAAACGTAAGTATACACTATAGAGAAGTTGCACGCCAATTGAGTAAAAATTACGTAGCTAGTATTCAAAAGGTCTTGCGGGAAATCCCCGAGACATTTGTAGCAACTAGTACAAAATGTTTTAGTGTTGCCAAATTATAGAAGACGTATTTATTAAATTGTTCAAATATTTTAAATAATAATCTAAAATAGTGGGTAAGTATCGTTGTTGTTCAACGTGATGAAATAAATACTCTAACCTTCTAGTGGGACGCAGTGAGGTCATAGAAAAAATATGTTTAGTAATATCTTCACAATTTAGGAATAGATAATTACGGTAATTAATCAATAGTTTAAATTATTTAGATATATAATCCATTGTTTGGCAACAATAGAATATCTACATTGTACTAAATAAATAACATATTTTATTTATCATTTTAACATATATCTTGAAGTGAATCACTTATATATTTGATATTTTTTATGTATTAGATTGGTTTAAAGTTGTGGGTGCGTGTCTGTGTTAAAAACGGAACTCGTTAATATATTTATATTAATGTTGCTGATTATCGATACTACAAAATTATCTATTCACGGGGATTCCCCATAGACATATTATGTCATAAATTATTTTATAACGTGGAAGCTCCGTGATCTTGATTCACTTATTTAATCGTGTTTGTGATATTAAATATAATATAATATACAATAATATTTGTTCCGTTCGAAATTGAGCTCATCAATATGAGTCCAATGATATTATATGTATGAGTCTATGTAAGTATAATAAGTAAAATGTTATATTTTTTCTTTCATTATAACTAACCGTGCCGAAAACTATGAAAATTTGTTTCATATGTGGATATTATTGTTATTTTAGCAAAAAAAGGAAATTTTCACAAGACTGTCTGGAAGTACTTTCACAAGACTGTAAGGAAGAAGAAGAGGAAACTCAAAAAGTACTGCATGGATTTACTTCAAATTTTGCATGAATACTACTAATAGGTCAACATATAGGCTACTTATTATCACCCTATCACCTACGGGGGAGGTTCAGTGCGGAGTAAACGAAGTCCGCGCGGACGAAGTCGTGGGCAACAGCTAGTAAAAAAATAAAAAAAATATTCTGCCGTTGTATTTGTGGGTAAGCTTTAGTTCAAAAGACTACTTTAAAAAGATATATTATGTAAATACTCACAGTGATAACAAATAATTCGCATGTAACGTCTGCAGTGAGGGTTACACACAGCTAAATTATTTGGCAATAAAAAGTTTAAATAAATAAATAAATCTGCTACTCTAACAGGCTATTCGTAGGAGGTAAATGACTGGCTATACATGTTACTATTCTAGTGACTATTAGGTGATAAAGCTCCGCAACCTCTTGTCCGAATTAGTTACCATCGCTTTATCAAGTCAACGTTAATCACTGACCATCCCGTTACACGGAATCCATAATAGTCAACGCACCACTTTTTGACGTTACACTTCTTTTAGCAGGCTAGGCAAAAAAGATGAGTGTAAATTTTCACGATGCGTGCGGATAGTCACCAAAACCCATGAAATTAGCTAGTCAAAGAATGGAAAAACTATTTTTTTAAAACTTTTCAAAAAAACTTATCCATTTTTTTTAATTATGCACAAATAATTCTCTTATGACATTTGAATAAAATGTATTTAACTAGAGAATGCTTTATTATTAAACTTTCTTTCAATGTATTTAATACCTTTTTTCCTATTATTAGGGTCGTTTCCTCTACAAACACAAGATAACGCGAAGAAAAAAAAATTTTATAGAAAGATTTTTATCTTTTTATACCAAAGAATTATAACTTTTTACGTGCATACATAAGTACGGACACATTTTTTTTAATTTACTGGATAATCAGATACTCTAACGAACGGTTTCCGAAACGCAAATTAATTTTAACAAGCGATTAATCTGTGTTTAACAGATCATTTGCTTGTAAAAAATATGTTTAACACAGATTAGTTATTCGTTGAAATTAATTTACGTTTCGGAAACCAGCCGTAATGCAAATTAATGTTATCTGCCAAACTGCTTTACGGTTTGTCGGCAGTAGGTTATAGTTTTTCCTGTCTTAGAGTAGGCAAGTAAAGTTTTTGATGGCTTAGTTTTTGTTAACACACAATAGTTTTTTTTTTTATTTATAGAAGAGGGGGCAAACGAGCAAGAGGTGCACCTGATGGTAAGTGATCACCGCCGCCCATGGACATCTGCAATACCAGAGGTCTTGCAGTTGCGTTGCCGGCCTTTTAAGAATGAGTAAGCTCTTTTCTTGAAGGTCCCTATGTCGTATCCGTTCGGAAATACCCCTGCCGGTAATTGGTTCCACAACAGAGTAGCGCGAGGTAAAAAGTGCCGGGAGAAACGCACAGTTGTAGATTTCCAGACATCGAGATGGTGAGAATGGAACTTCAAGTTTTGACGCGATGTTCGATGGTGGAATTCGGCGGCAGGAATTAATCCAAACAACTCGTCGGAACACTCTCCATGATATATACGATAAAAGACACAGAGAGAACCTACATCTCTGCGCAATGCCAAAGAGTCAAGCTGTTTCGAAATGGCCTGGTCGTCAACGATTCGAACCGCTCTACGCTGAATGCGATCAAGAGGAAGAAGCTGGTACTGAGGAGCTCCGGCCCAGAAATGCGAACAGTACTCTATGTGAGGCCGAACCTGTGCCTTATAAAGTTGAAGGCGATGGACCGGCAAAAAGTATTGTTTCGCTCTGCTATGCACACCGAGCTTTTTGGAGGCTAGTTTAGCCTTGCCTTCCAAATGACCGCGAAACTGTACGTAATTCGATATGTCAACTCCCAGGATTCCGACACTAGCTGAGGCTGTCAGGAGAGTATCCTCAAATCGAGGTGATAGGACAAAGGGCGTCTTTTTTGCGGTGAACACGCAAAGCTGTGTCTTCTTGGGGTTAAAAGTAACCAGGTTTTGGCGACCCCATTCCGAGACATCGGTAAGTCGATTCTCGACTTCAGACACAAGCTTGTTTCGGCACTCTTCGACGTGTTTCCGAGAAATACTGCTTCGGCCGGAGTATGTAGCATCACCAGTACTGTCATCCGCATAGCAATGTATGTTGCTAATTCGCATCATATCATTGATATGCAGAAGGAACAGTGTCGGTGATAGCACGCAGCCTTGGGGAACACCAGCATTGACAGATTTAAGGTCGGAGCACGCACCGTCGACAACGACCTTGATGCTCCGGTCAGCCAAAAAACTGGTGATCCACTCGCATAATTTCTCAGGAAGCCCATAGGAAGGCAGCTTCGCGAGAAGCGCTTTGTGCCATACCCGATCAAAGGCCTTCGCTATGTCCAAACTAACTGCCAATGCCTCCCCCTTGGACTCAACTGCTTCCGCCCATCGATGAGTTAGGTATACTAGAAGGTCACCAGCTGAGCGGCCGCGACGAAAACCGTACTGACGGTCGCAAATCAGCTGGTGCTCTTCTAAATACTTGAGGAGCTGAGAGTTGATGATTGTCTCCATAATTTTGGAGAACAAGGAGGTTATGGCTATGGGCCGATAGTTAGACGGGTTAAAGCGATCTCCTTTTTTAGGGATAGGATGCACCAAAGCTGTCTTCCACGAATTCGGTACCACGCCGAGTGAATAGGAGAGCCGGAATAGGCGTGTTAATACTGGTGCCAACTCTGGAGCACACATTTCTAGCACAATCGGAGGGATGCCATCCGGCCCACTCGACTTGTGGATGTCCAAGGAAAGTAGTGCTTTACGCACAGATGATTGCCGAAATTGTAGTTCTGGCATACAACTATCACACTGCGGGATGGTAGGCGGTGCGTTCCCTTGGTCATCCAGAGTCGAGTTGGCCGCAAAGAAGGAGCCCAGGAGATCGGCCTTCTCCTTTGCGGTATGGGCCAGAGAGTCATCGTCTCCGTCCAAGGATGGAAGAGAGGGCTGTGAGAAATTCCCTAAGACAGCCTTGGCGAGAGACCAGAACGCACGAGTGCCCGAAAGAAGGCGAACTAATTTTTCACCAATTCTGCCAATGTGTTCCGATTTTGCCTTGGCGATAGCTGTTTTGAAGTACCTCGAGGCGAAATTGTACTCCTTACGTAATGTGCTGGTTTTTTTATCACAAGATGCGGACGCTGCAGCCCAAGCCCGGTAGCACTCCTGCTTGCGGCGTGAAGCCGTTTTACAGGAGCGACCAAACCAAGGCTGAGACTTACCACCAATTGGTACCGCAGAAAATGGAATGAAAAGTTCCATGCCCTGCAGCACCACATCGGCAATAGAGTCAGTGACGACATTCGGATCATCCAGCGAGAAGCACAACCGTAACTAGCATCTTCGGTATACATCAGTAATGACCTAACTATCAGGAGGGTCATCTGTTTTTCTGCTATCCTGTGAAAGAAAATAAATAACAAATAACAATTTGAATGTTTTATTAGCTATGATATTTCCAATGACGCATTTAGGGGCATTATCTCTCCGTCTTTGACCTCACGATAACCAATTGCGTTGGGGCTTTCACGGATGGGTTTAACCTGTGCTTTTACTAAATACATCAATTTGTAAACAGACACTAAACAAAAAATAAAGTTCTTGGCCTTTATAAAGTAATAACTGATATTAACATTACCCCAATTCAATTCTACCTAGTTCAAAAAAAAAAACGTTTATCCTTAAAATAAATAATTAATAAATTGCTTAATTTTTTGCATAAGAATGTTTGTTTTTAATATCATAAGATAGCAAACAAGCAGATGGGTAGAATGATGGAAAAAGTCAACCATTATCTATAGACATCAAAGGGGTGTTTCGGTGCAGCCCGGCCACAGTCAATTTCGTAATTTATAAACGTAATATTTAAATGTTCTTTTATTGTTATTGCAGTACCAATTAACAGATTTAAGGTACCTCAAGTAGATCTCGGTAAAAAAGCACTTGTTTGTGGCTAATAGGATGCTCAGAATGGATAAACCAAATAAATATTCCATTTGTGTTCTTTAGTTATCTTATCTAATTTACCAACAGAAACGATTATATAAAGAGAAAATTATTTCAAAACAGAATGTTCACTAAGTGCCTTTAGAATTAAAATAGCAATATAATTGTGTAAACAATACCAAGGATAATTAGTATTATACAATTAATGAAAATCGGTAAGTATAATTTATTTGCATTAAAAAAAGTTATCAAAATACATTGTAACTTAGGTCGGTACTGGTCTAATCAAAGTAACTATTAGAATTCATTTCTTAAAAACTGTGTAGATAATATAGTAAATAAATATAACTGTATTTTTGTCAGCATCAGGACCCCTAGATCACAAGCGATATTTAATGTTTCAATTATATTAAACTTTTGTACCTTTTTGGTCCTACTTGGTACCTACGGTCAAAATTTTAGTACCTTGACAAAAAAGAGAAAACTGTAAAAGAAAATGTCCAGACACTGACGTCAGGTTGTCTGGACCACGTTGATTTCACTTGGATCAAAACGAGTAAGCAAACTTATTTCTTCGTATAACTTTAGTACCTAAATTACCGGTAAAAAAAACCGGTACCTCATAATGTTTTTTTGTTTAGAATGTTTTGATCTATAAATAAAAAGTTATATCCGAAATTAAATTTGTAGGTAGATAAACGGCTGCCCTATCGAAAAATAAAGTAATTGACATTTTTCCAAAGTAGTTTGTACTTTCGAAACTTTAACTTCGTAAGGCAAATAACATTCTTCGATAAAATGGTTAATCTAAGATTAAAGGATGAAGCGCACTATGACAGGGCGAAGCAGGACGGAGCGGGCTACATCAGAAGGAAAAGTGCTTGCTTAGTACATTGGTGCAGTGCATTGTCGGATTGACATAATGTGCTTATGAATAGTTTTACCGAACATCTTTTTTCGGTTAGTCTATTATTCAAAGTGGAAGTCAATCTGGCAGCTATGCCAGTTGTGGTAAAAATAAAAAAAAACAGAATTATTGAAAATGTTGAAAATCAGTAACGTGGAAAATATCGTGATCGATGACGATATGTTCACAAATTTCTTAATATTCGAATTATTTTTCTTTCTATAATACTAACTACTGACGACATTTTTTTTAAATATAACTCCTTTTAGGTTTACCAACTTAAAAAAAAGAGAATTCATTTATTAGATAGTATATTTTCATACATTATCTATAGGGGCCATATCTCATTAGGATTCCATGGCAGCGACGCTAGCAGCTAGCTATGAGACGCCAAAACTAGCTGCCACAGCGAATGCCAGACGAGATTAGTCTCGACTCTCGCTTGTACACGCAACCCGGATGTTGAAGAGATTGCACTCGTATCATCGTGTTGTATTAAATACACTTCTCCTTTAAATCACGGTCTGCATATTCATTTAACGATATATCCAAGACTGCATGTCTATTTTTAAATTCGACATTAAGTAAATTTTTCGGTATCGATTGCTATTTCCAATTTTAATAATACCTGCTTAGTAATGTTAAACAAACATGGACGCACGTTGAGAATTTTTTTAGGCCTAGCGTTTGTACAGACACTTGGTTTCAGTTTTACATTAATGTATGACATTACGCGTTCATATATAGCTTTCCGGACTAGGAAGTACTTGGCAATAGAACATATCCGGGTTTTGTCCGGGCCTGCTCAATTGCTAGGCCTCAACATCATCGAAAATGCATGGAATACGCGCCAGAGACGTTTTTAAGAAATGAATTCTAATAGTTACTTTGATTAGACCAGTACCGACCTAAGTTACAATGTATTTTGATTTTTTTTAATGCAAATAAATTATACTTACAGATTTTCATTAATTATATAATACTAATTATCCTTGGTATTGTTTACACAATTATATTGCTATTTTAATTCTAAAGGCGCTTAGTGAACATTCTGTTTTGAAATAATTTTCTCTTTATATAATCGTTTCTGTTGATAAATTAGATAAGATAACTAAAGAACACAAATGGAATATTTATTTGGTTTATATTTAAGATCATTCTGAGCATCCTACTAGAAAATACTCACGTGGCCGGGCTACAACGTATACGTTGCAGCCCGGCGACAAACAAGTGCTTTTTTACCGAGATCTACTTGAGGTACATTAAATCTGTTAATTGGTACTGCAAGAACAATAAAAGAACATTTAAATATTACGTCCACAAATTACGATTTTGACTGTGGCCGGGCTGCACCGAAACACCCACATCAAAGATGTTAATGGTGCGTTGCTATCTTCGGGCGAGATCTAATGCCGCATGCATAAGTTTACCGGCTACCTCACCCTCCAAACCTGAACACTGACGCTATTGTGGTAGGATAGGGAAGGCGCTGGCACCAGACCCGAGCGAGAAAATACGGAGCTCTACCACCTAGTAGCCTCGATGCTAGTGACTTACATAGCCATTCAGTCGGCTTTTATGACCTGTCTGGCAGAACGTCAGTTTGCCTATTCTTCAAAGGAGCTCAAACCAACACGGGAACATATGTCAAGAGTTTAGCGATGTTGTAGCCAGCTTTTTACTATTTGCCGGGCAGAATGGTAGATGATCTATTTGTTGGAGTCCGGGGCTAGTACTGAGAATTTTATTGCTAAAACAAGCAATAGTCATTTAATTTGATATAAATACATAAATTTACCGGCCAAACAATATATTTGTTTTTTTTAGCGGCAATGTGAGGCACACACACGCACACACACGCACACACACGCGCACACGCGCGCACGCACACACACACACACACACACACACACACACACACAGTTCTTTAAATTTCGTTTGCTCGGATCTATTGTGTTGTTTGTCTCTGTGTGTGTGCGTGTGTGTTTTTATTATAATTTATTTTTTGTATCTGTTTTGTTCTGTGTTTTATTTTTACTTGTGCCTATAACTTGTGCTCTACATATGTCTCACTGATCCGCTGAATAAATGTATCTTTTCTCCTTCTTTCTTTCAAACCAGAACACGACAGTGACTATCATTGAATATATTATAGAGAGCGGGCACACATGCTACTTTTAGCATTCAAAGCGCGCGTTTTAGCGACTGCATCGATGCTGCATCGCGTTTTAGCGACTCTCTGCGATCGGTCGCGGCATCCGAATCGCGCGTTTTAGCGACTGCATCGATGCTGCATCGCGTTTTAGCGATCGAACGCGGAATCGCGCGTTTCAGCGACTACTTTGATGCTACAACGGGTCGGCAGTAGTGTTGCCGTTCGATAGTCGACTATCCATTATTTGCTGGTTTTTAAAAGTATTGTTTATTTTTACAAATTATGTGCAGCACTGACATATTTGATGTAAAATGTTAATGTAAATAGTTATGTAAGGATAAATTGTATATTTCGTTAAGTTTGTAAGGTTTTTGTAGTAAATAATGTTCGTTTTCGTGTTTTATTCGCCCTAAGACCTAGATACAGCTTTATTGTACAGACATAATAAGGCTTTATGTAGTTAAGTTGTTTTCCTATAGGCACATTACGAATAAAAAGAGTTCCACGCAGTCGACGAAATTACGAGTCGACTCTTGCGAGATGATATTTATATGCGGGAACTCAGACTTGCGAAAACCCCGAAAAGTGCAAAATTCTTTTTGAAAATGAATGCTTTTCGATTGTAAATAGTATGTACGATGTAAGATAAGCCTTAGGCATATGTTTACGTACTTTTCGGGGATATAAAAACAAATATCAGGATAGTACGACCTGAAAAGGCGTACAACTCTATTATTGTAAGAGTTTCCGAGGTCCTGTAAGAACGTATAATGTATATAACACTCTTGTTTGTTATTATACAAGTTTATGTCTTAAATCTTTGTACATAGATAAGAAACAACATTATGTTATTAGTTTTCGGTAGGTCTTAGGGCATTATGCACTTTGTTTCACTTATATTTGTAAAAAGATAGTACCGTTGCACTTGCTAGAGGGCCACAGTAGATAATTAGAGGTAGGAAAAGCTACCTAACATAAAATTATTGTGATTAGATTATAAGAAGTATGATTTAGCAAATCCCAGACATTGTGGCGCCACGCGTGGCTCCACCCGTCTTTGTCAGCTTAAGCCGCTCGTCTGGCCGCGGGCTATAAATACCAAAGAGCGCGGCCATACAATCAGTTCCGTTTGAACCATTTTTAAAACAGGAGGACCACAGATCTGAAGGCATGTTTTCTACGTGCTGATTGAACGCTATTACTGCCTCTTCGGAGTTGGTAAAAGTAAAACCTCTCATCAAATCTTTGATTTTGTGGAAAATACAGAAATCACGGGGTGCTAGGTCGGGGCTACGTGCAGGATGAGTGACGAGATGTACTTTTTCGGAAGTTAAAAATGACTTTGTTTTGTTGGCTGTGTGTGAAGAAGCGTTGTCATGGTGTAGGAGAATGCGGCTTTTGAGTCGTCTTTCGCGAACTTTTTCTAACACCCTGGGTAAACAAATGGTAGAATAAATACTACTCGGCATTAACACTCTTTTGTTCTTCAAGTGGAATTGTACGGATGGGACCCGTAGCTGAAAAACAAAACGCGATCAATTTTTTTACCAACGTTGCTCGCCTGTCTCACTTTTATTGGCCTGCTCTCATTTTCAAACACCCATTCACAAGATTGCTATTTTTTTTCGGGTTCAAAACAATAAGTCCACGTTTCGTCTCCCGTGACAATGTTATAAACAGCATTAGAATATCCGGATCGTACTTCAGTAGCATCTGTGAGCACCATTCCACGCGAGCCCGGTTCTGCTCCGCTGTCAGTTCATGAGGGATCCAACGACCACAAAGTTTCTGAACTTTCAATTCTTCGTGTAAAATTTTCTGAATTTGGCTCATACCAATCCCCAAGAGTCCTCAAATTGTCTCATAGGTAATCCGGGGGTTTTCATCAATTAACCGTTTATCAGTAGCCACATTATTTTCGTTGACGGCAGTTGAAGGCCGCCCTTCATGAAATTCGTCATGTAAAGAAACTCGACCTCTCTCAAATTCAGCCAAACATCGCCTCACGGTGCTCAAACAAGGTGCTTCTCTCCCAAAAGCATTTTGAAGACGAGCGGCACAGCCTTGCGGAGTAAGAGAACTTTTAAAATCACAAAAAATCATAGCTCTAAGATCTTTTCGGCTTAATTCCATTTTCGTTGCGTACATAGAACTTTGATGTGTGATAAAAAAAACAATTGACAAGTCATTTCCCGCCAATTGTTTTTTTTTTTATTACTAAGAAAGTTGCAAAGTTTTAAAAATATAACATTCGAAATTCAAATAGTTCCGATTAACTAGAAGTGGAAATCTTTTAGTGTGCCCCATGTATTAGTAGCAAGTTTGACAATTCGTTAGCCATCTACAATCTGCATAGTAAAATGGCAGATGGTCTTTTCTTCAAAGGAGTTACGGACCAACACTTGGACTTAATGTTGGACTTGTGACTTGTCGCCTCTGTGGTCTAGTGGTCCGGTGTCAATGTTGACCACATGAGGTCCCGGGTTCAATTCCCAGGTCGGGCAATCCAAAATGTGTTTTTTCAGTTTTCTGATTAAAACAACGTTGCCATAAGTGACCGGTTGGCGATAGGCTAGCCACCTATCACGTTGTATGAGACTAAATATCTTCGGTTAATCGTGGGTGTACTTGTCGTACCTCTGCTCAACTCTTCGGGAATACGGGCTTGAATATACTTTTTTTAGACTAGGTAATATACGCTCGCTTAGCTGGGTATAAATTCATTGGAATAAAAAATTACAGTACCCGGCGATAAATATTGCACATCGACCTTTGGAAAGAGACAATCGGCTAATTTCGGCTTCGTAGAGCGTTATCTCTGTCGCACAAAATACAAACAGTCCGGTACCTATTAGGAGCTGTTAAAACAAGTATGATTTGCTTCTTTTGATATTTTTATTCTTTGTATAAAATACACTAATTTTTCTATAAGTGAAGCCATCACTTTATATATCACTATATTTTCAATTGGATTAAAATCCGGATGATATGGTGGCAATCGCAACACAGTGTGCCCATGTTCGGCAAGTATTTTGTCCACAGAAAACTCTGTATACCTCTCCTTGTGCTGACATATAATAGCGTAAATCTGGGTTTTTGTTAATTTTGGATCAACTGGAATTTCATGTCTGTTTAACCAGTTGATCATTTCCCGTTTAATGGTGTTTGAGTTGGGGGGTCTCTCAACATACTTGTTGTGATAGGGTGCGTTGTCGATAACTAGAACAGAATCACTGGGTATATTTGGGATTAATTGGTTAACCAGCCATTTCTCATAGTTATCGTTATTCATTTCATTGTGATAGTCACCTGTAGTGTCCGTGGATTTATACGTTAAAAAAGCACCGGGTACAAAGCCTTTTTCATTTCCCGCATGAACTATTATCAAACGTTGACCTTTTGAAATTGGCTTTTTTACTCCTTTTTTCTTATCGTCACTCCAAGATTTCCCTTTAGTGTGGGATGCATGTATATATGACTCATCCATGTAGACGATATTTTTTCCTGTTTCGCGAAATTTGCGTATTTTATCAAGGTATTCCATTCGTTTGAGACTAACGTCGTGCTTTTCCATTAGAATTTTTCGATTATCTTCCATTTTAGTGAACTGAAATCCCATGTCATGAAGTATTTTTCTCAACGTTTTTTCAGACCTATTGTAATTAATAGCTTCAGATAACTTAGCTTTTAATGATTTTATTGTTGGCAGTTCATTAAATCGTAAGTGAAAATCATACACCATTCTTTAACGTCACAATTTATACAAAATTATCTTTAAAAAATGGCGGATTTTAATCCAATTGAAAATATATGGTCTCAACTGAAAGGCTATGTAGCCTCTAGAAATGTGGGTATGAACTTAACTACAGTAAAAACATTATTGACTGAAAAAGTAAACATGATCGGCACTGAAGAGTGGAAAAAGGTTTGCGATCATGCAATCAAATGTGAGAATGAATATAGAAGCATTCAACACAGTTTAGACAATTACACTGATAGATTAGTAATAAATACGGCTGATAGTGACAGTGATATTGAGCTCTTTGAGAGCACAGTTAGTGAAATGGAAGTAATTGAGAATTAGAATTATTATTATTTTTATTGCAATGTCTCATTTTAGCAATAGGTATAATGGTGTTTATTATGTACACTAAAGCTGTAATGTTCCAAAATAATTAAATACGTAAACATAATGTAAAAATGTTTTTTTATTTTATTTTACCCCAACCTAAAGCCATCACTTATAGAAAAATTAGTGTATTTTATACAAAGAATAAAACTATCAAAAGAAGCAAATCATACTTGTTTTAACAGCTCCTAATAGGTACCGGACTGTTTGTATTTTGTGCGACAGAGATAACGCTCTACGAAGCCGAAATTAGCCGATTGTCTCTTTCCAAAGGTCGATGTGCAATATTTATCGCCGGGTACTGTATATTGCTAATCATTTGCGCAACACTAACAATACATGTCATTGAGTGACATAAACTCATTGACATGTATAATATTACCACATAAACTGTACAGCTAGTATTAGGATGAGTAAGTAAGACAATGAATTATAGGTAAAGGTGGAGCTAGCACTCGTAATAATCACTTGAAACCAAGGAAGTAACATTCTACCCGGAATGCTTAACGCGCTTCAAAATCGTTCCGAAGAGTACCACGACATGAGTGGAGTGTGTCTCTTTCTACTAAATAAAGCGCCAATCGCCATATATAAGTGCGGCCATGCGTAGTTTGCAAATTACTACTAAGTAATTCTACTAATTTGAGAAACAGTTATTACATTGCATATGTAATTACGTAATAATTCAAATAAGCACATTTTAGAACTCACTGTGTTAATTACAATACATTTTATGCTAATGTATCTATCGACGTGTATGAATAAAAGGGATTTAACGATTACCGAATATATAAAAATCTACCATCCGAAAGTTTTTTTTACACTGGCAATTGCAAGAAAGCGACAACATCCACTCATGTTGTTGTCTTGCTCAGAACGTTTTTCCCCTCTGTTATGTAAGAAACAAATGTCAACTTTATTGAGAACGAAATAAAGTACATTTTTATTTTTCAAATATTACTTCGTAGTATTTCCTTTTATCGTATATAAGTTCCTTGCTTGAAACAAATACATACGTTACATCTCATTCCATGAGGCCACGCTATCTCTTTTTTTACAGCTGTATTAAAAAAAGAAAGAGAGGGTAAGACCTCAGAATATGACAGCAGTATCGAAAGTTGTGTTTCATGTAGGTATTAGACGTGTTGCCTCCAGATATAATATAGAGTCGCGCTAAATATCGGTTGCGGCATTCGACAACTCGTGACGTGGATGTTCAATTGGTAGACCATCTATAAAATGTAATCCTACAGAGAACTAAGCTTAGTTCAAAGGTTAGTAATGTTATCGACGCGTCCCGGCGATATATTCGTAACAGATTCGCAAAAACAAAAGCCCATTATGCTTTGTTCAAACATGTATTGTGTATTTATTTTCCTCGTAATTATAAATTTCGCGTCATGCCACTGGTGCCATGGGCATAAAAATTATCACCGTCACCCAGGGCCTCGTAATTGGCATTACCGGCAGCGTGATTCTGAAACTGAAACACCACCAAACGCTACGCTAACATTGAAGGAAAATAACTTTGAAAGAATTTTGGGTGCGCTTATTAAAGTCGACAAACAACTGAAATCTTTCTGTGAAGAAAATGGTGTACAAGCAACTGAAGTTTATGGTGGTAGCTATTTCCTTAAATATGAACTACCAGAATATTACACAGAAGATCAAATTAACGTCAAAACCAAACATCGTGTTATATACACAGTTGCTGATAACGGTGTCAAAACTTTTGAGGACTTGAGAATACTGCCTGACTTCTTAAAAGTGGATTCTGCGACTTGGGTATTGGACAATAAAGCCTTGAAAATAGTGATACCCTATATATTCCGATTGCAGACAAATAATGTAAAGAGCTGTGGAACTATAAATGAAACAGAGATAATTGTTCCAAAAACCAACGATCCTTCTTCCATACTTTTAATGGAATATGAAAGCCCTTTTTACTATGAGGATTTTAAACCGAAAGAATATTAATTACACTTGATAATTGTGTGTGTTTTCTATGTACGTATTAATGTCTGTTTCATATATAGATAAATATGATTAAAGATAATAAATTTGACTATATCTTACCTTTTTTAATTAACCAAGAAGTGTTTTATATGTCATAAGATAGCAAACAAGTTGATGTCTCTCGTCATGGAAAGAAATAACCACCGCCTGTAGGCACCAATAATGTTAATGTTGCGTTGCTATTCTTGTAACGAGGTTTTAATGCCACATGCATTAGTTTAACAGCTACCTTACCTCCCAAACCAAAACAAAATAATAACAAGCATTGACGCTATTGTGACAGAAGTGGGTAAGGTAGTGGTATCAGTTCCGAGCAAGACAATGCAAAACTCTACCACCTAGTATGCACGATAGTAATGTCTCGCATAGCCAATCGTTCGCATCTTACAAACTGCCTGGCAGAACGCCAGATGCTCTATTCTTCAAAGGCATTTGTCATTTCGAAGGGTTAACTATAGTAGGGAACCCTTCAAGCTCGAGTCTGATTGGTATTTGGCCACTTTTTTCTACTTGCTCATATTACTCCTTTTTTAGGGTTCCATACCTCTAAGGAAAAACAGAACCCTTGCAGGACCACTTTGTTTGCCGTCTGTCTGTCTGTCTAGACCCTTTTTTCTCAGGAACTCGTGGTATTATCAAGTTAACATTTATATCAAATACTTGGGTCTACGGTTCCTTCCAGTTGTGAAAAAATCAAACTTATCAGTCAACGTGATCAAAAGATATGACCGTTTATGTCGCATATTTTGCGATTTTTGTAATTTCAAAAGGGAATAAAAACCTATAGATGATATTGATGCCAAATTTCATAATTGTAGGTCAACGGGGAATACTCGTTGACCTAGAATTATGAAATTTGGCAACAAACAATACATAAAACCTGCACATCTAAAGAAAAATCTCTAAAACCGTAAATTTTTAGTTACATCACGACAACAACGTAATCAAAAGATATGTCTGTGTCGCATAATTTGCGATTTTGTGATTTTAAAAGAGAATAAAAACCTATAGATCAGTTCCTGTTGACCTAGAATCATGAAATTTGGCAAGATATTACACAGCCTACTGCACATATAAAGAAAAAAATTATAAAATCTTAAATTTTTAGTTACATCACGACAACAACGCGATTAAACGATATGACCGTTTATGTCGCATATTTCGACAGTCCCTACGTATAAAGGGACATGTCAAAAACAGATTTACAGGAGAGCGTAATTAATGTTCAAATCTCTCTTGAAATAATTCTATGTGTCATTAAATTTAGGGAGTCCATAATAGTATTTTAGTATTTAATTTTTTTTAAATATTTTCGCGAAAAAAACTGATATGTGACTTTTTGCATTGACGTTCATATCAGACAGGTCGGAAATACCTCTTTATATGCTGAAAACAAAAAAAAACTTAAAACATAATCCGATGAATTCATAAAATATAAAATGTTTTATGAAAAACAACAACTTATTTCATTTTCAAAACCATACATTATACAACTTAAGATCATCACCCAAATAATATTAAAAATACATTAATAAAAACATTACCTCTTTATACGACGTCTTAAATTTTTTAAAACGCGCATTTTAAAACACCGACAGAACGATAAGTATAGAGATCCGCATTTACGACACCTATTGTTTGTAATTATTACACTTGTTCTCTTATTCGATTTGTATAAGTAGCGAAATACATAAAATGGAAAAAACTTATATAGATATGAGCGATTGGACAATTTAAAGCCTAACTGTAATAAAAAAAATTACATCTTTGAAATGTCCTTTTATACGTAGGGATCGTCGATTTTGCGATTTCGCACAGGAATTCTTGTGTATGGCAGTAATAGATTGTTATAAATTATGTATGTACTATGCGTTCCAACTAAGAGAAGGACTGTTAGGAAACTATATTGCTCCACATTTTGCAAAAATTTCATTAGTGATGAGTATGGTGAGCAAAAAAATATTTACAAAGAAAATCTTCAAAAAATAATTTGCTTTCTAATTGGTATATTTTCTTTTCAGGTTCCCATTCGCTGATGCTAGTATATATTAAAGTAAGATGTAGAAAAGAAAATAAAATATAAAATACAAATAGGTTTATTTTTATAAACGAAATACTTAATCAAATGTGTCTATCGGATTGTAAATCCTCTACACCGCTTATATCGATTTTGTTTTGTCATCATTGGTATAATTTATTTTCGCACATAATAATTAATTGCGTGTTTCAAATTATGTTTATAATGACGTTATTTAAATAGGTACACTTATGTAGGTACATGTAGTATGATATGGAAAACAAATATTATTAATGCATGTAACATAAATCAATAAATATGACTGAAAGTTAATAAATTTGACTATGTATATAAATTAGAGCACAAGAGAACACTTGTAATATACCGGATTTTGATCGACAACGTTTTTAATTAACCTTTTAACTGAGTGATTTTTATGTACGTATTGTTGTATGTTTCATGTATCGATAAATGTGATTAAATACTTATAAATTTTAATCTGTATCATTTTTAATTGCTATTACATGTATTTGTGAATTAGCATGCAATTATATATTCTACATAACCTGAATCTAACCGTCGCCTATAGAAACCAAAGATGTTAATGGTGCGTTGCTATCCTTGTGACGGTGTTTTAATGCCTCGTGCATAAGTTTACCAGCTACCTTACCCTTAAAACCGTAACACGACAGTGACAAGTACTGATGCTATTGGAACCAGAACTGGGGGATATAAAAGCCCTACCTCACCGGGACGCCATGGCAACGTCGCCGGCCACCATATCCAAATAGTTTATATTGAAATGTTTAGCGATTAACCCACTAAGCGACGTAGCCAATTCATAAACTTCAATACAAATTGTTTGGATACATGGCTGCGAAGTCTTCAAGGCGTCCCGGTGAGGTAGGTTCTTTATATCGCCCAGTTCTGGTACCAATAGCGTCAGTACTTGTCACTGTCGTGTTACGGTTTTGGCATGGCAACCATGGCATCCTGGTGAGTTACCGCCTAATGCAGAACGCTACCACCTAACAGCCATGTTAGTGATTCGGATAGCCAATCACTCGCCTCTAATCACTATCTGGCAGGATGACAGGTGGTCTAATCTTCAAAGCGGGTCTGGACCAGACGAGGTATATATTTGCGTGCTACAATAAAATATTGATCAAAGAATACACTTGTACTGTTTGACAGTCAAATAATTACATAAGCACCATCAGAGTATTTTTAGCTATTAACCTTGGAGTTATCGGGGTATTTACAGCTAGTAACTCTGAATATTAATAGCCATAAATACCCTGATGTTGTTTGTACAAGCGAAACCGACTGAAAATCTTTATTAATATTTTAAATGCGAAAGTTTGGATGTTTGTATGTTAGGATGGATGGATGAGTGGATGATTGTTACTCAATCACACAAAAACTATTGAATGAATTTCAATGTTGACACACAGGTAGATAATGGTCTGGAATAGCACATAGGCTACTTTTTATCTCGGAAAAATAAGATGATCACCGAAAACTTATAAAACCCAGCAGACTGCACGATGCATCTAGTAAATTATAATTATCTGAATGTGAAACAGTACAGTACACCATTTGCCGTTCCGCCAGGCAGTTCGTAAGAGGCGAGCGATTGGCTATACGAATCACTACCATCGTATCTACTGGTAGAGTTCTCAGTACCAATCTGGTTTTCGTCCATCACATAGTACATGTTCGGCTCTCATCAAAATTACTGCCGACATACAATTTGGTGTTGACGAAAAAAGGTATCACTACTCTCACTTTTGGATTACAGTAATGCCTTTAATTGTGTCGATCATGATATATTATTAGCTTTACTTCGTTCTTTTAATCTATCACAGTCAGCCTCTGAATGATTTGGCTCCTACTTAGCAGGACGTCAACAACGAGTTCGTTCAAAGAACGATTTTTCACATTGGTGTGATGTTTGTATGGGGGTCCCACAAGGAGGTGTGCTTTCTCCGTTGCTCTTTTCTGTATACATAAATAAACTTTCTTCTGTAATTACTTATAGTTCCTTTCATATGTCTGCCGATGATGTTCAACTCTATCTGTCTTGTCACCCATCAGAGCTTACGGCTAATATTGACAAAATGACTGAAGATCTTAATTCCATTAGCCGCTGGGCTGAAAGTTTTGGTCTTACTTTAAACCCCAGTAAAACCCAGGTAATAATACTTGGTCGAAAGATAAACATCGCACGCATTAATTTGAACGAAATTCCACCTGTGTTGCTAAATGGCCAACCACTTAAATACCACACCAAAGTTAAAAATCTCAGGCTCATAATGTCAAATGATCTTTCATGGTCTGACCAAGTGAACGAAGTTAGCCGTAAAGTTATGGCAAGTTTTCACCAGCTGAAAAGAATGCAAAACTTTTTACCACAATCGACTAAAGTTGCCTTGGTCAAGTCTCTTTTGCTACCAATAATTGATTACGCCGACGTTTCTTACACAGACATCACAGAAGAGCTCCTAAACAAACTTGATCGACTGGTCGACTTATGCATACGATATATATATGGACTACGTAAATTTGAACACGTCAGTCAGTTTCGGTCACAATTGTAAATGGTTGGACATACGTAACCGTCGGAATGTTCACGTACTTATATTACTTTTTAATAAACTGCATGACCCTTTCTCTCCATCATATTTACGTGAACGTTTTCATTATCTTAATACCCAGGGTCGTACTCAGCAAACTTTATACACTAATACCCTTTTGGTCCCAGCGCACAACACAGCAAGTTATTTGGATTCTTATACGCTTACAGCAATACGTCTCTGGAACCGCATTCAAAGCATATTCAACAAGCTTCCTCAGTAAATATATTTAAATCTATGATATATGATTATATGTTAAAGATTCAAAATAACTCTTAATCAGCTTTTAGTTATGCAATTGTAAGTATTTATTATCACTATTATATTATTATTTTATATTTTATAGTATTCTATTTTATTCGTACTATTATGTTTTATGATTATTTATGTACATTTTATTTGAATAGTTATGAGATTATTATATTTATTATATAAAAATATATATAATATATTAATATTTGTATGTTTATTGGTCTGCCCGTAGGTTTAGATAAATGTAATTATTCTCTTTGTTTAGTGTAAAATTATTTGCAATTGTTCCGTAAGATTTTTCTTGTGCACTACCCGTTACTACAATGTTTCTACAAGTGCAAGGTTAACTGGTAGAAAATGACTTTAGGCGTTAAGTTCACCTATTGTATATTTTGTGCAATAAAGAGTATAAATAAATAAATAAATGAATAAATAGTTCTGCATACCACTGCCTTACCATTCCTGCAGCAATAGCGTTATCCCGTCGTGTTCTGGTTTGAAGGGTAGGTCAGCTACTTAAAACTATGCATGTGGCATTAGCATCCCGCCACAATGATAGCAACGCACTATTATCATATTTGTTGTTTATAGGCGATGGTTATCTCTTTCCGTCAAGAGAGCTATCTGCTTGTATGCTATCTCATGATATATTGTTCTTTTGTTTGGAAACGACTAAATGTTTTAAAACTCCCTTAGGCATTTTATGTCATAGGGCAACAGGCCAGAATTAAGAAGATATTTCTCCGGAAGGTAAAATGTAGCCATAACCCATTTAAAGTAGGTATTACAAATAAACTCACTTGTACTTCCCTTTTACGTATATTTTATTGTTCACACCCAACAGGTTTCGCTTGTTACAGCATTATCAGTGATGTTTTGCACATTTACAAGATTTTTAACAGATTTAATACAGTTACAAGCTACATTATTTAACTATACATACGTACATAGTTCATAAATATTTAAAAAATGTAGCTTGTCTATACATATAATAAAATCGTAGGAAAGTCAAAACTGTACATTAAATATTTTTTTAAAAGAATACTTGGGGCATAATATACAATCGATATCGAAGCCAAAAATATAGTTTTTAGAATTTTTGTCTGTTTGTCTATTTATCTGTTTGTCTATTTATCTGTTTGTCTGTTTTTCTGTTTGTATGTATGTCCGGGGTAAACTCAAAAAGTACTGCATGGATTTACTTCAAATTCTGCATGAATATTACTCACAGGTCGGGTCAATATATAGGCTACATATTATCACGCTATCACCTACGGGGGTGGTGCTGTGCGGAGTAAACGAAGTCCGTGCGAACGAAGTCGCTGGTAGCAGCTAGTAACTGTATAAAATCTTGTAAATGTGCAAAACATCCCTGATGATGCTGTAACAAGCGAAACCGGTTGGGTGTGAACAATAAAATATACGTAAAGGAAGTACAAGTGAGTTTATTTGTAATACCTACTTTAAAATCCAGTTTCACCAAGTGCCGATGATGGAAACTATCCAATTTATAACTCATTTAGATTAATGACGTGTTGCTATCCGCATGGTAGGTATGTAATGTGTCAAGCATAAGTTTACCGGCTACCTGATAGCATTGAATGCAAACAAGCAGATTGAGCATAAAGACACCAAAGATGTTGATAGTCCGTTGCTTTGTTGGCAGGCATTGTGGCAGGAATCAAGCCCGGGTGAAACTATGAGGAACTCTATCACCTAGAATTCACGAGGGTAGCCAACCATTCATCTCTTATGTCTCTTACTACACGAGAAGAAGTCAGACGCTTAGACATAATTCGATAGTATCAAATCCTAGTACCTAGTAGTCATAATGGTAATGTCACGTATAGACAATTGTTCACCTCTTACGAACTTCCTGGCAGAATAGTAGATGAGCTATTCTTCAAAAATTTCTATGAAATAGAAATTTGTGTAATATTCATATATAATGTGGTGTCGCGGGACACCAGGTAGGAACGAAGTTCCTTCGGCTAAACGGCACTACTCGCTTGTGTACGCGACTGTCGCGCCTGCGCACGTCTCATTTAACGGTTTTATTCCACGCATTTTTTCTTACGGTTTTACTATCACATTTTTTCAGTTCGGTCGCGCAGCAAAATCCCTATCCCCTCCAAGCCTGCCGTAAGGAACTTCGTTCCAAAAATAATGGCTGACTTGGCGAACGTTGTTTTATCACACAAATTACTTGCGTTGAGTATTTTGATGGGGTTTATGAGAGGGGGGAGTTAATTGAGATAAAAACTATTCTATCTTTTAGGTTGGACCAAACAGCAGATATCTACAAAATTTATTAAATCGGTTCAGTAGTTTAGGAGTCCATCACGGACAAACAACGAGATAGGTAATTTATATTATATATATTAAGATCTAGTTTTGAATATTATACGGAACCACTTGTGCAAATCCTAGCTACACTTGGGCACTTTATTCCTACATACCTATACCAAAAAACAAGACCAGAAGGTGGTAGATGAAAATCGATCCCGATGTGAACGACGGAGGAAATCCGCTGCTGCAGTCTGCTCGTGACCACGGTCAGTGTAACTTGGCCGAAACGTCGAGCTTTACAAGTTCTATTTATGTACGCGTTTTTGACCCGTTTATATATTTTTAAAAATACCCTTTCCAGTTTGGACATTCTAGTTTGGACAGTAAGACCACGGTAATATTATCTATACAATAATTGATATATATTAAAAACCCAAGATACACAATCAGTGTCTCAAAAACGTCCTCTAAGAATGAGTGCACAATTTAAAATTGTGCACTCACTTCAAATAGAAGCCCGTCGCTCACGTCACTGCCCGCGCGTCAAAAATACAGAATTGTTCTCTGATAAATTGTAAAATACAACATCATGAACGTTAAAAAAATATAAGATATTGTATTTTCGGTAAGTATAAGAGTGTATCGATTTATTTTTGTCGTTTATATTACTAAATATAGGGTGTAATGTATGATTTTCATTTTATTTGTCTTAAATATAATACGACAAAATTTCAATGGTCACTTTTTCAGTAAAAGGACAGTGCATTACAACCTCCTTTTAATTTAGTCGAATAATACACATTGATCCTGTTATTATTAGTGGAGTCAATTTTTTTCATTATTAAGTTAATTTTTTTTAATAAGATAATTTTTTTTCATTAATAATTTTGAATACCTTTTATAGTTGTTAACCAACTGCCAGAAGAGAAGAGAACATCAATTTGACGATTTTAAAATGTTTGATTATATTGATTACTGAGGACCAAGTTAGGTGATTCTTTTTATTCTATTTGTACGAATATAAAATAACAATATATAATTGTGATTCTTACGATGAACTTTGGAGATATATTACGAAACTTTTAATATAACAATAGGAAATCATAAGTAGTATCGAATTTTATTCTGTTTACACGTGTTGTTGATAACGATTTCTTAAGTGGAAGGCACAGGTTGCATTAAGAATGTTTATTTTTTGATTTAAGAATTTATTTTTAATAAAATGTTGTTTTTGATTGCGGATATCTTATACTCTACATATTATAAATGTTAAAGTTTGTATGTTTGGATGATTGATAATCAATCACGTAAAAAATGGCTGTACTAATTTGGATTTGGACTCGGATATAAGATGACCTGGAATAGCACATAGAATACTTTTATCCTAATGCAGAGATCTGCAGCTAGTCTCGTATAAATTTTAAGTGACTGTTTATATGTACGAGTTGTTTTATTTGCATGCTAGCTGTTACCCGCGGCTTTGCTCGCGCATATTTAATTTAGAACTTATTTAACATTTCTTTATTTTATTAAAAATCTCTACATTGCCGGGTGGGCCGCTAGTACGTTAAAAATAATATTTACATATTCATCTTAATTATTTATATACGACATTTTTGTTATTAAAATGTAAGTAAAAAATGTAAGACCTGAACTTCCTATAACTTCTAAATTTTCTATACCTAATATCATAACTAACTATACCTCAAACTAAAAATACCTATTAGTAACACACCTATCGAAAAAACTAACGTAATTATAAAAGAAATTTATAATTAACAGGAAATAATATCTAATCTAAAATTACCTTTGGCAATAATATTATATGTACTAAACTATACTCCAAACTAAATATTCGTATCTATTAGGATTTCTGTGTATGTAACATACCTATGTAACCAACTAATGTAACTATATTAAAAAAATCTGTGAGCTGGTTGACCCTACAGGCCACCTGAAACTTCCCGCTAAATTTAAGTATTTTAACCTCAAAGAAAAAACTATGCCTAAGCATTGACTATTGAATTAAAACAGTTCAAAAATCCAAATTTTTTTTTAAATGATACTTAGTTATTCAGTATTTGAAAAGATGTATATTTTTTCAAAATCATCAACGAGCTTGATCTTCCGATTAACATTGAACACAATTTTTTAGCTCTGAATTGTTTTATTGGAATTTTTTATACGAGGGTCAATAACATTTTCAGAAGCCGACATCGCATTAGTAACTAACCTATTGTGTTTCAAATGTCTATGGGCAGTATTCGCTCGTACGTCTGCAGATACTATAACTAAACAAATGTTCGTTTACATAATACTGCAAAAAAAAACCAGAAAAACTGAAATCTAATTCAAAACGAGAATTCTACGAAAAGCTAAACTTATTTCTAGGAAATTAATGCGTTTCCTTACTATGTTGTCGATACATTACATAATAAGTCTGAAAAAAATCGTGTCTGTTATCATGTAAGAATCTATGAACTTTATAACGTAGTCATAGTCACCATTGCAGTAAATTTCCTATTTCAGTATATTCTAAATCTATTATACTATGCAAACTAAATGTATCAATATCAAGCGTCAAATACTACATGGCTATAAACCCACAGTTTGCCTATATGTGTAGGTTCTGTGTAATAGAACCAATAACCTATAACGTTTGAAATATAAATAAATTATTTTAATGGTCATTATTTGTTTTATTGATACATAAATATTCTACGCAAAAACAGATTTTCGACAAGATTTTTTTAATGTAAATTTTACAAACCCTTAAAATACTACCTCAATGCATAAAAATATTTATATTCGACTCCACATGTGCCTTGTCCTACCGGCTAACTTAAGTCAACAATTTTATTGCTTTTTGTACATTGTTTTTTAAAAATGACTTTAAATCTTGCGTTTAAGGTTGAATATGCAAAAACACGTTTGTGCCATAATTATAAACTTTTTAGACTGAATTAGCGACAGTTTTGAGTGTCAGTTTTGTTCGGAACTGTGTATCTTGGGTATTTTATATCAATGTATACAGTATTCCAACTTCATTCAAAAGGACGAAACTCGAGCTATGACTAAGCGCCTCGATCTTGGCATGCAGACAGTCGCGGCTGTGAAAAACGGACGCTGTGTTGTTTTTTAACAATAACTGCGCAATTTTTTTACTAAAAATAAGTTCAAGTTCATATTTAATACGACGAGTGTAATTAAATCTCCCAACCAAAAACAACACACATTTTAATTCAACACTTACTATTCAATTCACAAAGTATTTTATTTGTTTATATAAAAAAGTATATTTACAATCACAATACTAAATGGAATCACAAAGTAGGCACATGTAATTAAAAATGCTAGAGGCGGGCAGCCCTATTGCATGTTTACTTACCGCGCGGCTGTAAGCATTTATCTCAGAGATACGGCCGAGTTACAATACTGTATAGAATATATTACCGTGGTAAGGCAATGCTTAATTTGCATATCTTAAAAAACCCGAACGAAAAAAAACAAGCTCGTCATTAATCATTTTTATGCGTAGGCTGTTTGTTATCTGTAACAGGAAAGTTGTCTGAATTATTTGATAATTTTATCTTTACTATTGTATGTATAAGTCAAGAGTGTCTGTCTGTACATTATTTTTTTTGTCAATTTGGATTTTTATCATAAGATAGAAACAATGCAGATGGCACTCCTGATGATAAGATATACCATCGCCTATAGACACCAAAGATGTTAATGATGCGTTGCTATCTGAGTGGCGGAATGGCAATGCCACATGCATAAGTACACCGACTACTTTACCTTTCAAACTGGAACACAACAATGATAAGCATTGACGCTATTGCGGCTGGAACAAGTAAAGTGGTGGTACCAAATACCCGGCCGAGACGTTGCCCAAATCTACCACCTAGTAGTGACGATAGTGTATATATGGTAGTGTCACGTATAGTTAATCGGCCGCCTCTTACGACCTGCCTGGCACAACACCAGTTGGTCTATTCTTCAAAGGAGCCCGGACCATCAAGTATTGGGTTTATTATTAATAGACATCAAGTTTACCATTTTAAAATTTTTGTTAATCTATCTGTTTTCTGTAATACGTTTCGTAATTAAACTACAGAATGGCTTGACCGATCTTAAGGCTGCGTTGAGCCAATATCGAAATAAATGCGTTTGATAGATCCCATTATCCCCGTATACCACTATATCGTTATTATTAAAAATTTAGCTATGAAATTCAGAAGTAAGATACTAAAGTAAATCGCCTCTGTGGTCTAGTGGTCCAGCGTTGGCGTTGACCACATGAGGTCCAGGGTTCGATTCCCGGGTCGGGCACATAAGAATAGTGTTTTTTCAGTTTTCTGAGAAACACAAAGTTGCCCGGGATTGGAAAGTGCCCGGTTGGCGATAGGCTTGCCACCTATCACATTTGTGGGACCAAGTATCTTCGGCTAATCTTCGAATAGGCTTCGGGGATATGGGCGTGAAGATACTTTTTTTTTAAGATACTAAAGGATCCACGCCATAAATTATACAACTTGGAAGATGATAACTCGTAATTTCCTCGATAGAAAAAAGTTCAAAATTACCTCTGAACAAAAAGGAGAATCCTTGGTATGGCGTAAATAGTTAATCGGAGGTCATCAGTTTTTAAGTAATAGCAAAGCAACATATTTTCTATAGCTTATACACTTTATATTTTTAAAATGTGTACAAGTTTTAATAATTGAAAGGAATTATCAAAATCCACACTCATATCGCCTATTCTAGTCAGAGTGCTAAGTGTGAGTTTTTCCTTTTGCATTCGATCGTGAGCGCGTTTGGAGTTTACTAGGAATTTGTATGTGATTTGTACAGTGCCACCTAGTGGTAAACATGAGTAATCAGTTTACCACTAGGTGGCGCTGTACAAATCACATACAAATTCCTAGTAAACTCGAAACGCGCTCACGATCGAATGCGAAAAGAAAACTCACACTTAGCACTCAGAACCATCACGCTTCCTTGTAGAAGGCCAAAATATTGACTCACACTAAAGAGTTCGGTTCCCATTTAATAAAAATGTGACGCGCTGGCGTGTATTCCATTTTACATTAAGATGGGTCAAGCACTGATTGAGCAGATGACGGGCCTTATTATTTTATATGTCTGTAACCGTCCCGTTGACCGAGTGGTTAGTGACGCTGACTACGCAATCAACAGCTCGGTTTCGATTCACGACAGGGACAAACATTTGTGTGATGAAAAAATATAAGGTTAAATAGCTTTGGAATCATCTTGAGAACATCTAAAATATTTCCCGGCATTTAACATATTTTACCTAACCGAATAAAAAGTGTAACTTTCAAGTTTATACTAAATGATTAATAATGTTATAATATGAAAAATTATTTGTATACCGGTCAGGTAGATATATTTTATATACCGTCTTGGGAAAATATTTATTTACTTGCAACACCATTCAAGTCTTTGTGTGCGTGACGACGCACAGTGGGCCCAAACTGAAAATTAGTGGACTTAGGCAACAAAGTTCCAAAACCCAAAGTTATGATATTCCTGACAACTTTTATTCTTATGAAATTCCTTCTAAAGTTGATAGTTTGTCTGAAAAAAATTAACGAGATTTTTTTGTTTGGAGCGAAATACGTTTTATTTTTTTCTTCAATTGTACAAATATGTTGGGTGTGTGACGTGAGTATATGATAGCTAGGGTCTTTGTCTATCCATAAAAAAAAGTCAGCGCCGACCATCTGTGGCAGCGCGAGTAATCATTCGGTAAAAAATATATATTTTGAATGAATTTTTTTGCTATTTAAAATAAATTCAAAGTATATTTTTTGTGTCATTTGGCTGTTTTGACATTCTTTTTAGGTAAATATATAGTTTTAATAGCTCGTTGATACTTACAACTAGTAATTCTGGTAGAGATTTAGTTATAATAACTAAATTGCATGTTATCGGTAGCATCTGCATTGTGATTGATGACTCATTTGTTTGTGCGCTCGGCTAAGTGCACAACTAATGAGTCATCGAAGAATGCTCGTCTCTGATTGGCTGAATAATTTTCAGTCACTGCTTTGTCCACTATTTGAGTACTTAACACTAACTATAAATACAAAGACATTCTTTTAGTCCATCTAGTTTCGCTCTTGTCGCTTATTTGTGAACACAGTGAAATACTTTTAATTTTATATTTACATTAGAAATATGTCTGGATTTTGTACCAACTTAGATCTTTTTGTGAAATTAAGAAGTGGTGGTGATCTGAAAAATTATATATTTCTTTATGAAAGTATAATTTCTGTGTTGAATACCGAAGTTTCTGGAGAAGACAAAAACCTAATCAAGGAGTTCTGTAGACTTTTTTCTGTAAATTTTTTTCTGTAAATAAAAGGTGGATAGAGTCAAGTAGAAATCAAACAACTTTTATGAATCGTGTAAGTAATCGCAAGTGGTTGGAGAAAAGCATCAACTGGCCTGTTTGTAACAGTGTTGACCTGAGAAATGAGATGAGCTTTTCAGACGTAGCCTTATCTGAGCCTGTGGATATGGATTCTGAGGTTCCTACTCTTGCAGTATGTACTGCAGAAGCGGGAACATCTATAAAAATGGAGCACAAAAAACCTTTCGAAGAGTTAAGTAATAAGCAAAAAAAGACGTTCTACTTCCATAGTAGAAAAAAATTTTACAAAATTGAAAGTCAATGGCAAAACGAGTATGGCAAAAGTCATCGAATACCTTTCCAGTAATCCAGAAGCGGTATCCGAAGTACACGAGCGACTATCCAAAAAGCCAAGCTTAAGTAACGTCTCTGCAGATAAGTGTTCAGCTCTTTATACATCACTCGAAATGGAAGTACTTAGCTCTTCGTCAATTTCTGAAAGAAGAAAACTGTTCTGCCTTTTCATCTTTTTCAAAGCTTGTAAATGCCAAGAAAAGATGTTACACACCACAAGAGAGTATGGAGATTACCGAAGAAGGAGCTCAAATTAAATTGCAAGCGCTATTAGACCACACTGTGGAGAGGATTTTACTAGATGTGAATTCTGTTGATAGGTCTCAAAATGAAGAACTCAAGTTGACCTGGAAATGGGGAATTGATGGTTCTTCGTCGCAGAGTAACTATAAATAGAAAACGTCAAACACAGCTACAGATTTCGATGATTCTTCAGTAGTTATGATAAGCATCGTCCCTCTTCGGCTAGTATCTACTAGTCCATCCTCTGGGAATGAAAATATAGTTTGGGTAAACCCCACACCTTGCTCAACTCTGTACTGTCGACCAGTGAAGTTCACGTTCACTTCGGAGACAGCTGATTTTATAAAGTCTGAAGAGACTGAGATGAAAAAACAAATTGATGAAAGAATATGTACACAATGTGGAAATATTATTGTATCACATTAATTTCATATGACCATGATTGGTGGAAAAGTTGCCAATATTATTGCTGAAGTAAAAAGTAACCATCATATGCAACGTATCCCATTTGCTTGGCAAAACCAAGCGAGATGAATAATTTAGACGGTTTGACTTCTAAACCACTTCGTGAAGAAATTTACAAACAAGGAATTTCTTCACTGCATATGAAGATTCGGTGTATGGAATGTCTTCTCCATATATCTTATAATCAGGATTTTCAACGATGGAGTGCTCGAAGCGAACATGAGGCTTTGAAACAAGCTATAAAAAATGCCACACAACAAGAGTTTTGTGAGCAAACTGGAATGCTGATTGATATAGTCAAACAGGTATGTATTTAGTCTGCGCTCTTTTTATGTTTTTTGTGTATTATATCTCTATGTATTGTATATTACAGTATTGTTTTCCCATTTTAGGGTTTCGGAACTACAAATGACGGTAATACTGCGAGGCGCTTTTTTCAAGATTACAAAAGATCATCCAGAATAACGGGAATTGACGAAAATCTGATTTTCAGATTTTCCGTTATTCTACAATCCATATCATCAGGCAAAAACATTGACTGTGAAAAGTTTAGAATATACTGTAGAGAAACAGCTGATATGTACGTGCAACGCTATTCGTGGTACTACATGCCAGTTAGTGTACATAAACTTCTAATGCACGGTGCAGACATCTGTAACCACTTCGGTGTTTTGCCAATCGGTAAGTAAAAAATAAATATATTTTGAAGTAGTTTGACTCGACTGCGTTTTGTATGTACTTATTTGTTTTAGGTATCTTATGTGAAGAAGCTTCGGAAGCTCGTAATAAGGACTTCAGAAACGTCAGGGAGAGGCACACTCGTAAAACGGGTAGAATAGCAACAAACGAAGACATCATCCATGGATTTTTAATAAGCTCTGATCCCCATATATCCTACATAAGGCCTAAACTAACGAAACAGGTTCATAGTGAGTTGTTGCCTGAAGCAATTCAGTTGTTACTGATTACTGGGCCTCCCTATGACAGTGAGATTGCGGAAGAAGAAGAATGCGTCATAGCAGAGTCCGAAAATTTGCCGGATCCACTTCTGGAACAAGAAATAATATGATTCAGCTTTACATTATTCCCACAAAAGCCCATCAGGGCTAGGAATATGACAAACAGTCCTTTCAGGGCTACAATTACTTCACTGTTTCTTGATCATAGGAACGATAACTTATAAGTAACTGTAAAATACATACGCTTGATTATGTAGATAATTATCAATGACTTGCCGTGCAAATTTAAAATATTTTACCTATCATTAACAAAATTAGTATAACCTGAAACTTATTACGATATTTATTCAACAAAAGATAACGTGCAGGTAGTTAAAAAATAACAGCCAATCAGAGACAAGCATTTTTCGGTGACTTGTTTGTTATGCGCTTAGCCGAGCGCACAAACAAATGAGTCATCAACCACAATATAGGTCCTACCAATAACATGCAATAATAACTAAATATCTATCAGAATTACTAGTTGTAAGTACCTATGCGCTATTAAAACTATATATTTAACTAAAAAGAATGTCCAAACAGCCAAATGAGACAAAAGTATACTTTGAATTTATTTTAAATAGCAAAAAAATTCAATCAAAATATATATATTTTACCAAATGATTACTCGCGCTGCCGCAGATGGCCGGCGCTGACTTTTTTTTCATGGACAGACAATGATCCTAGCTATCATATACTCACGTCACACACCCAACATATTTGTACAATTGAAGAAAAAAAATAAAACGTAATTCGCTCCATACAAAAACATGTAATTTTTTTTAGACAAACTATCAAACTTTAGAAGAAATTTTATAAGAACATCATTTTCATCACACGTCATATAAAAAAAATTGCATCGATATTGGAACTTTGTTGCCTAAGTCCACTAATTTTCAGTTTGAGCCCACTGTGTGAAGTAAGATTATTTACATCAGTGTATTAAAATAATAAATCATCCATCTGTATGTAATGAAATGATATTTTATTAATTCGCGCTTCGCGCGTGTCTAAGCTGTCTGTGGAAGTCGAATATTGAAGGGCGTGTTAAATAAAAAAAAAACTTTGTATTTTCAAAGAAACAAATTACGGTTATGTACTTTTGAAAATCCTTAATAATAATATATCTTAGACTAGACTGGACTACTAGCAATACCCATGCGAATAATTCGCACTTAGTAATTTTATTAAATACTTCTTAGTTGATTTGATTGATAGTGTTCTATCTATATGAATCTAGAAAACACGTAGGCAGTTTAAGAAAAACCTTTCTAAAAGACTTTTCTTAAACTGCCTACGTGTTTTCTAGATTAACCGAACAGAATTTTCATTTTTAAACATAATCATAGTGTTCAACATAATATTATATCAATATTTGTATCGATAACCTCTCGTTTTGACCCGCCAACACTATCAAAAGAGAACATATTTTGCAGTCAACACAAAACTCTTGAGTCTTGGACGCTAACATGTATCGTATATTAATTTTTTTAATAACAATAAATTTAGTGTCATGTTATAGGGGAAAAACAAACAGTTTTGTTCAACACAATAGCCACAGGCGCTATCATTATTTTGGACGTCATAATGGCTATCAAAAATCACTTTATCAAATTTCGAAAATGAATCCCAATAATGCATTTGAAAACCTTGCGAGTGTTGTGACAAACATTGATAAAACTATTCAAGAACTTTGTAATGAAACACCGATCAAAGTTACAGAAGTTTACAATTCTACAGATTATATTTTAAGGTATACATCACAAAACCTTTCGCAAATTGACGTGAGCGTCAGAATAAATAATCATATAATTTATACAGCCCTGGGTAAGGGTGAATCACTAGTTGAAGATGTGAGAATTTTGCCTCCCATTCTAAATGTTACTGCTGCAAAAAGGATTATATTTTCTGGTGGTCTGGAAATAAGTATACCGTACACAATACCCGGATTGCACGTGTCGCAGAACTGCAAACACAAAACAGTGATAAACGTTTAGAAAATCTTAATAAAGAAGATATTCGTTAAATAATATAATGTAAAAACGTAATTAAAATTAAAAAAAATGTAACTTGTATAAATGTGTAATGCCATTATACTTATTTAATAACGATAAACGAAATAGACAGTTTATTTAATAAACTATCGTTTGCGTTCGCGTTTAGTTCTGTTTTCATTATTAAATAATGTTTAATTAATGTGGTGTTTATTATTTAAATTTAGAGACTCGCTTGCATGAAACTATTTAATTTCTTCTTTTTTTTCTTTTCACGCCATTAGATAGCAAACAAGCAAATGAGTCTCCTGATGGAAAGTTTCAACTGTCGCCTATATACATCAAATATGTTTATGATGCGTTGCTATCTTGTGGTGAGGACTAAGGCCACCTGGCATAAGTTTACCAGCTACCTTACTAACTAAACCGGAACACGACAATGACAAGCACTGAAACTATTGCAGCTGGAATAGGTGAGGCGATGGTACCTACCAGACCGACCGGGCGAGATAATGCAGAACTCTATCACCACGCCACGATGTTAGGGATTTGCATAGCCAATCGGTCGCCTATTACGACCTACCTGACAGAACGGCAGTTGACTTATTTTTTTTTATATCATAAGATAGCAAACAAGCAGATGGGTCTCCTGATGGAAAGAGTCAACCATCGCCTATAGACACCGAAGGTGTTAATGGTGCGTTGCTATCTTCTGGCGAGGTCTAATGCCATATGCATAAGTTTACCGGCTACTTTACCCTCCAAACCGGAACACGACAGCGACAAGCACTGACGCAATTGCGGCAGGAATAGGTAAGGCGGTGGTACTAAGCCCGGGCGAGACAATGCAGAACCTAGTCTTCCACTTATTCTTCAAAGGAGCCTGGGACTATCCTATATGGATTTGCTACTTTAACTACTATTTCCATTGCCTTATTCCAAGGCATTTTCTATCTATCATCAGTAGTTGTACATCAGTAGGATCCCAGACCAACACGGGGGATTTCTTTTAAGTCCCTTTTGAAGAACAGCCCATCAGCCATTTTCACCGTGTTGGTCCCGATCTCCTTTGAAGAATAGGCCAACTGCCGTTCTGCCAGGCAGGTCGTAAAAGGCGACCGATTGACTATCGAGTCACTACCCTCGTGGCTACTAGGTGGTAGAGTTCCTCATTGTCTCGCCCGGGTCTGGTACCTATTACTGCAGCAATAGCATAAGTGCTTGTTACTGTCGTGTTCCGATGTCGAGGGTCAGTAGCTGGTTTTATACATATGGCGTTAAAACCCCACCATCCGCAATGCACCGTTAACATCTTCGGTTCGCCTACAGGCGATGGTTTTCTTTTTCCACCAGGAGAACCATCTCCTTGTTTGTTATCTTAAAACATATAAAAAACCGGTGAAGTGTGTTGAAGTCGCTTACCGAGGGTTCCGTACAACTTCTAGTACACATAAATTTCATGATTCTAGGTCGACGGGAAGTACTCGTTCCACAGACCACATGAATCCTAACAGACACGGCATTGGGAAGGGAACATGTCACCGCGCGTATATGAGCAAACGCCCCTCTCACTGTCAAAAGTGTCATACATTTGTATTATATCGTGAAAACATAGAAATAAGCTATGTTGTAGATGCCAAGATGGGATAACAAGGTTTTAAGATTACCCTTGGAGTGATTCGCGTAGCTAATCGTTGGTCTCTTACGTATCTTACTACATGTGATTACGTTAGACGTATAGACGTATAGACGTTTAGACGTTCAGAGTGCTAAGTGTGAGTTTTTCTTTTCGCATTCGATCGTGAGCGCGTTTGGAGTTTACTAGGAATTTGTATGTGATTTGTACAGCGCCACCTAGTGGTAAACGTGAGAAACCAGTTTACCACTAGGTGGCGCTGTACAAATCACATACAAATTCCTAGTAAACTCGAAACGCGCTCATGATCGAATGCGAAAAGAAAAACTCACACTTAGCACTCAGACGTTCAGACGTTCAGACGTTCAGACATTCAGGCGTTCAGACGTTCAGACGTTCAGACGTTCAGACGTTCAGACGTTCAGACGTTCAGACGTTCAGACGTTCAGACGTTCAGACGTTCAGACGTTCAGACGTTCAGACGTTCAGACGTTCAGACGTTCAGACGTTCAGACGTTCAGACGTTCAGACGTTCAGACGTTCAGACGTTCAGACGTTCAGACGTTCAGACGTTCAGACGTTCAGACGTTCAGACGTTCAGACGTTCAGACGTTCAGACGTTCAGACGTTCAGACGTTCAGACGTTCAGACGTTCAGACGTTCAGACGTTCAGACGTTCAGACGTTCAGACGTTCAGACGTTCAGACGTTCAGACGTTCAGACGTTCAGACGTTCAGACGTTCAGACGTTCAGACGTTAAGACGTTAAGACGTTAAGACGTTAAGACGTGCAGACATTCAGACGTTTAGACGTTTAGATGTTTAGCTAACTTAGAAATTGAGATTTTTGTTACTCATCTAACAACGTCTAGACCAGCACACGGGAAGAACATAACTAGCAGTAGCATAACATAAGATTGCCCGTTTCATAGCAAAATAAGTTTATTCATACTGAAAAGATTATATAATGCAGCGGGCTGCAGGAAGTACCTAGTAACAAATAAACATTCACAGGACAGTTTACGTCATTAGAACTAACCTCAAAGTAAACAAACCCTCGTGTTGGTCCGGGCTCCTTTGAAGAATAGACCAACTGTCGTTCTGCCAGGCAGGTCGTAAGGCGACCATTTGGCTATACGTGTCACTACCATCGTGACGACTAGGTGGTAGAATTCCGCAACGTTTCCCCCGGGTATTTGGTACCACCGCCTTACCTGTTCCAGCCGTAATAGCGTCAAATCAAGCGTCAAGCGTGCTTGTTATTATCAAATTCCGGTTTGTAGGGTAAGGTAGCCGGTAAACTTATGCATGTGGCATCAGACCTTGACACAAGATAGCATCGCACCATTAATATATCTGGTGTATATAGGCGATGGTTGACTTTTTCCCCCAGGAAACGCATCGCTTGTTTGCTATCTTATGATATTAAAAAAAATTACTTCGTTGTGAAGTCAACGATATTAATACATAGAAATATATATATAAATACCAATATATAAATATTAAACATCCAAATTCAGAAATACAAACATTTATACTCACCACAGAAATGTTTCCTGCCGGCAATCGAACCCTAGCCCCTAAGAATCGTGTAGTCACTAAATACACGACCAAAGGGCGTTCAGAAAGTAAGAAATAGGTGTTTCTCATAATAATAAATTTTTACTTTTAAATGTATATATTTAGACCAAATTCTTTACGCTATACGAAGAGAGAATCACGTGCTTCAAACAGACGTGTCTTGCGTACTCCCCCATATTAGTCTGGGCTCTTTTGAAGAATAGACCAACTGCCGTTCTACCAGGCAGGTCGTAAGAGGCGACTACGTTATACCTTTCACTATCATCGTAGCTACTGGGTGGTAGAGTTCCACGTTTCGCCTGGATATTTTTGCCATCGCCTTACCTATTCTTACCACAATAGCCTCCGTGTTCCGGTTTGGAGGGTAAGGTATCCAGTATACTTATGCATGTGGCATTACCATCCCGTCACATGAATAGCAACGCACAATTAATATTTTTAGTGTTTATAGGCAATGGTTTCTCTTTCTATCAGGGGAGCCATCTGCTTGTTTGCTATCTTATGATGTAAAGAAACCTCCATTTTTATAAAGCATATGAACACGTCGGATAAGAAGTCTTATTTTACTTTAATACTTACTCAAATAAATAAATGTCGTTTTACAAATTATACGGATTGATCTAACCCCAGAGCAAGTAAACTATTTGCTTGTGATATGGGTGTTAGTCAACTTCACTAATACATAGAAATACATATATAAATATTGTACCTTACATACTTAACAACCCATAGAAGCAAACATTTATGCTCATGACACAAATGCATGTCAAACCCGAATCAAACCAAGAATCAAACACGAGCGCATCAATTGCGTAGTCGACGTTACTAGCTACTCGACTAACGGGTCCTACTTAAGGACAAGAAAAAATTTAATACTTTATTTAATAAAAATATTTATTTCTTAATATTTTACTGGCATCAATTCATCTTCTCTTGAGTCTACGGTATGTTTATTTGGTGTCTTCTTTGGTTTCGAAGTTTTTTGTCTAACATCGATATCAAAACCTGTTTCATCACTATCCTCATTACTTCCCTTAGATTCGGCAAGTGTTGTAGTCTGTGGTGGTTGACTTGTAATAGGGAACACTATATTTAATACACCATCATCATATGTCCACTGACCAATCCCATTAACATAATCTGGTAAAGACCTCACGTCTAAGTAATTCTTTCCTGAATTCGGACCACCTTTCACAGCTTGCACTATCAACAATCCTTGTTTCGCTTTCACAGTGATGTCATCTTCGTTGAATCCACGTAAAAGTATCGATACTTTATATTTGTTGCCAATAATTCCTTCACTGCATGTATTTCCTCTGAATCTTTTGTAAATATTTTCGACTTCAGCCATATCTCTTCGGAATTCTCGCCAGAATCGTCGAAGATCGAAAATTTCATCTCTGAAGTAATCTTCGAAACTACTTTCATAGTGGTGATGGTGCCTTGGAGCTGCACTAACAAACGCCAAAAGGCCAAAAAAAACTATCGAGTACATTTTATCAAAACCTATGTTTACTGAGAATAAATCTGAGCGGACCAAGCTTTATAACCTACAGTTTATCAACCAGTTCGGATGAATTTTCCCTAGTCCATCATCTACATAATATGACTCTGATATTTCCGCCCATATAAATAAGAATTATTTTAGTTTACTTTGGATTTTATATAGATATCGAAAACACAATATAATATAATGATGTGTCGTATTTCTGTTATGTTTATTAGCCTACTCGGACCATGCTGAACTTTGTGATAAACTTGCTTTTAATCAACTGCAAAAAGTAACATTTACCTTGGAACTTTGTCGTTTATATTGGAAGTTTGTTTTTATTAGAATGATTATTTTTCTAGACGGTGAAATTATATTATTTTTTAAAGTAAAACTTCTGTAAGGCTTTGATCGTAAAAGGTTTTATGACTCGTCGAAAAGCTCACGTGTATCATTGCAATGCCGCGGTTTTTGTATATCGACGAGCCTGGTTCGCGGCTCGTCATGTTTGCTATCTTCTTTTTTACTCGCTAGTCGATCAACACCAACGAGGCTCGAGAAAAATCGTCGTTCTTTAAAAACGTGGTACAGGCTCGTACGACGATCAGGGCCTTTAGTCGTGACTCGAGAGTACCTCAAACTGTTTTCAGACGGAAATAGCGTATGCTGCCGTTTTCGCTTTTTAAAAATAGAATGTTATGAATGGCATAACATTCTATTTTTTAAAAATGGCACAATTTGTAAGAATCTTATATTGAACTGATTTTTTTTAAATATTATTTATTTAGTGGTTGCAAAATCTACCAGATACACACAACAGTACAACTTAAAAGAATTTACTACAACTTTTAAGTTATAAAATTGAAAAAAACTGTTATCACGAACTATTATTTGTATTTACAATCGATAAAATAATACGTGAAAATTACTATTAAAGTGAAAATAGTAAAGTAGTAAGTAGGTAAGTGAGTAAGTAAGTGAAAATAGTAATAACGAACTTTATTTAAAAGAAAAAGTATAACTTCCATCGCGTGTAAAGATTACACGGACACACTTTTTATATATACAGAATTGGGAGCAAATGGGCGAAAGCCTCTCCTGATGGTAAGTGATCTCCGCGGCCCATATACAACTACAATCCCAGCAGTCTTGCCGGTGCATTGCCGGTCGAACTACTGACTGACTAATGAATGATGAAGTTATTGGCTACATAAATGGCTTATATGGCTATTAGGCATTACCATCCCGCCACGTGGATACAATTTGGTGACTAAGGCGGTGGTCATCTCTTTTCATCAAGAAAATCATTTGCTTATTTGCTACCTTATGATATAGAAAACTATCGTTACTACTAAGCAGTAAAGTTCTACAACATCTCGCCTAGTTAGTACTACCACCATACTTTTTCCACCACAAAACATCAGTCTTTATCACTAGTACCTGGATGACCGAGCTTTGTTCGGTATTTTTTTCGGAAAACCGTTGGAGCCGTTTCCGATATTCAGTTTCAACTAAATTGGACAACTAAAACGATCGCACAGGGTGGCCTAGAAAATTAGGAAATACTTTCAAAACATAGAACTAAAAGGGTTAGGTATAACAAACCTAAACCAAAGACCGTTTGATGAGCGCACAGGAAATCATGGGCAAGGACATTTAACAACGCACACTCGATGGCAATTCATCCACAATCATTTCTTACTACTACTGCCGACAAACTGCGATGCAGTCTTTGGGATATATTTTTTTTATTGTCGATAGGGAAGCGCTTGTCCAAGATTTCGCCTGGTGGTAAATTAAGATGTGGCCTAAGTTGGACCGCGTTTCTCTAGAAGGTACCTGTTCACTCTCCTCTTGAAGATCCTCAGATTGTACGTGTCGGGGAACACAGATTTAGGAAGCATATTCCAGTCCCTTACGGTTTGAATGAAGAGTGTCGAGTCGACCCGCTTTGTAAGTTACTCCAGAAGAGACCACCAACCTTTTGGGCTCTATGAGACACGGATGTGTACCGCCATTGACTCCGAGCTGCATTCAAAATACTAAGATATAAAAACCACAAGGTTTTTTTAAACCTAAGCAACATTTTTGTTGTTAAAAATTGAACCCTGGACCTCATGATCTTAGTCAAACATGTTAACTTGACCAACAAGGTTACAGACGAAGTTCTATCAAAACAAAACTTCAAAACGTGATATTATAATAAACATATATTATCATTTAATTGTTATGTCCGAAACTTGTTGTTCGGGGAAAATCCGTGCTCTAAAGTATTTATAGGTTTATCCTCAACTTGATATCTGGCGTAGCATAAAGCCAAACAAAAGCACACGATTATTATATATTTAATTCTCAACAATGTTATAAAATTTAATGTTTATATGTTATCATTTATTTTATTTATTAATTTAATAGTAAGAAATTATATGTGCCTAACCAAAAATTAAATATTTTTACAAAAAATGTGTATTGTATGTCTATTATTATATACAATCATATTCCTGATAGTCTTAAATCATTGCCTATAAATAAATTTCGCAAAAAGTTGTTTGATTTGCTGTTAGATAAAACTTATTATGATATTAAAGAATTTTTAGCCGATAAAATTAAATGTTAATGGATAGAAATATAAGTTTGTTGAATTGTCCTTAAAAAAATTTCAATGTAGTAAAAATTTTGTAAATGGTGAACATTATGTAAATTATAAAAAAAAATAATTACTCAAAATATGAAATTTGTAATTATAAAAATAACTTTGTAATATGGAATCATCCTTGTATATTTATAACAAGAACATAAAATAGAGAAAAAAAGACCAGCCCGCTGAGTTTCTTCCGCCGGATCTTCTCAGTGTGTGGCCGCGTTCCGATCCGGTAGTAATTCTGAAAAATCGATACAATTTAATAGTTTTAAATGTAATATTATATAATGATATTTTTTTAAATATTTACACACCATATATTGGTAGAATATGTCGGTAACTTAATTATTTTTAACAACTTGTAACACCCATATTCTTGCAAATAAATATTTTCTTTCTTTCTTTCTTTCTTTCTAATACTTTAGCGTACACAGTAAATAGCACAAATAGAAAAGAACAAACTTAAGTGCAGTGGCTGAGCTCATCTCCACTTCAAGAGATTTCTTCCAGCTAACCCATTAAAGAGATTATAAAATCAAATGAGTGGACGGGCCCTGTTTGATAAAAATTACAAATTGTAAATTTTAATTGCAAATAATTATTGGCTATAAATCAACAAATTTCTTTTTAATAAAGAATACAACTTACAAGTTTACAATGTTGAAAAATAGACAAAAGTTAAAGTTAGAATTATTATTTTTAACAATTAACATTTAGAAAATAATTATAAATTTTAACAATCACCTTCTCTTTACAGGTGATAATTAAAATATATGTTTGTAAAAAAATTTTATTGAACACAAAATTTGTCGTTACAAGTTTACATTTTTTGTAAATTGAAGTAGGTAGGTTCAATTTCGACAGGTAGACTCATTTTTTGTCAGAATTTTACAATTAAGTGTCTCAACCTAATAAGTAAGGAAATTTTATTGTTATTAGCTGTGCCCGCGACTTCGTCTGCGTGGAAAAGTTTCTAAAATAAAAGTCCGGGTTTTTACCGTATAGGTCCCGTTCCCCAAGGATTTCCAGGACGAGGATTATCCTATGTCCTTTCTCGAGTCTCAAACTATTTTTTACCAAATTTCATCCAAATCGGTTAAGCAGTTTAGGTGTGAAGAAGAGACAGACAGAGAGACAGAGTTACTTTCGCATAATTTATAATATTAGTATACACCAAATTTCATCCAAATCAGTTCAGGATTTTAGGCGTCAAGTAGAGACAGACAGACAGAGCTACTTCCACATATTTTATAATATTAGTATACACCAAATTTCATCCAAATCAGTTCAGGATTTTAGGCGTGAAGTAGAGACAGACAGAGCTACTTTCGCATATTTTATAATATTAGTATACACCAAATTTCATCCAAATCAGTGCAGGATTTTGGCATGAAGAAGAAACAGACAGAAAGAGCTGCTTTCACATATTTTATAACTAGCTGTTGCCCACGACTTCGTCCGCGCGAACTTCGTTTACTCCGCACAGCTTCTCCCCCTGTAGGTGATAGCGTGATAATATGTAGCCTATATGTAAGCCCGACCTGTTAGTTATATTCATGCAAAATTTGAAGTAAATTCATGCAGTATTTTTGAGTTTACCCCGGACATACATACAGACAAACAGATAAACAGACATACAGACAAACAGACAAAAATTCTAAAAACTATATTTTTGGCTTCGATATCGATTGTAGATTACGCCCCAAGTATTCTTTTAAAAAAATATTCAATGTACAGTTTTGACTTTCCTACGATTTTATTATATGTAAAAATAATAGTATACACCAAGTTTCATCCAAATCAGGTCAGGGTTTTAGGCGTGAAGAAGAGACAGACAGACAGAGCTACTTTCGTATATTTTATAATATTAGTATATAATCGTCAACTATTATAAGACCACAAAAATCGTCTAGCACCAGGATTTTTGTTAAAACAGAACAAAGGATCCTAAACTAGAAAGGTTTATCTTGTTTAATTTAGAAGTTCTCATGAATACCTTCTAATTCCATCATTAAATACTAGAATTCGTCCAGTACCAAATTGTTTGCTAAAACAAACCGAATGAGTCTCCACTTGATGGTTTAACCTGATTTGGCTGAGAATTTCTCGGGTACATCTTCCAGCTGTATCATCAGGCACTGGAAGCCATTCCGTTTCAAATTCCTTATAATAAATAATCAAACGACGTCAAAGTCGATGGTGTTGCTCTATTTTATTCCAAAGTTCCCATAACGTATTTCTAGCTCTATCATGAGACTCTGGAAATCATCTAGCACTAGAGTGTTTGTCTAAACAGAACAAATGAGTCCCATTTCGATTAGTTTATCTTATTTAGTTAAGGAGTTCTTATTATTCCAGTTCCATCATCGTATCCTATAAATTATCCAGCACTAAGGTATTTGCGAATACAAGACAATTAAGTCCTAATTCAAAAGCATTGCCTCGTTTAGTTTTGGAGTTCATTGTAGTTGCATTTTGAATCTGGATTCTTGGAGTTCCAATGTCACTTATTCGGCTCAATCTTCAGAGCTTTATCAACTTGAGAAAGAACTTACTGTAACAAATGAAATAATTCCAAACTCCACTATATTAGCAATTTCTATCTGTGAGTTACAATGACACACTTACGGCTCCATCTTCAGATCTTCGACATTATATACAGACTTATTGGTGAGTTACCTTCGATACTTCTGAAGAGTACTCGATACTCGATTCTCGTTAAAATAAAATAATAAAATTAATTTAATTTTTGACCAATATTTTTCTAAAAATAAGTAAAATGAGGATATTAAACTCTCTAGTACGCGCTAGTCGACATCAAGGACACGCCTCTGCCACCCCCCGATATTCTGTGTTGATAGCGCGCTACGCCACACGTGCGTATGCGCGATGTCCATGTATGGTGCAGATAAATATAGGATTCTCGGTGTACTGTTTACTAAGTTTACTAAGAAGTATTTAATTTTAATTTTATTTTCTCTCATCGCATCTCATATGATCGCCAACTATCACGTCCTTAAATATTGAATATAACTCACCAGTCAGTCTGTATAACGGAAAGTATACGTCATCAAAAATCCATTGAGCCCGAACATGACCAGTCCAGTCCGTCCAGTCCCTACGTCCAGACTACATCATGAGCTGTGTTGGATGATACATAGTATTCAATTGTCACTGAGCTTTCACAAATCTGCTAAGTTTTTGTAAAAATAAAAATCAGAAAGTCGTTAAAAAGAGGCTCGCAATATTTAGAAAATCTGTTATTTGCATAAACAAATTGCCAGTTAAATAGATGCTGATGATCTTCGAATGAGGATCTTAAAGTATCACGTCAAGGTTACCATGTAATTGCAATATCAATAAAGTAAGAGAATACGAAATTTAGTATTGATTAAAGCCTTTACAAGTTGCTTAATTCCTTTCATCAATTAGAAAAGAGCTGGTGATTTTGAAACGGGTGAATAGTCCATACGATATAAGAAAACCTTACATCGTATGTACTGTTACTGTACTGTAAAAAGTACATACGATATAAGGAAACCTTACAATTGACTCTGCCTCGTGGTTAAGGGGATGGCCTATTCTGCTCAGATCATAAATCCCGGGTTCACTCCCCGGGTCGGGAAAAATTGTTATTGAGGTTTTTTTGACGTTTTTCTAAAAAATCCAAAATTTCAGCAGCAGATCAAAGTCTGGCGGGTGATGTATTACCACTCCTGTGACTCTAATGAGCACGTAAAGCCGTCGGTCCCGTTTATCGTTAGAAATAGTCGATAATCGTTATGAGGTCGGTAAAATGCGGTGATGGGGATCACCACTCATTTCGCCAACCGACAAACCGGTGAATCATGGTGGATTGGAAAGTCTATAGACTTTCGGTTTACTCTGCGTATCCCGCAAGGGAACCAGGCGTGATGATACTTACAATTCTGCTAGGAAGAATTATTTGACACGTTTTATTTAATACATCAAATGTTGTAACTAAGGTGGTTCGTTTTTTAATCCCCGACGCAAAAACGAGAGGTATTATAATACCTCTATTTAATTTATCGCCTCTGTGGTCCAATGTTCCACAGTCGGTGTTAACCACATGAGGTCCGGGCTCGATTCCCGGACCGGGCATTTAAAAAAAAATCAGTATTCTGATAAAAAATAACGTTGCCATTGATTAGATAAGTGCCTGGTTGGCGAGAGGCCTCACATATTCCAGCTGCGTATGGTTCTTGCTTCATATGTTAAATATGTACAATCATCTTTAAAAGAAATCGAAGAAGAAAAAATTTATGATCAAAACGAACAATCTCTGAGTGAAACGAATAATGATTAATAATAATTTTATTAAAAATATATAATTTGATTACATTATGGTGTATTTTACTTTTATTTACTGTATACATTGTGTGACAAGGGGTAGGGAAGTCCCAAATATTATGACGTTGCGTATTTTCATAATAAAATATTTAATATCAACTATTACAACACTAAATTTAAACTCTCATACTAAATAATAACATAAAAATTGTTGCAACTCGTCTGCATGACTATAAAGTTTAATTTTTTGTGTACCAACACAAAAAATTCTTACCAAAGAAGATTACTAAATGTTAACGTTAACAAAACCTTAATTCTAATTTTAGCAATTATTTTACAAGCTTAAAACATATAGGTATATTAAATGCGGATATTTTAAGGGGTTGATATAGAATCTTAAGGAATTTATAAATTTCTAAGGTAAGAACTTAAGAAAACGATGTATGAAGTCTCGCCCGTATTCTTTTTATTTTTTTTAAGTTTCTGCTACTTATGTATTATAATAGATAAGGAGTTAATAATTAGTATAATAGATAAGGAGGTTACTGATTTTGCCCCGACTTTAGAACATCGAGTTTTCACTAGATCTCTACGTTCTGAGGTCCTAGGAACGAAAACACACACAATTATCAAGTGTTATTAAATTTTATTCTTGCGGTTGAAAATCCACTATATTAAAAGAGTTTTTATGTTCCCTTAATTGTATGGTCGAATATTCCTTCATTTTCGGAACAATTATCACTGTTTCATTTATAGTCTCACAGTTCTTTACGTTCTCTCTCTGCAATTCGAATTTGTAAGGAATCACTATTTTCAAAACCTTGTGCTCCAACACCCAAGTAGCAGAATCCACTTCCAAGATATCAGGCAGTATTCTCAAGTCCTTAAATATTTTGACACCGTTATCAGCAACTGTGTATATAACTCGATGTTTGATTTTGACTTTAATTTGATCTTCTGTGTAATTTGGTAACTCATATTTAAGGAAATAGTTACTACCATAAACTTCAGTTGCTTGCACGCCATTTTCTTCGCAGAAAGATTTCAGTTGTTTGTCGACATTAATAAGTGTACTCGAAATTCTTTCAAAGTTATTTTTCTTCAATGTTGGCAAATCGTTTGGAGGTGTTTCAGTTTCTAAACCATGGCGATGGTGATGCCAATCACGAGGGCCTTGGTGATGATAATTTCTATGTTTCCATTGACAAAATGGCTGCCCATGGCACCAGTGGCATGACGCAAAGTTTATTATTACGAGGAAAATAAATGCACAATACATGTTTGAACAAAGCGCAATGGGCTACTGTTGTTGGGAATTTGTTATCGAGAATATATTGCCGGGTGCTGGTGATAACATTATTAGCTTTTGAACTAAGCTTGTGATATTAAATGATATGTTTTAAAGTCTGTTCAGAACTGTAATAAGCACAGATGTTTATATTTCTGGGTTTGGGTGTTTATTAAATATATTATTTATATATCACCCACACTACAAGCATATAATTTGCTTACTTTCGAGTCTGATCAATTCGCGTAATTTGTCCAGTGATATTTATTATTATTATTATTATCAGCATAAACATATTAGGAGGCCGACATTCTGCGCAGACCGACTTTAGAACATTACCCTATATGTTTTCGTTGATAAAATTCGAAAATATCGCCAATAAAACTACTTGACACTAAGCAAATCACGAAATAATGCCGTACTATGGTATATTATTTCATAAGAAAAATAAAAAGTCTTTATGGCAGTGACAGTATTTTTGATGATTAATGATCACTGCGGCATCTATAATGCTAGTTGGAACAATCTTTTAGTCTTCTAAATGTCCTCACTATATACGAATAAAGGCCTTGTAATATTGGTCAGAAAAACTGCCTTGTAATATTTGTGCCAGTAAACTGGTAAGTCCCAACACTTGAAAATTATTATAAATTAAAGCAAAGTTCAGGCTATGTAATATCGCACATAAAATAGGAATACACACCTTAATAATTATAATGAAAATAGGCAAAAGCAAATACATGGTAGAATATTTTCCCTTTCGGCTGGCAACATTTTGAATATCATTCTACGTAGATATTTACGCTTTATTTGTTTGGATTTTATAGAAAAATACCCGATGCCAAGTAGTTTTTATCTGTAAAATGTGATCTTCAAGTCTTAAATACGCTTTTGTGAAGCACGGTGATAGCCTTTCACTACAAAGTAACTCATTTTTTTTTAAATTGCGAGAGCTGTTTTCAACGTAGAGCGGTTCGAATCGTCGACGACCAGGCTACTTCTAATCGGCTTGACTCTTTGGCGTTACACAGAGATGTAGGCTCGCTCTGCATCTTTTACCGTATTTATCATGGGGAATGTTCCGACGAGTTGTTCGGATTAATGCCTGCCGCTAAATTCCACCATCGGACATCGCGTCAAAATTTAAAGTTCCATCCTCACCACCTTGATGTCTGGAAATCCACAACCGTGCGCTTTTGTCGACACTTTTTGCCTCGCACTACTCCTTTGTGGAATCAATTACCCTCGGGGGTATCAATTACCCTCGGGGGTAATGGATACGACTTAGGGACCTTCAAGAGACGAGCTTATTCATTCTTAAAAGGCCGGCAACGCAGCTGCCCCAGTATTGCGGATGTCCATGGGCGGCGGTGATCACTTACCATCAGGTGCACCATCTCCTCGTTTGCCCCCTCTGCTATAAAAAAAAGCTGTACTTCGTGTGGCACGTGTCATATGTTTGAGCGGCCGGCGAGCGTAAGAAGCCTTTTCGTGCTTCTTTGAAATGGCTTAATATTGCGCGGGTCGACTTGGTTTCTATGCGTTATTATTCTATGGGTGTGTAAGGGACTGTCTACCTACGGATTTGGACATTGAATTTCGACGTTTTTTATCCGTTAATATGATAATTACTGGAGAGATTTTGACTGATGTACCGCGATGAATTTGGTCGAGTGCTCTCCGAATTTTGGTTTCAAAGGCCTCCAAAATCGATGTGTTTGCATGAAGAGAGTGAAAGATAGTGTGAACGTAAAGGAAGCAAATACACACTCATACCATGATTTATGATGTATGGCAGACAATTGTTTCTTGCTATCCCGTATGGGATTTAGCGTGAATATTTATGTGTATATAGGTTCGAATTATTTGTTTTATTCTCATCACATCATCATATTTAAGAGCTAGGCTCTTGTCTGTGAAGCGATCTCCATTTTTCTCTATCAAGGGCGAGCTCCTTCACCGCTTGATAGGAGGCTGTGTTGGTTTTGTGTCTGACATGGCTTATGAATTCTATCCTTGGTCTTCCTCTGCCTCGTCTTCCCTCCAACTTTCCTTCTATCACTGTTTTGAATAGTTCATCGTGTCGCAAAAGATGACCTATCATTTTCCCTCGTCTGTTTTCTAATGTTCTTAACAGTGTCCTTTTTTCTCCAACCCTTCTAAGCACTTCCTCGTTTGTTATCATTATTGTTTTATTCTATTACTCTACATTGCTTATTTGAAAAAATAGTGAAATATATAGACATACTCAAAATAAGCCATGTATTTTGAGTACTGGGGTATTTCTGGTTGCCACATATCACGCAAAACAAGCGGCTGGTTCGAGAAATATTTGCGGGTGCGACGCGTTTGAGCAATTTCGCTTCACATTGCATGAGAAAAAATATGAAATGTAAATTTTGCATTTTCCATAATAAAAAGAAATGCTGTCATAAGAAGAACATTAAAATGGCGAGTTTCCATAATTATTATGTGTAATAATCTCTTCCATACTGTATAGTCTGTCCCATCAAAATATGTATAATGACAGCCAAGTTCAATATAAGAGTATGTGTCTCTGTCGACTTCGCAGACAATTGAGATATATTTGGATACCAAGGTTTGTAAGGAAATTTCTTAAATTTTAGTTACAAGGACATGCAACATTCTAAAATAAATTTATATAACAATTTCTTGTTTCTTGTTAAAACCACAATACTTTAAAATTAATGAAAGTTATTAAATTTTAACAATAATTAATTACATACTTAATGCAAATTAAATAAATATTTCATTCAGAATATAATTCTAGCTCAAAAGTATTTAAATCATTGATATAAAAGAAAAAAATACGTTACCTAGTCACAGCCTCTGGTCCTAGAAAAGTAGGTCCGTGGACACAGTGACATTTAGTCTTTGGTGACACTCAATCACGCGCGGGACATCATATCGAACGCTTCCGATTGTTTTTGCCATTAACCACGCATTAAAATGCCTTCTTGTGTATTTAACCAGTCTTATAATCACTCAAGGGAAAAAAAAAGACACTTGAAATGACTTTCCATACCTAATAACAGCTGAAACATTAAATTTGTTTAAAAATAAGATAAATTATTGTTTGGTTTGCCATGTTTGTGAAAGTGATATAGTATAATACAAAAGAGACGCGACGAACGACGTACAAAGAACGAAGTTCGTGCGACGCGTACTATCCACTAAGTTTGCGTATCGCAGCAACACAATTTTTTAGATGCATAATTTATTTGATATTTCATCACATAAATAATAACTACGTAATTTATTTTATATTTGATAATGGCTGTGTAAATTAACACAACACTTATTGAAACATTCGTACTTGCAACGAGAATATTTATTTTCAGTTTTTAGTAGAATATTTTATAGTTTTTACCAGTGTTTGAACAAATTTAGTTTGATAATTGACGACCTAGATTAAATAAATAAATTATAATTAATACTGATTAAAAAATTTAATCATGAATTCGTGACATTTTTAAAAGATGGTGACGCAACCGCGAGTTGCCTGTCAGAACTGCATTTTCTTAATTGACGGATAGTAAAGCACTATTTAAAAAAGTTCTAGCTTTGTGGGGTGGGAAACGGGTTCAGCGGCTCTACGACTATTTTTTTATGCGGAAACGTGCTCTTCTCTGTGAATCTTTGGTTTGACTGACGACTAGACGTGGGTAGCTTCTGAATGAGAGATAGAAATGAACTAGCTCTTGATTTCAATCTAGCTCCCAATTAGCTCAGTCGCTTAGTTAATAGTCCAATGGTTCAATCTCTTGCTCTCTCAAGCTCTTTGAATCACTAGCCGACCGAGAGCAGCCGACAGCGCGCTGTAGCAGGCACGAGCAAGGGCACAAGATTCCCCGATCATTGACGAATAGAGAACGGTAACATACACGGACAACGCGTGTCGCGTTTGTATTATATTATATCTGGAGGCAGCACTTCTAATACCTACTTGAAACACGACTTTAAGGCGATAGGTAATGCCAAACTACGAAATAGACTCCTCTTTGAAAGCCTACTACTGCTAACCGGTTGGTCCAATAATTTAAAAAAAAATGTATTATACGTATAATATAATTAAGTTTAAATTTTAAGTTCGTTTTTTCAAATTTTATTGTTATTTTTGATGGAAAAAAATCGAATAACATCTTATTATTACGCAAAAATTTGCTTATAACTTCCAAACTACTGTAACGATTTTGATGTTTTTTTTTTTATTACAGACAATTTATTGCTTTATAAAATTTAAGTTCAAAATTTTACAAAATCATTATAGTGTGCTATTAAATCAATAAAAACCTTATTATTTAATTCGCGGACAGCGCTCGCGTCGAAAGTCAGTCTCACAGAGTACCTTGTTTAAACTATAATAGAGGTCGCTCTCCGCTACGAAAGCTGGAAACGCGAAAGTGTCGCCATCAGGTAGCGTGTTTAGGAACCAGTTTGGAAATGTATATATATGTAGCAAGGAAGTTATATTCTACCCGGAATGCTTACACGCGCTTCAAAATCGTTCCGAAGAGTACCACGACATGAGTGGAGTGTGTCTCTTTCTACTAAATAAAGCGCCAATCGCCATATATAAGTGCGGCCATGCGTAATTTGCAAATTACTACTAAGTAATTCTACTAATTTGAGAAACAGTTTTTGCATTGCATAAGTAATTACGTAATAATTAAAATAAGCACATTTTAGAACTGACTGTGTTAATCACATTACATTTTATGCTAATTTATTTATCAACGTGTATGAATAAAAAGTATTTAATGATTACTGAATATGTAAAAATCTACCATCTAGATAGTTTTATTTATACTGGCAATTGCAAGAAAGGGACAACATCCACTCATGTCGTTGTCTTGCTCAGAACGTTTTTCCCCTCTGTTAAGTAAGAAACAAATGTCAACTTTATGAGTAACGAAATAAAGTACATTTTTATTTTTCAAATATTGCTTTGTAACAATTCCAGTTACAGTATATAAGTTCCTTGATATGTAGCTATATATAGTATATATACATAACGATCGATATAGGTAGGTAGGTTTAGCATATTTTAATATTGACCAAAGTATTGAACTCTCAATTTTCCGATTTTTAAGATTGCCATGAGAAAGTCAATTATTTATTCATATACAGTTGACATATTTCTTTATATGCGTCATATCATTTAGCAATCTCAAAAATCTGAAAGTTTAGTGCTCAATACTTTTGGTCAACGAAGATTCGTATTTCTTCATGCAAATATAACAAATCAAAATAAAACAAACAATTTTTTAAATTTATTTATTTACATAATTTTCTTTTGCAACCTTTTAGAGCATATTTTTTTGCCTTTATTTTAATTACATCATTGTCATCATCACAGTCTCTCTTGTATGTTAATATTCTATTTATTTCTTTGCAATAATTGTGTATAAAAAATCTACAAGATATCTTAATTAGATGTTCTATAATTAAATCTTTATGTTTTGTACAGTTTATAAAATCAAAATCAATAAACATTAAAATAATCGTTTTAATAAATTCTTTTAAATCACATTTTTCCAAATTACTTTTTAATATTTCATAATTGATATCTTGCAGTAATCCCTATATTTTATATATTCTGGTGTATTATTAACATTAATCAAATCTAATTAGCACCTTGAACACCCCTTGAAGATATTTTTTTGGCACTTTTGATGAAGTACCCACTGACATATTGAAGTCCACCTATTATGTGTGGTTCATTTTTTTCTTCAAGGGGTGTTAAAGTTATATCCGGGATACATTCTAAGTGGCAAATGCTCTGCTCTTTATCAACACTTGTAATGATGACCTGATGTAAAGAAAAACACGTGTCTGTCTCACAATTGGATCCCGGAGCATGGGCACTAGATAGGCGATTTATTAAAAGTGTAGTAAACGTTGATTCAAACTTATCTGGTGTTGGGTTTGTGTTACGACATCCATGACTTCTAATTGAACCAAAAAATTTTCAATTGGATCTTGATTTAAATGCCGCAACCAAACCGATTTTACCCCATAATCATTTTTTAATTTTTTAACTAACATTTGAATGCCTTCTAATGTCCATACCCAATATTTTAATGTAGGAACATGTTCGTTAATGTTAGTTTTATTGTTAATAAATTTCATTTCTTTTAAAGTTTTCGTTGCGTCTTCCCAAAATTTATTGTGAATCGAATTTGATATGGCAGCTCCCAGAAGAGGCTTGCCAAATTTTTTTCTTTTCCCAAAACTACCGTTTACTGAATCAAAAAGCTGGTCAAAAAATAATAATATATCTGCAGTTTCTTTACATTCAGGTGGAAGTATTCCTTTTTCTGTAAAAAAAAATCGGTTGTCTGTAAAGTTGGTTTACAGACGATAGTTGAACGTGACAACGTCTTAAGCTCTCGCTTGTACTCCAAGCCTTAAACGGAACGCCTCAGAGCGAGGTAACGCCGCATGAGTCATGTTTTTTCGTGCGTGCAGCCAGCTCTATCGAATTATAAGACGTTGTCACGTCAAAAAAAATATTTTTATTAATCACCCTATTTTTTAAAATTAGAAATTTTAGTACAGAAATATTATTATAGGAAAAATACCAAGACGTAATATAGTTGTGGTGATACGAAAACAGAAACTATAATCTAACCCTAACTATAGAATAGACCATATGCCTGCCTGTCAAGTAACTTGTTAGTTGCGAGCGAAAACTAATATAACTAGAATATGATAGAATCCTGTAAAGTTTTGCAAAAGTTAAGTATCTTGCCTCTTTTTGTCGCAACTGCGTGATTGTTGGGCATTGTTCCAGTTGAAGGCATCTGGTAAACTTATATACGTGACACTAAATGCCTGCCATGTAGATCATCTTTGGTTCATCTTTTGATCTATTAGCGATAAATATCTCATTTTATTAAGAGTTATAGTATATCACTAATGCTATTGCCGCAGGAATAATAACAAACGAACCCGGATGAGAAATTGCGGAACTCCTATAGTAACAATGGCATAGACATGTATAGCCAATGGTTCACCTTTACGAACTGTTTGACAGAATAGATACAGACCATCCTATTTTCAAAGGGGCCTCCGAAATAAAACTGGTTAAAATAAGTGGCCTTTTCCTAATAATAATAATAGTTCAAGGTATTTACCTGCTAGGTAGCCCATATTCGATGCTACAGTTTGACTGAACAACTGTGTGACGTATTCCACTTTCATTTTGGGTATTTTGCTAGGAACACAATGCAAATCAGTTAATTTGGGTACTAATCTTATTCCCCTGTACCCCGGATTTTGTTGATGTAGGTTTGTTGACACCATTTTGCAATCCTAGTAGAATTGTCTTTAATATATTTTAAATCTTTTGTTATAAAATTGTTGCGTATGCATTTCATTAAGCGAGGTGGGTCATACAGGGGAATAATTACATTATTATTTACAATAAAAAAGTTTACTTTGGATTCCTCATTTCTTCTCAGTAAAGTGGCTCTTGCTTCAACAACAAGGATTTTAATGCACTGTACATTATTGGTACCCTGGTCACATACAGTCGCTACAACAATCAGGCCAGCAGCTTGCAGTTCAGATATTACCCTTTTTAATTGGTTTGCAAGTTCTGGTCCTTTTGTTGCAGCTTGCGCAAATGTATATGATACTGCTACTGCTGCTGCTTGTAATTTTTTATTAAGCCTCTAACCATAAATACCTGTGCATGATCAGCAAATTCTGTTTGTGTTTCTTGACCATTTGTTACAAACCCACACACTATATCTTTTCTCTCATTGTAGGCCAAATTGGGTTTGAGAGACACCTCATCAAAAAGTAAGACACATAGGCGATCTGTATATTTCATTTTTTCTGCTGCCTGTTTTATTTGATCCATTATATTTTTATTTATTCCTGGCTTAATGTTACCCATATTAATCAATTTGTGTAATGTTTGTGGCGAAGGCAATATAAAGATTTTTCGTAAAAATCTATAAGCCTTAGGACTTTGTTTGAAAATGGACAGTGCCAAAATTTTTTCCTCAACAGTGAAACGCCGTCCTTTAAGTGCCTTTTTTGATTCTTTAAATTGTAGCAAAGTCAAAATTTTTGCTGTGGTTGGCAACTCCTCTAATTTCTGTAAAAAGTATGGGTTTGAAGTAATATTTTTCAGGGCCTTTAATTTTATAGCTTGACTCTTTACTTTACTTCGACATTTACTCAATTTGACACCAGTTTGCAAAAGCTTTTTATAGTTTTCTCCATAGGAGTTACTGCAATACGTTTTGTCATTTTCTTTAATATAGATTTCATGTTTTGTTTGTAATTCTCTAAAATATAACAAAATGTAAGAATAATATCTTTTTGAATAAAATAATTAAATATCTTAAGTATATGTTGTGTCTGTCTATACATGCATGGACAGATACTACATTTAGTAGGAGTATTTGTTAGGTATTCATCTATTGATTAGATATTAAAAATGACTTTTTCAACCAACAACATAAAAATACATACATATATAAATACCCAAATATATTTAATAAACACCCAAACCCAGGAATACAAACACCAATGCTGGTCATACAAATGCATGTCTCTGTCAGGAATTGAACTCGAGCCCCATTGATTGCGTAGAGATTCGGTAACCATTCAACCAGCAGCAGGGCGGGCGGCAGAGCAACAGCAGGCACTGTAAAATAAATTATTATACTTAGATGTAGGTTATTACAGAGATATTTGTGTTTTCTAAGGAATATCTAAGTAGCCACTCCGAACCTGAAGATGGTGCGGTAGCATAATCTTAAATGTAAAAAATCAAATTTTGAAAGGTTTTGTTAAATATTAATTGTTGAATGTATGTATTAAAATAAAATGCTATACGATGTATTGTATATTACAAAACTTTCAAAGAAATAGGATACGTAACTGCTATTATTGTGTAAATTGTTATATGATTTTTTGTCGATTTTCGATATATTTTTTTCTTTAGATATTTATCGTTTTTCTAAAATGAATGTATATGTAATCGATAAATGAGCGATTACTGATTATTGGTTTTGAGTTTGACAACATTCAGTCGATCCATGATGATAAAAGTTCATATAGGTGAACAAAAATGTTAAAACGCAGGTATCTGCATCCACTGTAAATACTCTTTGACGTTGGCACATGCCAGCGCGCGAAATAGTATTTGCGCTGCTCCTGTTAGAAACTTAAGGTCGTTCGCAGCTGTAATTGCCTTAAATATTGCTGTCATCTTCTGAGGTCTCACCCACTCTTTTTAACACACCTGTATAAAAAGAGATGGGGAGACCTCACAGACAGAGATATAACGTAAATATTTGTTTCAAATGATTAATACGAGTGCTAGTTCCACCTATACCTAATACTTCAGACATTGAACGATTCCAAAGAGATGAAGATACTAGTTCTCTAGATGAGCTAAAGAGCTAAAAGAGTGATAGCTCTTTTGATCAAAAGAGCTACATCTCTCCTTTTTTTAAGGAGCCGTTTTTTACATGTCTACTGGCGACAGTCATGAGTGAGCGTCTAATGACTGTATCAATCACCATCAGTCACTCGCGCGAACATAATTCATGACTGATTGTTTTAAGTGGCGTTTGCATGACCGTTTAATAGGAACCTGAGTGTCGGTATATATGTATTCTGTCGAGCTTAAGTTAAGTGAATGCGATGTAAGAGCGTAACGTATCTTCCTCGTTTATATCCTTTGAGTATATAATATATCTTTTTTTATATCAATGATTTAAATTTAAAGTTCAAAATTCAGATTTTGTTTGAAGTTACGAGTTTTCAACAGATCTCTACGTTTTAAGGTCCTAGGAACCTTTTCCAACTATTTTCACGATGACGCCAGTATGTCTATATGTATGTATATATGTGTGTGTATGTGTGTGTATGTAAACATCTTATAACTTTTGAACGGCTTGACCGATCGAAACGCAATTGATGGCAATCGATTGGATTCCGCTCAACTTAGACTTTCTGAAAATTTGTACCAAATCGGCTTCGGATTTTGAGAAATTTTGAAAAACCTCAAAAATAATTGGCGTAACAGTATTTTTCAAATATAACTTTCAGATTAATGTACCGATTGAGTACAAAAACTATTCCTCAAAAAACTACGTCTAATGCATAAATTACATCAAAATCGGTTAATCCGTTTGGGAGTAATCGTTGACGAAAAAGTTTGAAAAATGTGTTTTTTCGACTTATCTTCGAAATTTTTCAACCAATATTCTTTCGTATTCTACGATATTTTGGTACTAAAAAACATTACGTTAAAAGCCGTTTCAAAAATCAAAATCGAATAATTTTCAAAAGTTACAGCTTTTTAAATAGTAAAATTGCGTTGTTTTTAACAAACTTAATATTTTTGAAATAACTTTTAGGCTAATACACCGATTGACTTAAAAATCTTATCAGCTTTTTTCCTTTAAAAATTACGTCAAATACCGTTATTTTGATAAAAAAAAATTGACATTGCTTCGAAATTTTTCAACCGAATCTACTGTAATTACAGCAGAAGCCTGCGTAACCCCTAGCCGCAGCTGACGTTCACAAAGCTTCATGATACAACTCTCATTGTATCTGCATCTGCATCCGCATTGTACAAGTTATCTTCCGAGAAGTAATGATTAAGCAAATTTTTATCCTAGCTCGGGGACTATTAAGTCAATAATTGACTAGAATAAAACAGTATAAAAGGGTTTGACAGATATGTTTTCGAGGCATTCGTGCTCACGTGCTTGTGAAATGGAAAAGTGTCGTAAGGGGCCATCCATAAAGTACGTCACACGTTAATGGGGAGGGAGGGTATCACCGAAGTGTGACATCGTGTGACAAGGGGTATGGGGGGGTCAATAGTTTTGTGACGTCACATGTTAAAATTTAAAATACTAAAACGCAAAGTGCCTGATTTACCAGTAATAGCTGATATAAAAGAGGGGATCCAAAGTCCATGGACACTCGATAATTAAATTTTTTATCTTTAATTATTATAATTAATCGTTTATTATTTTCCAACTAGTTGTTTGTTTTTTCGGTTTTATGAAATTTGTGACGTCACATCAGGAGGGGGGGGGGTTATAAAAATGTGACAACCTGTGACAAGGACGGGGGGAGGGGTTCAAAAGTCCTAAAATTCGTGTGACGTACTTTATGGATGGCCCCTAATAGAGTATAACCAGTTTTGAATTTTTGTATTTAATATATGAATCTCTGTTACTTTACCAATTGTTTAAATTAACCTTTTACGAAGTGAAGCTAACACTAATTATAAAAAATCAGACATGGTTAGACTGCAAAAAGTATATATATAACGTGAATCTCGTAAACTGATTCACGTTTCGGAACTTATTATCTATCAGCGCCTTCTGTTCATTTATACTAAATTCACATTGTATTAGTGATTAATACCAGTTAAAGCAGTTGTCTAAACATTCTAATAGATGTCACTACTTTGTTATATACATAATTACCGAGTGACAGTTATGTATATATCGCCGTACAAAATACATGCCACGGCTTTCAGTTGATTATAATATATATGTATATAACGTGAATCTCGGAAACGGCTCCAACGATTTTCATGAAATTCAGTAGGTATTTCTGTAACCAGGGAGTTTCTGGGGCAATAAATCGATTTAGCTTGGTTTCATTTTTAGAAAACCTCATTTTTACCAAAAACATACCGAGCAAAGCTCAGTCATCCAAGTACTACGTATTCAATCAAACAAAATAACCAAATTACTATATAACTTTTTTTCTCCAATACTTATTTTTGATTAGTGATAGTGACCAACGATTGATATACCTATTATGTATATTATGTATTTATATTCTGTGAGAGTCAGTGCTGAGTGCAAGATAATAATAGCAATAATAAGCAATGTGAGCCTCAGAGGAATAACACATTTGTGTTATTATTCCATATGTAAGCATTGTTGTTGTTGTTGTTTGTTGGTATGTAGCAGTAAGCATTGTCAAAAGTTGACCACCAAGAAAATGTTTATTACTTTGTATCCAGCTGAAATTTAACATACTCTTGAAACATTGATATAAAAAACCCAAGATACACAATCAGTATGTCAAAAACGTCCTCCAAAAATGAGCGCACAATTTTAAATTGTGCACTCATTTCAAATAGAATCACGTCGGTCGCGACACTGTCAATTTTATTTCTTTTCGTACATTGCTTTGCAAAAACAACTATAAGTCTTGCACTTAAGGTTGGATATGCAAAGACATATGTTTTTGCCATATCTATAACTACTTAAATGAAATTAGGGACACTTTTGAGTGTCAGTTTTGTTCGGGACTGTGCATCTAGGGTTTTTATATCAATGTCTTGAAATGTATACTTAGCATAGTAGCTGTTTAAAAAAAGAAAACTCGAAAAACGACAGATAACTTTTGAGCAAATATAACTTTATTGAGTTCACATAAGTCAAATTAGTTTTTACTACAGAGATATTCTGTAATAACAGTTAATTAATTTGGATGGCTGTCATACCAACTAGAAGCTGAATTACAAGTCTTTTATTTTCACTTACCTTTACTGAAAAGGCATGCCTTGATCCGTATGTAGCTCTAAACCTCAAAATTCAAGACAAGGGTCTGTATTATATAGAGAGTCATAGGATATTGGATATTGTTTATTGAAGCGCCATAGTGATTGAAACGCTCCGTCTGTCGTGTAAAAAGGATCACACAAATTTCTTATGTGCTTTCTTTGTATTTTGTGGGCTTGCCACTCTCCGTAGATATTTAGCACATAATTAGATATAATATGGAACTGCCATCATTATTAAATATATACACTGGACCGAAATCTATATATTTACTATTTTCTTAACTAACAAATAAAATGAATGAGTGAAATGAAAAGAAATCAAAGAGTATTGTAATTATTGTATAGGTAATTAAAGTATCTATACATATAATAAAATCGTAGGAAAGTCAAAACTGTACATTGAATATTTTTTAAAAGAATATTTAGGGGGACTATTACCTTTAATATACACTAAATATGTAATCTTTCTTATAAATAAGCAAATCTTGTATGAATTTTGTATATAATCTGAATCTCGGAAACGGCTTCAACAATTTTCATTACATTTAGTATGCAGGGGGGTTTCTAGGGCGATAAATTATGCGGATGTGTGCTATTCTGATTTAAGCCAAGCTTTCCTTGACAGATTAGGGCGCTTGCTCAACAATTGCATACGTTTCGTGCATGGTCTTCAGTCTTCGCAAGTACGATCACGTATCCCAATTCCGTTCTAAACTAAAAATGGCTTCCAATTCGTCAACGTAGATAGTTGCGAATGCTATGTATGCACTCTCTTTTCTGTATTATATGACCCAGCAGCTTCGCGTTACTTTAATTCAAATTTCAGAATACAACACATTCTCACAATCTACGCTCAAGCACCATCCCTACTCTTCAAGTTCCTTTTTGTCGTACCGAATTCGTCTCTCGATCATTTGTATCCCAATCTCTAAGGTTCTGGAATGCTCTTCTGGTTGAACTAAGGAATAATCCCTCCAAATTCTCCTTTAAATGTTCTGTTAAAAAATAACTATTCTAGCGCTCAAAACTGACTTAATTAAATTTAAAAAGTAGTATGCTCGATGAAATAAGTTAAGTATTGCTGAATTTTTAGTTTGAAGTAAAATATGTTTGCGTGTCTTCTTTGCCACATTAAAAACTAATTGGTCCTTTAAATAGATTACCACAAGAGATGTGTTAGAAAAAACAGTAGGCCGAAACAGTTGGCTTGGAAAAATAGAAAAAAATTATGGTCTCTAAGCAAATTTACATTTATTATTATTCTATTGTGCTATTACTACGTTTAAAACATAAACCTACTAGCTGCAACTTGCAGCACGCTGCATTATAAAAGTGACACACAGACAGACGGACAGACAGACAGCGGAGGCTTAGTAATAGGGTCCCGTTTTAACTTTTAGGTATGAAACCCTAAAAAGTGTTATCTCACAGCTAACCGAAAAGAAATCCGACGTTTATCCGACGCGACACAACGAGGAAACGTTTGTTGTGGCATTAACGATATATATAAGTTTTTAAAACGTAGCTACGTTACGCGTAGGTTTGGGGTTTGAATAAGAGAAATATAACTCAAAGACATTGGCGTATCTAGAGTTATTTTTCAAGGGGGATCTCGACTGCAAAATAACCGGTCACGTGCGAGCTGGATTCGCATACTGAGGGTTCGTATAAACTTGTATCTTTTGTGATGGAACTAAAAATTTGCGGTTTTGGATTTTTTTTCTTAATATATGTTGTAAGACATTGCTTCTTGCCAAATTTCAAAACTGGGTGTATTTTCCTACTCCTCCTATACTCTTCTGATTAAATTCGATGCGGGTTCCAAGACAGCTTAGCTTTTCCTCAAGGCACCATGAGCTCGCAACTCAGAGGTTATCAGGACGGTTGCCGCTGTTGATTCTTACCGTTACCGTTACCGTTGACCTAAAATTATGGTTTATACCTATATTTTGATTCCCTGTAGAAATCTCAAAAAATCGCAAAATATGCGACATAAATATGGACAAACGGACAACGATGCGATCCCGATAAGGGACCCGTTTGTGTTTTTCTGCGACGTAACCCTAAAAATAATATAGATATCCAGGCTAGAGTTTGGAATAGGGGAGCTAACATCTTGTGGTAAGGGTAATTAGTTTGTGAAATTTCCGCGAAGTCTTATATGTAACTGTTGTGATCAGCGAAATCGAGGTTATTCTTTGTCGATGGTTGTGATGCAACCAAAATAAGAGACAGTGTAAGGAATGGCGCAAACTTATCTAAGGTCTGAAAATTAAAAGATAACCCAAATACAAAGTAACGTCTGTAGTGCCTGAATCTATAAAATATACGCAATATCTCGTTTATCTATACATATAATAAAATCGTAGGAAAGTCAAAACTGTACATTGAGTATATTTTTAAAAGAATACTTGGGGCGTGATATACAATCGATATCGAAGCCAAAAATATAGTTTTTAGAATTTTTGTCTGTTTGTCTGTTTATCTGTTTGTCTGTATGTACGTCCGGGGTAAACTCAAAAAGCACTGCATGGATTTACTTCAAATTTTGCATGAATACTACTAACAGGTCGGGTCAACATGTAAGCTACATATTATCACGCTATCATCTAGCGGCCAGGTGCTGTGCGGAGTAAACGAAGTCCGCGCGGACAAAGTCGCTGGCAATAGCTAGTTCGACAATAATTTCGTTATTGTGTCGCGTCGAATAAACCACATAAGTATATTGTGCGTTTGTCGTGGTATTAAACGAGATATAAGTTTTTCCTATTGGCCAAACCTCTCTTCTAAAATAAATAAATTAACCTGTCTTCTATCGTGTACGACATATCCCACGATTTTAATTCTAAGCGTCTCGTGTTGACCCGGGCTCCTTTGAAGAATAGACCAACTGCCGTCCTGTGAGACAGGTCGTAAAAGGTCACCACCATCGATTGGCGTTACGTGTCACCACCATCATTATTACTAGGTGGTAAAGTTTCGCACCGCCTTACCAATTCCTGCCGCAATTGCGCCATTGCTTGTCATCATCATATTCCGGTTTGGAGGGTAAGCTAGCCGATACTTATGCTTGTGGCATTGCCATCCTGACACACGGATAGCAACGCACCATTAACATCTTTGGTGTCTATAGGTGATGGTTTCTCTTTCCATCGGGAGAGTCATCTGTTTGTTCTTATAATATAAAATCTATATTATAAGAATATAAAATATTATATAAGTTATTAATTATAAATTTATATAAGATATATTATAAGAATATAAATTCTTGTAATATAAAAAAAATTGGTAAAGCGCGTGTCAGGCCACGCACAATGTCGGGTTCCGAAGTTGCCCCTTCACAATAATGTGGACTAAGAAGAAGGCTTTTATTTAATACGCTGTGAACATTTAACTTATTTAACGTCATTGACAAAATCCGCGCCACACTCTCACCGCCTATAAAAATTCTTCATGAACATTTTATAAGTTGGTCCACTTTTACTCCAAAACTTGTAAAGCCTTCTAAGCCGTGATAGTTTTCCTTTTAAATTCATTATATTTACTACTACAGTGAATTTTTCCCACCCTAAAACCAGTTTAGTTCGCAGAGGGAGGGAGACACTTGACTCTTACAAAAATTAGCACTTTCTTCTTACAAAAGAGTCCCTTAATCGAAAAGTTGTTTTCACAAACCTGTAATATTTTTTAAAAACCTTTCCAACGATATCTCAAACTATGGAGTTCACTAAAAAAAATTAACGTCATAATAACAATAGCCGGCGCGACCTAAGGCGCGACGATCGGACGAAAAGCTAACGACTAAACTAAAAACCTAAAAAAACCTATGCATATGGCATTAGACCTCGCCACAAGATAGCAACGCACCATTAACACCTTTGGTATCTATAGGCGATGGTTGACTCTCCATCACGAGACCCCTCTGCTTGTTTGCTATCCTAGGATAAAAAAAACGTTGCACACACTACATTCGTGTGATATACACGGTAATATACACACGTATATAATATTTTATTGTTTAATCTATGGTTGATTGAATTTGGTTCAGTTGAAAATGAATGGAAATTCATTCACCAGACCAGTGGGTGATCGCTAGTAGTACTCAAAACTAGTCGTGGGCGTTTAAACGATATAGGCTTAAAAAATTAGGCTTTTCAAAATAAGCCCATAAACGCGCTTACGGATTTAAGCTGTTTTCGTTTAAACGTTGTTTATATACAAAAATTTAAATACTATATTAGCATGATTGAAGAAAAGTAACCTTATTTCAATAACGTTAAACCTTATTTCTATACTCTAAAACTCAATATAATTTTTCATTTTATTGGATTAACAACCTTATTACGATTCAGAAACGATAACAATTTGGATTGGTTATCGTATTATGCGGCTAAATTATTTACTACTTGTTTACGCAATATTTGTGTCGGACTGACAACGCTTCGTTTTTGGTTGGTTAGTACTTTTTACAACGAATTGACAACTTACGTTTTTTCAAGTTCTGAGTTCCAGTAAGCTTTTCGTTGTTGAAGCGATTCGACGAGCTCATCAATTGTTTATTTTATTTAGCGCGACAAATTTCCAAAGTAATTTTGTTTATATTAATTATTGAAATTACGTGATGGATAAAAAAGTATATATTGTGTTACTTTTCATTTCAGACAGTCCTAAGTCTGAAAAGTACGAAGGGAAGTTGATTGATTGAGAAAGTACCTTTTATATTTAAAATTCTCGTGTTACAATATTATTTACCATACTCCTCCGAAACGGCTTTACCAATTTTCATGAAATTTTATATGCTTATTCAGTAGGTCTGAAAATCGGCTACTGTTTATTTTTTTATACCCCTAAGTGATAAGGGTTGTCCACCCTAACATTATTTTTTTATTTTTAAGACATTTTTTTATTTTTATTGGTACGAAGTTCCTTATCGCGCGTTGTGAAAGGGGGCTAGACGGAAAAAATTCTTACGAAAAGTTGTCACGACACTTTTTGCTATAGTAAGGTATTGTAAGCACAGAAATATCCAGCCACGTCCCTTTAGCTCGTGCATTGAAAGTGAAAGAGTCTATCTACTATTTGATTGAGTTTACTTTTTTTGAAGTGAAAACTTCTTTAGGCGCGTTGAGCGTTTTGGTAGAGGGTAAAATCCTCGGTTCGCGTCACCGACATGCTAATGATAATAGTATATCTATAGCTATGGAGAGCCAGACTAGCGCACGCGCAGTAGCCTGTGTACACGTATACACTAATACATCGACTATTTCTGACTGTATTATGTGCGCGTTGGACGCTTTATATAGTTATATAGTTTTAATTACTCTCAACTTAATAGTTCCGTTTTCACTTCTATGGGCAGTCCCACGACTGCTACTGTTTTTTTTCTAGTGCCAAATGTTCGACATTTATACAGAATTTCGACCGAGTGTCGAATTTCGATCGGTTGCCGAGTTTCAACCACCGGTCGAATTTCGACCGGGTACCAAAATCCGACCGCGGGTCGAAATTCGACCGGGTTCCGAAATTCGACCGTGGGTCGAAATTCGACCGGGTGCCGAAATTCGACCATGGGTCGAAATTCGACCGGGTTCCGAAATTCGACCGTGGGTCGAAATTCGACCGGGTGTCGAAATTCGACCGTGGGTCGAAATTTTACTGGGTGCCGAAATTCGACCGGGTGCCGAAATTCGACCGTGGGTCGAAATTCTATCGGGTGCCGAAATTCGAACGTGGGTCGAAATTCGACCGGGTTCCGAATATCGACCGGGTGCCGAAATTCGACCGTGGGTCGAAATTCGACCGGGTGCCGAAATTTGACCGGGTGCAAAAATTCGACCGCGGGTCGAAATTCAACCGGGTGTCGAAATTCGACTGGGTTCCGAAATTCGACCAGGTGCCGAAATTCTATTTCGCATTGAACAGTGTGGTGTCGCGATTATTATTTTTATTGAGTGTATACAGGTTTTTTGTAAATAATAATAAAAGGAACTTCGTTCCATTCTGGTGTCCCTTGACACCTCTCAAGTTTTTTTTTAATTGTGGCTTTAAAAATACATACAACCCTCATATTCACCCTTCTATCATCAACCCCTATTTTTTAATTCAATAATTTATATGACGAAACAACGTTTGCCGGGTCAGCTAGTATTGTATAATAATTTGTATTGTATTTGATAACACGTCATTTCTATAAGCTAGTAATAAATAATAACACTAACAAAACCACAAAACATTAAACGCTTTTTCCAGCTCTCGGCTTTATCGGTCGCTACTAATTCACTTAAATCTTCGTTTTATAATTGACCTCAACGATCAACAACTTTTGTTTAAAAAAGCGTTTAAACGAAAAGCGCTTTTTTAAGCACGCTTAAAAGTATAAGCAAAACGTTTAAACGTGTTAATAATTAAAAGCCGTTTATCACATCTCTACTCAAAACTAATATCTAACTTACATATACCTATACCTACATAAATAAAAATATAGATTGAATAGATTCTAGATCTAAGAAGCAAATGATAAACTAAAGAAAGTAAAAAGTATCTTCACGCCCATATCCCCGAAGGGGTAGGCAGAGGTACAACAAGTGCACCCACGATTAGCCGAAGATACTTGGTCCCAAAAATATGATAGGTGGCAAGCCTATCGCCAACCGGGCACTTTCCAATCCCGAGCAACTTTGTGTTTATCAGAAAACTGAAAAAACACTTTTTTATGTTCCCGATCCGGGAATCGAACCTGGGACCTCATGTGGTCAACGCCAACGCTGGACCACTAGACCACAGAGGCGATTAAAGATTAAAATAAAGAAAAAGATTTTTTTTGTATAATTAATACAGGATAAATTCTACAAAAAGAGTACCGAATTTACGACGGGGGAAATATTTTATCGATAAAACGGTTTTTATCATGGGTACCAAATATAAACAGAACAAAGAAATGTCACTGAACATTATCTTAGGTCATTACTGATTAGCGTTGGTGATATCGATGACCTAAACCATAGGTACAAACATTCGTACTATAACAATAATTCAACTTAAATACTCAAATCGACTTTTTAACTTTCTGCTACGTATGTAGATATAATTTTATTTTATTTTATGTAGACGGATTTTCGAAATTCGAGGTTTACCAGATCACCCTTTCACGTTTTGAGGTCCTAGGTTTTCTACGATGACGTCAGTATGTGTGTGTATGTGTGTAGGTCAGTGTTACCAGTGGATGCAAGGTATTTTCAACCAAAACACGGTCTACGGTAATGATCTATTAACGTGTTATTTTCTACGGTATTTTTAAATATTAATTACCGTGTAAATAATAGTCAAATTTAAATGTAAAATTATTAAAATGCATGGAACGAAACGCATAACTCAACGTAGACTAAACTTGCAATATAGATTACTAATAGATTACCAAAATTATAAAGTGAACATTCTGGCTCGGCAAAGTATTCGTCGAAATGGTAAATGTGTTGATTTTACCACATCAAAAGAGATGGTCAACAAAATGACTAGCTCAATTTACGACCTAGATGTAGAGCTTTTAGATGATTAAACATTAGTCTTTAATAATAAAAAAAAAAAAAAATGTTTTACTTATTTTGACACGGTAATATACACCATAATTTTAAATTAATACTAAGGTATTTTTTTCTAAAACACGGTAATTTTCGCCTGGCAACATGGTAGTTTTCAATTTTCATCTGGTAACACTGGTGTAAGTAAACCTGTCATAACTTTTGAACGGTTTGACCGATCGAAACGGTTGATAGCATTCGACTGATTCGATCGAATACTTATACAAATTATAAAGAGTAGAATATATTTAATAAACAGCCAAACCCGGAAATACAAACAATTATGCTCATCACACAAATGCTTGTCCCCGACGGGGATCGAACTCGAGCCCCGTCGATCGCGTAATCAGGGTCGCTAACAACTCGACCAACGGAGCGGGCGGGAAATATATGAAACAATAATAATATAACACAAGAATGTGCAATATATTCTATATCTATATCTTCTATACATATAACAAAATCGTAGAAAAGTCAAAACTGTACATTGAATATTTTTTTAAAAGAATACATGGGGCGTGATCTACAATCGACATCGAAGCCAAAAATATAGTTTTTAGATTTTTTGTCTGTTTATCTGTTTGTCTGTTTGTCTTTTTGTCTGTATGTATGTCCGGGGTAAACTCAAAAGTACTGCATGGATTTACTTCAAATTTTGCATGAATATATTACTAATAGGGTATCGGGTCAACATATAGGCTACATATTATCACGCTATCAGCTACGGGGGAGGGGCAGTGCGGAGTAAACGAACTCCGCGCGGACGAAATCGCTGGCAACAGCTAGTTTCAAATAAATAATTTATTTACGAGACCAGTGGGGTTATTGCGGCAGAAATATCTAAGGCTCTCCTGAGCGAGACTTTGTCAGGCCGTTCGTTTAAAGCCGGCGCCAGACATAGCTTCAAACATTTGAAAACTAGTTTGATTGATATGTGTGGCACGCGACTTTGGTTGTTAAAATGTGCGGCTAAGACAAACGTTTGACCAAAGACGTCACTACCGTCATAACTACTAGGTTTAGTGTTATGCAGTCTTACCCGGATTTACTATATACTAGCTGTTGCCCGCGACTTCATTCGCGCGAACTTCATTTACTACGCACAGCTCCTTCCCCGTAGGTGATAGCGTGATAATATGTAACCTATATGTTAGCCTATATGTAGCCTATGTGTTGACCCGACCTGTTAGTAATATTACTAACAGGTCGGGTCAACACCCGACCTGTTAGTAATATTCATGCAAAATTTACAAAATTAATAATACAAAGTACATATAACAAAAAAAACATTTTTTTACAATTTTAGTCTGCCTGTATGTCTGTTGGTCTGTCTGTCTGTTTGTTCCGGCTAATCTCTGGAACGGCTGAACCGATTTTGACGGGACTTTCACTGGCAGATAGCTGATGTGACAGGGAGTAACTTAGGCTACATTTTCGTAATTTTCCCACGCGGACGAAGTCGCGGGCGTAGCTAGTAATATAATATAATTATTCCTGTTTACCACCACCATCTTACTTATTCCTGTCGCCAGAACGTCAGTAGTTATTACTGGCGTATTCTGGTTTGGTGGATAAGATAGCACAATTAACAGTTTTGGTCAAGGATTTATAACGTTATAATTTCGATATTTTTGCTGTTTCGTGATTGGTTCCCTGCGTTGCATGCTGTTTTGTGATTGGTTCGCCAACTAGCGCTAACTAAGATAACGTCATAATATCATATACCATAACCAATCACAACTACGCAAATATATCGAAATCATAACGTTTTAAATCCTTGGTTTTGGTGTCTATAGGCAATAGTTGTCTTCCTTCATCAGGTGAGCCATCTATTTGTTTGCTATCTTATAAGAAAAGTATCTTCACACACGTATCCCCGAAGAGCTAAGCAGAGACACAACAAGTGCACTCACGATTAGCCACAGATACTTATTCCCATAATGTGATAGATAACAAGCCTATCGCCAACCGGGCAGTTATTCAATCCTGAGCAACGTTGTTTTTATAAGAATACTGAAAAAAAATATATTTTGAATTGCCCGACCCAGGAATCGAACCCGGGACATCATGTGGCCAACGCCGACATTGGACCACTTCACTACAGAAGCGATAAATAATTGCTATCTTATAGTATAAAAAAACAAAAGATTAATTGTTTCAGTATTACAACATTTTGAATCACTCAGCAGGCTGTGGAGAACAGATAATAAAACATTTTAATATTTTAAATTTTTTATTTAATATTTATCACAAATAATGTTTTAGAACTTTTTTTTATCGACTTTAATCATGTTGGAAATCAGCTCTCATTAAGTTCGAAACAAATAAGTTAAATCGGTTCAACTGGCACACTTTTGACAGAAGTCGATTAAAAATACAATTTATTTAATAACGCACTGGCACAAATTCGACCTCGTCATTCAAATCAACTGCGTATGTAGTTGCCTCTACATTACTGGAACCTCCGATTTCATTTGTTTCTATTTCCTTATTCCCTAGATCACCTCTACCATTACTTTGTTCAACTCCGATATCAGCATTCTCATTTGTTTCTTGAGAATGATTTTCCATATCCTCACGGCTAATTTCTGGTGCTGACGTCGTCAACCCAGTTGTTGTGGCATCAGTCTTAGTGCCTTCTAATAAGGGAAACTCGATGTTAAGAACTCCATTTTCGAATTTCCAATTACCAGCTTCATTTACATATTCTGGTAAAGACCTTATATCCATATAGGTGCTACTCATATACCCTTCGCCACCTTTGGTTGCTTGTACCATAAGCAAGCCCTTCTTAGCTTTAACGACAATGTCTTTTTCACTAAATCCAGATAATGGAATCGTTACCTTATACATATTTCCTTCAATCCTTGCCGTGGATACTTCCGAAGGGAACCTCTTCGATATGTCAGCGAGAGCAGCTTCCAAACCCAACATTTCTCGCCGCAATTCATCCCAAAATCTTCTTGTATCGAAAACTTCATCTCGTACAAAATCGTCGAAGTTATAACCAGTATGGTGGAACGGTGGTGGATGGTGGTGGTGATGGTAGTGAGGTGCAGCAGCAGCGGCAGCCAAAAGGCCGAAAAATATTAAACAAAACATTCTTGAAGCTCTTGTGAATACACTCGTAATAATTATGAACTGAGACGTGTATGCGCTCGCGGGTTTATAAGTAGTATAGAGGTCATAGTTTATCTCTTATCTTTAGAGGGAGTTGACAATATTCTCGAAGAATAAATGTTTTCATGGAAAATGAATTATTTGTACAAGTGATTTTAGTTTTACACGTTATTGACATAAGGATGATTATCGTTTCGTTTGTGTTTGAATAACGCATTTCAATAAATGTATTTGTAGGCGATAGGTTAATTTGTATGTTCTAGATGTATAATCTTTTGAGACACAAAGAACTGTGATAGATTACTCATCCAGTACTACAGATAAATAATTCACTTACAAAGTCCTAATGTACGAAATTCATTGGACTTATTTTGGCATTATTTTGGATTTGGCTTTATTTGGCATACATATCACAAATATTATATATCTAATACCTTTAAACGAGCAATTCTTGTATATTTATATATATATACATATATACATATATATATATATATATATATATATATATATATATATATATATATATATAAATATATATATATATATATATATATAAATATATATATATATATATATATATATATATATATATATATATATATATATATATATATATATATTATATATATATATATAATATATTATATATATATATATATATATATATATATATATATATATATATATATATTTATATTATATATATATATATATATATATAATTGGAATCTCGGAATCGGCTCCAACGATTTTCATGAAAGTCACAAATTAAAGGTTTTTTCGGGTCAAGGAATCGATTTATCAAGGTTCCAGGTCTTAATTTTCTTTACGTCCATCTAAAATTTGACCACATTTGAAACCACGAAGCCAACTACGCGTCGACGGGGCTCGGATTCGATTCCCCACAAAGACAAACATTCGTGTAATGAGCATAGATGTTTGGATTTCTGGGTTTGGGTGTTTATCTATAAAAATAAAAAAATTGGAGTGTCTAATTATAATATCAAAATAACCGCTTTTTACTAAATGCATGCGGATGTAAACACGATACATATACCAAAATAATATTTTTTATCCATCTGTCTGTTTGTTCCGGATAATCTCTGAAACGGCTGAATTGATTTTGACGGAACTTTCACTGGCAGATAGTTAATGTAATAATTAGTAACTTAGGCTACTTTTATTTTAGATTTTTGTTTCACGTGAACGAATTCGCGGGCGCATTTATTTAAATAATATAATTAAGTATTTATATGTATATGTGTTTCTATGTATTAATATCGTTGACTAAGACCCATATCACAAGCTAATAAATTGTTTAAAAAATTCACATAATTATTTTAATGATATTTATGTCCAATGGTATTTATTTATTCGTTAAATAATAGCAAATATAAAAAAAACAATCGATAAATCACACGAATCGATCTAACTCCAAAGTAAGCAAATTATTTACTGTGATATGAATGTTAGTCTAATACATAGAATTATGTATTTAAAACATGAAAGTTGTATATAATAAGCATCCATATATTATACACTAATATTACTATATGTGCTAATCACACTTGTCTTTCCCTGTCAGTCGTACCCATGAAGCTGTATCATTATCATTATCATTATATAGTATAAAACAAAGTCGCTTTCTCTGTCTGTCCCTATGTCCTTATGTCCCTATGTATACTTAAATCTTTAAAACTACGCAACGGATTTTGATGCGGTTTTTTTTAACAGATAGATTGATTCTTGAGGAAGGTTTAAGTGTATAAACCTTTCCGATATTCCCACGGGAACAAAAGCTGCGCGGGTGAAACCGCGGGCAGGTCGCTAGTACCTAATACTTCATGGTCGTACCCATCCTCGTCACATGTATACGCTACCCCAAAACGTTTTTCTTAATCAGTAACTTCCTTATCTACATATTATGTAAATAAGGAAGTTACTGATTTTAGCCCGATTTTCGAAAATCGTATTTTCATCAGATTTCCAAGTTTTGTGGTCCTAGGAACCTTTTCCAACTATTTTCAGGATGACGTCTGTATGTCTGTATGTGTGTGTATGTGTGTGTGTAAACATCTCATAACATTTGAACAGCTTGACCGATCGAAACGTGGTTGGATGGCATTCGATTGGGTCCCGCCAAATTTAGACTTCCTGAAAATCTGAACTGATTTGGCATAGTCGATTTTGAGAAATCAGGATTTTTTTTATAATAACTTCCAAATTAATAGATTGATTGATTACAGAATCTTATCAGCTCTATTCTTAAAAAAACTGCGTTAAATGTCGCAAATTGCATCAAATGCGGTTTATACATTCGGGAGATAATGTGGACGAAAAATTTTAAGAAATGTTGTCAATCAATCAATTTTCGATTTTTACAATAATTTAGAACTTGAAAAACTGCGTCTCATACCGTTTAAAAAATTAAAATTGGATCAAGTTCAAACATTTTCGTGATCTGTATGCATATATACTTAAATTTTTTTATATCATAAGATAGCAAACAAGTAAATGGGTCTCCTGATGGAAAGATTCAACCATCGCCTATAGACACCAAAGATGTTAATGGTGCGTTGCTGTCTTGGGACGAGGTCTAATGCCACATGCATAAGCTTACCGGCTACGTTACCATCCAAACCGGAACACAACACTGACGCTATTGCGACAGGAATAGGTAAGACGGTGGTACCAGACCAGATTTATTAAATATATTTAAGTATTTATAAGTATATTTCTATGTACCTTTGAGTAGCACCCAAATCACAAGTTTATAATTTGCTTACTTTGGGGCTAGATCAATTCGTGTAATTATTGTCCAGCGATGTTTAAAAATAAAATTTCAGCCAGTGTACGATATTTGAACCCTCCCTAAGGGTGTCTATGTGAGACTGAACTTCAGCTTTGTACAGTATCTTGATGATAAGTGGGAGTGTAAGTGGAATTAGGATTTCAAGTCATTAATAACTCTTGACCAGTAGTCTTGTCAAATAAATATCGATACATCAATATATAGAATTTTTTATTCAATATATCGATATTTTTGGGCTATATATTTTGTAACGATATTTCGATACATCGATATCAAATATCCAATATCAAAAATTGTGTCAAAAACGATACTTTCTTTTGTTTTTATTTGGTCGACTCAATTTGCTGCTTAACTGCTTATTATTTTGGTAGGTTTTTAAGTTAGTAACTCTGTCTTTAGGACAATGACACATGTGGCATACGAGTAGTTCAGTAATTTCATTCAATTGTGTATCTGACTAGGCTGTATGAGCTCAGATCCCTTGATTTTTTGCTATGTCTGTATCAGATAAATATTGGTTTAAATTAAGTAATTAATATATTTTATCTTTGTTCTTGATTTATTCAAAATGACGTCTATTGATTAGTATTTATCTAGTAATGTACCTAAAACGACTGAAAGAGATTAGCTCTTTTTTATATCGTACCGATATATCGATATTTTTATTTAAAAATATAGATATCGATATTGATGTTTTCAAAAATATCGATATCGATATGTATCGATACTTAATCGCATTTCCGATGTCCCTGTTGACCAGAGTCTTGAATGTTAGCGGGCCAAACAGTGGGACGAGTCGCCGGTGGCGGTGATGCTGACGTGTGAGTGTAAGTTGTGATGTGTAAGTTGTGATGGGATCATCAAGATCAGATAGGGCATTACTTGGCCTCCTAATTCTTTCGAACGACTGCGACCGGGATATAATCAGCTGCGGCCCTCGCAAGACGGTTAGGGCCCACGGAACTTTCACCCCTCTTAGTCCAGACTTTCTTGTGAAAACTAGACCATTTGCCATTCTACCAGGCCTACCGTAAAATGCACCCAATTGTATATACGTGTTACTAATATCGTGACTACTAGGTGGTAGAGTTACGTAACGTCTTGCCCGATTATTCGGTACCACCACTTCACTTATTCCTGCCGCAATTCCTTTTAAGGTTTGGAGGGTAAGGCAGTGGCGTAGATACCTCTTAGGTGGCACCCGGTGCGAAAGCTGGTGATGTCACCCCATCGAAAGTAAAAAGCAATAAATTTTGATAGTGATAACGGTCATGGATCATTTAAATTTATATTAATATATATTTTTCATTCAGTTGGGGAATTCCCCACGACAGCGTCAGGCTCTTCGCCCCCCGCCCAGGGCGGGGTTCGATCTCCGACAGGGTCAAGCATTTGTGTGATGAACATAGATGTTTGTATTTATGGGTTTGGGTGTTAATTATTTATGTAACAGTATTTATATATGTATTTCTATGTATTAGTATCGTTGACTAACACCCATAACACAAGCAAATAATTTGTGTTGTAGATGATAGTCAACGATACTAATACAAAGAAATATATATATAAATACTAGCATATATTTAATAAACACCCAAACCCGGAAATATAAACATTTATGCTCATCACACAAATGCTTGTCCCCGTCGGGGATCGAACCCGAGCCCCGTCGATTACGTAGTCAGGGTTGCTAACCACTCGACCAATGGGGCGGGCGGTAGGGCCCTTTATTTCCATCTTATGATACTCGTATATATTTATTTGTTTATATATTTTTAAACAAGTCAATGGATCGCCGGATAGGTAGGTATATTTTGTAATACAGAGAAGATGGCTGCTGCTGAAATGTTTGTAGACATAAGTGTATAGAATCTAGGTTATATAAATATTATGATTCAGAATGGCTGCCACTTTGTTAACAGTTCAATAAATGTGATTCATTTATTGAGTAATACTAGCGATCGTTGTGTGGTCGATATTCAACCATAGATATAAAAATAAAATCTCCTCTAAGCTTGACAACAGGCTTTAGCTATAAACTAATCTTTTACCACCCCGTTGGTCGAGTGGTTAGTGACCCTGACTACGTAATCGACGGGGCGCGGGTTCGATCCCCGACTTGGATAATCATTTGTGATGCGCATAAATGTTTGTATTTTCGGGTTTGGGTGTTTATTAAATACTAGCTGAGCCCGCGACTTCGTCCGCGTAGGAAATGTCGAAAAAAAGTTGCCTAAGTTACTCCCTATCACATCAGCTATCTTGCAGTAAAGGTCTCGTCAATATCTGTTCAGCTGTTCCAGAGATTAGCCGGAACAAACAGACAGACAGACAAAAATGTAAAAAAATGTTATTTTGGTATATGTACCGTGTATACATCCCTATGCATCTAGTAAAAAGCGGTTATTTTAATATTAAAAACACACTCTAATTTTATTTATTTGTATAGATATTCTAGTATTTATATATGTATTTCTATGTATTAGTATCGTTGACTAACGCCCATAATACAAGCAATTAATTTGCTTACTTTGGGGTTCGATCAGTAAGTGTAATTTGTCCCGTGAATTATTTATATTTATTTATTATAAATCTATATTAATAATAATAATTATAAATGTGAAAGTTTGGATGTTTGTTACTCAATCACGCAAAAACTACTTAACGGATTTGAATCATATTTGGCACACAGGTAGATGATGACCTGGAATAGCACATAGGCTAATTTTTATTCCGGAAAAATTAAGTGATCCTACGGGATTCACCAAAATCTTTTACAATGCAGCAGGCTGCACACTTCAGCTAGTATATAAAATTCTCGTGTTACCATACTCCGAAAAGGCTTGACTGATTTTGATAAAATTTTATATGTATTATTAGATATCCAAGTACAAAATATTTAACCTCCGTTTTTCTTAATGACGCGTTAAAAATAAAAAACTAAAGATGAAATAGTTTGCACTTTCAGAGTATTTAATTTCGTTTTAGCAGGGCCCAAATTACATTTTACCCCACGGACCTTGTTCACATAGCTACACCACTGGATTCATGTTAAGTATACATCCGAATGCATATCCCCAACTTACCGCCATAATCCTCCATAAATCACGTATGTGGTGTAGTGGTCCGCAATCGGATTTGACCGCATACCTCATGCTGTCAAATCCGATCCCGGGTACGATTCTTGGGTCGGGCAATTTATAATGTGTTTTTCAGTTTTCTGATAAATACAACGTTGCCCGGCAGGCATATCACCTAACATTTGCAACCCGCCAGCGATCAACGGTGGCTCTTAAACGTAACGAAAAAATCATCAAAAACGTCGCAAATTGCTTGCTGGTCACTGGTTGCAGCTCTTAGGATGTCACAGCACCATGAATATTCAAGCAGCAACGACTGCCGCTAATATATAACGCTATTATATGTCTTACAATAACTAAACAATCACGGTATTTACGCATTGCACGCACGCCCGGTTGGCGACAGGCTTGCCAGTTGCCACCTATCACATTGCGGGACTAGTATCTTCGGCTAATTGTGGAATGTGGATGCACAGGTTGTACCTCTACCTAGCTCTTCGGGGATACGGGCGTGAAGTTATTTTTACCTCCATTAACTTGTTATAATCTGTCACGCAGTCAACATTTCCTAATTGACTTATTTTTGGCTCATTATTAATCGCGACTTATTTGTTACTTGTTAATTATTATAATTAAAAGACAATTTTGTCTATACTTATGTGTAAAATATTCGCTTTTAACTAAATGCATATGAATACACGGTACACATACCAAAACAACATTTTTGTCTGTCTGTCTATCCGTCTGCCTGTTTGTATGTCTGTTTGTACCGGCTAATGTCTGGAACGGCTGGACCGATTTTGACGGTACTTTTACTGGCAAATAGCTGATGTAATAAAGAGTAACTTAGGCTAATTTTATTTTAGAACTAGCTGTTGCCCACGACTTCTTCCGCGCGGACTTCGTTTATTCCGCACAGCTCATCCCCCGTAGATGATAGCGTGATAATATGTAGCCAATATGTTGACCCGACCTGTTAGTAATATGAAAAATTTGAAGTAAATCCATGCAGTACTTTTTGAATTTGCCCCGGACATACATACAGACAAACAGACAAAAATTCTAAAAACTATATTTTTGGTTTCGGTATCGATTGTAGATCACGCCCCAAGTATTCTTTTAAAAAAATATTCAATGTACAGTTCTGAGTCTTCTACAATTTTATTATATGTATAGATTTTTCCCACGCGGACAAAGTCGCGGGCACAGCTAGTTAATAAATAAAAATAATATTCCTGGGCCCACAATCTATAGGATGATATATAATTTAAACGCGGGAAAACTGCAAACCCGACTACATTTTTCCCACGCGGACAAAGTCGCGGGCACAGCTAGTTAATAAATAAAAAAAATATTCCTGGGCCCACAATCTATAGGATGTTATATAATTTAAACGCGGGAAAACTGCAAACCCGACTACAGATTATTATTAAATTTCAAAACATATATGTAATTGTTACTAAATTACAAAACATAGTTTTGTTTATTTTTTATCATTTATGTATTTCCTCGTGTGTAATGATTATTGGTACAAGTATATCAAGACTACGTCTGTAACCTTTCTAACCTTAATTAAGATAATACTAAATTAACCACAGCTACATAACCAAATACAACATTGTTAAAAATATTTTGTATCATTGGTAGATCTTTCTTTTTAACTTTTTTTATATCATTAGATAGGTAACAAGCAGATGGGTCTCCTGATGGAAAGAGTCAACCATCGCCTATAGACACCAAAGATGTAATTGGTGCTTTGCTATCTTGTGGCGAGGTTTAATGTGACATGCATAAGTTTTTTTACCCTCGAAATTGAAACACGACAGTGACAAGCACTGACGCTATTGCAGCAGGACTAGGTAATGCGGTGGTACCAAACCCGGGCGAGACAATGCAGAACTCTACTACCTAGTAGCCACGATGGTAGTGACTCGCATCGCCAATCGGTCGCCTTTTACAACCTGTCTGGCAGAACGGCAATTGGTCTATTCTTCAAATGAGGCCGCATCCAACTTCCCACGACTTCCTAAAAATGAGCAGATATGACATAGATAAGATATCCTGCTCCTTCAGTCTGCCAAATCATAAAATTGCCGGCATAAAGTACATTTTCATCGAGTATATGTTTCCCGAGTATATGTTTCCCGCCGTATTCCAGACTAGGAACCCTTTTTGAAGAATCGGCCATCTACAATTCAGCCAATCAGTTCGTGACTGGTGAATGAATCAATACTATCGTGACGATTAGATGGTAGAGTTCCGCAACGTTTCGCCCGAGTATATGGCACCCACAGACCACATGAATACTAATAGACGCGTCATTGGAAAGGAAACGTGTCGCCGCACAGATGAGCAAACGCTCCTATTACTGTCGAAAATTTTATTAATTTGTAGTTAGTTATATTGTGAAAAAATATAAATAAACCATGTCTATTTATTTATTTACTTTATTTCAGGGAAATTAACAGCTAATGTAGCACAATCATGAACTTAAGTCTAGATAATATAAGCTAATTAAAATTTCCACTTTTAAAAAATAAAATGAACTAAGTAAGCAAGTTATTTCTTTAAGTTATGATAAATGATTGCTTAGTAAACAATCACTGTATATACAAACACATTAACTAAAGAATTTAGTACTCGACAACATTCTCAAATTCGTAGGTTTAGTTTCAAACAAAGCGAATCCATGCTTATTAACTAAAGAATTCAGTACTCAACAACATTCTCAAATTCGTAGGTGTAGTTTCAAACAAAGCGAATCCATGCTTATTAACTAAAGAATTCAGTACTCAACAACATTCTCAAATTCGTAGGTTTAGTTTCAAACAAATCGAATCCATGCTTATTAACTAAAGAATTCAGTACTCAACAACATTCTCAAATTCGTAGGTTTAATTTCAAACAAAGCGAATCCATGCTTATTAACTAAAGAATTCAGTACTCAACAACATTCTCAAATTCGTAGGTTTAGTTTCAAACAAATCGAATCCATGCTTATTAACTAAAGAATTCAGTACTCAACAACCTTCTCAAATTCGTAGGTTTAGTTTCAAACAAATCGAATCCATGCTTATTAACTAAAGAATTCAGTACTCAACAACATTCTCAAATTCGTAGGTTTAGTTTCAAACAAAGCGAATCCATGCTTATTAACTAAAGAATTCAGTACTCAACAATATTCTCAAATTCGTAGGTTTAGTTTCAAACAAATCGAATCCATGCTTATTAACTAAAGAATTCAGTACTCAACAACATTCTCAAATTCGTAGGTTTAGTTTCAAACAAAGCGAATCCATGCTTATTAACTAAAGAATTCAGTACTATACAACATTCTCAAATTCGTAGGTTTAGTTTCAAACAAATCGAATCCATGCTTATTAACTAAAGAATTCAGTACTCAACAACCTTCTCAAATTCGTAGGTTTAGTTTCAAACAAATCGAATCCATGCTTATTAACTAAAGAATTCAGTACTCAACAACCTTCTCAAATTCGTAGGTTTAGTTTCAAACAAATCGAATCCATTCTTACTAACTAAAGAATTCAGTACTCAACAACCTTCTCAAATTCGTAGGTTTAGTTTCAAACAAATCGAATCCATGCTTAAAAACTAATCTATATATATAAAAATCAATCCCTATTTTCCTTGGTCACGACATCACTCCTGAATGGCTGGACTAATTTCGTTCATTTTTTTTGTTGTGTTTGTAATTGTAAGGTGAAGGTTCTTATAAAAAAATATTAAGAAAATTGCGGGGAAAATTAGAAAATTTAAGAATACTTAACCACCATATAAAGTTTAATGCCATTTTGGCTGCGTGGAAGGACAATCCCGTAGTCTTATATAAATTACGTGTCACGTTGTTTGTCCGCTATGGATTCCTAATATGTAAGGCAAAACAACGTTTGTCGGGTCAGCTAGTTTATTAAAATTGTCACAAGATCTCCAAAGATAGGAGTTTTGGTTATAAACTGATCCAGTCAGTTCTGTTTCAGTACTGTGTCAGTACTATATTTATCGTACCGAATTAGATGACAAGGTTTAAAAATTGCCATTAAATGATTTTATTTCATTGATAAGTAGTATAACTCTGTGTTTCTGTATATAATTGTAAGCTGCCAAACAAAGAAATTGTCTTGAAATGCGTATCCATTTAATCTGTGATGGCACCACTGCCTAGTCTATTCCACCACAATAGCGTTAGTTGCTGTCACCGTCGTGTTCCGTTCTGGTGGATACTGTAGCAAGTAAACTTATCCATGTGGCATTACCATCCTGAAATACGAATAGCAGCGCTCTGTTAACATCTTTGGTGTCTATTGGCGAAGGTATCTCTTTTAATTAGGAACGCCCTTCACTTCTTTGTAGTCCTATCATATAAAAAGTAAAAAGCTTTTTGGAATTATTTTGACTCGTTTTGACATGTGTTTTCAAGAATTCTCGATGTAGCTGGAGTATCCAGAGCTAAACCGCTCAACCGATTTTGATTTAATTTGTCATAGAGATAGCTTAGGATCCGGAATAAAACGTAGACTAATTTTTGTGTATCAAATATCAATCCCTGAGGGGCCAAAATAGGGGTGAATGTTTGTATGAAAAACTACATATATCAATCACATGTTTATCTGTCACGGGAGAAGCTTTGCGGGTCAATTAGTAGTCTTTATTACCTCCGTGTTGGTCCGGATTCCTTAGAATAATAGGCCAACTGCTGTTCTGACAGGCAAGTCGGAAAAGGCGACCGATTTGCTATGCGAGTCACTACCATCGTAACTACTAGGTGGTAGAGTTCTGCATTGTCTCGCCTGGGTCTGGTACCACCGCCTTACCTATTCCTGCGTCAACAGCGTCAGCGCTTGTTCCTGTCGTGTTTCGGTTTGAAGGGTAAGGTAGCCGGTAAACTTATGCATGTGGCATTAGACCTCGCCACAAGATAGCAACGCACCGTTAACACTTGGTGTGTATAGGCGATGGTTGACTTTTCCCATCAGAAGAACCATCTGCTTGTTTGCTATCTTATGACACAAAAAAATTTAAAAAGACATTTATGAAAACTAGGAACGCTAGGAAATAATAAAAGTCCTTAAAACATAATTTTCAGGTCATTACTAAATAAAACATGGTAAGGGGAGTCGCCATGTTGGCACATAAACAAAGCATTTCCAGCGCCTCTATCGGTAGATAACGTAACTGTTTTACGATAATATCAATTAAGTTTAACCATTTTATGAAGTAGTCGCGCGTTTAGTTAACCATATCGACAAACGATTCTTATCATTGATCTGGGTGCTGAGTGTGAGTTTTTCTTTTCGCATTCGATCGTGAGCGCGTTTGGATTTTACTAGGAATTTGTATGTGATTTGTACAGCGCCACCTAGTGGTAAACGTGAGAAACCAGTTTACCACTAGGTGGCGCTGTACAAATCACATACAAATTCCTAGTAAACTCGAAACGCGCTCACGATCGAATGCGAAAAGAAAAACTCACACTTAGCACTTTGATCAATGAACATCATGATGTGGTCAATTAACAGTGAAATATTTCATGAAATGCCACCATTTCATGAAATTCTCGAGCATTTCATGATGTGCGCAATTTGTGACCGGGCCACGACATGCAATTATGTACGCACGTAAGAAGTTACACTTCTTGACGTAACAAGATAAAAATCTTTCTAAAAATTTTATCCTTCACGTCATCCTATGTTTGTACAGAAAACGACACTAATCTTAGATAAAAGGTAATTACTACATCGAAAGAGAGTTTTATTACAGTGCATTATTATCTCGTTAAATAAAATTTACTTAAATATCATAAAAGAGTCAAAAAGGGTTAGAGTTCTGCACTGTCTCGTCCGGGTCTGGTACCACCGCCTTACCTGTTCCTGCCGCAATAGCATCAGTGCTTGTCGCAGTCGTGTTCTAGTTTGGAGGGTAAGGTAGCCGGTAAACTTATGCATGTGGCATTAGACCTCGTCATAAGATAACAACGCACCATTAACATCTTTAGTGTCTATAGTCGATGGCTGACTCTTTCCATCAGGGAACCCATTTGCTTGTTTGCTATTTTGTGATATAAAAAAAATAAAACTGGCCAAGTGCGAGTCGGACTCGCACACGCAGAGCTCCATACCATCGTAGCAAAAAAAAATACGAAAAAACCACGTTTATTACCCCCACCCCCCTTAATAGTTTCATTTTTTTATTTTTACTATTTGTTATTATATCGGCAACGGAAATACATAATTTGTGAAAGCCTCAGCTTTCTAGCCTAGTGACAGACAGACAGACGGACAGAGAGACAGCGGAGGCTTTGTAATAGGGTCCCGTTTTACCTTTATAGGTACGGAACCCTAAAAACGTGTAAAAGCCTAAAAACCCACCTGCTTGTTGGCTATCTTGTGATATAAAAAAACCTGTAAAAGTGAGATTATCTCATTTCTCCGTCAAGAGCCGTATTAAATCGGGTCGCGCAGCTAGTATTAAATAGTCATCTGGTTTTTGTGCTGTGTATCTTGCAAGAAAATACATTAAGTATATTTAAGGTTATCATTGTCTCAATGTTGCGCTGGTGGCCAAATGATTAAAACCAAATTATCAGTAGTTATTTCTTACAACAAATGAATCATTATATACAAAAACAATAATATCTCCGTTCCAGTGACTGCGGTTTATGTAAACAGCTGCGTCTTTTCATGATAGCACTGCAAACACGCAATATGTAATTGTTTTAGACCAAATGAGAATGAAAATTATATTTTTAGCCAACTTCACAGCAAAAAGAGATATGCGATTCGGTTTAGTGTTACCAGGTGAAACATAATTATCCCAACTTATTTAGCGGCCCAAATAATGAACCCTAAAATAGTGGTCCGAAATGTTCCGAAATGGTCGTAAATGGTCAGTTATTTTCAAAAATTGGTCAATACTTTGAGACTAACTACATAGTTTAAAATTCCTGGGTTAATTTAAGGTGAGCAATTTTTAAAAATCTTTAATAACTGTACAGAAAATAATTAACAAAAGATTTGATGATGAAAATTTCTATTATACTAATTGCTAAAAACTAAATCAATTTCCGGAATACTCTAAGTTCTGACCTTTTGCATATATTTGTTCCCTACAATCTATATATATATATATATATATATATATATATATATATATATATATATATATATATATATATATATATATATATATATATATATATATATATATAAATATATATAAATATATATATATATATATATATATATACATATATATATATATATAAATCAATCCCTATTTTCCTTGGTCACGACATCACGCCTGAATGGCTAGACCAATTTCGGTATTATTTTTTTTGTTGTGTTTGTAATTGTAAAGAGAAGGTTCTTATAAAAGAAAATATTAAGAAAAATGCGCGGAAAATTATAAAATTTAAGAATACTTAACCACCATATAAAGTTTAATGCCATTTTGGCTGCGTGGAAGGACAATCCCGTAGTCTTATATAAATTACGTGTCACGTTGTTTGTCCGCTATGGATTCCTAATATGTAAGGCAAAACAACGTTTGCCGGGTCAGCTAGTACTTTATAAAAGCGGTTGTCTTAATATTACAAATAGACACCCCAATTTCATTTATTTGTATAGATGTATAGAAGATTAACAAGCTGTTGTGAAAAAATTAGGTTATTTTTAAATTAATTGATATCCATTTAAAAATCTTATAATTCCAAATTTTTAAAATGAAGGACTCGTCAGAAAAACAATCGAATGTGCAGGCCAAAAGTTTTTTCGTGTTTTTCATAAAATTATCAAGCGATTAAGCAAAAAAATAATTATTGTTATTAATAAAATATTTTTTTCTTCACCGAATTAAAATGTTCGGAGCCCATTAACTTTATTATTTAATCGATTCGAGGTTTTTCGAAGATAAAAAAGATTTGGGTCTCGTCAAAGCGAAGCTATTTAAAATAAATCAGCTTGTTATTCAAAAATCAAAAAATTGGTAAACCGGTTGACCCGGCAGGCAATCCCTGAAACTTCCACTAAATTGAGGTATTTTAAGCCCAGAAAAACAGTAACTACACCTAAGCATAGACAATTTTCAGACTACAATTAATACCTAAATTTTGTTATAAATGACAGTAAATTTCATTTTTGTAAAACTGTATATTTTGAAAAACCATGATCGTTTTGATATTTTGAATGACATTCAATGCAATTTTTGACCTATAACATGTTTTTTAGCTACATAATCTATAGGCTGAAAAATTTCGAAGTAATATCAAAAAACTTCTTTTTCAAAAGTTTTCGTTATTGATTTAATTAACCGATTTCGATCCAGTTTACGGTATTTGTTGCAGTTTTTTGGAGAGAAAATCTGATTAAATTTTTAAGTCGATCGCTGTATGAGCCTGAAAGTTATTTTAAAAATATTAAGTAAGTTTTCTGTAAACAACAAAATATTAATATTTAAAAGTTGTAACTTTTCAAAACCTGATACAATTTTGGTTCTTTAAGCTGCAATTGACGCAGTTTTTTAAGTAGTAAAATATTGCAGAAGGTTAAAAAATGATTGGTTAAAATATCTTGAAGTTATTTCGAAATACCACTTTTTTCAAAATTTTTCGTCCACGATAACTCTTGAACGGATAAACCGATTTTGATGAAACTTATGCATTGGACGCAGATTTTTGATGAAAAATGCTAAAAATTTTTACTCAGTCGTTACATTAATCTGGAAGATTTATTAAAAAATTACTGTTTCACTAAAAAAAATTCTTTGTCATACGTATTTTGTCATACATACTACTGGAAGCAGAATTAAGTAGGCCATTTTCGTAGGACCTCAAATACTTAAATTACCGTGGTGCAATAGCAATCAGGCTTAACCTGATTGTAAACGTCTCATTTCTTAGCAGTTTTTTTGCTTTATCTTTACGCTGTCTTTTGCTGTAAAGGGAGGGAAACTGGATGTATTTTCCTACTCCTCCTATACACTTCTGATTAATTTCGATGCGGGTCCCAAGACAGCTTAGCTTTTCCCCAGGGCACCCTGAGCTCGCAACTCAGAGGTTATCAGGACGGTTGCCGCTGTTGATTCTGGTTTACAGAAGTTACAGTGGCGGGAACGGGAGGTGGACCCATTGCAAACAAAATACTTAATCAAATGTGTCTATCGGATTTTAAATCTTCTACACCGCTTCTAAGGAATTTGTTTCGTCATGAGTCATCATTGATTTTTTCGTAATTTTTGAAGTGAAAACTTCTTTAGGCGCGTTGAGCGTTTTGGTAGAGGGTAAAATCCTCGGTTCGCGTCACCGACATGCTAATGATAATAGTATATCTACAGCTATGGAGAGCCAGACTAGCGCACGCGCAGTAGCCTGTGTACACGTATACACTAATACATCGACTATTTCTGACTGTATTTTATTATTTAACCCATCATATGTAACTAATAAATAAAACATAAAAAATTTCATATAATTTTTGCATATAGTTTTAATTACTCTCAACTTAATAGTTCCGTTTTCACTTCTATCGGCAGTCCCACGACTGCTACTGTTTTTTTTGTCACACGTAGTATTGCATAAATCTAAAATTAATTACATGTTTCAAATTATGTTTATAATGACATTATTTAAGTAGGTACTCTTATGTAGGTACATGTAGTATGGATATGGAACACAAATATTTTTATATATAAACACGCGAAGGAAAAACTTTGGACTCCTTTTTAAGATTATTGCGCGAACGGTGGAGGTATGAAATTGAACACAAGTAAAGTTTACATTGCGGAGAACCGCAGAAACCTAACATTTTTAAATATTATGCATTAAAAATACAATAAATTAATAAAAATAAACATTACACACACTGTATTCATGTATGACACATAATATCATACACATATCATGTCCACCATTTTCTTTACGACCAAAGTCAGTTGTCAAATTTAAAAGAGATTTTATTGTTAATCTATAGTCGAATTTCGGTCACAGGCGATCGTTAGTTATTATAGCATTATTTGAATGTCATTTGTTCTTCAATAAATCAGCTCAATTTTCTTGAACAAATATTACTTTTTTGGTGACATTAAAATTTCACACGTATGACCACTTATAATATGAAGTTGACAACAGTCAACCAACAGTCAAAAAGTGAACAAGCGCAATCCTATTCTCAGTTGGAACGCAAAAAGACTACAAAAGTACAAATACCTACCTACCTATAGCGCATTTTAATAGTCACTACACTTTAAAGATGCGCTATCTATGAATGTAAGCTGACACTACGATTATCGTGTAGTAAGCAAAAAATATTTTTTGTTACAGAGCCATCTATCATCAAGTAGAAGTACTCCAAGGAAAGTACTAGCTATGCATTTAAATTAATTGGTGAGGTATCGCAAACATTTACCCATCGATTATAAATAAAAACGCGATAGCTTCAATTTAAGGCCCTAGTTCCATAACCATAACCATAACCATATACCATAATTATGTGACAGTTTGTATGTTTGAATGTTTAGATGTTTGGAAGCTTAGATGTGTGGATGTTTGTTACTTAATCATTTAAAAATAGTACGATTTAGATGAAATTTAGCACACAAGTAGGTAGGTAGGTGGAGTAGCACATACAATATTTGTTATCCTGGAAAAATAAGTAGTTTCAGCAGGATTTACCAAAAATATTTAAAATGTAGCTGATTGGCAGATTGCAGGTACCTCTAGAATCTTTTGTTTTTTGTTTTTTTTTTTAAATTTACATTACAATCGCGCTAATGTACAAATACGCTTCTTTGTATTATTATACTAATAAATGTTTTATGTATTATATTAAATTCTTTGTATTATTACATATTAATGAATAAAATCATCCTTACTATAATAAATAAAGTTATTCTTGAAAGATAAATAATTATTATATATTTTTTGAAGATTTTACTGTTGCCTTTTATTTGTATTTACAACTTATAAAATTATTTATGATTGGGAAAATAATAAGTAAAAATGATTTCAAAAGAGTAATAATAACGAACTTTAATTAAAAGAAAGGGTTTCACTTCAATCGCGCGTAAAGATTTGACACACATACATTTTTATAGTTTTTTGTAATGTAAATTTAAATCTAATTTAAATTTTAATCAATTCAAAAAAATCAGAAGCAGTCATGAGGACTGCCGATAGAAGTAAAAATTTGAAACCATATTTACAATTACATATTTATAACTTTCATACATACATTTATACCCACTTCTTACCTTCCAGCAAATTAATAGTACTTAAAATATAATTTTAAAAAAATATTGTCAAAACGCTCAATAAATTTCCACTAAACAGCAAAAGCTGAATTTAAAGGCATACATCCTATATTGTATCCAAATAATACACTTTGAGGGGTCAAATAATATTACTTATTTGCGTTTGCTATTAATAACGTATCTATCCATAAATAAATAATTGTATTGTTATTATAAATATTATATTGGACTGATTATTGTAAATAATTATAATCTAATGTTGCTTACGTATTCTTTCTCTCCTCACCATACTAAAATGTATTTTTTACAGGAAGCATAATTTTAAACCTAGAAAACTCGAAATTTGTAAACTTAAAACCCATAATTTGTAAACTCGAAACTTGATACTTAAAAACTTGAAACTCATAATCTTCAAATTCTCGATATTGCAGCCAAAATACTATTATTTACTTTTACTTTGTAATTAAATTTTGCTCTTGAACTCAATACTAAAAATAATACTCGATTTAGTTACTAATTTATATATAAACTAGCTGTTGCCCCCGACTTCGTTCACGCGGACTTCTTTTACTCCGCACAGCTACTCCCCCGTAGGTGATAACGTGATAATATGTAGCCTATATGTTGACCCAACTTGTTAGTAATATTCATGCACAATTTGAAGTAAATCCATGCAGTACTTTTTGAGTTTACCCCGGACATATGTATGTCATAATAAAATCGCAGGAAAGTAAACGTTACTTTCCTGCGATTTTATTATATGTATAGATATAGATAATATATGCACAATTGAAATCTATAACATATTACATATTTAAATAGTTTATGAATCGTTGTTTTTTGAATTATAAAAATCAAATATGTAATGTTTTTCTATTAAGTTTATAATAACCAACGGAGGAGCACAATAATAGCTTATGGCTATTCACCAATTACAAATTAAGGTAATTAAGGTAATAGAAAATATATGGCAAGGAACTCTTCGCGCAAGTCTGATTCGCACTTAGCCGGTTTTTTTGACAAACAACTTTTATTTTCAATTCATTATTTTTAAATATTATAACGTCAAAAGCACTTCGTTTGTTTCTAATGAACTATACAAAAATGTTGACAGCATCTGCAATTGACTAATATTTCTACTTATCAATAGATGGCGCAACTACCACATAAGCTGTGATAGTTTTTAAATAATCAACTCAAAGTTAAAAATGCTAGTTTAGTTTCAGTACCTAAGAAGTTTTTAGCTCCTTATTTTTTATATTTGGAGAAAACGTTCAGTAGGACGTTACATTTCGCAACACTAAATACCAAAATCCGACATTGTCTATTTTCTAGTAAAATATTTCAATAATAATAAAGGCAGGTACTTAAATATCTATCTACATTATGGTGGTCTATAATATTTACAAACATTTAGGTCAAACTGCAAAATATACACAGATAGGTATCTCATTACTATTATCTTATTAAAAGGCCGCCCCATAGTTAGACCTAGAGATAGCTTACCTACATAGCGAAGAAAACTCCCAGACATTTCGGTACATAGGTACCTACTATTTACGAGTAGGTCCCTAGGTAGGTACATACTTAATGATGTTTGTATGATTGATGACTAATGAGCTATTTAGGTATATTGTAAAGAATTAGCTAGCTATTTATGGGTTTGTGTGGGTGTTTAATAAACAATATCTGGTTGACCGAGATTTGCTCGGTTTTTCACATACCCATATCTTAGGAACCGAGCTTTTCTTGGACCTGGAACCTTGATAAATCGATTCCTTGACCCGAAAAACCCCTAATTTGTGACTTTCATAAAAATCGTTGGAGCCGATTCCAAGATTCCAATTATATAGGTATATACAAGAATTGCTCGTTTAAAGGTATTAGATATTAGGTAGGTAGTAACTGTATAGGTATTTATCAATTGAAAAAGACCTATAGGTACTACTGTCCAACCTAAACAATATTATGCGGCTAGTTCCAGCTATTTTATCTATAGTGCAATTATTTGTTTAGTAACAAATTATTATTTAATTTAATAAGATTTAAATTATATCCGATATTGCATCTGCACCTACCGAATGCCTGGTTATTTTAGAATTAGTGCTAACAGTTTGGAAAATACAAGGCAGATTTGTGCAAAGTTAATTATGCGTACATACCTACTTACTTATCTTAATCAATACACTCAAGAAATTAGGGAAAAGATATTTATACTGAAATTAGTAGGTATGTCACGTGTTAGGAAAATTGAACTAAGCAGTTACAAACAAGCTTTCAATTCACGTAGGTAAGTAGGTACCTGCCTACCAGAAATCTAATACATATCTCGCTCAAATATGAATTATTTTACCCTCAAAACAAAAATGTTGTTCTATAGAAATGTCGTGGGCTATTTTTATAAATATGCCTCTAACTAAGCCTAAATGATTCTATCAATTCGACCTGCAAGTGTGTTAAAGTGTCGAGATAAAAAAAAATATTTAGGTTTTTTATATCATTAAGCATTAGATATCGCCTATAATTACAAAGATATTAATAATTCGATGCTATCCGTATAGCGGAATTGTAGTGCCATATTTTAATGTATCATTAGATAGCAAACAAGAAGATGGCTCTCCTGATCGAAAGAGAAACCATCGCCTATAGACACCAAAGATGTTAATATTGCATTGCTATTCGTATAGCGAGATGGCAATGCTACATGCACAAGTATACCGGCTACCCTACCTTCCAAAACGGAAAACTACAATGGCAAGCCCTGACGCTATTGCGTTAGTTTTCGTTTGAATTGTATCTTAATGTAAACCATGGCTTATTTTTGTTACCAAATATTCGACGGTTTTATCACTAAATAAATATGTACAGAGGTCAAACTCATTTATGTACCTCACTTTTCATACCTACGCTCCGCGATCGCGCTAGGGCTATCATCAACTTTAGCTTATGCACAAAATCTGGTCTGGAGTTGTCTATGTGTGCGTTGCTCAAACGACTATTGTATGTAGATTGACTTCTGTACCTATTTGTTTTAGTGTTACTGATCCAAATTTTTTTCGTTAAGTGTTAATTCTGTCATCAAAATTAAAGTTAATCTTTTTGCTCTTTACTTATATATTCTTCATCACTACTTTCACTACTTGCATTACTAGGTAGTTGTTAGAACCATTATATATAAAAAATACGTCTTACGTCATTATATCGTATAACAAATAATCTTCTTTACTTATTAGGTTGAAGCACTAACCGTAAAATTCTGACATAAGATGACTCCACCTCTTAGAGTTGTAATAAAATTTATAAAATATGAAAACTTGTAATTACAATTACGTGTGTGTTCAATAAAACAGTTTACCACGTTAATATTAAAAACTAGCAATACCTGTGCGAATAATTCGCACTAAATAATTTTATTAATATAAGTTGATTTGAAATTGAACAAAAAAATTGCCGACCGTCACGGAATTGCCGACCGTCAATCATGTTATTTCAAAATTAAAGCTGTCAGATGGCAGCATTGCTGTATTATGTCTTAATATATGTATATAATTTTAATTTTAATAATTTATAAAAACAAAAGCACTAATAGTTTTTTAAGTTGTTGACGCCGGTAGAGCAAGCAATTATCTATAAAATGATATAGAATTTATTTGGAGTAATTGTGACGTTTTCTCTAAAAAGGGAGGCAAACATCTTAACCTTAGCGTATTAATATATATTATAAAGACTTTATTCTAATCCATATCAACTTATCTAAATTCTATTATCTTATCAATTTTATTTTATATTTTAATTTAAATTTTTAATTTTTTACCTTGAGACATATGAAATTCTGTAATTCAATTATCAAACTTAAGCGCTATGAATAAAAATCTATACATATTATTCCATATGGTTATCCAAAAAACAGGCAACGCCTACTTTGGGAACCTCTGATATATTCTTACAGTAAATCAATATTGTTACTAACATATAATACAAATAGTTATCAATCAAACATTGCTTACATCTAACTAATGTAAATGATATCCAAGATTGATCGAAATTGAAGTGATTTATTGTGTAATTTTAAAATCTGTTTATAATAAATAAATTATTATTATATAATAAGAATAATACCTACTACCTGAAAAAAGATTTATTGAACAGAAATATGTAAAATTGCATGTTTAATTTTACACCTTGGTACCGTAGTAAGTTCTATCCTTTACTAAACAGAAACTTATATATTAGAATCCTATAAGTAATACAATTACAATTTATAACGTTTATCGAAGTCCCTGGTTATGTTTTAAATTCAACACAGACATCACGTGGACGGAATTCTGTAGAAGTTTCTGTCATGTTATTTTCGCAATAAACGCGCACGCTAAAAATAGTTTGATACATTGTTTATAAATACACCGGTTGGTGGACTATCGCGTCGCGGTTTCCACCGCACAGCTACTTCATTGAAATTGCACATTAACTTACGATTATAATACGACTCACAATTCACAAACTCACAAACACTTTCACCTTTTTCTTTTTATATTTTTTTTTATCATAAGATAGCAAACAAGCAGATGGGCCTCTGATGGAAAGAGTCAACGATCGCCTATAGACACCAAAGATGTTAATGGTGCGTTGCTATCTTGTGGCGAGGTCTAATGCCACATGCATAAGTTTACCGGTTACCTTACCCTCCAAACCGGAACACGACAGTGACAAGCACTGACGCTATTGCCAGACCCGGTCGAGCCGTTGCAGAACTCTACCATCTAGTAAATTATAGAACTGCAACGAAAAGACAAATCTCCTGATGAAAAAAGACAATCATCGCCTACGGAGTACGGACAACAACTAATATACAATAATAAATTAATGGTGTTATGTTGGCCACATATACCTATAAGACTACCAACTACCTTACCCTCCAAACCGGAGCACAAGAGTGACGAACATTAACGCTATTGTGGCAGGAATAAGTGAGGCAGTGACACTGAACTTGGACGGAACGTTGCAGAATTCTGAACTCTAGTAGTAACGATAGTAGTGAAACGTATTTTACGAACTCTCGGCAGAATGGCAATGATCTGGTCTTCAAAGGGAGCCCGTGCCAACACCGGTAAAAATATATCGAGTATTATGTTTTCTTTTATATGGCATCAAATCATGTTTTATCAAAATATACATTTTAGGCACTTTTGAGAGGTCATCGATAAAGTATTTCATACAAAGTTTCGAACTCTATTTCAGCCACTTAGGAGAAGATCTTTTAAAAGAGGTTGTTAGTCTATGTTTCAACTGGTGTTTTCAACTATTCCACGCCATGTTTCATGAAAATCAGTTGAGCGTTAGCCGACTAAGCGTATCTAACAAATTCAATTTCGCATTTAACCCTTAAAAGATGTAGCTGAACAACTCAGCAGACTTATTTTTTATCTACTTTTATATTTAACTAACTGTGCCTGCGGCTTCGTTCACATGAAAGTATTTCTAAAAGTAGCCTAAGTTACTGCTTACTACCGTGGCTTAAAATATAGACTGTCCTGGGGTTTAACCCACAAAGTTCCCGTTTCTATGGGTTTTTCTGAGACAACTTAAGTACACAGCTCAAAATAGGGTATTTATGGATAACTTTGACACACTTTGCAGTTTACGCATAAAATCTGAGAGAATTTCACACTTCACTACAATTAAAACATTACTGGTCTAGTGGTCCGGCGATGGCGTTGACCACATGAGGTTCCGGGTTTGATTCCCGTGTCGGGCAATTTAAAAAATGTGTTTTTACAGATTTCTGATAAAAACAATGTTGCCCGGGATTGGAAAGTGTCCAGTTGGCGATAGGCTTGCCACCTATCACATTTGTGGGAGCAAGTATCTTTGGCTAATCGTAGGTGCACTTGTTGTACCTCTGCCAAACCCTTCGGGGATATGGGCGTGAAGATACTTTTTGAAACACTACATAAACACAAATCGTAGTAGCAGAAAGTAAGCAAACTAAGATTTAAACGATGTCTACGTCGGATACAGTCCACGAATTACTTTAAAATATATTGTTTTTTTTTCTATACAAATCACACCATAGCGTTGTGCGATACGAATCAGTGTTGTCAACATGGATAAAATCAAAGAACAAAAAAAGAGAGTATTATACTCTCATACTTTAATTTATGACATGGATTTTTGTAAAATACTTAAGTTAGATTAATAGAGATAGACAATTGATAGAAAATTCATAAGATGCTAAAAAAGTATACATTATTTTAGTCTCCTAAACAGCACTGTTCATTTAATGTATACAAGAGTAGGTACCTATATACTAGCGTGAGCGTGATAAGGTTCCAATGTAGGTACCACATCTTCCCACAGCTCATTTTTATTATTAAAAATATTTTACGTAATTATTATATTATAATTTTAAATATCATTTTCTTATTATTATTAGTAGGTACATTTTTAAAAGCGGAGTTAAGTTAAAAATATTTCACTACGAAAAATAAACACTTAGATACAAACACATTCTACTAATTTAACGGAAAATATCGAATGGCAATATTTTGTTTACTGCATAAAAAGAATATTAATTATTCAGACAGATTACTTCCTTTTAAATTAATACTAGCTGACTTTGTCCGCGTGGGATTTTTTAAAAAAGTTAGGCTAAGTTACTCCTTATTACATCTGCTATCTACCAGTGTAAGTCCCGTCAAAATCGGTCCAGCCGTTCCAGAGACTAGCCGGAACAAACAGACAGATGGACAGACAGACAGACAAAAATTGTAAAAATTTTGATATATGTACCGTGTCGGTCCAGCCGTTCCAGAGACTAGCCGGAACAAACAGACAGATGGACAGACAGACAGACAAAAATCGTAAAAATTTTGGTGTATGTACCGTGTATACATCCATATGCATTTAGTTAAAACTGGTTATTTTGGTATTACAAACAGACTCCAAATTTATTTATTTTTTATAGATATAAACCTGGGAGATAAGACTAAGGTTTTTAATTTTAAAAAGTACTTAACATAAAAAAACCATGAATACCATGAATATAATTGATATTTCAAGACGCTAAAGAAAATAACGCAAAATTTTGCGACATTTGTACCTTACATATTGGAAATAAAGTAAATTATACTTAAAAGCTTAAAATTATGACGTGTCGCTTCTTCTCGACTCTGCCTCAATCAGAGTTGACCCGTAGTACATATCAGTTCCATGATTGACCCAATAAAATGGTCACTGACGTTGTCAGAGTCGAAATGCCACCTTTTTGCGTTGTTATAGAAGAGCCACATATACCTAACTAGTAGCCACGATGGTAATCAAACCTGTAACCCGTTTTTAAAAGACACTAGCAGAGAAAGGTAGTCTACAATAGTCTACAACTGGGGCTGCCAACCCTTATACATAAAAATATGTGATAAACCAAGATTATACATTCCAGTCGTGGGTTTTGCCCGTACCTGTATGGGTGTATAAATACGGAATGTCAAAAATGGGAGACTAGCCAATAAATGCGGGACTAGAACAAAAAATACGATAATATGACAAAAAAGGAGAGACTAGACAAATAACTGAGGGACTTCCTACAAATTGACAAAATAAGTTTTTCGCTTTAGCAATTTAATTGTTTATATCATTAGATAGCAAACAAGCAGATGGCTCTCTTGATGGAAAGAGAAACCATCGTCTATAGACATCAAAGATGTTAATAGTGCATTTATATTCATGCCCCTGAATGGTAATGCCACATGCATAAGTCTTCACTTATCCTCCGACCCGGCTATCCTATCCTCCTCCTAAAAGCGGGACAGCTTGCGTCCTGCAAACATGCATCACGGGATGCATTATGACGCCGCGCCGCGCCGGGCCGTGTAAACGGGACGTCCTTCGCCTCACAAGGGACGGTTAGAAACCCTAGCTATGACAGAAATAACAAACCCGAGGTGTGCTCAGCCAAAATCGAATGTAAAAGCAGATTGATGAGCCTAAAAGTCCATCGAGAATATAACATCAGCCGGAATTATCAAATTTATTTTTAAAAAGCCTATATTAGAATTCAACTGACAATTTTTAAAATCAAACACATTAAAAAATAGAATATACTTAGAAGTCATGAAACTAATTATTATACAAACTTGTATTCATACATTACACATATATACATTTTCGTATTTTTTAAATTAAGTAAAGATTTTTCTACTCTTCCATTACGTTATTACTTTTTTATTTATGACCTACCAAATAAGTTAGAATACTATCGAATAGGTAAAACGCAAAATATTAAGCAAGCTGTTGTATAAAATGCTAGAAAAAGGGAAGTAGGTATTTATTACTATAGTCGAAACTTATAATACATACAAGTCTGTATAAACAAGATAATCTTAGTATCCTCCAAAAAAAGAGCAAAAAAAAAACAAGTAACTAACTTTAACATGAAATCGATAGACTATAAATATTTTGCTTTTTTATTATAAACAAAGCCGGTTCCTCTTTAAGTTAAAATCAAATAATCTACATGATAAGAGAAACACAGTGTTGGTCCGGACTCCTCTGAAGAATAAGACAACTGCCTTCTGCCAAGCATATCGTAAAATAAATAAATAAATAAACCATCGTGGCTACTAGGTAGTAGAGTTCAGATTATTTATGTATAGAGTTCTCAGTTCTGTATTGTCTCGCCCGGGTATGGTACCACCGCCTAACCTATTCCTGTTGCAATAGCATCAGTGCTTGACAGTGACACAAGGATTTATAACGTTATAATTTCGATATTTTTGCTGTTTCGTGATTGGTTCGCTGCGTTTCATGCTGTTTCGTGATTGGTTCGCCAACTAGCGCTAGAAGACAACGTCATAATATCATATAGTATATACCATAACCAATCACAATGACGCAAGTATATCGAAATTACAACGTTTTAAATCCTTGCAGTGACAAGAACTGACGCTATTGCGCGTCAGTTCTTGTCACCAGTCACCGTCGTGTTCCAGTTTGAAGGATAAGGTACCTGGTAAGTGGTAAACTTATGCACGTGGCATTATACCTCGTCACAAGATAGCAACGCACAATTAACATCTGGTGTCAATAGGTGATGGTTGACTATTTCCATCGGAAGACCCATCTGCTTGTTTGCTATCTTATAAAGAAAAAAAATACCTATTATTATCTTGCCGGTATATTGTGACGTAAATGGCTTAAAATAATATGTATTAGATAATATTTGCTCCCAAGTATAAAAGAAATTCCTTATTGGTTTATAAATGACCAATTATTTTGAAAAATACAGCCGCATTCACACTGTCCTCTTTATTGGGAAGTCGAAAAAAAAAGCAAAAACAACAGTAAAATTAAAAATAAATTTATTATACAGATTTACAATTCAGTCTTTAAAAAAAAACAAAGAACAGGAATATTATAATTTACAAATCCTTTGAAACGATAATACAAAATAACATTATGTGCTCTGTACCGCAACCGGCCATAGCAGTAAAATACCTACAATTTTACTATAATTTGACTCAGGTTATTATTTTAATGCACTAAAGGCGACGAAATTTAAATATGGAATATACCTACTTAGTGGAACAAAATTGCTTGAACTGATTCAAAATTCACGTATAGGTATTTTAAATTCGACCCGTTACGATTTATTAGTTTTGCTAGACATAAATGTCTAGAAAGTATTAGGGTTTTTGTGATCCAAAGGTCACAAAAACTCTAAATACTATGCAGATTTATTAAGATGCGATGACAAAATATAAATACATTAAAATACAGCCACAAGTGTCATGTTATACCTCAGTAATCTACACAATTTTGTCGTGATAAGTTATGAATGATAAACCGAACTGCAGCAGTGCTATTAAAAATTACAAATAATATTGTTATACTAATGGTTACATGCTACATGTTTTTAATTTTACTTGTCAGTAAATAAAGTTAACAAGAAGTTTTAAAACTAAAGCGGACCAAAAAGTATGAAAATTAGGGAAGGCATTTTTTACGACTTTGTTAATGAATCACAAGAATTAGAACTTGAATATCTTAAAACTAGAATCCGCAAAAAACCCTTTATATTGTCCAATTTTACTTCTTTCACTTCAAGAAATTGTGTAAAAATGTTTGAAAACGTTTTTGTAGATTATTGTAAATATTATTAAATTACAATACATAGAAAAAATAACTTTAAAAATGCAATATATATTATAGGCAAACTAATCCGATTCGTAATTTAAAAAATACTGAGTAATTTACAGAGTATGTACACAATTTGTCCAATTTTACTTCTTTCACTTCAAGAAATTGTGTAAAAATGTTTGAAAACGTTTTTGTAGATTATTGTAAATATTATTAAATTACAATACATAGAAAAAATAACTTTAAAAATGCAATATATATTATAGGCAAACTAATCCGATTCGTAATTTAAAAAATACTGAGTAATTTACAGAGTATGTACACAATATTATTTAATATAAATCGTTATAATATTCGCTTACTTTGTATGATTAATTATGGCAATATTCACTTCACTCCGTTTTATCTCCATTAGCAGACCCTATTTGCTTCTTCACCGGTCCAGTGTGTGTTATTGGCACAATACGTTCTCCTGTGGAAGGCAATGGTAACACTTTTGGCGCGGTGACTGTTAAAACACCATCAGAAGATAATTTCGATACGACGGTATCTGGCAAGCAGCCTTGTGGCAAAGCATACCTTCTTACAAACTGCCTTGATATATATCCATGTTCATCTTGCTTTTCTTCATGTTTTCCTTCGACGGTAACAAATCCATCAACTACTTTGACTGAAATTTCTTCCGGTGCAAAGTGCTGGACGTCCACGTTTATTTGAAATTTTTCAGAGTCTGAGGATATTTTGGTGTCTCTTAATGCCATATGGTTCATCGCTGAAGACAGCTGCTCCATTTGCCGGAACATATTTTCCCAGGGTTGGAAAACATTCCTCCATGGACTGATCGGCTGTGGCACCAAATGATTGAAAGGTTGGAAGAAATCTGGTCCAAACATCTCACGATCCATTACACGGAACGGCCTCTCATTAAAAAGGTAAGGAATTAGCGACATTGTTCAAATTTCAAGGTAACACACTCGCGTAAACAACTGTCAAATTGTTACGACAATCGATTTATTAAAAACTGACGCACGCAACCGCCGGCTTCCTTTATATATCTATTGCTCTGCCACCTATCGATTGTAATATGAACTTTCGCGAAAGAGAATTCTCGAGAAAGGTTTCGATGCAACGTGAACTTCTAGAAAGTTTAGTTGCAAGTTTATTTACCTGCCATCTATCGACGAGTAGTTATACTACACTATTCTTAATCTAACACACTTTAGTAGGTACTTTAAAAAAAAATATATTATCGCAAATACATAATAAACAAATTTTTGGTTAAATGTTTCAATTAAATGAAACATTATTGTTTAAAAATATAATTTTACTGTTTTACTTTTACAACTTTACTAGTGCCATCTATTGTCAAATAGAGAAAGTTGTAGATCCTGTACAAGATATAAAATCTGTAACATTCCAGAGAGATTCAGAAGTCTGTAACATTCTAGAAATTTATTATATGATAGTAGTTAGTACTTAGTACATAGTAACATAATATCAGATGTACTGAATCCTTGATAAGATTAGTAATTTTTGTATTGTTTACTTCTCCGATGAATTTATTTAGAGGTACTTAATACAAATTACCTGAGCATTTCTCAAAAATTTTGACCATGGTCTTAAAAATCGTCTAAAATTTAAATTTAAATTTAATATTTAGGAGATTTTGTGCTTAATAAAGCTGGCTAACCTTATTCAGAATCTAAATTCCTGTATAATTTTTTGGGTTATTTGGGTTTTATAGAAAAACTTATAAAATATTAGCTGAGAGCAAAATAAGTTGGTTCTTATTTTGTTACATAGAATGTGTGAAAACTGTGAAGAAATCCGCAAATTTAATTATAAATTTATGTTTAACTGTATAGATCATAAGCTAAACAACATTGTCAAAAAAAAAACAGTAGCAGTCGTGGGACTGCCGATAGAAGTGAAAACGGAACTATTAAGTTGAGAGTAATTAAAACTATATGCAAAACATAGCTATAGATATACTATTATCATTAGCATGTCGGTGACGCGAACCGAGGATTTTACCCTCTACCAAAACGCTCAACGCGCCTAAAGAAGTTTTCACTTCAAAATTAATATAACCGAAATAAAGTTATTGTTTTTTTGGCAATACAACTAGATTTTGTTTGTTTTGTTATTAACGAAATTATCATTAGAGCACTTTCTAATGACAATTTCGTTTTCCTATGTAAAAAAGGAGAATGCTAAAGTTCCTATTTATTGAAAAAAAATATCTAAGTATATTAATCTTTTTGAAGTGAAAACTTCTTTAGGCGCGTTGAGCGTTTTGGTAGAGGGTAAAATCCTCGGTTCGCGTCACCGACATGCTAATGATAATAGTATATCTATAGCTATGTTTTGCATATAGTTTTAATTACTCTCAACTTAATAGTTCCGTTTTCACTTCTATCGGCAGTCCCACGACTGCTACTGTTTTTTAATCAAACATTTTTGGCGTTTAAATTTAAATAAAAAAGATATAGAACATACATTATCCAGCATTGCTTTAGGACAGGTAACAAAACAAGAAGCATCAAACATTTTTGGCGTTTAAATTTAAATAAATAAAAAAGATATAGAACATATATTATCCAGCATTACTTTGAGACAGTAACAAAACAAGAAGCGTTAGAAGAAGAACAATGTAAGGCTTAGTATACACACTTAACTCGCTGTCCTAAAATGGAAAGGAAAGTAGTAAAAATTAACACAAAACGAATAATATATTTTTCAAAACTAAACATTCATTTCTTTGGAAGCACAGGCTTAACATAATTAAAAACTTATTACTCTAATTAATTAACAATTATCACACATATTATACCTACCTTAATTTTCTTTGGCTGGATCAAAATTTTCTTATTGCTGGGGCCGTACATGTGTCTATCGTTTCGAAGTTATATGCGCGTTAAGGCACACGCAGTCCGTACATACATATATTGTAGACATGGCTTTAAAAATCCTTTTTTGTTACCCCGTATCCCGATTATACGTTACAACGCGGAAGTACATAACACGAAGTAACGAAATGTAGCTTTTAGATATTAAAATATATATATCGGTCATTGACGTGTATAATATTACCACTCAATGATATCGGTTAAAATTCAACAGGTGTATAAAATTATCTATTAATTATTTTCAACAAAAATATCAGGATCGTACAACTTATCTGGACACAGTGTAACAAAATCCAGAAAGAATTTGTGGTAGTAGGCAAGGCACAGTGCAGTGCTATCGAGGCTGTTGTTGAGACCAAAATGACATGACAAAAAACAAAATTGCAGCGTGAATTGTCCTCAGAATTCGTTGCCAAGTCTAAAAACTGAATAATATGGGGGTTTAAAAATCTTTTGATTACAAAATTCGGTAACAAAATAAGAATTCTGTTTTGGAACTTTTTATAGGTCAGGATTATTTTTCTAAATAATCTTATCCCATAAACTTATTATAACTATAACTCAAATTACTATAACTCAATATAATATGTATTTTGAGAACATGGATAAGACTCACCGATGGTCCGGACAAAAAGAAGACCGCAGCGGAACAATTTCTTTCTTGGGGTCTTTTTTTTTGCAAGATAATAGCAAATTTAACTAATTTCACCTTTTGAAACAAATATTTACGTTATATCTGAGTCTATAAGGTCTCGCCATCTCTTTTTAAAATTCAAATTAAAATATTCTTTATTTCGTAGGTAATTTATACACTTGAAAAAGTCGTTTGTACATTATATTACACATTATTCTGCCTTTCACTTCAGTTTTAAAACAAAATTTATATTTTACACTTACGACAATCATAAACAATAATAATAACATATTTAGATAAAAGTGGTTACGTAAAGAGTACCGACGTCTGAGAAATTTTCCTCGTTTATGGGGAGAACACAAAACAATAGTTATATTATTAAACTAGTTGTTGCCAGCGACTTCGTCCGCGCGGACTTCGTTTACTCCGCACTGCTCCTCCCCCGTAGGTGATAGCGTGATAATATGTAGCCTATATGTTGACCCGACCTGTTAGTAATATTCATGTAAAATTTGAAGTAAATCCATTCAGTACTTTTTGAGTTTACCCCCATACAGACAAACAGACATACATACAGACAAACAGACAAAAATTCTAAAAACTATATTTTTTGCTTCGATATCGATTTTAGATCACGCCCCAAGTATTCTTTTTTTAAAAAAAAATATTCAATGTACAATTTTGACTTTCCTACGATTTTATTATATGTATAGATATGTTAGGTTTTTATTTAATAAAGCAGGATTTTGCCCGACATCGTTGTTGTGCGAATTAAAATGATTTACTCTGGTAACACAGAGCTTGCACGAAAACAACAATGGCGGGTAAGACGGGTTGAAAACTCGGAGAGTCAGTCTCCTGCATCGGTCAGGGTAACACACATTGGCCTCCGTTTATAAGTACGATAATATTTAAATAATTCAGAACGTGCATAAGCAATTTAAGGTACATGTATTTGTTAATTTATATTATTATATTATATTATATTTCGTTATTTCATCATGATAATTTAAAGATAGAATGTTTGTAAAATAAAATATAAAATTGTAAGAACCGATTACGTTTGTTTTAATTAGATTAATATTTAATACAAGGGCGGAATCTGGCCATTGCCCATTGGTATTCTCTCATGCACCACTTTAATTGTCAAATGTAGGGTATTTATTACATTTCAGAAGTGGTCTACCCACAGTTTACACAAATCAAAGGTTACATTATATAACTAGATTATCAAATATTAATTAGTGACATTCTCTCATATCGATATTCTATATTTCGTGAATCTCATGTCATATAACATGTTTTTTTGGTTAATAAAAAGTAGACTTATTATAATTTTTGCACACTGGCATTACCGGTAGACTATTTCAAAATACGTAACACCTTTGTAACCGATTTTTATATATATAAAAAAAAAAAAAGAAATTCTATTCTTCTATATTTTAAAGTACCAAATATTACTTTAAAATCGATATAATTTAACAGTTAATTTAAAAAAAAAAAGAACGTTGTTAGATATGTAGGTACGAAGAATATACTATGCTTTGTCGTTTTAAGTTTCAGATAATTTAAATACTTGAAAAATCACTCGTAACACTGGAGCGGTCACGTGGTAACGAGTGAAAGAAATAATAAGTGCCTTGCCGTCAACGAAGCCCGTCTTCCTCGTGTAAGCAGAACGTCTTTTACTACGGATGACCGAGTATGAGTGGAGTTTGATACGACAGGTAACACTACTTTGCAAATTCACCAGGAAACGAACTTACTTTGATACTTCAGCAAAGAGGATTATTAGGAAACATAATTGGATTTCCCAACAAGATGGCTGTGAAGCTGTGAACTGTTAGGCAATTCGTCACCGCGCAGTATCCGTTTTTATGACCACCGCATATATTACGGTTGATTTAAGATATTACATGAATGTTTTATTTAAAATTAAGATGCTCCGTAGATTGGCATAATTTAATACAGAAGACAAAAACAGCTGCTGGAGGGTTAAATAAATGTGAAAATCATGCATTACGTGTTAGTGCCGTTTTTTTTGTGATGGAGTAGATGACGATTCTGGTTATATCTGGAAATTCATTCGTCTTACGATATTATATAAAAAAAAAAATAAGTAATGGAAACAAATGTTCTTTTAGTAACAACTTCACTAAAAAAAAAAAATTACTTGGCTGAGCCTAGAATAATCGGATTTATTGTTAAATATTCCTGTTTACCTTTGTATAGGGTAATAATTATAGTAGTCAATTTTAAGTGCTGCTATAAAAATGATTTAAAAAAAAAAAGGGTACCTTGGAATATCGGTTTAGTGATGTCGCATATTACATTGAAGGTATATATAGTTTAAGGGGTAAAAACTAAATTTTTTTGAATATTGTAACTGGCTGAAGCACACCTGTGCAATAGTTATATTTTTTCGTCTGCCCTAATGACTTACTACCTGTAAACTCTATTACACATAAATAAATTTTACTACATAGGTACTGAGTACGTGGGTGATTGGCAAGTACATTTTAGAATCTATAGGTTCCAATGTATCATGTGTACTGATTTTAGTCCTGGGCCTGACGTGGTATTATTTACAGCCCAGTCTGGGTTCGGCTCAAGAGTATAAATGTTCAGTTGACTGATTAATTTATTTTTAAGTCTACTACAATATCTAAGTCAGTGTAGCTATCTTTATGAGCCAGATTCAAAATTTGATACAATCGGTGATGTTTACATAAGATAAAGAAAATTTTGAAATAATAGTACAGACAAATTTGACTTTTGACTTATTAAAATATTGTTATTTTAGTTACAAAATATATATTTCTTTTAAGGTTGATTAGTTGAGTGATAATTCTAATATTTGAAATTACTGACAGAAAACTATAATTATTATCATAAGTAGGTTCTCTGCGCACCGCATTTTAAATATTTGTCTTAAAAACAATTTCACCCGTGATTCAATTAGTACGAAATTAGGTCACAATGCATACAATGTTTTTGGCAATTATACGTCTCGTTGAATTCTTGGAAGACTTATAGGAAATTGCACAACTTTATGTTGTCTTCTTAATAATTATGAAAAGGAATGGCACGAGTGGATGAGCTATTTGCAAAACAAATTATCTGAGCTACTATTGCCTATGTATGACCCAGCGGTACAAATTGAACTATTTGTAGATGGGAGTAAACTATATATATATATAATGATGGTATATTGCCCCTGAGATGGTGTGGTTTAAAGCCTTGCCATCTAGTAGTTTTCTTTAGTGTTAAACATCGTAAGAATATATATGAAAAATATAGGTTTTTATTTGTAGGCATTGGCAGTTAATTGTTTTACTAAACCCAAAATACAGAGTATATGTGCTGGACCTACTGTATAGAATTAAAACTGATTGCAATATTCTGTTTTCAACATTTATCCATACTGAATTAGTCTCTCGTATAACAAGATGGTATGGCAGCCTGTTGTTATAAATGTCTGTGTAGTACATGATATCAAGTGGAAGTAAAAATATCTCACGTGAACTCCCAAGTACCCAGTATACTAATTATATTATAGACTAGCTGACCCGGCAAACGTTGTTTTGTTTTTTTTTACTACTATTCTATTTTTTTTATGTATATTTTCTCACCTTTTAAACCTTTCCTGGACTTCAACGATTAATTCAAAACCAAAATTAGCCAAATTGGTTCAGCCGTTTTCGAGTTTTAGCGAGACTAACGAACAGGAATTGATTTTTATATATTAGTTCGAACAATCTTCACCAATTAATTCATTGCAAACTAAATTTTTTTTTTGGGCGGCGTTTCGAAATGCATAGTATTTAGGAAACCTCATGTCTTTCAGACGATATCAAGAATAGGAGATAGAAATAATAATTAAATCTATTATGTAATAGATAACATAACTTATATTAGGCTCAACGATTGTATAAAGTAAATTGTATAAAGTGTAAATAAAGCTGTATAGGAAGGAAAAATTTCGTCGGATGAAATATAAAAAAAGGGACTTTCAAAAATACGGGCACTATTAAATTTAAGTCATCGGGAACATAATATATCTCTGTAGTAAAATGCTTAACTGGTTACAAATTTGGTATATGTATAAGTACTGTGAATTAATCTCTCGCTGTCCCACTATTTTAAATTTCGGTAGTGCAAAGTCCAAGTAACGATGAAGGGAAATCGGATTCATCAGGTATGAACAGCACTAATTAGATTATCGGTAAGACCCTTCGGATGCAATATGAGTTATTCAATTGGTCGATGCGATCTTTTGCACTATATCTGAAGAAAATTAGAGAATACCAACTTAACTGTCATAAGGTAATAGGTTTACAACGATATAAGTTTGCAATTTGCATATCAATGCATCCGATTAAACACATGGAACTTTACAATTGAGATAGCAGTTTTTCCTCCTCGCTTTAGCGAGAGAGATCTAATGGAAATCACGAAAATTATGTTCCGTTAGAGTGGCAAGAATAAAAGGGACTTTTATACTTCACATAAAATTCTTTCAAATGTTACTAGATAATGAACCAATATGATATGATAAAATTAGTGAAAAAGGCGGGGTTTTCACGTAACTCGCAATGCGAAATTATCGTAATTGTTTAGTTGTTGCAAGTGACATAACAGCCTTGTACATTAGTGGCAGTTTTTGCCGCATGATTAGTTTTGGTGCTGTGACACTGCAAAAGTGCATCTAGTGACCAGTAAGCAATTAGCGACGTTTTAGATGATTTTTTTTCGTTACGCTTAAAGGTCATTGCTAATCGCTGGCGAATTGCAAACGTTAGGTGATACGCCAGCGGTTGATTACTAATTCAATAAAAAAAGAAAACATAGCGAAAGTATAAGGGTTCCTAGTTTACTTCGGAACCCTAAAGAGGGTAATTTAATATTTATTTACTTTGTTTTGAATTCATAGTAACATTCCAATATAAGAATTAATGGATTTTATTGGTTCCACGTATATATAAAAATACTTCAATGGGAGAAATGGTCGTGATTCAGGGCGAACACGATTATTATGATAACATTTAAGATATTTTGGTTACAGTGGTGAAAAACGGGAGGTTCACTACAATATTATGGAATTACTGATATGTATTACACTATGGTTTCGGTTGTGAAAAATGATTTGCATCAAAACCATAGACAGAGGATTAGAGATATTGTTGTGAGTCGGAAGCCACAATAATATTATAATTGAAGAATGTACGATAGTTACGGTAGTAAAACCCAGGAGGGTTATAGCAGTGTTAGGGATGGATGGATAGATTATTTTATTTAAAGACTAGCTGTTGCCAGCGATTTAGTCCGCGCGGACTTCGTTTACTCCGCACAGCCTCACTCCCGTAGGTGATAGCGTGATATGTAACCTATATGTTGATCCGTCCTATTAGTAATATTCATGCAAAATTTGAAGTAAATCCATGCAGTACTTTTGAGTTTACCCTGGACATACATACAGACAAACAGACAAAAATTCTAAAAACTATATTTTTGGCTTCTATGTCGATTGTAGATCACGCCCCAAGTCTTTTAAAAAAAAATATTCAATGTACAGTTTTAATTTTCTTACGCTTTTATTATATGTATAGATTATCGATATGTATGATACTACATATTGTTTTGGTTGTCAAAAAGAAACTCGCCACTAACAAAAAAACGGTCGTGGGTCGGTAGAGTCGCAATAGTATATTATACAGGTATGAATAAATAAATAGAAATTTATTTATTTGATTAATAGGGTTGATTGTAATATATGAATATTATTTAATTTGAAAAAAAAATAGTTCTTGGGTTAAATTGGATATATGTATTGGATAGTTATGATGGGACTGGGAAAACTATATCTATATATTGTAATAAATTGTATACATGATAATAAAGGACACGATCAGTTGATTTTGCTGAGTTTAGAATTAAAGAATAGAATTATATTAAAAATAAATATGTGACAAAATTTATATATTTATTTTTATTATAATACTAGCGACCTGCCCGCGGTTTCACCCGCGTAGCTTTTGTTCCCGTGAGAATATCGGAAAGGTTTATATACCAAAACCTTCCCCAAGAATCAGTCTGTCTATCAAAAAAAACCGCATCATAATCCGTTGCGTAGTTTTAAAGATTTCAGCATACATAGGGACATAAGGACATAGGGACAGACGGAGAAAGCGACTTTGTTTTATACTATGTAATGATTGGTCTTATCGGATATGTATGTTCTGGAATCTGCCAATTTTGTCTAAGGAGATTCTGATGTATGTAGCAAAATAATAAAAGAAATAAAATACATACATATCGATTATTTGAGTTATTTGGTAAGCATTAAAATTGATTATGAAATTATTTTACATCGAGAAATACCAGTAAGTGTCAGAACAATTTGGAAAAAAAAAAGATGTTAAAACACCAGTTTTGTAATATAAAAGGATTCAATAATTTAAAATATGGTGTTACTGTATCGCTTTGAACTCTTACTTCTTTTTACTTTCACATGGTTTACTTAGTCTGTTGTTACATAAAGTTCTTGCTTACTAGAGAATACGAGAAACTTGAATTATAAAGAAAAATATTATTTATTTTATTAATAATATGAAAATTTGTAATATAGTACAGACACTTTTATTGACTTTGTTTTACATCATTTTATTGCACTGTTGAATGATTTTTTTTGTATATGTATTAAAATTCAACCTAATTTAATTTACAATCAGTGACGTATTAGAACTTTGTTATTAACGAGTTTTGAAAGAACTTAAATTTAATTAAAATATGTTTCAATTTATGCAAGAAAACAAAATGAAATTGTTTTAAACTTAAGTGTAGATCGATTGTAATTACCTATATTGGTTTAATTATTAATTATAAACCTGCTTTATGTAGATTTCCATGAGGTAATATTTGTAAACAAATATAATTGATAGCTAAATAAATGACTATGGAAATGGTTATGAATATGCAATGTTCTAGTGCATTCTCCAAACAACACTGTAAGGCAAAGATAATAAAGAAATAAAATAGTTCTATCTAACAGTAAACATTTAGAAACTTTCATCAAAGAAATTTGTATGTGGTTTTTCGAAAATTTGCTTTATTCATTCAAAGAATTTTTTTTTCATATAAAAAAGGAACCATAAAAGGTGTAATCTATATATGGTATAAAAACATTGTAATGACTAATAGCTCTGTTAAGTAGATATCGATATAAGAAATAATGTGGATGTAAGTATAGTCATATATTTAAGATATTTTTCGTTTAACGTTATAGCTCAAACGTAATTATTGATCAATCGTAATTATCGACTATTTAACTGCTATAATTTATTGGGTTTATATGTATGGTTTTCAGTCGCTAGTAATCATTAGCATACAAATATGTAGTGAAATTATTGCATTAAAACATAGTAATTATCATTCTTGCAAATCTCTCCGCTGAGTAGAAATCAGTCGAACTTTATTGAAGAAAATATTAGATGTAAGCCAAAAAAGGATTTTTGTAAGTGTAGACATATTTAGATATTTTTCGCTTAACATAGTTCAATTGATATAATTTGATTGATTATTTATTTGATCGATTATTAAATTGTTATAACATATTAGGTTCATACGTATGGTTTTAGTCACTCATAATTATTAGTGCCCAAATACGAAAAAAAAATATTACGTTAAAACATTGTAATTAGCATTCTTGTATGTTTAATATGTTTCGTTTATTTTATAATTCAATTTTAATTATTGGTCAATTGTAATTATTGATTATTAATTGTTATAATGTATTAGGTTTAGATGTATGGTTTTAATCACTAGTAATTAGTAATATATAAATAACTTGTACTAGTGGACAACATATAGCAGAACATTGAACCTTTCTTTTAAGAATTAAAATGTTCTATGCAATGTAATAAATAAAATAAAATAAATGAGAAACTAAAACATTGAGGAGGCCAAGTGTTAGGTTTTGAAAAACGAGCGTGCATGAGGACATGCACGAGGTCAGGATGGTCGAGTGTTAGGTTTTTATTTAATAAAGCAGGATTTTGCCCGACATCGTTGTTGTGCGAATTAAAATGATTTACTCTGGTAACACAGAGCTTGCACGAAAACAACAATGGCGGGTAAGACGGGTTGAAAACTCGGAGAGTCAGTCTCCTGCATCGGTCAGGGTAACACACATTGGCCTCCGTTTATAAGTACGATAATATTTAAATAATTCAGAACGTGCATAAGAAATTTAAGGTACATGTATTTGTTAATTTATATTATTATATTATATTATATTTCGTTATTTCATCATGATAATTTAAAGATAGAATGTTTGTAAAATAAAATATAAAATTGTAAGAACCGATTACGTTTGTTTTAATTAGATTAATATTTAATACAAGGGCGGAATCTGGCCATTGCCCATTGGTATTCTCTCATGCACCACTTTAATTGTCAAATGTAGGGTATTTATTACAGATAATAATGTTGTTACATATACAATTTATACAGAAGTACGCTTGAAAGTTTCAGAGTTGATCTATTCTTCAAACGGGCCAAGGAGAGCGTGGTCACCTGTTGATTATTTGTTATGCAAAGCTGGCATTGTATCTATATCTGTCTATATCAATATTAGTGAGAAAGTTTGGGTTTTTGGATGTATGGATGCGAGGATGGAAGGATGGATGTTTGTTACTCAAGCAAGTGAAAACAACCGATTTCGACAAAACTTGGTAAACATGTAGGTCAGCTAGTTCAAAATATATTTGCTAAACTCATCGCCAGCTCTTACAGTACATTTAATTAGTTTAAATACAAAGTCAATGACACTGGATAAATAGTCGACTTAATTAATATAGCCATAATGTCACGAGCTATCTCGTAATCAGTATAGGGTCGGGTTACTGCGATGGATGTCTTATTGAGAACTTTCGCTATCCTACTTCTAACTGGAATGTAAGTATTTATTTTTTGATAATTATTAACCTTTAAGAGTATTACTATTATATATTAGTTTGCGGCCATTTTGTGGAAATAAATTCAATTTCAAGTAAATAATGTTTGTGTGTAATATCACTTTTGTTCTATATTGTTATACAATATTATTATGCTGGAGTTCTCAATGAGATTTAAACTACATTTAGTTTGAGTATTGTCGGTGTAAATATTTTAAAGTTTAATTTCTTAACGCGTATTTAATAAATTTTATTTACGACAAATTGTAAAAGCAATATTTTGGTTTTAATTATTTGCAATGGCTTTGTAACTACCATGCTAACCAGCGGCTTATTTTATAGCCTCAAAATAATTGGCATGAAACAGTATTGTTTTGAACCAAGTTTTAAACCCCGTTAACATTGATTCTGAGGCTAGTGCTGGGTTAAACAATCGCAAATACTCGTGATGGGTCTTCAAAAAATAGTTTCTTGGTAGAGACTAATGAGACACAAGCGCGTCAATGGCTGCAACATATCTAAGACATTTAATTAACAAAATAAGCATTTTTCTTGAAAACTGTATCATCACGACTGGCTTCCTTGCAGGGTAGACACAGTAAACCGAACGTCTGTAGACATTGCAGTTCACCGGGACGAATGAATCGCTTTCCAATCCTTCCGGTCCACCTCGGAAGCTTGGAATGGCCGTTTTGTCGGTTGGCGAGATGAGTGGTGATCCCCATTGCCGCATTTTACCAAATTATATGCTGCAGTGCAAGGGCGGATCAGGGGGGGTCATATATATGAGGTTCAGTCAAGAATAATAAGTCTAATCCTTATTTGTTTGCAATAATAAATTCATCATAGATGTATGGCACTCGGTTCTCTCTGCCTACCCCGTAAGGGATCTGGCGTGAAGATATGTTGTTGTTGTTGTTGTTATAATAAATTCATACCTAAACCCCTGCCTAAGGGAAGGTCATGACCCCAATGAATCCGCCCTTGCTGCAGTGCTTCTTAATTATGATTTGATTGGACGATTTATTATTATTCCAGCGCTGTAGCGACCATTGGTTTACACTGTTAACGAAATAAAACTAGACATTTATTTGGCATAGTTTCTCTAGTACGTAGTAAATTAATCTCTCTGGTATTATCTAATTATAGAGCAGCGGCCAAGGAGTTATGCTTCGGGAAAGACTTTTTATTCGGTGTTGCTACTGCAGCATACGAGATTGAAGGCGCCTGGAATGTATCAGGTACGTAAACATGTCAATAAAAGCCCTTTTAAAAGAAATTAATTTTTTGACTTTGCCACCCAGGAATCAATCCCGGGACCTCATGAGGTCAACACCGATTTGGGACCACTAGACCTCAATTTTATATCTGTCAAACTTTGGAATACTGTGTCCTCCAAAATTCGCAACATCGAATCCTTCCTTGTTTTAAAGAAAGCTTTAAAGGAGCATTACCTCTCAATATTAATTTCGGGATTTGTCAATGACAAAATTTAAAAACAAAAGTGTTTTTTTGATATTACTTTATAATTTTTCGACTAATCTATTTTGTAGCTGAGAAAACACTTAGAGCTCTATCCTTGCGTTGAATGCTAGGTATTCAGAAAATCAAAATCGATGATCGTTTTGAAATTTATATAACTGTTCAAAAATTAATATACTGTGATTATTGACAATATTTTGATTTTAAAATCTTTGAGCTTAAAAATCTATGTTTAGGTATATGTCGCTTTTTTCTTTAGCTTTAGTTCGCTTAAAATACCTGTTGCGGAAAGTTTGGTCTGCTAGCCGGCAACCAGTTCACACCTTTTTTCGGAATTACTGAATCGTTCTTGTCCTTATGGACATTCAGCAGTTCACCGGACGCATGCGCCGAGTTGCGTGCTCAACCAGAGTTTACGGGTCGAGTTGTACGCTATTCGCTCCAGGGTTGTCTCCTCTGAGACTAAACCTTGGCTTAGGGTGGGGTTGTAATTAGCGATGGGAGACACTGTTATTACCGAGGGATGATGGAGCTGCCGTCTCGCCCCACACGGATGCTGAAGACATCTGGACTGTCGTATACATCAGCCATCTCGAAGCTTCTAGTGTTTTGCTCATCCCCCTCCAATAAAGATTTTTCCTTGTAAAAATCACCTATTAATAAACAGACCAAAAACCGATTGTAATTCTTGAGGATATAAAGTCTAGTAATTATCATATTCCGGTTTCCAAGTTTACCAGTGGAAAAAATTAAAGGATTAAAAAATTAAAAAAAAATGTTCCAAGTGTTATTTTTTTTTGAAAAAAAAATCACCGATAAAAAACCACTTATTATTTATTTATAATATTTTATTAATTGTAAACAACTTTTTTCGGTTTCATAAAAGTTGCAGTAAAATACTTTTTGTTTTGCTCCAAGGTTAAATCAGCTCATGTCAAAATTAGCTTGTTATAAAATGTTCTATTATGATATATGGAATCAGGACCTTTAAGGTCCTGATCGACGAGCTACCATATACCACGGTCTTATGGCTATCGGTAAAGCTCGCCCGTGTATCATCACAATACCGCGGTGTCATTATGTAGTGCAATTGGTCATAAGTTTGTGTCGAGGGCACTTAGACCATTAAGACCGCGGTATAGGCTCGTCCGTCGATCAGCAGTCAGCACCTTTACGAACTGCCTAGCAGTGTGGCAGATGGATTCACTGATACATCAATTTCAAGTACCATAAATTAATAGTACTCTAATATTATAAGCAGGTAAGTATAATTATGAATTGAAAACACAGTGCTTTTATTTATTATACACTGGTGAGTTTTCAACCGTTTAAACTGGTTAAAAACTGCTATAATTACTTAACTACACACGTATCTAGTAAATAAAAGAAGTTATTTACTAGATCGTCGTCGTCGTATCTAGTAAATAACTTCTTAACCATATCTTTGGGGAAAATTCAAAACAGCGTCAGCTAATTTTTTTTGCAGTCGTTTATGGTTTATGCAATACCTGTATATGAAATCAATGGTTTTAAACCAAACTCACACATTCGTATGTTGCACGTTGATATTGCCGCATGCAATGGTGTCAGCTCGCTTGCACACATACGCACATCCAATATGCGGATCTGATAAGCTTATGTATGTGGAATTCCGACTACGTCATACGGATAGCAACATACCCTTAACATCTTTGGTGTCTATATACGATCGTTCTCTCTCCATCAAAAAAGCAATCAGCTTGTTTTCATGTTATCATAGAATATCCTATAAAATCATATATCTAATAAAAACATCTATTAATAAAATAAGAATTTTAGGAATTCTATTAAACATTTTAGGAAAAGGTGAAAGCATATGGGACAGGTACACCCACCAACAACCTGACCGTATATTTGACCACAAGACTGCTGATATTGCTGATGACTCCTACCACTTGTTCCGGGAAGACGTCAAGCTACTGGCTGAGCTGAATGTTCAGTTCTACCGGTTCTCCATATCTTGGCCTAGGATTCTGCCGACGGGACTCAGCAAGTAAGGTTTTATATACTAGAAGTTTTTACATCATTTTTTTATCATAAGATAGCAAACAAGCAGATAGGTTTCCTGATGGTAAGAGTCAACCATCGCCTATAGACACCAAAGATGGTAATGGTGCGTTGCTATGTTGTGGCGAGGTCTAATGCCACATGCATAAGTTTACCGACTACCTTACCATTCAAACCGGAACACATCAGTGACAAGCACTGACACTATTGCAGCAGAAATAGGTAAGGCAGTAGCACCAGACCCGGGCGAGACATTGCATAACTCTACCACCTAGTAAAATGTAGTAAATCATGAATGTAGTACTTATTATAGTACCTAAGTATAAACTATTATAAAATCTGTGCTAATTTAGCTGGAACCGAAGCATCTACACAGACTATATAATATGTAGCGTCAGTCTGTATCTCCATTAATTTTTTTTTGAAACTTCGTGATAAATATTTGTTTTAATTGTTTTTATATCATTAAATAGTAAACAAGTAGATGGCTCTCATGATGAAAAGAGAAATCATTGAAAAATTTTAAAAAGAACAAAGAAATTGTGAAACAGTACAAGTGTAAAATTTAAAACAATAATTATGACGGAGTTTCACCAAGTGCCGACGATGGAAAGTATAAATTATATAGAACAAAGAAAAATGTCGACACGCGAGATTCGAACCCGCGACGATCTCCCTCAAGCCGGAAGATCATCGCGGCTTGAGGGAGATCGCCGCGGGTTCGAGTCTCGCGTGTCGAAATTTTTCGTTTTTGTTTTTAAAGTTTTTCAAGTTTCCCAAGCACAGGGTGAGTGCTATAAAAACAAATATGATTAGAGAAACCATTGTCTATAGACACTTAAGATGTTAATGGTGTGTTGTTATCCTTGGGCGGACTGTTGATACCGCATACATAAATATGCCGGCTACCATACCCTCCAAACAAAATACTTTTGTGTTGCAAATGTCCATGTGCAGTGGTGACCGCTTCCCATCAGGTGACCGACAGTTAGTATGCTTCAAATATTATAAAATAAAATACAACAGTGACAAACATTGACGCTGAGCGTATGGTAAAGTGGTATAGGTGATGATACTATATACCCATTCTTATCCGATCCCGATGATCCCGAGGCAACCTACACTTCGCAATTTACACACGGGCCAAAGTCGCCGCCGGCGGCGACTCGGCCCATTGTTTTGGCCAACATTTGAGACTCTGTTCAAAAGCTATTAACGAGTCGAAGTCCTGATGCCACTTACTTTCTCACTCATCTTCAAGATACTGCCCTAAGCCAAGGTTTGGTCTCACAGGAGACACCCTTAGGGCGGGCTCTTAGCCCACTTAACTTAAACTCTGGCTGAGCACTTTTGCTCACCCAAAACCCTCGTTTTCGCAGTAACTGCTTAAGTTCATTTCGAAAAAAAAACTAACGTAACGTTACGAAACTCTATCACCTAGTTGTCAAGATGTTTGTGATGCAAATAGTTAATCGTTCGCCTTTTAATGGCAAATGATCTATTCATCAAGGGGCCCCGGACCAAAATGTGAAAATTTATGAGACAATAATATCAGATTTACCATTTTTAAAATATGGCAAGCATTAACGCTATTACTTTTGACCCGCGGGGTTATCACGTACCTTGCAATTCGCAATTATCGTGATTTAGTTATTGCAAGACACATAATAGCCTTGTATATTAGGAGCCCTTGGCTCCAACAATAATCAGGCGGCAACGACTGGCCGCCTGATTATTGTTGGAGCCAAGGGCGGATACAGCGTTCGGTTCAGGGTCACATATTTGAGGTTCAGTCATGATCGGCTAATAAATCCACCCTAGACCTCTACCTGGGGGGAGGTTATGACCCCCATGACCTCCCTCTCGATCCGCCCTTGGTTGGAGCTGTGACATCCAAAAAATTGCATCCAATGACAAGCAAGCAATTGACGACGTTTTTGACGATTTTTTCGTTGTTTGAGTGTCATTGCTGATTGCTGGCGGATCGCTGATTGCAAATGTTAAGTCGATACGCCTGCGGAGTAGGTAAAGCGGAGGTAGCGAGCCCAGGCGAGACGTTGCGGAACTCCATCGCCTAGCAGTCACGATATTAGCATAAAATAACTATCTGATATTAGTGACACATAACGTTCGTCTGGCATAAAGGCAGATCATCTATTCTTCTTAGGGGTCCATACCAACCTATTTTAGTTTTTCTGAAAACGTAATTTGTCCGAAACTGAATATTATGCCTGATTTGTTGTTAGATTGGCCACATGTCGCATCAGGATTTAATACTATATGTTAATCGTAGCTGTTCAATCTCAACTCACTTCTGCCTACGGGAACCTACCTATATAATCCGGTTTTCTGCCGGTGGGAGGGATACGCTGTGCCGCGCTCCTGGCTGCATGGATACTTCCATCTTGCTTGTTACTGTCGTAAAACAGCATTGCTGTGTTTCGGAGAGAAGGACAAGACAGGCAGTGTAATTACTGGCACCGAAACTTAACATCTTATGTCTCAGAATAGACAACACATGAATGGTGTACCTGGGCTAGATCAGCCCAGGTATCCCATTTATGTTCATTGGCGACGTCGACCACTTACCATCAGGTGGCACGTCTGTCAGTTTGCCTATCCCAATAACATAAAAAACGTGATTGTGACTTTTATCTGAGTTATATGAAAGATTTTATTATTGTTTCAGTGAAATTAATGGAGATGGTATCAGATATTATAAAGAATTACTGCTTGAGTTACACAAGCACAACATTCAGCCTGTCGTCACCATGTACCACTGGGACCTGCCTCAAGCTCTCCAGGAATTAGGCGGCTGGACTAACTCCGTCATTGTTGATTACTTCGTCGACTATGCTCGGGTGAGATTAGAACATTAACTGTTGGACATTTTCTCCCCGTATTGTTCAAGGCTTCCTTTGAACATAGACCATCTACCGTTCTGTCAGGCAGTTCGTAAGAAGCAAACAATTGGCTATGCGTCTCACTACCTTTGTGGCTGCTAGGTGGCAGAGATTTGTTTTTAGGGTCCCGCACCTAAAAGGGCCCTATTACTAAGCCTCCGCTATCTATCAGTCCGTTTGTTTACGTGTCACCAGGCTGTATCTCAAACCGTGACAGCTAGAAAGCTGATTTTTTTACAAATTATGTATGTCCGTTGCCGCTATAACAACAAATACAAAAAATAAAAAAATGAAAATATTAAGAAGGCTTCCGATTACAATAAACGTGAAGGTATTTTTCGTATTTCTTGCTCAATATTAATAACGGTAACAGGTAGACGCTTAAAATTTTCACGGAATATTTAGTTGTATATTACTTTTCAAGATAAATCCATACTATCCATACTAGTCCATACTAATATTATAAATGCGAAAGTAACTCTGTCTGTCTGTCTGTCTGTCTGTTACGCTTTCACGGCCAAACCACTGAACCGATTTGGATAACATTTGGTACAAATATAGTTTGAGACCCAAGAAAGGACATAGGATAGTTCTTATCCCGGAAATCCCACGGGAACGGGAAATATGCGGGTTTTTATTTTAGAATTTTTTCCACGCGAACGAAGTCGCGGGCACAGCTAGTAATATTATAAATGCAAAAGTCTGTCTGTCTGTGTGTTACGCTTTCACGGCTAAACCGCTGAACTGATTTTCATGAAATTTGGAATGGGTATAGTTGAAGATCCGGGGTCAAAGGTAGGCTAATTTTTTTTTCAAAAATCAGACCCTGGAGGGCCTTTTTATTAAAAGCTATTTGGACGACTTAATATACTCGCGGGCGAAGCTGCGCGGGTCAGTTAGTATTTAAATAAAAATAAAGTAAATATAAAAGGCTCTAAAATTTACCTTTATATTTATTTAAAAATATTTAAATAAATATATAAGTATTTAAGCGATTTTTGCTCGATCGTAATTAACTGGTAGAAACTTGCATACGGATGCAACGGGACGAAACCCTACGTGCGCGAGTCCGACTCGCACTTGGCCGGTTTTTATCACTTTCTGAATCATTTAAATAAGTCATTAATGAGGTCAACACACAAAACAGAGGTCATAAATGTTTTTATTCAACTGTTCAAAAGAGTTAAAGGATAATTTGCATATTTTTTTACTATATTTTTTTCACAAATAGTGCTCTATACAGCGCACAGTGAACGATACCAACTGGGAGAGGGGGGAAAGTTCTATTAATAACTTCTTAATACTTAACCTCTTAATAAAATGCAAGCAAACCAAGGCCTCCGATTTGGTACTCTGGTTAGACAACATTTCTTTGGGACAATTCTCAAAAATTCAAATCAGTAGCAGTTCAAAGCATGATGATGATATATTTACACCCTCGGCCTATATATAAGCACGTAAAGCTGTCAGTCTCGATACTACCATCATCGGATCGGTATAGAGCGGTGACTGTTATCACCACACCTTGCCAACCGGCAAAACTGGTGAATCGCGGTGCACTGGAACGTCTGTTAAAATAATTTTGCCTAACAAAAACTGGCGTGATATGTAGCTTAAACAATCGATTGCAGGTATTATTCGAAAGCTTTGGAGACAAGGTATCCACGTGGATAACATTCAACGAGCCGTACGGGTTCTGCCACGAGGGTTACGGCGGGTCTGACGCGCCAGGAACTGGCTCCAGCGGGTACGAGGACTACTTGTGTGGACATAACGTCCTACGAGCTCACGCGAAAGTGTACCGCATATATCACGAAGAATTCAACTCACAGAAAGGTGGGTCCATTTAAAGTTGTCCTCGCTACATACGCTTTTGGAAAATATAATGAAGCCATTTTCAAGCCAATGCTATACAATTTATGGTATATTATAAATAGTTATAGCCAGTGTCATACAAACAAATTCATATACGTAAAGATGTATAATTTGTAGTGTCTTTCTGTGTAATCTGCGTGACAAGTTGAAAATGGTCTAAAATAAAGATATTGCTCTTAAAATTATGTGCGATAACTCATTGGATCCGGAATGACGCCTAGAAAAATGTGCTAAAAGCGTGCATAAAAAATTGCAAAAGTTATAAACAATTAAAGATGAAAAAAATTGGCATTTCGTTTTTTCGAAATATTTCATAAATTATTTAATAAATTTCAAAAAAAGATTCGGAAAGAAGAGGAAATTTCCAAGAAAAAACTCTTAGATCCCGGAATTCTTTATTGTAAACAAAAAAAATGTTTATTTTATTTCATTTACAATTAAAAAGGAAGTACGAGAAAATTTTATTAATTAATAATCGTTTAACTTTTTGAATGGTTAATTTTAAGTAAAATTTCCAACGGAAATAAATTATTTATAGTATTCAGAATACATCATACTTTTTCGATATTAAAAAAGAATATTCAATACCTTAAATAAATTAATTTATGTGTCGTACTCGCTTTTGAGGCCGAGCGCGCAATCCAAAAATGTCGTGCGGAGACCCATTTTCAGTGTTAAATTAAAATTATATATAATGGAGATAGGGTTCCGGAATCTACTAGTTTTTCTTGGAAATTTCCTCATCTTTTCGAATCTTTTTTTAAAATTTCTTATTTATGAAATATTGGCAAAAAATGAAATTTCTTTTTTTTTTCATCTTTAATTGTTAATAATTTTTGCAATTTTTTATGTGCTAAAACACGCTTTTAGCACATTTTTCTAGGCATCATTCCGGATCCAATGAGTTATCGTACATAATTTTAAGATGATTATCAACTTGTCGCGCAGACTAGTACATTGAAATTAGAAAAAAAAATTAGAAATTTATATGTCTAATTTCGTGATAAAGATATTCGTTTTATGACTCACTGACATTAGTAATATAATTTATTTCTGCTGTCGTGTTTGTTGTCGTATTACAGTTTGTTAGGTTAGATCGATTACCGACAGCAAAAATCGACCGTCTAAGCTGCAATTAACTTAAGTAGCAAAGAAAAGTAGCATCCGACTTTAAGCGCGCGGCTTCCGGCCACATGCGGTTGGTGACAAATCGACGGTGAAGTGGTCATCAGGTGCAGGCCATCGCCCGCCACGTCACCTACCTGCTTGTACTATATTTGGTAGAGCTGAAAATGATTCGTAGACTATTTCATGAGAGATGATTAGGGAGTCCCTGTCTAGAAAAAAATCTATATTTATAGCAAAAGTTTTTTGTATTTTTTATTTGGCATTTCTCCCTTCTACCTCCACCCCTCACTAACATTCACCTCTACCAATTTATATTTCAAATATTTTATTAACTACGAATAATTAATGTGGCAGAAGTATCTGATTAAAATTATCTGAGATAATACAAAGTAATTAAATGTTAGCAACTGCGCTTAACGACAAGCACTAGCCGGCTAGATGTGGCGCACCTGTGTGATTTATGCAGCTGTTATTGTGAGATAATGACGTCATTGTTACCAACAATAGTCAAATATAAATAAGGATAGTATAAGGCGGAGATAAGATGTTTAGTTATTATAATTAAATTGCTTCTTGAGGGCGTTGTTCTATCCAATAATTATATTGTGCGTATAAAATTGATTTAAGTGTTATATTCGGCCAACCGCTAAAAACCATTCTGGGCAGGTCAAAACTCTAGCAAGTACATGTACCCGTACATGTCCTGGGATAACAGAAAAGTTGACAACTCTACGGTAAACTAATGTATGTGACTAACCCCGCCACACGGATAGCAAAACACAATTAACATCTTGGTGTCTCTATTGGCGATGGTTGTCTCTTTCCATCCCTTAATGGAATCCGCCAGACTCCTTAGCTTTTTGCTGATTTAATGTTTTTAAAAATCCAAAAATAAACATAAACTTGTTAAAATGTGGTTGGTTGCTATTTAACGATACTAAAAGTCGTCGTACTGACGAGATAAGTCGCAAGCAGTATTAAAAGAATATATTTTTCTTCATCAACATTTTGTTTGTCCAGGTGCAATCGGCATCTCGTTGGACTTCGCCTGGTTCGAACCTGCCACTACTTCCGACCAAGATCAGAGAGCTGCAGAAATCGCAAGACATTTTTTCGTAAGTTCCATCAGCTTTTCATTCCTATCAACATAAAGCTAGTAATGTTTGCTATCCTCGTACAGATTGGAAAGTACCGACGGTAGCATTTACGAGTGTGGTCTTACACACTTTCCAAGGGGGTAAAACCGCACCAATGACATCTTTGGTGTCTGACTTAGGCCTATAATTACCTGAACTGGATACGCCTTTCAAAGCAATTTCTTAGGTTATTTTTGTGTTATAACACTCACCTTGTGCTTGGGAAAACTGGATAAACTTTAAAAACAACAAAGAAAAATATCGACACGCGGGGATTGAACCTGCGACCGTCTCCCTAAAGCCGGGACGCTCTTTCACTGAGCTACAGGTTTGACGTGGCGAAATTCTTCTTTGTTATATGATCGATTACGTCGTTTAGGGAGACGGTCGCAGGTTCAATCCCTGCGTGTCGATATTTTTCTTTGTCGTTTTTAAAGTTTTTCCAATTTCTTAGGTTGTCAGTGTAGCATGCAGTTAAAGAAATACAGGGTTATCGTACTTACCAAGAGTTATCGTACTTATCGATAACATAATACCACTCGCCGTGTTGGTTCCGGCCTTCTTTGTAGAATAGGCCAACTGCCCTTCTGCCAGGCAGGTCGTAAAAGGCGACCGATTGGCTAACGAGTCACTACCATCGTGGCTACTAGGTGGTAGAGTTCTGCATTGTCTCGCTCGGGTCTGGTACCACCGCCTTACCTATTCCTGCCGCAATAGCGTCAGGGCTTGTCGCTGTCGTGTTCCGGTTTGGAGGGTAAGGTAGCCGGTAAACATATGCATGTGGCATTAGACCTCGCCACAAGATAGCAACGCACCATTAACATCTTTGGTGTCTATAGGCGATGGTTGACTCTTTCCATCAGGAGACCCATCTGCTTGTTTGCTATCTTATGATATAAAAAAAAAAACTCTGTGGATATTTTTAAAATTTTGTCTTCTTATTCATTTGTTTCTATACGCGGCCACACGTTCCTCACCCAATACTGTGGATTTTAGTATTCATGTAGTTTTTTAACGACACTGGACAAAAACTTCAATCACCCAGGACCTCTAAGTGTTTGACATCAGGTTTTTTTTAAAAAAACTTAGTTTTTAGTTTTATTTTTATTTTTTATTTATTGCCTATTTTAATAGGAAGATATATATATATATATATATATATATATATATATATATATATATATATATATATATATATATATATATATATATATATATATATAATATTGAGATTCTGATAGTAACGAACCATTAACTTCTTTGGTGTCTAGTGTCTACAGGTCCGTCTAGTGTATCGACCTACCTAATTGTCAATATACATTTATTTCCAGTTTGGCTGGTTCGCACATCCAATATTTTCAAAAGCTGGAGATTATCCGCCAGTGATGCGTGGGAGGATTGACATTATCTCCAAGCTTCAACATTTCCCCCGCTCTCGTCTGCCAACCTTCACACCAGAAGAAGTGAAAATGATTCGTGGGTCCTCAGACTTTCTAGGCTTGAATCACTACACTACTTACCTGGTGAAGAGTTATAAAGCCAGGGTAACCCCTCGGCCCTCATATTATGTCGATATGGGGGCGCGTTTGTCGCAGAATCCTGATTGGCCGAAATCGAATTCATCATGGCTGAGAGTAAGTTTCGTTTTACTTTTGTGTTTAAAAAATTCGTGCTGGTCTGGACCTATTTTAAAGAATAGATTGGATAGAAAAAATAGCCATGCGGTTGCCATTCTGTTCGCAAAAGGCGACGGGGACATGTAACATGGAGGTAGTTTAGCGAAAACGAAAGTTTGGCAGCACCGTCAACCTTTTTCTGCCGCAATACCATGAAATGCTTACCACTTTCGTATAGTTTTTCGCCGTGTTGGTCCCGGCCTCCTTTGTAGAATAGGCCAACTGCCGTTCTGCCAGGCAGATCGTAAAAGGCGACCGATTGGCTATCGAGTCACTACCATCGTGGCTACTAGGTGGTAGAGTTCTGCATTTTCTCGCCCGGGTCTGGTACCACCGCTTTACCTATTCCTGCCGCAATAGCGTCAGTGCTTGTCGCTGTCGTGTTCCGGTTTGGAGGGTAAGGTAGCCGGTAAACTTATGCATGTGGCATTAGACCTCGCCACAAGATAGCAACGCACCATTAACATCTTTGGTGTCTATAGGCGATGGTTGATTCTTTCCATCAGGAGACCCATCTGCTTGTTTGCTATCTTATGATATAAAAGAAAAAAAAAGTTTATTTATATCTGCGTATAAATTATGTTGAGTCTGTGAGACACTACCATCGTGGTAGAGTTCTACATTGTCTTGCCTGGGTCTAGTACCACCGCATTATCTATTCCTGCCGCAATAGCATCAGTGCTTGTCTCTATCGTATTTAGGTTTGAAGTGTGACATTAACAACTCGCCACAAGGATAGCAACGCACTATTAACATTTTTGGTATCTACAGGGGATGACTGTGTCTTTCCATCAAGAAAGTCATTTACTTGTTTGTTATCTTATGATAAAAAAGAGCTGTGTTGAAAGTTCCATCTTTTGGAGCTAGGACCGATTTATCAAATTTGTCCACCGATATTTCTGTATTTTCATCAAACTTGGACCGAAAGTTCATATTTTCGACTCTACTTTCAGGGCACCTCCAGTGCCACGTTATTTCCCGTCTAAATTTATTATTAACTAGCTGTTGCCAGCGACTTCGCCCGCGCGGATTTCGTTTACTCCGCACAGCCTCACCCCCGTAGGTGATGGCGTGATAATATGTAGCCTTTATGTTGACCCGATCTATCAGTAATATTCATGCAAAATTTGAAGTAAATCCATGCAGTACTTTTTGAGTTTACCCCGGACATACATACAGACAAACAGACAAGCAGACAAACAGACAAACAGATAAACAGACAAACAGACAAACAGACAAAAATTCTGAAAACTATATTTTTGGCTTCGGTATCGATTGTAGATCACGCCCCAAGTATTCTTTTTTAAAAAAAATTCAATGTACAGTTTTGACTTTCCTACGATTTTAACAGCTAGTAACATAACAGCTAGTAATATTATAAATGGGAAAGTGTATGTGCGTGTGTGTTTGTTTGTCTGTCTTTCACGGCAAATCGGAGCGACTAATTAACGTGATTTTTTAAGTGGAGATTGAATCCCTTCAATCATTGACATAGGCTACTTTTTGTCTCTTTCTAACCCCCAACTTCCCTAAAATTGCATTTATTAATTTAAAATATTAAGTATATAATATATATAAACTATTCACGGGACAAATTACACTTACTGAGTGCTAAGTGTAAGTTTTTCTTTTCGCATTCGATTGTGAGCGCGTTTCGAGTTTATTAAGAATTTGTATGTGATTTGTACAGCGCCACCTAGTGGTAAACTGGTTTCTCCCGTTTACCACTAGGTGGCGCTGTACAAATCACATACAAATTCGTAGTAAATTCCAAACGCGCTCACGATCGAATGCGAAAAGAAAAACTCATACTTAGCACTCAGATCTAACCCCAAAGTAAGCAAATTATTTGCTTGTGTTATGGGTCTTAGTTAACGATATTAATACATATCTAACTAATACATAAACCCGGAAATACAAACATTTGTGCTCATCACACAAAATGCTTGTCCACGTCGGGGATCGAACCCGAGCCCCGTCGACCGCGTAGTCAGATTCGCTAACCACTTGACCAACGGGGCGATCTTTCTTAATTTCCCCGTGTGTTCTCTCAGTGTTGGTTTCGGGCTCCTTTGAAGAATAGACCAACTGCCGTTCTGCCAGGCAGGTCGTAAAAGGCGACCGCTTGGTTATGCGAGTCACTAACATCGTGGCTACTAGGTGGTAGAGTACTGCATTGTCTCGCCCGGGTCTGGTACCATAGCCTTACCTATTTCTGCCGCAATAGCGTCAGTGCTTGTTGCTGTCGTGTTCCGGTTTGGAGAGTAAGGTAGCCGGTAAACTTATGCATGTGGCATTAGACCTCACCAGAAGATAGCTACGCACCATTAACATCTTTGGTGTCTATAGGCAATGGTTGACTCTTACCATCAGGAGACCCATCTGCTTGTTTGCTATCTTATGATATAAAAATAAAAAATATAAATTCAAGGTAGAAAGCAAAAAATTGGTATGCGGACTATTTGTGACTAACAAAAAAATCTTGCGTCTTTTTTTTGGAAATCTGTCCCCAATTTACTACGAGTGAAGCCGCGGGCAAAAGCTAGTAAAAAAATAAACTAAGATACTATGTAAAAATCGTGAATCTTCCTTAGATTCATGTTTTATATCTGCTTCGGCAAATAATATCCCGATTGGCGATAGGCTTGGCACCTATCACATTTGTGGGACCAAGTATCTTCGGCTAATCGTGGGTGCACTTGTTGTACCTCTGCCTACCCCTTCGGGGATACGGGCGTGAAGATACTTCGGCAATATTTATTCTATCATTCTTTCCAAATATACTCTTATTTTAAAAATGTCATAGGTGGTTCCATGGGGTTTCAGAAAAGCCCTTAACTGGATCAAGAGGAACTACGACAATCCTCTGGTTGTCGTTACCGAAAATGGTATCTCGTTGATGAAGGGCTTGCAGGATAGTGAAAGAATTAACTACATTGAGGAATATTTGAAAGCACTGCACTCTGCCATTCACGAGGATTCGTGCAACGTGGTCGGATATACGTATTGGAGTTTGATTGATAATTTCGAATGGACGAGAGGCTTTTCGTAAGTTTTTTTTTGTAAATCTACACTAAGACTGACCGTAACCTCAACCCGCTTAATTTTAAATGATTTTAGTGAATTTGGTCCCGGACTTCCCCGAAGAATAGGCCAACTACCGTTATGCCAGGCAGGTCGTGAAAGGCGACCGATTGGCTATGCGAGTCACTACCATCGTGGCTACTAGGTGGTAGAGTTCTGCATTGTCTCGCCCGGGTCTGATACCACCTCCTTAACTATTCCTGTCGCAATAGCGTCAGTGCTTGTCACTGTCGTGTTCCGGTTTGGAGGGTAAGGTAGCCGGTAAACTTACGCATGTGGCAATAGATATCGCCACAAGACAGTAACGCACCAACATCTTTAATGTCTATAGGCGATGGTCGACTCTTTCCATCAGGAGGTCGACTCTTTTAAGCAGATGGGCATCTGCTTGTTTGCTATCTTATAATATAAAAAACATAAAAAAAGTTAATTGCACGGGAAAATTATATTTTCCGAGATAAAATGATCTTATATGCTATTCCAAGACAGCTATTGCATAGCTTCTATCACGGGCCTTGAGTGTGGAGACCGAATCCAGAAATTCCGTAACGAAAAAACCTAACACCCCCCACTCCGACCGGCACAGCGGTGATACATTTTAGTTTTTCCATCTATCGATAAATACCAGAACTTTTAATGACTTTTTGAAATATCACGCTTTTATCTTTAGTCCAGCAACCCGCCTTTAGATGGCATTGGTTGTATTGGAAAACTACCGTAATCAGCTGTTTGTGAGAAAGTATATACAGTACCCGGCAATAAATATTGCACATCGACCTTTGGAAAGAGACAATCGGCTAATTTCGGCTTCGTAGAGCGTTATCTCTGTCGCACAAAATACAAACAGTCCGGTACCTATTAGGAGCTGTTAAAACAAGTATGATTTGCTTCTTTTGATATTTTTATTCTTTGTATAAAATACACTAATTTTTCTATAAGTGATGGCTTTAGGTTGGGGTAAAATAAAATAAAAAAACATTTTTACATTATGTTTACGTATTTAATTATTTTGGAACATTACAGCTTTAGTGTACATAATAAACACCATTATACCTATTGCTTAAATGAGACATTGCAATAAAAATAATAATAATTCTAATTCTCAATTACTTCCATTTCACTATCTGTGCTCTCAAAGAGGTCAATATCACTGTCACTATCAGCCGTATTTATTACTAATCTATCAGTGTAATTGTCTAAACTGTGTTGAATGCTTCTATATTCATTCTCACATTTGATTGCATGATCGCAAACCTTTTTCCACTCTTCAGCGCCGATCATGTTTACTTTTTCAGTCAGTAATGTTTTTACTGTAGTTAAGTTCATACCCACAATTCTAGAGGCTACATAGCCTTTCAGTTGAGACCATATATTTTCAATTGGATTAAAATCCGGATGATATGGTGGCAATCGCAACACAGTGTGCCCATGTTCGGCAAGTATTTTGTCCACAGAAAACTCTGTATACCTCTCCTTGTGCTGACATATAATAGCGTAAATCTGGGTTTTTGTTAATTTTGGATCAACTGGAATTTCATGTCTGTTTAACCAGTTGATCATTTCCCGTTTAATGGTGTTTGAGTTGGGGGGTCTCTCAACATACTTGTTGTGATAGGGTGCGTTGTCGATAACTAGAACAGAATCACTGGGTATATTTGGGATTAATTGGTTAACCAGCCATTTCTCATAGTTATCGTTATTCATTTCATTGTGATAGTCACCTGTAGTGTCCGTGGATTTATACGTTAAAAAAGCACCGGGTACAAAGCCTTTTTCATTTCCCGCATGAACTATTATCAAACGTTGACCTTTTGAAATTGGCTTTTTTACTCCTTTTTTCTTATCGTCACTCCAAGATTTCCCTTTAGTGTGGGATGCATGTATATATGACTCATCCATGTAGACGATATTTTTTCCTGTTTCGCGAAATTTGCGTATTTTATCAAGGTATTCCATTCGTTTGAGACTAACGTCGTGCTTTTCCATTAGAATTTTTCGATTATCTTCCATTTTAGTGAACTGAAATCCCATGTCATGAAGTATTTTTCTCAACGTTTTTTCAGACCCATTGTAATTAATAGCTTCAGATAACTTAGCTTTTAATGATTTTATTGTTGGCAGTTCATTAAATCGTAAGTGAAAATCATACACCATTCTTCGAACAACATCGTAATCAAAATCGTCCATATCCAAACGAAATTGCTTTTTTGGTCTCCCTTTTTTTGGAGTGCTGAACTTAATTTCAGTCGAATGTGTTTCAGTACTGACTTCGTTTAATATATTGTTCAAAGTTCTTCTTGAAATTCCAGTGGCATTTGCAACTCGCTCTTGAATCTTCTTAAAATAACAACTTACATTTTCATCTACTTTTTTTTTAAATCTATCAGCTTCGCTTACAAAGTATTTATAAACATTGTAGATAATTTCACGTGACTGACCTCGTAAAGGTTTCCCTCTTTTTCCGAAAGATGCCATATTACAACTTTAAATTATTTAAATTTGTGGGTGTTATCAACTCTAAATATATATTTTTTTTCGGGACGCGACTGCACTCTATCGTACTTGAACAACGACTGACTAAACGTCACATAGGTAGTGTGGGACAGAGATAACGCTTTACGAAGCCGAAATTATCCGATTGTCTCTTTCCAAAGTTCGATGTGCAATATTTATTGCCGGGTACTGTAGTAGGTATGTATCATCTACGTACAACAGTGAATATCTGTACTCGTATAATTTGTGTACAAAGTGTTTTAAATATGAATAAACAAAGAAAAAAAAATACTGCATAAATAAAACAAATATATAATTGTAATTGCATAAGTTGATAAAAAATGCTATGCAATAGCTTTTCCGCGGCAGTCTCCGAGTGCCACACGCCTTTTTTATTTATACTTTATTGTACATAAATATAATTAAGGAAAATTATGTAATGAAACATAATATTACAAAAAGGCGAGTTTATCTCGCGTTGACTTTCTTACAGAGAATATTCCTGCCGCAATATCAGCAATGTTTTTGCCGTGTTCTAATTTTGAGGGTAAGGTAGCCGATAGACTTATGTATATAGCATTGCCATCTCGTCACACGGATAGCAAAGTACCATTAACATCTTTAGTGTCTTTGGTTTTAAAAAAAAAACTTTCAGCCCCCACTCCAGGTCCTCTTAGGGGTTAATTTTTTAAATATATGCCTTCAGAAGTACCTATAAAGTTATTTTTGAATGAAACGGTTGTTAATTTGATTTTTGGATAAAAAGTACCTAGCCTAGTGTGACTCCCCGTTTCCAACTATTTTCTAGACAAATCTCACCAAAATCGGTTCAACAGTTTAGCGAAAAGGAAAAGACAGACACAAACTTTCGCATTTATAATATTAGTGTGGATATAAGAGCGCTATATGGTTTTGCTTTCTAATTAATTCTATTCAGTTCTCTAGTCTAACAATTACGGCGAGAAAGTTTTGTTATAAATTAGTAAGTCATATCATCACGCCGGTTCCTTTATGACGTAGCCAAAGTTAACCGAAAAACAGGAACTGCCCTTGCGTTGGACCGGTCCTCCTTTGAAGAATATACCAACTGTTGTTCTGCCAGGCAGTTCGTAAGAGGTGAATGATTGGCTGGCTGTATGCAGCGGTGGATTTACACAAGGGGCAGTCGGGGCAAGTGCCCAGGGCGGCAAATGTTTTAGGGCGGCAAAATTTTGAAAGTGATAAATTTTTTTTAAGACTTATCGAGATTCCCCAATATAATTAATTAATTCTATTAAATTATAATTTTTTGTTTAATTGATAATTCAAGAAATTCAATTCATTCATTATTTATGAATTATAATTTTGGCACTTTTTAGTAAAAATTAATAATCAAAATGATTTAATCAATTTGTTTCCTTGGAGATTTCAAATGATAATCGATTTTTCTATTTTCTGGAATTAAAGAAATTTAATTAGTCTTGTATGTATGTTTGTAACCGATTTCTTTGGGCGCGATTTTGACCCACTTTAAATGGTCAGATTTCGTTCAAACTTTGTAGATTTATCGAGGACCGATGACAATATTTGATAAAATTATTCCATTTTTCAATTTGCAAAATATGATTTTTGTTAATTTATATAATTTTCATCTTCAGTCGATAAGGTAAGAAACTTAATTTTAATTTTTTATAATTTTTCTCTACAGTCGATAAGACAGGACTTGATGTTAATTTTAATTTCCAATAATTATCTTTAGCCGATTTCTCTAATATTGACAAATTTTCGAATACTTCAACGTTTAGATTGCGAAGATTTAATCGACCAATTCGCAATTCAAAAAGTCAGACGTGTCTGCCTGTGAAAACATTGATATATTATAATTATGAGTCCCCCTTAGTGCCAAATTTATAATTGTTAGAAAAAAAACAAATATTTATTTATGTTTTTAGAATATATAATATAAAAAAGTTTCTGCAATAAATTAGTTATTTTAATTTTTAAAAATGAAATACATAAACTATAAGTTTAAGGGGGGAAATACGTGTAGAAGGCCGTTTTTATGCTGATTTTTATTATTTTTTTAAGGTATAAAAATTAATATTTTTATTTAAATGATCAGGTTATTTCATACATATATTTATGAGTATTTATTCGTATTAAACAACAATATAACTTATCAATAGCATAGAAAAATTGTTGAAATAAAAATGTCGCTTATGATGGAGGTCCATATTCAGCGTAACTGTATAAAGAAAATTATTTTTTCTGTGCCATTAATTTAAGATAAAAATTATAGCTTCAATAGTGCACACCAACTGTTAAGTCGGAAGACAACTTACGATGTGTATCAGCTGAAATTTCCACTACTTTTCAAGTTATATTGGCGTAAAATATGGAAAATTTTAAATATATGTAAGAAAGAACCTGATAGTTTCAATATATAACATTAGTTGGTAGATAGGTTGGTTGGTAGGTATGAAACCTTAAAAAAATTAATAAAAAATCAACATGAAAACGTCTTTCTACACGTATTTCCCCCTTTAAGTAAAATTCTAGTAATAGGGTGGACTTTTTTCTGGTGCCCAGGAGCGGCATTGAGTTTAAATCCGGCCCTGGCTGTATGTGTCACTTCCATCGTGACTACTAGTTGATAGATTTACACAACGTCTCGCCCGGGTATTTGGTACCACCGCTTCATCAATTCCTACTGCAGTAGCGGCAGTGTTTGTTATTGTCGTATTCTGGTTTGGAATGTAAGATATAAAGTCGGGAGACTTATGCATGTGGCATTGCTGTCCCGCTACACGGATAGCAACACAACATTAACGTATTTGGAGTATATAGACGATAGTTTCCACCAGGTGGTCATCAGCTTGTTTGCTGTCTGATATAAAAAAAATTTTTTGACCGATTCAGGGAATGAACCAGAGACTTCATTATCTAAGCGGTATATTGTGTTAACGTTCAAAATTTTATTTCAGGGAAAGATTCGGTTTATTCGAGGTCAATTATGAGTCTACGAACAAAACACGAATTCCTCGTTCTTCAGCTGCTTATTATGCTAATGTCGCCACCACGAGGTGCCTACCAACAACATAGGACTTACAAAATATTTTATTTTCTTTTTTTTATATCATAAGATAGCAAACAAGTAGATGAGTCTCCTAATGGAAAGAGTCAACCATCGCCTATAGACAACAAATATGTTAATAGTGCATTGCTATCTTGTAGCGAGGTTTAATGTCAAGTTTACCGGCTACCTTACCATCCAAACCGGAACACGACAGCGACAAGCGCTGACGCTATTGCGGCAGGAATAGGTGAGGCGGTGGTACCAGACCTGGGCGAGACAATGCAGAACTCTACCACCTAATAACCACGATGGTAGTGACTCGTATAGCCAATCTGTCGCCTTTTACGACCTGCCTGACAGAACGGCAGTTGGTCTATTCTTTAAGGGAGCCCGGGACCAACACGGAGAAAACAATACATCTTAGAACTCTAACAATACAAACATAACAACCAGATTTGTTTCATTTTTTTAAGTTAATCTTTTTTGGCGCATTAGAGAAAAATGATGAGTAAATTTTTACGATGCGCGCGCACACCGTCACGAAAAACCGACATCAAGAAATTGCCAAGTCAACATATTTTTAGATTTCCGAAAAATTTTTGTCCATTTTTTAATTATGTACAAATAACTCTATTATGATATTTAAGTTAATTTTATTTAACTAGATAATAATGCGCTATAATAAAACTCTCTTTCGATGTAGTAAATACCTTCTATCTAATATTAGTGTTGTTTTCTGTACAATACATAGGATAACGCGAAAGATAACATTTGTAGAAAGATTTTTATATTGTTACGTCAATGAAGTATAACTTCTTACGTGCGTACATAAGTGCATGTCGTGGCCCGATCACAAACTGCCCACATCATGAAATGCTCGAGAATTTCACGAAATGGTGGCATTTCATAAAATATTTAACTGTTAATTGACATCATGATGATCATTGATCAGAGTGCTAAGTGTGAGTTTTTCTTTTCGCATTCGATCGTGAGCGCGTTTGGAGTTTACTAGGAATTTGTATGTGATTTGTACAGCGCCACCTAGTGGTAAACTGGTTTCTCTTAACGTAACTTACCACTAGGTGGCGCTGTACAAATCACATACAAAATCCTAGTAAACTCCAAACGCGCTCACGATCGAATGCGAAAAGAAAAATTCACACTTAGCACTCTGATCAATGATAAGAATCGTTTATCGATACGGTTAACTAAACGCGCGACTACTTCATAGAATGGTCAAACTTAATTGATATTATCGTAAAATAGTTACATTATCTACCGATAGAGGCGCTAGAAATGCTTTGTTTATGTGCCAACATGGCGGCTCTCTTTATCATGTTTTATTTAGTAATGACCTGAAAATTATGTTTTAAGGACTTTTATTATTTCCTAGCGTTCCTAGTTTCGATAAACGTCTTTCGTACTCAAAAACGATAAACAAGTTACTAATATATACTGGGTTTTTGTGAAATATCTTATGGACATCCAATATTCACGATATGATTAAATCGTGAAACATTAATGATTTAACGATCTAGTCAATCACACTTGCTCACATCAAGAAATGCCATCATTTCATGAAATTCTCAAGCATATCATGATGTGGGCAATTCTGCGATCTGGCTACGACAAACACATACATACACACATGTTTTTGTCTCAAATAGTCTATTTTACAAAAATGAAAAGAAAACTGCCCACTCGCATGTCGCTAATCAATTGTGAGTGACGTAACACGTGACGGTTACATGTGGCAATATTTATTTATGCAAAAAAATCCAAGGCGCTTAAATCAAAATCTATATACTAAGATATAAATGAAGATAAAAACTTTGTGCCTATTTATAAGACAACTACGCGAACGGTGGAGAATATGGCACAATTAAAGTTTACATTGCGGAGGACACAGTTATCCATCAGAATAATATGGACACATCGTAGTCCACATTATTGTGATGGACAACTTCGGGACCTTACATAGCGTGTGGCCCGACACGCACTTTGCCAATTTATTACGCATACGTGTCCTTACTATGACTACTGGATGGTAGTTTCGCCACGTCTCGCTTGGGTATTCGATACCTGCCAATTCCTGCCGCAATAGCGTCAGTGCTTGTCACTGTCGTGTTCCGATTTTAAGCGTTAGGCTGCTTTTAGTATGACGCTGACCGCACGCTGACGGTCGGCGCTGGTGGGTCACATGTATGTAGTCACAGGTAGGCCGCTCCGCGCTGCCGACAGCCCACACACATCCGCGCCGACCGTCAGCCTGCGGTCAATGTCACTGTAAAACCAGCCTTAAGCCCCGTTTTCACTTTGATTAGTGCGAGCGCGAGTGATTAATGCAGGTGCTTAGTATTAAACAAAAAATAAGTGAAGACAGCTGTTTATCAATGCGAGTGATCTGTATTCAGCGTATTAAAAGTTATTAAACGCTTATTACTAATCACTCGTACTGATCAACGGCTGTCTTCACGTATTTTTTGCTTAATACTAAGCACCCGCATTAAACACTCGCGCTCACACTACACAAAGTGAAAACGGGGCTTTAGTTAGCCGGTTGAGTTATGCATGTAGTATTGCTATTCCTCCACATGAATAGCAACGCACCATTATATATTTTGTATCTATAGGCGATGGTGGTTTCTCTTTCCATTAGGTGAACCATCCACTTGCTATTTAATATTAATAATACATAATATAATAGTCAAAGGAATGTTGCCCCTCTGCCAGGTGTCCCATGAACACCCGATCCTCCTTTCGGGTGTATCCTTATAAATAAAAAGATTTTTCTGGCACAAAAACAAAACACAACACACTGTTTTTATATTTATTTTTTAAAAACAACATGACGTTCAACGTACAGCACTGTTGGAAGACATATTATTTTACATGTGTAGCTAAATATCTGTTATCATAACTTATATTGTAATAAATACGCATTATTTGGCATATTAAATATTTATGTATACACTAATACTACTTTAAATGGAACCCTTAGATAGAACTAAGGTGTAATTAAATAAAATTGCTATTTTTCGGGAACTCTTTGCAGTAAATAGCTAATTTAATTAATTTCACCTTTAAATTATAAATTACCTTTTAGATAGAATCAAGGGCGTCGTCATAACTTTGTATTATATAAAATTCAAGGGTTCCGACATTTACAAGTTACTAGTTTTACCCCGATATTTTAATGATTGTGCGGAAATACATATTTCGCGAATATATGTGTTTTCGTTAAAGGAGGGAGAGGGAGGGCGGGGAGGATTCAGATGTCCTAAACATCCCACTAAACGTCCATGGATAGAGAACATCAAAAGATCAAGAGAAGGTCTAATATGGCTAAAAATATCGTTGCAATAACAACTGAATGTATAAAGTTTATTTCAAAATATTGTAGTACACATGGGCGTACCGAGGGGGGGTGCAGGGAGGGGCGGCTGCCCCCCCCCTGGATTTTATTTACCTCTACTATTGTAGATAAAAATATAGTCTTAAAATGTTACGGTTGCCCACCCTGGCCCAGAACCTGGGTACGCCTATGGTAGTACCTACTCTTTTAAATAAAATTGAATACCATGACGTCCATATCCCGGAAGATATAGATAGACAAAGGTGATATAACCCGCGATATAACGTCGATTTTAAGTCCCAGTATATAATATGTGGCCAGTTAGGCCGACAATCGACAAATCCGGTACATGTAAAGTATCGTGAAACCAAAAAAAAACAGTCCAGAAATTCAGAAAACTGAAACTTGCGGGGGCCATCAAGTTTCACCATTAACAAATACAAACTTCGTGAAAATAATTTGAATTTAAAATTTTTTGTATATTTGTCTGTAATGGTTTCTCCAAAATCGCTATAACTATTTAGATGAATTTTGTATTTAGATGGCCTTTTCCTATTAAAATTGAACTAGGTAAGTGCTATCTCCATAACAACTTGTTTTAAATGAAAAAATACCATCCGAGCGAAGCTCGGTCGCACAGCTGGTAACTGTGTATGTAATGAACGATAACTTCTTGTACATTTGTGTGTAATTGATTACTCCAAAACGGCTCTAACGATTTTGATGAAATTTTGTATTTAGATAGTTTTTTATTATTAAAATTGATCTAGATAAGTGTCATCTGCATTAAAACCTGTTTTCACATGAAAAAATATCGCACGGGCAGACCTCAGTCGCCCAGCTATATAGTATTTTACCCAGAGAATTATCAATGTAAATCTTTCATTCGCTTAGTACTTTTATATGTAATACTGTGAACTGAAATCATCCCTCTATAATACATTTGAAGTAGACAGTTACAATTATTAAACTTAATACTCTATACATTATTAGGTACTTCGCACTTCATGATTGTGGCATCTTACATTGGTTGCAGTCTTCCATTCCATCATTGAACTCCTCGATTTGGAGCGTCATCTCGAAAAAGTTGTACTTTTCGTGGACCATCCTAGTCGCTTGTTCTAGAACCTTCTGTGGGCTTACCCCGGTACCTGAAATAAATTTACAAAAACCAGTAAAAAAACCGTACAAATATTTCTTTTTTAGGGTTCCGTGTCTAAAAGGTAAAACAGGACCCTATTACTAAACCTCCGCCGTCTTTCTGTCCGTCTGTCTGTCGCCAGGCTTTATCTCATAAACCGTGATAGCTAGAAAGCTGAAATTTTCACAAATTATCTATTTCCGTTGCCACTATAGAACAAAATTTAAAATTTTCGTATTAACATTTCAATTTTTCTAAAATTGAAGGAATATTTTAAACTGACAACACTACGTCGAGTCAACAACCACACGTAAACTGCGGCGGCTACGACATCAAAGAAACCGTGTGTTTGTTATATACTGTATAAATATATACTCACGTATCGCAAGATGCGCTGCGAGCGCAGTTTTGTCGAGTGAAAGTGCCCACATCCTCAAGTTGTGTACTCTCACAACTCCTGGCAGAGACAGGAATGTATTAGCTACCTCCTGAAAAGATTATTACGCATCAGGAATATGAGTAAGTGCGACGGGGTCGATATTTGATTTGAACCAGCGACCTTGCCTTAAAGCCAGGGAAGAAGCAAGCAATGAAGAACAATTGAGACGTAGCTCAGTCGGTCAGAGCGTTGCCTGACTTTACGTTACGTTACGTTAAGGCAAGGTGGTGCGGATATAGACGTGCTAAAACTTTTCTTTGTTTAATTATTTTTGTTTTTATAGCACTCACCCCGTGCTAAGAAACTTGAAAACTATAAAAACAACTTGACAAACTAGTGTCGACACTAGCTCGACGCAAGGGTTTTTTCAGTTTTCTGATTAAAACAATGTTGTCCGGGATGGAGTAAGTGCTTGGTGCCCTCTGCCTAACTTTTCGACGATACGGGTGTGAAGATACTTTAAAAAAAATGAAAATATCTTGACGCTTATTAGAATATTATCAATTAATTCAGTGCACGAAAATGGCTTAAGACTGATATAGATACAGAAAAATAATCAGTCTTATTTCTGTAGGTTATGGTTTAGTTTTGACTATTGACCCCATAGATTACCCCCTAGGGGGTCAATCATAGATTACCCATTAGGGGCGTAATCTATGATTGACCCGCTTTGTCGATGAGAGCTCGTAAAATTTTATTTGGCCCTTAAAAAATTCATCTTTAAGTACTAGCTTTAAAGTTTATAATTGTAAGTCACATGCTACTCATAAGACGTATCATGACATGAAGCAGCCGTATGTTGGCTGTGATTGGACGAAATTAGACCACACATTTATTTGTGTTCTTATTTCGTTAAACCACTTTAAGGATACGATCTGATCGACATTATTTTTAATCGAAGACAGTTATAGCTTTTTTAGTTAAAATAACTATATATTTTGTACATTTATGATTACCTCATGTTGAAACTCCTATTAATTTATGCTGGTATAATGTTAAAATTAGGAGATTGAAATCAGAAAGTAGGAGTATGTTATACCTGGAAGTCAATTCCTCTCGGAGATCCCTCCATGAGCACAAGTAGGGTGTCTTTGATGATGTTAAATGTGGTGATGAGCACGAGTATTGAGAATAGGAACGTGCAGATAGGATCCACCAAATTCCATTCCGGCTGTAAAAAAACAGTATACTTAAGTAAATATTTTAAAAAATCTATTATTTAAGGTTGAACGTTTTCCATACAAAATTTTGATGCACCTTTTTACGTTATTTGCAATGAATTCGAACTCATTATGACTTAACATAGCCCTTATTTATTCTCCTGTTTACGTAAAAGAATTATGTTACAATTTAATAGTAAAAGTTGTTATTTCGTATTTAAAGCAGGCTGTAAACGCTCAAACATGTTTGTCAAACTTTACGTTTTGTTTGTACGTTTTCATCAAATATCAGCGCACACGTACCAACAAGTTTGTCAAACAAGACTTCACTTTCAAAGCAGTTTTCGCCGTGAAGTGGCGCTCAGATGAGTAACAACTAACAACATGTCTCAGCGGCAGTCGCGCCGAAATGGCGAGTTTGCTTGACAAACATGACTTTACACCTTCAAACTTTCAAACATCACCCAAACACGTAATTTGCTTGACAAACACGCCAAACGTGACCGTAGACTACCAAATAATTTACCAAACACGTAAAATTTGACAATATGTTTGAGCATTTACAGCCTGCTTTAGTTTCGCAGTAAAATTGCAAACAAAGCAGCATTAAAAGCAGTAAAATTGCAAACAACCGACTTCCCAATTCCTGTATCGCTCTTCGCTAAATTAAAATGGGACCACCTGGAAATAATACCGTTTGAAACGAAAAATAATTTTCAAATCGGTTCTGGCGTCTTCGAGTAATCGGCGAACATTAAAAAAATCCAACCAATTGTTTTATATCATTAGATAGTAAATAACCATATGACTCTCCTGATGGAAAGGGAAACCATCGCCTATAGACACAAAAGACATTAATAGTGTATGGGTGTCTTTGTGGCGAGATCTTAATACCACATACATAGGTTTACCGGCTACCTTAGCCCTCTAAACCGTGACATGACAAGCATTGAAGCAATAGCGGCAGGAATAGGTAAGGCGATGGTACCAAATACCCGGGCGAGACGTCGCGCATCTCTACCACCTAGGAGTTACGAAAGTAGTGATGCGTATAACCAATCGGTCGCCTTTTACAACCTACCAAGAAGAACGGCAGTTGGTCTATTCTTCAGAGAAGCCTGGACCAACACGGGAGGGAATTGTTAACCTCCTCCTTTTTGGAAGTCTTACTGAGTGTTCGTACTACGGCGAATAACGTAGCTACATACGTGGCGTACTCGGTTGACAATAGTTCGAGCAGCGAATCAAGCAAATGTGATATAAACTTAATGTTTCTAGCCGTCACGGTAAAAACCGCCTGAAGTCAAAAGCCCTTAATGTTAGTTCGAATGATTTAACGAATTGGTTGGCTATACACTCGTGACACCGCGATTTTGTATTTTGCAGCGTTTACTTAATCACATCTAATTGACTAAAATAACTAATTACGAGAACAGCTGATTGAAACAAATCTATATGGTTGACTATATCAATCAAATGACGAGAAGAAGCCTTATTTTAATTATGTATTCGTCTTTGACGACACGAACTAAGACAGTGGTTTCACGAACAAACTTTTTTTTGATTAATAACAAGCTGAATTTATGTGAACAGCTTCGTTTTGACGAGACAAACATTTTTTCTATTTTCGAAAAATCTCGAATCAGTTAACTAATAAAGTTATGGGGCTTTGAAAATTTTGGTTCGGTGAAAGAAAAATATTTTTTAACAACAATAATTTATTTTTCGACTTTAATCGCTTGATTATATTGTGAAAAATACAATGAAGCTTTTGTCCTACACATTCCATGGTTTTTCTAACGAGTCCTCCACTCTAAAATATTGGAATTATGAGATTTTTAAATTGATATTAATCAATTTACAAACAACCTATATTTTTCACAATAGCTTGTTAATTATTATTGTAATTCAAGGTTAACTTTGTCCTACACGTAAAGTGGAAACCCTTCTTAGTCCGATACTCTAAACTTTTCTTTTTTATCTATCTTTATTAGTTACCCGATTCGAGATTTTCCGAAGATAGAAAAGATGGTTGTCTCGTCAAAGCGAAGCTGTTCACAAAAATTTTGCTTGTTGTTAATCAAAAAAAAGTTTGTTGGTGGACCACGGTCTATATTACTCATTTGAATCATTTCAAATAATATAAATTATTTACGGAAGTTAATTTTCCGAATCAAACTTCCGAATAACCGGTTGTATTTTTTAAGGTCTTTTACGAAGAAATTTGAATGAACGGAACGAGTGGCAAATTTACCTTTACATTTATATATATATTCAAAATTTCAAATATACCTTAATTATTCGCCTCTGTGGTCTAGTGGTCCAGCGTTGGCGTTGGCCACATGAGGTCCCGGGTTCGATTCCCGGGTCGGGCACATAAAAAAAAGTGTTTTTTCAGTTTTCTGAAAAACACAAAGTTGCCCGGGATTGGAAAGTGCCCGGTTGGCGATAGGCTTGCCACCTATCACATTGTGGGACCTATCTTCGGCTAATCGTGGGTGCACTTGTCGTACCTCTGCCTACCCCTTCGGGGATATGGGCGTGAAGATACTTTACCTTAAAATAAATGACTATAGCGGCGACCAGGACCCCGAAGCTCTGCAGGAAGTCGCCCAGCACATGGATGAAGGCGGCACGCACGTTGATGTTCTCGCGGTGCTCGTCGGCCACGTGCGAGGACGCGCTCTCTGCGTCAGAGTCTCCGCGCTCCTTCTGCTTTACACATACAACCTAATATCTATCTAATATTAAAAATACAAAAGCTTGTTTGTTTTTATGTGTGTATGTGTGCGTGGGTATGAGGTTGGATGAGAATGCATCTTGCCTCTCCAAAGAGTATGTTTGTTAGCTCTTTACGCTAAAATGGCTATTGGTACCACCACCTAAACTATTTCTGCCGTAAAAGCATTTGTGTGCTTGTGACTACAGTTTCAGATTGTAGGGTAAGGTAGCCATTAAACTTATGTATGAGGCATTATCATCCCGTCACACAGATATATCTAGGTAGTCTATAGGAGATGGTTATTTCTTTCTATCAGGAGAATCATCTGCTTGTTTGCTATATCAATATATAAAACTACGGAATACTTTATAACGCTCCCAGTGCCATCCAATACAGGACAGTACTGGAAAACACCTCGTTTGCCGTAAGTACCTTGTTATTGAGTGGTGGGTTGCTGCCGCCGTGTGAGTGACCATGACCACCTCCTCCATGACTATGACCATGCTGATGTAACGTCAGACCCATACTGTAAATTTTATAGCATCGTGTAAAATTATATAACAATCCAACATCTTTCATTCCTTCATTTCATGATTTATTAATAAAATAAATACTTGAATGCAGGTAAAAATAATAATTAAATTAAATTTCAATCTGATATAATTAATGTAAATAATATAAATGTGTAAATAAATAGTGTAAACATTTTTTTAATACATTAACTATATATTTTTTAAATATCTGCACACGTAGAATATGCTGGTAGTTTTGATTAATTTTAATTAACTTTTTACGAAAAAATATTTTTCATTGTCATTTCTTCTTTTCTAATATTATAAAATCACTTATACTACACTAACCGGAACACGACAGTGACTAGCACTGACGCTATTGCGACAGGAATAGGTAAGGCGGTGGTACCAGACCCGGCCGAGACAGTGCAGAATTCTACCTGTGACTCTACCACCTAGTAACCGACTTTCCAAAATTAGAAGTTTTTCAATTCGTCTGTAGGTTTTTTTGTTACCTCAGAACTTAGGCATTTATGAACCGATTTAAAAAAATCTTTTTTTATTAGGGTAGGTAAGCTTTCCGTGTAGCCTAATTTTAATTACATGAAAAATTTGACTCAGGGTTCTAGAGATAAAAAAAAATGGAAAGTCGGTTACTGCAGTTATACTGCGTGAAAAAATATTAACATTACGTAATTAACAAAACAAAGCCTTAATCTACACTAATATTATAAACAAAAAAGATTTATTGTTTGCTTATAACGGATAAACTTAAAGGTACTTAATCGATTTTAAAATTCTTTCACATGTGAAGAGCTGCATTATTCCGGACTAACATAACTTTGTTACTCGACTACGCAAAAGGAAAGAATGTTTTAGGACATGTGCATAAAGTCACCGGTAACAGCTAATATCTCGGATCTTATATTCTCTGCGACTATTGGAACAATCCTTTCTATAGTTATTTGTGCGATGATAGCTCGAGTATCGATAATCGAAACGTCGTATTTGGTAGGTGAATTTATAAGACAATTTTTTTAAGTTCGAACATGATCCAAATCTGTCAAGGGGTTGTCGAAATATAAGAGGTTGTAAAATGTCCAAAAATATAATAAAACTGTGCAATTAAAATGATTAAACCTGACACCTAATCAGTTTCGCTAATTAATGTTGTTACTTTTGTAAACCTTTGAGTATATACGTAATATATCTATGTTGTAAACACTAGAACGTCAAGGCCTAATTTATATAAGGTTACCAACGTCTACATTTTTGGACAAAAATAATTTCCCTATTTTTTAAGAAAAATGTAGATAATCTAACAGTATCAGTGATTTTATATAAGTAATCGTAAGTTTCGTTAATTTTCTCTTTATTACTACGGACAACCTATGCTATACCTAATACAAGGCAAACGAAGGGTTATTGTGATGGTGATTTCTACTAAGTCGTAGTCTTGACAAGACTTGTCTGGGTTTGGTACTAGCGCATAATATATTGCTGCCACTTTTACTTTAGCCCTTCTTATGCTTTGAATACATTATCATTCTACAGCGAACAACGGTTCGTTTTTTGGCGAGGTCCTCATTGCTGCATTTTACTGACCTGATATCTATTGTCACTTATGTCTAATTATAACCGTTACCGTCATGTTTACATGCTAATTCGAGTCATGGAGGTGTTAAGGCACCACTACTACTATACTCCGAACGGCTACTAAGATTTTGATCATCGAAAAAATCCTCGAAATAACCCCAATTACACCTTAGTCCGCTCCGGGTATCAAACCCTGGCCTCCTGATTGATGAGCCGAATAGGGTAACCAAGAGGCAATACTAGACCTCTTAAACCACATATAAATTTAAAGTCCTATTCTGCTACTATAAATAAAGTCTGCTACTACGTAGGTCACACTATAAGTTTTGCGTAACTTAAAAAAACCACATGTTATAACCAAAATAATATGTTTATTGCTTTTCAAAATAATCTTTTTTACATTTTAAATATTATTTCATGCGATCGAACCATTTTTTAAAACCACAGATCTGAAGGCATGTTTTCTACGTGCTGATTGAACGCAAACACTGCCTCTTTGGAATTGGTAAAAGTAAAACCTCTCATCAAATCCTTGACTTTGGGGAAAATACAGAAATCACAGGGTGCTAGGTCGGGGCTATGCGCAGGATGAGTGACGAGATATACTTTTTCGGAAGCTTAAAATGACTTTGTTTTGTTGGCCGTGTGTGAAGAAGCGTTATCATGGTGTAGAAGAATGGAGCTTTTGGGTCGTCTGTCGCGAACTTTTTCTAACACCCTGGGTAAACAAATGATAAAATACCACTCGGCATTAACATTTTTTGATCTTCAGGTGGAATTGTACAGATGGGACCCGTATGTGAGAAAAAAAACGCGATCATTTTTTTACCAACGTTTCTCACCTGTCTTACTTTTGTTGACCTGTTTTCATTTTCGAACACCCATTCACCGTTTTTTTTTCGGGTTCAAAACAATAAATTCACGTTTCGTCTCCTGTGACAATGTCATAAACAGCATTAAAATGTCCGTTGTCGTACTTCAGTAGCATCTGTGAGCACCATTCCACACGAGCCCGCTTCTGCTCCGCTGTCAGTTCATGAGGGATCCAATGACAACAAATTTTCCGAACTTTCAATTCTTCGTGTAAAATTTTCTGAATTTGGCTCATACCAATCCCCAATAGTCCTCGAATTGTCACATAGGGAATCCGGGGTTTTTTTTTTTCAATTAGCCGCTTAACAGTAGTTACATTATTTTCGTTGACGGCAGTTGAAGGCCGCCCTTCACGAAATTCGTCATGTAAAGAAACTCCTCCTCTCTCAAATTCAGCAAACCATCGCCTCACGGTGCTCAAGCAAGGTGCTTCTCTCCCAAAAGCATTTTGATGACGAACGGCACAGTCTCGCGGAGAAAGAGAACTTTTAAAATCATAAAAAATCGTCGCTCTAAAATCTTTTTGACTTAATTCAATTTTAGTTGCGTGCGTAGAACTTTGATGTGTTATAAAAAAATAATTGACAAATCATTTCCCGCCAGTTGTTTTTTTATTACTAAAAAGGTTGCAAGGTTTTAAAAATATAACATGTGAAACGAACGAAGTTCCGATTAGCTAGAAGTGCAAAACTTTCAGTGTGCTCCATGTATATCATATGACAGGATTTTAGAAAACTGTTGCCCGCGACTTTGTTCGCGCGGACTTCGTTTACTCCGCACCGCTCCTCTCCCGTAGGCGATAGCGTGATAATATGTAGCCTATATGTTGACCCGACCTGTTAGTAATATTCATTCAAAATTTGAAGTAAATCCATGCAGTACTTTCTGAGTTTACCCCGGACATACATTGACTTTCCTACGATTTTATTATATGTATAGATGTATTTTACTTCTGTGGTAATAAAATAAAATTATTATTATTATTAAATTATATCTTACATAAGATTGACAGCAACTCCCACTGCCGAGGTGATAAGCATCACTGTAGCATCAATCTCGAACTCTTTATAGATGACTCGCTGCACTGCCATATACACCAACACTCCAGTGACCACCCAGATCAGCAGTACCGACGTGAGTGCGCCAATCACCTCTGCACGGTACCAACCGAATGGCATCCTGAATGGAATAACATACAGCTCAGTATATGATAAGGTCATTTTATTGGTATAATGGTTCTAATCTCAGTATTATTAACTCTTACTAAAATATTCACTGGACGAATTACACGAATTGATCAAACTCAAAAGTAAGCAAATTATTTGCTTATGATATGGTTGTTGTTAATGTTATTAGCGATCACCTGTGGCCGAAATTCGACCATAGACTAAACAATAAAATCTCTTAAGACAACTGACTTTACCCTTAATAAAGAAAATATAACGTAGTAGAGAGTAAATAGTGGTATCATTACATAGTATAAAACAAAGTCGCTTTTTCTGTCTATCCCTATGTCCCTATGTATGCTTAAATCTTCAAAACTACGCAACGGATTTTGATGCAGTTTTTTTTAATAGATAGATTGATTCTTGAGGAAGGTTTTAGTATATAAACCTTTCCGATATTCCCACGGGAACAAAAGCTACGCGGGTAAAACCGCGGGCAGGTCGCTAGTAAAGTATAAAATAGTATGCATGTATAAAAAAAGTAGTACGGATGCGTGTATATTATCCTGTATGTCACATGAATTTAGTGTGTGTATTGTTTGTTTTTATGAATTTAATTTAATTCTAATGCATTTTATTTAAAAATATTGGATTTCTGCCGTCCTATGTAATGTAAACATTAACTTACCAAATTTTATACTCCACCGTTCGCACAATTGTCTTAAAAAGGGACACAAAGTTTTTTCTTCACGTATTAATATACAGATTGCATAGTAATACATACATAAATACTGAAATATAGTTAATACACACCCAAACCGGTGTGTGGGATGCGCTGTACCGCGCTCTCGGCTGCATGGGTACCACCATCTTGCTTGTTTCTGTCGTGAAACAGCTTTGCTGTGCTTCAGAGGGAAGGGCAAGATAGGCAGTGTAATTACTGGCACCGAGACTTAACATCGTATGTCTCAGGATAGGCAACACATAGATGAGTTACCTGGGCTAGTTCCAGGTAAACTAGTTTATTTTCCTTGGCGACGTCAACCACTTATTGCCTTTTGTCAACCACGTTTGCCTATCCAACTAACATTAAAAAAACAGAAATACAAACATTAATGCCTGTCCTTGTCGGGAATCGAGCTCGACCCCCATCGATTGCGTGTTCAAAAGTAGCTTAGGAGTCTTCTTAGAAAGACATAAAAGGCAATAGTCATCCTCATCCTCGCTTTGCCGTTACTAACGCATCATTGACCTTTTTTAAGTGTTTACTGTTGATTATTGCATAAAGCCTGCGAGTGAGTATTTTTAATATGTGCTTTGGAAAAACTTTACAACTGGACTATCTAGTAATCATGATGTTAATGAAACCTCGAAACTTGGCCGCTTATTGGAGCTATCTACCTCGTCCCAATGAAACCCATCATTCTGCCAAGGAATTTGAAAATAACACTTGGCCAAACCTGTCACTACCATCGTGAATTAGATCATTGGGTACCATCGGTTTACCCATTCTTACAGCAATGACGTCGATGCTTGTCAGTCTTGTCCAGTGTGTCAGTCTTATTGAGTTTCTAGTTTTTTTTTATATAAGAGGATAGCTAACAGGCAGATAACTCTCCTGTTAGAAAGAAATATCTATCACCTATATAATGCAAGGTATATTTTTCTTAATGACTAAAAATATTACGGATGCGTTACATCCACGAGATGACAGTTACATGCATAAGTTTTCTATCTTCCTTACCCATCAAACGACATTATATAACTAGTATTGTTCAAATAAATTATTTTATGATAGCGCGTTATAGACTATGAACTATATTTTTCTAGCGCGCTACGTTATAGACTAATATCTGGTTGACCGAGCTTAGCTCGGTTTTTCATATATTTTTAAAACCGATCTTTTCTTAGACCTTGAAACTTGATAAATCGATTCCTATAGAATATATAATTTTTTTTCTGTACCTGGTTGACTGAGCTTTGCTCGGTTTTTCACATACCCATATCTTGGGAACCGAGCTTTTCTTGAACCTGGAACCTCGATAAATTGATTCCTTGACCCGAAAAACCCCTAATTTGCGACTTTCATGAAAATCGTAGAAGCCGATTCCGAGATTCGAGAGAGTTACTATTGCGTTACTATTGTGTTACTATTGCGGCAGAAATAGTTACGGCGGTGCTACCTAACCTGGGAGAAACTACGAGAAACTGCGTAATTCTACCACCTAGTAGTCACGACGGCAGTGACGCTTACACCTAACCGTAATGCTTTATGACAAAATGGCAGGTGCTCTGTTCTTCAAAGGAGGCCTGGACCAACTAAAGGAATACGTGATTAGAGTTATGAAGATACAGGAAATAAGGCCTTTTGGATCGAGTTACTTGAAACTCTGCTCGTTACAGTTTGAAGAATTCGACGAAAGATATACTTTGACTTTAATATGTCCAGTTAATATTTGCTTAAACCTCGCTCATAAATCGTAATACAAAAAAATAGAATTTATTATAACTATACAACACAAATGTTGGTGGATGCGAAGAAAACGGATGTTCACCTTGACTCGAGACGATCAGCACTGACAATCTATGCCAAGGGAAAAAATATTTTGCCTTATACACGGTTTCATTAGACTTCACTCAATCAAGCAGAGCTGGTATGTATTTCGATTAAGTTACAATATCCTTTTGAAGAATAGAACATTTGCCTTTCTGCTGGAAAATTTGTAAGAGGCGAACAACATCGTGACTCCTAGATGGTAGAGTTCAATGACGTTTCGCCCGAGTTTGATACCACTGCCCTATCTAGTCTTGCCGCAATAACTTAAATGCTAATGCCTATTGATTGGAAGGTAAGGTTACCGGTAAACATATACATGTGGCATTAACATCCAGCAACATTGTAACGCACCATCAACATTTTTGTTATCGGTGACGGTTGTCTCTACCTAACAGGAAAGCCATCTACTTGGTTGCTATCTTAAGATATAGAAAATGTAACAACTTCTCTGAGAGTAAATATTCCATCGCAGTTTTATTGGTGTGATAAATCTCAAGTATCTTCAAGCCAGTATCCCCGAAGAGGTGGACAGAGGTACAACAAGTGCAATCACGATTTGCGGAGGATACTAATGGCCAATTGTAGTAACATTGTCTTGACTTAGGACAATCGTAAATAGTATGCTGTCACTTCTTGTTATAAATGAAAATAATGTGACAGCACACTATTTAGGATTTTTTTTATAGTATAAGATAGCAAACAAGCAGATGGGTCTCTTGATAGAAAGAGCCAACCATTGCCTATAGACACCAAAGGTGTTAATGGTGCGTGTGCTATCTTGTGGCCAGGTCTTATGCCACATGCATAAGTTTACCGGCTACCTTACCCTCTAAACCGGAACACGAGAGTGACAATTCCTGACGTTATTGCAGCAGGAATAGGTGAGGCAGTGGTACCAGACCCGGGCGAGACAATGCAGAACTCTACCACCTAATAGCCACGATGTTAGTGACTCGTATAGCCATTCGGTCGCCTTTTACGACCTGCCTGGTAGAACGGCAGTTGGCCTATTCTTCAAAGGAGCCCGGGACCAATATGGGGTCTTAGCTTAGGACAATCCTAAATAGTATGCTTTCACTTCTTGTCTTAAATGTAAACAATGTTAGTGTAATTGGCTATAAGTCCCACTACGTGACAGATATCAAGCCTATCGCCAACCGGGCACTTTTTTCAATCCCGGGCAACGTTTTTCTTATCAGAAAACTGAAAAAACACATTTTTGAATTTCCCGGCCCGGGAATCGAACCCGGAAGCTCATGTGGTCAACTCCGACACCGGACCTATAGACCACTGAGGCGACTAAACAAAATATAATTCAATTTATTATTGTTTTTACTTTTATTGCACAAACTTTACTAGTTGGTAGAGTTCTGCATTGTCTCGCCCGGGTCTGGTGCCACCGCCTTACCTATTCCTGCCGCAATTACGTCAGTGCTTGTCTCTGTTGTGTTCCGGTTTGGAGGGTAAGGTAGCCGGTAAACTTATGCATGTGGCATAAGACCTCGCCACAAGATAGCAACACACCATTAACACCTTTGGTTGTTTGGTATCTTATGATATAAAAATAAAACTTTTATTTTTGCCTACGGTCATTTGCTTAGTTAATAATCTATTAATAACACATTAGTTGTTAAATAATAAGTTGTTTTATGCCATAAGATTCCACATGCAAAAGTTTATCGGCTATCTTACCCTCTAAACCGAAACCCGACAGTTACAAGCAAGGATTAAATGGCAAGGAATACACCTTTCAAGACAATTTCGTAGTTTGTCAGTGTAGCTTACATTTACACATAAAAATAAAGATTTACACTACTTACCAATATAATAAAATTACTTCAAGGATATTTTTTAAACCTTATCATCTCTTTCGGTAAGATAAAAACGTGCAACATGGTTTATTTCTATTTTTTTACGATATAATATATCTATAAATGTATGACTTTTTTTACAGTGATAGGAACGTTTGCTCAAATGCGTGGCGACACATTTCCTTCCCAGTGGCGTGTCTATAAGTATTCATGTGGTGTGTGGTTACAAGCATTGACGCTTGGAATAGATAAGGCGGTGGTACCAGACCCGGGCGAGCCGTTACAGAACTCTAGCACTTAGTACTCACGATGATTGTAACAAGTTTGGCAAATCATTCGCCTTTTACAGACTACTACTACTAGTAGAATAGCAGATGGTATATTTTTCGGAAGGTGGTCAGACATCTTTTGTGCGTATATAAAATCGCACATAGTTTTTATCATATACTGTTTACGTTCATATTATGTTTTTTGCTTCAACCCATTTTCTGCAATCTTGACCGTGATCATTGGACGATTAAAATTAGCGCCAATGCGGAGTTCACGTCATCCGGTTTTTACTCGCTATTCAATGTGAATATTTTTAATAGATTTCGTGCTGCTAATAGAATTATTTATAACACGGTGCTTATTGAGCGTTTTCAACCAGTAAAAAAAAGAGGTTATCAATTTGACATGTATGGATGTAATGTTGTCGAAATTGGATAATATTTGAGTATAATTATCTATTTAGACGTCAAAACATCTGTACTAAACTTTGTAAGTGTATTTGTGCATGCATGTATGAATGTTTGCATGTTTATTCACCGCCCCATTGGTCGAGTGGTTAGCGACCCTGACTAAGTAAACAACGGGGCTCGGGTTCGATCCCCGACAGGGACAAGCATTTATGTGATGAGCATAAATGTTTGTATCTCCGGGTTTGGGTGTTTATTAAATATATTCTGGTATTTATATATGTATTTCTATGTATTAGTATCGTTGACTAACACTCATAACACAAGCAAATAATTTGCTTACTTTGGGCTTAGATCAGTAAATGTGATTTGTCCACTGAATATTTATTTATTATTTATTTATTATATGTTTGTCAACGAAATTCTCGGAAATTAAAAGTCATATCGAGATAATGCTTATTGATTTACATCAGGTAAATTCCGACCTAGGGAATAATTGAAATTTCTTCAAAGTAGTTTCAGTAGTTTTTGAAATACGTAGTTGACTGATATTTAAAATCAGTTTAATTCTACATTATTTTTGTTAAATTATCGATACATACTTGAAATTACGTGAGCGGCTTCCTTTTAGCGAACCTACCAAACTTTACGACTTTTTCAAAAGTGCTGCAAAACATAAACCTCACTATAACCTTATATTCAACTTACCGATCTGAAACAACGCAGTAAGGAACTTGTCGGACAATAGCTCCGGGTAGTAACATTGATTCGACAAAAATGAACTGTGTTGTACATATGTATTTATTCCTGTCCCGAACAAAAAAATACTAAAAAACATTATGTTCACGGAGGTAGACAATCTCATTGGTGTAGTATTAAATTATCCTGTAAATGCATTTTCTTTTATATCATAAGATAGCAAACAAGCAGATGGGTCTCCTGATGGAAAGAGTCAACTATCGCCTATAGACACCAAAGATGTTAATGGTGCGTTTCTAGCTTGTGGCGAGGTCGAGGAGGAGCCGAAACACAACAGTGACCAGCACTGATGCTATTGCGGCAGGAATAGGTAAGGCGGTGGTACCAGACCCCGGTGAGACAATGCAGCAATCTACCACCTAGTAGCCACGATGGTAGTGAATCGCGTGGCCAATCAGTCACCTTGTCGTGTTTCGGTTAGGAGGGTAAGGTAGCCGGTAAAGAGACCCCACCACAAGGATAGCAACGCACCATTAACATATTTGGTGCTTTTAGGTGATGACTAACTCTTTCCATCAGAAGAGCTATCTGCTAGTTTGCTATCTTATAATATAACAAACGTTGTGCTTTTGAAAAAGTCGTAAAGAGAAAGTTTGGTTAACTCGCCAAAAGTAAGCTACTCACGAAGTTTCAAGTATTTATTGATCGTTTGATAAACAGTGTTATGTCCCGTGTACTATTTTGACGTGGTTTTAAAAGTAACGCTTAATACATATATGCATTTTACCGTTATAGTGGACGCCGGTTCCCCATCGATGTATATTTTATCGTTATAGTGGACGACGTTTCCCCTTCGGAGTAAGCAGAATAAACCAAACGTATATAAACTTTTTGGTCTATGAGATTCACAGGTTGGTCGGTTGGCTCGGTGGGTGGTGATACTCGTTACCACATATTGTTGACTTAATAACGATTAGCGTTTATTTTGTCGATAGCCAGGACCGATAGCTTTACGTGCTTATCCGAGTTAAGTTCTTAACGCACCACCAATATTTGGGTTTACAAATACCATCATAAAAATTCTCAAAACTTTATAAAAATTCTCGAAACCTATTCATTTCCGAGCCAATTAAAAGATCAATTGACTTACCGCCTCGTGGCCGGCCTGCTTGCGACCCATAAGGAGAAGAGCGAGATCATGAAGCTCGCAAAGTCTGTCAGAAGATGTGCTGCATCTGTCGCTATCGCTAAACTATTAGATATGTAACCACCTGAAATTTAAATGAAATGAAAATATTTATTTACAAGAATATGGGTGTTACAAGTTTTAAAAAATTAATTAAGTTACCAACATATTCTACCATGAAATGGTGTGCAAATATATAAAAATTATAATTTTATATTATATTAAATTAAACGCTTTGAAGTCAATTTTTTTACAATTAATACCGGATCGAAACGCGGCCACAAAAAAAAGTGAAATGGCAGGTATATTTCTATAGCCTTTCAAAGTAATTTTTTTAAATTCAATTGTAAGTATAATTATGAACTCACAATGGTTGTTGAAACCCCTGAAACAATTACTATATCTCGGCAATCCCTGACCGATTGGGTTTTTGTTTAATTTACTTTTTGGTTTATTTTTATTTTTATGAATTATTAATTTTATTTTAATGAAATTTGCCATGAAGATAGTTTAGTATCGACTTTCCAAACCACAACGATTCACCGGTTTGTCGGTTGGCGAGATAAGTGGTGACCCCCATTAGCGCATTTTACCGATCTGATAACGATTATCAACTATTTCTAATGATAATTGGAAGCGACGGTTTTACGTCGCTTACTCCGAGCTGCTACTGAGATTTTGAATTTTCGAAAAAACCTTGAAAAAAACCACACCTTTGCCCGATCCGGGGATTGAACCCGGTACCTCATATTCCGACCCGAACAAAATGAAAGTTTTTATGAAAAACTACATGGAGGACATGTTAATCTATCATAATGTTCATATAGCGGGCGCTCTCGCGGACGAAGCTTGTGCGGCTACAATGGATGAAGCCATGTAGGTATTGGATAACGGAGTTCTAATAAAATATTAAGTAATGTAATCTTTCTAAGATCTACTCAAATGAAATGAAAATGAAACCAAATGCCGAAAATACTCACCTACAATTTCTCCTATCATGAATATGACACATAATACACTAGCTATAATTAGTTTCCTCCGAGCTCTCTTATCTATTTCCTCGTTTCTAGATCTGTGACAATGCCCTGTAACATAACAAAGATTTTTTTTTTAATTTTATTAATAAATATGTGGTAATTAAATATAATAATAGTAATTTAAAAAAGCTGACTTTAAATATCAACTGTACTCATATCTCTTAAAGTACTTAACCAATTTAATGAAACTTTTTTTACATCATAAGATAGCAAACAAGCATATAGGTCTCATGATGGAAAAGGTCAAACATCGCCTATATACACCAAAGATGTTAATGGTGCGTTGCTATCTTGTGACAAGGTTTAACGCCATGCGAGGTCTAACTTGAATCGTTCCTTAAGTTGGAATTTACCTGATTTAAATAAAAACAATTAATAATCCCGATGTGGATTTTAGTTTCTGAACATTCATAGATAAACATAAATATACAAACATGCAAACAAACATACATACATTTACAAAATTTAGTACTCGTGCTTGGACGCTTAAATAGATCATCATACTCACGAAATAAATAAGTTTTCTTTATTTCGTGATCATACTCATATTATCCAATTCCAACAATATTACATACATACAAGCTGTTTATTCGTTGGCGTTGGTTGTTAAATTAATTCAAAAACTAATAAATAAATAGAGCGTTTATTTTGAAATAGATTCTTGTATCATAATTTTACCTGCACGAAATACAAAACTTATTCAACATTGTCAAAGGTCATTATGTCGTAAAATTTCGGAAACTGATGAATGCAATTTCATGACCTTAATCCGGGCCCTGTTTAAATATAAGTTCCTATGCCTTCTGTCAAGTATCTCTTAAAGGGTGAGACTGAACACATCGCTACCATCGTGTCTAACAAGGTGGTAAAATTCTACGAAAAAGAACGTTCTGCGCGGGGCTGGTAATCCTACCGTATTACCAGTGCTTGCCACTTAAGTGTGGGTCTACATTTGTCAGTACGTTATCGCCAATTTTTCGCCACCCTATCCTTTTCTGTCGCTCAGAATTATTATTTACAAGACCAAGAATCGTAGTTCGAATGCAATCGTCTTGAGGATTCCGCAGGAATATAATAGGAATCTTTCTCGTTGTAGCAAATGGCGGTTCTGAACGACAAAAAAGGATAGGGCGACGGGAAAAGGCCATCGCGTGCTGACAGGTGTAGTTCAACACTAAGTATTCCATATGAAAGGTAATCAGTAAATTTGTCGATGTGAAATTGCAGCTCTGCTATACTAATAATAACATGTCACTAACATATTTTATGTCTATATACAATGAGTGTCTCTTTCCATCAGGAAACCCTACTGCTTGTTGGCTATCATTGAACAAAATTACCTATTCTTTTATCTTACTTTCAACTTCAGTGATGGTGCCGTTCGCCCTGTCTCCATCTTCTGCGTCCGGGTTGGTCTCAATGACCGCGCAGCAGCCAGTGGAAGGGTTACCGTGGACACAGAATATAACCCTTCTGCCTCTGGCCGGACTTTCGGTACCATACGACGCTTTCCCATCCTTGAAACTGCAATATAAACAGGAAACTCATCATGGTTAATACCATCTTTCTTATCATATAATTCACATTTATATATTAAAATATATAAATGTAATTTCACCTGCAACGATGAAATCATATTGCACCTTAATAACAAAAGTGGCATTATACAAAAAACGGTATTCTTAGTTAAAACGACATCTATATTATTTGAAAGAAAACGCTATTAATGCAAAAACCAGCGTTGTAATATTTTGCATACTTTTAGGATCAGATACTTATTATATCACTTTTGTTTTCAAGGTACGATAACTTGTTTAAACCTATGTATCTAGCGATCAGCACAATCGACGGGCATAATAATGGAAAATTACGAAAAGACTACATGTGGTATAAGACTTCGCCACAAGATATCAATGCACCATTAACATCTTTGGTGTCTATAGGCGCTGGTTAGCTCTTCCCATCAGGAGATCCATCTGCTTATTTGCTATCTTAAGATATAAAAAAATTCAAGGCGGGGCTTTTTTCGGACGAGCAAAGTGCTGAGCCAGAGTTCAAATTAAGTGAGCTTAGAGGCCGCCCTTCTCCTGACTGTGTCCTGATACTGACGATCCGATAGATCGAATAAGTCAAGAGGGCAATAGCTAGGTAAATTGGTAAACAATATAAAGAAGGTGAATCAGAGACAACCAGTCATGCCAATATGATTCGAGCGACGCAAAACGACGTTCATTATAATTGTTCTATTTAAATTCAATTTAACTGAATAGGTTATTTACCGTCATTTACTATTCTACTCGAGATTGCATTTCAAATGTTTGTATACGCTATAATATAATCTGCATGTCTTAGTCCGATTTTATTATAGTATCTGAGAGACATCTTTATATTTATACAGAAATGTCACCATTACCTGCTTAAAGATCTATTTTTTTTGACTGACTTTCCGAAACGAGTTTTTCAACTCCGTTATATTTTTTCAAAACTTGGTCACTAATTAATCTGTTTGGAAACATATGTTTTTTTGGGAAATTATACGTTACATTTGGTCCTACATAATTGTGAGAGACATCGGTTATTGTAGCTTTACTGCGTTTAAATTATTCGATCTGTCCTTGAGATTCTTCGTAACGCCATGAACCCAGCTTCTTTATAGATGCAAGAAGGACTATGTTTAATGCGAATGTAATATTACATTAGGGTTTGAATTTCGTGATGGGCAATTTGCTCTAAATAAATTGATTAATTTTCTAGAACATTAACTTTTCGAAACGGAGTATATTTTATATATCATAAGATAGCAAACAAGCAGATGGGTTTCCTGATGGAAAGAGTCAATCATCGCCTATAGACACCAAAGATGTTAATGGTGCGTTGCTATCTTGTGGCGAGGTCCAATGCCACATGCATAAGTTTACCGGCTACCTTACCCTCCAAACCGGAACACGACAGTGACAAGCACTGATGCTACTTTAGCTAGCCTTTTACGAACTGCCTGGCAGAACGGCAGTTGGTCTATTCTTCAAAGGAGCCCGGAACCAACACGGGGAATAATATGTCTAATTTGTCGTCACATAGACCATCAGTCACATCATAAGTATTAATGCCGTTGACTATAAATAAATAAATATACACCAGACAAATTACATGACTTGATCTAACCAAAAAGTAAGCAAATTATTTGCTTATGATATGGATTATGGGTGTTAGTGAAACATATTAATATATAGAAATACATATATAAATATTTAAATATGAATAATAAATAAAATTATTTAAACTTTCGTGAGACATTATTTACTAAATAATTGATTAAGAAAACGGCTAAACTCACGTATAAATCGGTATAGGTTCCGACTAGTTTCGGACCTATATGAGGTCCTTCATCAGGGCGATTGCGACGCTGTTGCCGCGACAGCGACTCGACGCGAACTCAGTTCGCGACAGCGCGACAGCGCGACAGCGCGACAGCGCGACAGCGCGACAGCGCGACAGCGCGACAGCGCGACAGCGCGACAGCGCGACAGCGCGACAGCGCGACAGCGCGACAGCGCGACAGCGCGACAGCGCGACAGCGCGACAGCGCGACAGCGCGACAGCGCGACAGCGCGACAGCGACTCGACGCGAACTCAGTTCGCGTCGAGTCGCTGTCGCGGCAACAGCGTCGCAATCGCCCTGATGAAGGACCTCATATAGGTCCGAAACTAGTCGGAACCTATACCGATTTATACGTGAGTTTAGCCGTTTTCTTAATCAATGAATAATAAACACCTACACCTAGAAATCAATGCTAAAACACAAACATCTATGCTCAATACACAAACGCTTGCCCCTGTTGGGAATCGACCCGAGCCCCATTGATTGCGTAGTCAGGGTCGTTCACCACTCGACTAACGAGGCGGCTACTTATTGGCACTAGTTTGCACCTTTAGATTTTGCCTACATCAAAATCTACATGTAGGTAGATGATATTAAATTTTTGTAAAGAGATTACTTATTTTATTATTTTTGTGTCATTTAATATGGATTTTTAAATTTTGTTTCATTTAATATGGACTATTATTATCGAATTAAGTATATTTATATTACCTAGATTGAAAACGTCTTAGGATAAATTTTAAAGTAGCAAAATTTTAAGCGTCAAATAGGTACTATTGGTTAAAAAACAAGATATTGTTAAAAAAATGTGGGTCACGCCAACGAAGTCCAAGGGAATAACAGCTAGTAGGTATTATGTTATCCTCCTGCTTTACCTTCAAACTAATAAACCGGTTTTGATAATACTTGATGGGTCCTCTACGTTGAAGTTGTTAAATAGGTAACATAGAATAAGCGTTATTGCTCTAATTAATTCAATAATAATTGAATTTTAAAAATTAAACCGACGAACATCTCAAAAAACAGAACCGATTTTGATGAAATTTCTACTATTTCCTAAGTTGGTATATCCCTGATTTAATCCAAAAAGAATGAAAGCTATATCGAGCATTTAGTTTTCGAGAAATTCGTGGACAAACATACAAATATACAAGCATATAATGGATGTATTTTCCTACTCCTCCTATACTCTTCTGATTAAATTCGATGCGGGTTCCAAGACAGCTTAGCTTTTCCCCCAGGGCACCCTGAGCTCGCAACTCAGAGGTTATCAGGAAGGTTGCCGCTGTTGATTCTGGTTTACAGAAGTTACAGTGGTGGGAACGAGAGGTGGGCCCATTGCCCTTTTAAGCATATAATATACAACAACATACATACACTTACGAAATTTACGAAATTTAGTTAACGTGCTTGGACGCCGAAATAGATCATCATACCTACTCAAATATTATCCAAATCCAATAATTACAGGTAAACTGGTAACCTCCTTTTTTGTCAGTTGAAAAAGACAAATCCGATCAATAGTTTCAGAGAAATGCGTTCGGAAAAAAAAAGTTCGATTATCATAAGTAAGTATGGTGCAGTTTCATAAGTATTACATACGTAAGTGTAAGTGTAATAGTAAATGTAATTAATAACCACTTTTTTGAAGTCGGTTAAATATAGCGCGTGGGCTTTAGCCCTTAATGTTGTACCAAGTACAATCCCATCTCATTACATCGCGGAGGCCATAGTTTTTCAACCATATGCGTCCAACCGAGGACTCTTTTTGTCGACGAATTCTCGTTCTGGTGATTAATGATGCAGAATTATTTTTTGTGGCCATTAATTAAGAAAATAACCTCGTTATCGTCTTACACTATGAACCATAGTAAGTTATTGCCTTATTTCAATTCTGCCTTTAACCCCTCAAGTCTCAGGCCGGAAAAATATGACCGCTCTTTGTTTTATAACTTTTTGTCGGCCGCAACTCGGTAAAATGTGACCACACCCATTTTGAATTTATACTGAGTGCTAAGTGTGAGTTTTTCTTTTCGCATTCGATCGTGAGCGCGTTTCGAGTTTACTAGGAATTTGTATGTGATTGGTACAGCGCCACCTAGTGGTAAACTGCTGCGAAAAGAAAAACTCACACTTAGCACTCTGTATTTTACATAATAATAGTGATTAATTTAGTTTGAATGAGCTTGGTAAATGACGGGCTTGAATATATTCTGTAAAATGACATTTACCGCTAGCTTGTTAAAATTTTTAGCATTTTGTGGTAACAGCTTTGGCATGTCCTTTCAACGGTCAAAGGTCAAACGTCAGCGATTAATTCCGCGCATGCGGCCTTGGGTTTGGAGGGGTTAAACTATATTCTGCATTTATAACATAAATAAGAATAGATAAATAGTAAAAAAATTATAAATTATAATAATAATTATAATATAGGTTCATAAATCTATATATATATAAATCAATTGCTGTTCGTTAGTCGCGCTAAAACTCGAGAACGGCTGAACTGATTTGGCTGATTTTGGTTTTGAATTAATTGTTGAAGTCGGAAGGTTTAAAAGGTGAAAAAATATATAAAAAAATAAGAGTAGTTAAAAAGGCAGAACAACGTTAGCCGAGTCAGCTAGTAATAAATAGATAATAAGTAAATAATACATTTCCGTCTACATGTTTTTAATTTATTTGAAAAATATTAGCAAAATTTTTTTTTCTTACAGAAATAATTCTGTAAGAAAAAAAAAATTTGGTTGACCTGATTTTTATAGTGTAGACAAAGACTTATACTGATTCATGACCGATGCTGCAGGCAAACGCTAGTCCATATCCACATCAATATTATAAATGCGAAAGTCTGCCTATCTGGTTCGCTTTCACGGCTAATCAACTTAACCATGTTTGATGAAATCTTGGATGGAGATAGTTGAAGATTCAGGGTCAAATGTAGAATATTTTTTTTCAAAAATTAAACCCTAAAGAGTTAAAATAGTAGATAAAAGTTTGTATGAAAAACTATATTGACTACATTGACATAAAAAGGGAAGATACGTTACCTAGTCACAGCGCCTGGTCCTACAAAACTAGGTCCGTGGACACACTGACAATTGGTGACAATCAATCACGCGCGGGACCTCATATCATACAATTATATTTTCCGACTGTTTTTACCATTAAACACGCATCAAAATACCTTTTTGTATATTCAGCCAGTGTTATAATCACAGAAGGAAACAAATAAGACACACGGGATTACTTTCCATTCGTAAATACGGCTAAAACAATTTGTTTGAAAATAAGATCAAATTATTGTTTAGTTCGCCATGTTTGTGAGAGTGAGATAGTACAATACAAAAGTAAGCGAGAGAAACGTAGTTTGCTACGTTCGTCGCATTACTTTGCGTTCGACTGACCGAGCTTAGGTTTAGCAATTGGGATGTTAGAACGTAACATATCTTCCCTTTTTATATCAACGATCGACTACATATTAATTTACTTGCGGACGTTGTTGCGCGGGTCAAATAGTTCAATATAATAGTTTAACTAGTTAGATGACCGAGCTTCACTCGTATGACATTTTTTATGTGAAAACGGATTACGATGGAAATGACACTTACCTCGATCAGTTGTAATAACTATCTAAATAAAGAAAATGCGTAAGTGTCATGGAAGGTTCTATGTTGGTTCGAAGTTTTTATTTTCCTCACCCTCTCCTCCCTTACGCCACCTTTTTTATTTTTATATCATAAGATAGCAAACAAGCAGATGGGTCTCCTGATGGAAAGAGTCAACCATCGCCTATAGACACCAAAGGTGTTAATGGTGCGTTGCTATATTGTGGCAAGGTCTAATGCCACATGCATAAGTTTACCGGCTATCTTACGGAGGGTAAGATAGCCGATAACCGGAACACGACAGTGACAAGCACTGACGCTATTGCGGCAGGAATAGGCAAGGTGGTACCAGATCCGGGCGAGATAATGCAGAACTCTACCACATTTCTCCCGTTTCCGCTTATTACGCCGCCTTTCACCCCTTTCCGCTCATTACGCCACCTTTTACTCTTTCTTTCCTTAGGCCACCGTTTCCCTTTCCCCCTTTTTCCCCACATCCCTCTTCAATTCATTTCCCTTCCATTTCCCTATATTTTCCCTCCTCTGTCCTTCCCTTGCCCATGGAATGGGCCAATCTCTTTCTTTCCCCCCAACCCGCTCCTTCTTTCTCCCCTCATTCCGCTATGCTCTCCCCCCTCTATCGTGCGCTCTCTCCCTCTCTATGTTGCTCTATCTTCCCCTCTCTCACTCCCCTTTTCTCCGCCAACCATTCTCCCTCTTTTTCATCCCGCCCCCCTTTAACAGAGAGTCATTTCTTAACTATTTAAATTTTTCTTCAAATTTTTTGTTACGTGTTTTACGAGGTTTTTTAAATCGTCTACACTAAAGATAAAGAACTTCATTTCAGATTTCATCAAAATCTTTGGAGCCGTTCCGGAAAAATTAATTACATACTGATATGTTATTAGTTTCACCTAAATGTACCTATATACTTACAAGTTTTGCTCGTTAAAGTATAAGATATAACTACTGTCAACACTGTACACACACAACGCAACAAAGCGTGTATCATTCTAATTGATATTTTTTATTACTTTACTGGCATATCAGTTCTAGAATAGTTCTTGTAAATATTTAATGTACTTATTTGCTTTGAATTTTTGTATATAACTTAATCACAATTAAACAGTAATAATCTCTTATTTGCAGAATTACATTATTGACGACTATTGTACTGACTTCCCAAAAAAGGGGGAAGTTCTTAATTCAGATATTTATTTAAGTATACTGGGTGTGTTAAATATTCAGAAAAAAATGAGCGTAATTAGTAAGTAAAATAGAAGCTTTTTCAATGACTATTTTGAGTTTTTATAGTTTAAAACCCAACTAAAACAATTCTTAATATGTAAGTAATACCTACTCCGGTATTATGTATTCCATAATATTAGTATGTGGAGTAGTAGCAATTATTTTATAGTGGTTTTTGTGTGATCGCTTCTGTGGTCTAGTGGTCGGTTGTCGGTGTTGATAGCATGAGGTCCCGGGTTCGATTCCCGGGTCGGGCAATTTAAAATGTGTTTTTCCAGTTATTTGATAACAAAACATTGCCCAGGATTGGAGAACTGCCCGGTTGGCGTACCGAGTGGGGGGGGGGGGGGCAGGGAGGGGCAGCTGCCCCGCGTGGTTTTTTTTTTACCTATACTAACTATATACTGTTGTAGATAATAAGATAAAAATATAGCCTTAAAATGTTACGTTTGCCCCCCCCCCCCCCCCCCCCCCTCCCTGGCCCAGAACCTGGGTACGCCCATGAACAAGAGACTAATATACTTAGATGATCGGCAACTATCTGATATATCTAAACATTTCACAACTTTTGAACGGCTTGACCGATCGAAACGCAGTTGATGGCGTTCGATTGAATTCCGCTCAACTAAGATTTCCTAAAAATTGAAAACAAATTCTTAGATTATAAAAAATTTAAAAAAAAACTCAAATAAATTTTGGCGAAACAGTATTTTTTTAATATAACTTCTGGATTAATGTACCGATTGTGTACAAAATCTAATCAGAACTATTCCTCAAAAAACTATGTCTAATACATAAATTGCATCAAATTGGTGTATCCGTTCGGGAGTAATCGATCGAATCGAAAAAGTAATTATTCGAAAAAATATCGATATTAATTAAATTTAAAGTGATTTATGAAACAGTACAAGTTTATTAATTAAATTACAAATGGAGTTTCACTATTTGCCGACGATAAAAAGTGTAAAATATAATAATTTTTTGGTGCTTTACGTCATTTAAGTACTAAAAAAAACTACGTCAAAAGACGTTTCAAAAACCAAAATCGAATCTAATTTTCAAAAGTTACAGCTTTTCAAATATTAAAATTACGTTGTTTTTAGCAAACCTACATAATATTTTTAAAATAACTTTCAGGCTAATAGACCTTTTGACTTCAAAATCATATCAGCTTTTCTCCTTAAAAATCTTCGTCAAATAACATTAATATGATTAAAATCGGTCAATTTGTTTGGGATTTATCAATGACGAAAATTAAAAAAAAACTTTTTTAACATTGCTTCGAAGTTTTTCAACCTATCGATTTTGTAGCTAACTAATATTTTAGATCTCAAAAATTGAGTTGTCATTCGAAAGATCAAAATCGATCATCGTCTCCAAAATATACGGCCTTGGCCGATACCGAATATTCGCAAGTTTATCGTGTCACGACACATGTTATTTGTATATTACAGTTTGAGTAAGTCTTGGTTAGTGTTGTTGTTGAGTAAGTCTTGTAATGCTAAAAATATTGCCTATCTGCTTGTCCAAAGAATAATCCTCGTCGAAAAATGCTGAAAATAATGTTTTCATTTATAACAACTTACCTCTGATTATTAATTGCTATGTTTCTTGGTAATTTTTTTGATTACTCAAAAAATTATGTGTGTTTTTTTCTCATGATTAGGTATTCGTTGTCGAATACCGAATACCAAAGAAATTGCCCGAATACTAAATAGTAATCGAATATTATTACGATACTAGGCATATCATTACGATAAAAAGTATAATATTTAATGAATATATTTTGTTACGACACATTCACAGATAGACAGATTAAAATAAGATATAACAGAGGACACGAGCACATCTGAGTTGGTTTTGACCGACGTAATTAAATACAAACAATGTTATCAAACGCGGGAACACCTTGGGACAAGCGAGCGTGTGAATTGAGCGGCAAACATTAATGTTATCAGTAATTATCACCACGCTGCTGCTACTATTTCGGCTGTATTATAGAAAGTATAATATTTTAAGTACAATTCAATATTTTCATCGCCTCGTTGCTTGTGTGATCTAAGTACTGACTTCGAATACTACGTTTACTGCCGAATACATACGTTTGCTGGTTACTTCAACTTCTAAAATTCTAAACTAAGCAATGGCAGAAATTGACGCTATTGTAACAGATAAAACTTAAGGCGATGTTATCATTCACAAGCGAAGACGTTGCGAAATTCTATCTAGTGACCATAGAATGACAGTCACAATTTCACAAACTTGGCTTAAAAAAAGATCAACTGCAAGTTGCAACATATGTAAATAAAACGCACCTCCACTCAAATAGCGTAATAATTCAAAAAATCGTAAAAATCACTTATTGTACCATTCGTATCGTATTATGCCATAGTTTTTTACTAGGTGGTAGAGTTCTGCATTGTTAAAAGTATTATTGGTTTCATTTTATTCTAGGGAGCTAGGAATCAAGTAGATGTCAATTAAAAATATATCAAACTTAACCGCGCGTAAATGTCATTCTATTTCAATGACCGATTACATCCAGATAACTTAAAGTGCCGGTGTCATTACATCAGTGGTATCTATCTATACATGTAATAAAATCGTAGGAAAGTCAAAACTGTACATTGAATATTTTTTTAAAAGAATACTTGGGCGTGATCTACAATCGATATATAAAAATAAAGCCAAAAATATAGTTTTTAGAATTTTTGTCTGTTTGTCTGTATGTATGTCCGGGGTAAACTCAAGAAGTACTGCATGGATTTACTTCAAATTTTGCATGAATATTACTAACAGACCGGGTCAACATATAAGCTACATATTATCACGCTATCACCTACGGGGGAGAAGCTGTGCGGAGTAAACGAAGTCCGCGCGGACGAAGTCGCGAGCAACAGCTAGTAATTTATATACTGGGTGTAACGGATGTACCGAATATCGAAACCATAGATTTGGACTATGATTCTGAGTGGGAAACTGTTGGAAAGTGTGGGATTTTTTTTATTTTTTTGACGATTTTTTTAACTTAACTTTGTATAATTTGACTGATTCGAACTACGGTGTTTTTTTTTTTAGTTTATGTCGCATATATGTATTGCGATTTCTCAAGGGAACCAAAAATAAATAGGTTGCTTCCCGTTGAACTAGAATCATGAAATTTATCTGTAGCCACACCATGGTTTTCAGCTGAGGAATCATGGTCCAAATCCATGGTTTCTACTTTCGATAGATTCTTACACACTGTATATAAACATGTACACGCTTATGCCATATGTTTACATGTCGGAAACTATTATCAATTTAATATGAGGATTATCATAAAATTATTTAAACTTTCGTGAGACATTATTTACTAAATAATTGATTACGGCTAAAACTCACGTATAAATCGGTATAAGTTCCGACTAGTTTCGGACCTATATGAGATTCTTCATCAGGGCGATTGCGACGCTGTTGCCGCTTTATACGTGAGTTTTAGCCGTAATCAATTATTTAGAGGATTATCATGTACATTGGGGATTGTTGTTTTATCAATCCACAATTCACATATTATTGTAAACTCGTAAAGGCGTGAGTCAAAACAATCGTTATGTTAATATCGTGACAGTGTAATATAATAGAAGTTACTAATATTTGGATTTATGTGCTTAAACGTAAAATATAAATAACGTCATAGGCCATAGCTATTAATGGTAACGTTACCAATAATAGTTATTATTGGTAACGTCCCATAAATGTAGATTTGCCTCATCAGATTTTATTAAAAGTTTCGTAAAATGTATATTTTTTATAATACTGTTGCGAATAATCTAGAAAAGTGAAAAATGAGAACACTAGAAAAATCTAGAAATAAAAAAAGATAGCTGCTTTCCTCGATAAATAATAGCCGATTTTGCCCAAGCAGCTATACCATAATGGATCTTCTGTCATAGGGCATAAGGATGAAAATAGCGTATACTAGGACATGTTTACATTTAGAATTGTTTACGCGATATTTTCGGAACTTTCGAGAACATGGTCGAACTTTACCTTGAGTATAAATAGGGACTGTTGGCGATAGTTCGGACTACCATAACAGTATAAAGCTATATGCTACAGTGAATACGATGAGTGTTTTAGTGATTCAGTATAGTAAGTTAGTTTTAGCGTAATATAGTAACGGTGATATTAGCGTTGTTCAATGTATTTATATATTGCATTGCGGTGTATTGTATATTTGTGTTGTAAATACATGGTTTTAATATAAGTGGTGTTTTATTGCACAATACGAACTCTGAGCTCGTAACAATATGCTAGCTGACCCGGCGAACTTCGTTCCGCCTAGCAGCCAATGAATGAGCAGATTTGGTATTTTAAAATTAATACAAAATTATTAAGTTAAATTTTTCATTCTGATAATGGATATAAATCTATACATATAACAAAACAAAGTCCCCCGCCGCATCTGTCTGTCTGTTCGCGATAAAGTCAAAAACCAAAGAACGGACTTTCAGTTTTCACCAATGGATAGAGGAATTCAGGAGGAAGGTTAACATGTATAATCTGTCAAGGTTTTTGGATACATATAATATATTACCCGTGCGAATTGAAGTAATTTGTTATTATGTCATACCATCTCATCATGATGTCATCGTCAGAACCTGATAAAATTTATATGAGACTTTCCCAGAAGTATCGTTTGTATTAGATAACAAAAGGAATCATCAAACTCAGTTCGCGTGCATCTGTATCATTCGTCCGTTTGTCGTGCTTCATTGTGTCATACTTATGATAATTTAAGAGTTTGAAGGTTATTCTCATGAATCCCATTCATCACCAGATTAAAAAGAGTCTAATCTGAAGCAACGACCTTTCGGACATAAAAAGAATGGTGTTGGTCCCGGCCTCCTTTGAAGAATAGGCCGACTACCGTTCTGCCAGGCAGGTCGTAAAAGGAGACAGATTGGCTATCGAGTCACTACCATCGTGACTAGTAGGTGGTAGAGTTCTGCATTGTCTCGCCCGGGTCTGGTACCACCGCCTTACCTATTCCTGCCGCAATAGCGTCAGTGCTTGTCGCTGTCGTGTTCCGGTTTGGAGGGTAAGGTAGCCGGTAAACTTATGCATGTGGCATTAGACCTCGCCACAAGATAGCAACGCACCATTAACATCTTTGTCTATAGGCGATGGTTGACTCTTTCCATCAGGAGACCAATCTGCTTGTTTGCTATCTTATGATATAAAAAAATCATCGAAATCTGTTGACATTTATGCGCTACTGATTTTTAGTGGCCAGCCACGCTTACAAAAAAAACATCACATTTCGAATAGGTGTTATGTAACCTAACCGCTCTTATGACAAAGCAATAAAATTGCGGTTATGTTTATTTTGCATCAACATATAACCAAAATATTATAAAAAGAGGACATCTTCAGTTATTAAAAACACTGTCTCCCAAATTCATTTTGTAGTTAATTGCTATGCAAGCTAATTTGTGCTAAGATAAGCGTAAAACTCGAGAACGGCTGGACCAATTCAGCTAATTTTGAAGTAATTGCTGAAGTTCGAGGAAGGTTTTTATGAAGAGAAAAATGGAAACAAATAAGAAAAATAATAAATCAAACATTTTGATTTTACTATAGAAACTGTCCCTATCTGTGAAATATTACACGTTTTAAATCTGTTCTAAGGCGGTAAGAAGTTCGTCGGGTCAGCTAGTTGCTATACATATAAATATTGATATTAATAACAAATCTAAATTAATAACAAAACTATGAGAAAAAATTAAATTAATTACATTTATAACTTGTCGTGCATACTGCATGCATTTCCTCTCCACAGAATAAGTAGCTCATTTATGGGGCAATATATACGCTTTAACCATAAGCTTCCTAAACATATAAGAGATTTAAAGTTATAGGATATTTTTTTTAAATTGTATTAAGATAAATCTATGTAAAAAGGGTATTATAAAATTTTAGATTATTTGGAAGACAATAATACCTATATTTTTAGCAAAAAACCGAACAAAAGTTATGCGCGGTTATGTATTAAAATCAATGAGTGAATAATTAATCATCCTCTATTTTTGTACACTTTTGGGTAGTTTTTTTTCAAAAATTATATGAGAAGATTGTGTCCAATAAAAGAAGAATTATCAAAATAGTATCACTCTCTAAAAAGATTAAAATCAGCGCGTTTACAATCAATCATCTTTGTTTTCTTACCTTTATGTTTTTTTTAAATTAAATGAGACCACTCTCGGGGTTTTATTATTCCAATAAAAGAAGAATTATCAAAATCGGATATCAATCTCGTTACTTCTTATAAAATAAAATAAATATTATAATGTAATTAATATCATACATATATTTTAAAAATTAAATTTAAAAAAAAAACGAAAAGATTGCTAAGTTTCTTCCGTCGGATCTTAGCAGTGTATGGCCGCGTTCTATCCGGTAGTAATTGTAAAAATATCGACTCCTCAAGTGTCCGTTAATGTTTATTTGAATAAAACATTTTAGAATTTAAGTTTGAAATAGAAATTCGCCGAATTCATTGAATGGAATAAGGCAAAAAGAGAGTACTCTAATAAATAACAATCTCGTTAAATGGAATGAGATAAAAATAGGGAATTCTAATAAAATCAAACTGGCGCGTCAGACTCAACATACTAACAAAAACCTTATACAATCTTATCAAAAACACTTCAAACAGAATACTTACAACAGAAGTGGTTTAGTGTCTTCAGTCATGGTCACAGACACACAAACAAGCGATTTATCTCATGACACTCGTGATGGAGGCCGTGATGAATTCGGTCTCTAACATGCAACGCACTAATGTCACCTTACCTTATCACTAGCTACCATTAACTATCAAGACGTCTACCGTTGATTTATCGTAATGTAAATACTACTAAATAGATAAGCGATGAAACCCCTCACTGCCAGCAATTATAAAGAATTTAACTTTTAATATAAAATACTAGTTGACCCGGCAAACGTTGTTTTGCCATTCATATTAGGAATCCATAGCGGACAAACAACGTGACACGTAATTTATATAAGTCTACGGGATTGTCTTTACACGCAGCCAAAATGGCATTAAACTTTATATGGTGGTTAAGTATTCTTAAATTTTCTATTTTTTCGCGCAATTTTCTTAATATTTCCTTTTATAAGAACCTTCTCCTTACAATTACAAACACAATAAAAAAAATTACCGAAATTGGTCCAGCCATTCAGGCGTGATGTCGTGACCAAGGAAAATAGGGATTGATTTTTATATATATAGATTTTACATTTACTAGGTGGTAGAGCTCTACATCGGCTCGACCGTGTCTGGTACCACCGCCTTACCTATTCCTGCCGCAATCGCGTCAGTGCTAGTCAATGTCGTGTTCCGGTTGGAGAGTAAGGTAGCCGGTAAACTTTTGGATGTGATATTAGACCTCGCCAAAGATAGCAAAACACCATTAACATCTTTGGTCTATAGGCGATGGTTGACTTTCAATGGCGATCTTGCGATTCGATGGCGATCTTTCAATCAGGTGACCCATCTGCTTATTTGCTATCTTATGATATAAAAAAATACTGGGACTTGCGTGTGTGTCTTTTTATATCATAAGATAGTAAACAAGCAGATGACTCTGCTGATGGACGAAGACAATCATCGACTATAGACACCAAATGAAGGAACTGGTTCGTAATGTTGAAGTGAGAGAGCGGTTAGGCCTGAAAGAAAGGGTTGGTGTAAAGATGAGAAAGGGCATTTTTTTTTTATATCATAAGATAGCAAACAAGCAGATGGGTCTCCTGATGGAAAGAGTCAACCATCGCCTATAGACACCAAAGATGTTAATGGTGCGTTGCTATCTTGTGGCGAGGTCTAATGCCACATGCATAAGTTTACCGGCTACCTTACCCTCCAAACCGGAACACGACAGCGACAAGCACTGACGCTATTGCGGCAGGAATAGGCAAGGCGGTGTTACCTGACCCGGGCGAGATAATGCAGAACTCTACCACCTAGTAGCCACGATGGTAGTGACTCGATAGCCATTCGGTCGCCTTTTACGACCTGCCTGGCAGAACGGCAGTTGGCCTATTCTACAAAGGAGGCCGGGACCAACACGGCATTCTCCGATTAATCGGATACTGTCTGAAGGTGGTGTCAAGAGTCTTCGCAACCGGCGTGTTTGTATGAAGAGGGTAATGAATGTGAAGGAAGTGAGACAATTCTGCAAAGATCGTGATGGATGGCACTCGGTTCTATCTGCCTAAGTGGTAAAGGATCTAGCATAAAGATATGTGTATAAAAACTGTATATATATATATATATATATATATATATATATATATATATATATATATATATATATATATATATATATATATATATATATATATATATATATATATCTTTTTTTTTGACAGACAACCCTTGTATTATTTTTTCTTTTTTTATGCAAGATTTAAAAAAAATACCTTGCGAAAACAGCCAGGTACTTTAATAATCAGGTATTCTTATTTATCATAAATAAATACCGCACATAAATAAAAAAAACAAAGTACTAGTGAAAATACGTGTTATATTTATGTTATAAGCCAATCGTTATATTTATTTTTAACTGCACACGATAAAACAACACAATATAGCTGCAACTGTTACTGTAGGGACACACCCACCAAAACGGTTATCTTGCAAAAGTGTAACAAATATATTAATTTAAAAAACTTTAAAAACAACAAAGAAAAATTTCAACACACAGAAATTGAACCTGCAACCTTCATTTAAGCCGGGACTGAGCCAGTATCGACCCCGTGCTTGAAAATACCCAGCGTGTTGAAATTTTTCTTCGTTGTTTTTTAAATTTTTCGTGTTTTCCCAAGCACGGGGTGAGTGCTATAACACAAAAATAATTAGAAACACGAAAGTACTGATCAAAATCATAAATGTGAATTTCATCTGTAACGATGAACTCATTTAACTTATTATTAATAGATTAATACGTATGTATAGCTAGCGATCAGTACAATCGACGTAATCGATCACATAGCAAAAAAGAATTTCACCACTTCAAACCTGTCAACACTAGCTCAGTGGTAGAGCATCCCGGCTTTAGGGAAGGTCGCAGTTTTAATCCCAGCGTGTCGAAATTTTTCTATTGTTTTTAAAGTTTTTCAATTTTTCCCAAGCACGGTGTGGGTGTTATAACACAAAAATAATTAAATATATTAAGACCAAAGAAAATGGCCGATTTCCGAATAGTGATCGAATATTCGTGGCATCTTTAATACATACAGACATACTGACGTCATCGTGAAAATATTTGGAAAATCTAGAACCTCGAAATATGGAGATCTAATGAAAAATCGATTTTCGGAAATCAGGGCAAAATCAGTAACTTTTTTGACCGCCCCGTTGGTCGAGTGGTTAGCGACTCTGACTACGTAAGCAACGGGGCTCGGGTTCGATCTCCGACGGGGACAAGCATTTGTGTGATGAGCATACATGTTTGTATTTCCGGGTTTGGGTGTTTATTATGTATGTAAAAGTATTTATATATGTATTTCTATGTATTATTATCGTTGACTAACACCCATAACTCAAGCAAATAATTTGCTTACTTTGGGGTTAGATCAATCAGTGTAATTTGTCCCGTGAATATTTATTTATATTATATTTATAAGAAAAACGATGTAATCAATTATCGTCCCATTTCTTTAGTGTCGTCAATTGATGAAATAATTGAAAAATACGGAAACGAACAAATTCATTACTCCTCTTCCAAACACCAAATTAGGCACCAATTTGTCAAATTAAGTATGAAATATTTAAAACTTCAGTTGTATTTCTAATTTTCACTTCATTATAAATACACCTAACCGGTTTCGACAATTACAGCATCATAAGGCATGTTTTATTTAAAGATGCTATAATTGGCAGAACCAGTTAGGTGTATTGATAATAAAGTGCGATAATTACAGCATCACCAGGGATGTTTTATCTAATGATACTGAAATAGGCGAAACCAGTTGGGTGTACTAATAATAAAGTGTTATATTAATTATTATCAGGGACGATTGAATTAACGATGCTATAATTGGCGAAACCGGTTGGTTGTATTAATACTAATAATATAAATAATAATAATAAATAATAACAAAAGTGTAAACAAGAAGTACAAGTGAAGTTTAATATAAAAATGCAGTGGCACCAAGTGCCGAAAATGGAAAGTATGCATGCAACCTCAATATAGTTGTCAAACACAATATATTTGTTAACAAAATTAACAGATTCTCCATGGATTAAACTGGATACACCTATTTAGGCATTTTTTTAGGTAGCCAGCCTAGTTTACCTTTACATGAATGAACCAGAACCCACATGAAATAAAAACACTCCGGATATTGTTTTTTTTATATCATAAGATAGCAAACAAGCAGATAGGTCTCCTGATGGAAAGAGTCAAACATCGCCTATAGACACCAAAGACGTTATAGACGCGTTGCTATCCGTGTGGCGGGATGGCAATGCCACATGTATAAGTCAAGCGGCCACCTTACCCTCCAAATCGGAACAAGACAATGACAAGCATTGATGTTTTGCGACAGGAACAGGTAAGGCGTTGGTATCAATAATCCGGGCGAGGCGTTGCAGAACTCTACCGCCTAGTAGTCACGATGAGAATGGCAGTTTGTCTATTCTTCAAAGGAACCCGAACCAACACAAGTGGAGATGTTAGGTAGTTGGTTCTATTAGGTAGCTACCTATTTAATAGTGTGTAAATACTTTTACTTTAGAATCCTCTTTTTAACCCCCCGCTAGGTAAATGAATTTCAAAATTCAGAACGTCCTTGGTTTCACCCACATTTTCGAAAATTGGGTTTATTATCAGATCTCTAGTATTGAAATCCTAACAAGCTGCTCTTTTTTTAAATATCTGGAACACAAGCTCCAAAGAACTACTGTGGACCGAGCTGTGGTTGATTTAAGTTCACGTATTTTGCTAAAGGTCAAGCATACGTTTCTTTGAGTTGGAATACGTCTCTAGAGGAGCTAATAATCAATAGTTTGGACCACCGCAAGTTACTTAACAATCCCTACGATATTCACTATCTGAATGAAATGACAAGATTGCGTAATTTACCATCTTATAATCCTAACATCGAAATTAATGAATCCTATGAATGATGAAACTTATGCATGTGGCATTAGACCTCGCCTCAAGATAGCAACGCACCATTAACATCTTTGGTGTTTATAGGCGATGGTTGACTCTTTCCATCAGGAGACTCATCTGCTTGTTTGCTATCTTATGATATAAAAAAAAATCCTAACTAAAAATAAAATTAAAACATTATTGGAAAAAAACCGACTGCATCTAATCTTAAAGAGGTTCATTCCCTTAAATAAAAACTAAAAAGAAAGAAACGAGCCTAGTAGTTTATAATCACGTTAAGTAATAATGAATGAAATAGTTTAACACCATTGAAATAGTTCTATAATGGATGTATATTTTACTTTTTATATCATAAGATAGCAAACAAGCAGATGGATCTCCTGATGGGAAGAGCTAACCATCGCCTATAGACACCAAAGATGTTAATGGTGCATTGACATCTTGTGGTGAAGTCTTATACCACATGCATAAGTTTACCGGCTGCATACTTTACCCTCAAAACCAGAACACGACTGTGACAAGCACTGACGCTATTGCGGCAGGAATAGGTAAGGCAGTGGTACCATACCCGGGCGAGACAATGCAGAACTCTACCACCTAGTAGCCACCATGATAGTGACTTGTATAGCCAATCGGTCGCCTTTTACGACCTGCCTGGCAGAACGACAGTTGGTCTATTCTTCAAAGGAGCCCGGGACCAACACGGGGAAATATAAAACAATTCATGAATTTTAATTAATTACAGAACGATTAACAGTCGGGGCCCTTTGTGAATATTTGATAGCTAAAAATTAAATCTAAAATTAAAATCAAAAAGCGTTTTGTTCGAATAAGCCTTCACAAGCACTTTTGACGAATCAACATTTAAAAAATTACTACCTTATACAAACGCGGCCATACACTGAGAAGATCCGGTGGAAGAAACTCAGCGGGCTTGTCTGTATGTCTATTGTTTTTTATATAGTAAATGCGTTACAATATTACAAGAATTATTACTTATTACAAAAATATATACCGTTACCGTTTTGTAACACATATTTTAAATTTGTATATTGGTAGATCTCTTGTAGTACCGGAAAGTTTATTGTACAAGCGTATGCATAACTCCGTAAAAGAGTTACCAAAAACTGGTAACATGACATCAATATTGTGAGTGATCAATAAATAGTGTTGATTTCAACAAAATTACTTCAGATTCTCAAATTAACGTTTAAAATAACGTACCGATGGATTAGATTGACTACTAAATCTAATTAGCTCTTTTCTTTAAAAAACTGAGTCGAATGCCGTATATCGGATCAAAATAATTTAATTCATTCGGGAATGGCTTATCATTAACTAAAAATTTTGAAAAAATATTATTTTCGCCATCACTTCATATTTTTAACTATTGGGATTTCTACCCAAGATCTTTTCAAAAGATTGCGCTAAATTAGTTTTGAAAGATCAAAATCGATAATGACGTTCAAAAGTAACAGCTTTTCCAAAATTGAAATAGTGTTGTTGTCATCAACAACCTTCATAATATAATAGTCCACCATAAGACGACTTTCATCGAGCTGGCTAACGGATGAAAAGTATTTTGTCTATACATATAATAAAAGAGTAGTATCCAATAAAATGTGTCAATGAATATATTACAAATGCTTTGACTAAAAATGTTTAGCCCAGATATGATAATTAACCCAGATAATTAACAATTAATTTTCTTTTACGTAAAATAATATTCTGGACTGAAATTTTTTATCAACTCATTTGCAATATATTTTTTGACCTATTTAATTGGATATAAAATATATACTTCAAATCCATTAACCAGCTCGGTGAAAGTCGTTGTATGGCGCGATCTTATACTATAAGATTTTTGAGCTTTTCGAGCTCATAAATCTGTACTTAGATATTATATTTTTGACTTGATGAGCTTTAAACACCTAAACTTATGGAAAGTTTAACAGATGGCTTGCGTAATCAACTAGCTTACAGTTTTTTCACTTAATTTTTATAAAAAAAGTATGGGCGTATAATCGTTACGCGCGATTGAAGTAAAACTTTATATTTTAAATAAATTTTGTTATTACTGGTCTCACTTTTCATTACAATTCATAAATTCGATGCACCGAGTCTTGTGAATAAACTCTTTAATGCTGGCAGTATGTCATTTTACATTTACCTATAATTATAATAATAACTATTATCAGAGATCAATACATCTCCTATTCTCAGCTATTATATAATCTGTCGTACTAAGTACATTTTCTCCGATTACACTCCTTTTAATTTGGTTCAAATTTAATGGGAATTTTGCGTAATTGAAATTATATCCATGCGTTTTGTTTTTTGTGCCAGAAAAAAAGCAAATTTTTAATTTTTTTAAATTATTTTTTATTACATATTATTATCAATTCTGGACAGCCTCTAAAAATTTGGCTGGACTTTTAAAAGTAAGTCTGTATATGCTGTAAAGTAAGTCAGTATTACACCGATACTAAGAAACAACTGTTATGTAATAACTTTGTAAAGTAGCTAATAAAATCGAATACATAATAATTTACATTAACCGTATTTAAACAATAATCGTATAATAGAAAATTATAATAACTTTAAATTAAGAAAATAAAAACTCCAACACATTAATTTATCAGAACACCACTTTTCTGTCTAATTGGCATAGTATAGTAATAGAGCTGATAATCTTCGAATGGGAATCCTACAGTCTGAGGCCAACGTCACCAATTCCTTGCAATATCATTTCGTATAGATCAAGCTTGTGAAAGTTACTTGCTTCTTATATTATGTACAAAAACTAAAAATTTAGAAAAAATATTATTTACGTCATCACTTCATATTTTTAACTATTGGGATTCTACCCAAGATCTTTTCAAAAGTTTGCGCTAAATTCGATTTGAAAGATCAAAATCGATAATGACGTTCAAAAGTAACAGCTTTTCCAAAATTAAAATAGTGTTGTTGTCATCGGCTGAATCGATTTGATAAAACATGTCTAAAAACACGGACAGACAAGCAGCTTTCAAATAAAAACAATTGCTTCGTAATTGGTACATCCGTATAAGAGCTACAATGCCGCAGATAGATACAGACACATATATAGTGGTCAAAGTTATAACACGACTTTTTGCTTGAGGGGTTAATAATGAGCACGCGAGCACAAAGCACGCGACGCTAGGTACATTTACAACTCACAAGTTATGTTTGTTCCGGTGTGTTCCTACACTAAGCAACAAGCACGACGCGGTATACAATGCACGTGTATACAATACAATGTAAAAGTTACATAATGTGTATATAATATTATGTTAAATGAGTCAATATGTTATTCATGTTCCATATTCTATGACATCGTATTATGAAATTGACGGTCTAACTAACCAAAGATTTATTACTACTGTATGTCTTCAGAATTATGTGACTTGCTAATTGTAATTTGTAAGCAATTAGAAGTAAGCCAGATATTAGATTGGAAAACAATGCCAGTGAACGTGAACATCTAAACATACGACTAACGAGTTACGAGACTGGAAATTATGACAAAAATTAACATTTTGAATTAATATACCTAGGTATATTAATTCAAAATGTCTGATGTAAAATAATTTAATAAATTTTAAGCAGATGAAGAGGCGTCTTTGGTAATTGCTTTACGCTTTGTTTGAGAATATTTTTCTTCTAAGATACCAAGAACACTTATTACTTTTCTGAACGTGAAAATGAATAAGTAAATGTCTAACAAAGATATTCGATACATTTTGAAGTTTTATAAAACAAAAAAGTAAAAAATGCGACACTAGCCACGAAAAACAATTTTGGCGCTCATGAACTAATTCTTAGGCCCAGTTTCTATCAATATATTAAGTATCAATATATAGTACATTAAGGAAAAACTTTGGACCCATTTTTAAGACAATTGCGTGAACAGTGGAGTATGAAATTCGGTAGAGTTTAAAGTTTACATTGCAGAAGACGACAGAAACGTAGATAATATTTTTAAATAAAATGTGTTAGAAATACAATTAATTAATATAAATAAACATTACACACACTACATTCATGTGATATACATGATAATATACACACATGATTACCTACTAATTTCTCAACGACTAAAGTCAGTTATCAAATTTAAAATAGATTTTATGTTCAATCTATGGTCGAATTCGGCCACAGGCGATCACTAGTATCAATAAAACGACTCGTTTTAGATACGATTAATAACATTGTCTACTAGGCGTAAGCTAAAACTGATCCTGTAAATGTCAAATTACCAAATATCCAACAACTTCCGGAATGCCTCGTTGTTATTAAATTGGTTGCTAATGTTTACTCAATCTTGCTCCATCTTAAAAAGATGGGGCAAGATTGAGATATTATCAGTTTCGATATAGGATTGTCCACAAAGTAGTTTTGACAGAGTGTAGTGAGACTTGAATTATCTTGCAAGAAAGCAATGCTATATGTATTGTCGGATTAGAAGGGTTTCGTTCATTATGAGCATTTACCATTAAGCTCAGATTCAGATCTGTACTTCTGATGAAATACAGAAAAATCGGCCATATGATCAACAGTATGACAGTGATTTTTCATCATGCTAACGCCAGACTACACGTCATATCTTTTGCTATTCAGCAAGTGTTGAGGGAGCTTGGTTGTGAAGTGATAATGCAATCATAAAATTATAACTCCGGCGTTGCACCTTCAGATTTCCTCATGTTATAGTAGCTTCAGAATTCTTTAGATATTGTCAGTTTAACATCAAGGCAGGACTGTTAAAACTTGTCGAAGTTTTTGATCAGAAGTCCCAATATTTCTACAGCAATGAGATTTTGTCACTAGTATCAAAATGATAACAAATTATCGAACAAAACAAAACTTATATAGGTAGTAGAATTTCATCAAGTGCTGGCATTAGCAAGTTTTTTTATATAATCAATGATATACGAGCAAGTGGACTTGACGTTAAACCTGCAACGTAAGGTGTTGTTGCTAATTCGGCTTCTGAAGTATCTATTTATCCGCCTCTTAAAATTACCCAAGTAAGTGTAAAATAATTCATTAGAATGAGTTTACATAATGCTAATATTATGTATACACATATTTAATAGCTAGCTTTAACGTAATAGTTTGCGAAAGTAAAGTCGATAGAGATAAGGCCGCCTGTAGTACTGTCTCTTGTTATTTTTATTAATTTGGAAATATTCTTTTTATAAATTTTAGTGTGTAAAGAGTATATATTTATACTCTTTACTACTACTCGTACATAATAATTTCATTCAAACTTCTTCAAAGAAGAGAAGAGATTATTTGAATATTATTATTGGGCAACTTTAATAAAACGACTACGAACCTATTCATTTTTATTTTATTAAATTTTCGGACTTCAAAAAGAACATTTTCAATGAGTAACGGAAGCAAAGTATGATTTATTTTAAAAAATAGGGCTCTCTACAGGAATTCTAGTATTTGAACCTAAAATTAACTATGGACAGATTATTTACTGAAAATAAAATAAATAAAAACTTTATTTTTGTTTACTGTATTTTAAATTTGATAGGTGTTCGGGACGAATCAGGAATACAAAATAGGTATGGGACGAATGGGATTTTTTTCGAATGTTTGCCAAAACACCGGGACAAACGAGACATAAATCTAAATTTGGCATACATATAAATGATGACTTGGAATGGCACATAGGATACTTTTTATCTCGAAAAAATAAATTGTTCCCGTGGGATTCACCAAAAACTTTTATGATGCACTTTGAAAAAAACCACTTGACCCCAGATCTTTAACTATCTCCATGCTAAATTTCAGCACAATCTGTTCCGGAGTTTAGCCATGAAATCGTAACATACAAGGCAGAAAGACAGACTTTCTTATATAATACTAGGTAGCTGCACCGTGCAACTCACTGCATTACAAAAGTTTTTCGTGAATCCCGCAGGATTTACTCATTTTTCCGGGATAAACAGTAGCCTACATAATATATACTACTTTTTGTACAGGGGTATTAGTCAACAGGTAGGCAACCTATTATATCATGGAATCTCATACAGATGACTCATTGTAAGTACACTAGCGGCAGCACTTCTGCCCACCTCTTTGGGGATATGGCCTTAGTGACATCTATTTATTTAGTTTATTTTAAACACCATAAGGAAGCAACTTAAATTAAAATACACGAAATTAACAAATGTTAACAAACCTCACCTACAAGGATGCTACCATAATCTAAACTTATAAACTAACAAAGATAAAAAAATATTGTTTATCAACCGGCTTCCGAAAAGGTAAAATAAATTCTAAATTCGGTTCTTTTTTGGTTCTTTACCTCAGAATTTGGTCGTTTATGAATCGATTTAAAAAAAAAGTTTGGGAGGATATACCTACATACTTCCTGTTTTTAGGGATCCAGACAAAGGAAGTTAGTAATCGAATTTTGCAGAATTACTGTTTAAATTATTTTAGTTTTACAATTTACCCATAATAAGTTTTAGTTTTACAATTTACCCATTATAAGAAATAAAATAATCCAAACATAATAAACCTATTCTATGTTCCTATTTCTCTGGAACCATTCATCAGATCATGGCCTTTAAATGGGACCAAATGGGAAGAATAACATCTCGAACAAAAGAATTTTCCAAATCATTCAATAAATGATTTGGAAAATTAAATAATTCTGAGGTAACAAAAATAAAAAAAATACAAGTAGGAACCTCCTCCTATCTAGGAAGTCTGATGATAATGACTTCGGCCATGCCAAGAGATTAGCTTAGCCGTTTATATCATTTATTTGTTATTTATCCGATTTAATCCTAATTGGTACCGTTTTTTTACCTATTACAATAATGTCTATTCTTAGGTAGTAAATTTATCTATAATCTATACATCTATACAAATAAATAACATTGGAGTGTCTTTTTGTAATATTAATAACTGTTTTTTACTAAATGTATTTGGATGTATACAAGGTATATATACCAAAATAACATTTTTTACAATTTTTGTCTGTCTGTCTGTCGGTCTGTCTATATGTATGTCTGTCTGTTTGTTCCGACAAATCTCTGGAACGGCTGAACCGATTTTGACCGGACTTTCACTGGCAGATAGCTGATTTGATAAGGAGTAACTTAGACTACATTTAATCTCGAATTTTTTTCCTCGCGGACGAAGTCGCGGGCTCAATTAAATATAAACATATTAATAGCATGAATTTTTAAATAACATATTCACTATAATACCTACCTAACACACCCATTTTCTTTGAATTAATTAACAATACCTATTTAAAGTTAATAGCTCATCCCTACCTATTGTACAATCGTAATTATTGCAATGGGTATTAACAGTAATTTAAATAAAAGTTTTGTTATATTTTTTTGTAATTTTTTGGTATAATTTTGTTTTCGTTTTGTGTCCCTCTTTAGTCTTTATAAATTTTTTTTTGTTATATTATATATTGTGGTGTTATATTTAATATTATATTGTTTTAAATGGAAAAATTCTGTTCTATAATAAATAAAGAAGGAACTTGTAAAAACATACCTAATCTGGTGGTTTTCTTCCATAATTTTATTTCTCACTAAACACCCTGGCGTTTCTAACCTCTCCGTAACGTATTGAACATCAACATCTTCTAAAATCGCCGCACGATCAGCATTCGCTTTATTTAATTTATCACTCGATAAACTTTTAGAACGGTACCTCCCGTTCAAAGGTATCAAACCCTTATCCACTAACGCGCCACTTAAACCATTAAACTTATCATTTTCGTTGATTTTAGACGATGACATCTCGAAAACGAAATGTCAATCTTGACCGCTGTCGGGCAACTGACGTTCGCAGTCAACTACGCAAACGTTTTGCCAGTTAAACAAAACAAAACACGACCAACGCTACAATAACACTGTCTGCTATTGTGTTAAGTAATAATGTACACACTGTCAAATCTAGTCGCCTATCAAACCGTGGCCCAAAAAACGTAGCAATGTCAAAACTCCGGCCACGGTGAAGGCGATATCTATTGTTAATAACAATTGCATTTGATCAGAAACAGAAAATGGGAAGTCATTTTTTTATGATACATAATTGAAACTTGTGTTTGTGATGAGCATTGAAAAGTATTTCCTTAAAGTAAAAAAACTGGTCAAGTATGATTCGCACCACGAACGAAAGGTTCCGTAATAGTTTGTAATTCATATTTAAAGTCCTACTAGCTGACCCGCGCAGCTTCGCTTGCGATTAACATATCATCCGCCGGATCTTCTCAGTGTGTGGCCGCGTTTCCGATCCGGAATTTTGACGCGTTAAAATATTTGTAAAAAGTATTTCTGATTTACGATTTTAGCAATATAACCTTTTGCACAAACTATCATACCCTATTTCAGCTCCTTAGGAAATGACTTTTAGAAAAAAAGGTAGCCTATGATGGGGCACGAGTCTTCAACTTTCCCCTTATCAAATTCCATCCCTATCAGTTCATTGGTAGATATACCCGTGAAAGCGTAACAGGCAGACAGACAGACATACATAAAGACAGACAGACTTTCACATTTCTAATATTAGTATGGATTTATATAATAACTGGCGGACCCATGCAGATTCGCTTGCGAGCAGATATTAACATTTTGTCACTTGTCAATATAGTTTCTTCTTATAAATTTTCATCCCTTATCAGAGCCCTTCAGGAGATGATTTTTTAAAAAAAATAAGCCTATGTTTCACCCCGGATCTTCAAGTATCTCTTTGCCAGATTTCACCAAAATCAGTTCAGCAGTATAACCGTCAAAGCGTAACAGACAGACAGACTTTCGCATTTAAAATATTAGGATTAGCTGTCGTCCCCACTTTCGTCTGCACGATTATTTCACAAATGTAGGTTAATTAATTAAGCAAATCTATGTTCAATGTATAAAATTATCGTGTCGCGGTGTTAACAAACTTCTCCGAAACGGCTCTAGCGATTCTATTTTTGTGTGCATATCATGTAGGTCTGAGAATCGGTCGAAATTTTTTTTTCATAACAATAAATTTTAAAGTGCACCCCTAGTTTTTTTAAATTATTTTATAGTTTTTTTAAATTATTTTCCTTGATAAGTTTTTTAATGATCCTGCATTAAAAAATACGTATATAAATATATAAATTTTCACTCTTCTACCCCTGAACCCCTATTTTCTAATTCAACTATTTATATGGCAAAATAATGTCAATGATATATATATATATATATATATATATATATATATATATATATATATATATATATATATATATATATATATATATATATATATATGTGTGTGTGTGTGTGTGTGTGTATCTGTAGCTATTTTCTCTGTAACGGCTCTAACGATTTTGACGAATGATAATCCGTTTTCACATGAAAAATATCAACCGAGCGAAACTCGTTTGCCCGGCTAGTCTTAAATGACATCTCCGTGATTAACGGTTTTCACATAAAAAAATATTATGCAAGCAAAGCTCGGTCGCCCATCTAGTAATAATTAATTAGCTAGTATAATTTCGCTTATGCCATATTTTTTACATATATCACAATACGTATGTACATCTATATATATAAAAATCGTCATTGCTGTTTGTTAGTCTCGCTAAAACACGAGAACAGCTGAACGGATTTGGCTAATTTTGGTTTTGAGTTAATTTTTAAAGTCTAGGGATGGTTTAAAAGGTGAGAAAATATAGAAAAAAAAATAAGAGTAGTTAAAAAGGCAGAACAATGTTTGCCGGGCCAGCTAGTCTATATGTATAAAAATCAATTGCTGTTCGTTAGTCTCGCTAAAACTCGAGAACGGCTGAACCGATTTGGATAATTTTGGTTTGGAATTAATTGTTGAAGTCCAGGGAAGGTTTAAAAGGTGAGAAAATATAGGAAAAAATTAGAGTAGTTAAAAAGGCAGAACAACGTTTGCCGGGTCAGCTAGTATATAATAAAATAACGTATATATAATGCTGCGATGACATTCGTGTGACACGATTTTTATATCATAAGATAGCAAACAAGCACATGTGTCTCCTGATGGAAAGAGCCACCCATCGCCTATAAACACCAAAGATGTTAATGGTGCGTTGCTATCTTGTGGCGAGGTCTGACGCCACATGCATAAGTTTGGAATACATTTAGAATACATTTATTTAGAATACACACCACAGAACATATACAACTTACAACAACAATACAATTTAGACATACAAAACTTTTATACACAATACAATATAAAACCAAAGAAACCAAAAAAAAAACAAAAAAGATACAAAGTACGTAATGGTGGTGCGACATCTCAAATTGGCCTACCACTCAACATGTGTTGCGATTATAATGGCAACCCCAACGCCTATTTATCGGTTACCTTACCCTTCAAACCGGAACACGGCAGTGACATGCAGCGCTGTCGCGGCAGGAATATCTAAAGCGGTGCTACCATTCTCAGTTGAGACGTTTGATATAGTTTCGTAATATTGTATATTAGTAAGTGCGCTTGTTAAATTACAATGCTACACGCGCGACAGCCCGAGGCTGGACACTTGACCTCATATACTACGTGCCTTGCCTTTCGAGTGATACTACAATTTATTTGCCCAGCTTATCTGTTAGGTAAATGTACATAACATTCTTCGGCTGGTGATTTAATATACTTGTCTTCATTAAATAAATCTGTATACACCTCTTTATTAATATTATAAAGGGAAAACATTTGTTTAGTTGTGTGTTTTTGACCGACCGCCCAAAAAAGAAGGTCCTCCATTCGGTTGTATTTTTTGAGTAAAACTTCTTTAGACGCAATTATTAATAAAGATTTTCATTCGGACGCAAATAAAGTCTATTCACACAATTTTTGCTTTTTAAAAATAGAATATTGTAAGTATATATTTTTAGGGTTCCGAAAGAAACCAGCAACCCTCATAGTTTCGCTATGTCTGTCCGTCCGCGTAGAGATCCTTAGAAGTAAGAACTAGAAAGCTGTAATTTGTAAAGTAGTCGGTAAACTTATGCATGTGGCGCTGTGATAATGATGCGTTCCTATTCTTGTGATGGGGCCACTAAGGTCCCGTCACTTTTAATGTTTATAGGCTTATTAACACTTTTAATGTCTATAGGCTTCTTAACACTTTTGATGTTTATAGGCGATGGTGGTTGATCTCTTTCCATTTGGAGAGCTATCTGCTTGTTTTCATCATCGACCTATGGTCAGACAGGGTTATTTTTACTTACTGTAAACAGTTCACAATCTTTCAAGCTGGCCTTTCATTATATTGTTACGTAAACTTAGTAATTCCACCATTAATGGCAAAATTATATAAAGTTATTAATTCGCATAACGAAGCGTTTCAAATTTTCAATAAAATTATAATTAGCTATATAATTTAGAGCCAATTAATTTATCGATCAAGTACCTACATAAAACGTTGGTATCAATCATAATAATATATATTTCTAAATGGTGTTTTTCCTGGAGTGGCTCGATTTCTTTAAGTACTTCACCAAAAAGAAATTAAAAAATACCCAATTAAAGCTTATGTTTTCTACATTGAGCGAAAAATATGAATATAAAAAATTCGAAAAAAAATTTTTTGTCAACAAAAAAATAAGTTAAATATAATTTTTATAGCAATCGACCGAAGCCATTTGTGGATGATACATAGAGTTTTATACTTGGAAAATGCTAGATGGTGCCGTGCGAAATCTTCGCACGGGTCAGCTAGTTGATTCATAATTTACAAGATATTTTTCAAGCAGTAAAACTGCAGCAACCGACTTCCCATTTCCTATATCCCCTGCATCAGACCTTCAATAAATAAAACTGAGACCACACAAGATTAGTCCGGGATCCTAGGAACAAACTTTTTAGATTACTAACAAGCGGAATTTTTGTGAATAGCTTCGTTTTGACGATACAAACATATATTATTTTAATTCTTCGAAAAATCTCAATTTAGGTAGATAATAAAGTTATGGGGCTTTGAAAATTTTGATTCGGTAAAGGAAAAATATTTATTAATAAAATAAAAGTAAAATTTATGTACAACAATGGAATTTCACCAAGTGCCGACGATGGAAAGTATAGAATATATTTATTAATAACCCCAGCGGCACAATCTTCTTTCTGTCCGGACCATCAGTGAGTCTTACATAGAACAGTCCGCGGATAATAACAAATTTAATTAATTTCACCTGTTTAATAATGGATTTCCGCAAAGTAACGCCTGAATCAATAAACCATCTGCTTGTTTGCTGTGTTATGATATAAAAAGGTCGTACCTATTTATCGAATTCTAGACTGAGAAATTGGTAAACCTATTAAAGATGTCGGATAGACAAATTATACAAAATTCTCGTATATTCGATCCCCCGTGATGGCCCGGGCTCCCTTTGAAGTATAGACCGGCTGCTTTGCCCAGGAAGTTCGAAGGAGGCTACTATCTTGGCTACTAAGTGATATAGTTCTGTGATTGTCTCGCCTGGGTCTGGTACCAACGCTTATCGTATTCCTACAGCAATAGCGTCAGTGCATATCGCTATCATGTTTTGGTTTGGAAGGTAAGGTAGCCTTACGCATATGGCATTAATACCCCATCACAGGGATGGTAACGAATCGTTAACATCTTTATTGTTAATGGATATCAAAGGCAATGGTTGTCTCTTTTCATCAGGAGAGTCATCTTCTTGTTTGCTATCTTATGATACAAAAAAATCAATAGCGTCAAGATAAGTACAGGATGTAGGGCAAAACGGATACAAAAATATTTATTTTAGGGAACATATATGTACCTGCGGTATAAATATTATTATCAGCAGAATATTTACACTTCACACGTTCAGAGTTGATATCTCATCCGTGCATTGGAACGCGGAACATATTAGTTAGGTATATTATTTACTTTTATATATACTTAATGTCGAAGTGAAAGAGAGGTTAGATTTGAAAGAAAGCGTCGGTGTAAAAATGAGAAAGGGCATGCTCCGTTGGTTCGGACATGTAGAAAGAATGGTAGATGAAAGGTTAACAAAACAGATATACAATGCGGATGTGGATAGATGTAGGTACCGGGGAAGATCAAGACTGACATACCACGATCAGATTGATCGAGTACTGTCGGAAGGTGGTGTCAAGACTCAAGAGCCTTCGCAACCGGCGTGTGTGTATGAAGAGAACGATGAATGTGGAGGAAGCGAGACAAGCCTACAAGGATCGTGATGTATGGCACTCGGTTCTCTCTGCCTATCTCGTAAGGGATCTGGCGTGAAGATATATATGTTATATATACTTTAATTAAATAAATACCAAACGACGAGTTTTGAGTTTTTCAATGTTAACTTATAGGTACATAATATGTATATTTAATAGTGATGGGCCGAATATTCGTATCCGCGGATATTCGAGGCAGGAGAAAGATCCGTATCAGTACCTATCCGTGTCCGTTACTTTTTAAGCGGATCTTGAACGGACCTTTTATATTACATATTAGATTTCATCACATATGCAAAATTTATTTATTTATATAACTTTATTGTAACCTTATTAACCTTAAATAAATTTGAACAAAAGGCGGACATAATGCCTATTGGCATTCTCCTCCAGTCAACCTAAAAAAATCTAAAAATTCTAAACAAAGATAGAAATTCTCTTTAATTCCATTTAAAATGTTTCTTATTTCTTAAGATCACATCTGTTTTGTCAAATATGATGAACATTATTTGAACTGAGTTACTAATTCTTCCTTAAATGGTATGTAAATACGAAGTACTTAAAGTTCTTAAAAATTATGTCAATCATTAATCTATGTATTTTCAGAGTTTCGTACCTAACAACGTAACAACAACGTAAAACGAAACCCTATTACTAACACCCCGCTGTCCGTCCATCTGTTTGTGTGTCTGTTCATCTGTCACCAGGCTGTACCTCATGAACCGTGATATTAGACATTTGAAATTTTCACAGATGATGTAATACCGATGCCGCTATAACAAAAATTACTAAAATCAGAACCAACAATATTTAAGGGGTAATATTATCCCATAAAACAAAGTTGATTTTTTATGTAATTTTTTTCTTGATCTTAATAACGACAACTGGTGAACGCTTGAAATATTTACAGAATATTTAGTTTTATTTTCAATTTTAAAATAAATAATTAAATTAAAATAATATAAATATTTAAGAGTTGTATGGGAGCCCATACAACAAACGTGATTTTTTGCCATTTTTATAGACGATGGAACGGAATCCTTTGTGCGTGAGTCCGACTCGTACTTGGCCGATTTTTTATATAATTACTCATTAGATAGCAAAAATGCAGATAGTTCTCCTGATAGAGAAACCATCTCCTATAGACACCAAATTTAGTAATGGTATGTTGCTATCCATGTGGCGGGATGGCATTACCATATGTATAAATCTACCGGGTACCTTACCCTCCAAACCGGAACACGACAATGACAAGCATTGATACTACGCGGCAGGAATAGGTAAGGCCGATGTAAAGTAATACCCGGGCGAGACATTGCGAAACTCTAGTCATCTTTTACAATCTGGCTGGCAGAATGGCAGTTGGCCTATTCTTCAAAGGAGTCCGGACCAAGACGGAGGGCTTATAAACATAACGAAATATTTATTATAGAAAGTTATAAAATATTAATTATATTATCTTTAAATATTTGTAGTATTTGCCTGACTAATAAAATTAATGTAAGAAAGTTAAAAATTCGCATCCGTATCCGTATTCGCGGATCTAGTATTATAACGATCCGGCACATCTCTAATATTTAATAACTAGCTGCACGACTGACTTCGAACAGGAAGAGTAGATATAGATATATAGAATAGGACTGTCAGGACGCGGGCGCCATATTTTTCCCCATTTTACAAAAACTTCATTAGTGATGTGTATGGTGAGCAAGAAAAAATACTAATAAAAAATAATTTGCGTTCTAATTGGTATATTTTCTATTCAAATTCCCATTCGTCCGTGCTAGTGTGTATTAAAGTAAGGTGTAGATAAGAAAACAAAATACAAAAATACGTATAGATTTACTTTTATAAATAAAATACTAAATCAAATGTGGTAATCGAATTTTAAATCCTCGGCGCCGCTTATAATGACTTTGTCGCCGATGTCATTGGTGTGCGAATCTTCTGTGTCGCAATATTGCATTATTTAAAACTAGCTGCAGCGTGCTGCCCGCTACATCATAAAAATTTTTGGTGAATCCCGTGGGATCATCTAATTTTTCCGGGATAAAAAGTAGCCTGTGTGCTATTCCAGGTCATCAGCTACTTGTATGCCAAATTTCATTCAAATCCGTTTAGTAGTTTTTGTGTGATTGAGTAACAAACATTTTTTTTTATAGAAGAGGGGCAAACGAGCAAGAGGTGCAACTGATGGTAAGTGATCACCGCCGCACATGGACATCTGCAATACCAGAGGTCTTGCAGTTGCGTTGCCGGCCTTTTAAGAATGAGTAAGCTCTTTTTTTTTGAAGGTCCCTAGGTCGTATCCGTTCGGAAATACCCCTGCCGGTAATTGATTCCACAACAGAGTAGTGCGAGGCAAAAAGTGTCGGGAGAAACGCACAGTTGTGGATTTCCAGACATCGAGATGGTGAGGATGGAACTTTAAATTTTGACGCGATGTCCGATGGTGGAATTCGGCGGCAGGAATTAATCCAAACAACTCGTCGGAACACTCCCCATGATAAAGACGATAGAAGACGCAGAGTGAACCTACATCTCTGCGTAATGCCAAAGAGTCGAGCTGTTCCGAAATAGCCTGGTCGTCAACGATTCGAACCGTTCTACGCTGTATGTGATCAAGAGGAAGAAGCTGGTATTGGGGAGCTCCGGCCCAGAGATGAGAACAGTACTCCATGTAACGTCGAATCTGCGCCTTATAAAGTTGAAGGCGATGGGCCGGCAAAAAGTACTGTCTCGCTTTGCTGAGCACACGGAGCTTTTTAGAGGCTAATTTAGCCTTGCCTTCCAAATGACCGCGAAACTGAACGTAATTCGATATGTCGACTCCCAGGATTCCGACAATAGCTGAGGCTGTCAGGAGAGTATCCCCAAATCGAGGTGATACGACAAAGGGTGTCTTTTTTGCGGTGAACACGCAAAGCTGTGTCTTCTTGGGGTTAAAAGTGACCATGTTTTGACGACCCCATTCAGAGACATCGGTAAGTCGATTCTCGACTTCAGACACAAGCTTGTTTCGGCACTCTTCGACGTGTTCCCGAGAAATACCGCTTCGGCCGGAGTATGTAGCATCACCATTACTGTCATCCGCATAGCAATGTATGTTGCGAATTCAAATTCAAATTCAAATTCTTTATTCGCCTCATGTCATTGATATGCAGAAGAAACAGAGTCGGTGATAGCACGCAGCCTTGGGGGACACCAGCATTGACAGATTTAAGGTCGGAGCACGCACCGTCGACAACGACCTTGATGCTCCGGTCAGCCAAAAAACTGGTGATCCACATGCATAATTTCTCGGGAAGCCCACAGGAAGGCAGCTTCGCGAGAAGCGCTTTGTGCCATACCCGATCAAAGGCCTTCGCTATGTCCAAACTAACTGCCAATGGACTTGGACTCAACTGCTTCCGCCCACCGATGAGTTAGGTATACTAGAAGGTCACCAGCTGAACGGCCGCGACGGAAACCGTACTGACGGTCGCTAATCAGCTGGTGCTCTTCAAAATACTTGAGGAGCTGAGAGTTGATGATCGTCTCCATAATTTTGGAGAACAAGGAGGTTATGGCTATGGGCCGATAGTTAGACGGATTAGAGCGATCTCCTTTTTTAGGGATGGGATAAACCAAAGCTGTCTTCCATAAATTCGGTACCATGCCGAGTGAGTAGGAGAGCCGGAATAGGCGTGTTAATACTGGCGCCAACTCTGGAGCACACACTTTTAGCACGATCGGAGGGATGCTATCCGGCCCACTCGACTTGTGGATGTCCAAGAAAAGTAGTGCTTTACGCACAGATGACTGCCGAAATTGTAGTTCTGGCATGGAACTATCACACTGCGGGATGGTAGGTGGTGCGTTCCCTTGGTCATCCAGAGTCGAGTTGGCCGCAAAGAAGGAGCCCAGGAGATCGGCCTTCTCCTTTGCGGTACGGGCCAAAGAGTCATCGTCTCCGCGCAAAGATGGAAGAGAGGGCTGTGAGAAATTCCCTAAGACAGCCTTGGTGAGAGACCAGAACGCACGGGTCCCTACAGGAAGGCAAACTAATTTCTCGCCAATTCTGCCTATGTGTTCAGATTTTGCCTTAGCTCTTTTGAAGTATCTCGAGGCGGAATTGTACTCCTTACGTAATATGCTGGTTTTTTCATCACAAGATGCGGACGCAGCAGCCGAAGTCCGGTAGCACTCCTGCTTTCGGCGTGAAGCCGTTCGGCGTGAAGCGGCCAAATCAAGGCTGAGACTTACCACCAATTGGTACCTCAGAAAATGGAATGAAAAGTTCCATGCCCTGCAGCACCACATCGGCAATAGAGTCAGCGACTACACTCGGATCATCCAGCGGGAAGCACAACCGCCCCCATGGGTAGGACGCAAAAAAAGACCGCATCCCGTCCCAATCTGCTGACCTATAGTGCCAAACGCGACGATAGCCTGCTAAAGGAGGCCGTGATAGGCGTGAAACCGGCACTTTACTCCGGATCAGGCAGTGGTCTGACGAACCAAGTGGGACGTCCACAGATACCTGATAATGGTCCGAATGAAAGGTCAGCAGAAGGTTCAACAGTGAAGGCGTATGGTCATCCACATCGGGAACTCGCGTGGGCGAAGTTACCAGTTGTGTAAGACCATATGCCAAGGCAAAATCGTGAACAGACCTCCCCGCATGATCGGTGGTGCGTGAACAAAGCCATTCGGCGTAGTGGGCATTAAAATCGGCCAAGATCACGATCTCTACGGAGGGGGTCTGCTCTAACACGGAATCTACAGCCGTTTGTAAATGCTCAACGAGCCGGTCAACTTCAGTATTCCGGCTATGGCACCTGTATAGGCACGCGTAGCTGCGTGGATGGTCATCGCAAGCTACGCGTAACCAGAGGATGGATAGGTCCTATCCTATAGGGAGGGGCAGCTGCCCCCCCCCCCCCGGAATCTATTTACTTCTGTACTAGCTATCTACTGTTGTAGATATTAAGATAAAAATCGCCTTAAAATGTTACCATTGCCCCCCTCTCCCCTGGCCCAGAACCTGGGTACGACCATGCACATGTACATTTACTATTTTCTTTACGGCTAAAGTCAGTTGTAAAACTTAAATGAGATTTTATTCTTTAGTTTATGGTCAAATTTCGGCCACAGACGGTCGTTAGTAAAGGTAAATATTTGCTATAATATTTCAGTTTGATACCAAACAGATGATTCGTTCCCCTGTGGGAGAATAAAGCACCTACTCATGTCAGTAGTTGGTAAAAATAAATTGTTAATCAAACTTATCACTATCATCGTAAATTATTATAGACGATATAATTCAGCAACGTCCAATATCACTGCAGCTACAAGTTTGCATTAAAGACGTTAGTAAGACGTTGCAAACCATTATAATATGTCGCGTTGATATACTATTTAAAATTGTCTTTAAATTGTTTGTACTTAGTATGTATTTTTACTGAAATTATGTGCACAATAAAGAGTTATCATTCATTCATTAATTTTATCATTACCAGATATCTTACTCTCCAAAACTAAAACTCAACAGTGATAAGCACTGACGATATTACGGCGGGAATAAATAACGCAGTGATAGCAAATGCGAGCAAGACGTTGAACTCTACCACCTAGTAGTATTCGCGATGGTAAAGACATTTTAGGCCAATCGTTTGCCTTTAAACGAACTGCCTAGCAGGAAAACAGAAGATCTATTATACAAAAGGGGTCACGATCAACCAACATAAAAAACCACGACGCGGTTTTTACTAACTGGTAGTCCTGTATATCCTATGCTAAAAAGCGCAAACGATTTTATAAGTATAGATTTGAAACATACCCAGTCATTTCTTCTTATCAATGGTATCCACTAGTAATAATCCGAGCTCGTCTACCAAAAACCATTTGGGAGCGTCCACAAATTACGTGAGATGTTTAAGGAGGAGAGGGGGTCGAGTCAAATCTCATCTAATCTTACGTTGGAGAGAGGGGGGGGGGGTCTCCGCAAATATCACGCAATTTTTTTTCTGATTGAAACAAAAAAAATCTACTATTTTTGGTCCGTCATCCATATTGTACATGTACATGCTTAAGATTTAATCTTAAGAGTAATCGTAATGCGATTAAGATCATTCATTAATTCGTTCGGTAGAAAATGATTTGATCCATACTTTGACGTTATATAGTCTTAACTATACGTAGTCGTAAATAAAAGCACGAAACATTTTTTTTTCTTTTTACAATAACACTCAAACAAAACAATATTTAAGAAACCCACATTTTGAAAAATCTCACGTGAGATTAGGGGATGGGGGAGGAGGTTGAATAAAATCTCACGACATCTCACCATGAGGGGAGTGAGGGACAAAAAATTTAAAAAACACCTCACGTAATTTATGGACGCCCCCTTTCTAAAGTGCACGATAGTAGTCACGGAGCAGTGCAAGCACAATGTAACGCGGAACGACTTCATGGAAAATTGTGTTTCAGCGTGCATAATGGTAGCAGTTATTACATTATTACAATGGGACCATTGAGATTATCTGATACAACGGGTGCTATTAAAAATTATAAGCCTAGTTGAGTATCAACATTGATATAAAAAACTCAAGATACACAATCAGTGTCTCAAAAACGTCCTCCAAAAATGAGAGCACAATTTAAGAATTGCGTCAGTCGCGACACTGTCAATTTTATTTCTTTTCTTACATTGTTTTGTAAAAACAACTATAAATCTTGCGCTTAAGGTTGGATATGCAAAGACACATATTTTTGCCATATCTATAACTATTTAAATGAAATTAGGGACACTTTTGAGTATCAGTTTTGTTCGAGACTGTGCATCTTGGGTTTTTTAAATATCAATGAGTATCAATGATTTATTTTTTATTTCATTAGTTAACTAACTAGCAGATGGCTCCCTGGTGAAAAGAGAACTATCGCCTATTATCGTATTTATGGGGGTTTGAATGCCACATACATGTATTAGTCTGATACTTTTTCTTCCAAACCGGAACATGACATGACAATCACCGACGCCGTTCTGACAAGAGAAGGTAGGGCGGTTGTGTCGAGCCAGAGTGAGACATTGCGGGGCTCTACCTAATAGTAACAAAGATAGTAGTGCCACGTATTAGTAGAAGGCGAACCTTTGGCCTTTTACGAACTGCCTGAAAGGATGGTAGACGGTATATTCTTCAAAGGGGGCCCGGATTAACCTGACCACCGAGTAATCTATACAAATCATTGATATATAAAAACCCAAGATACGCAGTGTCGACCAAACTGACACTCAAAACTGTCGATAATTAGTCTAAAAAGTTTATAGTTATGGCAAAAACGAGTTTTTGCATATTCAACCTTAAGCGCAAGACTTACAGTTGTTTTTAAAAAGCATTGTTTAAAAAGCAATAAAATTTTTGACTGAAGTTAGTCTGTAGGACAAGACATCAGTGGAGTCGAATATATTTTTATGCGTTGACTTAGGTAGTATTTTAAGGGGTTTGTAAAATTTATATTTTAAAAATCTGATCGAAAATCTGTTTTTGCGTAGATCATTTATATATCAATAAAACAAATAATAAACGTTAAATATTGTGCAGAGTTTTTAATATTAGGTTTTAAATTTGGGAAGTGATGGTGTAAAAATGTCAATGTGCCCAAAAGTCTTATTGTACGTTTCTACCATTCGGCGTATAGGTGAGCGCTGGCCGGTATTGGTTCGCCACAGGCCTACTGCAAAAAGCTCTCGTGCACGCACTTGACGCTTGTGAACTGACCTAGGGACTGCATAACATATACTATTTGTAAGATCAATACAGTTATAGTTGTTTCTAACGATTTTATAAAGTGTCACTGCTTCTAGATATTTACGCCTCGAGTTAAGGGTTAACAGTTTATACTTTGACAATAGCCGATTGTAAGGAATAGTATATCCGTAACACTTGTAGTGTAATGAACGCAAGAACTTGCTAAGACTAAATCATGTCGTTAAACCTATTATAGTAGGGATTCCAGACTGGGACTGCATACTCTAACTGAGAGAGAATTAGACTTTTAAACAAACAATGATATGAACTCGGCCTCTTAAAATCAACTGTCGATCTCATTACAAAACCAAATATTTGATATGCTTTATTTACAATTTTATCTACGTATTATAAACAAAGTGTAGAGTCAAGTAACACGCCAAGGTCTTTTATACAATTTATTCGATTTAGTGGCGCATTACGCAAGTGATATGAATAAAGAATTAAGTTCTTTTTCTGCTAAAATGTATGTACGAACACTTTTGTATGCAATTTATTGGTACAAAAATAATTCGTTAATCTGTCTAGGTCTTGCTGCAAAAGGATACAATCATCGTAGGAACGAATAGTCCTAAACACCTTTAAATCATCTGCGTATAACAAGGACTTACAATTCTTAAAACAGCAATCAATATCATTGATGTAAATTATGAATAAAAGAGGAGCAAGAGTTGATCCCTGTGGCACACCAGAGGTTAATGGCATAGTTTGAGAATTGTATCCATTAATTACGACCTTCTGACAGTGATTACGTATATATATATAATAAGGCAAACCAGCGCAGAAGACTTCCACGAATACCATTAAAAGCTATCTTGCGCAAAAGCATCTCATAGTCAACTTTATCAAAAGCTTTTTTAAAATCAGTGTATACTGCGTCCACTTGTATACCATTGTCCATATTGTCAAATAAGTTACTTGAGAAGCATAATAAGTTGGTTAACGTGGAGCGACGTTTGACGAAACCATGTTGCTGTGGAACGATTTTACTGTGTCGTAATGGGTATAATTCGTTATGCACAAGTTTTTCAAGTATCTTTGCAAAAGTGAAAAGTATTGAAATGGGTCGATATTGCTCAACATCTCCTTTTGAACCGCTCTTGTGTACAGGTGTGATGTTAGCACATTTCCATGTAGAAGGCATAATGCCCTTGGACAAACATTTGTTAAAGATAATATAAAGCGGTCTATCAATTGTTTTAGCTGTATTTTTAAGAAAATATGCAGAAATGCCATCTGGCCCAGGCCCTTTAGTAGGATCCAGTGACTTCAACTCATTAATAATTTTTGTTTCACTAAAGTGCAGATCTGATATGACTTGAGCATTACTAGCCATCTCACCAAATGACAGTTCACATTGTCCCAGTGTTGGTGACATTGGTTCATATACCGAGTGGAAGTAATCGGAAAACATATTACAAATAGCTTCCGGATTATTAGATACATGATTATTGTATTTCATTTTAGCAGTTATCCCTAGTTTATCTTTACGGTTATTTATGTATGTCCACAATGACTTAATATTTGTACCGATGGTGTCTTCAACAGTATTTATATATTTTATAAAAAGTTCACTGCACAACTTTTTATACATTGTTCTATGTTGCGCAAATATTTTATAGTCTGGGACATTATTATATTTTTTTCCATTTGACCCAAGCTTTTTGTTTTAGTTTACATAAATTTATAAGTGAGTGTGAAAACCAGACGGGATAGTTGTTTGATTTGTTGCCGGTTAAAGGAGAGTATTGCGCAATTATTTCTTCTATTCTTTTATAGAAAATTGCTAGAATTTCTTCAGAAGATCCATGATTAAGAATTTGGGTCCAGTCTGTTCCTTGTAAATCATTATTTATAAGTTCGTAATTAGATTTATATAAGTTGTGTTTTTGTAAGTGACGTCTTGTCATGGTAGCTATTTTTATATTAATGCGAAATTCACTCAGAAAAGGAGGATGACATATATCTACCGGCACTAGAGGAAGTATTTTATTAGTGATATTACAGGGGGGCTTAATTGACAGTAAAAGATCTAAAATATTACCTTTTGCATTTAAATTCATATTATATTGAGAAATATTAAGATATGACAGTAAATTATTGAGTTCACCACAGATTACAGTTCACCCAACACAATTTGGGGGTATATAAGCAGCACAGATAACGTAACGCTTAGATTTACAAATAAGGTATTTCAATAATCAGATGTTCGATGTTATTTTGTAATTGCAAAATATCATAGAAAGATTTAATGTCTAGTTCTGTAGGTCTGAGTGTTCGCTCCATCCCCCTTATTGGTACAGGTTCTATCGCGATCACATCTATACACGACATACCGCTGGTCTATAAATTCATTGTTATGAATATTTGGGATCAACCAGGTTTCAGTAAATACGATGACGTCATAGCTGTTTATAAGAATGTTCATATATAGAGTATGCAGTTTAGTACGGATACCCCTACAGTTCTGGTAATATATAGTTATGTGTTTATCCATTTATAACCGGTATGCTATACATATACGTATTATACATTTGAGTAAGTCCAAGAAGCAGCCCTGTCCAATGTAACCATAGCCTAATCATGAAAATGTTATGAAGCATAAAGTAAGCCAATTGCACACGAGTGTGTCTTTTCATTACAATATTAATTTTTATGATTATATAACACGAGATGATTAATACATTATAAAACAATGAATTATTACGCACAATTAAAAGCAGCTTAAACCAAGACAAAAAAATACAAAATAAGCTAAGCAGTAACGGTCAAAGCACTGAATAATTTAACAAAGCAGTGAATTTAATATATTTAAATAAATTATCAAATATCTTTGAGCTCTTGATATTAAACATCAAAAAGTTACATAAGAGTTTAATCGAATATTTATCTAATAAATACATTTCATTTTCATGAGTATATTTTTTTAAATACTGGGTTAAGTATGTTATAGAGCTAGAAAAGCTTACAATGTACATGTATCTTGAAATACAGCAATATGTATAGGCATTTATTTTATAAATATATAGAGGAATTACAGGCAAATCGTTCAAGTCTGCTAGTCTTAACTGAAATCGAAAGAAATATATTATAATTAAACTTACATGTGTGTTAAAAGTGAAAGATTCAAGGATATTAACATTATTTTTAAACCAAATATTTAACACAAAATTCATGACAGAAAATGATTTTGCTCTACAGACATGTTACATGCAAATGGTGTTCATTAAAATACGTAGTAAATCTAGGCTGTATTCAGACTTAGTATGATTTGTACTATATTTATATAGTATATGGAATATTAAATGTCGAAAAATACTATATATCTTCAATATTCCACGGATGCAAGGCAATAAACTTCTACTAGAAAAACACATTAATAACGTATCGCGACGAACGCTTATATGATAACATAGCATCATCATAGAGTTTTCGCATATCTTATTGCACGAAATAGCAATATCATCTTCACAGTGCTTATAATTAACTGATATCTTAGGTTGTAATTTTAATTGAAATAAAACCCATTACGAAGTTTGGCTACAGAAAAAGCAATAAGCACTGTATATGTGCTGCAAAGATAAGCATTTTTTATGGCTATGTATGGTTTAATTTTAAATATATAATATAAAGGTATGTAATATCTATGTGTTATTATTATTAAATTCACTTTAATATTTATAAAAACAAGATCTATTAATAAGTTATGATAAAAACAATAATATAATATTATGCAATTATAAAGCAACATAAGCAACTCTTCCCACAACGTAGAAACGAATTTGTAGAGTCTTGGTTTAGTTTGAGAGTCTAGCAAATATTCTTTAAAAGCACATGCTAGTTGAGTGATGAGGGTTTTGTCTGAATAAATTATTATTATGAAAGACCCTCCTTGTATTTTTGTAAGATAGCCCAAGCCTAGCAAACATGCATAAATTATTTTGGAACTTGTTGGTTTAGAAATATTTACATACAAGCGGTAAAATAACAAAAGAAAATTCAATAAAATTCTAGGAATTATTTCTACAAGCTGATGATGCTTCTGATGGTTGGCTAGATTCAGTTCGTGTAATTCTTTTAATCTTATGGAGATCCTCTTCTATACGAATAGAAATAGCTGGAGTCCCATCATGTTCACGTACAAGTATGGTAGCGTTTTTGACCCATACATATTTGTTTTTGTGTAATTTGGCCGCTTCTCTACATTTACGAAATAATTGTTTATTTTTAAGAGTTCATTTATAAAAAATTTCATAGGGGTCCCGGTGATACCTATTTGGTCCGTTTTAAGTCCCTTTACTTTACGTGATGCACTCAGTAGATTATCACGAATTATGCGAGAAGGGAGCTTCACTATAATATTTTTTGGCTTTCCGGTGTCCTGCGTGGCATGTGGGACTCGGTGAACAGATAAAACATCTTTACGAGACAGGGGATAATTAATAGCGCTAGTTATGCTCTCAAAAATATTCACAAGGTTCGCACTCCTTCTCTCATGTATATTACATATTTCAACATTAGTGTTTCGAGCCTGCTGCTCCAAGGATTCTAATTTAAACTCTAGGTAACGTATAGCCGTACTAGATTGTTCAGTACTTTGACAGGTAATAGTTTCGATCTTTTTTTTTGAGATCCAAATAGTCGGTATCTTGATTAAGAACCGAGGTTTTTAAATCACACATATCCTCCGATAATTTAGTAACGCAGAGCTTTAGGTTGGCATGGTCCGATCTAAGCGAGCTAATGTCTATGTTAACATCGGCTATTGCACATTTAATACTGTCATTTAACCTCGCTATACTAACATCCATTTCTTCGCGCCAACTACACAATGTACTCTTTATATCCTCCCGGAATATTGACATGTTTTTATCCATATCGATTCGCCAATTTGACAGTGATTTATTTAGTTCTTGTATAGCATCAATTATGCTGTTTTCATGAATCACAGGCGCGACAGTACACGTAGGCGCAGTAGGGGACATGTGAGTGCTAAGTGTGAGTTTTTCTTTTCGCATTCGATCGTGAGCGCGTTTGGAGTTTACTAGGAATTTGTATGTGATTTGTACAGCGCCATCTAGTGGTAAACTTGTTTCTCACGTTTACCACTAGGTGGCGCTGTACAAATCTATTCTATATCTATTTTGGTAGGAGGTAAATATAAAAAATAAAAGTCAGTTTTCCAAATTTTTCGCATAATTTTGAGATTATGTGAAAAAACTGCAAATGCAAAAGTTGTTTATCTTCTTATTGCCGATAACTTTGCCATTAAGCTTTTTTCGATAGGACTCGTAGTTTTGCCAAAAATCGTGATAAACCGGTTTTCTCTTCAAAGTCCCTCCCCTTCCCCCCACTTCCCGAACTCAAATCGACCTTTATTTATTTATCCCCTTATTTTAACGTTATTTTCTTCCTTTTTTAATAGGTTTCATCCTACTATTATTTTTTCAAATAATTTTCTTTTTCTTTCTTTCTTTTCTTCTTCTTTCAAAAATAAGTTTCAAAAATTATCTACTCTAGCCTATTAGGTTTTTAGTGATTTAAAAATTCGTAATCAATGAAGTGAATCAACTTAAGTGCACTATTTATAGATATTATCCTGTCTTGGTCTGGGCTCGCTTTGAAGAATAAACCATCTGTTATTCTGCCAGGCAGTTCACAAAAGGTGAACCACTGGCCAAACCGTTGTACTACTAACATGTCTGCTAGGTGGTAGAGTAATGCAACATAGCTCTAGCCCTAGCCCGCCCGGGCTTAAAAGGTACCTCCACCTTACCTATTCCTTTCACAATAGCGTCAATGTTACAAACACTGACGCTATTGTGAAAGGAATAAGTAACTGTCGTGTTAGGATTTGGAGGGTAAGATAACAGACACACGAATGCACGTAGCGTTACCATCCCGCCATATGGATAGCAACGCGCTGTTAATTCTATGAACTACCGTCCATGGACACCAAAAACCATCGTTGGTGTCCATAGATGGTAGTCTCTTTCCATCAGGTAACAGAGAGGGCACACATGCTACTTTTAGCATCGGCGATCGGCGATTCTGTCGCTTTTAGTAGCTGGATGCAGCGATCGATCGCTCAACCCCGCACACATGCAAACGCCGATCGCGGCGATCGACTTGCTAGTTGCCACGACTGAGTGCTAAGTGTGAGTTTTTCTTTTCGCATTCGATCGTGAGCGCGTTTGGAGTTTACTAGGAATCAGAGTGCTAAGTGTGAGTTTTTGGAACGAAGTTCCTTACGGCAGGCTTGGAGGGGATAGGGATTTTGCTGAGCGACCGAACTGAAAAAAATGTGATAGTAAAACCGTAAGAAAAATGCGTGGCATAAAAGCGTTAAATGAGACGTGCGCAGGCGCGACAGTCGCGTACACAAGCGAGTAGTGCCGTTTAGCCGAAGGAAGTTCGTTCCTACCTGGTGTCCCGCGACACCACATCATTTTTTCTTTTCGCATTCGATCGTGAGCGCGTTTCGAGTTTACTAGGAATTTGTATGTGATTTGTAAAGCGCCACCTAGTGGTAAACTGGTTTCTGACGTTTACCACTAGGTGGCGCTGTGCAAATCACATGCAAATTCCTAGTAAACTCGGAACGCGCTCACGATCGAATGCGAAAAGAAGAACTCACACTTAGCACTCTGTATGTGATTTGTACAGCGCCACCTAGTGCTAAACGTGAGAAACCAGTTTACCACTAGGTGGCGCTGTACAAATCACATACAAATTCCTAGTAAACTCCAAACGCGCTCACGATCGAATGCGAAAAGAAAACTCACACTTAGCACTCCGATCGCTACACTGGGCACACAATCGGATGCCGGTCGCGGCGATTAGCTGCCCCGTAATGAGAGTCAAGCTAAGGACTCACGAAGCGGTTTTCACCATTTTGTTGAAAAACGTGCACAAACGCGTCACTACGCAACGAGTCACTCACAATAATAAGTCTCTGCAAAATAGCGTCGGATTTCGGTACAAACCTCCATTTAAAAAATTAAACCGACTTCAAATATCTGTCAACTATAGATTCCCCATATATCAAAAACTACTAAGCCGATTTTGATAAAACTTGGCCAGTTCCCTAACTTGGAATATTAACTGAACTTGATTTAAATCAAAAAGAATTATCCTGATATGACTTTTAGTTCCCGACAAGTTTGTGGACAAACATATAAACATACAATCATGTATGTATATACAGTAATGAAATTTAATACATACGCTTGGAAACCTAAACAGCAAAAAACGTACTCAAATATTATCCAATTCCAAAAATTACATAAGTGCATATATTACGTCAAACTGATAAACTCTTTGCTATCTTTTGATATAAAAAACCGGCCAAGTGCGAGCCGGACTCGCGCACGAAGAGTTTCGTACCATCATAGCAAAAAAAAAACGAAAAAAACACCTTTATTGTATAGGGACCCTCCTTAATATTCTCATTTTTTTCTTTTTAGTACTTGTTATTATAGCGGCAACGGAAATACATTATTTGTGAAAATTTTAGCTTTCTGGCTATCACGGTTTATGAGATACAACTTGGTAACAGACAGACAGACGGACAAACAGACAGCGGAGGCTTAGTAATAGGGTTCCGTTTTACTTTTTAGGTACGGAACCCTAAAAAAAAGCACTATTAACATCTTTGGTGTTTATAGACGATGGTTTCTCTTGTTATCAGGAAAATGATGAATCTGATGATGATGACATGATGAAACAATCAAACATTTTATCGAATTTGTCTAGACTCTTTCAACCAAACTTTTTTGATTATTACATACCTTGCTAATCTGATTTATAATTTAACTAACTGTTGCCAGCGACTTCGTCTGCGCGGACTTAGTTTATTCCGCACTGCCCCTCCCCCGTAGGTGATAGCGTGATAATATGTAGCCTATATGTTGACCCGACCTGTTAGTAATATTCATGCAAAATTTGAAGTAAATCCATGCAGTATTTTTGAGTTTACCCCGGACATACATACAGACAAACAGACAAAAAAACCAAAAAACTATATTTTTGGCTTCGATATCGATTGTAGATCACGCCCCAAGTATTCTTTTAAAAATAATATTCAATGTACAGTTTTGACTTTCCTACAATTTTATTATATATATAGAATATATAAGTAGATTTGTAAAAGTAAACAATACTTTTACAAATCAGCAAATAATCGATAGTCGACTATCGAACGGCAACACTACTGCCCGTCTAGCATTGAAGCAGTCGCTGAAACGCGCGATTCCGCGTTCGATCGCTAAAACGCGATGCAGCATCGATGCAGTCGCTAAAACGCGCGATTCGGATGACGCGACCGATCGCGGAGAGTCGTTAAACGCGATGCAGCATCGATGCAGTCGCTTAAACGCGCGTTTTGGATGTTAAAAGTAGCATGTGTGCCCGCTCTGTAAATCATCATTTTCTTTGACCTCAAGCTACTTAAATCTGTGTCCTTCTCGTAGCTGAAGCAGGGAAAGCAGACGGACCTGGACCTGGACGGACAAGGGGTCCAGTTTCTTAGATACAAGAATGTTTCAAAGCAACACCAAACTGCCTGCAATATTCCTTCGAACTCTTGTGAGGTGCTCGCCAAATAGAGATACCTATTGCGTAATACTATGAACAACGCCTCCACCACTTTTGAACAAAACAGTTTTTTAAGATGACTTTGTAGCCAAACGCCACAATATACAAAACCATTCCACACTTATTTATTGTTATATTTTTAACAGTACTACTCGTACTCGCTTATTGTTATACTTTTTTATATCATAAGATAGCAAACAAACAGATGGGTCTCCTGATGGAAAGAGTCAACCATCGCCTATAGACACCAAAGATGTTAATGGTGCATTTCTAGCTTGTGGCGAGGTCTAATGCCACATGCATAAGTTTACCGGCTACCTACCCTCCAAACCGGAACACGACAGCGACTAGCACTGACGCTATTGCGGCAGAAATAGGTAAGGCGGTGGTACCAGACCCGGTCGAGCCGAGGCAGAACTCTACCACCTAGTAGTCACGATGATAGTGACGCACATAGCCACTCGGTCACCTTTTACGACCTGCCTGGGAGTACGGTAGTTGGTCTATTCTTCAAAGGAGCCCGGGGCCAACACGGGGAATATAAAATAATATAATAATTATATTAGTAGCACTGTAATCAACGCAACAGGACGTTTAAAACCAAATTAGAGTTTTCATGTTATCTATGCTCGCAACACACTAACAAGGTTTGCCAGATAGCACGTCAAGGAGGACATCATCATCATATAAAAAGAACTTCCATTAAAAACTGGAGAGGACGATTATTTATGCTTTGTATATGCCTTATTCAGACAGTCTTCCATGAGAAGATGTCAGATAGTGTTCGCCGTATTGATCCGGGCTCCTGTGAAGGCCAACTGCCGTTCTGCCAGGCAGCTCGTAAAAGGCGACCGATTGGCTATGCGAGTCACTAGCATCGTGGCTACTAGCTGATAGTAGAATTCTGCATTGTCTCGCCCGGGTCTGATACCACCGTCTTACCTACTCCTGCCGCAATAACGTCAGTGCCAGTCTCTGTGGTGTTTGAAGGGAAAGGTAGCCGGTAAACTTATTCATGTAGTATTAGACCTCGAACCTTGTAGTATTAGGCACCTAAGATGTTAATGGTGCGTTGCTATCTTGTAGACAGCAACGCACCATTAACATCTTTGGTGTGTCAGAAATCAGAAGTATTTTATTCAATAAAACTTTTTACAAGTTATTTTGACGCGTCAACATTTTTTTAAACTACTACCGGATAGAAAACGCGGCCACACACTGAGAAGATCCGGCGGAAGAAACTCAGCGGGCTTGTCTTTTTTTTCATAACATTTTTTAAATAAAAAATTACATAGTATTTATTTAGTAAGTATCTAATTGTTGCATTAATAATAACAATTGCCGATATAAGGAGCAATTAATCCCATGCTTTCCTGTCGTCAAGGTATTCAGATATTTTATAGTAACCTTTTTTACACAGTATTGTTTTAAAAATTTTTTTGAATTTGTTAACTGGTAAATCTCTAATGGCATCAGGCAGCTTATTGTAGAAGCGTATACTTTGCCCCATAAAAGAGTTGCTTATTCGGTGGAGACGAGACACATGCACAGCAAGATTGTTTTGTTCCTTTTTTTTTTATAGAAGAGGGGGCAAACGGACAGGAGGCTCACCTGATGGTAAATGATTACCGCCGCCCATAGACAACTACATTACCAGAGGTCTTGTAATTGCGTTGCCGGCCTTTTAAGAATGAGTAAGCTCTTTTCTTGAAGGTCCCTAAGTCGTATCCATTTGGAAAAATTTCTGCCGATAGCTGGTTCCACAAAGGAGTGGTGCGGGGAAAAAAATGCCTCGAGAATCGCACGGTTGTGGATTTCCAGACATCGAGATGGTAAGCATGGAACTTCGAATTTTGTCGCGATGTCCGATGGTGAAATTCGGCAGCAGGAATTAATCCAAACAGTTCCTCGGAATATTCCCCATGGTAGAGCCGATAAAAGATGCAGAGTGATGCCACATCTCTACGTAACGCCAAAGAATCAAGCCGATTTGAAAGAGTCTCGTCCTCGACAATTCGAGCCGCCCTACGTTGAATTCGATCAAAAGGAAGGAGCTGGTAATGAGGAGCTCCCGCCCATAAATGAGAGCAGTACTCCATATGAGGCCGCATTTGCACCTTATAAAGTAATGAGCGATGGGCCGGTTTGAAGTACTGCCTGGCCCTACTGAGAACTCCCAGCTTTTTAGAGGCTAATTTAGCCTTGCCTTCCAAGTGACCGCGGAACTGAACGTCACTCGATATGTCGACTCCAAGTATTCCAATACTGGTTTTGGCTTTCAGGGAAGTATTTTCAAAACGAGGTGATACGACAAAGGGTGATTTTTTAGCGGTAAACGCGCAAACTTGTGTCTTAATGGGGTTGAATTGGACCAAATTTAATCGACCCCACTCCGAAGCAACAGGAAGTTGTGCTTCAATTTCTGACACTAGTTTGTTCCGGCACTCGTTGACGTGTTTCCGAGAAATTCCGCTGCGGCCAGAGTACAAAGCATCGCCCGTACTGTCATCCGCATAACAATGAATGCTGCTCGATCGCAACATGTCATTAATGTGCAGAAGAAACAGCGTAGGCGATAGCACACAACCTTAAGGAACACCAGCATTGACGAGTTTAAGGTCAGAGCATGCGCCATCAACAACGACCCTTGTACTCCGATCCGTCAGAAAACTGGTGATCCATTTGCACAATTTCTCAGGAAGCCCATAGGATGGAAGCTTGGAAAGAAGTGACATGTGCCATACCCGATCAAAGGCCTTCGCTATGTCCAAACTAACTGCCAATGCCTCTCCTTTATTCTCGACTGCCTTCGCCCATCGATGTGTTAAGTAAACCAGAAGATCACCAGCTGAGCGTCCGCGACGGAAACCGTACTGGCGGTCACTAATCAGCTGGTGCTCCTCAAGATACCTCAGAAGCTGGCAGTTAATAATGGACTCCATTATTTTGGAGAATAAGGAGGTTATCGCTATAGGCCGATAGTTGGACAGGACCGACTGATCGCCTTTTTTAGGGATTGGGTGCACTAAAGCAGTCTTCCAAGTTATGGGCACGACGCCTTTTGAGTAAGAGAGTCAGAATAAATGCGTTAAAACCGGTGCCAACTCTGGAACACACATCTTTAGCACGATAGGAGAGATGCCATCAGGCCCACCCGACTTATGGACGTCCAAGGAAAAGAATGCCTTACGCACTGCAGTTTGCAAGAACTTTAACTCCGGCATGGAAGTATCACACCGCGGGATAGTAGGTGCTGTATTTCCTTGGTCTTCTATAGTCGAGTTGGCTGCAAAAAATGAGCCTAAGAGATCAGCTTTCTCTTTTGCAGAATGGGCTAGAGAGCCATCATTTTAGTGCAAAGGCGGAAAAGAGGGCATACAGAAATTACCTTGAACATCTTTCAGCGTGAACCCGTTTTGCATTGGTGACCAAACCATGGCTTAGACTTGCCACCAACGGGTACAGCAGAAAACGGAATGTAAAGTTTCACATCAGCGACGCAGTCAGCAATGACATCTGGATCTTTCAGCGAGGAGCACACACGCCTCCATGGGTAAGATGCAAAAAAAAGACCGCATCCCGTCCCAATCTGCTGATCTGTAGTGCTAAACGCGACGGCAGCCTGAAGAACGAGGCCGTGATAAGCACGTAATCGGCACTTTGCTCCGTACTAGGCAGTGGTCCGATGAACCAAGTGGAGTGTCTACAGAAACCTGATAACTGTCTGGGTGTGAGGTCAGCAGAAGGTCTAACAAGGAAGGAAGATGGTGATCCACATTTGGAACACGCGTAGGCGAAGTAACCAGCTGTGTCATACCATACGCTAAAGCAAAATCGTGAACAGATCTCCCAACATGATCGGTAGTACGTGAAATGAGCCATTCGGCATGGTAGGCGTTAAAATCACCGATGATCACGATCTCTGCGGAGGGGATCTGCTGCAGCACGGAATCTGTTGCAATTTGGATGTGTTCTATGAGTCGGTCTGATTCGGCATTTCCGCTTTGGGACCTGTACAGGCACGCATAGATGCGGGGATGGTCGTCGCAGTCTACACGTAGCCAGAGGATGGATAGGTCCTTGCCTTCAAGGCTGCTGAGACGTCGAGAACAGATATCCTCTCTGACGTAAGCACAAACTCCCGCCCGGGGAACAAATGAATGCTCAAATTTATATCCCGGGTAGGAGAGATATGAAGTATCAGCCGGAGAAGATATCTGCGTCTCGGTGGTGGACGGCATTTAAATTCGAGTGAAGACCCCTAATATTAGTAAAGTTCACGTGGAGTGTGGTAGGGGATGCCTGAAGATATTTGTTCCGTTTGCCCCGAGCAGCGAAGTGTGTGAGCGCGATTTTGCCCCCCCCCCCCCCTCCCCAGAGTACGCAGGGCAGCCTGGGCATCCATGATTAGGTTGATGACAAATTCCTGAACATGGATGTCCAGAGGGGGATTCTCCACTGCTAACGCTAGTGGTACCCCCCTGGGGTAAACTACTACCTTTGAATCGCACTTCCATAGTGTTAGGGGGATGGAGGGGGCCTCCAGGAACCTCACAGACCAAACGGAACGCAACAGCAAAGCTGTTACTTTATGTTGGTTTTAAGTGAGGTATTGCCCCGGTCGTGCCGGCCCATTCAGCAAAGCATCCTTGTATTTAGGGAGTGAATATCACTATTCTTTTTAAATAAGCAAATATTTTTACGAACGTATATCAATTTTTCGAATATATACTGAGAAATTACAATTAAAATATTGATTTCTTTGAATTTTTCTCTCAGGGAGGTCCTTGAACTAAGATTGTAAATTGCCCTTATGCTTTTTTTAATACAAATATTGTATTTATTTCAGCGGAATTCCCCCAGAGAAGAATTTGACATTTTCATTCTATATTCTGCGGTACCAATTGGTGGTAAGTCTCAGCCTTGGTATGGTCGCTCCTGTAAAACGGCTTCGCGCCGCAAGCAGGAGTGCTACCGGGTTTGTGCTGCAGCGTCCGCATCTTGTGATGAAAAAACCAGCGCATTACGTAAGGAGTACAATTCCGCCTCGAGGTACTTCAAAAGAGCTATCGCCAAGGCAAAATCTGAATATATAGGCAGAATTGGTGAGAAATTAGTTCGCCTCCCTTCAGGGACTCGTGCGTTCTGGTCTCTCGCCAAGGCTGTTTTAGGGAATTTCTCACAGCCCTCTCTTCCATCCTTGCATGGAGACGATGACTCTTTGGCTCATATCGCAAAGGAGAAGGCCGATCTCCTGGGCTCCTTCTTTGCGGCCAACTCGACTCTGGATGACCAAGGGAACGCACCGCCTACCATCCCGCAGTGTGATAGTTCTATGCCAGAACCATAATTTCGGCAGTCATCTGTGCGTAAAGCACTAGTTTCCTTGGACATCCACAAGTCGAGTGGGTCGGATGGCATCCCTCCGACTGTGCTAAAAATGTGTGCTCCAGAGTTGGCACCAGTATTAACACGCCTATTCCGGCTCTCCTATTCACTCGGCGTGGTACCGAATTCATGGAAGACAGCTTTGGTGCATCCCATCCCTAAAAAAGGACATCGCTCTAACCCGTCTAACTATCGGCCCATAGCCATAACCTCCTTGTTTTTCAAAATTATGGAGACAATCATCAACTCTCCGCTCCTCAAGTATTTAGAAGAGCACCAGCTGATTAGCGACCGTCAGTACGGTTTCCGTCGCGGCCGCTCAGCTGGTGACCTTCTAGTATACCTAACTCATCGATGGGCGGAAGCAGTTAAGTCCAAGGGGGAGGCATTGGCAGTTAGTTTGGACATAGCGAAGGCCTTTGATCGGGTATGGCACAAAGCGCTTCTCGCGAAGCTGCCTTCCTATGGGCTTCCTGAGAAATTATGCAAGTGGATCACCAGTTTTTTGGCTGACCGGAGCATCAAGGTCGTTGTCGACCGTGCGTGCTCCGACCTTAAATCTGTCAATGCTGGTGCAAAAAAATTCCCCAAGGCTGCGTGCTATCACCGACACTGTTCCTTCTGCATATTAATGATATGATGCGAATTAGCAACATACATTGCTATGCGGATGACAGTACTGGTGATGCTACATACTCTGACCGAAGCGGTATTTCTCGGGAACATGTCGAAGAGTGCCGAAACAAGCTTGTGTCTGAAGTCGAGAATCGAATTACCGATGTCTCGGAATGGGGTCGCCAAAACCTGGTTACTTTTAACCCCAAGAAGACACAACTTTGCGTGTTCACCGCAAAAAAGACGCCATTTGTCGTATCACCTCGATTTGAGGATACTCTCCTGACAGCCTCTGCTAGTGTCGGAATCCTGGGAGTTGACATATCGAATTACGTTTAGTTTCGCGGTCATTTGGAAGGCAAGGCTAAACTAGCCTCCAAAAAGCTCGGTGTGCTCAGCTGAGCGAAACAGTACTTTTGCCGGTCCATCGCCTTCACTTTATAAGGCCTCACATAGAGTTCTGTTCGCATCTCTGGGCCGGAGCTCCCCAGTACCAGCTTCTTTCTCTTAATCGCATTCAGCGTAGAGCGGTTCGAATCGTTGACGACCAGGCTATTTCGAAACAGCTTGACTCTTTGGCATTGCGCAGAGATGTAGGTTATCTCTGTGTCTTTTATCGTATATATCATGAAGAGTGTTCCGACTAGTTTTTTGGATTAATTCCTGCCGCCGAATTCCATCATCGGACATTGTGTCAAAATTTGAAGTTCCATCCTCACCATCTCGATGTCTGGAAAGCCACAACTGTGCGATTCTCCTGATACTTTTTACCTCGCACTACTCTGTTGTGGAACCAATTACCGGCAGGAGTATTTCCGAACGGATACGACATAGGGACCTTCAAGAAAAGAGCTAACTCATTCTTAAAAGGCCGGCTGCGAGTGCGACTGCAAGACTTCTGGTATTGCAGTTGTCCATGGGCGGCGGTGATCACTTACCATCAGGTGCACCTCTTGCTCGTTTGCCCCTTCTATAAAAAAAAACATAACACTATGAAAGTAACTAAAGTAAACAAGACGTGCAGTGTCAACATCAGTAAGCTGTGTCATTTTTTGCACTGCGAATGCTGCTGAACTTAGTCTACTGGCCAATTTCTCGACATGTGGTTCGCAATGCAATTTTTTATCTACAGTAACCCCTAAAAATGTAGTAGAGTCCACAAGATCCATTTTTTACCGTTAAATTGTACATTGGTATCTACATGCCTTACATTAGGCTTTGAAAATTTAATACACTTAGTTTTGTTGCCATTTAAAAGCAGATTATTAACACTGAAGCAGTGTACACTTTTGAAATCATATTGTTTACTTCGTCATACTTACTAGTTTATCTTTTCACTTTAAATAAAAGTGAAGTGTCATCCGCTACAATTCCAAGCTTAACACCCACATCGTAAGGTAAGTCATATATATATATATATATATATATATATATATATATATATATATATATATATATATATATATATAAGAAACAGTAATGGACCAAGTATGAACCCTTGTGGGACACCCATTATGACAGCAGCACCAGAGGATATTATTTCGTTAACTTCAACCTTCTGGATTCTTCCATTTACATAAGAAGTCAAAAGGTCGAGAGCCTTATTTCTAATTCCATAATGGTGTAATTTCCTGATTAATATGCTATGATGAACACAGTCAAAAGCCTTTTATAAATCACAGAACATCCCGTGACTCTTCCCAGGCTTCATAAATGTTCATTAATAATTCTACACCAGCATCTCTAGTTGAGCGACCCTTTGTAAAACCAAACTGTTTATAATGAAATTATTTTATTTTATTAAAATGTCTTAGCATTTGATCGAGAATGTTTTTTTCAAATATTTTACTGAGGGTAGGCAGAACCGAAATAGGTCGATAGTTGGTTGGTTCAGATTTAGAACCAGATTTAAAAATGGGAATTACTTTACTAAGTTTTATCAAATCAGGAAAATTCCATATGTTATACAACTATTAAATATTTCAGCTAGGTATGGTGCGATTACATTTATTACTGAAGCAATGATTTTTATGGAGTGACCGCATATGTCGGAAGTTTTTTTAATTTCTTTGTTTTAAAAGCTTTAAGTATATCCACAAAAGAAAATTCAAAAGATTTTTCACATGTCGGTAGACATTGCTTCAGTAGTGATTCTGCAGAGCTGGCCGATGAGGTAAGAGCTTGAGTTGTTGAAGTAGCTACATTGGCAAAGAATTTTTCAAACTCCATTGCTACACCTAAATCTTCCTTTACAATTAATCCATCTACTTCCAACTGATATTCGTTATTAAAAGTCCTGGACTTGTCGGTTTCACAGTTAATAATTTTCCATGTAGTTTTAATTTTATTTGATGATTGCCTTATATCATTTTATTATAATTAAGCCTCCACACCCCCCTCCCACACGTGCACCAAATCCTGCATCCGTGCCTGCATACAGACGGACATACACGGCGAAACTAAATAGTTTCTTTTAGTCCACAGTATGATACGAACAAATTGAATATTTGTCACAATTAAAATGGAAAGTGCATTGCACAATGGCCGCCAATTATTATTCTCGTGCCATCCAGCATATTTGATGACCCAATATTACAAGATGTACGTAACAGCGACGAGGGAAAAAGAGATTATAATTGTAACCCAGTAAACCTACTGTGTGTCACTCATTTGAGGATGACATATTAATGTGTTTTTTAAATCACGGATAGCGCGCGGTGATTAGTTAAATTAATCAACACATGAACAATACAAATTTGCACCTTAGATGCTTTTACCACTCGAGCACCGTTACTTCGTCAAGACGTCTTTATACCAAAGACAGCTTTATGAGTAGGGGTGACACCATGGTGGCCAAACCACTAAAATCACTAAATCACTAACATCGTGGCTACTAGATGGTAGAGTTCTGCATTGTCTCGCCCGGGTTTGGTACCACCGCCTTACCTCGTAAAACCGGGTGACACAAATTTTTTTTACATTATACGATAGCAAACAAGCAGCTGGGACTCCTGATGGTAAGAGTCAACGATCCCCTATAGACACCAAAGGTGTTAATGGTGCGTTGTTACCTTGTGGCGAGGTCTAATGCCACATGCATAACTTTACCGGCTACCTTACCTTCCAAACCGGAACACGACAGTGACAAACACTGATGCTATTGCGGCAGGAATAGGTAACGCGGTGGTACCAGAACCGGGCGAGACAATGCAGAACTCTACCTACACATGCCGTCTAGGTACGCCACTGACAACAACCATCAATACCTTAATATTAACCTACATCACAGAACTAGGCTTATAATCGTAACTATTACATAATTTGTGTGTAGGCTAGTATCTTTTCCCCCCATTTGGTAAGGGCTCCTTTGAAGAATTGACACACTGCCATTTTGCCAGGCAGGTCGTAAGAGGCGACCGAATTGTTATACATATCACTACCATCGTGACTACTAGGTGATAGAGTTCCGCAACGTCTCGCCCGGGTATTTGATTGCCACAATGGCGTCAATGACAAGCATTGACGCATGGTTGTCTTCCTGTTTGAAGGATAAGGTAGCCAGTACTAATGTATGTGACATACCCATGCCGCCACACGGATAGCAACAACATATTTGGTGTCTATAGGCAATAATGGCGTCAATGACAAGCATTGACGCATGGTTGTCTTCCTGTTTGAAGGATAAGGTAGCCAGTACTAATGCATGTGACATACCCATGCCGCCACACGGATAGCAACAACATATTTGGTGTCTATAGGCAATGGTTCCATTAGGAGAGGCATCTGCTTGTATGTTATCTAATCTATACATATAATAAAGTCGTAGGAAATTCAAAACTGTACATTGAATATTTTTTTAAAAGAATACTTGGCGCGTGATCTACAATCGATATCAAAGCCAAAAATATAGTTTTTAGAATTTTTGTCTGTTTGTCTGTGTTGTCTGTTTGTCTGTTTGTCTGCATGTATGTCCGGGGTAAACTCAAAAAGTACTGCATGGATGTACTTCAAATTTCGCATGAATATTACTAATAGGCCGGGTCAACATATAGGCTACATATTATCACGCTATCACCTACAGGGGAGGAGCAGTGCGGAGTAAACGAAGTCCGCGCGGACGAAGTCGCAGGCAACAGCTAGTGATATATAAAAAACATGTTGCCAGTGTGTTTCGTTACCTCCGTGTTTCCTATTCCTGCCGAATAGAGTCGATGCTTGTCGCTGTCGTGTATTGATTAGAAAGATAAAGTCGCCAGTAAACTTATGCATTTGAAATTCTATCCCTGAGACACGGAGGTTAATTACGCACGCACAATTAATATTTTTGATGTCTATAGACGACAATTGTCACTTGTTATCAAGAGAGAGACGCCCTGTCCGTGGGCAACTATCTCTTATTATTGTCTTACGGTTCACCCCATAAAAAGTGTCATAGGTTCGTTTGCTGTCGTATGATGTGTAAAATATTAAAAGTAAACAAATGCGAATTAAGTCGCGAGGAGAGAATTCTGTGGATAATTACCTCAGTTCCATATTTCATTTTCTACCTCTAGTACCTAGTTAGACATCACAGTGAATAAAACATAGGCCCGCTGAACTTCTTTTGTCAGATCTTCTTAGTGTAAGGCCGCGTTCTGATCTGATAGTAACCATATATTGTCGACCGGTTAAGAGTGTCTGTAAAGGTTAATGTCACAGACCACATAACGTGGTTGATTTGAATGAAAAAATTGAATTTGACTTTGATGGTAGTATCGCGTATATCTAATCATTGGCCATTTACTAACTGCCTGGCAAAATGACAGAATATGGTTGATACTTTAAAGGACCAACACAAGGAGAAAGTTTTATGCACTCTTGTTATATTATAAGTAAGTATCTTCACTCCCATATCCCCGAAGGGGTAGGCAGAGGTACAACAAGTGCACCCACGATTAGCCGAAGATACTTGGTCCCACAAATGTGATAAGGTGGCAAACCTATTGCCAACCGGGCACTTTCCAATCCCGGGCAACTTTGTGTTTCTCAGAAAACTGAAAAAACCCTTTTCTTATGTGCGCGACCCGGGAATCGAACCCGAGACCTCATGTGGTCGACGCCAACGCTGGACCACTAGACCACAGACGCGATCTTGTTATATTGGCATACGAAATAACATTAACACATAATTTAAGGCTTAAATTGAAATGAAAAGTTTTTTAACGTTGCCAGTATACTGTCAATTGTACTATGACCCTTAAAAAAACAAATCTGACCTCGAAAAGCGGAAGTATTGTAAAAATAAATGATGGCGGAGATCTAGGAAAAGGAAGTGTATTGTTTTTCCATTATTCCGCTACACTGACGCCGAGATGAAAACATCCAACCAATTGTTTATTTCTCAATAAACAAATTGTTAATAGTAAAAAGTGTCCAATGCTTTGTTTATTACTACTAAGGAGCTCCTCGTGATGGTCCGGACTTCTTTATAAAAATAGACCATCGGCCATTCTCCCAGGCAGTTCGTAAAAGGCTAACGATTGCTTATACAAGTTTCTAGCATCGTGACTACTATTTGGAAGTATTGCCGCAAAGTCTTTCGCCCGGAATTAGTACTACCGCCTTACGTATTTCTTCCGCAATAGCATCAGTGCTTATCACTATTGTGTTACGGTTTGGAAGGTAAGGTAGCCGATAAACTTATGTATGTGGCTTTATTACACCTCCACACGGATAGCAAAGCACCGTTATCATCTTTAGTGTATAAAGGCGATAATGGTTACTTTTCATCAGAAAATCCATTTATTTGTTTTTTATATATTGTTATCAAACAAGCATATTTAAAGATTGTTTGCTGTCTAATGATAGAAAAATAAACCGGCCAAGTGCGTCGGGCCACGCGCAATGTAGGTTTCCATAGTTCACAATAATGCAGACTATGAATAGGACAATTTTATTGTTTCATACGATAAACATTTAAGCTATTTAACCTCAATTACGGATATATTTTTCACTCCATTGATTCACCACCTGTAAAGCCTTCTGCAAGTACATTTTATAAGTTGGTCGTTAGTGACGAAACTTGTAAAGCCTATATAGCCATGATTGTTTTCCTTTAAACTTCGTTCTTCATATTACTACTGTGTATTTTTCACACACCCAAAACCTGGCATTTAGCTGGCAAATGCAAAGGGCCTCCCCTTGCAAAGGGCAAGGACACTTGATTCTAACAAAAAATAGATAGCTCTTTAAAGCTTAACATTTCATAAAAATATTTCATAATATTTTTCTTTAATCAAGAAATAGTTTCGGCAAACCCGCTAAGTATATATTTTTAAAAACCTTCCAACACTATGAGGTACGCGAAAAAAAAACATTTCCACATTACTTGTAGAGGAGGTACCCAAAAAATCATCATTTTATTTTACTATTTTGTCGGCGTACTATGTTATTATTATGGCGTTAATATGTACTCTGTAATGCCAAATTATAGTTTTCTATGAATCTCAGAACTATTAGCTGCGAACGAACAGACGGACTCGAAGAAGCTTTAATACAATACGCCAGATTCTTCCAGCCTAAACTAAAGGCAGGGTTAAAACTGAGCTGAGTTTCTTCCGCTGAATCTTCTCAGTGTGTGGCCGCCACCGAGAAGTATAGGTATAGGTGGAGCTAGCACTCATATTAATCCATCGAGCATGTAACCTAACTGGTTACATACTCGATGTATTAATCACTTGAAACAAATACCTATGTTATATCTCATTCTCTGAGGTTTCTCCAATCTCTTTTTATACAGCTGTGTTAGAAAGAGAGGCTAAGTCCTCAGAAGATGACAGCAGTATTTTTTGTGTTTCAAGTAGGTATTAGAAGTGTTGCCTCCAGATATAATATAGCTTCATGGCCGCCACAGACAACTTTGTAACATACCTAAAGTGGCCGCGTTTCCGATGCGGTAGTAGTTTTTAAAAAATATGTTGACGTGTCAAAATATCTTGTAAAAAGTTTTATTGAATAAAGTACTTCTGATTTCTGCGTTAAGAATAAGAATAAGAATTGTTTTATTTACTACACAGTACTATACATATACAGTAAATAACAATAACATGCGATAAGAAAAAAGAAACAAAAAGCCAACAAATACAGTAAACAAAAGGAAATGAAATGTATAACATTTTTTAAAAAACAAATTTCTAATTTCTGATTACTGTCGCCTCTGTGGTGTAGTGATCTGGTGTTGGTGTTAACCACATGAGGTCCCGGGTTCGATTCCCGAGTCGGGCAATTTAAAAATGTTTTTTTTCAGTTTTCTGACAAAAACAACTTTGCCCGAGATTGGAAAGAGTGCTCGCTTGACAATAGGCTGGCCACCTATCACATTGTGGGACTAAGTATCTTCAGCTAATCGTGGGTGCACTTGTTGTGTATCTCTGCCTACCTCTTTGTGGATATTGGCACGAAGATATTTTTTGTTTAAATTGTCGCATAACTAAATGCCTGCTTTGAAACATATTTAGAGAATTTTCTTACATCGCATTAGTTCATGAATTAAATTTTATAAATAATGAATTCAATGATAAGAAACTACTAAAATGCTATCACAATTCAATCAGGGTGGTATAATAAAACGTTTATATTAATAAAATGTTAGGACCTGATTAAATAAAATAGCAAATGCTAAATAACAAGACGTTGCTCTAAAAACTGCGTAGGAATTTGTAAAAAATGCGGTTTTGCTTTTCGGTTTTCAACACTCAAGTATTTTTAAATCGTTCTTAAAAATCATCCGTTATAATATTTTAAACAGATTTTTTTAATGACACTAAAAGCCCCCAGCAGAGATTCCTTTTTTTTAATAACCAATGGTCTGTTTCGAAACGAAATCCAAAACTAGTATCCTTCAATAACGTAGAATTAAAAATCGAATAAGCTTCCGACACGTCCCTTTATCATCCAACCACCCCCTTTCTTCATGTACATCATTTACAAAGCAAAATGAAAAAAAGCCGTTAAACTTCGAAAGGAGATCCTGCAGCATCAGGTCTAGGTTACCACGTCATTCATTGCAATATCATTGAAGTAACAGAATATCAAATTTCATATCGATCAGCATAAGACACAAGTTGCCTAATTTATTGTTGAAAAGAGCGAATAATATTGAAACAGGTGAAGCGATTTTTATTAAAACATGAGAAAGAAACACCGCTAAAAATCCAGCTTTTAAATAAAAATAACCACATCGAAATTGGTTGGTGTCACAGCAGGCACACACACCTATGGGTGTGTCTGGTCAAACTTATGATATCTCCTTGTACTTTGAGAGTTAAAAACAAACTCTACGCAAGATAAACTAAAATTGCAGTATACAGATTGAGTTGTTGTATCAGTTCGTTGATTTTTATTTCCAATCTTTATATCTTATCTGCCGTTTCACAAAGGGTCGCTTAACTACTGATGTTGGTGTAGAATTATTAAATAAAATTTGTGAAGCCTGGGAGGAGTCACAGGATGCACTCGGGATGTTTTGTGATTTATAAAGGTTTTTGAATTTGTTCATCATAGCATATTAGGCAGGAAATTACACCATTATGGAGTTAGGAATAAGGTTCTTGATCTTTCGCTTTCTTATTTAATAAAAGAATTCAGAAAGTGGAAGTTGATGGAATAAGATCTTTCACCACTGCTAGCACAATAGGTGAAAATGGACCAAAGATGGACCCTTGTGGAATGACACGTGATGATGACACCTCATTGTTATTTAAGGTGAAAAGACAAATTGGTAAGTATGGCGAAGTAAACAATATTATTTCAAAAGGTGTTCACTGGTTTAATGTTAATAATTTGATTTTAAATGGTAATAAAACCAAGTGCATTAAATTTTTTACGCCTAATGTAAGACGTGTATATACCAATGTACAATTAAACGTAAAAAAAATGGATTTTGTGGACTCTACTGTATTTTAGGAGTTACTGCAGACAAAAACCTGCATTGGGGACATATTCAGAAGTTGGCTTATTGACTTAGTTCAACAGCATTTGCAGTGATAAAAATGAGGCAGCTTACTGATGTTGACACTGTGCGCCTTGTGTACATTATTTTTTTTTCATAGTGTCATGTCCTGATTGAAGGATTCCTGATCCCTATCCTGGATTGAAGTTATAAGCGTCCGCATTTTGAACTTAACAATTTTGAAATCGGTTGCCATATTATTTTATGGAGTCTGACTTTAGTTTGTATTTGAGGCACCTCATTTTTTCAGAAGTTTCATTAATTTTCAAAAAATGATTGATTAACCTTTCATTTTTTTCATTTTTTACGTTCGAGACTTATTTTGCAACAAAGTTGCGAATGTACGCTATAGCCTGTTCTTACGTGAAATTTTATTATGAAAAAAATTCTATTAGTATATACTTAATGTAGATTAGTTGCATTTTTTCCGAGATATTTAGAAAAACTGGAAAAATACCAGTTAAATTTAAATTATTTTTTTAAATAAAATGTTCCCGACCTTCTACGAGGTTAGAAAGAAAAAAAGAAAATATTTATTTGCAAGAATATGGGTGTTACAAGTTGTTAAAAATAAATTAAGTTACCAACATATTGTACCATTATATGGTGTGCAAATATTTAAAAAAAATTATCATTATATAGTATTACATTTAAAACATTCTTTCGATTATTTAGAATTACTACCGGATCGGAACGCGGCCACACACTGAGAAGATCCGGCGGAAGAAACTCAGCGGGCTGGTCTTTTTTCTCTATTTAATGTACTTGTTATAAATGTACAATGATGATTTCATATTACAAGTTATTTTTGTAATTACAAGTTTCATATTTTGTGCAATTAAATTTTTTATAATTTACAAAATGTTCACTGTTTACAAAATTTTACTAGGTACATTGAAATTTTTTAAGGACAATTCAGCAAACTTATATTTCTATCCATTAATATTTAATTTTATCGGCTAAAAATTCTTTAATATCATAATAAGTTTTATCTAACAGCAAATCAAACAACTTTTTGCGAAATTTATTTATAGGTTATGATTTAAGACTATCAGGAATATGATTGTATATAATAATAGACATACAATACACATTTTTTGTAAAAATATTTAATTTTTGATTAGGCACATATAATTTTTTACTATTCCTAAAGTATGAGTTACCAGTGACTTCATCATTTGTTTTAAATAACTTTTGGTGCTTTTTTACAAATACGCATACCTCTAAAATATACAAACATGGTAAGGGAAGTACCTTAAGAGACTTGAAAAGTGGTTTATAGGAATGTAACTGATTAACACCACATATTGCTCGAATACATTTCTTTTGGACTCTAAAAATTCGTACCAATTCAACAGAATTTCCCCAAATAGGAATTCCATATTGTAAATTAGAAGATACATATCCATGATATGCTAATAGGGAGGCTTTTGCGTTTCCTACTTCCCTTAGTCTTCTCAAGACATAGACAAATCTATCAATTTTATTACATAGAGATTCAATGTGTGCTTTCCAATTACAATTTCTGTCAATAATTATTCCTAAAAAGTTTGTATAATCTACATCATCTATATTTACTTTATTTAAAAATATATTTGTGTTTTTGGTAATATTACTGTGGTAGTTCTGAAATTCAATTAATTTTGTTTTAGTTACATTAACTTTTAAATTATTATTAATTTACCAGTCTGAAACTTGGAATAAGGTTTCGGTTGTTTCATTTACCAAGTCTTTTTTATTTTTACATTTAATAAGTAGGGTAGTGTCATCAGCAAATAAAAAGCAATCATGTTGTGTACTATCAGGAAGATCATTGATATAAATTAAAAATAGCAAGAGTCCTAAAACACTGCCCTGTGGTACACCACAGTTGTTAACACGGTAGTTTGAAGTAAATATTTTTTTACGGTTTCCGCATATTTTAGATATTTCGACGCATTGTTTCCTATTTTCTAAGTAACTCTTTATCCAATCTAAAGCCTTCCCTCTAATACCATAAAATTCTAAGGCTTATATTGTATATATATTTTTTACAAGTTTTGAAGCCAATAATATAGCAGTTATACCTACCATTTACTGGAAAAAAATGTTACTTATCTCTGACTAATTAGCGTCCATCTAGACTCAATTACTTAGAATTAGGATATTAAATCTCTAGTTGGTCCAAATAAGTTGTAGTCTAGTAGGCCTAATATGAAAAAAAAGTATGAACATTTACCTCGACGCTAAAGCTATCGTCAACTGACTCAGTAGATCATTAAATAATTCTCAGCTTGACAAAGGACTCAAAAGTCGTATTATCATATTTTAGCTAAAATTTGAGAGAAAAAAACACAGTTTTGAATTGCCCAAGCCGGGAATAGAACCAGGGACCTTATGTGGTCAATACTGACACCATAGACGTTTTAAAAAACTTCGTGGCAGATTGATAGATAATACATTTTACAAAGTAAACTCGACCTACCACATTACTCGAATACAGTTACCCTATGGTCAGTTAAGTCAGGTCATTGTTTATATGCTAAATTTTATAGTCATCATATATAAACAAATACCCAGTCATTTGTCTTCTCCACTAACTTCACTAACTTAGGTATTTATAATATTTTAATACTTATTAGCCTAATCATAATTGCCGAACTGGCAACTGATTTCGCCATTCGGATGGTAACGTCCATTAACATCTTTGACGTCTATAGGTGATAGTTTCTTTCCATTAAGAGAAAGTCTGCTTCTTTCCCATCCAAGAATAAGAAATATATATAAAATAAACGTGTATGTGTACTTATGTACGCACGTAAGAAGTTATACTTAACTAAATCACAAGTGTTTGTTGGTTGTCGGTGAGCTCTCGTAGAGAGTATTATATTCTTTCTCGGTGAGCGCGCCCATCGTTATATCAGCTAACTTCATGTCATTGGCTGACGATGTGCGCGGGTAATATCAGCTAACCTCAGCATGTTATTTTTTGGCTGTCGGCTATCGGGCGTCGCCGGCATTATTTCTATAGGGGTTCATATGCATCTGCATTTAATTAATACAAGAAATATAATAAATAATACATATAGAGTTTAATGTGTATAAATGTAATGTCAAAATGTTTTTTGACAATGTTGTTAATAAATTTGGACAGCAACTTTTGGCCTTTTTAATAATATTTAATATTATTTTATAGACGGGGGGGGGAGATTCAAACACCCCCCTTGCAACTTACAGCCGGCGCCCTTGTTAAAAAATATTGTCATATTTTTCCCCCTAAACGCCCCAATAGAAGTACTTGTATACTTGTATAACTTAAAAATGAACTCCTAGTAGTAGCTTCCAAACGATAGAATGAGACTATTCTAGACGTAAACATCCAACTTAATAAGAACTTCCTTACATTCAAACCACCAAACAAACTTGACCTATTTCCCGGAGCAACCTTCTCACAACAGGAGGTCGACAGGCGTGGCGTATCGGCCCTATATTAGGGCACGTTCAATGTCAATCTAGTAGAATATAAACGTGAGTAGAATCTTCGTTTCAACATTGACGAGCTAGATTTAGAGACGTGCTTGCGCTTGCCTTTTAATTTCTTAAAAGGAAGATACCACTCAGATAGCTCTTCAGACGGTAAAAAATAACTATAGTGTTATATCTAGGTACCTTTTGCAAAATATAGCGTTATATCTGGGCACATTCTGCAAAATATAGCGTTATCTTTAGGCACATTTTGCAAAATATAGCGATATATCGGGACACCTTCTGCAAAATATAGCGTTATATTAAGGCACATTTTGCAGAATATAGCGTTATATCGGGACACATTCTGCAAAATATGGCGTTATATCAAAACAAATTTTGTAAAATATAGGGTTATATCGGGGCACCTTCTACAAAATCTAGAGTTATATCGGGGCACTTCTACAAAATATAGCGTTATATCCGGGCAGCTTTTTCCCGTTCTGGTCCGAATTCCTTTAAAGAATAGACCAACTGCTGTTCTACCAGGTAAGTCGTAAAAGGCGACCGACTGGCTACGTCTCACTATGTCTCACTACCACCTTGAATCGTGACTACTAAATGATAGATTTCCGCAACGTCTCGCCTGGGTATTTAGTACCACCGCCTTACCTATTCTTGTCGCAATAACATCAATGCTTGTCATTGTCATGTTCCAGTTTTGAGGATAAGAAAGCCGATAGATTCATGCATGTGGCATTGCCGTCCCACCACATGGATAGCAACACACCATTCACACCTTTGGTGTCTATATGCGATGTTTTCTCTCCATCAGGGGAGCCATCTGCTTGTTTGCTATCTTATGATATAAAAAATCAACTGCCCTACTTCTATGCATTTCGTAAAAGGTGAAAAAAACCTCATACCTATCACTAACATTATGACTACTAGCTAGGTGGTAGAGTTCTGAAACGTCACAACTTATTCCTGTCGCAATAGTGTCGGTATTTTTCGCTATCGTATTCCAGTGCTAAAGCCAATTGACGATTGGCTAAACGTGTCAGTACCATCGTGTCTACAAGGTGGTGCAGTTCAATGCTTCGGCCGGGTCTGGCACCACCGCCTTACCTAACCGTGCCGTAAGTGTCAATGCTTGTTCTTGGCGTAATTCCGGTTCGGAGGGGTAAGCCAATAAGTTTACGCATGCGGCATTCCAAGTCCGCCAAACATGACAATGTTAGGCGTCCCAATGTTGTTTTGTGGTGATTTCAGTGAAATACTGTCTAAAGCCCTACAATGCACAAGGGTAGATGTCAAAGTCAATGTGTTATCAGATCCACACTAAAAAGTTTATTTCTTGATAAGAGTGCCTCACCGTCCAAAGTATTGCTGAATATGACAAATGCTGTAATCAAATACACCATACTTTAATATCTGTAGGCGACAGTTACATATGTCACTGTCGCCTACAGATATTAAAGTAGGAGGACAACCTCTGCTTATTTAATAAGGCGATGATATATAAACAAAGTAATATATTTTTGGAACCCAATGTCTTATTGCTTACGTAAATGATGAAATAGACGGAATCCAAAATAAACCATTGAAGTAAGTAATAAAACTTTAGCAGTCGAAACAATATTGAGATTTGTCAGCCATTTCGTTAATGGATTAACATTGTTAAGAATCGTTGGCCATTCGACTGTTCGTACATCTTCATAAGTTTGGGCTTGAGGTCGCAAGAATCTTACTAAATGTAAGTATGCCGTATGTCCTGCCTCTAAAGCAGCGGCTATATCTCCTTCTGCGTATATGTCTAACGCTGCCCACTCTAGATATGCACCTACTCTCGGTTTAGACTTTCCCAATAATGTGTTCAGAGTAAAATAATCTCCACAATGCGGTACATAAATGTCTATAATATTTTGTTCCTTATAACTTACTGGTTCAGCTGCTTCTACGCCAAACAACCTTACCAGCTGGCATATTACTTCCTCTTTCGAAGTGTTTATATCATCCTCTCTGACTCGTAAATAACCGACTAGTGTGGCATAATTTTCTTTTCCAGTGCTTGATAATTTTGGTCGTTCTGTTGCCCAAATGATCGGACCTTTTAAACTTAATATATCTCCACTATAACCTTCTTCCCTCCAGAAATGATCCTCATATTGTATAGAAAACTTTTTGGCTTTACCTTTTTTCATACGAGTAATCATTTCTCGCTCCTTTTTTGTCATTAATTCTTCTTTTACTTCTAAATTTTCAAGTTGTTGAGGTTCCAGAGCCATCGCCAATGAACTACAGACATAAACAGTATCATCCTTTAAACTTTTCAATATAACTTCTTCTTGGGAATATGAACTGATCTCTTTTATGGCTTTTGCTGATAATGTTATATTTGCTACACTTTTTTGTAACCTGTATGTGAAATGTTTTCTGCAATACCTCAACAACTTCTCACGAAATCTTGTATTGCTACCATCTATATGATTGTTGGTACTGCTGGTTCTGTAACATTGATGCAAATAAAATAAAACTGATACCGTATCCGCGGGAACACCGCAAGCTAATTTAACGATATTTCTCATTATTTCACGCGACGTTGGAAAGATTAAGGAATTACAAATATGCTGTTCCATATTTGTATGATCGTAATATAATAACCGCTTTCTTCCAACAGAATCATCTATTTGATGAGCTTGAAACAAATCTTTCATGCTGTGATCTAGTAACGTTTGATATTGTTTTAACTCAAATCTTTCCATAATATTAAGATACTCAAAGTCATGAAAATCGTTAGCACATTTTACTATGCTGCCATTATAATTTTCAAAAAGTTTTTCTAATGTTGTTTCCACTTTTTCTGGGGCGATAATAGCGTCTGGTAATGGGATGTTAAACTCTTTAGCGTATATGTTTAAATAATGTTTTGCAACATTATCAATTAAATCTCTCGCTGTTCCTTCATAAATGTAGTCATTAGTGTCATCATCATCTTCTTCTTGAAAGACGACGTTACATTTAGATACAGCTCTTCCAGTACTTACTAAGTTTAGAACAACTATATCCATGGTATCCCCAAATCGTTTCTTTAATTTGTGTGCTGCAACTATACCTGGAAGACTACAACCCAGTACAATAACGTCAGCTTTCACGTGATTTGCATCATGGTGATGAAATGGCTTCTCTTGTGGGTCCGTAACCATTATGCTGATAAATTTATTTTTAGCAAATATTGATGTACAATAAAAAAAACCAAAAAAATACTGTCAAAATTATAAGAGTGTCATTTGTGACATAATTTTTCATTAAAAATATTTTTGTGTCTATGATTCCATTCAATGATGTAAAAAAGTAAAAATATGTCATTGGACTCCATTAATTCATTTTACTTATAGCTCAGTCATATGGTCAAAAAAAGGAGGTTACCTTGAAAGTTTTCCGGGAGTTTTGAAAATTGGTTATTTTATGGATTTCGATATGCTCTTCGAATTTCAACTTTGCCACCTCGTATTTCCGCCGCTTGCGCCGCCTATTTGAAAAAATAGCGCCTAGTTACAGTTTTTTGGAAACTTCTCCTTTCCGACGCATTTTACGAAAAAAACATTTATGTACTAAATTAAACTAGAAAAAATTTCCTACAATTTATAATTTTTTCATAGAATCAATAGTTTTTGGCGTACGTGCGTCACAAAGTATTATTCATCTGCACCACCGCGTGTTTTTCGTATATTTTTCTAAAATATTTTAGTATTACTACTGGATTAAAATGCTCCGTAATATGCACAAATTGTAGTGGTGCTTGTAATAATTTCCAAATTCCATCGTATAATTACGATGAAAAGGAAGAAACTGCGTCTATGTTTGAAAAAGCTTTCGATGAAATCGAAAACGAAGATGTGTGTGATAAATTTGATAATCATATCGCAGATGATGCGGAAGAAATTTCGGTCTGCGATGTGTTGATCGATGCACAGGACAAAGTCGTAACACCTGGTCCATCAGGAAGAGCAAAGCGAAGGAGATTGCGTTTAATTTCTAAATAAATAAATATATCACATGTGGATTAGGCTTACAGGAGAAACCACGATAAAAAACGCGCCGCTTACTCTACCTCCAGGTGGTGTGGAAATTAGTTTTTTCAAACGTCTATTGAAATGTACTTTGTGGCGCTTGTACGCCAAAAATTATTGATTTTATGAAAAAAATTGTAAATACATAAATTGTAGATTTTTTTCTAGTTTATTTAGTACATAAATGTTTTTTTCGTAAAATGCGTCGGAAAGTTTTCCCGTTTCCCCAAAAATTGCTATTATGCTCCATTTTTTCACATTGCCGCGGCGTGAGAGGCGGAGATACGCGGTGGCAAAGTTGAATTTCGAAAAGAGCATACCGAAATCCATAATATAACCAATTTTCAAATCTCCCGGAAAACTTTCCAGTTAAAACTACCAAACTGAGCTACTTAATAAACGGTACATTGTCAATTTTAACTTCTTGCTACGTATGTAGATGTAGATAATTTGTTCTGTGTATGTAGATAAGGAAGTTACTGATTTTGTCCCGATTTTCGAAAATCGAGTTTTCACCAGATCTCCACGTTTTGAGGTCATAGGAACCTTTTCCGACTATTTTCACGATGACATCAGTATGTCTGTATGTATGTACGTATGTTTGTGTGTATGTGTGTATGTAAACAATATTTTATATCAATGTAGATATCACATAACTTTTGAATGGCTTAACCGATCGAATCGCAGTTGATGGCATTAGGTTGGATTCTACCCGACTTAGACTTACTGAAAATTTTAACCGATTCGGCTGAGACGATTTAGTGAAATTTTGTAAAAAACCCTCAAAAAAATGTTGGTGAAACAGTATTATTTAATATAACTTCCAGATTAAGGTACCGATTGAGTACAAAATCTAATCTGCTCTATTCCTCAAAAATTGCGTCCAATGCATAAATTGCATCAAAATCTGTATCCGTTCGGGTGTTTTTGTTGATGAAAAATTTCGAAAACAGTGTTTTTTCGACATAACTTCGAGATTTTTAACCAATCATTTTTCGACCTTCTACAATATTTTAATTCTTATAGAACTACGTCTAATGCAGTTTCAAAAATCAAAATCTAATCAAATTTTTAAAAGTTACAGCTTTTTAAACATTAATATTTTGTTGTTTTTAGCAAATTTACTTAATGTTTTTAACATAACTTTTAGGCTAATAATATACCGATTGGCTTAAAAATCATGTCAATTTTTGCCTCATAAAACTGCGTCGAACACTGTTAATGGGATCAAAATCTGTCATCTTTTTTGGGATTTATCAATAACGAAAATTTTTTAAGAAAATGTTTTATAACATTGCTTCGAAAATTTTTTAACCTATCCGTGGATTGTAGCTTAAACAATACTTTAAATCTCAAAAATGGCATTCGAAACATCAAATTTGTTTATCGTTTCCAAAATATACAGCTTTTCAAAAATCAATGTACTGACATTTTTAACTAACTAGATGTTTGACTAGAATCTATGCTTATAATTCTTATTGTTTTGAGCTTAAAATACCTCAATTTAGTGGGATATTCCAGGGTCAACCGTTTACAGATTTTTTAGAACTGGTTTTAGACGGTTTTAAGCGGTTATTATAGGTATGTTCAGTAAGTAAGAGAGGCAGTAACAGGGCTTTTAAGAGAGTAGAATGCTCAGGCAAAATTTCAATTCAGGCAATTTAAGCTGGTGGTCTTAGAGTCCTCCTCAATGCTTATAATTCTTATTGTTTTGAACTTAAAATACCTCAATTTAGTGGGATATTCCAGGGTCAACCGTTTACAGATTTTTTAGAACTGGTTTTAGAGGGTTTTAAGCGGTTATTATAGGTATGTTCAGTAAGTAAGAGAGGCAGTAACAGGGCTTTTAAGAGAGTAGACTGCTCAGGCAAAATTTCAATTCAGGCAATTTAAGCTGGTGGTCTTAGAATCCTCCTCAATAGTGTCTTCTGACAGACCAAAGGTTGGCTTAATATGATGTGCAAGGTGCTGTGTTGAGATCATCAGAATCGGAGAGGACGGGACATGACTTCCTAAAGCCTTTCAATTATGAGGCGTAATTGGCCACGGCACTCACTTTTCCTAATGTGCCTATTTTTTTTAGACTCACAATTAACCCACCATATCCATGTCACTGTATTTTTTCATTTTTGAAATCTGTATATGCTTTCCCACCATTGTAATTAAGATCGTTATATACCCTTTATTTTCCCTATCATCTAATCTATAAAATCTAATAGGTCTCTACGACACTCGTTTGAATCCCCATTTAGCATCTTGAGCTCCCTCACAAATATAACATTTCAGAACAATTTCGATTATACGACCTTAGATAACAATTGATTAATAATGTAATGACGAATTACGACATAGCGGGTGTCGGCTACTGATATTGATGACTTGATGACGCGAAGGCCGGGCCTCTGCCGCTCTGCCGGCGAGGTCATTATCATTATCTTTTTCAAATACAAACCGGCAGCCATTATGTCATTCGTATGTCGTCCCTCGTCTGTACGACATACTGGGTCTCATTTATTTTATAACTCTTATTTAAGATCATATTCGCTATAGGATAGCGACTCGTAACAGTGACATAGAACCATAGTCTATACAGGATTACTTTTAAAAGTCCCGCCAAATTTTTAAAGGCTGTCAGCCGCGGCATGGACATAACATATCGCATAATGTGTAAGAAAATATCTAACCGCTTCGACTCAATTCACGTTTTGTTAGGTGAATTGTACCCCTGTGATCGAACCCAGAACCTCACGTATCTATGCTGAAGCCGATAACGGAGCATAGAATAACACAAAAACTAATTTAGAATAAAATAATACAAATTACTACCTATGACACGAAAGTTAATCACTTAGCAACTAGTCCAAGAGACGAAAACAAGTATAGTATCTCAAATCTTGTGTACTGAGAGCATTAAAATTTAGAGCCATTGCCGTCTGGCCTGGTCCATAGAAACTGGTATACGTCCTTGCCCTATTAAAAAGTAATTCCAAAAAACTATCCGTCGTCAAAGGCATATTGCTTGGTAGGCGATAGAATAATACGAATTATGATCATATACCTATTAATTATTTAGTAGATATTTATAGATAAATTATAAAGTATTTGTTTAATTTAAGAGAAAATTAATTAACTTTGATACTATAAAAGAAAATTTAAAATTTCGATAACATTATTATTTTTTATGATTTTTAACGACCGTGATTATGATATACTTTTTCTTATTAATGCCAAGTGTGGATGGTAAGATATAGATCTTTGGTGAAAAGACAAAACCGTCTTGACCCTTAGTGATTATGCCATTTCCATCTATACACTTGAATGACATGTCACTAGTATTTGACCGCTTTGGCATTAATAAGAAAAAGTATATTTTTATTTTTATTAATATAATTATTTAATTTTCTTTTGATAATACTATTGAAATAAGTAGGTCAGAAATCAGAAATTAGAAGTACTTTATTCAATAAAGCTATTTACAATTTATTTTGATGCGTCAACAATTTTTTAGCTACTACCAGATCGAAAACGCGGCCGCACACGGTCAAATATCTGTTTCGGGCTGGAAAAATATTACTTACCAAATAAACTATGTCTATTAATACAACAGATAGATCTAGAATTAAATATCGATTCTGTTTTGCAATTTCCAAGGTCCACAGCTGAACAAAATTTAGTCATAATAAATTAATTTGATGACTAAAAACACCGCTATCCTAAATTCCTAACTAGTAAAGACGCAACCATTTGACAACTGTGTTGGTCCCGGGCTCCTTTGTTGAAGAATAGCCCAACTATCGTTCTGCCAGGCAGGTCGTAAAAGGCGACCGAGTGGCTATGCGCGTCACTACCATCGTGAATACTAGATGGTAGAGTTCTTGCATCGGCTCGATCGGGTCTGGTACCACCACCTTACCTATTCCTGCCCTAATAGCGTCAGTGCTAGTCACTGTCGTGTTCTGGTTTGGAGGGTAAGGTAGCCGGTAAACGTATGCATGTGGCATTAGACCTCGCCACAAGATAGCAACGCAGCATTAACATCTTTGGTATCTATAGGCGATGTTTGGCTCTTTCCACCAGAGACCCACCTGTTTGTTTGCTATTTTATGATATAATAAAAAACTAGATGTTGAATCAAAATCCTACTGGAATTTAAAATATGAGCTCTTGGAATATGATAACACACATAAGCCCATCTATGAAACATCATCACTTTTATCGCATGAGAAACAGCCGCATAACATTAAGACATTGATACGCAAGATTGCAGTTAAATTATTGCAAATAATAAGGTTTAATATGTATTGCAGAGGAGTCGGGAATAGAACCCAGCGAAGACGTGCGCGCGAGCACGTACGCCACCCTGGCGACACGGATCCATAGACGTACGTCACGATTAGAAAGTACAAACATTGGCCGCGCTAATTCTGAATAAACATTATCAACGTTTATATTATGCAATGGTTGGTTTCCAGAAAATAAAGGAAAATTTCGTATTGCTTAATTAACTAATAACTGATGTACAGAGCTTTAGCTCTGTACATCTATAGACGTTCGGTTTACCGAACGTCTATAGACTTTCCAGTTCACTGCGAGTCACCGGTTTGTCGGTTGGTGAGATAAGTGGTGATCTTCATCGCCGCATTTACCGACATGTTAACGATTATTGACTATTTCTAGCGATAACCGGAACCGACAGTTTAACGTGCTCATCCGAGGCACGGCAGTGGTAATGCACCACTCCACCAGACTCCGAGGTGCTACTGAAAATAAGATTTTCGAGAAAACCTCGAATAAACCTCAATAACACTTTGCCCGACCGGGGGATCGAACTCGGGATCTCATGGTCTGATCCAAATGGGCTACCCCTAGACCACGAGGAAAAGTGGACTGATGGCGTAATACTCATTTGTCTATGATTCCTTCGCAGTTGTTCTTGTCTAAAACCACGTTACCGCAAGATATACATCGTACTTTTTTATAGAACAGCAAAAATACATATATCTCTTGATAACAAGAGATAACCATCGTCTATAGATAACAAATATGTTACTGGTGAGTAGCTATCCGTATGGTGGGGTTGGAATGCCACATTTTTTTATATAATAAGATGGAAAAGTTATATTAATATTAGATCTAAAGATCTCCTCTGTGGTCTAGTGGTCCGGTGTCGGTGTTGACCACACGAAGTTTCGGGTTCGATTCCCGAGTCGGGCCAAATAGAAAATTTGTTTTTTTTTTAGTTTTCTGATAAAAACAACGTTACCAGGGATTGGATGAGTGTCCTGTTGGCGATAGGCTTGCCACCTATCACTTGTGGAAATAAGTATCTGTAGCTAACCGTGGGTGCACTTTGGGAATACGGGCGTGAAAATACTTTTTTAGACCTAAAGGTTGACTAGTCAAAATAAAAGTTAATATCTCTTATCGATCAACTTTCAAAACAATGGACAATTTTACAAAATTTTGTATTTTTAGCATAATCTTGCATGTCTGGAAGATAACATATTGTTAAACCCCTGCATTCTTGTGGCATTGATACAAAACACATGGGCCTGCAGGTGATTGCTCGTGGCTATCTTTCAACACTATCCTCATGCATTTAAAATCGGTACGAGTATATGTATGTTTAGTCACGATAGCGAGTTTTGTCTTATCTCATGACAAATGTCAATGATAAATGATTTAGCTAAGCACGAAGGTCAAACCAGTTTTGTGTATTTCTGTAAACTGTTTCATCGTACATACATATATTCACACTAAATCTTATGCATGGTAAGTAGAGAGAATTGGGAGCCATATATCATAGTCTAGGCATATTTACCTTGTTTCCTTCACATTCATTGTTTCTTAGATTTTTAAACGTACATCTTTATAGCAAACTAATTTTATAATCTTTACTCTCTTCTTATTATGATTTCAATGAAATTATTGAATATAATAATAAAAATGGAAGTTTTTATGTCTGGATTTGAATGTTTGAAATTCAATCATACAAAAATCACTAAACTAAATTGATTGATATTTAAAAACTGGACAGTATATAACTTAAATTAGCACATACACTACTTATTATTCCGAAAAAAATAAACTTAGCTTATTATTCATAATTTATATAAAATCATACTGTAATAATTCTTGAGTATGAAATCTGAAAACATTTGAAAATTAGACTGAGGTAAAATATGCTATTGACATTAAAACATAAAAAATGTATTTCAATATTGGAATATATATACATTCTTTACGGCTAAAGTCTGTTGTCAAACTGAAAAGAAATTTAATTTTATTGTTTAGTCTGTGGACGTATTTCGACAAGGCGATAGCTAGTTATTCTTTGTTATATGATAGATTACGTCGATTGTACTGATCGCTAGATATACATACGTATAACTAGTTAAATGAGTTCATCGTTACAGATGAAATTCACATTTATAATTTTGATCAGTACTTTCGTATTTCTTATTATTTTTGTGTTATAACACTCACCACGTGCTTGGGAAAACACAAAAAACTTTAAAAACAACAAAGAAAAATATCGACACGCAGGGATTGAACCTGCGATCGTCTCCCTAAAGCCGGGACGCTCTTCCACTGAGCTAGTGTCAACAGGTTTGACGTGGCGAAATTCTCCTTTGTTATATGATCGATTACGTCGATTGTACCGATCGCTGGGTATACATACGTATAACTAGTTAACTGAGTTCATCGTTACAAATCCCTGCGTGTCGATATTTTTCTTTGTTAAAGTTCTCCAGTTTTCCCAAGCACGGGGTGAGTACTATAACACAAAAATTAAAACATTGTTATCACTATGAATTACCAGGGGCTCTCAAACTAGGCAGAGCCTGTGTCTTGATAAGCCATTATTAAGTGTACCGTTTGAATTAACGCAAACCAACATATATTATAAGATTTATAACTAACAAATTACATTTAGAAGAAAATTAGATATTAAATTAAAATTTTAGTAAGTTTTATTATTAAAACATAAGTTCCATATTTTTTTTGATATGTGGAATATAAATAATATTTCCTGCAACTGTAAAACTGGATGATACTCTTATATCGTTTACCCACAAATGACCAATTATAGCAGCACTATTTAAATATTACTTTAATATCAGAATAATGTTACAGCTCTTCATGTTGTGCAGCGCTGTTTTCTCCGATCAAAGTCTTATAAACGTCATTTTTCATTAGATTTCAGTCAAGTCGACGAAATCCGCAGCGACATCTATCGAATAGTAAAAATCTTGCCACACTACACAAACTGTACAAGTATAAACACTACCACTTTTCAGTCACGTGCTCGCCGATTTCTATAAAATTCATAGTTTCCCGTGTTGTTCCGGGCTCTTTTTGAAGAATAGACCATCCGCATTGTGCTAGGCAGTTTGGGAGTTGTTTGTCATTTTATAATAACTAGCGATCGCCCTGTCGTCGAAATACGTCCACAGACTAAACAATAAAATTTATTTTAAATTTGACAACAGACTTTACCCGCCAAGAAAATAGTTTATGTGTATATTTTCATATATGTCACATGAATGTAGTGTATATAATGTTTATTTTTAATAAAATACATTAAATTTAATGAATTTCTAATGCATTTTCTTTAAAAAATTTAGATTTCTGCAGTCCTCCGCAATGTAAACTTTAATTGTGCTAAATTTTATATTCCATCGTTCGCGCAATTTTTTTAAAAAGGGGTCCAAATATTTTCCTTCACTCATTAATATATAGATACTAGCGATCTGCCCGCGGTTTCACCCGCGTAGCTTTTGTTCTCGTGGGAATATCGGAAAGGTTTATATATTAAAACCTTCCTCAAGAATCAATCTATCTATTAAAGAAATCGCATCAAATTCCGTTGCGTAGTTTTAAAGATTTAAGCATACATAGGGACATAGGGACAGACAGAGAAAGCGACTTTGTTTTATACTATGTAATGAAGAAAAAACTTAACAAGAATATACTTAGCTTTAAGAAAAAACGCAAAAATATTTTAGATGTATGTTAAATTTGGATATTAGATAATAATTATTTCACCATCCGTCAGGAATAGTCATTGGGGCAAAGACTCAATTTCCAACAAGGACCACATTAAAGTGATGAGCAAAGATATAACACCCAATGGTATAACACCCAAAGTATTTATTAAACATTCTTTACTTATACAGCTATTAATACTGTTGACCGAAACTTATTTCACAACAATAAATTTTTTTGCCGTTTGTTATATTTGCTATTGATTATTTAATAAATTAAATATTAATATAATAATTTACAATACACAGTTGTAAATTTCTAAGAATCAAATTACTGCAACTAGGTTATTTGGTCAACTGTTTAAATTACGCTTTACAAACTCTGTTACCTGTGGCAAGTTATTAGCTATATTTAAAGCATAACAAGTGTTTTGAACCATAACAAGTTATTTGAACCTTATAGGCAACACTAACATTTTTCTTTGGGCAGAAATTGCAAAAGGAACACATGTTATATAAATTTCTTATTTAGCGTAGTAATAATACTACGCAATATGCAAAAGTAGAGTACAATTTTTTCCTCGCACTGGCGAATTTTGCCTCGCACTACACTTGTGTTGAATCAATTACCCGCGAGGGTGTTCCTGAACGAATACGACTAGGGGACCTTCAAGAAACGAGCTTTTTTATTCTTAAAAGACCGGCATCGCGGCTGCAAGACCCCCGGTATTGCAGTTGTTCATGGGCGGCGATGATCACTTACCATCAGGTGCACCCCTGCTCGTTTGCCTCCTCTACTATAAAAATGCAAATAGTATAGGAGCTTACGACATAAAACCTATTCCTATTAACGACGAATCTAACTATATGTATACCATTCGGTAGTCTTATAGGACTAAGTTTTATGTCGTGGACTCTTAACCACAATGTTTTGTAATATATTGAAATCAATTATTAGTAACGCAATAAAACTGTAGCAACCGACATCCCATTTCCTACATGTCCGGAACCCCTGCATCAGATCTTCACTAAATTAAAACGGACCACACGGGTAGTATAACCTCCCAAACAAAAAAAATATAATTTTAAAAATTGGTTCGTAAATAACCGAGTCCTGATGTAACAAACATTAAAAAAAGCTGAATCTTCTACTCTAGGAAGTCGGTTAAAAGCAGAAGAAAAATATACAACAAATCTTCATTAATTTATACTCTCCATCGTCGACAGTTGGTAAAACTCTATCATAATGATTGTTTGAATTTAAAACCTTGTACTATTTCACAATCTACACAGTAAAATATGAAACCAGCTAGACATTAAATTTATAACAAATATATAAAGTGCCGATGACACTATCAGTTCAGTTTTATACCAGACTTTTACTAGTCCATATAAATATTTCATAATACAACACAATAAAACAACAATTATTTTTACTTAAAAAATAAAAACATTTTAAACATACTAATTTAGTGTTGTGTCATGTACAAAACTTGAAACATCCTTTGCAATTTTTATTTACTAACATTAAGAGCAGTATCATAACATTAGTAACATTAGGCACAATTCCTTATCTTTTACCATATCGATACCATTGTTTCGATCGACATAGAACTAAATTATAATTTAGACCGCCCGTTGGTCGAGTGGTTAGTGACTACGCAATCGATGAGGCTCGGGTTCGATCCCGACGGGGACAAGCATTTGTATGATGAGCATAAATGTTTGTATTTCCGAGTTTGGGTGTTTATCAAATATATTCTAGTATTTATATATGTATTTCTATTTATTAGAATCGTTGACTAACACCCATAACACAAGCAAATAATTTGCTTACTTTGAGGTCAGATCAGTAAGTGTAATTTGTCCCGTGAATATTAAAAAAAAATAAGAATAACAATAACGATCTCATTGATAAACTAGTAGTTGTACTAAATTGTTATTGAAAAAATCATAAGAAATTTATTTTTAACACACATTAACACATTTTTTTAAATAATATATTATATGAACATATTATTTAAAAAAAAGTGAACGGTCTTGAAAAATCATTCCCGAGGCGCTGTTTCAATTAAGAGGATACCTTTCCTTTTCAAACGAAGGTCTTCTAGTAATTGTGATCGAACTTCATACACAGGAAAGTTCGTTTAATCATCAATCACTATCGAGCTTCGTTCTCAATATTAACACATAACACGATGTAGACACTAGACGATTAGTTTTTATGCAAACATTATTTTAGAAATTTGTTATAATTCTAACAATAATTTTTAGTGCACAATTTTTTTATCTTTTTGTTATTTACGTTATAACATGATTTTTACTAATCTTAAGATAATAAATTATAATATCTACTATTTATTGAATTTCGGACAAAATCGCCAAAATCAAGACCAGAAATAATCTTTACTTTTTGTGAATCGTTAAACAGCCCATGTGCCTAAATTAATCAATTTATCTAAATACAATGAAAACGCGCGAAATCGCAATTCTAACCGAGCCGGTTTCATTGAGGGCGCTCTGACACCGGTTATATTTCGCATTGCAAATGGCGGGTATAAATAGCTGCGGTTTCGAATGCCAGCTCGATTTCGGCTTTACGTATTTGGCTAAAAAAGATATCAACGCGCGTGCTTGAATCATTCATTAAAATTTCTATTGCTTGGCCGTTAAAACAACTATATCGGTGAAGTTATGTAAAAAGAAACGATTTGCATAGCAACCACCTAGTATCGTGTCGTATTGGTTATTCATTCATGATTTCTAGTTTTTATTTTATTTTATTTTATTTGGAAAGCATACAGTGTACATACTTAATTTATATTACAATATGATTATCTACGCACCATTTATTTGCTTTGGCATATTGTAACTACGTTAGCTTGAGTACTAGAAAAATAGTACATACAATGAAACATCTATACTTAACTAGAACTAAATCCGTTTACAAATAGACAAGCACGTTGGATCACGGTGGCACACAGAACCAGTTATTGGTGATTTTAAGTTTTAATTGGTCAGGGGACGTGTTGAAAAGAACAAAATCTTCACTTATGTTTAAAATAATATTTTAAACTTAATACGTTAACACTCATTACTACTACACTCTGACTGGAAAGAAAAGTTAGACAGCAATAGTACTTATTGATCTACGAGTGTTATAACTTACTAGCTGTTGCCCGCGACTTCGTCCGCACGGACTTCGTTTACTCCGCACAGCTCCTGCCCCGTAGGTGATAGCGTAATAATATGTAGCCTATATGTTGACCCGACCTGTTAGTAATATTCATGCAAAATTTGAAGTAAATCCATACAGTACTTTTTGAGTTTACCCCGGACATACATACAGACAAACAGACAAAAATTCTAAAACCTATATATTTGTCTTCGATATCGATTGTAGATCACGCCCCAAGTATTCTTTTAAAAAAATATTTAATGTACAGTTTTGACTTTCCTACGATTTTATTATATGTATAGATAAGGGACATGAACTGGTACCTGTTAAATGACTACATGAATATTAATAGTAGGAATTTAAAAGACACTGTAGAAATTGATTCATCATCTTATCCACGTACATATCTTCACGTCAGATCCCTCACGGGGAAGGCAGAGACAACAGAGTGGCACATAATAAATAAATATTATTATATATATAATAATAAATAATATTCACGGGAAAAATTACACTTACTGATCTAACCCCAAAGTAAACAAATTATTTGCTTGTGTTATGGATGATAGTTAACGATACTAATACATAGAAATACATATATAAATACTAGAATATATTTAATAAACTCCCAAATCCGGAAATACAAACAATTGTGCTCATCACTTACTTTGGTCGAAGCTCATCACACAAATGCTTGTCCCCGTCGGGGATCGAACCCGAGCTCCGTCGATTGCGTAGTCAAGGCCACTAACCACTCGACCAACGTGGGGATCACAATTTTTTTTTATATATATCATAAGATAGCAAACAAGCAGATGGGTCTCCTGATGGAAAGAGTCAACCATCGCCTATAGATACCAAAGATGTTAATGGTGCGTTGCCATCTTGTGGCGAGGTCTAATGCCACATGCATAAGTTTACTGACTACCTTACCCTCCAAACCGGAACACGATATCAACAAGCACTGACGCTATTGCGGCAGGAATAGGTAAGGCGGTGGTACAGACCCGGGCGAAACAATGCAGAACTCTACCACCTAGTAGCCACGATGGTAGTGACTCGATAGTTAATCGGTCGCCTCTTACGACCTGCCTGGCAGAACGGCAGTTGGCCTATTCTTCAAAGGAGGCCGGGACCAACACGGCGTAAAATTTTATACGGCGATACTTGCAAATTTGTCTTATTTTACCATATTCATAACTCTCTTCACACAAACACACCAGTTGCGAAGACTTTTAACACCACCTTCGAACAATCTCAGTATATCAGTCACGGTCTTCCACAATCGTATATATGTTTTATTAACTATAGGTAAGCTGTCTTTATTTCTGTATGTCCGAACCATCGAATGCATCGGAGAATACCTTTTTTTACACTGACTCTTTCAGAACTGATTAGACTTTGTACTCAATCCGTTCATTAATCTAGACGTTATTTTAAGAAATAGTGTTTCGCCAAATTATTTTTTAAGTTATTTCAAAACTTCTCAAAATCTCCTCGGCTGACTTAATTCAAATTTTACAAAAATTTCTAAGTTGAGCGGAATGTAATCGAATAGGTAAAAAATAGACCAATTAAACCGTAGATATTACAATGAACACAAATGACCGGTAATACACGCTCATCTATATTTAAAGCACCCTGTGTATAGCATTTGTTCACATTTAGCACGATGTCCTAGTTAGACAAGTCGGCGAAGTTTATCTTCGTGAGTTAGAAGTCATATAAGGAGAGCCATATACTGGTGGACTTTTCCATATCATAAGATAGCATCTTATGATATGGAAAAGTCCATCCGTGAATCTCATAACATTTTCGCACTTTCAAGAAAACATTTTCAAATTATAAACTAGTAAATGACATAATCAAATAAATTTCATGATAAACACTTCTTTATGTATGTCAATAATTTTACAATTTTGAAAATTTTTGTGTGTTGATCTGCTTGGAAAAAATTGATATAAAATGAAAACACAACTTGAATTATGACTGAAATTGAACTGAAACGCCCAGTGAAGCGAGCTCATGTAAGGGCCTTTGCACAAAGCGTATTTTAATGTAACGTATGAGCCGTCGGTCGGTCGTGCAGTTTATGTACGCTACCGAGCCTTCAATTAGGTTGAGAGGTAGCCAGCAAACTTTTACGAATTTTCACAGGTGTGGTAGTGCCGTTAACACTCTTCACGTACAAATATACAAACGCGCTAGTGCGGCGATACAAACGTACTGAAGTTACGCGTGTGTATTGTAATATATTGTTTATATATCTCTATGTTTTCATTAATTACTCAGCAGTAGTAAAATGGAGTCGGTAGAAATGAAAGCGCTTCTCGTGTGTACACGTAAGTACTTTAGTAGCTAAAACACTTGTTACTAGCGAAAAATCCTTCGCCCTTTGGTCGAGTACAGTTCACAAGTGAGTTGTATTTCGCAAGATGAATATCTACAAAATAATAATTAATATCTATATAATAAAAAAAATGACAGGCGCACGCAAAACACAACTCAACGCATAAATCTACTAATAAACTCGTCTTAAATGAGAAATTCACACTTATGTCATTGGTGAGCCGATATGCGAGACGCTGGGGGGGGGGGTTCTATTCACTTACGAAAATAGAACTAAATAGATCGTCTAAATTATGCACTTACCTACTCGACTATATTTTTAGTATTCAGATATGTTTAATTACTAAATCATTCACTAGTTCCTACTCGACTAAAAAACTAGCCTTGTCAGAACGAAGCTTTAGCGCGCGTTTGATAAATGTGCGTCGTTGGTACGTCTAAAATATGCCGTGCGCAAAGGCTCTTAGCTTGCTTTGTACAATTACTTTCTTTGAATCTTTACGTTTCGTTGCCTATCTGCTCTCAAGTGTAGTACATAATATAACTATATGATTTGTGCAGAATTCCCGTAGGAACCAAGTCTAAATTTTTACATTTTCTATTCATAAATATACAAAAATTAAAAAAAAAATTGGGCTAATCCTGCCCAAATCTCGCTCTTCCCTAGCAATCCCAATGGAGCAATGACTCCACATGATGAACCTAAGGAAAATTACAATTGAACATCAATCTCGCCGCAAATCGCTTATGATGACTATATCCAGCTATCATAACTTCTACATTAAGAGATCAAACGGCAGGGGGACTTTGCGGGAAGGTACCAATTACAGGAACATCCAACCGAACCAAAGAAATACGTATCTACATTTAACTTTAATGAAGTTTGAACTATGTGCTGATAATATAAGGTTTATTTTAGTCTGATTTTTTTTTTGGTGAATAGACTTTTGGAATAAGATATGGATTTGATATTTGCAACGGGTGCAGCGACCTCCTGATATCGTCACGTAGTATCTGACAGAATACACGTGTATAACTATCATTAACCTTTGACTGACTTTGTTTGAGTGGTAAATATACGCACCTAATGAGGCCGAGGCAATAGGAAGCTCAAATTCGATTCCAGAACAAGTATTTATGTTAAAATTCATTAGTGTTTAATGTTTATATTTTTAAACCTATAAATAATTGGATTGCAAATAAGCAGTTTAAGTTGACGTCTAATGGAAAGAAATAGGAAACGACTTCCATCTCGATATCTGGAAAATTTTTTAAAGTTTTTAAACTGGTAATGACGTCGTGACTATCCTTATCAAGATAAAATAAACTGTAGAGCAGTGGCCTTATTGTGAAATATTGAACAATAAACGCGGCATATTGTTTACGAAAAGCAATGTGACGCAGTCATTGTCAATAGGCAATAGTTTGATGAGACGACTGCTGACATCAAGTTTTTTATATCATTAGATAGCAAATAAACAGATGGCTCTCCCGAAGACAAGAAAAACCATCACATCACACACCACATGCATAAATCTACCGGCCACTTTACCCCCTAAACCGGAACAGGACTATCACGAGTATTGACACTATTTCAGCAAGGCAATCGGCTGGACGGTGGTACCATATACCCATGTGGTAGAGTGACACAATAGGAAGAATTATATATCATCCATTCTTCTGCGCCAGTATCTGCTTTATTTTTAATAGTTACTTTAGCCCGTGGCTTTCTTTATGGTTATAAACATAAGCTTCTTTTTTTTAAGTTATCCCTTAAGGCTCTTAAGCAGGGGATGAAAGATAGTATTATTTTTTTATATTGACGACCATGTTTCGCCCCAAAGGCACAGGCAGAAAAATATCAAAACTCAAATCTGGGCTTTAAGATGTTTATTTCATGTCACCTGATTAAAGGCAAATTGAAACGCCTTTTGCGGGCATAGTACTACTGGTAAATGGGTGTGGTTCAAATCACTGGAATCATTCTGAATCATAGTGACAAATATCAAATTGTAAATCAATACATCCAAATTTAGCTATGATTCATGACATGTCGAAAATGTCGTACACTAACACCTTTATCACTGATTGATAAACTACCAAATAACGCAACGAATTGGCGCTGCATCGTCATCATTTTTAGTTTAATATTTCGTAAACATATTACGAATAAAAACAGAAACAAGTAATCTAATGAAACCTTTTAAGACGGGATCAATAAACAAACTGTTGTACGGACAATTCCGATCTTGAAGAGTCGAATAGAAGACGAAAGAGTTAGGTCAGAATATCCATACTTTTCCCTGACGCATAGGCTCCGGATGACAATAGCGCAATGCCAGCGCAAAACCGCTTATTGCTAAAATAATTTCCCACACCATAGCGACAGGTACTGCCGCGTTAGACTAGTAGGAGAACAAGCAGGTAAGTAACAGCACGAGCTCTCGAAGAGCAAGAAGGTATACATCAGCATGAGCTCGATTCATAATCTTTACGCTGCACTTGGCACGGAGAAACCACTTTCATCAGGACTTCTTTAATTGTTCCTAGCGATTGGTAGGTTTGAAAATCGTTTACGAACGATATGAACGTTTTGTACTATCTGGTACTCATCAGGTCAGCGAAGAAACTGACTAAGTTAAGTTAAACCTTTCAAGCTTAAATCGTTCCAACTTTTTAGGCTACAGTGCGTTCCAAATTAATAAATATATATACATATATATATTCACGGGACAAATTACACTTACTGATCTAACCCTAAAGTAAGCAAATATTTGCTTGTGTTATGGGTGTTAGTCAACGATACTAATACATAGAAATACATATATAAATACCAGAATATATATAATAAACACCCAAACCCGGAAATACAAACATTTGTGCTCATCACACAAATGCTTGTCCCCGTCGGGGATCGAACCCGAGCCCCGTCGATTGCGTAGTCAAGGTCGCTAACCACTCGACCAACGGGGCGGTCATATACATATATACAACAATTTTATTCTAAAACTAGCTGTTGCCCGCGACTTCGTTCGCGCGTACTTCGTTTACTCCGCACAGCTGCTCCCCCGTAGGTGATAGCGTGATAATAAGTAGCCTGTTACAGGCTGCACCTGTTTGTAATATTCATGCAAAATTTGAAGTATATCCATCCAGTACTTTTTGAGTTTACCCCGGACATACATTGACTTTCCTACTATTTTATTATATGTATATAGATAATAAATAGAATAAAAAATAATAATTTAAAATAAAATGTTACCCGTCATTAATTAATTTATTACTATCTTTTATATAAAATAATTAAAATAATAAAGGAATTGCACTCTACAAAAATATGTTATAAAATAAGAAGTTATAAAAAAAGTTTACCAAGCGCAGAAAATAAAAAGTGTGGGAATAACCAGTTGTCTCACAAAACCATAGGAAATTGTCTATTCACTAATTAATTGTTTAAGTCGATTTGCGTGAACCATATTATTACTTGTCTTTTCCACTGTTCATCGTCGGTACTTGGTGAAATTCCATTTAATCATTTTTTTTGTATCATAAGATAGCAAACAAGCAGATGAGTCTCCTGATGGAAAAAGTCAACCATCGCCTATAGACACCAATAGTGTTAATGGTGCGTTGCTATCTTGTGGCGAGGTCTAATGTCACATGCATAAGTTTACCGGCTATCTTACCCTCCAAACCGAAACACGACAGTGACAAGCACTGACGCTATTGCAGCAGGAATAAGTAAAGCGGTAGTACCAGACCCGGGCGAGACAGTGCAGAACTCTACCACCTAGAAGCCACGATGGTAGTGATTTGTATAGCCAATCGGTCGCCTTTTACGTTTTACCTGTCAGAATGGCAGTAGGTCTATTTTTTCAAAGGAGCCCGGGACCAACACGGAGAATTTTTTTATCAGTTAATAAACTTGTATTCTTTTACAAAAACATAACTATAATTTATTTCCAACTGGTTTCGCTTACACAAGCATCATTAGAGTATTTACAGAAATTAACTCACAGTATATTATCATTTAATATTGTTAAAGATTATTTATTATTTTTTGAGCTTTTATTTTACTAAATGTACGTCCAACTTTAAACCGCAAATCGGCCTGGGTTTGAGTTATATTTATTCTATTTATAGAAATCTTCAGTTCTATGTATCGTTTTTGGATTCAGGAAACTGCATGTGACGGGTTATAATTGTAAAAATAATGGCCATGGCTCAAAGCCAACGTGTGAAATCAGCTTACTCACGTGCGGTGAAAATCTACACTATCTTATAAAGATGTAACAAACTTACAAACTCACGTGCTCTTAACCCCTTTTTAAGAGTAGACCATCTTCCTTTCTGTCAGGCAAGTCGTAAAAATTAATTATTAGCCAGTCATGGCAATACAATTATATCTATTAAGCGCTCTTTTTGTATTAACTAGCTGTTCCCGCGACTTCGTTCGCGTGGAAAAATTTCTAAAATATCCTATGTGCTTCTCCTGGCTCTAAACTACCTCCCTGCCAATTTTCAGCTAAATCGGTTCAGCCGTTCTTGAGTTATAAGTGGAGTAACTAACACGACTTTCTTTTATATATATAGATACTCAAAGTAACCGGTAAGTAAGCTTAGCAACGGTTCACTCAAGTTTGCAACTACCGCCTTTACAACTACTCTTTCTTACCGCAATAGTGACAGTGCTTGTTACAGTCGTGTTCTAGTTTGGAGAGTAAGATAACCGACAAGTTTTTACATGTGGTATTACATCCCTGCCTCACGAATTGTAACATGCCATTAATATATTTGGTGTTTATAGGCGACGTTACCTTTCCATCAGAAATTTTGTTTCCCATCTTATTAAAAACGGCGCACCGGCTTACCTGATTTTACGAACATTTCTCCCAGGCAACGTAAGGAAATCATATTTTTTTAATTTACTACTACTACCACCCAATAAAACAATAAAAACATTAACAAAAGCAAGCAAATATGACGAAATGACGAAATCAACATGTGATTTCAAAAGTTGTACAAATGAAAGCTATTAGGTATTTTGGAACGAAGTTCCTTACGGCAGGCTTGGAGGGGATAGGGATTTTGCTGCGCGACCGAACTGAAAAAAATGTGATAGTAAAACCGTAAGAAAAATGCGTGGAATAAAAGCGTTAAATGAGACGTGCGCAGGCGCGACAGTCGCGTACACAAGCGAGTAGTGCCGTTTAGCCGAAGGAACTTCGTTCCTACCTGGTGTCCCGCGACACCACATCATTTTTTTCCCGTGTTGGTCCCGGGCTCCTTTGAAGAATAGGCCAACTGCCGTTCTGCCAGGCAGGTCGTAAAAGGCGACCGATTGGCCTTACGAGTCACTACCATCGTGACTACTAGGTGGTAGATTTCCGCATCGGATCGACCGGGTCTGGTACCACCGCAATAGCGTCAGTGCTTGTCACCGTCGTGTTCCGGTTTGGAGGGTGGGGTAGGCGGTAAACTTATGCATGTGGCATTAGACCTCGCCACAAGATAGCAACGCACCATTAACACCTTTGGTGTCTATAGGCGATGGTTGACTCTTTCCATCAGGAGACCCATCTGCTTGTTTGCTATCTTATGATATATAAAACAAAAAAAATGATGTGGTGTCGCGGGACACCAGGTAGGAACGAACTTCCTTCGGCTAAACGGCACTACTCGCTTGTGTACGCGACTGTCGCGCCTGCGCACGTCTCATTTAACGCTTTTATTCCACGCATTTTTCTTACGGTTTTACTATCACATTTTTTTCAGTTCGGTCGCGCAGCAAAATCCCTATCCCCTCCAAGCCTGCCGTAAGGAACTTCGTTCCAAAAAAGGTATATTTTCTTTTCGTTTGCCCACTTTTTCTATAAAAAATGTGACATTACCACCCTACCACACAAATGGCAATGGACCATTGACATCTTTGTTGACTATGGGTGGTTTATCTCTTTTCGCCAAGAGACGCTACGGACTCTAGAAGACATATTGTTTGTTACCCTATCAAATAAGAAACATATGTAAAAATCTTCTAAAACGGGAGCAGTTGAAATGCCAACCTTATTTGAGATCACGTCACCGGTGCGTGATATCTCACAAATATTTATCTTAACTTTCCATGTCGATCTGCTCCGAAATTGGCAGCGACGTGCCAAATATTTATTCAGGCCATCTCAATAATATTGTACTTTTTCCGTCGTCTAAGTGATTAAAAATATAAATGTAATATTGGAACGAAGTTCCTTACGGCAGGCTTGGAGGGGATAGGGATTTTGCTGCGCGACCGAACTGAAAAAAATGTGATAGTAAAACCGTAAGAAAAATGCGTGGAATAAAAGCGTTAAATGAGACGTGCGCAGGCGCGACAGTCGCGTACACAAGCGAGTAGTGCCGTTTAGCCGAAGGAAGTTCGTTCCTACCTGGTGTCCCGCGACACCACATCATTTTTTTATTTCATAAAATAGCAAACAAGTAGATAGCTCCGTGATGTAAAGAGACGAGCGTCGCCTATAGACAGTCTTTAAAATAAAATCATAATTAAGATATCATGCATAGATGGGTGAGATGGGAGAGAGAGTTTGGCGCTCTCACCCAATCTTTATCTTAAATCTACAAAAGCAGCCCTCATTTTAAAACTACATCAGAACGGTATTATTCTAATTTCTGCATGTGGCATTAGACTTCGCCACAAGGTAGCGACGCACCATTACCATCTTGGTGTCTATAGGCGTGCGGCCGCGTTTCCGATCCGGTAGTAGTTTAAAAAAATTTGACGCATCAAAATAACTTGTAAAAAGTTTTATTGAATAAAGTACTTTTGATTTCTGATTTGATTTCTGATTTCTGATGGTTGACTTTTTCCATCAGGAGACCCATCTGCTTGTTTGCTATCTTATGATATAAAAAAAATCGCTTAGAAATCTTGACAATAGCCTATAAATACGCCTACCCGAGGAGAGAGAGGGACATATGTTTACCGGCTACCATCCAATCTAGAACACGGCAATGACGCTTTTGCGGTAGTAATGAGTAAAATACCACCGCCAAACTCCAGTGTAAGAATAAAACATCTGTCATTCTGCCAGGCAGTTCGTAAAAGACGAACGATTGGCTATGCGTGTCACTATCATCGTGACTACTAGGGAGTAGAGCTCTGCATCGTCTAGTTCGGGTCTGGTAACACCGCCTTATCTATTCCTGTCGCAATAGAGTGAATACTTGTCGTGCTCCGGTTCGGTGGGTAAAGTAGCAAACATGTGACATTGCCATACCGCCACAAATATAGCAAAGTACCATAAAAATATTTGGCGTCTAAGCGCTAGTACAATAGCTAGGCTAGCTGGTATAATATAATAATATTACAATGGATATCACTGGCGTATTTTATTCTCGAAGAAAACCATCATTTGCATCAATTATACTTATTTATTGATTCGCCAAAAGTGCCTGAAAATCTTAGATGCATGAAAATTGAGCTATTCCCTATATGTATATAAAAAATGGGACCGGTTAAGTGATATATATGTTGTGAAGTGAAATTAATGTACAAGTGCATTGTTAATTGTGTCTAACATTTGCAATATATTTATTGACATATTTCATTAGATTAATAATACTTTTCATTGTTAATTTAAAGTATTTTTTATCTAATTAAATATGTTATGTTGTGATTTTTTAAATAAAATCAATATACAAGTGCATTGTTAATTGTGTCTAACATTTGCAATATATTGACATACAAATACTTTTCATCCATTAATCAGCTCGGTAATGTATTTACATATTATAAATGAGAAAGTATGTTTGGATGTTTAGGTGTTAGGATGTTTGTAAATTACGCAAAAACTGCTGGAACCAATTTGGATAAAATTTGGCATACAGGAAATAATGTTCTTTCTATATGTCAGAACCGGATAATTTTTATCCCGGAAAATAAGATGCTCCTGTGGGATTCACTAAAAACTTTTGCAATGCAGTGGGATTCTACAACTAGTAAGAAGTAAAGTAAGAATTATATTGTAAAATTTATTTGAGAATAAATTGGATACACAATATTGACTTAATTTCATGACTTAAAAAAATTTAAAGATTTCGAAAAAGTTGTAAGTCCGAATTTTTTATTGAAAGAGTCCATTTATGAGTGTCATAAATAACGCAGCGAAATCAGAGGTATTCTATGTCGATGAAATAACGGTTTCATTGACTCGAAGTATAAGTTTCATTTATTTCTGACACTAACTAGCGAATCATTTGTGAATAAGCAGATTCTGTTTTAATCTGGTCCTTAACTATGACCGTGAGCGCCATTAAAAAATACAGCTTTAGGGTTGAGTTACATCTGGCAGCACGGAATTGACTTTTTCCCTCGCCCTATCCTTTTATGTCAGTAAGAACCGTCATCTGGTAGAGCACGAGAGATATAGGGGGAATGCGATAGCACGATTCGATGCGCTTGCATTCCCACTACCTTTCCTGCTCTATCTAGTAAATGGCGTTTCTGAGCAACAGAAAAGGCGAGGGAGAAAGGCGATTCAGTGCTAATATGTGTAGCTCAGCCCTTATGCTATCTCGTGAGGAGACAGAAATATTGGCAAAGTCATTTGTTGACGAGTAGATTCTTGTTAAAGTTAGAATGAGGAAAACTAGGTATATCATATACATACTTTAATAAAAAAGAGAAAAAATTAGTAGAAAAAATAATATCCCTAATTTGTAATAACTTTACATATTATGTAAAAGGCGTAAGATGTAGAGAATATACGTTTATTTATTTATTTCATTACTTCAACTAACAACTTGCAGCCGAACATCAATATAGGTACAATATTTAAATAATTGCATTACATTGACCAACTAAGGATTTTATTTTTGTACCCTGTCGTTGTAAGCATTATACGAAGTATACATTTTTTATATTTTAATGAGCAAAGATAAAAAAATACCAAATCTGAGATACAAAGCTGAACTAATTATAAACGGCGTAACACTAGAACTGTACTCGTAGTTTGAGTCACGGCGTGTCATGTGACGTGTCACGCGCGGTCAGTAATCTTCACAGACCATCATATTATATCTATGTAAATGACGCCTGTTCCTTATCTGTATGAAACCAGTCATGCCAATTTTCTTCGATTTGTGATTTTCTTCGATTATGACGACACAAGAGCGCTTTCGAGATTGGAATTCTCTTGTTATAACCATACCGAGTCAAAATCTGTAAACCTATAACCTACCTAGTACCTACCTAATAAACTTATTCTTCGAGTTGGTCCGGGCTCGTTGGAAAAATAAATCAACTGCCGTTCTGCCTGGCAGGTCGCAAAAGGCGTCCGGTTGGTTGAAAATGTCACTAATATCGTGACTACTAGATGGTAGAGTTCCGCAACGTCTCGCCCATGTATTTGGTGCCACCGCCTTACCGCCTGCAATAGCGTCGATGCTCGTCATTTTCGTGTTTTGATTTTGAGAGTAAGGTAGCCGGTAGACTTACGCATGTGGCATTGCCATCCCGCAACACGGATAGCAACGCACTATTTACATCTTTGGTGTCTATAGGCGATGGTTTCTCTTTCTATCAGGAGAGCCATCTGCTTGTTTATCTTATGACATAAAAAACGTTTAAATTTATCTAAGCATAGATTTTGAGCGTGAAGAATTCAACAATCTAATTTGTTAAAAAAACATTATTTTAATTTTTGAAAAACTAACATTTAAACACAATTATCGATTTGATATTTCGGATGACTTTCGACGCAGTTTTTTAAGTTGTATAAATATCTTACAGTTAACGATAACTCCCAAACTAATCCAATTTATGGCATTCAGTTTTTTTAAGATGACAACAAGTTTTTGAGAACAGTTGGTACGTTACTTCCGATTGGCAACACGTGTCACTACCATCGTAGTAGTCAAATAATATTAAGTCAATGTAAATTTTATACTTTATACCCATTGTGACGAGATATAATTAAATAAAATAACGTTTAAATTATTAAAACGTCGTTTAGATTTAAAAACGCCAATTAGAAAGTTACTTGTAAATCTCGACGATTATCTAATTCACAACTATGTTGACTATTTGGTGGTAGAGTTCCGTAATGTCCGCCTTACATATTCCAGCCACAATGCTTGTCATTGTCGTATTCCGGTTTGGAGGGTATGGTAGCCAGTAGACTTATGCATGTGGCATTGTTAGCCCGCCATACGGATAGCAACGCAACATTTCATCTTTGGTGTCTGTAGCGGTCCAAGCAATCTAAAAACGCTACAAGAAAAAAAAAACGAAATTTAAAAATAAAATCCTGAATTTCAATTATTTATCTTGTACAAGCTATATACAAGTTTCAACACTTTTCAAACGGACTTCGGTCCCCAGGCAGTACACCTTGCCTGGCTGGGAAGATCTTCCTTTTCCCCTTACTTGTCCTTGTGTGACGTCATCTAACTCCAAAGTTATGACGTCATCCTGACAAGAAGTTGACCCGCTGGTCTGGTCATCACTATGACCAGTCAGCGGTACGGACCAATGGCGCCACATGTCTATAGGCGACGGTTTCTCTCCATCAGGAAAGCCATCCTGTTTGTTATCTATAAAAGTTATTTCAAAAAAAAATCAAAAACTTACTTTACGAAGTTATTTTAAATCAGTTATTTTAAATTTCTCTAATGTGCTGGACCGAATTAGTTCTAATTTGAAGTTTTAGTTTAAAAGAATCAAACCGAATGCTGTTTAAGAACACGTCACACACACACATAACACGCAAACATACGTGACGCCATCGTAAAAATAGATAAACTTACATAGATAGATATATTATATACTCAAAATAAATTTATGTTCTCAAAACATCAAGATCCGATGAAAATTAATTTTTGGAAATTTTTGAAAATTGTTGTTTTTTGGTCTTCGGACTTTCGGATAACATGATACGCTTCGTTGTAATTGGTTGCTAGTGATTACTGCTACGAATGACGGATCGTTGATTGTAAATCAAAGACTTCTATGTATTAACGTACTAGACAAGGCATGCGCAACGGCACACGTGTTCCACTAAGTGCAGTTTGTGGTGCAGTCCATGGACTCTATTAGAGCTCGTTGAATGAAACGCGTAAGCGCCATAAAATTCACGGCCGTTACGGCCTTTTGGTCGTGAATATAATATACATATTATATTTTTGTGTTATAGCACTCACCCCGTGCTTGGGAATCTGGAAAAACCTTAAAAACAACAAATGTACCATGGAAGGTAACGAGGTGACTAAGACAACTGATGGGTTGCAGTTATTTATTAATTAAACTTACAAAACAGTATAGGTCTTAGTCTATACAAATAACTAGCTACGTATGTGCATACAATATCTTTCACTAACGTGAGCTTAAAGACGGACAGCATAGGCTTTCTCGTCTCGTACCCACTTCGGTATTCACTTGAGGATAGCATAGGCCGTCTCTCAAGCTAGACCGCTAGCTACGGAATGAAATGATGGCTGCTCCGTCGGCTTTTATATGCTTCCGCGCGGCGCGTTCGGGCACGATCGGACATCTTCGGGCTGTCTCGGCTGCCACACGTTTGCTATGATGATTCACGTGATTTACTACGCCGCTTCATTCTCCCCCTCTGGTACTCGATGACGTCCCGGGAGAGTACCAGTATCCGAAATCAAAGGTTTTTTTCTTTGGTCGTCCTCTTCGTCTTATTGGTAGAACTGGATCTGGACAAACATCACCTCTGTTTTCAAAACGAGTTATAGCCGATGTGTGATATTTTCCTATTGGTTTGTTAGGCTCGTTTAAAGTGGCAATTTCATAAATTGAGCTTCCAATCTTTTTAGTGATACAGTACGGGCCATCTCTACGAGGTGCAAGCTTTGCAGAAAAACCACCTTCTTGTCGACTGATCGGATGAGTTTCAATCAAAACTAGGTCTCCTTTATTATAGCCAGGATCAGGGCGTCGCTTATGATTGGATTTGGCTCTGTTATTGTCTTGCATAATTTCAATATTTTCTTTTGCTATTTCTAAATCATGTGCCAATTTCCTTAACTGTGGAGTAATTTCGGGCACAAAATTTTCGGATTGGACTATTTCACTTAAGTTATGAGCTACTTCAAATGGAGTTCTCATTTCTCTTCCGTAAGTAAGATAAGCTGCTGTAAAGCCTGTGCTTTCGTTGAAGACAGTGTTCATTGCGAAGCGAATTGCAGGCAAGGTTTCTGGCCATCTGTCGTGCTTGTCTTTGACCATGATTCCAATTTGGAATTTTAAGTCTCTGTTTTTCCTTTCCACCACATTGGGTTCAGGGTGATACACAGGTCTAAGTATTTGTTGAATATCTAGGCAAAAGGTCAGTTGCTGCATCACTGCTGATATGAATGTAACCGACTGGCGTACTCAATAAAATGCTTTCTCGCCCTCCCCCTGCACTAAAGCTAATCCGATAGCATATTGACTGGCACCAGTTTTAATTATGTATGGTAGGTTGCTGTTCAGTTTTTTTAAAACGTTAATGCTTTTCTAAAATTGTTAAAAGCTTCCTCTTGTTCTTGTTCTGCATTTCACTTCTTGTTTCACGGATGCAACAATTTCTTCGCGTTGTTTCTCTTTTGTTTCAGTCATTCAATATTTTAAATTTACGTTGGGCGCCACAATGTACCATGGAAGGTAACGAGGTGACTAAGACAACTGATGGGTTGCAGTTATTTATTAATTAAACTTACAAAACAGTATAGGTCTTAGTCTATACAAATAACTAGCTACGTATGTGCATACAATATCTTTCACTAACGTGAGCTTAAAGACGGACAGCATAGGCTTTCTCGTCTCGTACCCACTTCGGTATTCACTTGAGGATAGCATAGGCCGTCTCTCAAGCTAGACCGCTAGCTACGGAATGAAATGATGGCTGCTCCGTCGGCTTTTATATGCTTCCGCGCGGCGCGTTCGGGCACGATCGGACATCTTCGGGCTGTCTCGGCTGCCACACGTTTGCTATGATGATTCACGTGATTTACTACGCCGCTTCACAAAGAAAAATATCGACACGCGGGATTTGAACCTAGCTCAGCGGAAGAGCGTCCCGACTTTAGGGAAATGGTCGCAGATTCAAATCCCGCGTGTCAATATTTTTCTTTGTTGTTTTTAATACATATTATACTCTATTACACCTATTATACATTGCAAAGCTGTTTAATTTTCACTTTGGTTGGACGATTTACAGCACTGCAGCGAATGTTAACGTAATGTGTTCCATTACGTTAACACTGGCTGCAGTGCTGTAAATCTATCGATTTCTAGTTAGCATAGTACAGTACCCGGCGATAAATATTGCACATCGAACTTTGGAAAGAGACAATCGGATAATTTCGGCTTCGTAAAGCGTTATCTCTGTCCCACACTACCTATGTGACGTTTAGTCAGTCGTTGTTCAAGTACGATAGAGTGCAGTCGCGTCCCGAAAAAATATATATATTTAGAGTTGATAACACCCACAAATTTAAATAATTTAAAGTTGTAATATGGCATCTTTCGGAAAAAGAGGGAAACCTTTACGAGGTCAGTCACGTGAAATTATCTACAATGTTTATAAATACTTTGTAAGCGAAGCTGATAGATTTAAAAAAAAAGTAGATGAAAATGTAAGTTGTTATTTTAAGAAGATTCAAGAGCGAGTTGCAAATGCCACTGGAATTTCAAGAAGAACTTTGAACAATATATTAAACGAAGTCAGTACTGAAACACATTCGACTGAAATTAAGTTCAGCACTCCAAAAAAAGGGAGACCAAAAAAGCAATTTCGTTTGGATATGGACGATTTTGATTACGATGTTGTTCGAAGAATGGTGTATGATTTTCACTTACGATTTAATGAACTGCCAACAATAAAATCATTAAAAGCTAAGTTATCTGAAGCTATTAATTACAATGGGTCTGAAAAAACATTGAGAAAAATACTTCATGACATGGGATTTCAGTTCACTAAAATGGAAGATAATCGAAAAATTCTAATGGAAAAGCACGACGTTAGTCTCAAACGAATGGAATACCTTGATAAAATACGCAAATTTCGCGAAACAGGAAAAAATATCGTCTACATGGATGAGTCATATATACATGCATCCCACACTAAAGGGAAATCTTGGAGTGACGATAAGAAAAAAGAAGTAAAAAAGCCAATTTCAAAAGGTCAACGTTTGATAATAGTTCATGCGGGAAATGAAAAAGGCTTTGTACCCGGTGCTTTTTTAACGTATAAATCCACGGACACTACACAATGAAATGAATAACGATAACTATGAGAAATGGCTGGTTAACCAATTAATCCCAAATATACCCAGTGATTCTGTTCTAGTTATAGACAACGCACCCTATCACAACAAGTATGTTGAGAGACCCCCCAACTCAAACACCATTAAACGGGAAATGATCAACTGGTTAAACAGACATGAAATTCCAGTTGATCCAAAATTAACAAAAACCCAGATTTACGCTATTATATGTCAGCACAAGGAGAGGTATACAGAGTTTTCTGTGGACAAAATACTTGCCGAACATGGGCACACTGTGTTGCGATTGCCACCATATCATCCGGATTTTAATCCAATTGAAAATATATGGTCTCAACTGAAAGGCTATGTAGCCTCTAGAAATGTGGGTATGAACTTAACTACAGTAAAAACATTATTGACTGAAAAAGTAAACATGATCGGCGCTGAAGAGTGGAAAAAGGTTTGCGATCATGCAATCAAATGTGAGAATGAATATAGAAGCATTCAACACAGTTTAGACAATTACACTGATAGATTAGTAATAAATACGGCTGATAGTGACAGTGATATTGACCTCTTTGAGAGCACAGATAGTGAAATGGAAGTAATTGAGAATTAGAATTATTATTATTTTTATTGCAATGTCTCATTTTAGCAATAGGTATAATGGTGTTTATTATGTACACTAAAGCTGTAATGTTCCAAAATAATTAAATACGTAAACATAATGTAAAAATGTTTTTTTATTTTATTTTACCCCAACCTAAAGCCATCACTTATAGAAAAATTAGTGTATTTTATACAAAGAATAAAAATATCAAAAGAAGCAAATCATACTTGTTTTAACAGCTCCTAATAGGTACCGGACTGTTTGTATTTTGTGCGACAGAGATAACGCTCTACGAAGCCGAAATTAGCCGATTGTCTCTTTCCAAAGGTCGATGTGCAATATTTATCGCCGGGTACTGTACGTAGTACTTCTACTTACATACTACTTCCCTAACACGTAGTTTATTTAACTCTCTGTTGATTATATTTATGTTACAGCACTCACGCCGCGCTTGGGAACACTTGAAAAACTTTAAAAACAACAAAAAATATATAGACACGCAGGATTGGAATCTGCGACCGTCTCCTTTGCTATATGTTCGACGGAATCGATCATATAGCAAAGAAGAATTTCGCCACGTCGAGCCTGTCGACACTAGCTCAGTGGTCCCGGCTTTAGGGAAACGGTCGCATGTTCCAATCCTGCGTGTGGATATTTTTCTTCGTTGTTTTGAAAGTCTCTGTTGATTATCTACATATTAACACGATCTTTGAACTCCTTTTTAAGACGATTGCGCGAACGGTAAAGTGTGAAAATTGGCAAATTAACATTTACATTACGAAGGATTGCAGAAACCTAATATTTTTGTATAAAATTTATAAGAAATATTTTATACTAGCTGACCCCGCAAACGTGTTCTGCCTTTTTAACTACTCTTTTTTTTTATCTTATATCTTATATTTTCTCACCTTTTAAACCTTCCCTGGACTTCAACAATTAATTCAATTCAAAACCAAAATTAGCCGTTCAGGCAGGCCGTTAGGTTCAGCCGTTCTCAAGGTTTAGTGAGACTAACGAACAATATATATATATATATATATATATATATATATATATGTGTGTATATAATGTGGTTTGAACCGAATTCGAAATTCGGCCGAATTTCGGCCGAACTTCGGTTTAATTTTGGGGAGCTTTCTTAAAAGCAATACATCGTAATTTAATTATTTTATACTAGCTATTTACCTATTTTACTATTTACTACTAGCTATTATATTGTCCGCGACTTCGCTCGCGTAAACTAAGAGGAAAAAGTAACCTATGTCACTCTCCATCCCTTCAACTATCTCCACTTAAAAAATCACGTTAATTCGTCGCTCCGTTTTGCCGTGAAAGACGGACAAACAAACAGATACACTTTCCCATTTATAATTTTAGTATGGACTAGTGTTGCCCGCGACTTCGTCCGCGCGGACTTTATTTACTCCGCTCCTACTGGTCGTAGCAAGATGTTATATAGCCTATAACCTTCCTCGAAAAACAGGCTATCCAACGCAAAAAGAATTATTTAAATCGGTCCAGCAGTTTTCGAGATTACCGCGTACAACCAAACAAACAAACAAATTCTACAATTTTATAATATTAGTATTAATACGCACGTGAATTAATGACATAACAGCAAAATTTTGATACATTGAGTTACATTGTTCCAATTTAGGCATGGATTTTTATTTTTAACTTTCTGCTTTGTAGGTATATATAGGTATATAGATAAGGAAGTTACTGATTTTGCCCCGATTTTTGAAAATCGAGTTTTCACCAGATCTCCACGTTTTGAGGTCCTAGAAATCTTTTCTGACTATTTTCACAATGAGGTCAGCATGTCTGTATATATGTGTATGTATATATGTAAACATCTCATAACTTTGTACATAAATAACATACAAAAATAAATAACTTTGTATAATCTAAGTACATAAATGTATAGATTAGCTACAGAATCTAATCAGCTCTATTCCTACAAAAACTACGTTCAATGCATTAATTGCATCAAAATCGGTTTTTTCGCTCAAGAGCTTTCGTTGACGAAAAACTTAGAAAAATGTTTTTTGACATAACTTAGTAACATACAATTAAGCTATTTTTTAACATACTTTTCTCTATTTTTTTTGCCCTTCCACAATAGTTTAGTGCTTAAAAAACTACGTCAAATTTAGTTTCAAATCGAGTTTTCAAAAGTTACAACTTTTTTAATATTAATATTTTGTTGTTTACAGAAAACTTTTTAATATTTTTAAAATAACTTTCCGGCTAATACACGGCTTGATCTAAAAATCTAACCAGCATTTCTTTCTAAAAATCTACGTCAAATATCGTAAATTGTATCAAAACCGGTTTATCCGTTTGGGAGTTATCCTTGACGAAAATTTAGAAAAAAGTGTATTATTTATATAAAATAAGAGCCTTTTTGACCAAACTTGTTTGAAGATCAAACCTTCTACAATATTGTGGTACTTAAAACAATTACGTCAAATGTAGTTTCAAGAATCAAAATAGAATCAAGTTTTCAAAAGTTATAACTTTTGAATAATAAAATTTTGCTGTTAACAGAAAACTTACTTAATATTTTTAAAATAACTCTTAGGCTTATACACCGATTCACTTAAAAAATCTAATCAACTTTTCTCTTTAAAAATTGCGTCAAATACCATCAATTGGGTCAAAATCGGTGTATTAGGATTTATTGTAACGAAAATTTTTGAAAACAAATTTTGATATTACTTCGATTATAGATTATGTAGCTCAAAAACATTTTAGAGCTCAAAAATTTCGTTGAATGCCATTTGAAGGATGAAAATCGATCATCGTTTTCAAAATATACATTATACAGCTTTTTAAAAATTAAATTGCTGTCATTTTCAGAAGTCAGAAGTCAAAAGTCAGAATTTTGAACCTTGAAAAAAAATGCTTAGGTATAGTTTTTGTTCCTTTGAGCCTAAAATACCTCAATTTAGCGGGAAGTTTCAAGGATAGCCTGCAGGGTCAACTGACTTACCTATTTTTTTTACCTTTTTTTCGACATTTTTAACCTACCGATTTTGGAGCTAATAAAACTATTTAAAAGTAAAAATTACGTTGAATGCAATTAAAAAGATCTAAATCATCATGTTTTATAAAATATATGCATGCATCTTCATCTATATCAAACTTTAGATTTTTAACTTCCCGCTACGTATGGAACATTTTCTCACTATTTTCGCGATGACGTCAGTATGTCTGTATGTATGTATGTATGTATGTATGTGTGTGTGTGTGTGTGAGAAAGAGTGTATGGTTGTATGTATGTGTGTATGTAAACATTTCATAACTTTTGAACGGCTTGACCGATCGAAACGCGGTTAATGGCATTGAATTAAATTCTGCTCAACTTAAGACTTCCAAAAATTTTATCCATTTCGGACTAGAATATTTTGAGAAATTTTGAAAAAATCGCAAAAAAAATTGACGAATCATATTTTTTTAATATAACTTCCAGATTAATGTATCGATTGAGTATAAATTTTTAGCAGCTTTTTCTTAAAAAACTGCGTCTAATTCATAAATTGTATCATGATCGGTTAATCCGCTCGGAAGTTATCGTTGACAAAAAAATTTGGAAGTATTTTTTCGACATAAATTCGATTTTTTTCAAATACAGTTTCAAAAATCAAAATTAAATCAAGTTTTCAAAAGTTACGGCTTTTCAAATATTAATATTTTGTTGTTTACAGCAAACTTAGCATTTTTAAAATGACTTTCAGACTAATATACCGATTGACTTAAAAGTCTAATCAGCTTTTCTTTCTGTAAATTGCGTCAAAATAGCAAATTGCATCAAAATCGGTCGATTTATTTGGGGTTTAGTAATATCGAAAATTCGAAAAAAAAATTTTTTGATATTGCTTCGACATTTCTGAGTCTGTAGATTACGTAGCTATAAAAACATTTTAGAGGTCAAAAATTGCGTTGAATGCCATTCGAAAGACCAAAATCAATCATCGTTTTTAAAATATATAGCATTTCAAACATTTTGAAATTACTGTCATTTACAACGTAATGTGTTTGTATGTACTAACGAATATTTGTAACAAATTTAAGATTTTTGAACTCTGAAAAAATCTGTGATATGCTAAGATATAGATAAAAATCTAGCGGGAAGTTTCAGGGATGACCTGCCGGGTCAAACGTTTTACATAATTTTTGAACTCTTCGAACTCAAAAATCTATGCTGAAGTTTTTTCATTTTTGTTTTTATGTTTTTTTATTTAGCGGGATGTTTCAGGGATGGCCTGCTGGGTCAACCGTTTTACGGATTATTTTCGAAAGTATAGTATAGCCTATGTTAGTCGGGGCTGATTTCATATCTTTCTAATGGTGAATGATTTTTTCAAATCGGTTTAGTAGTTTTTGAGTTTAGATGATGCAATATATAAAAATATAGCATACAAATCTTTCTTCTTTATAACATTAGCGTTGATTTCAAGCAAAATAGTGCAAGAAGATACTTTTTTCTAGTGCCGAAAGTTCGGCATTTAAACCAAATTTCGGCCGAATGTCGAAGTTCGGTTCAAGCTGCCGAAATTCGGTTAAACCGAATGTAAAACGAATTTCGGCCCATCCCTAATATATATATATATATATATATATATATATATATATATATATATATATATATATATATATATATATATATATTTATTTATTTTTATAAAAATAAACATATCACATGACTCCGTATCAGTATAACGAAATCCCGGTCATCGCTACGCACGTAACGCTTATTGATATACTATCACTGCGATACACACGTTCACAGTTTTTTGCACGAAAGTTAATAAACGTGGTCACAATATAAATATTTAATTAAATAGCATTGAAATTCAAACTAACTTCAGTTATTATATACACGTGTTTACGAATGTATATTAGTTTTTTATATCGTAATATAGCAAAAAAGCAGATGACTCTCCTGATGGAGACAAACGTATATACAACATGTAGACAACAAAGATGTAATGATCTTAAATCTTTGATGTCTATATACTAGCTGTGCCCGCGACTTCGTCCGTGTGAAAAAAATTATAAAATAAAAGTAGTCTTAGTTATTCCTTATTACCGTTGTGGTTTAAAAGATAGACAGTCCTTATTTTTTACTAGCTGACCCGGCAAACTTTGTTCCGCCTTAATGGCAATAAATAAGCAGATTTATTTTTTAATTGGAAAAAATACAAAAAAAATAAAAAGTATCCTATGTCTTTCTCCTGGCTCTAAACTACCTCCCTGCCAATTTTCAGCTAAATCGGTTCAGCCGTTCTTGAGTTATAAGTGGAGTAACTAACACGACTTTCTTTTATATATATAAGATTATTTTTTAGACGGGTTTTACCCGCATAGTTACCGTTCCCGTGGGATTTCCGGGATAAAAATCCATCCATCAAAAAAATCTATCCGACCTAATGACCATTTACTATCGTGTCCTTCAATACGTATCATATTTTGCCAGTATAATAGTTACTATTGACGGTAGTAATAGGATGAACCTACGCTCATCTATTACGAACTGCCTGGGAGATATTTGATTATTATTTTTTAATCTTTAAAAACTAGATGGCGGGGTTATCACGTATCTCGCAATACGAAATTATCGTGTTGGTCCCGAGCTCCTTTGAAGAATAGGTCAACTGCCGTTCTGCCAGGCAGGTCGTAAAAGGCGACCGAGTGGCTATATGCGTCACTACCATCGTGACTAATAGGTGGTAGAGCTCTGCATCGGCTTGATCGGGTCTGGTACCACCGCCCTACCTATTCCTGCCGCAAAGCGTCAGTGCTAGTTAGTCACTGTCGTGTTCCGGTTTGGAGGGTAAGATAGCCAGTAAACTTATGCATGTGGCATTAGACCTCGCCACAAGATAGCAACTCATCATTAACATCTTTGGTGTCTATAGGCGATGGTTGACTCTTTCCATCAGGAAACCCATCTGCTTCTTTGCTATCTTATGATATACAAAAAATCGTAATTGTTTAATTATTGCAGGACAAATAACAACCCGTGTATTAGTGGCAGTCGTTACCATTTGACAAGTTTTCGTGTTGTGACATTGCAAAAAGATCATCCAGTGACCAGCAAGCAATTGGCGAAGTTTTTGATAAGTTTTTTGGTAAGTTAAAAGTCGCGAAAAGGCGGATTGCAAACGTTAGGTGATACGTCTGCTGATCAATAATAATAATAGTCTTTTATTACCTCATCAACCGTATATGACACTTAATTAGCCAAGGGAAGACTCCTTCTTTTGAGTGTAATGAACACTTGTGCCAGAAGGAGCCACTCTTCCTTAACACACTTATAATACATGGTTTTGTAGTTTTAGTGTTTGTAAAAGTATTTAATAACATAATTTAAGGAAAAAAGTTCAATCTATACATATAATAAAATCATTGGAAAGTCAAAACTGTACATTGAATATTTTCTTAAAAGAATACTTGGGGCGTGATCTACAATCGATACCGAAGCCAAAAATATAGTCTAGAATTTTTGTTTGTTTGTCTGTTTGTCTGTATGTATATCCGGGGTAAACTCAAAAATGGATTTACTTCAAATTTTGTATGAATATTACTAATAGGTCGGGTCAACATATAGGCTACATATTATCACGCTATCACCTACGGGGGAGGGGCTGTGCGGAGTAAACGAATTCCGCGCGGACGAAGTCGCTGGCAACAGCTAGTAGTCAATAAATACACTTACCTCTAATACAACATAACAACGGGGTCAGTAGTTCATATTCCATAAATTAAATCTCACTATCAAAGTAAATAATAAATAGATATTAAATTTGTTATCTCGTTACATGATTTACATAGTGTACAGACATTGTTTCTCGTAAACGACACAAGTATCGTTAAACTTATCAAATTCTGTACATATTGATTGAATGGTCGTTATTAGAGTTTGATAGTGAAAACAATAATAAATATAATAATACATTAAATACAATGAATTTATTGACCGCCCCGTTCGTCGAGTGGTTAGCGATCCTGACTACGCAATCGACGGAGCTCGGGTTCGATCCCCGACGGGAACAAGCATTTGTGTGATGACCATAAATGTTTGTATTTCCGGGTTTGGGTGTTTATTATGTATGTAAAAGTATTTATATATGTATTTCTATGTATTAGTATCGTTGACTAACACCCATAATACAAATAAATAATTTGCTTACTTTGAGGTTAGATCAGTAAGTGTAATTTGTCCCGTGAATATTTATTATTATTATTAGATATCAGATATTACATGTTATCTACGGTTTTGTTTAATTCAGTTTCGCTATATCCGTACGTCCGTCCGTCCGTTCGCAATCTGGCTCAGTGATCCTTAGCACTAGAAAGCTACAACTTGGTATGAATACACATAGTCACAGCTTTATAAAATTTTGAAAATATTTTTTGAAAATATTTTTGAAAATATTTTTAATTAACATCCCCACTTAACATGTAGAGGAACTATCCTCTACATGTTAAGTGGGGATGTTAATTTTTGTTCAAAAATGTTGGATAGGTTTTTAAAAAACGTATGTTTTTCAAAACAATTTTTCGATTCAAGGAATTCGTTTGTGATACATTAAGCTTTAAAGTGCTAATCTTTGCTAGAGCGAAATTCCCCTTCCCTCTTGCCAACTAAACGGTTGGTTTTGGGGGTGAAAAAAATTCAAGGTAGTATCTAATAAATATAATGATCTAGCTGACCCGGCAAACGTTGTTTTGCCTTACATATTAGGAATCCATAGCGGACAAACAACGTGACACGTAATTTATATAAGACTATGGGATTGTCCTTCCACGCAGCCAAAATGGCATTAAACTTTATATGGTGGTTAAGTATTCTTAAATTTTATAATTTTCCGCGCAATTTTCTTAACATTTTCTTTTATAAGAACCTTCTCCTTACAATTACAAACACAACAAAAAAAATACCGAAGTTAGTCCAGACATTCAGGCGTGATGTCGTGACCAAGGAAAATAGGGATTGATTTATATATATATATATATATATATATATATATATATATATATATATATATATATATATATATATATATATATTTAGACTGGGCCAAAAAAACCGACTATTTTTTTTTCTATCGATACTGTGAAAATATAATTCATGATGATAAAAAAAAATTATTGTGAAAGTTTGAGTCCTTAATAATAATATTAAGGGGTGTATCGTTACGACTAATGATTTTTCAACAGTAATCGCATTTTTTACTCAAAACTTGTTAATTATCAATCTGAAAAATTTTAGCGATATGGATTCTTATAGGAAATTAAATTTCCTAAAAAAAAGTTATCTTAGTAAATTACCGTAAAACAAGCCGTTTCCTTGTAATCATGCCATAAACAAAGATTTAGTTTTTCAATTTTGCGTTTCGATTTTGGATTTTTGTAGCTACCATAAATATCAATATTTTTACAATTTAAAATACTTATTCTTAAAGGAAATTTAATGCTCTAAAAAAAAGGTCTCTTAACATTTTCAATTAAATTCACTCCTTTCAAAGTTATTCGACGTTGAAGTTAAATTCAAAAGTAATTTATCGTTTTTTTCGCGTTACACGTGATTTTTTCCTCTTGATTGAAAAATTTATGACTTTAATATTGAGAATAATTTTTTTTTGTTGGAAGACTAAATTTTTTTGTATAAAATCATAATTTATCAATGTATTATTTTGCTTTTTAACGATTAGTTATCGACATAAATTCATTTTCACTGCATTTAACTAACTCTAATAGTAAAATAAATCCGGTCCCGTTATTATAAATTATCAATTTGACTAGTGACATACCTTTACTTACAGAAAAAAAATTGAATAAGAAGTCAAAACAAATACAATTAATAAAAGAGATAAAAAATCATTTTATTTTTACTTATAATGCTAATAAACATTTACAAAAATGCTACTATTACATAAGCTAATGAACATTTACAAATGTAATGGTGGAGGGGGAGTACATTAAGCTGCGACAGTATTGACATAAAAAAGGACAAAACAAAAAGAGGGCTAAAAACGGAGGTTTAAAAGTATAAGTTTACAGAAAAAGTATATCCCTACACAAATAAATAACTTTTGATGAACTTTTTTACTATTAGAGTTAGTTAAATGCAGTGAAAATGAATTTATGTCGATAACTAATCAATAAAAAGCAAAATAATACATTGATAAATTATGATTTTATACAAAAAATTTAGTCTTCCAACAAAAAAAAAATATTCTCAATATTAAAGTCATAAATTTTTCAATCAAGAGGAAAAAATCACGTGTAACGCGAAAAAAACGATAAATTACTTTTGAATTTAACTTCAACGTCGAATAACTTTGAAAGGAGTGAATTTAATTGAAAATATTAAGAGACATTAAGATATATATATATATATATATATATATATATATATATATATATATATATATATATATATATATATATATATATATATATATATATATATATATATATATATATATATATATAAAGTGTATTTAAAATGAAAACTATTAAGTAGGTTTAACAAGTTTACGAGTAATAGTCGACCAACTTATAAAATGTGCTTGGACAAGTTTTTTTAGGCGGTGAACTTGTATTACGGATATCCGACATTGACGTCAGATAGATAATAACAATAATAATTTATTCAAACAAGATCCTTATATAGCTAGGAACAGAGTTTTAAATGTAACAATTGTACTAATAACTAAATATTATGAAGATATACCTAACGCTAGCGATTATTTATCTATACATATACATATAATAAAATCGTAGGAAAGTCAAAACTGTACATTGAATATTTTTTTAAAAGAATACTTGGGGCGTGATCTACAATCGATATCAAAGACAAAAATATAGGTTTTAGAATTTTTGTCTGTTTGTCTGTTTGTCTGTTTGTCTGTTTGTTTGTCTGTTTGTCTGTTTGTCTGTTTGTCTGTCTGTTTGTCTGTCTGTCTGTCTGTCTGTCTGTTTGTTTGTCTGTTTGTCTGTTTGTCTGTTTGTCTGTTTGTCTGTTTGTCTGTTTGTCTGTTTGTCTGTTTGTCTGTTTGTCTGTTTGTCTGTTTGTCTGTTTGTCTGTTTGTCTGTTTGTCTGTTTGTCTGTTTGTCTGTTTGTCTGTTTGTCTGTTTGTCTGTTTGTCTGTTTGTCTGTTTGTCTGTTTGTCTGTTTGTCTGTTTGTCTGTTTGTCTGTTTGTCTGTTTGTCTGTTTGTCTGTTTGTCTGTTTGTCTGTTTGTCTGTTTGTCTGTTTGTCTGTTTGTCTGTTTGTCTGTTTGTCTGTTTGTCTGTTTGTCTGTTTGTCTGTTTGTCTGTTTGTCTGTTTGTCTGTTTGTCTGTTTGTCTGTTTGTCTGTTTGTCTGTTTGTCTGTTTGTCTGTTTGTCTGTTTGTCTGTTTGTCTGTTTGTCTGTTTGTCTGTTTGTCTGTTTGTCTGTTTGTCTGTTTGTCTGTTTGTCTGTTTGTCTGTTTGTCTGTTTGTCTGTTTGTCTGTTTGTCTGTTTGTCTGTTTGTCTGTTTGTCTGTTTGTCTGTTTGTCTGTTTGTCTGTTTGTCTGTTTGTCTGTTTGTCTGTTTGTCTGTTTGTCTGTTTGTCTGTTTGTCTGTTTGTCTGTTTGTCTGTTTGTATGTCCGGGGTAAACTCAAAAAGTACTGCATGGATTTACTTCAAATTTTGCATGAATATTACTAACAGGTCGGGTCAACATAATACCTACATATTATCACGTTATCACATACGGGGGAGGAGTAGTGCGGAGTAAACGAAGTCCGCGCGGACGAAGAAGCTGGCAACAAGTAGTATAAAAATAAAATTAATATGGCCAGCATTTTTGTCGGATTGCGTGGTAACCTTATGACATCTCCCTAATGAAAATATTAATAAATGAATATTATTCAAAATACTCAGAAAATTAAAAATATAATATGGCACTTTACTAAAATGTGAGGATTGAGTGAGCACTTAAAAAAAATTAAAAGCAAGCCACCTTATCGGTTCAGTTTTTTATATATATACATATTATAAGACAGCAAACAAGCAAATGGGTTTCGTGATGGAAAAAGTCAACCATCGCCTATAGACACCAAAGGTGTTAATGGTGCATTGCTATCTTGTTGCGAGGTCTAATGCTACATGCATAAGTTTACCGGCTACCTTACCCTCCAAACCGGAACACGACAGTGACAAGCACTGACGCTATTGTCGCTGGAATAGGTAAGGCCGTACCAGACCCGAGCGAGAAAATGCAGAACTAAACTCTACTACCTAGAAGCCACGATGGTAGTGACTCGTAAAGCCAATCGGTCGCCTTTTACGACCTGCCTGGCAGAACGGCAGTTAGCCTATTCTACAAAGGAGCTCGGGACCAACATGGGGTAAAGAATTTTAGTATTTTATTTTTCGTTTAGTATTTTACAAATTTCTACATAATTTTTTACTAAATCTAGACGTGTAAAAGATTTAATTCTATATCTGTTTCAAAGAAAGTCGGATTTTAAAAGTGTGGATTGAGTGACCTTATAATTTTTTTTATAAAATTTTAAATATTTCACTGGGACATCTGCAAATAAAAATTATAAACCGCACAAATTTTACTAAAAATATAATACAAATCTTAATGAGTGTACTTATTACATTCATAGATTTGGACAATCCTCTGTGAGAATTGAGTAAGCACATATAAAGGGATTTATCTTTTAGTAATATAATAAATATAATAAAGATAAAATATAAAAATTTTAATTTAGAAGGTGCCCACTCAATCCACACGCACGCAGATAATGTGATAGTTACATAGTGAATCAAAGTTGAATTCTCTGAACGCATCATACCTATACATATTTGCTATGTTACTGGTTTTAGGTTTATCCTCAAGAAAGAGGGAATTTCGTTTTATAAGTTTTTTATTGCCAATGACTGCTCGAGCAGTAAAAATAAGTTTTTACTAGATCTCCACGTTTTTAAGCTAGAAACCTTTTGCGACTATTTTCAGATTGAAGCAGTTGATTGCATTCTATAAGATTTCGCCAAACTTAGCTTTCGTATAAATTACTTAACACAAAGAGTTATTAACAATAACAAAAATTGTTGAACACCGAGAGACCAAGTTATTAACAATTAAACGAAATCATTGAACACATAGAAACCAAGTCATTTACAATAATTTAAAATAATTGACACCTAGACATCGAGTTATTAACAATAATTAAAAATCAATAACACCCAGACACTAAGTTATAAACTATAAGAGAAAATTATAGAATACCTAGAACAGGAGTAATGAACAATAACTAAAAATTATCGATTACCAAGTGTTCTAAACTCAAATCCCTAATAAAACAATTAAAAATCAATGACACCCAGACACCAAGTTATGAATAATAACACGAAATTATAGAACACCTAGAACCGGAGTTATGAACAATAACAAAAATTATCGAACACCTAAGAGTTCTAAACTCAAATCCATACTAATATTATAAATGGGAAAATGTGTGTTTGTTTGTCCGTCTTTCACAGCGAAACGGAGCGTCAAATTGACGTGATTTTTTAAGTGGAGATAGTTTAAGGGATGGACAGTGACATAGGCTACTTTTTGTCTCTTACTTTAAGCGAGTGAAGCCGCGGGCAAAAGCTAATCTCTAATAAAATAAATTGCGCTCGGGCGAATTATGGTGAATCGTTCACTTAGAATATATAGAGTCAATTTTTGCTCACCTACATGTTACAGAGACGTAATAATCCTAGCAAATCTTATGTACTTTCGTTGCTCCTCTATCTGGAGTTAACAGAAACAACACTAAAACCGTTTTTGTTAATATTTTTTTATTGTATGGCAAACAAACAAACGGTTATTCCGAAGATAAAAGATATTTGCTGAGTAAGGTCACTAAAAATGTTAATTATAAGTTATCATGGTTCCTCCAAATTATGTCATCAGTGTTATCAGACTATAGTACCTACATACTGAGCTACATACTTTGTCTGTTGGGTGAAAGCCGAATATAAAAGCGGAAGATGCTTAATATGTTTACCTTATGTGTCACAGTGCTAACGAATAATCCAAGTTTCATAAAAATCCATCCATTAGTTATTATGGTTTGTGTTCATTGGTACAGATAGTAAAAAAATAAAGAATGGGTTACTGGTGTAAAACATCCGCTTTGAAAGTAAAATCGCCGTGTTCCGTGACGCCAACTGGAATTATGCTTACTGCTGTCACGAGTTCACTGTTTGTATAAAAACTTATGTATTTCTTAAATCTAGCATAATTTTAATAAAGGAATGAGTATAGAATTTATTTTCATAAATATTTTATATCTTCATAGTTTAAAAATTTCACATCTGTCAGTAGTAGTTGTTAGGGTAGGGTAACTTTTATATACAGATTCAGGAAATACGCCGGACTAGACCAAAATATGCGGTACTTGCCTAAAAAGTACAGAGACGGGAGAAAAGCAATTGTACTATTTTTCATAAGTTTTATTCAAAATTTGAACAAAATTGACAGAATAAATTCTATGTTTTTCGATCGCCTCTTTGGTCGAGTTGCTATCAACTCTGACTACACAATCAATGAGGCTCGGGTTCAATTTCCGACAGAGAGACAATTCTGTGATGAGCATATTATGTATTTGTTATTCTAGGTTTGGGTATTAAAATATATTAAAGTATTTATATATGTATTCTACACTTTTCATCGGAGGCACTTGGTGAAACTCCACTTTAACACAATAATTATTAAACAAAAAGCTGACCAGTGCGAAGATGCGCCATCATCTAGATGCACCATCTAGCGTTTTCCAAGTATAAAACTCTATTAAGATATTTGATATATCATCCACAGATGGCGCACTGGTCGATTGTTATAAAAATTATATTTAACTAGCTGACCCGGCAAACGTTGTTCTGCCTTTTTAACTACTCGTATGTTTTTTCTATATTTTCTCACCTTTTAATCCATCCCTGGACTTCAATAATAAATTCAAAACCAAAGGAGATTGATGAGATTGGCCTAAAAGGGCTACAAAAATATAGCATCAGCCGAAATTATTTAATTAATTTAATTTACAATAAGTCAATATAAGAGTTCAATGGACACTTTTTAATAGCAAATTAATTTTAAAAGGATTTTAGTTGGAAGTCATGAAAGTAATCAAACTTGTACGCTTTTTCTTATTTCTAAAACAAGCAAAGATTTTTCTTTTCTGCCATAAAGTTAACACTTTCTTTTATTTCCGAACAACCAAACAAATTATAAAAATGTTGGATAGGTAAGACGCAAAATTTTAAACAAATATATATCCATATATATACTCCAGTCCAGTCCAGTCCATATATATATACTGGACTTTGCAATCTACGAGTATTAGTAGATGCCAGAGCCCCACGATTTCTTTTTTGAATAATGTCAAGTCTATTATATATATATATATATCAGTGAATCATAGTTTATATGCGGACAGTACTAACAATCAAAGAATGTGTAATCTGTACAGATGGCCAGGTACTAAAAGTTCCCCAGTAATTACGGTGATATGGTAAGCCCCCGGGCGTCATAGTCGCTTTTAGTTTGCTTTTGCATTAAAAGCTGCCTGTGGTTTCGGAGATAAAGGAAAACGATAAGGAAATACGTTATAGACCGTGGTCCCAGACAACATTTTTTTGATTCATAACAAACTAAATTTTTGTGATGAGACCCAAAACTTTTCTATCTTCGAAAAATCTCGAATCGGGTAACTAATAAAGTTAGGGGGCTTCGAACATTTTAATTCGGTGTAGGAAAAATGTTTTATTAATAACTAGCTGTTGCCAGCGACTTCGTCCGCGCGGACTTCGTTTACTCCGCACTGCCTCTCCCCCGTAGGTAATAGCGTGATAATATGTAGCCTATATGTTGACCCGACCTGTTAGTAATATTCATGCAAAATTTGAAGTAAATCCATGCATCCATGCAGTACTTTTTGAGTGTACCCCGGACATACATACAGACAAACAGACAAAAATTCTAATAACTATATTTTTGGCTTCGATATCGATTGTAGATCACGCTCCAAGTATTCTTTTAAAAAAATATTCCATGTACAGTTTTAACTTTCCTCCGATTTTATTATATGTATAGACAATATTATTTTTTCGCTTTAATCGCTTGATTATTTTATGAGAAACGCGAAAAATCTTTTGTCCTACATTCGATGATTTTTCTGATGAGTCCTTCACTCTAAAGATTCGGAATTATGAGATTTTTAAATTGATATCAATCAATATAAAACAACCATTCTCGCAACAGCTTGTTAATAATTATTATAATGCAAGGGTTCCTTTGTCCTACACGAAAAGTGAAAACTTTTCTTAGTCCGACACACTAAAGTTTTCTTTTTATCTATGTTTAATTGTTACCCGATTCGAGATTTTTTGAAGATAGAAAAGATGGGCGTCTCGTCAAAACTGAGCTGCTCACAAAATTCAGCTGTTATTAATCAGAAAAGATTTTGTTCCTGGGACCACTGTCTATTACTAATCGAACTTCATTCTTGTTTCCCATTCGGAAATAATTCTAACTACTACCTTACGTTGTGACGTCATTTTATTATTTTTTTCCGTATTAGGTTTAAAATCGAATGTAGTCGACTATCAATAAAGTAAAGATTATTATTTATTTAAAAATTGTTATAAAATATTACGATTTTAGAAAAATGTAGTAATATATTTTATTTTTGCAATAATATTATTTTTTTGATTTACACTAACCGCCACCAAAACCGTACGTTGTGACATTATTTTATTCGTTTGTTTTTATAACGTTTGCAATCGAATGTAGTCAACTATCAATAAGGGAAAGATTTATTATTTATTGATTTAAAAACTTATTAAATTTTATTTACTGTATGATTTCAGAAAAATGAAGTATTTTATTTTTATTTTTGCAATAATATTTTTTTAATTTACGTTAGCTGCTCCTAAAACGGTACGTTGTGACATTACTTTAGTTGTTTGTGTCCCTATTAGGTTTGCAATCGAATATAGTCGACTATCAATGAAGTAAAAAATATTTATTGATTTCAAAATTGTTGTAAAATTCTATTCAAGCGAGTTTTTGTAGCACCTTCCTAATATATTTGTGTTTGTATATGTTTTAAATAAAAAAAATACTGTACGATTTTAGAAAAATGTAGTATTTTATTTTTATTTTTACAATTTATTTACATTATTTTATTTATTTGTTTCCCTTTTAGGCTTGCAATGGAACATAGTCGACTAGGTATCAACGAAGTAAAAATTATTTATTAATTTAAAAACTGTTATTATATTTTATTTATTTTTTATTTTTGTAATAATATGTTTTTTTAACTTACGGTAACTGCTACCAAAACTGTACGTTTTGACAATATTTTATACGTTCGTTTCCCTATTATTTTAACTTCCCACTACGTTAATAAGAAAGTTACTGATTTTACCCCGATTTTCAAAAATCGAGTTTTTACCAGATGTCTACGTTTTGAGGTCCTAGAAATCTTTTCCGACTATTTTCACGATGACGTCAGTATGTCTGTATGTATGTGTGTGTATGTGTGTATGTAAACATCTCATAACTTTTGAACGGCTTGACCGATCGAAACGCGGTTAATGGCATTCGATTGGATTCGGCTCAACTTAGATTTCCTGAAAATTTGAACCGATTCAGGAGATATTGAGAAATTCTCAAAAAACTTCAAAAATATTTTTTATAAAACAGTATTTTTTTAATATAACTTCCAGATTTATGTACCGACTGAGTACAAAAACTAATCAGCTAATTCGTGTAATAACAATCTAGTAATACCTACGTCAGTTGATCAACGAGATTGTAATTCTTTCATATATAATAGTAAATTACTACCCAGGCCTAAACAATGTTATCTTCAATGATAGCGTACTGTGAGTATGTGTGTGTGTGTGTGTATGTGTGTGTGTACGTAGTAACAGAGGCTGTAAACAAATTTAAAGTTTTATATGATATAACATTGAATTAGTTTTTTTTTATTTGAAGTAAAACAACAACAAATATTTGATTGTTTACATGGATCAGTGAAAGCCATGTATAAAATTAGATCGACAGCTTTAACGACACTCTGTATAAGGCGCTTCTGACACGGTAGCTGTAATGTATATTAATGTACATTGCATTTAATTATCTGGGATGTATAGCTTTAACATTCATTATAGCTGTCGTGTGTGGTCTCCTGAGTATTTATATGAAAGATGTATTGAACATCTCAATAGAGGGTTGATATTAATGGGAAAAGGTCCGCTGGTGCTGCTGTAATCGTGGGTGTCCCGCAGGGCTCCATACTTAGTCCATTTTTGTTTTTGATATACATAAATGACTTGTCTTACTATGTAAGGGACAAACACGGAATTGTACTGTTTGCGGATGACACTTCACTTTTATTCAAAGTAAAAAGACAAATTGGTAAGTATGACGAAGTAAATAATGCGATTTCAAGGGTTGTACACTGGTTCGGTACTAACAATCTTTTATTAAATGGTAACAAAACTAAGTGTGTTAAAATTTCATTGCCTAATGTAAGGCATATAGATACCAGCGTACAACTGGATGGAAACAACCTGGATCTGGTGGATTCCACTGTGTTTTAGGTATTACGTTAGATAAGAAATTACAATGGGGACCACACATTAATAATTTAGCAAATAGACTTAGTTCGGCAGCTTATGCAGTTAAAAAAATGAAACAGTTAACTCATGTCGACACAGCAAGAATAGTATACTTTAGTTACTTCCACAGCATTATGTCATACGGAATTCTTCTCTGGAGAAATTCTGCTGAAATAAATACTATATTTGTATTGCAGAAAAGAGCTATTAGGTCAATTTACAATCATAGCCCGAGAGTTTCCCTGAGAAAAAAATTCAAAGAAATCAATATTCTAACTGTTATATCCCAATATAGGTATATTTGAGAACTTGATGTACGTTCGTAAAAATATAAGCTCGTTTAAAAAAATGGTGACGTACATTCACTAAATACAAGGAACAAAAACAATCTTGTTGTACATGCATCTCGTCTCCACAAATAAGTAACTCTTTTATGGGGCAATGTAAACGCTTTTACAATAAACTTCCCGAAACTATAAGAGATTTACCAGTCAATAAAATTAAAAAATATGATATAACAAAACTGTGTAAAAAAGGATATTATAAAATCTCAGATTATTTAGAAGGCAAAAAAGTTTGGGATAATTAATCCCTCCTCCTCTTCACTCCTCATACCGATCTCATATATATTTACAAAAAATATATATATATATTTTTTATGATATCGTGATATTGTAAAAAATAGATGATAATATGAAAAAAATACAAGCCCCCTGAGTTTCTTCCGCCGGATCTTCTCGGTGTCTGGCCGCGTGTCCGATCCGGTAGCAGTTTTTAAAAAATATGTTGACGTGTCAAAATAACTTGTAAAAAGTTTTATTGAATAAAGTACTTCTGATTTCTGATTTCTGATTACATCTCCGTTCTATAATATACATCTTTATTTCGGCTCGTAACCATCGAATAGGCTTTTACGACTGGGTGTAGATATGGCAGATAAGCTATTTTGTTCCAAATGTTGTTGTGATAGACGATGATAGCATTATCTTTGGAAAATTTTGGAACTATTGATACTGTCTCTATACGTGTCGACTATACTGTCCTTGTGTATGCACGTCGATAACTGTCACTTCATCTCCAAATACTTTTTTTTTTACTTTTTTTTTAACTCGCACTGCCCCTCCCCCGTAGGTGATAGCGTCATAATATGTAGCCTATATGTTGACCCGACCTGTTAGTAATATTCATACAAAATTTGAAGTAAATCCATGAGTTTACCCCGGACATATATTGACTTTCCTACGATTTTATTCTATGTATAGATAACATAATAAAATTATAATAAAAATAAAAAACCAACTAATCCCCCCAACATTACCAATAAAATTACAATTACTGTCAAAATAATTACATGATTTAAAAATAAAATTACTCTTGCTGTCAAAATAATTACATGATTTAGAAATAAAATTACTCTTGCTGTCAAAATAATTACATGATTTAGAAAATAATTCAGGAAGTGGGTCCGCAGCTAAACTGAGTAGTTCCAGATATATAAATAATGATAATAATAATTAAAATTATATTTAAAAAAACTAAAATTAACCATGATTAAAAATATTTAGAAGTGGAGAGCTGGTGATATCTAATTGGTCGTTCAGTAGGTCAGGGACAGACTAATTTCATTGCAAAAGTAAAAATATCTATTTTTCAAGAAATATTTATTTAAGCAAAAACAGTTTTGCTTAAATTATTAATTCACCAAAAAATAAGAGCGATTATTGATACATTCTTCAATATTTTCGATTTTTGTACGGTGGTCAATATTATGTTTTCCCCGTGTTGGTCCGGGTCGCCTTTGAAGAATACCATCCGCCGTTCTGCAAGGCAATTCGTAAAAGGCGAACGATTGGCTATACGTATCACCATCATCATGACTACTAGGTGGTAATGTACCGCAACACCTTGCTCGGGTATATGGTACCACCGCCATACTTATTCCAACCTCAATGGCGTCCACCAGTCAGCAGACGTACAATAATTATTGTATATGTACCATAATCTCATGAACTTTTAAATCCTCAATCCTAAGCGTACAATCTTGACAAAAATACAATAATTTTGAACGATAGCAATTTTCTAATTTTTATTTCCTTAAAAAATTATAACTATTAAAATATTTTCAAAGTCAAATTTCTTGCCTAAACAATAACTTAGTGAGTTCTCAAGTATATAGATAGATATTTGACTGAAAAATTGCATTTAAAAGATAATGTTTAATAATTGCTGGAATATCATTTAAATAAAATTACTTCATTGATTTTCCTTTAAACTAAAGCTATCAGACGACAATTAAACCTTATTTTGAAATGTACAATAATTTTATTAAAAATACAATAATTTTACGGCCCTCGTACAATAATAATTTTTCGCGGGTCTGCCAAGTGTTGGCATTGTCGTGTTCCGGTTTGAAGAGTAAGGTACCCGATGAAATTATGCATTTAGCATTCCATCCCTGCTACATAGTCATGTCTATAGGCGATGGTGTATCTTTGAAGAACCATCAGTTTATTTGTTATTTTACTTTTTATATCATAAGATAGCAAACAAGCAGTTGGGTCTCCTGATGGATAGAGGTATGACACGGATTTCCAGTACATGTCCGATATTCAGCCTATCCGCCCAAAATTTGTATATATATTATGTAATAAGATAGCAAACAAGCAGATGGGTCTCCCGATGGAAAGAGTTAACCATCGCCCATAGACACCAAAGATGTTAATGGTGCGTTGCTATCTTGTGGCGAGGTCTAATGCCACATGCATAAGTTTACCGGCTACCTTACCCTGCAAGAAGAAATACGACAGTGACAAGCACTGATAGCATTGCTGCAGGAATAGGTGAGGCCGTGGTACCAAACCCGGGCAAGACAATACAGAACTCTACCACCAATAATACAAAAAATAACTAATTTTATATTTCTTCGTCAATCTTACGGCTGAAATCCGAAACGAAAATTAAATTTACCAAGCAATTAATCTGTTTTAACAGATCATTTGCTTGTAAAAGTTATGTTAACCACAGATTAATTGCTTAATAAAATTAATTTGCGTTTTGGAAACTCGCCGTTAATCTCTACATGTGACATAAACAAGGGAAATCACCCAATCACCGTGACTTATGTTAATATAAATATAAATAAACAAAGGTAAATAGCACACAGTTAATTATAATTACCGATTTCATTAATTTTATCTTTAAAGCTCTATGAAATTATTGTTTATGCGATTTTATGGAATTACCTGATTGGGTTTCCAATAGCAGAAAAAATCTGATGGCTTGCTTTGCTAACCTACGGTATTAAAAAATAACTGGTGTCTCTAATTCTCTAATAAAATCTCTCTAAGATGCAGATCTAAGTATATGAAAGGCATGAGGAGGAATATATGATACGATGGATTTTAGGTTCATCCAAGATTAATCCTAGTTTGCGTAATGTATTTTGCAAATATGTCCCACAGCCATAAGGGCACTATTGACCAATATCGATAAAACATCAATAGGTTGTTTTATAGATATTGGTCATAAATATGCAAAACAACATTGAGGATTGACTGTCATACGATGTCTATTTCTAAAAAATACGAACAAGGCTAATTAAGATGGAAAAGTGAAGAGTGGAAGGCTATCATAAATAATTTATCGACATTGCAATGAAATTAATAACAGGGAAAAAATCTCAACAGATTACATTTTTTCCATTTAAAATTGAATTCTGTAATTTTTTTAACTGTCACACCATCTAATCTCTTAGGATGATGTCTTATAAATATTCACAGACGTGTACACAGACCATTTTTCGGCATAATGCGTAAATAAGCCGTATTGTCGTATAAAACCACTATAATATATCTTCGTATTTAAAAATCGTCGTATAAAAACCAGAGGTGACTCTGCTACAACGTACCAACGATAAATGGTAAACGATTGCTGCCTGGCCCGATCTCTCTCTCTCTCTCTCTCTCTCTCTCTCTTACAGTTCGGCACCACTGGGTGGAGATAGTCATAGGACTAACAAAATAAATTGCCTTATTGTATTAATTAACAACCTACTAATTGGGCTAAGAACAATTTTTACTAAGGTTCCGTTCACATTTTTATTAGTGCGAGTGCGTGTGTTTTTTCTTTAATCTGACTTATCAGCGTCTATTCACTTTACTGCGCTGATTACTAATCACTCTCACTAATCAACGGCTGTCTACACGTGTTTTTTGCTTACCTAATACTAAGCACCTGCATTAAACACATGCACTCGCACTAATCAAAATGTAAACGGGGTCTAACACACTAACCTTCTATTGATACATAAATCTATACATATAATAAAATCGTAGGAAAGTCAAAACTGTACATTGAATATTTTTTTAAAAGAGTACTTGGGGCGTGATCTACAATCGATATCGAAGCCAAAAATATAGTTTTTATAATTTTTGTCTGTTTGTCTGTTTGTCTGTATGTATGTCCGGGATAAACTCAAAAAGTACTGCATGTTTTTACTTCAAATTTTGCATGAATATTACTAATAGGTCGGGTCAACATATAGGCTACATATTATCACGCTATCACCTACGAGGGAGGAGCTGTGCGGAGTAAACGAAGCCCGCGCGGACGAAGTCGCAGGCAACAGCTAGTCTGAAATAAACGTGTAAACAGACAAGTTTTTGCATTTATAACATTAAGTTGGATTTACTCCTATGATATGGATCATACAAAGTTTGATGAGACAAATGCAATAAGTTACGTCAATCTAAAACTTAATATGGCAAACGCCACAAAAATATAATTTACGGTCTTATAGTCCAGTAAAAAGTTTAACGAAACCATGATCGACCAGTTTTGGCGCAATGAGTAAAAATGTGTTCATTAATACTTAAATAATGATATTATGAAAGAAATTTTGATTAAAATTAAGGGGAAAGGGCTGAAAAAAATAAAAAAAGGGTTGAAAAATGCCTTTTTTTTAAATAACTTAATAACGGTAAGAAATAGAAAAAAAGTTTCAAGTAAAAGTTGTAGAGAAAAAAATTCTACACAAAAAGTTCCTCTTCATTTTTTTGTTATCTGCTTTAGTTTAGCTCCAAAAAATAAAAATTAAATTTGCTTTGTAATTAATTATAAAACCTTACCAGAATTATTACGGCCCTGTACCATGTAGCGCGCGCATCACATTAGTATGTACTAACACTACTACACATGTATTCCCATATTTATATATTTTTACATATTTTACTACAAATTTAATTTTTATTTTTTGTAGCTAAACTAAAGCAGATAACAAAAAAATGAAGAGGAACTTTTTGTGTAGAATTTTTTTCTCTACAACTTTTACTTGAAACTTTTTTTTCTATTTCCTACCGTTATTAAGTTATTTAAAAAAAAGGCATTTTTCAACCCTTTTTTTATTTTTTTCATCCCTTTCCCCTTAATTTTAATCAAAATTTCTTTCATAATATCATTATTTAAGTATTAATGAACACATTTTTACTCATTGCGCCAAAACTGGTCGATCATGGTTTCGTTAATCTTTTTACTGGACTATTATTACTAAACAAGTTTATGTGCGTAAATCAGTATACACTCTATCTCTTTTCTGATCACGTATCGCTATGTCATAGTCCATGCCATGCTATGGTAATTTAGTACTATAAAATATTTGATAATTCTATTGAAAATAGCGTCACCTAGGACACGAATTGAAAAAGATTTTATTTCTAAAGACTTAAGATCTGGATTCAAGGTTTTTGCCACTACATACGAATATTAAAAATAACCTTTTAATGTCTTAAATATATATTTTTAAATAAGATATTATATTACATTATATTTTTTAACTATCTGAACTATAAACATATATTGTTTTGTGGTAAATACACTTATTTTTCAAAATAACAAAGTTTGGCCAATCTATCGAACGAAAACAACACAATTACAAATGGCGCCGTCATGGTGTTAAATGTTGATACTCGTGCGCATTTTATTATTGAAATTCAGTTTGTTTTGTGTGTATTAGTGTTATTTTCGTTGAGTTTGAACATTTATTCTCCGGATTGCTTAATCGTGACACAAAACTAATATATTGTGTTATTTGTTGTGAGTTAATAAAGTCTTAAATTATAATATGAATGTTTTAATTCTAAATATATAACATTATAGAGCGTGGCAATCAAACGAAGTTGCAAAAGGACTTGTCAGAGTTACATTTTGTTTGAATGCCACGCTGTACAGTGTTTGATAAATTCCTACTTACTATTAAAATTTTAATAAAAAAGTAGGTACCTATATTAAGCTACCGAAACAAAGTAGTTCTCATGCTATAAGATAGATGACGCCAGTAGTACGCTATTATAAATTTAGAAAGTTGCCTATCTATACCTATAGTAATACACATATTTATCTATGGTCCATGCGATGGCCGGTTGAACCGGATGAATGGTTATCTACACAAATTCTCAAAAAGATTTATTTATTTAACAGTCTAGTATACAAAGAAAATAATACAAAAAAAATAGAACATAAACGTCAGCTAAGTACAATGGGAGAGCGTATCTCTACTTAAATAGATTTCTTCCAGCCAACATGTTAAAAAAAGAAAAAAAATAAGGAACCTAGAGTATAAAAACAAATATTATAAATTATGTAATTAAAACTTATATACTAAAGATTTACTTAAATAAACCTATATACTTAATTAAATTAAACATACACCAGGAGGATGGCGCTGCTACCCGTATTACAGGTGTTCTTTACCTAGTATGAGTATCAAGGTACAAAATTCTGATGTCAAAATGTATTACAAACCACACACTATAATTTTAAGCTCCTATGAAACAATGTCAATTAATTTGGTAAATAAAGATATTATTATTATTATGTCTTTGAGTATTAAACTATAATGTATTCAAAAAATAATAAAAAAATACATACAATATAAATTCGTCACGTTTTCTCCCAAATGGATAAAACAATTTCAATGCAATTTATGCATTAGACGTAGTATTTTGAGGAATAGAGCTGATTAGTTTTTGTACTCAATCGGCACATTAATCTGGAAATTATGTTAAAAAAATACTGTTTCGCCAATTTTTTTTGGGTTTTTTCAAAATTTCTCAAAATCTCCAGGCTCCACTTGGTTCAAATTTTCAGGAAGTCTAAGTTGAGCGGAGTCCAATCGAATGCCATTACCTCAGCAACATATCATAAAAAACTTACATTTCAGCTAAGAAGTATTCTTTAAAACGTTTTTAAAGGACTCTTAGGTCCGGCAAAGACAAATGCCCCTGGTTAGAGTTCCACAGACTTACAGCACGTATCGTAAATTTACCGGTGGAATGGATGCCCTGCGCCGCGCTCCCGACTGCATGGGCACCACTATCTTGCTTGTTTCTCCCGTGAAACAGCTTTGCAGTGTTTCGGACAGAAGGGCAAGACAGGCAGTGTAATTACTGGCACCGAGACTTAACATCTTATGTCTCAGGATAGGCAACACATTAGATGAGCTACCTGGGCTAGTTTCATGTAAACTATTTTATGTTCATTGTCGACGTTGACCACTTACCATCAGGTGACACTTCTGCCAGTTTACTTATCCAATTAACACAAAAAAATATGTAAATTATTTATTTTAAAATAACCTCTGTGATATTGGTATCAATTAAAAAGGAATATGTAATGGAAAGCGTTACGTGATGTCACCCTAAATTAACGACCTCTATGTACTTACATAATCTTTGCCCTAAATCCAATATAGCAAACGCTGCAAAATATCGACGCTATGTTGGATTTATCTTGACAAGTACTAATCTAATTGAATAGAATTAGATGATAATCAGGCTCAGTCTTTTATAAAAGCTTGCATTTAAAAATAAATATTAATCTCTATTAAGAATGAATTTATTTTCCATTCTAATTTAATATAAAAACAAGTAACCTTGATTTAAATTTTAATTTATACTGACTAGATCTTAATTTTATGCAAGTGTCAAATATTTTTACATATTCATTCATTTCATTAAATTTGATTGTTATTAATGGTTTAAATAATAAGTTTGACTTTGATTGTTATGCTATTTTTTTAATAATTATATGATGGCATAAAAAACAAGGGCGTGTTTTTTAGTCTACTCGACAAGTTAACAATGGTCTAAAATAGAGATACTGCTCTTAAAATTATGTGCGATAGCTCATTGGATCCGGAATGATGCCTAGAAAAATGTGCTAAAAGCGTGTATTAGCACATAAAAAATTGCAAAAGACGAGGAAATTTCCAATCTCGGAACTCTATCTTCGTTATTTATAATTTTAATTTAACGCTGAAAATGGGTCTCCGCACGACATTTTTAGATTGCGCACACGGCCTCCAAAGCGAGTACGACATATAAATTAATTTATTTGAGGTATTGAATATATTTTTTTGAATTTGAAAAAATTTGATGTATTCTGAATACTATAAATAATTTATTTCCGTTGGAAATTTTACTTAAAAGTAATTTTTCAACAAGTTAAACGATTGTTAACTAACAATATGTGTTGTTTGTGTAGGGTATTTTAATATAATTATCGTAAAAATTTTTCGCTTCGTGGAGACTTTCTTATATACTTAAAAATATCATGCCATAAAAGGTAAAAAAATATTTATATTTTGCTTATAATAATTATTGTACATTACGTGGATTTTTCAGTTTTTGTTTCAGCCAGGGGCAAACATGGTTTTAACATATTTTTTCAAAAATCTACCCCTAAGGATATTGAAAAGGGGATAAAAGCTTGATGAAAATTTATATGAACTGAAGAGGTGGTACCAGACCCGACCAAGAAGCGAAACTCCACCACCTAGTAGTCACGATGAGAGTAACGCGTTTGGCCAATTGTTCGCTTTTAACAAATGGCCTGCCAGAATAGCAGATGGTCTAATCTTCAAAAGGTGTCCGAACCAGCATGAAGAGAGAGAGAGATGAAAAGACTTTCGTTATAAACAAAATTCCATTTTGTTTTTTTTTTGTTTTTTTAAATAAGATAGCAAACATCCCCCGTGTTGGTCCCGGTATCCCCCGTGTTGGTCCCGAGCTCCTTTAAAGAATAGGCTAACTTCCGTTCTACCAAGCAGGTCGTAAAAGGCGACCGATTGGCTATACCGGATTGGCCGGATCTTCTCAGTGTATGGCCGCGTTTCCGATCCGGTAGTAGTTTAAAAAAATGTTGACGCGTCAAAATAACATGTAAAAAGTTTTATTGAATAAAGTACTTCTGATTTCTGATACGAGTCACTATCATCGTGGCTACTAGGTGGTAGAATTCTGCATTGTCTCGCCGGGTCTGGTACCACCGCCTTACCTATTCGTGACGCAACAGCGTCAGTACTTGTCACTGTCGTGTTTCGCTTTGGAGGGAAAGGTAGCCGGTAAACTTATGCATGTGGTATTACTATCCCGATACACGGATGGCATCGTACTTTTAACAACTTTGGTTTCTATATGCTGTGGTTGTCTCTTTTTATCAACAGACCTTTCTGCTGGCTATTCTATGACATAAAAAAACCAACCCCCAACGTTCGGTGAAACTGTGAAGATCCATATGGCTAGCAGACATAATTTCAATTCGGCGAATATGTTTATAACTAACAGTGTGAAAATCCCCAAGCCACAGTAAATTGTAACAAATATTTCACAGAATATCAGTAATATTATTAATTTAGTTAGTTCCAATAAGTACGCTGCTAACTTCAATTAAGATTAATTCCATCGTTCCAGTAATAAAAAAGTATCTTCACGCCCGTATCCCCGAAGGGGTAGGCAGAGGTACAACAAGTGCACCCACGATTAGCCGAAGATACTTAGTCTCACAAATGTGATAGGTGGCAAGCCTATCGCCAACCGGGCACTTTCCAATCCCGGGCAACTTTGTGTTTATCAGAAAACTGAAAAAACACTTTTTTTTTAAAGTGCCCGACCCGGGAATCGAACCCGGGACCTCATGTGGTCAACGCCAACGCTGGACCACTAGACCACAGAGGCGACAATATTATCCTCATTCCAGTAATACTGAAATGAGGATAATATTATCAGCCTCCGACAGCCGTTAGGTTCTGGATTTAAATTGTATCAGCCAATTCATATTAAATCTTTATTAAGTTCTTTTGAAAAACATTTACAAACCAGAAATTGTCTAAATTTGTCAACAGATTTTATATAATTAGAAACAAGAAGATGGCTCTCCCGATGGGAAAGAAACTTCGCTATAGAAAACAGAAATGTTAATGTCGCGTTGCTCTCCATGTGGATGGCAATTGGCAGTGCTACATGTAGGTATAAATTTACCAGTTACCATGGGCGTACCGAAGAGGGGGCAGAGAGGGGCAGCTGCCCCCCCTGGAAGTTATTTACTTCTACTAACTATATACTGTTGTAGATAAGATACAAATGTAGCCTTAAAATGTTACGGTTGCCCCCCCTGGCCCAGAACCTGGGTAAGCCCATGCCAGTTACCTTTCCTTTCGAACCGGGCCAAGTTGATTATGATGACGCTATTGTGACAGGATCACCTGATGATGATGACGCTATTGTGACAGGATCACCTGATGATGATGACGCTGATGTGACAGGATTAGATGGGGCGGTGCTCCTAAATACCTGGATTAGACGTTGCAAAAATCTACCACCTAGTAGATTAGCTACTTTTCATTTCATAGGATTTATTACCAACTAGCTATTACTCGCGTGGTCCAAAATCATTACTTCCTTTTGCTCACTCGGGTAAAAAGTAGCCTATATCCTGCCTTATAAACTCCTCTATCTTTTAGTGAAATTTCCATCAAATGCAATCCAGCCATCCCAGAGATTATCCTGCACAAAGTGACAGACAAACAGACAGAATTTTTTAAAGTTAAAACGTACTTTTATTTTTAAAATTTCTGAATTAAGGAGTAATTTTGAATTAGAAAGAAGAATTAAGAATGACGAAAGAAAAAATAAATTTTAAAAATGGTTCTTTAGGTTAGTATTGTAAGAATAGCACATTGCACTTGAAAAATCTTTGAGTATTTAAAATACTAGCTGTTGCCCGCGACTTCGTCCGCGCGGACTTTGTTTATTCCGCACAGCACCTCCCCCGTAGGTGATAGCGTGATAATATGTAGCCTATATGTTGACCCGACCAGTTAGTAATATTCATGCAAAATTTGAAGTAAATCATTGCAATACTTTTTGAGTTTACCCCGGACATACATACAGACAAACAGACAAAAATTCTAAAAACTATCTTTTTGGCTTCGATATCGATTGTAGATCACGCCCCAAGTATTCTTTTAAAAAAATATTCAATGTACAGTTTTGACTTTCGTGCGATTTTATTATATGTATAGATATCTATGGAAAAAAATAATAATAAATATAAATAAATAAATATCACTGCACAAATTACACTAATTGATCTGACCCCAGGTTCTGGGTCAGGGGGGGAAGGTAACATTTTAAGACTATATTTTTATCTCATTATATTTTTATCTACTACAAAAGATAGTTAATAGAAAGGTAAACAAATTCCAGGGGTGGGGGGCAGCCGCCCCTACATGCCCCCCCTCGGTACGCCCATGTCTGTGCTCATCACACAAATGCCTGTCCCTGCCGGGAATCGAACCCGAACCCCATTGATTGCGTAGTCAGGGTCACTAACCACTCGGCCAACGGGGCGGCAAACCTAGTTATATTGAAATTACAGGCCGACACTTCAATTTTTATGACATTAAATGCGTACACGGTGTATAACTGCCTATATAAAATAGACTCTTTCTTCCTTTAAAAAATCTTTATATTCTTTAAAGACTGATTTCACAAAAGAAGTAAATTTCAAAATCCTGAAGTGCAGGCCATTTCAATTTATCAGTTCGTCTGTACGCGCAGGCGCCGCATTATCGTAAGCGGGGGGAAACTATTTCCTCGACTTATATTCACGATCGCGGCGAGCTCCGGTCTCAAACACTTCAACCGTGGTACGTTGTGAACGTATTCAAACAAATTCGAAATGTGTAACGTGTGTACTCGCGAAGTAGAGCCGCCAAAGCCGGCTGAAGTGAAACCCAGCAAGACCTTGGAGAGAATGAAGCGTAAGCACCGCATCGTCACCGACCCCATGGATGCGGATAAGCAGAAGGAGGTTGCGCATCAACCAGACCTTCTTGCTGTTTCTACGCAACTTTCCAAAGTGGCATATGATATTTTGAAACAAGGGCTCGCTAGGATCCAGGAGACCAAAGCTTATGCGTAAGTTTTTTAATCTTTTTTTATCTATAGCTTTTCTGTAATATAAATTTCTGTAATATTTAAACTTTTTTACAGTTGTGTATTTTACGATCGCGATGATTTAACAGGAACTTATATACTTTATCTGCCTCCAATAACAGATCTTATAGTATCCATACTAATATTATAAATGCGAAAGTGACTCCTTCTGTCTGTCTGTCTGTCTGTCTCTTCTTCACGCCACCACTGAACCGATTTGAAAGAAATTTGGTATAAATATAGTTTGAGACCCGAAAAAGGGCATAGGATAGTTTTAAACCCAAAAATCCTACGGGAACAGGAACTATGCGGGTTTTATTTTAGTTTTTTTTCCACGCGAACGAAGTCGCGGGTACAGCTAGTTTTTTATAAATATTCAATATCAATCTTATATATAAAATTCTCGTGTCACAATGTTCGTTCCCGTACTCCTTCGAAACGGCTTAACCGATTTTGATGAAATTTTACATGCTTCATATTCAGTAGGTCTGAGAATCGGCCAACATCTATTTTTCATACCCCTTAGTGATAAGGTTTGTCTACCCCTAATTTTTATTTTTATTTTATGCTTAATTTTTTTTATTTTTATTTTTTTATGATTCAATGCTGAATCATAAAAAAATAAAAATAAAAAAAATACATACAACTCTAAATTTTTACCCTTCCATCACCAACCCCTATTTTTTAATTAAATAATTTATATGGCAAAACAGCGTTTGTCGGGTCAGCTAATTTATTTATATTTTCTTTTTTGTGCTATTTTTCATGTACTTTAAAATCATGATAAAATATATTTAAAACTAGCGACTGGCCATGCAGCTTTCTATAATATTAGTCTTTCGTGAATCCCACAGGAAAAACAGTTTTGTTCAAGACAAGAAGCAGCCTGTATATTGTCTGGACATCGAGTACTTGTGTACCAAATTTTAAGCAAATCCCTCAATCAGAATCAATGCGTCAATAACAAGCATACGCAATCATAAACTTTCGCATTTGTAATATGTATTAGGAACAGTTTCATAGTATTATGACATCTATAACATTATATTAATACCTAAAACAAAACTTTGCACATCTCTTTACGACAATTTAACGAGTAAATTATATAAAATTAAAGATTTTTTGTGGATTATGTTATACATGACAAACATTTTTATACATTAATACGTGAAGTAAAAACTTTGTACCGCTTTTAAGACAATTACATGAACAGAGAAGTATGATATTTGCACAATTAAATCTATAATACGAAGGAATACACGAAAAAAATATTTTCAAAAAATATGCATTAGAAATACATTAAATAAATAAAATAAACTTTAGAAATACATTAAATAAATAAAATAAACATTACACACACTATATTCATGTGACATACATGATTATATACACATGTTTATGGCGAAAGTCCGTTGTCAAACTGAGAAGAGATTGTATTGCTTAGTTTATGGTCGAATTTCGATCACAAGGCAATCGCTAGTTATTCACATACTACATACTAAAGTTATACATACTAAAGTTTACCATCCAATTCCCTAAATATAAATTACTCGTTCAAACAAAAATGCCGTGCGCTAAATCTAAGGAAAAATTCTTCGAACCACCAACTTCAAACCCAAATTTGCGTAGATGCGTCGAGAAATACAAGGTTCAAAATTAATTTTAAAAACTTAAAAAAAATTATGTGGTGTCGCGGGACACCAGGTAGGAACGAACTTCCTTCGGCTAAACGGCACTACTCGCTTGTGTACGCGACTGTCGCGCCTGCGCACGTCTCATTTAACGCTTTTATTCCACGCATTTTTCTTACGGTTTTACTATCACATTTTTTTCAGTTCGGTCGCGCAGCAAAATCCCTATCCCCTCCAAGCCTGCCGTAAGGAACTTCGTTCCAATTAAATAGTGTTTTATGAATCTATATTAATTTATATCTATATTAATATTGTAAATGCGAAAGTTTGGATGTTTGGATGGATGGACGGATGGATGTTTGTACTCAATCACGCAAAAACTACGGGACGGATTTGGATGAAATTCGGTACACTAATATATGTTGACCTGGAGTAGCACATAGGCTACTGTTTATCTCGAAAATATTAGTTGATACCGCGGGATTGGCCAAAAAATAATGCAGCGCGATGCACACTACGGGTAGTAATTAGGAATGGGCCACAATCCGTTTTACATTCGGTTTAACCGAATTTCGGCAGCTTGAGGGGAACTGCGACATTCGGGCTAAATTCGGTTTAAATGCCAAACATTCGGCAATAGAAAAAATACCTAATTTCACTATTTTGACTGAAATCTACATTAATATTATAAAGAGTAAAGATTTGTATTTTTGTATTTTTATATGTATCGAATAAACCCAAACTACTGGACCGATTTGTCAATTTCTTTCACCATTAGAAACATACTAAATTGTCCCCGGATAACATAGGCTATCCCTACCCAAATCAAAACAATATAACCCATGGTATAAAAATTTTGCCGATAAGTAATTATTTCGCGTGCGCTGCGAAAAACATTAACGATATATAAAATAATTTAAGTAAATTCGTAACAAATCACGACGTGTCACTTTCGAGAAATCGCGCCAAAATTGACCCGAAGTTCAGCCGAAATTCCGCCTAATTTTTTATTTCACCGAATGTTCGGCCGAAGTTCGAATTCAGTTCAAACCACATTCGGTCCATCTCTAGTAGTAATCTATATAATTAGATATCTGCGCAATCCCTTTCATAATATGTTCTATACTGTTAATCGTCGGCACCTGGTGAAACTGCATTTTAATTTTAATAACTAAACACTTGTTCTAGTTTCACTATACCTATATATTTTTAAATTTTTTATAAGTGTACCGATTTCGGGTATTAACTATTTACTGCGTATTAACTGATTGCAGAGGCTACAAGTCCCAGTGATGCGTTAATACGCGAAACCGGTAGACTTTTAAAAATTTGATAAAAATTTACGTATAGTGAAACAATGGTTTTATATTTAAAATTAAAAAAAAACTATCATAATATTCTTTGTGTTCAATAATCTAACAATCTGCGTATCTGCGTACGAGTAGAGTTCTGCGACATCCCGCTCGGATCTTAGTGCCGCTGCGCAGCCTTACCCATTCCTATCCCGATAGCGTCGATGCTCGTTACTGTCGTGTTCTGGTTTAGAGGGTCAGGTAGCCGGTAGACTTATGCAAATTGCATTGCCATCCTGCAGCACACATAGCAACACAGCAATTTTTCTTCTTCTTTCAAGAGAAAAGTGTCTGTCGATAGTTCTTTTTTCATTAATAGACCCATCTGCTTCTTTGCTGTCTTATGATATAAAAAACTATCCAGGTCAAATTTAAATCTTTTAGTCCTTGATTCTTGATCATTAATAATAAGAGTTTAAAAGCAATATAGGAAAGATATCCAAATCAGTCCCTTTTTCATACTGACTAAAAACAGTCCTCGTTAGTAGCTGGAACTGCAAATGTAACATGAGTTTTGAGTGAGCTAAATGCTCAGCCAGAGTTTAGATTAAGGTTTTAGTTTAGAGTCTAAGCTTAGGGTATCATCTGATTGTAATCACAAAACACTAGTACTGGTTTCACTATATCTATATACCAGACTTGAACCAGGGACATCAGGGATCAGGACTTAGGGACTGATTTTTATTAAAAAATATTTTATATTTGACTCCTATGCCAAAGTTTAGTCGTGGAACCGAAACAGACAGATAGAAAGGATGGATAGGGTTTAACAAATAAAAACGATGCGAAATTCTGCATGTTGTAATATGTTTAATGTAATAGAGTATGCGAAATCAAATAAATGGTGCCTAGTTACTCACATTGTAATATAATTAGGTATGAAAACGGTATGCTTTCCAAATAAAATTAAATAAAAAAATAAAATAGAAAATCAAGCATTTTTTTACATAATTTACTTTAAGTAATTATTTTTTTACAAAATTGAAATTTACTTAAAAGGTTCTTGACGTACATAGGTCTCAAGTGTAACTCAACCCTTTAACATTTCCTCAGGTGGTCTAAAAATGAATATGTTACTAATGAAAAATAACCACGACATTGAACCGCCATGTAATTGAATTATGTTTTTGTTTAACACGTACCTGCGTCATACAATCAATTCACTACGCTGTGTTAGTTCACCTTTATATACTTTGATAAGATTTTTGCACGTTTTTACCGTAAAAACTGTAATAATAGTTATTTTTACATAAATATCCGTTGTGTAAACATCATGATAGAAAGTAAACAAATGCAAATTACGTTCATATAGGAGGAATACATCTTGAGTATCTATAGCCAATGGTTATCTCTGTACATTAAGAACCGTCTGCTTATTTGATATTCAATGAAGCGAAATAAGAGAAATTAAAAATTCAGGCAATATGATAAATGTACCATTTAAAATACTAGCTGCATCCGCGATTTTTTTTCGTCCGCGTAGAAAATTTTCTAAAATAAAAGCCCGGGGTTTTAACCACATAGTTCTCGTTCCCGTGGGATTTCTGGGATAAAAACTATACTATGTCCTTTCGCGGGTTTCAAACTATCTTTGTACTAAATTTCGTCCAAATCAGTTCAGTGGTTTAGATGTGAGGAAGAGACAGACAGACAGAGTTACTCGCATTAATAATATTAATATGGATATGATTAATCTGCGGTTATTTTCGACGTTTTCACACTTACATATTATGTACTACCTGCAGTGTCCAGTCCGCTGCATTATAAGTGTTTGGTAAATCACGCACGGGATCACCTAATTTTTACAGGATATCATTACATAGTATAAAACAAAGTCGCTTTCTCTGTCTGTCCCTATGTCCTTATGTCCCTATGTATGCTTAAATCTTTAAAACTATGCAACGGATTTTGATGCAGTTTTTCTTAATAGATGGATTGATTCTTGAGGAAGGTTTTAGTGTATATTCCTTTCCGATATTCCCACGGGAACAAAAGCTGCGCGGGTGAAACCGCGGGCAGGTGCTAGTTTATTATAAATGCGAAAGGTTGGATGTTTGGATGGATAGATGTTTAAGTGGATGAATGTTTGGGCGAAAGAATGGATGTTTGTTACTCAATCGCGCAAAAACAACTGAACGGATTTTACTAAATTTGGCACACAGGTAGATGATGACCTGGAATAGCACACAGGCTACTTTTTATTTGGGATAAATGTGTTGTTCCCGCGGGATTCACCAAAAACTATTAGCAGCAGCTAGTATAAAATGAATAAATTAATAAACCTAGTAATTTTGTTGCATTCATTTAGAAGAAACATTTGATTTTAAAACAGTGATAGAAGAAGCGCTTGTTTAGAACTACTAAATAGAATTATTATTAATAAAGCTACTAAGGATTTGGCTTTTTAAATTGGATAAATCAAAATTTATCTCATTTGAAATGATAAAATCTTGTGTGATACGCACAAAAACAACTGATTATTATAAAAATTAAAATTTAACAGCTTATGTTGTTCTAACAATAAAGACGAACTTAATACCACCTTTCAGGCTTAAATCCATCAAGCCGTTTAGACTACAGAGCCTGCAAAACGTGCAAACATACATACATAAATACATACACTCGAAAAACATTGATTGCTTTTGAAAAAGGACTTATGTGTATTATTCAACGATACTGTTACATTAAATAGATAAAAAAATGCTCTAATACATTAAATAAACACCCAAACCGCCCTTGACCGCCTTCGATTCCCGACAGGGACAAACATTTGTGTGATGAGCATAGATGTTTGTATTTCTGGGTTTCGGTGTTTAATAAAATATATAACAGTACCTATTTACATTTTTTTTTGGTTATTAGTATTGTTGACTGAAATCCATATACAAACAAATAATTTGCTTACTTTGGGGTTAAATCAATACGTGAAATTTGTCCACACATTTTTGTTTATTTATTTAAAAATCTAGATACGAAAATATCTATGCCCATCGCAGGAAATTGTGCCACTGTTGAGAACTGAACCCGAGTACTATTGATTGCAAAAGGTTGCTAGCCGCTACAGTCTAGATCAATGGGGCGCGTAATAAGTATATGAATGTTCAAAATTGAATCTATGTTCCATATTATTAATGAGGTATAATTGGTAGTCTGTGTGGTCTCTCGACGTCATCCAGTCACCTGACTGAACTTTATTTAATGCCCTCGTGAATACGGCATTGGTGATCGCTAAAAATAATTTGTATCCAATATAAACATGTACCTAATGACGCTATTCCTGTCACAATAACGTCAGTGCTTGTCATTGCTGTGTTCCGGTTTGAAGGGTAAGGTAGCCAGTAGACTTATGTGGCATTTCCATCCTGGCACAAGGCTAGCAACGCACCATTTACATCTTTGGTGTCTTTGTGTTATAGCACTCACCCCGTGCTTGGGAATCTGGAAAAACCTTAAAAACAGCAAAGAAAAATATCGACACGCGGGATTTGAACCTGCGACCATTTCCCTAAAGCCGGGACGCTCTTCCGCTGAGCTAGTGTCGACAGGCTCGAGGCGGCGAAATTCTTCTTTGCTATATGATCGATTACGTCGATTGTACTGATCGCTAGCTATACATACGTATAACTAGTTAAATGAGTTCATCGTTACAGATGAAATTCACATTTATAATTTTGATCAGTACTTTCGTATTTCTAATTATTTTTGTGTTATAGCACTCACCCCGTGCTTGGGAATCTGGAAAAACCTTAAAAACAGCAAAGAAAAATATCGACACGCGGGATTTGAACCTGCGACCATTTCCCTAAAGCCGGGACGCTCTTCCGCTGAGCTAGTGTCGACAGGCTCGAGGCGGCAAAATTCTTCTTTGCTATATGATCGATTACGTCGATTGTACTGATCGCTAGCTATACATACGTATAACTAGTTAAATGAGTTCATCGTTACAGATGAAATTCACATTTATAATTTTGATCAGTACTTTCGTATTTCTAATTATTTTTGTGTTATAGCACTCACCCCGTGCTTGGGAATCTGGAAAAACCTTAAAATTTCATCTGTAACGATGAACTCATTTAACTAGTTATACGTATGTATAGCTAGCGATCAGTACAATCGACGTAATCGATCATATAGCAAAGAAGAATTTCGCCGCCTCGAGCCTGTCGACACTAGCTCAGCGGAAGAGCGTCCCGGCTTTAGGGAAATGGTCGCAGGTTCAAATCCCGCGTGTCGATATTTTTCTTTGCTGTTTTTAAGGTTTTTCCAGATTCCCAAGCACGGGGTGAGTGCTATAACACAAAAATAATTAGAAATACGAAAGTACTGATCAAAAATTATAAATGTGAATTTCATCTGTAACGATGAACTCATTTAACTAGTTATACGTATGTATAGCTAGCGATCAGTACAATCGACGTAATCGATCATATAGCAAAGAAGAATTTTGCCGCCTCGAGCCTGTCGACACTAGCTCAGCGGAAGAGCGTCCCGGCTTTAGGGAAATGGTCGCAGGTTCAAATCCCGCGTGTCGATATTTTTCTTTGCTGTTTTTAAGGTTTTTCCATCTTTGGTGTCTATAGGCAATGATTTCTTATTCCATCAGGAGGCCACCTGCTTGTTTATAAAACAAAATCGCTTTCTCTGCCTGTCCCTATATCCCTATGTCCCTATGTATGCTTAAATCTTTAAAACTACGCAACGGATTTTGATGCGGTTTTTTTTAATAGATAGAATGATTCTTGAGGAAGGTTTTAGTATACAAACCTTTCCGATATTCCCACGGGAACATAAGCTACTCGGGTGAAACCGCGGGCAGGTCGCTAGTATGGTATAAAAAAAACATCAAAGAAACGGGGGGGGTGCTGAATCATGCAATACGATACTTCACGTCTAGCCATATGCTTGTGCTTTATATAACGCAAGTTCGGACACACATGAAGTATTGTTTGTACCTTTGGACCGAGCACCCCAGTATTAAACCCTCCAATTTAATAAAATCCGACGTAGAGCGATACGGCTTGTCGATAATCCCACTTTTACCAACAGTCATGAACCATTTAGTCTCCAGAGAGACACTGGATCTCTATATGTGTTCTACCGTCTGTATAACGGGGAGTATTTTGATGGGTTATTTAATTTAGTATGGGCATCCACGTTCCGCCATCGCACTACACGCCGCGGTGTGAGATTCCACCCACAACCATATCGACGATTGGTCATCGATAACAGTTCAATTTGCTCGTACCTTCTTTATTCCAACAGTCAAACCTTGGACCAGCTTACTTCACACAGTTTTTTCGAGTAGCTTTGATACTGGAATATTTAAGAGGAGAGGCAATTATATTCTTAAAAGCCGGTTTCACATTGGAAACTCATTTGCTTGCAAATGTCCATGGGTAGTGGTGACCGCTTTCCATCAGGTGGCCTATTTGCTCGTATGCCTGCAGATACTGTAAAAAAGCACACATTTTTCCAATCTATACCTCCATACTATTGATATTATAAACTAGCTGTTGCCCGCGACTTAGTCCGCGCGGGCTTGGTTTACTCCGCACAGCTCCTCCCCCGTAGGTGATAGCGTGATAATATGTAGCCTGTATGTTGACCCGACCTGTTTGTAATATTCATGCAAAATTTGAAGTAAATCCATGCAGTACTTTTTGAGTTTACCCTGGACATACATACAGACAAGCAGATAAAAATTCTAAAAACTATATTTTTGGCTTCGGTATCGATTTTAGATCACGCCCCAAGTATTTTTTTTTTTAATATTTTATGTACAGTTATGACTTTTTTACGATTTTATTATATGTTTATATAGAATAAATGCTTAAGTCTCCGCTAAACCGCGAATCATATTTTGATGAAATTTGGCACCGAGATAATTGAATCTCGGAAATCCAACATTTTAAAACCAACTTGTGAATTGCCTAAATAGAGGATGTAAGTTTGTATAAAAATCTATGATAACATGTTCATCTACTCGCGGGTACAAGCTGCGCGGGTCAGCTAGTCTAAACTAATGTTTATAAAGACGAAATATTTTATTTTTTGTTTGTTTGTTACGATTTAGCTCAAAATCTACTCGACCGAGTTTAAAAATTCTTACACCTATAAAAACATTTTTTTACCCAACTAATCAAAGAGAATTATTTGTTGTCCGTTTGTCCGTTTGTCTGTTTATCTGTATATATGTCCAGGGTAAACTCAAAAAGTACTACATGGATTTACTCCAAATTTTGCATGAATATTACTAACAGGTCGAGTCAACATATAGGCTACATATTATCACGCTATCATCACCTACGGGGGAGGTGCTGTGCGAAGTAAACGAAGTCCGCGCGGACGATGTCGCTGGCAACAGCTAGTTATAAATATAAATATATATATATATATATATATATATATATATATATATATATATTTAATAAGGTACAGTAGAAGTGTTAAATTTAAATGATTTTGGGTATGCGAACAAAGTCTCTAGTAACTGCTAGTCTTTTTTAATGATGAAAGTTGTCGCACAGGCCGAATATAATAAACTGAACAGCTACATGCGAAAGTAATAACGATTGCTTATTAAAATGTGCTCAAAAACATTTTGCTGTATTTACTATATTTTACGACAGTAATTATTGTCGTCTATTAAAAGAGTGTTATTACTAGATTCTAATTATCTGTTTCTTATTTTTTTATCGCCTCTGTGGTCTAGTGGTCCGGTTTCGGTGTTGACCACATAAGGTTCTGGGTTCGATTCCTAGGTCGTGCAATTCAAATGTGTTTTTTCAGTTTTCTGATCAAAACAATAATAAATTTACCGGCTAACTTACCCGCCAATCTGGAACATGACAGTGGCAAACGCTGATGCTATTGCGGCTGGAATAGGTAAGGCGGTGGTACCAGACTCGGGCGAATCAATGCAAAACTCTACCACCTAGCGTTGCAATGGTAGTGGCTCGCATAGCCTAATTGTCCACTTTTTAGGAACTGTTACGCGGCCGACCCTGTCTGTCTTTTTTAAAAAAACAACCGGTTACACTGAGTACCTTTATTGTACAATTACACGGCTTTAATTGGACTTCCCAAATATTAATCGCGTAAAGTACCGATCGCGGCGGCTTCAGAAACTAACTGACTTACTGATGGTATAAAATAATTAATTAAAATTATCAATGTAAGAAAAATGCTAAATGCATGGAAAAATACAGTCTACATAGAGGGATTGCTGATTAAGACCTAACTACCTTGTAATAAGGGTTGTAACAGAACGAAATAATTTTAGCTGCTTAAAAATTCTATAAAAACAAGGGTCTTGATGCCCGTATCTCTATAGATGTAGGCAGAGGTACAAGTAAGTGTAGTAGCGATTCGCCGAAGATACTTAGACCCATAACGTGATAGGTGCCTATCAACAAGCCTATCGCCAACGAGGTACCTATCTAATCCCGGGCAACATATATTTTTTTTAAAAAACTGAAAAAATAGATTTTTGAATTGCCCGACCCGAGAATCAAACCCAGCACCTTATGCTGTCAACACTGACACACGACCACAAGACCCTAGAGGCGACATTCTATGTGACTACACTTATATATTCTAATGATTATTCGTATTCAAAAATCACGTAGCTGTGCAGAAAACCACAGACGTCAAGACACAGACGGACGACAAACTCGGAAATATTTCAATGTTAATTCTATTTAAACTTAACGGTAATTTGAAAAACAATGACATAGTTTATTTACAGCACTGTTAGCAGAAAAAGTCGATTCGTATTTTTAATATGAAGCAACTTTTTCTGCTGATTGGTCAAATTTTGACTATCGCTATTAGATTAAACAATAAAATTTCTTCTAAAATTGAAAACAGTTTAACCATAAACATAATAGTTTACATGTGCGTATGTTATGATATGAATATTTCAAATAGATGTACGAGTATGTAGCGTCTATAATGTTTATGCATTTTATTTAAAAGCTTTTATTTATTATTTTTATTTATTTATTTTATTTTATTTAGATTTTTGCACTCCTCCGTGTTCTTAAAACTTCGTATAAACTTTAACATTTCATACTCATCCGCTCGCGAAGCTGTCGTAAAAGGGGTACAAAGTTTTTTCTTCACGTATTAATATATAGATATACATAATATCACGAATGTGTAATTGACAATTTAAGCTTTCTGCTCTAGACATGAAATTTAATTGTTATTAGCAGAACTAATATCTATTTCTAACTTTCAGAGCATAACCTTTGTTAATACATACATATCTTCAGGCCAGATCCCTTACGAGGTAGACAGAGAGAACCGAGTGTCATACATTATGATCTTTGCAGGCTTTCTCGCCTCCCCCATATCCATGACTCGAAGACTATCTTAACACCACCTTCGGACAGTACTCGATCAATTTTAATCAATTTTAATTGAAATTTTTTAGAATATATAGAAAAAATTTTAGAATATTAATATAGGTAAAAAACCTATATTAATATTCTAAAAATTTTGTCAAACTGGAAAAATAACGTATAAGGAATTCAAAAAGTAGTTTACGCAACTAAACAAGCTTTACACTTGACTTGCTTATCCTGTAATTGCAAACATTTCAAAAACTAGAAAAAAACGAGGCCTACGTCAAACGACGTGTTTATTACCACGCACAAGTTTTCAAATGACGCAAAATTTATCTCAGAAAAAATAACGAGTTTTGTTTTCGATTGTACTTACTATTGCAATAGAATTTCCGCAATACTTCAGTAGTTCAAGGTTAAAGATAAGAAAATATCACTAGTCGTTTTAATGTAGTTCCTGAAGCCAGCTTAAACCATAACCATACCATAAATAGATATTGGCATATTGGAACGAAATTCCTTATCTCGCGTTTAGTGGATAGGAAAATGTGTCCGACCGACACTTTTGCTATAGCATAACGCTATGCAATAGTGCTGATGTATATTACAAAGAGACAGATAGATGAAAGAGAGAGAAAGAAGATAAATCAAGTGTTTCGCAAGTCGTACGTGTCACAATATAATTTTATCACCATTTCTTCATTGCTCTTGTTAGTTAACCATCCATACTAATATTATAAGTGGTAAAGTATGTCTGTCTGTTGCGCTTTCACGGCTAAACGCCAGACCCATTATATTTTTAGCAAAGAAATAGTTGTAGTTCCTGGGTTAAACATAGACTATTATTTTCAAAAATCAAACCCTGCTTTGCTGAAGTGGGGGATAAAAGTGTGTATAAATAATCTATCACTGGACAAATTACACGAATTGATGTAACCCCAAAGTAAACAATTTATATGCTTGTATTATAGGTATTAGTCAACGATAAAAACACATAGAAATACATATTATATAAATACTGTAACGTACATAACACCCCAAGCCCAGAAACACAAACATCTATCTATTCTCATCACACATACATATGTTTGTCCCTGTAATGAATCAAACCCGGGTCCCATCGATTCACAGTTTTTTTTCCACAGAGCATGTGCTGCATACTGCTATGTTTTTGCAGCAGCTTTAAATCAATAAAGAGAATTACAGTTATTATTTAATTCATATAATAGCCATGTTTTTTTCCTTCTTTTTTCTTTTCTGAGTTTCGAATCCCCATGCTCACATGCATTTAATTTTAATTTAAATTAAATACATGCTAGCTAGACAATCGATTATAGTTAGGCGCGCTAACCACTCAATCATGTTCAGCAAATAACTGTACGAAAGATTATACTGTTGAAGCGTCAATCTTTTCGTAGGCAAAGCCGTCGCGGGTCAGCTAGTAAAAGATTTTTTTCTACCCGGTATCTTCTCAAATCCTCCAATTAATATGTATTATGTATATTTATTATATTTAAGGTCGACAAACATACAACTGTTATGATGTCCTTAAAGATATAAGAGCGTCTCTACCACCGTGACCTCTACCGTCTTTATTTTACTTAACGTTTGACAAACAATAGTTGTAATGTCTTAAATATATAAGAGCTTGTGTCTACCTCCGCGGTCTAAGTGAAATAAAGATGGTGGAACCTGTATTTCACTTAACGTTTGAAGAAAGATTGTTGTGTAGTCCTGAACTCTAACTATAACAGAAGACTCCAGACCTCTATGTCTATGTTTATAAAAACTTAAACTCTGCAACTAAATTTTTGTCCTGAACTCTAACTATAACAGAAGACTCCAGACCTCTATGTCTATGTTTATAAAAACTTAAACTCTGCAACTAAATTTTTACACGATGAAACGTCATTACATGATTATTCACACAATTATATGATATACATAATACTGATATATGACTATTTGGGTGTACGGAGCTAAGTGAGCATAATGAATAGGCGTGTATATATATATATATATATATATATATATATATATATATATATATATATATATATATATTAGTAATGGGCCGAATGTGGTTTGAACCGAATTCGAACTTCGGCCGAACATTCGGTGAAAATAAGAAATTCGGCCGAACTTCGGTTTAATTTTGGGGAGCTTTCTTAAAAGCCATATGTCGTGACTTTTTTACGAATTTGCTTAAAATTTAATTATTTTATACTAGCTATTTACCTATTTTACTATTTACTACTAGCTGTTATATTGTCCGCGGCTTCGCTCGCGTAAAGTAAGAGAAAAAAGTAACCTATGTCACTCTCCATCCCTTCAACTATCTCCACTTAAAAAATCACGTCAATTCGTCGCTCCGTTTTGCCGTGAAAGACGGACAAACAAACAAATACACTTTCCCATTTATAATTTTAGTATGGACTAGCTGTTGCTCGCGACTTCGTCCGCGCGGACTTTATTTACTCCGCTTCTACTGGTCGTAGCAAGATGTTATATAACCTATAACCTTCCTCGATAAACAGGCTATCCAACGCACAAAGAATTATTCAAATCGGTTCAGCAGTTTTCGAAATTACCGCGTACAACCAAACAAACAAACAAACTACAATTTTATAATATTAGTATAGATATATAGGATATCGTTAATGGGTTTCGCAACGCACGTGAATTAATGACGTAAAAGCAAAATTTTGATACATTGAGTTATATTGTTCCAATTTAGGCATGGATTTTTATTTTTAACTTTCTGCTATGTAGGTATATAGATAAGGAAGTTACTGATTTTGCCCCGATTTTTGAAAATCGAGTTTTCACCAGATCTCCACGTTTTGAGGTCCTAGAAATCTTTTCCGACTATTTTCACTATGAGGTCAGCATGTCTGTATATATGTGTATGTGTATATGTAAACATTTTTTTTATGTCATAAGATAGCAAACAAGCAGATGGGTCTCCTGATGGAAAGAGTCAACCATCGCCTATAGACATCAAAGATGTTAATGGTGCGTTGCTATCTTGTGGCGAATTTACCGGCTACCTTACCCTCCAAACCGGAACACGATAGCGACAAGCACTGACGCTATTGCGGTAGGAATAGGTAAGGCGGTGGTACCAGACCCGGGCGAGACAATGCAGAAATCTACCACCTAGTAGCCACGATGGTAGTGACTCGATAGCCAATCGGTCGCCTTTTACGACCTGCCTGGCAGAACGGCAGTTGGCCTATTCTACAAAGGAGGCCGGGACCAACACGGCGAAGCACATCATCTCATAACTTTGTACATAAATAACATACATAAATAAATAACTTTGTATAATCTAAGTACATAATTGTATAGATTAGGTACAGAATCTAATCAGCTCTATTCCTACAAAAACTGCGTTCAATGCATTAATTGCATCAAAATCGGTTTTTCCACTCAAGAGCTATCGTTGACGAAAAACTTTAGAAAAGTGTTTTTTGATATAACTTAGTAATTTCTCTAACTAATTTTTTTTGACCTTCCACAATAGTTTAGTGCTTAAAAAACTACGTCAAATTTAATTTCAAATCGAGTTTTCAAAAGTTACAACTTTTTTAATATTAATATTTTGTTGTTTACAGAAAACTTCTTAATATTTTTAAAATAACTTTCCGGCTAATACACGGCTTGATTTAAAAATCTTTGTCAAATATCGTAAATGTAGTTTCAAGAATCAAAATCGAATCAAGTTTTCAAAAGTTATAACTTTTGAATAATAAAATTTTGCTGTTTACAGAAAACTTACTTAATATTTTTAAAATAACTCTTAGGCTTATACACCGATTCACTTAAAAAATCTAATCAACTTTTCTCTTTAAAAAGCGTTAAATACCGTCAATTGTGTCAAAATCAGTTTATTAGGATTTATTATAACGAAAATTTTGAAAACAAATTTTGATATTACTTCGACATATTTTAGCCTATAGACTATGTAGCTCAAAAACATTTTAGGGCTCAAAAATTTCGTTGAATGCCATTTGAAGGATGAAAATCGATAAATGTTTTCAAAATATACAGCTTTTTAAAAATTAAATTGCTGTCATTTTCAGAAGTCAGAAGTCAAAAGTCAGAATTTTGAAAAAAAAAATGCTTAGGTATAGTTTTTATTCCTTTGAGCCTAAAATACCTCAATTTAGCGGGAAGTTTCATGGATAGCCTGCAGGGTCAACTGATTCAGCTATTTTTTTACCTTTTTTTCGTCATTTTTTAACCTACTGATTTTGGAGCAAATAAAACCATTTAAAGGTAAAAATTACGTTGAATGCAATTAAAAAGATCTAAATCATCATGTTTTAAAATATATGCATCTTCATCTATATCAAACTTTAGATTTTTAACTTCCCGCTACGTATGGAACATTTTCTGACTATTTTCGCGATGACGTCAGTATGTATGTATGTATGTATGTATGTATGTGTGTGTGCGAGAGAGAGTGTATGGTTGTATGTATGTGTGTATGTAAACATTTCATAACTTTTGAACGGCTTGACCGATCGAAACGCGGTTAATGGCATTGAATTAGATTCTGCTCAACTTAGACTTCCAAAAATTTTATCCAATTCGGACTAGAATATTTTGAGAAATTTTGAAAAAATCGCAAAAAAATTGACGAAACATATTTTTATAATATAACTTCCAGATTAATGCATCGATTGAGTATAAAATTTTAGCAGCTCTTTTTCTTAAAAAACTGCATCTAATTCATAAATTGTATCATGATCGGTCAATCCGCTCGGAAGTTATCGTTGACAAAAAAATTTGGAAGTGTTTTTTCGACATAAATTCGAAATTTTTTCAAATAGTTTCAAAAATCAAAATTAAATCAAGTTTTCAAAAATTACGGTTTTTCAAATATTAATATTTTGTTGTTTACAGCAAACTTAGCATTTTTAAAATGACTTTCAGACTAATATACCGATTGACTAATCAGCTTTTCTTTCTATAAATTGCGTCAAATAAGCAAATTGCATCAAAATCGGTCGATTTATTTGGGATTTAGTAATATCGAAAATTCGAAAAAAAAAATTTTTTGATATTGCTTCGACATTTCTGAGTCTGTAGATTACGTAGCTATAAAAACATTTTAGAGGTCAAAAATTGCGTTGAATGCCATTCGAAAGACTAAAATCAATAATTGTTTTTAAAATATATAGCATTTCAAAAATTTTGAAATTACTGTCATTTACAACGACTTCTATATACTAACGAATATTTGTAACAAATTTAAGATTTTCGAACTCTGAAAAAATGTGTGATATGCTAAGATATAGATAAAAATCTAGCGGTAAGTTTCAGGGATGACCTGCCGGGTCAACCGTTTTACATATTTTTTGAACTCTTCGAACTCAAAAATCTATGCTGAAGTTTTTCATTTTTGTTTTTATGTTTTTTATTTAGCAGGATGTTTCAGGGATGGCCTTGGGGGATCAACCGTTTTACGGATTATTTTCGAAAGTAATAGTGAAAGATTTTTTCAAATCGGTTTAGTAGTTTTTGAGTTCTGATGATGCAATATATAAAAATATAGAATACAAATCTTTCCTCTTTATAACATTAGCGTAGATTTCAATCAAAATAGTGCAAGATACTTTTTTCTAGTGCCGAATGTTCGGCATTTAAACCGAATTTCGGCCGAATGTCGAAGTTCGGTTCATGCTGCCGAAATTCGGTTAAACCGAATGTAAAACGAATTTCGGCCCATCCCTAATATATATATATATATATATATATATATATATATATATATATATATATATATATATATATATATATATATATATATATGTGTGTGTGTGTGTGTGTGTGTGTGTGTCAGCGGCGTGCACATGATTATGACACATTTTATTCATTTACTTATTATTAATTAAAATCATCTAAAACGTACGAACGTTTTATTAAAATATCTGTGAATGGCAAGTAAAGCACTGCTTTTCTGCCTACAAGGAGCGCACGCGCCTGGTGTGTGTGTGTATAATAATGTGTGTTTATTCGTGAAAGTAAGCTATATAATGACTCGCTTATATAGTTATATAATAGGCGAGTATTTCACATACAAACAATACGTTATATCATCATAATATATGACATTCATATATGTATGTAATATATTATGATGATAAAACGTATTGTTTGTATGTCAATATCTTACATCAATATTCTTTATTTATTAAAATTATATGTGTTGGTAATACAAATATTAGCCCGATTAGTGACAAACTAGTTGGCTCTTTATTTAATATATTTGTAATTGGTTATATAATAACCAATAACAAACACACGGTATGTGAATCGTACAATAGTAGGTACGAGTGGTTTGAATTGAATTAATATCATTATGACGCTAGATTATTATTATTATTACGTAGCAAACGAGAAGGTGGTTATTCTGATGGAAACAGATGGAAATAATTTTTTGATCTTCTACATTATTTTAGTACTAAAAACTACGTCAAATGCCGTTTCAAAAAATAAAATCGATTAAAATTTTCAAAAGTAACAGCTTTTCAAATATTAAAATTACGCTGTTTACAGGAAACTTACTTCGTATTTTTAAAGTATTTTTCAGACTAATATATCGATTTATTTTAAAATCTAATCAGCTCTTTTACTTAAAAGCCTGCGTCAAATACCGTAAATCGGATTAAAACAACAGATGACCATCGTCTATAGAAACTAAGGATGGTGCGTTGCTAACCGTGTGGCAGAGTTAGAAAGTCACAGGCCCAAGTTTACCGGCTACCTTACTCTTCAAACCGAAAACGCGAAGGCGCTTTTACAACAGGAATAGGTAAGGCCTTTGTATTTGCTCCGTGGGAAAGGCGACCGAACTTAGACTAAACGTTACAGAACTCTCTACCACCTATTTATTTAGTACTCACGATGTTATTGGTAAGTATTAGCCTTCTTTACTAGCTTTTTACGAGATACCTAGCAGTAAGGCAGTTTATCTATTCTTCCGGCCAAGTGCTTGTCGGGCCACGCGCAATATAGGGTTCCATAATTGCCCGTCACAATAATGCGGACTAAGCGAAGGGCTTTTTTATTTCATACTATGGAATTTTAACCTATTTATTGTCAATGACGGATATATCCATACTACAGGTTCACCGCCTGTTAAAACTTTTCTAAGTAAGTATGTTCACGCTCATCTCCCGAAGGGGTAGGCAGAGGTACAAGAAGTGCACCCACGATTAGCCGAAGATACTTGGTCCCACAAATGTGATAGGTGACAAGCCTATCGCCAACCGGACACTTTCCAATCCCGGGCAACTTTGTGTTTATCAGAAAACTGAAAAAACTCTTTTTTTAAGTGCCCGATCAGGAATCGAACCCGGGACCTCATGTGGTCAACGCCAACGCTGGACCACTAGACCACAGAGGTGACTTTTCCTAGTACATTTTTTAAGTTGAACGACTATTACTCGTAAACTTGTAAAAATAACTTTGCCGTGATAGTTTTTCTTCTGAATTCATTAACTAATTCATTAAATATACTACCGTGCTTTTTTTTCACTTCCAAAACCAATCGCTTAGCCGGCAGAGATTTACTCTGAAAAATCAGCACTTTAAGCTTAATATTTAACAAACGGATTTCCTAATGGAAAAAATATTTTTTTATACCTGCAATATTATTTAATACCTATTCCACGATACACTTTGAGGTAGGCGAAAAAAAATATCCCCACTTTACGTATATAGGAGGTACCCAAAAAATATATTTTTAAAGATTTTATTTATAATATATGTGTATGCAGACCAAACTACAGCTTTCTAGTACGAATAATCTCTGAACCAGGCTGCGGACGGACGGACGGACGGACGGAGGGACGGACGGAAGGGCATGGCGAATCTATAAGGTTCCTATCTGGCTTCGAAACCCTAAAGGGGCTTAGATTAAAACGGGAATTTCCCGTTTTCCTAAAAGTCCCTTACTTTTAAACCGTGTAATAGTTATCAGTGATAGCTTATCTACCGATCACATAAAAATAATCAACATTCAACTACATATCTATATACATATAATAAAATCGTAGGAAAGTCAAAACTGTACATTGAATATTTTTTTAAAGAATACTTGGGGCATCATGATCTGCAATCGATATCGAAGCCAAAAATATATTTTTTAGAATTTTTGTCTGTTTATCTGTATATATGTCCGGGGTAAACACAAAAAGTATTGCAATGATTTACTTCAAATTTTGAATGAATATTACTAACTGGTCGGGTCAACATGTAGGCTACATATTATCACGCTATCGGGGAGGAGTTGTGCGGAGTAAACGAAGTCCGCGCGGACGAAGTCGCAGGCAACAGCTAGTAAACAATGTGATTACGTCCAAAAGTTGGAACGAGTTATCCCGCATTCAAAATAAATTTATTAAAATTATCTTGACGTTACTTGTACATTTTATTTTAAATACACTTTGGACGGCACCCAAACTTCGGTACCGACCTTTTTAAATCTTGTGATGCTTGAACTACATGCTATTCTCGGAATGTGTATAGGTCGCAGTGATTTATGACGCATTATTACTCCAAAATACCCAAAAAGCATGAGCTATTTGATGGTTTTTAAATTTAAAAACAAAATGAATTTAGAGAAATAGAACAGTTTTTTTGTAATATATAAGAAGGGCAACGCACCAAAAAACATCTTTGGTGTCTATGTGTTTATAGTTGTTCATCATATCGCCCGGCGGGGTGATCACGTAACTCGCAATGCGAAATTATCGTGATTGTTTAGTTATTGCAAGACACATAACAGCCTTGTACATTAGTGGTAGTCGTTGCCGCTTGATTAGTTTTGGTGCTGTGACATTGCAAAAAGTGCATCCAGTGACCAGCAAGCAATTGGCGACGTTTTTGAAGATTTTTTCATTACGTTTAAGAGTCACCGCTGATCGCTGGCGAATTGCAAACGTTAGATGATACGCCTACGGGTTTGGTTGGTAATTCCTGCCACAATAGCGGCAGATACTAGTCATTGTCATGTTCACATTTATAGGTTAATATAGTAGATCGCTACCAACTATGCTAACCTATAAATGGGAATGGGTCGACTTATACATGATGCTTACTAAGCCCGCCGCTCGGATAGCAACATATCATATACATCTTTGGTGTCTATAGACTACGGTTGTCTCTTTTATCAGACTGCTTAGAATCAATAAATAATAAATAAATAAATATACATGGGACAAATTACACCTACTGATCTAACCCCGAAGTAAGCAAATTATTTGCTTGTGTTATGGATGTTAGTCAACGATACTAATACATAGAAATACATATACATATAAATACTTTTATATACATAATAAACACCCAAACCCGGAAATACAAACGTTTATGCTCATCACACAAATATTTGTCCCCGTCGGGGATCGAATCCGAGCCCCTCGATTGCGTAATCAGTGTCGCTAACCATTCGACCAACGCGACGAGGCGGTAATAGAGTGTGATATTTGACGAATAATAAGAATCAATCGTCAATATAAATTTTTTATCACTAGAAAAAATTTATCATGGCATACATATGTTTATGTATGTGTAGGTATGTATGTATTCTAATATTAGAATCAGCAAGTTATTAGTTTTTAGGGTTCTGAAGTAAACACTAAACACTGTACTCTTATAGTTTTGTCATGCCCGTCCGCTCTCCGTCCGTTCGACCACAGCCTAGTTCAGAGATTATTCGAATAGAAAGCTGTAATTTGGTTCCAGAACACATATAAGTTACTCCAATAAAGTGGTAATATCTGCTTGTATATCTATCTTTGTAGTATGTTGTCTTAAATAATCGATCGATATAAAAATAATCATTAGTTTGGTAAAGCCTTAGAACTTTTACAATAATGTCGTTCATTTTATGAGCTGTCAAAAAAGAAATAGCCTCCAATCCTCCTACACAATAACTCGCGTACATAAATTATCCTAGATAACAATTATAGCTCTATAATCTACGATTATTATAGACTGGCACACTGATAAGGGCTTTATAACAGGAATATGAAGATATGTCATAATACTGACATAAATTGTATATAAATTGTTGTTAAATGCCAAATTACAAGGTGAGTACATGATAATTATAATTTGTTACATGATTTACTAAGAATTGATGTTTGGAGCAGGTTCGACGACTTGTTCAGGTAATTTGCAGGAAATAAAACAAGTTTAAACTTGGTTTGAAAATCATCTCGGATTGCCAATTATTTTAACCGTCTCGTCTTATTAGCATTCGAGTTTCGGTAGATTTAATCGTTTTGTACCTTGTACCTTCCTATGTTTGTACCTTCGAACGTACTTAAACTAAATAAAATTTCATTCATCAAGTAATTGAAGTTTGATTTTTTAAATACACTACTTTACACTACTAATTATTTTAAACAAACTACATAATTTAACAACAAGTTTGTCGTCTGTCGTCACAACTTGGATCGCATGTTCATATTCATGGCCAAAAGTAATTCATTGTTTCTTGTCTAAATTAATTAGTGCGCGTGAGATAAATTTCTTGCAGATAGGGGAATTATAAGTCAAATTTGTATCGAAATGGCAAAATTTCACATGCTTAATGTCAGTAATTTTTAATTTTCTTTCAGTTAAATAATTTTAAATGACATATTTATAGAACTGTGTGATATGAACTTTTAATCCATCTTTAATAAAAAAAACAGTAGGTATACGCACCACGGGAATAAAATGTGGCATTACGTTCTGCGTTCTTATCACCCTCGTTTTCGACTCGGATGATAGTATCACGCAGGTTGAAATGTCATACTTTCCTCTTTATGTGTGTTATATATTATTCATTTACGTAGTAGTTGAAGTATTCAACATTTATAAATTACAAAAAACTTTACAACAGAATTGTTGTAATTTCTGTGTAACTTTACAACAATCTAATTGCCACGTTGTGTGTAATTTAGAAAAAAATTAAAAAAAAATCATAATGTGTTAATACACACGATATTTCTATTCGCCTTGTATTCCAGACATTTGTATTGCAAAAACTACGAATAGAGTCGTTAAAATCATATAATCACGCAAAACATGATTAACGGACCACAGAGCAGTGTTACTAAATACGGTATTGGCATATAAAATATATGTATATTGGTATAGGGTATGAGAATATCAGTTTGTCGATACGTTATATCTGCTATTATACGCAGTAAACACGTTTTTGAAAGCTTCAGTTAATTACAAGCAGTATTTTGGTTGTTTTATGGACCATAATGTACGGAATTAGCTCGCTGATGTTATTCTGTATGAACACTCTCTGTTTTTCAATAGGGGTTGTGACCTACACGAGAATATATCGACAAATTTGTCCCATTTTACTTTGTTATGTTTTCTGTGGATAACTGCTGTCACTAAATCGCATAAAAAACCTCATGTGTAAATATGTTCACAAAGAAATTGACAAAGCTGACGATGATCAAGAATCATATCAGGACACGAACCTTTCTCTCCAAAAATAGTAACATTTATCGGATCTTTGACGGCTTATCATAATCCATCACGAAGTCAACATGCAGGCATATCTATCAGCCATAAAATACAAAGGTTTTTCTCCATACGTCGCGACTTGATGCAAACAATCTAAGCAAACAATCATATCTTATTATTAAATACATTATTGTACTATATTCTATACTTTCCATCGTCGGCACTTGGTGAAATTCCATTGTTATTAGACACTTTTACTATAGCACTTGTACATAAATTTCACTTTCACACATATTTTTTAATATATTACTCGACCGGTTTCACTTTTTAAAGCATCTTCAGTATGTAATATACACATACATACTGAATATGCTTTAAAAAGTGAAACCCGACCGAGTAATGTGTTAAAAAATGTGTGTAAAAGTGAAATTTATGTACAAGTGTTATATCCGTTTTATCCTTAGGTGGTAATTTACGCCGTGTTGGTCCCGGCCTCCTTTGTAGAATAGGCCAACTGCCGTTCTGCCAGGCAGGTCGTAAAAGGCGACCGATTGGCTATCGAGTCACTACCATCGTGGCTACTAGGTGGTAGAGTTCCGCATTGTCTCGCCCGGGTCTGGTACCACCGCCTTACCTATTCCTGCCACAATAGCGTCAGTGCTTGTCGCTGTCGTGTTCCGGTTTGGAGAGTAAGGTAGCCGGTAAACTTATGCATGTGGCATTAGATCTCGCCACAAGATAGCAACGCACCATTAACATCTTTGGTGTCTATAGGCGATGGTTGACTCTTTCCATCAGGAGACCCATCTGCTTGTTTGCTATCTTATGATATAAAAAAAAAAAAAAAATATCATAGTAAAAGTGTCTAATAACTTTATTGTACGTAGAAAAAAATACAATTAGGGGAAAATAAACGTAACATAAGTACAATGGACGAGCTTATCTATACTTCAAGAGATTTCTTCCAGCCAACATGTTAAAGGAGATAAAAAAAATCAAATGAGTATACTTATATACTAAATATTAAATTAAATTCTGTGTTAACGATGTGTGAAACACTTATTGGAATTCAATTTTATTGTGAAACTACTTTAACAATTATGTAAATGCTAAAAATTGTTTTCTGTTGTTGGACCTTTCAATAAATAAATTATAGATGTTATGGTTACATAAATCTTAATGTATATTAAAAATATTTAAAAAAATACAAATTATAAAAGGAAAAATTACGATTCAGCTAGTAAGTGTTCTTTGACTACGAATAAAATTAATTATCCTTAGGAGGTTCCAAGAAGGTTTGACAGGAGATTAAAAACTCCTTAATGACATGTTATCGGCGCATTAAAAAAAGTGTTATTTCAGTTTTCTGATAAACACAAAGTTGCCCGGGATTGGACAAGTGCCCGGTTGGCGATAGGCTTGCCACCTATCACATTTGTGGGACCAAGTATCTTCGGCTTATCGTGGGTGCACTTGTTGTACCTCTGCCTACCCTTCGGGAATATGGGCGTGAAGATACTTTTTTTAATGACATGTTTTTAAATACTAGTTATTGTCCAGTAGACAAGCTTTGATCTTAATAATAGACAATCAGATGGCTCTCCTGATAGGAAGGGATAACCATCACCTATAGACTCCATAGATGTTAATTGTGCGTTGCTATCCACGTGGCGGGGTGTCAATGCCAAGTGCATAAGTTTACCGGCTGTGTTACTTTCTAAACTGGAACAAGACAAAGACAAGCATTGACGCAGTTACGGCAGGAATATTTAAGGTGGTAGTACCAGACTTGGGCAAAACATTGCAGAACTCTGCCACCTAGTCGCCACAACGGTAGCCAATCGTTTGCCTCTTACAAACTGACTGACAGAATAACAGATGGTCTATTCTACAAAGAGGCCTGGAACCGGATTCCGGGCTCGTTTGAAGAATAGCAGGCAAGTCGTAAAAGGCGACCGATTGGCTGTACGTGTCACTACCATCGTGACTACGTGATGGTAGAGTTCTGCATTGTCTCGCGCGGGTCTGGTACCACCGCCTTACCTATTCCTGCCGCAATAGCATCAGTGCTTGTCACTGTCATGTTCCGGTTTGGAAGGTAAGGTAGCCGGTAAAATTATGCATGTAGCATTAGATCTCGCCATAAGATAGCAACACACTGTCAACATCTTTGGTTACTATAGGCGATGGTTCATGGTTGATTCTTTCCATCAGGAGACCCATCTGCTTGTTTGCTATCTTATGACGTAAAGAAAACCAACACGCAAAAAATATGTGTATAAATATAATCTGTACATTAACATTATATTTTTATCTACTAATTAATACAAGTAAGTAAGTATCTTCACGTCCTTATCCCCGAAGGGGTAGGCAGAGGTACAACAAGTGCACCCACGATTAGCCGAAGATACTTGGTCCCATAAATGAAAAAAGTGGCAAGCCTATCGCCAACCGGGCACTTTAAAATCCCGGGAAACTTTGTGTTCATCAGAAAACTGAAAAAACTCTTTTTTTCTAATTGCCCGACCCGGGAATCAAACCTCCCGGTTCGATTCCCGGGTTGGGCAATTAGAAAAATGTGGTCAACGCCAACGATTTGTGCACCCACGATTAGCCGAAGATACTTGATCCCATAAATGTGATAGGTGGCAAGCCTATCGCCAACCGGGCACTTTCCAATCCCGGGCAACTTTGTGTTTATCAGAAAACTGAAAAAGCTCTTTTTTTCTAATTGCCCGGCCCGGGAATCGAACCTCCCGGGTTCGATTCCCGGGTCGGGCAATTAGAAAAATGTGGTCAACGCCAACGCCGGACCACTAGACCACAGAGGTGACTCTATTGTCTATCAAATATGATGCAGATAACTAACTTTCTATTTATATCATGCATCATTATTGAAGTTTCTACAAAAAACTTGCAATTTTGCACCATCACACCATGAATTCCAACCAGTGCAGTGCACTGAAAACGTGTCTATAGGCACGTATTCCGTGTTTACACGATCTTGTTACGCTTACCGACTTCGCTTGAACGGTGGTTTTGATTGTGCAAAGAAGAGTGTTCAGACAATTGGATATGTTTATACCACGTTAGTACGCCGCGCGTGCCAAAATTCCCACGACCAATGAAAACTATTTCTGTGAAGGCGACATCTAATGCATGGGAAACAATTTCTTTTACTAATCTATATCTATATATGTATATAAAAATCAATTGCTGTTCGTTAGTCTCTTGGTTTTGAATTGATTGTTGAAGTCCAGGGAAGGTTTTACAAGTGAGAAAATATAGAAAAAAAATAAGAGTAGTTAAAAAGACAGAACAACGTTTGCCGGGTCAACTAGTTATTAATAATTCTTTATAATATATTAATCAAAAATTTTAAATGATTTATATAATTAAAGGTCGCCTTTGTGGTCTAGTGGTGCGGTTGGGGTTAACCACATGAGGTACCGGGTTCAATTCCCGGTTCAAGCAATACAAAAAGGTATTTTTCAGTTTTCTGATAAAAACAACGTTGCCCGGGATTGGACAAGTGCCCGGTTGGCGAAAGGACTTCCACCTATCACATTGTGGGATTAAGTATCTTCGGCTAATCATGGGTGCACTGGTTGTACCTCTGCCTACCACATCGGTGAGACGGGCTTGAAGATACTTTTTTTCATGGCCATCGGTGCCTGCCTATTCAGTTATGGTGAAGAGTTGATCCATACTAATATTATAAATCCGAAAGTCTGACTGCCTATCTGTCTGATACGCTTTCACGGCTAAACCACTAAACCGATTTTAATGATATTTAGCATGGAAATAGATGAAGACCCGTTGTCCCCCAAATTGTTTTGCCTAGTACCAAATTTGAAGAATAGAGCATCTACCATTCTGCCTTACCTATTCCCGCAGCAATAATATCCATGATTGTCATTGTCGTGTTTTGTTGTAAAGAGTGACGTAACCAGTTAAAGTATTGTGTTGCGTTAACCTCGCCATACGGATAGCAACGCGCCATTAACATGTTTGATTTCTATAGGCGGTAATTATCTTTGGTTGGCTATCTTATGATTTACGCAAAATTTTTCTACATCTCACCCAGATCAAATACCTTTGCCTTTTCCTGCTATTATAAAATCAATAAATTGTTTCTAGTGTGCTCCGGTTTAAGGGTAAGATAGCTGGTGAACATGTCATGTCAAAAATCAACCTCTGCCTCAGAGATGGCAACACACAATTAACATCTTTGGTGACCGTGGACGATGGTATATTTTTTCATCTGGAGAGCTTAGTACTTGTTTGTTAGTCTATGATAACAAAAAATATTTACTTTCATAAATACAAGGTTTCACGTAAGTCCAATATCTTATCGACGGACGTCATCAGACACCACTTGAAATTTTCAAGTGCTTGCAAACAACAACTCAGCAAGTTTCCCGGATAACCATTCACTGATAGAAGTGGAAAGTTTGTATGATTGATACTCAGACATGCCGTAGTGATCTTTTGTGTTTCGTTAAGAATATTTTTTAGTTTTTAAAATGTTTTTTTTTTAATTTTCTGATAAAAACACCGATGCCCGAGATTGGATAAATGCCCGGTCCGCGATAAGTTTGCAAACATTGTACGAGTAAGTATCGTCGGCTAATCGCGGGTGCACTTCTTGTACCTCTACCTACCTCTTCGTGGATACGGGCTTGAAGATACTTTTTTGGGGATACTGTCGTGAAGAAAATATTTTTAGATATGATAGAAGTGATTGATTTTATTTTTTATGAGCCGCCTATCATAGAGAAATTTATTTATTATCGTGTCGAAATTTTCCTTTGTTAAGTTTATAATCCCGTACATTTTATATTTGAAAGTTTGTATGTTTAGATGTTATTTACTCAAAAGTGGCTGGACCGATTTAGATGAAGGTTTACACACAGGTAAATTATGAACTAAAATAAGACATAGGGTACTTTTATCCCGGAACAATGCATTGTTTGCGCGGGATCCATCAAAATTTTAATAACGCAATGGGCAGTGGGGCACAGTATATATATTTTAACAAAGACAATCCGCCAGTTGCCTTCCCCTTTAGTAAAACGGTAAAACCCGGAGTCAAGTTTCAATTTCACGTTTACAAGTTTGCTGTAAGTCACTTCCCTGCACTGCCCTTCTAAGGACAGTGCTTACATTTACTCCTTACCTTTTAGAGCGTGGCTTGAAATCCCTTACACGCTCTCTATATAGAGTTCATGTTACTTAGAGTTTACCAATTCTAAAGTTAAGAAGTAACATTTCAGAAATAATCATTTATATTTAAATTTCTAATTTCACTATACTAAAATCACGGATTAAATGGATACGCCATTCTAGACAAATTTTTGTCGGTGTAGCTTGCGTTTAATCACACAAGTACAGAATTATACTATTTACCGATGAAATAAAATCCCTTCAAGGGTAATTTTTAAACCTTGTCATCTCATTCGATACGATAAAACAGTACCTACTAGCTAATCCTGCAAACGTTATTCTGTCATATAAGTTATTTCTAGAAAAGGCTAATAGGGGGGGGGGAAGATGAAAATTTGGGGTAATAAGTATTTTTAATGTTGAATCAAAATTAAAATATAAAACAACAGTAAAAAAAATTGGATACTTCCACCTATACATATACCAAATATACAAAAAAGTAATGAAAATTGATCGAGACCTTTCGAAGGAGTGCAACCACAAACATCGTTACACCGGGGAGTAAATTGTTATGACATCAATATAATCTTGCATATGCAACAAAAAATGAAAGAAAAAAATGTAATATTTCCATTGTAAGTTAGAATCACAACGGCCTCAAAACTAGATCTATCAATACTACTATACTAATAGAAATATTTAATTTCAAACCATCTTCATCCTTACCGTCATAATAATGTCTTGAAAACGTGATGATATTGGCATAGCAAACGGTCAGAGATAAGGCAATGATCGATTGATGCTGGAGAGACACGATAACTGATTTAATGTTACAAGTATTTGTTTGATTCAATCATTGACATAAAAAACCCAAGATACAAAATCAGTGTCTCAAAAACGTCCTCTAAAAATGAACGTAAAATTTTAAATTGTGCGCTCATTTCAAATAGAATCGCGTCGGTCGCGATATAGTCAAAATTATTATTTTTGGTACATTGCTTTGCAAAAACAACTATAATTAGGTTGGATAGCAAAAATATTTTTTTTTGCCATATCTATAAGTACTGTTTTGAGTGTCAGTTTTGTTCGGGGCTATGCATGTTGGTTTTCTTTATATTAATGGTTTCAATTTATGATTGTTATAAAGTGTACTATCAGGTTTTTATAACATATGATATTAAATATGAAATGACTCTCCTGATTAAAACAGATAACCGTCGGGTATAGATACCAAAGATGTTAATGGTGCGTTACTAACCTTGTGTCAAGGTCTAAATGCCGCATGCATAAGTTTACCGACTACGTTACCCTTAAAACCCACACCCGACAGCTCAGTGACCAGCACTGACGCTATTGCGGCAGGAATAGGTAAGGCACCTCCACCCACGCTACCTTGACTCATGGTGTTCATCCACAGTACGGTTTAGTCGGAACTTTTTTGTTGTACCACCAAATTATGGAATGAACTCCCTAAGTCTATATTTCCTGAAAAATGTAACATTGGATCTTTTAAGAGGCGGATTAATTAATTTCTTAAGAGACGGCAGATCATCTCTTATGCTGTGGTCCATAGGTATAGGTGACCACTTTCCATCAGGCGGCCCGTTTGCTCGTCTGCTAGCTCATCATATAAAAAAAGGCGGTGGTACCAAACCAGGGTGAGACAATACAGAAATATACCACCTAGTAACAACGATGATAGTTGCGTGTCTACAAGCGTGATGATGCCATAACAAGATCGATAAAGAATATATATTTACAAGAACATGTCTATTTCTGGGGTGCAATATTTCATCACTAAATACACTATTTCACAATAAGTCAACTATAATTGATTTCCAACCGGTTTTGCTTACACTAGCATCATCAAGGTATTTACAGTTATGATAATATAATTATAATAATAAAGCTTTATTTAATTCCAAACAGATTAGCGTTTACAGTTCATCTATATATATATATATAAAAATCAACCCCTATTTTCCTTGGTCACGACATCACGCCTGAATGGCTGGACCAATTTCGGTAAATTTTTTTTGTTGTGTTTGTAATTGTAAGGAGAAGGTTCTTATAAAAGAAAATATTAAGAATTTAAATTAGAAAATTTAAGAATACTTAACCACCATGTAAAGTTTAATGCCATTTTGGCTGCGTGGAAGGACAATCCCATAGTCTTATATAAATTACATGTCACGTTGTTTGTCCGCTATGGATTCCTAATATTTAAGGCAAAACAACGTTTGCCGGGTCAGCTAGTTATATATATAAAAATATGAACATTACCAATTAAATTTAATTATAATAAACAAACATGCACCAATTGTAAACATTATTAATTATTACAATAAACATTTTCAATCATTTAATTATTATTAAAGCCTCCCCCAAAGAGTGCCACGCTTCTCTATCCTTGGCTGTGTCCATCCAACTTCCGCCTGCCCTCGCTAGTACTTCATCTGCCCATCTAGCTCTTGGTTGGCCTCTAGTTCTAGTGCCACTTGGCCCTGACCACTTTACAGACCTTTGAGTCCATCTATCATCTTTGTAACGAGCCAAGTGACCCGCCCACTTCCACTTTCCCTTCAGTGAAAAAGTATTAATATCATACACAAATAGTATGTATCTATATTTAATACATCTGTATTTTATCCCATCACATACACGTCAATATTATATCCCGTGAAAGAAACTTCCCGAGTTTTTTTTTTCTATCATAAGATATACCAATAGCAAACAAGCAGATGGGTCGCCTGATGGAAAGAGTCAACCATCGCCTATAGACACAAAAGATGTTAACGGTGCATTGCTTTCTTGTGGCGAGGTTTAATGCCACATGCATAAAATCACCGGCTACCTTACCCTCCAAACCGGAACACGACAATGACAAGCACCGACGCTATTGCGGCAGGAATAGGTAAGGCGATGGTACCAGATCCGGACGAGATAATGCAGAACTCTACCACCTAGTAGCCACGATGGTAGTGACTCGCATAGCCAATCGGTCGCCTTTTACGACCTGCCTAGCAGAACGGCAGTTGGCCTATTCTTCAAAGGAGCCCGGAACCAATACGGGGAAATTTCATCAACGGGAGTTTCATCAAAAATGTGAATAGAAGAGGTTGCAGCTAGTGATGTCATAAAAAACATGTTGCGATAACGATTTTAATGAAATACATTCCTCAATCAATCGGCTAGATTTTAATTAATCGTAATTATGGCTATAATGTTTTACGTCTTTCTTGCGACGGTTGATGTTTGCAAGACATTGGGATGAGATCACAGCTCAGGTTACCTCAATATATGACATAATATATTCATACTATCCGTAAACTAAATATTATTCGTAAATAAAATAATATTCATAAATCCGTAAACCAAATATTACAAAATAATAATAACTGGATAAAATAACACAAATCGATCTAACACCAAAGTAAGAAAATTATTTGCTTGTGTTTTGGGTGTTAGTCAACAATACTAATACGTAGAAATACATATATAAACACTGTTATGTACATAATAAACACCAAAACCCAGAAATACAAAAATTTATGCTCATCACACAAATGTTTGTCCCTGTCGGAAATCGAACCCGCGCCCCGTGTTCGTAGTTAGGTTCCCTAACATATCGACCAACGAGGCGGTAAATAAATATAAAAGTCTGTCTGTCTGTCTATCCATCCGTCTGTCTGTCGGTTACGCTTTCACGGTCAAGCTTTAGCGGAAAGCGTAATAGGCATACAGACAGACGTACGCATTTATAATATTAGTAAGGATATAATAGAGGAACTTGCTGGTGAAACCGTTTAAGTTTTTATTGTCAGCATGCATCGTCGCGCAGTCGGAACGAAGTAATTCGATAATAACACCAGAGTGCTAAGTGTGAGTTTTTCTTTTCGCATTCGATCGTGACTCGTGAGCGTGTTTGGAGTTTACTAGGAATTTGTATGTGATTTGTACAGCGCCACCTAGTGGTAAACGTGAGAAACAAGTTTACCACTAGGTGGCGCTGTACAAATCACATACAAATTCCTAGTAAACTCGAAACGTGCTCACGATCGAATGCGAAAAGAAAAACTCACACTTAGCACTCTGATAATACTATTTGATGGTAACTAAGCGACTTGATGTTACAAGGTGAAACAATTACACTAAAAAAACCGTTCGTAAACCTGTGCATCCAGTATAATAACGTCTTCAGGATGATGTTTTTTTATCGTAAGATAGCAAACAAACAGATGGGTCTCCTGATGGTAAGAGTCAACCATCGCCTATAGACACCAAAGATGTTAATGGTGCGTTGCTATCTTGTGGCGAGGTCTAATGCCACATGCGTAAGTTTACCGGCTACCTTAACCTCCAAACCGGAACACGACAATGACAAGCACCTATTGCGGCAGGAATAGGCAAGGCAGTGGTACTAGACCCGGGCGAGACAATGCAGAACTCTACCACCTAGTAGTCACGATGGTAGTGACTTGCAGAGCCAATCGGTCGCCTTTTGCGACCTGCCTGGCATAACGGCAGTTGGTCTATTCTTTACCAACCAACAAGGAGAAAATAAGCAGATATATAAACTGAAACAAGTTTTATTTTATCTTCATTTATAAGACTGCAGAATGCAGATCCTGCTACTATTACCACAATAAGATCAACGCACCGTCAAGGCTAGACGTTTAATAAAATGAGATTGTACCAATAATAGATTTATCAGTAACATCTTTATTACAATGTAGAATGAGTATTTCAATCCTTTATTATAGATGTCAAAATGCATTCCTATCATAGGCATGTTATTATTTAAACTGTATTAGTCACTCACTCCCAATTATAAAACTTTATTGATTACTCACAATAAGATCAACGACCCATCATGGCTAGACGATAGCTATTAATATGAAATTCCTCTAATTGTAGATGCATTAGACGTTTGCTAATGGAGGCCGAATGTCACTTTTCTCAATGTGCTCGTAGAAGCACGCCAAATATGTCACGTCTCTACATAGAGACAATGTTTCATTTACATTATATTTTGTTGTGTAGTAATTATTGTTAGTATCGGATATCAAATACAATATATATACTATATTCTTAAAACTTAACAAATACCTACTTTACTTATTTTATATTTTTTTAATGTCATAGGATAGCCAAAAAGTAATTGGTCTTTCAGTGGATAATAGAAAGAAATACACATCACCAATAGACATCATAGATGTTATCTATGCGTTGCCATTCATATTGTTACGTACTTCGGGTTCGTAATTGTAAGAAAACACCACTTATGTTAAATCCGTGTATTTACAATACAAATACATACAAAACAACACAACACAATGTAAAACTTAAATACTTTGAATAGCACTAGTCACTCACCGTAATAACACTAATCTTAGAATACTACACAATAAAACACTTCTCGCTTCGCACGCTTCGCGTCGCTTCAAGTATCGCTCTCGATCGCTTTATAAAAACTGCCCTGTATTTGTCAAAACATCTCTATTTATACCCAGGAAAAGTTCTACCTGGATCCAGTAAAATCTAAATGTATCGGAAAACAATAAATCACTTCTTATTACTTCTTATTGTAAACAAGTTATGACTCATAAATTCTAGTACACGCTACTTTCAACCTTATGCCGAATACTACAAAGTCCATTGTGGCATAGTTTAGGTCAAATATTTGTTTGTCAATAGGAGTAGCTATCTCTTCCTTTTATTTCTAGATCTCTCCAGCGTTACAATTCTACACCTTTCTAGATTATTCGTAACAATATTATTATGGGGATGGAATGCCACAGGCATAAGATTATCGACTATCTTACCCTCCAAACTGAAACACCATAATTATAAACACCAGCGCAATCGCGCCAAATAAGACGGTGATATGAGAACTCTACAGCCTTAGCTATGTAACAGAAATCTGCAATGTCTCGCACGGAGTTACAATGTTAATGACACGTAGCCCTTTCTCATCCTTTACGCTCTGCTTAGGAATAAGGCAGCTAGCTCATCTATGCTTCAAAAGCAGTCCGGTCAACATGGGCATTTTGAAAAGGAAGACTTAAGTTTTAACTGCCATTATGAGCACTAATTAGTAGATTTCTACGTTGACCATTCCAAATTTGGCACATCAGCCTTTATTTTAACCACAACTTGTCTAAAGCCATTTCTATTGAATTATGATTCGCTATCTTACGTGCTCTGAAAGGATTGAAACAATTTCCTTTGTGTTCCTTGCATTCATTTTTACCGCTTCATGTTGTAAGTGTATATTCTCAGTTAGTTATATGATAAGTTGGCTATACTTCAAGACGGCTCTCGATCCTAGACCTAATGGTTTTTATCAGATTTTTTTATTAATTCTTTCAGCATAATATTAAAGTACTAAAATCGTGTTTCGGTTATGAAGGCAGATTGACTGGAATACGATTTCACATATCTGCCACGCTCAGATAACAACGCGTCTAATAAAATCAACGTTGGTTCTACACGCGACAGTTATTTCATAATATCATAAAAACATTCGCTTGTTTGCTATCTTAGAATACAACAATCATACTCGAGAAATAGAGAATTAGGTGGTAGAGTTCTGCATCGGCTCGACCGGGTCAGGTACCACCGCCTTACCTATTCCTGCCGCAATAGCGTCAGTGCTAGTCGCTGTCGTGTTCCGGTTTGGAGGGTAAGGTAGCCGGTAAACTTATGTATGTGGCATTAGACCTCGCCACAAGATAGCAACGCACCATTAACATCTTTGGTGTTTATAGGCGATGGTTGACTCTTTCCATCAGGAGGCCCATCTGCTTGTTCGCTATCTTATGATATAAAAAAAAATTCCTCAAAAACTTTATGCTTTTTTACTCTATTTTTAATTGAATTTGAAAATTAAATACTAAGTTTCATAGGTTGATGTCCCTTTAACTGCGTTTAAATTATTAAAACAATACTCATGGATACCTAATTTTCTTCTATGTTTTGTTCTATTTAAACATCAGTTCATGTTGCACATTATATTGAAACGTTTGGTCGGGTGTTGAATTAGTCAGCCATATCGCCTTACCTATTCCGAGAATAACAATTGGAAAGGAGTTTGTTCAAGAGGTTGGAAAAAACACTGTGAAACAACTCAATGGCACTTGAATTCAATTAGCAAACGCAATCACTCAAACAAACTGAAGGAAAACCTACTTTGATATCAGCGATAATTTCTCAAGGAATAATAGCCAGTTTTTTATCGATTAAGTCGCTATCCATAAAACATTAGAATGTACGTAATTAAGCCTTTTTTACATGGGAAATCCATTTATGGGTACCTATATATATTCCGCCATACAGATAGCAACGCACCATTAACATATTTCGTGTGTATAAGCGATAGTTTCCCTTTCCATCAGAAGTGCTATCTGCTCGTTTGCTAACTTATGATATAAATAAATAAATAAAATAAATAAATATTCACGGAACAAATTACACTAACTGATCTTACACCAAAGTAAGCAAATTATTTGCTTGTGTTATGGGTGTTAGACAACGATACTAATACAATATAGAAATACATATAAAAATACCAGAATATATTTAATAAACACCCAAACCCAGAAATACAAACATTTATGCTCATTACACAAATGCTTGTCCCCGTCGGGAATCGAACCCCAGCCGCGTTGATTGCGTAGTCAGGTTCGCTAACCACTCGACCAACGGGGCGGTCAAAAATAAAATATAACGAAACGGCTTGTATACGTAGGTCACACTATAAGTTCTGCGTAACTTAAAAAAACAATATGTTATAACCAAAATATTATGTTTATTGCTTTTCAAAATAATCTCCTTTACATTTTAAACATTTTTTCATACGATCGAACCATATTTTAAAACAGGAGGACCACAGATCTGAAGGCATGTTTTCTACGTGCTGATTGAACGCTATCACTGCCTCCTCAGAGTAGGTAAAAGTAAAACCTCTCATCAAATCTTTGATTTTGGGGAAAATACAGAAATCACATGGTGCTAGGTCGGGGCTATACGCAGGATGAGTGACGAGATGTACTTTTTCGGAAGCTAAAAATGACTTTGTTTTGTCGGCCGTGTGTGAAGAAGCGTTATCATGGTGTAGGAGAACGCGGCTTTTGGGTCGTCTTTCGCGAACTTTTTCTAACACCCTGGGTAAACTAATGGTAGAATACCACTCTGCATTAACACTCTTTTGATCTTCAAGTGGAATTGTACAGATGAGACCCGTAGCTGAGAAAAAAAAACGCGATCATTTTTTTACCAATCTTTCTCGCCTGTCTCACTTTTGTTGGCCTGTTCTCATTTTCAAATACCCATTCACAAGATTGCTGTTTTTTTTCGGGTTCAAATCAATAAATCCACGTTTCGTCTCCCGCGACAATGCCATAAACAGCATTAGAATGTCGGTGGTCGTACTTCAGTAGCAACTGTGAGCACCATTCCACGCGAGCCCGCTTCTGCTCCGCTCTCAGTTCATGAGGAATCCAGCGACAACAAAGTTTCCGAACTTTCAATTCTTCGTGTAAAATTTTCTGAATTTGGCTCATACCAATCCCTAATAGTCCTCGAATTGTCTCATAGGTAATCCGGGGGTTTTCTTCAATTAAACGCTTAACAGTAGCCACATTATTTTGGTTGACGGCAGTTGAAAGCCGCCCTTCACGAAATTCGTCATGTAAAGAAACTCGACCTCTCTCAAATTCAGCAAATCATCGTCTCAGGGTGCTCAAACGAGGTGCTTCTCTCCTAAAAGCATTTTGAAGACGAGCGGCACAGTCTTGCGGAGAAAGAGAACTTTTAAAATCATAAAAAATCATCGCTCTAAAATCTTTTCGACTTAATTCCATTTTCGTTGCGTACGTAGAAATTTGATGTGTGATAAAAAAACAATATACAAATCATTTCCCGCCACTTGTTTTTTTTTATTACTAAGAAGGTTGCAACGTTTTAAAAATATAACATTCGAAATTCAAATAGTTCCGATTAGCTAGAAGTGCAAAACTTTTAGTGTGCCCCATGTATTATATCGAAAAAATAGAAATATACCATGTTGTACTATTTTCAACCGACGCGACGATCCAAAAGGAGGAGGGGAAGGATACTTCCCTTCCCATTTTAGTGTGGTGAAAATTTGATACTGGGTTCCATGTGTACAGGAAATAGGAAGTCGGTTGCTGCAGTTTTACTGCGTTAAAATTATATTGTGCCGAAGCAGAAACCAAGGCTTAATAAATACTAATAGTACATTTTGATAAGATTTTGATTTGATAAATAATTATAGCAGTAGGGGAGCCCAAGATGCTAAATGGGTAGTAGTTACTTGAGCGTTAGTCGTAGGGACCTGTTGGATTTTGTAGATTAAAATATAGGAAATATAAAAGGTTAATAATGTTTTTCATTTCAATAGTGGAGAAATAATCTACAGATAAAAAATGTTTTTAAAAAATCTGTGACATTTAAACACTAAATCGCGTCGGATTAAGGTATGGTGAATTAATTGTCACCTAAAGTTTAGAAAATCAACGACGATTCAAGTGTAGCGTAAGGGAGTGGGAGGATCACAAAGTTGCAAAGAAAAAATTGGTTTGATATTCTCGAGCGCGTCTGAATTTTCTTTTATTATAAACTAATTGATGTAAGAATGACCAAAAAATATAATGTGAAAATTTTCAGCCGAAGCTATTGGAATTTTGTTTTTTTTTCTGCTCTAGCCACCCGTCTCTATATAAAGGTCTTATATTTGGTGGAAAACCTAAACAGTATACGAGGTACCTCCCCTGTGTTAATCTGACGCGCTCGAGTAAATGCAAAAATCCCCTCTTGGGCTCCCCTACTATATAATTTCGTCTGTAAGTACTATAACTCTATATTTGCCCGCCCCGTTGGTCGAGTCGTTAGCGACCCTGACTACGCAATCGACGGGGCTCGGGTTCGATCCCCGACAGGTTCAAGCATTTGTGTGTTGAGCATAAATGTTTGTATTTCCGCGTTTGGGTGTTTATTAAATATATTCTAGTATTTATATATGTATTTCTATGTATTAGTGTCGTTGACTAACACCCATAACACAAGCAAATAATTTGCTTACTTTGGGGTTAAATCAGTAAGTGTGATTTGTCCGTTGAATATTTATTATTTATTATTTCTGAATGTAAATGCAAGCTACACTAATAACCAAAAATATAGCCTTGAATAGCGTATCCAGTTTAATCCGTAGCTTATACATAGTAAAAAGACAATTTAAAATTTAAAAACATTTAAACTAAGCAAATCGTTTAAACTTAATCACTTAAGCCTTAAATGTTATTATATTATACTACATTATGAATAAGGAAGCAGTAATTACTGATAATGTCGTATTACCGTTGATTCGAATGACTCGTAGTTAAGTCAAAAGTCTTAAGAAAGCCGCAGGTTTATAAATCAATGCAACAATACGGCTTATCTTAGTGCAATCAGCGTGTGCAATTACCGAATGTAAAAAGACTTGACGTTGCAAGGCAGCGCCATAAAATATTATATTACGTTAAATATTCCAAGAGACTGTTAATTACACTACTGTACATTAATATTACCCTAATATTTCTCGCATATTGAATCGATTTCCTTACGAAGAACAGACCATTTAATTGTTTTTTCTTTATTTCATACGATAGCAAACAAGCAGATGGATTTTCTGATGGAAAGAAATAATAGAAGATAAGATGGAATCGATCATATAACAAGCAAAAATTTCGCCACGTCCGTCGAGCCTGTTGACACTAGCTGAGTGGGAGAGCACCCTGGCTTTAGGGGAGGTCGCAGGTTCAAATCCCGCGTGTCGATATTTTTCTTTGTTGTTTTTAAAAAAAATCAGAGATAACCATCCCCTATACACAGCAAATAAAATTAATGGTGCATTGCAATTCGTGTGGCGGGGTTGGAACGCCAAATGCATAAGTTTACTGCCTACCTTACCCTTCAAATCGGTACAGAACAAGCAGCAACGTTATTGCAGCAAAAACAGGTAAAGCAATGGTACAAAACTCGGTTGAGACGTAGTAATCCTCTACCACCTAGTTAGTAATGTGATTAGTTACCACAAGAATTAAATTATAGTATCATCTTCACGCTCGGTTCCCTTGCGGGGTAGGCAGAGTAAACCGAAATCTATAGACTTTCTGGTTCACCACGTTTCACCGGTTTGTCGGTTGGTGCCGACAAACCAGTGAATCGTGGTGACAAAAAAATACAATAATATTTTTGCTCGACCCTGAGATAGAACCCGGGACCTCATGATCTAAGCCTTTCTTACCTTACACCACGAGATGGCACAAATAAGAGAAAATTACATTATAAATACTGATTTAACGCAAAATGAAGGCCTAAGGCTTGATTGGATTTAATCCATAGCCAGGAAAGCGAGTCCAGTCAAATCCCTTTTCACCCCTGCATTCCCATTCACTCCGTTCGACTATAGTACAATATAAAGTTCCCTAAATGTAGATTTACATAAGTAAGGTAGAAAAGTCACCTATACCACCTTGACCAAACCATAGGTCATTTGTTGCGGTCAAAAACATCAATTTTAATTATCTTTGGATTACATGTAATCGCGCCTGGTCTGGTTGTTTTGTTTATTTAAACATAAATTAGAAGAAAAACAATCCACCAGTTGTTTGTGGAAGTTTATGCGATCGTAACGTTGTCTGTTTTTTTTGTCCTGCGCACATCCTGACGTGTAATTTTAATTCGAGGCAATAAACGACAATTGTTTAGTGCTTCTGCCATTAGTCAAAGTAAGATTTATTCGATGACGATAATATTATGTATACCGTGTCTTCTTAATATACGCGAGGCATAAAATTTTAGAACTAATCTAAATGATTTTTGTTACCTAAATTTAATTTTCCATTATCTACTCTGCTATTTAAATCTGTAGTATTGACTATTTCCGACAGTTTATCTAAATGATTTTTTTAGTTTTATCTAAATGATTTTTGTTACCTAAATTTAATTTTCCATTATCTACTCTATTTAAATTTGTAGTATTGACTATTTCCGACAGTTTATCTAAATGATTTAGTTTTCCATTATCTACTCTGCTGTTTAAATCTGTAGTACTTACTATTTCCGACAGTTTATCTAAATGTTTTTTTTAGTGTTATTTAAATGATTTTTTACCGAAATTTATAACCGCATAAAATTTTGACACTTAGAAATGTGATAATTTTGACGCACATTATGATAATAATCTCTGAGATAATAATAATGTAAGTGAATACATATATTTAGATAAACTTTGCCATATATTTAGGTATTTTATTATTATTGAACAAAAATATAGTTTGAGGTTATTGTAATTACATAATTAATTATCTTTTAATACATTAACAATTTAAGAAAATAATTAATATAATACAGTATTTTATATTATTATTTATATCATATAATATTTTCTTAGTTTACTAATAAGTGGAGAATAAATACTGCATAGAGCATTGGTACCAAACCTGGGGGTAATTACCCCCGGAGTAAAACAGGTATTTATGGGGGTTACAGTTATTTTATTTATCCAGTTGGTACTGTGGCGCCGCCGCACTGGTCGGTATCACAGAGAACTTTGTAATATACCTAAAGTCAGTACCACAGAACAATATAACTAACGGAAAGTACCCTTGAAGAGTTTAGCGGTAGAACCAGCGTTCCAATTACTGTCAAGGAAACGATATAATTATGACGCGTAATGACGTCACACTGGTGACGTTAATAAGAAAGATCATCCCAGCTTGGTAAGTTGTACAGCCTGGGGACCGAAGTACAACTGATTCTGAGAAGCGTTTTTTTTTCGGAATGTCTCAATTGCTGTTAGCCTTATGGGCTGTTACAGCTTCACCGGTCGCGGGGGCGAGCAGAGTGCTCAGCCAGAATTTAAAGGTGTAGGGCTGTACGCCCTCCCTAAGGGTGTCTCCTGTGAGACCGAACCTCGGCTTAGGGTGGGGAATCTGAGAAGCGTTGAAACTTGTATACATATAGTGTTACAATATAAATAATTGTAATATCGCGATTTAAAACTTTACTTTATTTTTTTTTATTTTTGCTTGTATCATTTTTGTAGATTTGTGTGACCGCTACAGCACCTAGAGAACAAATAAAAAATATTGTTTATTAACAGAAAGTAAAATTTGAAACAGTGTCAACCTCCATATTAACTAATTATACTAGTCAGTGTGTCAAAGGTCTTTATATGTATAAATTACCTCAATAAGTTGAAATTGTAAACGTGTAATGACTTACATAAAACAGTAATTTGTCGATTAATAAAGATATTTATATTTGCGTATATCGTTGGTATAGAAATTTTTCTTCATCCAATCCCAAAAGTCCATTTGCTATTATGCCAGTCAGTTCGTAAGAGGTGAACCATTGGATATACGAGTCACTACCATCGTGACTACTAGATGATAGAATTCTAAGACTTCTCACCCTGGTCTGATACCACCGCCTGACCTTTTCCTGCCGCAATAGCGCCAGTGCTTGTCATTGTCGTGTTCTGGTTTGGAGGATAGGTTAGGTGGTAAACGTATGCATGTGGCATAAGACCTCGCCACAAGATAGTAACACACCATTAACATCTTTGGTGTCCATAGGCGATGGTTGACTCTTTCCATCAGACCCATCTGCTTGTTTGCTGTCTTATGATATAAAAAATAACACTCTGATACACGGATAGCAACGCAATTTTAACATCTTTGATATCTATAGGCAATGGCTCTACCTTTCAATCGGGAGATTTATTCTGGTGTGATAAAAAAACACTAAGTGAGGGTAAAGTCAGCTTCCATACATAGGTCTTATCTATACACAGAACTTATCCATACATAGGTCTTATCCATACACATATCTTATCTATACATAGGTCTTATCCAAATTACGTCTTATCCATACATAGGACTTATGGGTAACAATATTAAAAAGTTTAGGAACCACTGAACTGAAATACAGCTTACATTATTATTAGCTCAGCTCGACGTAGACGACAATATTCTACGTTGTATGCTCTAGTGTTAGCAGATACATTGTCTGCAACAGCTGTAGTTTGCTCAGTTCGTTGATATCTACGTCAGACAAGGTTACTTACATCATATTCATCGTTTCAGTCACTACACGCCCACTTTTACAACCGTTCTAATGATTTAACATTGACTGAGTTTCTTGGGCTTATAACGATAAATATTTATATAAATTGAGATGGGTTTAAAAGTTTTCTGGATATTTAGCGTGTGTCCGGATAACGTATTTAGATCTGCCTTATCTATAAAGACTTGTATTCTATGTTCTATACTGTTAATTGTCAGCACTTGGAGAAACTATGTTGGTCCCGGGCTCCTTTGTAGAATAGGCCAACTGCCGTTCTGCCAGGCAGGTCGTAAAAGGCGACCGATTGGATTTGTGAGTCCCTACCATCGTGACTACTAGGTGGTAGAATTCTGCATCGGCTCGACCGGGTCTGGTACCACCGCCTTACCTATTCCTGCCGCAATAGCGCCAGTGCTAGTCGCTGTTGTGTTCCGGTTTGGAGGGTAAGGTAGCCGGTAAACTTATGCATGTGGCATTAGACCTCGCCACAAGATAGCAACGCACCATTAACATCTTTGGTGTCTATAAGCGATGGTTGACTCTTTCCATCAGGAGACCCATCTGCTTGTTTGCTATCTTATGATATTAAAAAAAAGCATACTTAACGTTTATAATTTACATCAAGAAGTTCAAAAAGCTAGAGTTACACAGTATTTTTACTATGTGGTAGTGTTCCACAACGATTCGCCCGTATATATGGTACCACCGCCTTACCTATTCCTGCTGCAATAGCATCAGAGCTTGACATTTTGAATGGACAGGTTTGGAGGGTGAGATAGCCGGTCAATTTATGCGTACGTGGCATTGTCATCCCACCACGCAGTCTCTGAGTAAAACAACTGTGACAAACGGATGGACGGACGGACAGATAGTAGAACATGATGAAATTATAAGGGATCCGATTTTTGTCTTTTGGCCTCAGAACCCTAAAAACAATTTACTTAAATCCTATCAAAAGGTCCGCTAAATCGTGAAAATCAACATGATTTACATAGCAAAGGAGGGGTGTTTTTTTGTGAAAAAGGGCCAACGAGCAGGAGCCTCACCTAAGATGGTAAGTAATTACCACCGCCCATGAACAGACGAAACACCAGAGATCCTGCATCTGCACTGGTCAAGTGCACCGACTTACAGCGCACATTTTAAAGGGCTTAAATGCTGCCCGGCTCTGCAAATTCCCACAGGAGCTCCATACTCGACGTCGCGAAAATGTTCGAATAGGTCTGACACAATGGCCTGATATACAAGTTATAACAAATGGAAGTGGCCGGCAGACTCGTACCCATCATATTTTTAGTACTCATCAGTATTTATCCAACCACTGATTCCAGTTCCGTGTAGAGACTTGAGATTTAAGAGATTGCCTGGCTTTTAAAAATGAATCAGCTCTTAACGACAACTAGCAAAATCTAATTTGGATTAAATTCACAGTTAGTGGGATATCTAAATTTTGTTCTCAGCGCAACCGGTCACTCATAATTTGAATTCGAGCCCATACTCCTCGGGGGTTACAGCTTATCGTTTAATTATTATCGTACAATAAAGTTTGCTTTTTGATCGGGGCAAAGAAAAGTGTTACTGATAAGAAAATCAGTGACATAGTCACAAACTCCCACACGTGCCCCTTATCGTCGAGAACAATCGATCAATCAATGTACTATTTCGTCATTTCTTCGCATTTGCCCTAATAATATCTGTATGCTAAATTCCTTTATCCGTTCTAGCCCAGTAACATTACTCGTTCGACTTTTGATCAATTTTATAACCCATTGCTATTATTTTTACTAACTTATTAGCTTCAGCTTGCAGTCCACTGCATATAAAACTTTTTGGCGAATCCCGCGGGATCACCTATTTTTTCCGGGATAAAAAGGAGCCTATGTGCTATTTCAGGTCATCATCTACCTGTGTGCTAAATTTCATTCAAACCCATTCATTAGTTTTTGCGTTATTTAATAACGAACGTCCATCTATCCAAACATCCAAACTTTCGCATTTATAATATTAACATAAAGACAGTGTTCCCAAGAACAAACTTTTTTTATTAATAACAAGCTGATTTTTTGTCAACAGCTTCGTTTTGACGAGACATCCATCTTTTATATCTTCGAAAAATCTCGAATCGGGTAACTAATAAAGATAGTTCTATAGACTAATAAAGATAAAAAAAATCTTTAGAGTGTTGGACTAAGAAAAGTTTCCACTTTACGTGTAGAATAAAGTAACCCTTCAATTATACTAATAATGAACAAGCTGTTATGAGAAAATTAGGTTTTTTTTAAATTGATTAATACCAATTTCAAAATCTAAAAATTCCGAATCTTTAGAGTGGAGGCCTGGTCAGAAAAACCACCGAATGTGTAAGACAAAAGTTTTTCGTGTTTTTCATAAAATAATCAAGCAAGTAAAGTAAAAAATTAATTATTGTTATTAATCAATATTTTTCTTGCACCGAATTAAAATTTTCAAAGCCCCTAACTTTATTAAATACCCAATTCGAGATTTTTCGAAGAAAGAAAAGATGGTTGTCTCGTCAAAATGAAACTGTTTACAAAAATTCAGCTTGTTATTAATCAAAAAAAGTTTGTTCCTCGTACCACGGTCTAATATATTTCACCATTTATAATTGCATGTGCAAAATATTAGCCAATTTAACTACTCTTTAACAATTTAATTTTAAAAATTTCGTTCCATAACAAAGCTCAATAATAAATTAAGTATACTTATAGAAATAAATTTATTTAATAATTAGCTTTTACTCGCGACTTTGTTCGCGTTACCCAAAATCATTACTTCCTTTTGCTTAGTCGGATAAATAAGTAGCCTTTGTCACTCCTTGATAGTGTAGTTTTCTAATGATAATATAATATTCATAAAAGGTCCAGTATTTTTGGAATATATTCATTACATTAAATAACGGTTGGCTATTTATCAAATAAAGCGTAATTTTAAAACATAACGAGAATTTAATTTAAAAAATCGTAATGCAGTGCTGGTGGAAATTATGTACCTATTATAATTATTTATTTTTATCTATTATTTACTGTGCATTAACTCGTTAAATAATAACCATACCCAAGCACATATCCTATTCTGTCGTCTTTTGTCAATTGTATAATTTGCATGACAATCCATTATAATAAAAATAATTTCATCTATGTAGATAACAAATGCATTCACAATTTGTCGAGGGTAATAAATTTTTTATATCGAAGGATAACACATAAGAAGATAGCTCTTCTAATGGAAAGAGACAACCAAGGCACATAGACAACAAAGTCGTTGATGGTGAGTTACTATCTTTGTGGCGAGCGATTATGCCACTTGTATCATTTTACAAGCTATTTTGCCCTCTGAACAGGAACACAATGATAACAAGCATTGACGCTATTGGCAGGAATAGGTAAGGCGGTGCTACCAAATATCTGGGTAAGATGTTGCGAAACTATACCACCTAGTAGTCATGATGTTAGTGACAGGTATATCCAGTTGTTTGACTTTTACGAACTGCCTAGCAGAATGGCAGATTCTTGAAAGAATGCCCGGATCAAGCCAACACGAGGTAAAAAGTTCCATGATATGCTAAAACAGATAACATATTGTAGTAAGTTTTTTTTATTTTCTCCTGAAAATTGCACTATATTACATGAAATAAAACATCGTGTATTAGCACTACAATGTATAAACATCGTCATATTCAGAAAACCTTGCGACGATAACAGCCAAGATAAACACGGTTTGATAACTTGCAACACACTTTCATAATTACAAGGCTGAAAGTTTCCATTCCAAACACACAGACTTACAAATTAATGTATAATGACAAAAGGAAGCTTAATTATTTCTATACTTGAACTTATTTAAATTAATCTAAAGGTCGGCAACGTCTGATAAGATAGACTAAGAATCTGGTGTTAACTTGACATCAAGGTGATGCGGATGTTGTTGGGCAAGTGTCCTCCCACTTATCAGGTAACCTACCCGACTGCCTCTTCTTCTATATATAAAATACGAGTAATTTAGATAAGAACAATCATTTATAATTCTATTGTATATTTTATCTTAAATTTATTCATTTGTTTTATGAGTAACAATTACATAAACATTTCTTTATCTATATATTAATACGTGAAGTGAAAACTTTGTACCTCTATTTACAAGAGTTTGACAAATAAACTAGGCACAGTTAAAGTTTACATTTCGGAGGAGTGCAGAAACCTAACATTTTTAAATAATGTACATTAGAAATACATTAAATTAATAACAATAAACATTACACACATGTATACTAGGTATTTTCTTTTCGGCTTTTCGGCTAAAATCTGTTATCAAACTTAAAAGTGATTTTATTGTTTAGTCTAAGGTCGAATTCCGACCACAGGACGAACTCTAGTGACAATAATTATTTATGTTTAAAAAAATATTTTTAATATAATTTCTAGTACGTAAGATAAGGCTTTTTTATCCTTACTTTATCATTTTATTTGCAACTATGCTGTTGTTATGATGATTTTATATTCATTTTTATTATTTTACTTATATTAAAATAGAATATTTATTATAATGGTAATAATTTATAAGATTAAAAACTTTTATACACAAAATTGATTTACATAAATACAGCAGTAAATCAGAACAAACAATATATCAGTTTTAGACTTCTAACAAATTTTGCTAAAACATGATTTTAACAGACAATCCACGGAAATGTGCTACACCGTTTAATTGATAAACGGTTTTGGCCAATTTAATATCATCGCCAATACATTGTAAAATTTGAAAAAATGATTTAAAAAAAAAACAAAATTATACTAAATTCACCCGAAACATCACACTGTCTGCTAAAATTCACATTGTCCAATGTACATGTTGTGCCTCGATGTTGATTCGGGTCCCCTTAGAAGAAAAAAACCCGCCCTTGGAAGAAAAGATCTTCTCAGTGTGTGACCGCGTTCCGATCCGATAGTAATTCTATAAGTGCGGACTCTTCAAAAGTGCTTTGAAAAAATCATTTTTGAGTTTGAGTTTGAAACTGAGATTTCGTGAGACCAGACAGTTCGTAAAAGACGAACGTATCATAACATAGCATACTTTGCCTAAATGCCTAAAATGTACTTTTGCTCATCTAAAAAATGCAAAACAATTGAATAATCGAGATATATCGTAATATCAAGGTTTACTTTCAAGTATTATTCGATTATTATTAATCAATTGATGTCAACGAAACGAGATCATCGTAAAAACTATTTATAGTTTAAGAGACGAAGTCAAATCTTCTGAAATGGTTTTTCATTAGTAATCTTTTAGTGCTTATCAGTATTATTGTATCAATAAGAATTGTCTGACTTCATATTAAATTTTTCATCAAATTTCATGATAAATATTCTTTTTATGTCTCACGTCAATTTAACCATTTTTGGAACAGTATAGTGACAAGCACTGATGCCAAGAAAATGTTAAGCGGTGGTAACAAAGCATTGCATATTCTTACAAACAGATTTAGCCTATTTAATTCGTTAATAAGTTAGGAAACAAACACCTGATGTCTTTCCCGGTGAAAAGAGACAACCATCGCCTGTAGACACCAAAACTGATAATGGTTTATTGCTATTCGTATGACGAGCTGGTAATGCCACATACATAAGTTTACCGGCTGACTTACCCTCCAAATTAAAACATGACAATGACACTCACTGACCCTAATGCGGTAGGAATAGGTAAGGCAGTGGTACAGAACCTGGCCAAAACGTTGCGGAATTCTACCTACTAGTAGTCACGATAGTAGAAACAAAAAAAGCAAATTGTAAAAGACGAACGTTTGGCACGTTCGGCAAATTGCCTTACAGAACGTCAGATTTATCTATTATTATTATTATATCTATATTATCTATTATAATATATATATATATATATATATATATATATATATATATATATATATATATATATATATATATATATTATCTGTTACATCTATATTATTATATATATTTTTCAAACGGGTAGCGAACCAAATGTTTCGAATCGGATCGATATCGGACTAAATAACCAAACTTCTCTGCAACCATAATCTCTTCGACTAGCATATACTCGTATTTCAGGGCGATACATCCATAATGCAACAGGAAGTCTGTTTCAAAAGTTCTGTTGCTTTTTCAACACATAAAATGCCTTACTGATTCAAAACACATGAGACATTTTGATTACCGATACAATGTTTATTTATTGGTTTATTATCAACAGCATTAAAGACTGCATTTGGAATTTTAAACGTCGGTGGTCACATGCTTTGTTTACAAAACAAAAGTAATAAATATTACAAGATGCCGTAATGGAATATCACGAGCAATTTTAAGAAAGTAAATTCACTTCTCCGCAAAAACTATATGTTGTCAGTGTAATAGATGCTTAGTGTAAATAATTTTAATATTGTATATATGCATGTGACTTTAATAAACTTCCACACGGATAGCAACGCATCATTAACAGCTTTGGTGTTTATAGGCGATGTTCATCTCTTTCCATTAGGAGAGCAATTAAGTTTTCTTGTTAGATGTAAAAAATCTTGGAGGTTCTAGCAATATTTAATTAAATACAAATCCATGATTATACTGATATCTATATATATAAAAGTCAATGCCACTTTTCGTTGTAATTTTATAATTCAAGAACGGGTTCGTCTATCCAAGCCAAATATTTAGGCTTTGTTCGGACTATTTAGAAGATGGTTTATGTGAAGTTTGCACAAAATCGGTAGAGCGGTTCTTCATTTATCATATTTTTTGTAACAAATCAATTCAATAAATGGAGATACGTAGCGAAGCACGTAACGGGCCACTAGTTGTGTATTAAATGATTATTTTGACCGCCTCTGGTTAAAAGACGAGACTCGAGTTCGTTTCTCGATATGGGCAAGAATGTGTGTTTGTGTTTCTGGGTCTCGGTATTTATAAAATATAGTTTTCAGTATTTATATATGTATTACTATGATTTAGTATCATTGACTGACACCACACGAACACGCATATCACAAACAAATAATTTGCTTCCTATAGGATTAGATGAATTTGTGTAATTTGTCTAAAAATAAACTCCGTAAATTGGGAATTTCCATGAGACTTGATACTTTTCCGAACGGATAACTCTACAAATTAAAAAATATTTTTCAGTTGTCAGTTATTTTTTAAATTAATTTCCTATTTCTTAAACTTTCATTTTCATAATCATTATTATTTTTTTAACTTCTTCATCGATTCATATTTGAAAACAGTATTTATTCACTTTTGGGGCATTCAGTTTTTTAGAACATAATTGCTATTCCATTTAAACCCTTTACAAAATCTTTTTTAAGTTATATTTAAACTTTAATTTTAAAATAATTAAAAACCTATTTTACAGTCATATCGTAGATAGTTTTTACATTTAAAGTATAATTTCGTTTACATGATTACATATACAAACGCAAACCCTGACCGAAAAAAATCGAAGGAAAAATTAATTTCTAAGGGCATCTAGGTATTTGAATGGCAGTACAGGGCACGTGTCATTCTGCACGTTTGCCAAAGATTATCATTGATATCGATCGATAACGAATAGAACAAAATATAGTAAAAATATGATAAACGTACTCGAACGTTTCTATTATTGTTGTAGGCTTCGGATGTAGGTATTTCCTGACCTTTGAATATATAAACCTCTATGTTCCTGTCTCCTGAAGTATTGACAAAAATCTTTCAAATTACTGAGGTTTTTTTTTTCTAAAGATTTTTTTCTTGGGAACTAAAAAATCTGTAAAAATACTAGCTCACCCGGCGAGCGTTTTTTTGCCATACATATTACTTGTATTAAATGTTTTGGTGCGGCACATGAGAAGGGGAGAGGTATTAATTAAGATAAAAACCAGCTTATCTTTTAAGTTGGACTAAACAATACATATCTATAAAATTTCATTGAAATCGGTTCAGTAGTTTCGGAGTCCATCACGGACAAACAACGTGACACGTATATTATTATATATTAAGATAATAAATTGAGAATATTGTTTAACTACAGCGTAAAACTTACCGAAATTAGTGTACTTATATTCAAAAGTATGGTCCTCTTAAAAATACACTTTTTTACAATGCAATATTGTTTTCTTCTTATTTATATTTTACACTATTATCTTAATTCAAATTCATTTTTCATTTTTTAGTTTGGTTTTTATAAAAACATGTTTTTAATTTCTTTTAACTAAGTATTATTTATTTATATTGGATAATTTGATGAAACATTAATTGCCTATTTTTTATATATTCGGTATTAGAATCGAGTATTGAATAAAGATTGAAGGAGCACCTTCAATATATACAGTCTTTTTTTACCAGAAAACCAGAATGTATTTTGAAGGGGTTATGAATTACTATGATGCGTTGCTTCCGCGTAGCTAGGATTCCTGAAACAAACGTTATCCTCTATGCTTCAGTTAGAAACATCACAGTGACAAGTGCTAATGTTATATCGGCAGGAATGGATAACGTCACCTCAACGGGAGCAAAGATACATAATTTAACTTAAACTACATGTTATTCATGATTTTTTCACGAAACAAATTAGAACTAATGAGATAGAACTTTAATAAAGGGAGAAATGTTTGAATACCTAAAGCTGCCAGTATTATTATTTAAAAATTTACATTACCTACTCTGACCAGCGACAAGATATATTTTGTCAGCGTCGCTGCTCTTTGCACTTGTGTGTACTAAATATTAAAAAGTGAAATAAAACACCTAGCCTCCGATCCGAAACATTTGGTCCGATACCCATTTGAAAAATTTATCATCTGACATTCTGCCACCACCATCGTGACTTCTAGGTGGTAGAGTTCTGCAATGTCTAGCCCGGGTATTTGGTACCACCGCCTTGCCTATTCCTGCTGCAATACTTGTCATTGTCGTCTTCCGGTTTGGAGGGTAAAGTAGCCGGTAGACTTATGCATATGGCGTTGCCTTTCCGCCACAAGGATAGTGACACACGATTAACATCCTTGGTGTCTATACGCGATGGTTTCAGTTTCCAACAGGAGAGTCATCTGCTTGTTTGCTATCTTATGATATAAAAAACCTACTTAGTATATTCTTAAAGATAGAGAATCAAATTGCATATGTTTTATTTCTCATTGTTTTGAATAAATAATATTACACAATTACGTATATACCTACAGTTAACTTTACGGTATTTTAACAATCGAAATATATAGACTGATAAATTAATTGTCATAATGTTATGTCCAATGAAACACCCAGTATTTATGCCCACTCTCGGCTAATAATTTCTCCCAATAATTTCATCCGTCTAATTTCGTTTAAAATCAAACATGACGTTGGGTGGCATTACGCAGAATGGGTCAGGGTTGGTCTCGTTCTGACGCGTTGGCATTGTTGCCATACGTAAATATTTATGTTTATTGGACATACTTCCGTTTCAAACAAATTGTTTACAGTAGCAATTGGCTGCTTATGTTTATCACTTCATTTTAAATGAAACTAAAAAAAGACTGTTTTCTACTCTTTCTTATTGTCACTAAATAAACATAGATTAAAATAAAACCGTTGGTCGAGTAGAGTCTAAGCAACTGATGGGGCACGAGTTTGAATCACGACAAGGAAATATTTATGTGATACCTCAGCATTTTTGGATGTTTATTAATTATGTATTTCTATACATTAGTATAGTTGAATAACACACACACGAATAATAAGTACAAACAAATAATTACCTTACTTTGGGTTAGATCAATTCGTGCAATTCGTCCAACGATATTGTGTGCCGCAAGGGTTTTCTTTATTTCCGAACCTTCAATGAGTTTATTTCATTTCGTACTTCTTTTTTCCTTTCAGCGCAGAGGTCACAGGCTCTGTAAGATTGCAAAGATTGGATGTGTTCAGAACAACTGCTAATCTAACATTTCTAGCTAAGGCAGTCAGACCTGCCAGAGTAAACAAAATTTTATTCTGAGCAACTGAGCTCAGCTGGTTTCGGCCTAGGCACACTTTCAATCTTCAACTATCAAAACCTATAGAAGTGTCAGAAATAATAAAAATAATAAATAATAAGAGAAAGAGTATAAGGAGTCCTGAAAAAATTTAATTCAGAATTCTGTCAATCTAACTTAGATTTCTGAGATCAGAAGTTGTATTGAACATATCCATTAATTCCTTCTTTGAATTATGGATTTTCGCAAAGTAACACCTGCTTTAAAAAGTTACTTAATAAACTCATTTTTTTGAACTTAGTTTGAAATATTGAGAATAATCACCAAAGTATGACGTACACTGAAAAGTAAAGAATGGATGAATGACACGACGATCACTTGTGTAAACTACTGACGAAACAATGCCAGCGTTGATTTTATTCGCACATGTATTGTTTGTGTAGTTTATCACCAATTGGCAAAATTATTATGAGACGATAATTTAAATTTTCATATATGATAAGATTTAAAAATAAATCATCAAGACCGTACTCTTGCTGGTAGGCAGAAGAAACTGGATGCTGTTGAAAACTCAAGTGTATTCCCAAATTGATTCGGACCATATTTTATGAATAGATCACTTGCTTTTCTGCTAGGCAGTGCTTAAAGTTGACCAATTGCTTAAATCTGTCGCTACCATCGTGACTACTAGCGTTTTCCTCAGCTTTGGAACCACCACAGAAGAAGTCCGACAGCTTTACGGACGCTCCGACACTTCAAGCTGAATTTGTGCATTTTTATAGACATATAAATTCAATTAACAAAGCAAGCTATTACTTACGCTACTTTTACTTTTTGATAAGCCATCTTACAGTCACTTTTGCACTCGTGTTGCTCCAAATCTTACGGAGAAAGTGAAGAGTTTACAGACAAATCTGCTGTGTTTACTAGCAGCTGCAGTCTTTAACACTTCCTTGGGATTTGATAACTATAAATTAAAAATTTAATAAGTCCTTGACATATTTCTTTCTAATTTCAAAGATCCTTACCAAAACCAACAAAAGAACTTGTGACTGTGAAAAGGCTGAATCAATTTTAATATTACATATGTAGGAAAGACAACTAGAATACTAGCTTTCAAATAGAAAAACACATTCAAATCGATTAATTAAAAACGCTACAGTACTATAGACAGACACAGTAATGTGAAAAAGGTGATACCTTTTTTGGGTCGGCATATGCATATCGGTTTTTTTAATTTTAAAATTACTTAGTTTAATTAATATTCAACATGTTACTAGAATTTGTGTTACTTATTAAGGCTTAGATATTATTTTTTATGTTGCTTAAATAATAAAAATATTAGATTATTCTATAAAAAATCTATAATACATCTTTTGGTTTTAAAAAAACGTTTCAATATGAGTTTCTTACCTTAAACTTACAGCCAATTAATTTTGAACAGGTTGATAGTATTTGCGAAGAATATATAATATGGTTATTATACATACACTAAAAGGTTTATTATATTTAATAAATTTGATTTAAATAAAAATATTAATTTATTCATTCATTCATCACATATTATTTAAAAACAATGAACTGATTAGAATGACCTGATGTTCTACGATTTTGTAAGAATTACATAAACTTATACTGATGTGACCTCTAAAATCTCTTAGTTCTCATGAATTACAGACGTATTAAAATATATGTGTCAAATGGCCAAGGCTTAATTGCTCTTATTGGTTTTAATAGTGGCCCGCATTGATCGTGTTAAGTGTGATTTATTGAAGATAGGCAATAAGAGTCAGTGACACACGGACGTCACTGGATACTCGTCTTACATAGGGCACTGTAATAGACACGCATGCCATTTAAAAAACTATGCTAGATATTATGTAAACAACTTCATTATAAAAACATTAAATAAGTACCATACCTATAATTTCACAGTAATATTTTGTACGGACATACGTTAGTGTTCTACCAGGTGACATGATAGATCCAATGTATTTCATTATTTACGAAATAAGTACATAAAGCTCCACAACTACCACCCGAAATTCAACTGCTGCACAAAATTTAACAATTCGTTTATTATAATAGAATAAATTGTGTGTCTTTCTTTTTCAAAATACTTATATCAAAAATTTAATTCCCCTCATGAAAGTACTAATTTTGATGTAGATATTGAGACTTGGGCATTTTTTAGCTTTAAATGTAGTATTTTCTATTATAGCTTTGCGTAGGCTCTTGACACTACCAACCATTATGATAGAACACGTTTAGCCATAAATATCAGTGAACAAATTACATGAACTGATCTAGCCCCAAAGTGAGCAAATTATTTGCTTGTGTTATGGGTTAATCAACAACACTAACACTTAATAAACATCTAAACCCAGAAATACAAACATTTATGCTCGTCTCACAAATGCCTGTTCCTGTCGGGAAACGAACCTGGTCCCGGAAGCGCAGTCGACTGCGTAATCAGGTTCGCTAACCACTCGACCGACGGGACGGTCAATCTTTGCATTTGAACTACCTGAAAGAAAACCTAATGGTATGTTATTAAAAACGGGCTAAAACCAACAATTAGTAAGAGGACAAAAAGCATAATAATCCTCATCCGGTGCTTGATAAAAAATATACACGTAGATAGGTATAGGAAAATGTTTGAGATACAAAACTAGAAAATAACACTATATATAAAATAATAATCAATTTTCTAGCTTTATGTTTCAAACACTACCAAATCTACCGATATATTTTTCATTAAGCATAGATTAAGGATTTTGCTTTGTGTCTATTTACATGTTGGTCTGAACTCCTTTTGAAGAATAGACCATTTGGCTTCCTCTCAGATATTTCATAAAAGGCATACAATTAGCCAAACTTGTCACTACCATTTTGACTATGAGTACTATCACCAGATTGATTGAAATTGTATCACCGCCTTACCTTCTATATATAATAATCTATAGATTCAGCGGTGGTGACTGTTGTGTTTTAGTTTAGATGGCAAGGATTCCAATATATATGCGCAAAATTTTGCCACGTGGAATTTTAACATTTCAAATGTACATGCGATTGTGAATTTTTAAATGAGAAATGAAAACGATATTTATTCAATTTATACATATTATATTACAATTTGAAATTAAACAAATATATTTGTGTAACACGTCTGTATTTAAATTATTCATTAAATACATATTTATATCCAAGTCGTGGGTTCTTGTATGCAAACCTAATTATTATTCTCTCTCTTATTTGTTCAAGATTTCTGCAAATTATATTAAGGCGATTACAGCTGCGAACGACCTTGAGTTTCTAACAGGAGCAGCGCAAATATTTTTTAGCGCGCTGGCATGGTCCAAAGTCAAAGAGTATTTACAGTGGATGCAGATACCTACGTTTTAACATTTTTGTTCACCTATATGAACTTTTATCATCATGAATCGACTGAATGTTGTCAAACTCAAAACCAATAACCAGTAATCGCTTATTTATCGATTACATATACATTCATTTTAGAAAAACGATAAATATCTAAAGAAAAAAAATATACCGAAAATCAACAAAAAATTATATAACAATTTACGCAATAATAACAGTTACGTATCTTATTTCTTTGAAAGTGTTGTATTATACAATACATCGCGTGTAGCACTTTATTTTAATACATACAATCAACAATTAATATTTAACAAAACCTTTCAAAATTGATTTTGTAAAATGTAATCTCTTGAATAATATTTTAAAACTAACTAGCTTCTTAGTTTTTGTTTCAAAATCTCGTAATAAAAAAGAAGATATATAAATTGATTTAATGTTTATAGAAGAAACTACTAAATAAGTTGGTTTATTTAGACTATTTATATGTATAATATATTTAATTTATTTATTTTTAGTTGCGAAGTCCTTACTACCTTCAAATAGTACCAGTTTTTATTTTTTTTCTTTAGAGTTTTGCTTTTTATTCGCTTGCTTGAATTATCTTCGTTGTTTATATGTTTATTTTTTTTTATTTTTGTACATTTATACAAAATATTGACAAAATACTTATCTATCTATAGCTAATAAAAAATTCAAGCGTAAACGTAGGTAAGTACATGAATAGTCTCAAAATATTATTCAGCGTCTACTCGCAAACAAAACTATTTATAAAGTACTAGCTTTCAGCCCCTTTAATACCCTTTTTTACCTCTTTAAGAGATAAAACTCACAGCATCCTTACATGCACGTTTATTTAATTGAATTAAAGAACATGACTAATAAATTTTAAGAGATTTTGATTAAACATATTTTATTTTTTTTACAAACTTTACCACTTTTTTCATCGTTTGAAGAGATGACATTTGAAAACCTTAAACTCGTATTCATTTAATTGTATTAAAAATCATAAATACTAAGTTTTAAATAATTTCTACAATACTCTACAATTAACAATCTATTTTTTATACAAACATCAATGCTTTTCTTACCTTTTAAGAAATGAAATTTAAAAAAATCCCCAAATATATGATTCTTAAACTGTGTTGAAGAACGTAAGTGCCGAATTTCAAGTTATTTCGACCATAAAGGTTTGATTTTTCATATAAATTGTAACACACATTTTTACTTCTTTAATGGTCGAAACTTCTAACAATACATGCATGTTTCTTCAATTTCGATTGATGAGCATTAGTACTAAAAAATCCGAAAATTCGTACATCTTAATTGTATTAAAAATCATAAATACTAAATTAAAATAATTTAGATTTTATAGTAATGCAATAAATAAACAATTCATTTTTGATACAAACTTTAAAGCCTCTTTTTACCTCTCTATGGGCTAGAATTCAAAAAAATATTAAATTTGTATTTAATTTTTTTTCAGTTAAAGGATAATTTAATTGCGGCATATCATTCATTTCAACTCAAAAATGACAGAGTTTCATACAAACTTTCACCCCCTATTTCACCATCTTAGGGGATGAATTAAAAAAAATCCTTTCTTATTCCTTGTCTATATCATAAGAACAACATCTGTAAAAAAACAGCCTTCTCGGTCCAAGCTCATTATCTCCTATAAAAAAACATCCAAGCGTAAACGAAATGTTCAATTTCCAAACGGCACAACCTTACAATTGTGCCAAACGTTCTATCTGTACTATTACTCTTTGACTCGAATATGGAGAGCGGAGCACGCTAACATGCGACACAGCCTCCCCGTATGAACGCTACCGGGAGACTGACTTTCGACGCGAGCGCTGTCCGCGAATTAAATAATAAGGTTTTTATTGATTTAATAGCGCACTATAATAATTTTGTAAAATTTTGAACTTAAATTTTATAAAGCAATAAATTGTCTGTAATAAAAAGAAAAAAATCATCAAAATCGTTACAGTAGTTTGGAAGTTATAGGCAAATTTTTGCGTAAAAATAAGAAAGATATTCGATTTTTTTCATATAATAAAATTTAAAAAAATTAATAGAATAAAATTTAAAAAAACGAACTTAAAATTTAAACTTAATTATATTATACGCATAATGCATATTTTTTTTAAATTATTGGACCAACCGGTTAGCAGTAGTATAATTTCAAAGAGGTGTCTATTTCGTAGTTTGGCGTTACCTATCGCCTTAACTGTAGCTTTCCTAAGCTTTAATTAGAAATGCACGCATTACAAACATAGCACAGACCGTGTTTGTTTTTAAAATGTATTTTGTTATTAGTAACACGTGTCATCTAATTGTTGAATGGAAGTATTTATCGATGACGTAGTATTTGTATTGTGATGTTTAATTTGTATATATTTAGACTAAATTATGTATGGATGCAACTTTTTTATACAAATGGAATTAACGTCTCGCAATACTAATAGCAACGCACCATTAACATATCTGTTGTTTATATATATATATATATATATATATATATATATATATATATATATATATATATATATATATATATATATATATATATATAAACAATCCGAATCACGAATACTTTTCCTTACATTAGAATTTAACTATTTTGTCTATATTACATATAATAAAATCGTAGGAAAGTCATGTATGTCCGGGATAAACTCAAAAAGTACTGCATGGATTTATTTCAAATTTTGCATGAATATTACTAACAGGTCGGGTCAACATATAGACTACATATTATCACGCTATCACCTACGGGGGAGGAGCTGTGCGGAGTAAACGAAGTCCGCGCGAACGAAGTCGCAGGCAACTGCTAGTAATTTCAATAAAATAAATCGATAGCTCTACTTTCAAGAACTATATTCTGAAGGCACGCCATTGTTAGTACATTTCCAGCCTCCAATACCGTAACTAAATTTTATCTTGATCTTTAATTTTTTTTATATAATACTCGAAAAATACAGAATATTTGCTAAGCAAATCAAGACTCTATCAAATTAAAAATTTTAAATGGTATAGTTGTAACTGCTTACACCTCTTTGCCATCGATGATGTCTAGAAACAGTCGTTTCTTAATATCGGTCGCATCTGCTTGTTTGCACATGTGATGAACAACATAATTTGAACAGATACATTTACTGGATCAACTGTAATTACGTTGACCTTCTGACAAGGTTACTTTATATTGTAGTAATCTCAAAATTGGCTCGCCAAATACCTGTAAAGCCAGAAGCGTCACTCGAAAGAACTAAAATAAATATTTTTATGTTGGAAAGTTGCACGAGCTTAACGCATGCGCGGAAATGTGTACTGAAAACAAACCAATATAAATATGCATACAAATTTTGTGGTTTATTTTATTTAGGACTAGCTTGCCTGTGACTTTATTATATATTACAATAAAACTTCCCGCTACGTTAGTAGTATAAGGAAGTTAATTATCTAAAAACGAGTTTAAATCAAATATCCACATTTTGAGGTATTAGTATGTACATGTATATATATGTATATATATATATATATATATATATATATATATATATATATATATATATATATATATATATATATATATATATATATATATATATATATATATACATATATATACATGTACATACTAATACCTCAAAATGTGGATACTTGATTTAAACTCGTATATATATGTATATATATATATATATATATAGAGAGAGAGAGAGGGAGGGAGGAGAGAGACGTAGAGAATTACCGCTACCCTGGAATATTTTATTATTGACTAGCTGTTGCCAGCGACTTCGTCTGCGCGGCCTTCGTTTATTCCGCACAGCATCTGGCCGCTAGCGTGATAATATGTAGCCTATATGTTGACCCGACCTGTTAGTAATTTTCATGCAAAATTTGAAGTAAATCTATGCTGTACTTTTTGAGTTTACCCCGGTCATACATACAGACAAACAGATAAACAGACAACCAGACAAACAGACAAAAATTCTAAAAACTATATTTTTGGCTTCGATATCGATTGTAGATTACGCCCCAAGTTTTTTTTTATATCATAAGATAGCAAACAAGCAGACGGGTCTCCTGATGGAAAGAGTCAATCGTCGCCTATAGACACCAAAGGTGTTAATGGTGCGTTGCTATCTTGTGGCGAGGTCTAATGCCACATGCATAAGTCTACCGACTACTTTACCCTCCAAACCGGAACACGACAGTGACAAGCACTGACGCTATTGCGGCAGGAATAGGTAAGGCGGTGGTACCAGACCCGGGCGAGACAATGCAGAACTCTACCACCTAGTAGCCACGATGTTAGTTACTTGCATAGCCAATCAGTCGCCTTTTACGACATGCCTGGCAGAACGGCAGTTGGTCTTTTCTTCAAAGGAGCCCGGAACCAACACGGGTAGATTCTTTTAAAAAAATATTCAATGTACAGTTTTGACTTTCCTACGATTTTATTATTTGTATAGATTTTGTTTGGTATTGTCTGCAGTGTCGCCACAAGAACGACGCAGCCGTTCCACGTAGCCCTTGCTGTTCTGGTGGTGGTCGCGTGGCTGACGCGGTCCGACAGTAGCGGGAACCTGCGGGGCTGGCGGGCCCTCTACGTGGGCGCCGTGGCCACGCACTTCGGGGCGCAAGTGTGGATGACATTAGTGTCAGGTTAGTGACAATTATACTCTTTTACTACATATTCCCCGCTACTTCCTTCCGTGTGGATCACACATTACTTCCATTTATTCTTTTTTTATTCGGTCGGCTAAGGAGGAGCATAAGTTATTCAGTGATAATGTACATTTATTATCTCTTTTTATCTATTATGTCTTCTCTTTATAATATTAGTATACCTAGAAAAGATTTTTAAAGTCGGTCTAAAAACAATCTTTTAAATATTATGTATGTAAAACACTATTACATGTTTTTAATTTGTATGTTTATTACAGTACACATTATGTTAATGTTTAATATATGTATAAGAGATGCCGCGAATACTCGCTATTATTCGGAATTCGGCTTTACACGTATTTTTTTTTTGTTATTCGTCGAATATCGAAGAATATTGCCTTTGGCGAATAGTTTAAAAAAAATGTTGATGAAATAAAACTATAGACTTCAAAATAATCACTTTTTTGCCTTAAAAAGCAAAACACAGTGTTAAATATTATCAAAAAGAGTTTTTTTATATCGCGAGTGGGAGTGGGTTAAACAAAACAAGGTAGGTACTCCTCGTAAAACAGATACATTATGGTACAAGAAAAAAGTTGCCTGTCGGCAATTTAAATGTCGGCAATTTAAAATGTAAAATCAGTAAAATATGAAAATGATTCTTTTAATTTCATTTTCTTTTCCCATAACATTAGAAACTTTATAGATTACAGCTGTAGATAACAAATTATTGCTTTTAAAATTTACTTATTGATTAATAAATTACTATTCATATTCTTTTTTAATGTCGAATAATAATAGCGAATTATTCGACTATCCGCCATAGGTATTGCCGATTAATCGGCATTCGACTATTCGCTATAACTATTTGCGGTATTCCTAATACGTATATAATTTAAATAATTTCATTTTTTTCTGTGCACCCTAAATATTTATTTCATTTAGAAAAGGTTGACGAATAGAAGTTACTGAACAGTAGGTATTAATTTCATATCGGTACACGTTTTTTCACGAATTTTAAATAAATAAACATACGTTACATTAAACATTGAAATAAATAACATGTGCTAAGATTTTGAAGTATACACAGATGATTAAATAAAATTGCATCATGTTGAATTTCTTAACCGTTAACTGCCTTGCAACTCGCTCTTCTCGTATCGAATTCTGACTCCAATTAGTATTAAATTTCGTACGAGATTTCATTGCATCTTGAAAGCTATTTAATCATGTGTACATAAAAGGTTTCTATATCTGATTAGAAATTCAAATAAGATGTTCTTGTATAAATATCAATTTATTTTGGGTATCTCGGATACGGCTATATCGATTTAGATAAAATTTTGTATTTAGTTATAGTCCTGCTTTTTAAGTTTACTCATGTAGTTGTATAATGTAGGTATTTGTTTAAATATATACTGTTCTCATTTGATTAGGGTTGACTAACGTCGCAGCTTTAAATCCACCTCTGTGCATGAACGTTACGAAAAATTAAAGATTGTGCTAAGATTTTGGAACATACACAGATTATTACAAATAATTGCTCTAGAGTACTTAACCGTTAACTGTATTGCAAATCGCTTTTCTCGGTATCGAATTTTGACACCAATTAAATTTCATATGAGTAGTAAATTAAGGTACTTATTAATTTTCATTAGAGTATTAAAATTTCATACAAGAATTCAATATCATGTTGGCATTTTTTTGAACAGAATGTAGGTATACAAGCTTTATCAATTATGTATCTTTTATTGACCTATACGACTGTCACGATCTGAATAAAATTTTGTATTTAGATAAAGTTTGGTTCTTTTAACATATTTTATATTTTTTGATGTTGTCACTTGATAAAACTTCATTTGTTACTAAGTTTGAGTGCATTTGTACTGCTTCACAAAATACTTTTATTTGGTTTAAATCACCAGCCGATTTCGCCATTTACCACATTCTATGAAGCTATACAATTCTATACGTATATTCTTACGTGAAAATTTTGTACCTCTTTTTAAGCCAATTGCGCGAACGGAGAACTATGAAATTTGAAACAGTTTAAGTTTACATTGCGGAGAACTGCAGAAACCTAATATTTCTGAATAAATTGCATTAGAAATACATTAACACAAATACACTATACACTCACTACATTCATGTGGCATACATGATTATACACACATGTATACTTACTATTTTCTTTACGGCTAATGTCAGTTGTGAAACTTAAAAGAGATTTTATTGTTTAGTCTACGGTCGAATTTCGGCCACAGGCGATCGATAGTTAAAAATAAAATGTTGACCTGTTATAAGTAACATATTTATAGGAACAATGGCTCAGCGGCCCGGCCATGTGGTAGACCGAAAAGAGCAGTCGCTTTAGACACAAAATAAATTTGCCCGCGACATCCATATGAGGAATACAAACAAATACTTACCTCCATGAAACAACTGGTAGCTTAAAAAACGATAAGTCACTGTTTAAATGACGAGTTTAAACAGCCGTCCACTGTACAATTCCGATAACTTTTTACATGTGGTTCCATTTTTGTACAAAAAGTATTCAACTGCCGTTAACGTGTCTCGCGGGCGGCATCCGCCCTCGCATTGAACTGAAACACTCCGAGATTTCGCGTCCGTAAGAGGTGTGTTTATATGTGCGTTGCTCGAAGACTAGTTGTATGTAGATTGTCTTCTGTTGTTAGTATTCTGTGCTCTAGATGCCAGATGACGAAGGGCGCTAAAGGCCAAATCCGTAAAACGTTTTCATTTACCACGTCCAACGTATAACCCGGATTCGTTCCATACCTAGAGTTGTCAACTCTCGAAAGAATCAACGCAGGAGGGTTTTAACCAATCGGGAGGGAGCAAGAGTGGAGTTTCGAAAAAAACTTATTAATTTAAATTTTTCAATTTTTACTTACATTGTTTTCGAGTAGCATCTAATATTTGAGGGGTTTTTAACACAAAAATTATGCCTCTATGGGGCGGCAATAACGCAGCGGCGCGTGATAATAGAGCGCTAGCGGAGCGAACGACGCGGGAGGGGGTGAAGTGCAAGGCGCAGAACGAAGGCGGCAGATTTGATTTTGTTAATTCATAATAATATTATTTTAGAAAATGACAGGGATATCCCGTCTCGGGAGCTCGGGGGGTTAACCATTGTTACCGGAGTCTCACGGGCATTCCGGGAAGGTTTTGAACCCTATCCACAGCTATTTCCTTAGATAGACTTATATTTATATACTGAGACCCTATACCTGCCACAATAACATACCGCCGGACCAACGCGGGGAATGATAAGTATGTTATCATTCCCCGCGTTGGTCCGGGCCCCCTTCAAAGAATCAGTTGCCATCCTACCGGGCAATTCGTAAAAGGCTACGAAAGCGATTGACTTATAGATGTTATTACCATCAAAACTACTAGGTTTTCCCTGCTTTGGTCCGGGCTCCTTTGAAGAATAGGCCAACTGCCGTTCTGCAAGGCAGGTAGTAAAAGGCGACCGATGGGTTTTACGAGTCACTACCATTGTGGCTACTAGGTGGTAGAATTTTACTTTGTCTCGCCCGGGTCTGGTACCATCGCCTTACCTATTCCTGCCGTAATAGCGTCATTGCTTGTCACTGTCGTGTTTCGGTTCGGAGGGTAAGGTAGCCGGTAAACTTATGTGGCATTAGACCTCGTCACAATACAGCAATGCACCATTAACACCTTTGATTTCTATAGGCGAAGGTTGACTCTTTCCACCAGGAGAAGCATCTGCTTGTTTGCTATCTAATGATATAAAAATGATGTAGAGTTTTTTGTTTATATGAACGCGCTAATATGTGAATAAACAAGTCGGATTTAAAAATTATTATTGCGTATGACAGCTACATTAATGAAGAAGGTTACAAGCTATTTTTACCCATAAGCAAATGGAAGTAATGTTTCATATAACCCGAACGAATTCGCAGGTAACTAGCCGTTACAATATAAAAAAAAGACGTGTGGCACTCAAAGACCGCCGCGGTAAAGCTATTGCATAGCATATTTTATACGTCGTATGCAATTACAATTATATATATGATTACGGTAGTTTACCAATACAACCAATGCCACCTAAAGGCAGGTTGCTGAACTAAAGAGACACGCGTGATATTTCAAAAAGTCATTAAAAGTTCTGGTATTTATTGATAGATGAAATGGATGCCGGATGGAGTGGGGGGTGTTAGGTTTTTAAGCTATTGCATAGCTTCTATCGTGGGCCTTGAGCGTGGAGACCGAATCCAGAAATTCCGTAAAGAAAAAACCTAACACCCCCCACTCCGACCGGCACAGCGGTGATACATTTTAGTTTTTCCATCTATCGATAAATACCAGAACTTTTAATGACTTTTTAAAATATCACGCTTGTCTCTTTAGTTCAGCAAACCGCCTTTAGGTGGCATTGGTTGTATTGGAAAACTACACACAATATGTTTTAAATATGAATAAACAAAGAAAAAAAAATACTGCATAAATAAAATAAATATATAAATGTAATTGCATAAGTTGATAAAAAATGCTATGCCGCGGCAGTCTCCGAGTGCCACACGCCTTTTTTTTTCGTTACGGAATTTCTGGATTCCGCGATAGAAGCTATGCAACAGCTTAAAAATCTTGAGAAACCTTGAAGTTTTGCATAACACATTTATTTAATAATGCTATATTTAATCATTAATTACTCGTATTAGGCAACAAACAACGGAAGTACCTTCCGAATTCGCTAAATGACGAATTGATCGTTCCATCAGCCGCATTATAGATTTGACCTTCCGCTCAGAATTGTCTGTACTGTGACCTTAGTTTCGACACGCATCAGCTTAATATTTATATATTTAGCTAAGTGACAGTGTAGGTCATGTTTTTACAATTTGTCTAGTATTATAATAAGTTGGTCTCTCGCTTAGCCAATTTGGCTAAATTCCTGAAATCCAGTTTAATGATAAAATTTTCGTTTCATATAAAGTCAATATTATGAGTTTTTGTCTCCTTGTAGTCCAAGATCTGAAGATAAATGAAATGAAAATATTTATTTACAAAAATATGGTTGTTACAAGTTATTAAAAAGTATCTTCACGCCCGTGCCCCCGAAGAAGTAGGCAGAGGTACAAGTGCACCCACGATTAGCCGAAGATACTAAATTGCACAGTGTGGCCAGCCTATCGCCAACCGGATGCTTTTTCAATTCCAAAGTTGTTTTTCTCAGAAAACTGAAAAAAAAATTTTTTGAATTGACCGACCCGGGAATGGAACCCAGGACTTCATGGGTTAACTCCGACACCGGACCACTAGACCACAGAGGCGACTAGATATTAAAATTAATCAAAATGGTGTTTTAAAACCTTGTATTAGGAGAGCAAGTAAAGAAACACGATTTATTTTTATACCATAAGACTTTTTTTATATCATAAGATAGTAAACACGAGTCTCCTGATTGAAAGAGTCAACGATCGCCTATAGACACCAAAGATGGTAATGATGCGTTGCTATCTTGTGGCGAAGACTAATGACCCATGCATAAGTTTACCGACTACCTTACCCTCCACACCGGAACACGACAGCAAAGGAGGACTGACCCTATTGCGGCAGGAATAGGCAAGGCGGTGGTATCAGACCCGGACGAGACAATGCAGAATTCTACTTTCTAGTAGCCACGATCGGTCGCCTTTTACGACCTGCTTGGCAGAACGGCAGTTGGTCTATAATTCTAGGTATCTCTAGGTAATAGTTAATTCTTCAAAGAAGCCCGGAGCCAACACGGGAAAACATTACTAGATGGTAGAGGTCCGCAACGTCTCGCTCGGGTATTTGGCACCACCGCCTTGCCTATTTCTGCCGCAATAGCGCAATGCTTGACATTGTGTTCCGGTTTGGAGGGTAAGGTGACCGGTAGACTTATGCAAGTGGCATTGCCATCCCGCCACACGGATAACAACGCACCATTAACATCTTTGGTGTCTATAGGCAATTGCTTCTCTCGCGGTTTAAATAAGCCTTTCAAGACAATTTCTTTGTTTGCCAGAGTAGCTTGCAAAAACATACAGAAATACAGAGTTATACTACTTAGCAATGAAATAAAATCATTTCAAGTGTAATTATTGAATTTTGTCATCTCATTCGGTAAGATAAAACAGTACAACATGGTTTATTTTTTATTTTTTCACAATATAATATAACCTACATATTATGTATGAAATTTTTGACGTAATAGAAGCGTTTGCTCAAATGCGCGGTGACACGTTTCCTTCCTAATGGCGTGTCTATTAGTATTCATGTGGTTTGAGGCTTCTCTTTACATCAGGTTGCTTAAGATATAAAAGAATTAACAGTGGGTCGGCTGGCGAGATGAATAATGACCTCCATCTGCAATCACTCACTCAACTCAATTTTACAACGCATAGCTATTAGCTAGTTACTTACAAAAGCTACCACCGATAGCCTTTGTAATGTCCGAAACACCAAAATGTTGATACACCTTTTCAGCCTCCAACTAGGTAGCTAGCATTTTCATATTTTTAGCAGAAAAATATTCAATAAAATATGTGAACCAGTACCCGAAAATGGAACCCGGGGCCACATCTCCAGACGTCGAGGAATCTCACTATTAAAAAAATAAGGCACACGGATAAATATATTGAGACGACAAAAACAGTAAGCGGAAACGCTAACCGCAATTTGGCGCCAATGATTGACATTTAGGTTAGCGCCATTCCAGTAATATTCTTTACGCCTGTTATTGCTGATTAACGTTTATAATAGCATTTCAACATAATTGAAAGACTGATGTTTGACATCAACAAATAATTCTTAGAAATATCTATTCCAACAAGTTGTAAGTGGGTCTAAATAACAAATTTCATTATTACGATGCTACTAGTTATTAGTTAACATACTGCCAGCCCGTTTAGAATACACAGACCTATGCAAAGTCAGCACTCTATCTGACAATTTCTAAAATGATGACCTTAAGATAGGTCCCAATTAGATCCGTTAAGGTGCTATAATTTTTTCGTTAGGTACCTACCCTCTGTTTTTTAAATTGTCGCTAATGTGGCAGGAATAGATAAGGCAATAATACATTATAGGCGAAACGTTACGGAACTCTACCACCTAATAATCACGATAGTAGTGACACATATAAGTAATTGTTGGCCTTTTACGAACTGCCTGGCAAATTAACAGATAGTCTAGTCTTTAAAAGGGGAGTTAGTGTTTGTTATACTATATAAAACTGATTGAAGTTATAGTATATACTATATAAAACTGATTGAAGAATGATGTATGATATTCCTTGACTCTTGTTACTTGAAACGTGTACGAGGGGAAGATCCTTTCCCATGCGGGTGGTCTGGGTGCTTATTAAGCCTGTTGTTGTATTTGGTAACTTATATTCTCTTTATTGACTCTACTAACAGTTACTCGCGACTACATTCGCGTAACCAAAGCTCATTACTTTCATTTGTGCAGTCGGGTACAAGTAGCCTAAGCCTCGTGGGTAATTTAGCATTCTAAAGGTGAAAGAATTTTTAAAACCTGTCGAGTCGTTTTTGAGTTAAATCGTAACAAACAAAAAATCAAGTCTTTCCTCTGCTAATATTAATTCAGTTCGTGTTTTATCTACCTGACTGCGCTAGAAGTAAAATCTTTTAAACTAACACATTTCACTATCGTTTTAAAATTAAATTTTAAATCGCTATATACATGGTAAATTGTTATTAAAAATGAAAAAAGACAAAATAAACCTTAGATGATTTTTAAATACCTATTCAACCCCATTTGACATAATTCGTAGTTTTTTTTTACTAGCTGACCCGGCAAACGTTGTTCTGCCTTTTTAACTATTCTTATTTTTTTCTACATTTTCTCACTTTTTAAATTTTCCCTGGACTTCAACAATTAATTCAAAACCAAAATTAGTCAAATCGGTTCAGCCGTTCTCGAGTTTTAGCAAGACTAACGAACAGCAATTGATTTTTATATATCTAGATTTAGTCAATCTGGGCTCTGGTTGCCGCCATGGATTTTAATTACTGCCATGTCTTTAGTGACCATCGTATGGCTAGACAGTTCAATTACGTATCATAAAAATTGGCCTACGCGTTTGGTCTCTAGAACGCCACATAGGAACATATACCTACATACACTAATAAGCATACATACATAGTCCTCCAATCAGATAGGCCAATTTACATTGACCGTGGTCACTAGCCACGATTCGCTTGAGACTACGGTCAATGTAACTTGGTCAAAATGTCCAGCCTTACAAGTAAGTTCTTTATATGTAAGCAATTTTAACTTGTTTACTTTATTACAATGCTAGAAATAAGGTTATGTTTTTTGAGTGTATGTATGTATTTTTGCTTTTTAGCCTAAACAGCTTTTTTATTATTATTATTATCGATAGGGAAGCGCTTAACCACGATCTCGCCTGATGGTAAGCTAAGATGCGGCCTAAGATGGAACGCGCTTCCTTAGAAGATACCCGTTCACTCTTGAAGATCCCCAGGTTGTACCCGTCGGGGAACACAAACTCAAGAAGCATATTCCAGTCCCTTGCGGTTCGGATCAAGAATGTCGAGTCAAACCGCTTTGTCAAGTCAAACCGGGTACGTGGAACATTCACCATATAGCAATGCCTAGTATCTGTGCGCCTCGACGATCGATAGAAAAAAGGGGATGGTGGAATTAAGTCGTGCAATTTCGCAGTGCACTCTCCAAAGTGTATCCGATAAAAGACCTAGTTTTAGCTACTCTACGGTGATGAGCGAGGCTTGGAGTTTTTGCCTACCAGATCATCGTAGTTTATGAGCTTAATGGATTCAAGATTTAAAAATGGATGGATGGCTCGTTTGTAGCCTACTCGACAAAAGGGCGCCGAACCAATATCATAGAAGTGTAACTGACATTTATCCATTAAAAATCTAACTATCTCTATCTTTCACAGGCATCGTGTTATTCTTCTCGCTCCCACGCCACGAGTTCGGTCGCGTCCAGACCGTGCTGTTCCCGGTGTACTACGCGTTCAACTCCATCGTCAGCCTGCTGGCCGCTCTGGCGTACTACCGGACCCAATGTCTTACCCGTTTTGAACATACATCCTGGATACAGGTAAATATAAAATAAAAACGAAACGAAAAAAACGAAACGAAAAAATTTCTGACAACTGAAGTAACTGTATGAGAACTGCCACTGGCTCTGTTGGTAGAGTTCTTTCATCACCGCCTTACCTTTTATTGCCACTATAGCGTCAGTGCTCATTAATGTGGTGTTCTGGGTTGGAGGATTAACATCTTTAAAGTCTATAGACGACAACTATATATTTTTTTACCGTAAGCTATCTAATATCTATGAATGAAACTTCATTATGCACAAAGTTACAATTTAAAAATACATTGTTTGGTTTATACATTGTTTGGTATACCAAACAATGTATTTTTAAATTGTAAATAATGACTATAGGTCTTTGAGTATTAAACCATACTAAAAGCTGTAGGTACTTTATATGTATAATATGGTATATGTATTAAGGAAAATAAAATTTGGCTATAACTTCTACTGAGTTTATTGGCATTGGCGATGATTCTTATAATGTGGAAATATTTATACCAAGTGACCTGAAATATAGGAGAAATAAGGTTATATGAGAAACAAATTATTAATTCCCACCTTTTGAAGTTGGCGGTATTTTTAATTCAACTGTTTTCTACTTTAATGTACTTTCGATGATTGACAGTTATAAAAATTTTCATAGAGGACGACGTTAATTAGACGTGTATTTATGAATTATCTTTAGAATCGCTTACAGTCTTTAAGTAGGCGACTTTGTTATATTTAAATTTTCACTAGTAACGCCCAGCAATATATGAATCTCAATGATCCAATAGTAAGTGCAAGGATAAGTTTGATTGTGTTACTTGTTTTTAAACTAAAAAAACGGTTTCAGACTATAATACAGCACCTAACCAATGCTAAAAATGGCAAATATTTTTATATTCATTCAACCCACTTCCCAGAAGGAGGCGATTATTGATTCGATTGTCCGTCTCTTGTTTGTTTGCTACCTCCGAACTTCGTAATTTTTGAACCGATTTTGAAAATTGTTTTTTTTTTTTTGGGAAAGTATATCTACTATAGTAATAATTATTATAATCTGATGCAGATGATGTTCCGAAATGATGCAGTTCATATGTGCATGCAATCTGATGCAGGTAACAAGAAGTCGGTTTCTGCAGTTGTACTGGGTTTTATATATCACTCCTTCTCGAGGCCTGCGTTGTCATAATAGTGAATGCCCCCAACTCTCTACCAGCAGGTATTCTACGCAGGATAATTTTGAGCTAGTTGCGCCCTCCTTCGCCACAAAATTCTTTGTCCTCAGATCATGTTTGCGTCAGCTGCAACATCACGTTCCCTTTCATCACCTCGAGTAATTTACCGAACTATCGACTGGAGTCCTTAGTACATCGTGCGGTGGCCATACTTTTTAAATATTACCACACTAATTTCGTTAAAGTTTACTATGTGGTCAAGCAATATCCTCTCTTTATTATATTGTTGTTGTTCACTTATGACCATTAATTAAAAATTAAAGACACGTTTTCAATATGTACGATATTTTACCAATCACCTGTATTTACAAGTAGTTTAGCTGTAAGTTTTATTCTCGTGTTTGAATTTCTCGTCTGTAACGATAATAAAGTGTCTTGAAACCTGAATATTGGTACCAGCTGTGACACCACCTCACCTTGTACTTTTCACTTCACTTAATTTCAATGGCCTTAATGTTTAATTATTAACGGATTAAAACGATTAATATTCAGTATTACTACTTTGAATTGTAAAAATTGTTCCCATTAAGATAAGAATATATTTCCTTAGTAATGAGAAAAACCATTATCATTTGCAATTTTTAATTTTTATCACACCATTACCGGCTAAATTACCTTCCAAACCGGAACACCACAATGATAAGCACCGTCGTCATGTGGCAAAATTAGGTAATGCGGTGGTAGGTGGTAGAACAGACAGAAATATAGACATTTTTGTTAATCTTATTTTGATAGAATTTAGCAACGAACTAGTAAAAGCTCTGGGGTCAAACATAGGCATTTTTTTTAAATCTAAAATTAAACCTTAAGAAGTTGAAATAGGGAATAAAATTTTAATTATGAAAAACTATATCAAAGACATTATTGGTCCACCTTAAAAGATAGAATATATATATTTTTTACATTATATTTTTTATACTCATCATAAGATAACAAACAAGCAGATGGGTCGCCTGATGGAAAGAGTCAACCATCTCCTATAGACACCAAAGATGTTAATGGTGTGTTTCAATCTTGTGGCGAGATCTAATACCACATGCATAAGTTTACCGACTAACTTACCCTCCAAACCGGAACACGACAGCGACAAGCACTGGATAATTTTTATCTCAATTAACCTCCCCTGCCCCCAAATACCCCACCAAAATATTCATACAAGTTAATTGTACCTAATGTCTCATACATAAATTTACCGGCTACCTTATCCTCCAAACCGGAACACGACAGTGACAAGCACTGACGCTATTGCGGCAGGAATAGGTAAGGCGGTGGCATCACACCCGGACGAGACAATGAAGAACTCTACCACCTAGTAGCCACGACATTAAGAATCAATACTTATTATTTATTAATCAACTTTAATACCTATTTATAGTTGGCTTCTAGAAAGTATACTACAGTTTGGATCATAAAGTTCAAATCTTTTCAAGATTTTGCAATGATTTATGATTATTCGCGAATAATATATCCAAATTAAATATTACAAATTGCAAGTAATTTTTTTACCTTGACATATCACTAAGAGAGCGGTCAATGAGTTGCTTATTCCTATTGAAACTGAAGTTATTAAGCTCATTGCCAAAGTAACCGTTATTTGTATTCGATAAATATAATTACATTAATCCTTACATACGGCGTGCATTACAGTTATTTAAAAAATAACGGATAAGTTCTTAGAGTCATTGCATAAAGGGATTTATTAAGCACAACTTTGTAACTACATATGTGTTTTAGAACTGATCCCGTGCAGTGAAAACTTAAAACTTTTTTAGACTAAGAAGAAATTCTGACATGACTTGATTTGTACCAGCAACCATCTTGCCTTAAAGCAAAGGAGAGTTTCCCTACATTGAAATACCGAGACGTAACGGAAAGAACAATCCTGTCAATATTTTTCTTTATTTAAAAAAAAACTACTTTTTCTCTTTTCTGTAAGCTTTGTACCTAATAGAAAATTGGCAACACGTGACCATCGTGATTATCTCTCTCTACCACCTACCTATCAACCTATTTTTTGTCCTTTTTTGTAAATTTGTATTGTAAAGCTATAAATTATTACTTATTAGTGCTACCTGTGAAGCCGGGACGAGTAGCTAAGAATTAAAATAATAAATGTTTTATTCAAATAAACTTTTACATGCACTTTTGACGATTCGACAGTTTTATCTATTCTAGCGGATCGGAACGCAGTCACGCACTAAGAACTAAGAAGATCCAGCAGAAACTCGGCGGTCTTTTTTATTTATCAATTTTTTAAATTAATGTAGGTATTCTTATATTAAAATAATTATTTCGTACTACAAATTAAAAGTTTAGAGATTAGTATGAGGATGATTCAATCCCAAGCTTTTTTGTCTTATAAATAATCTGAGATTTTTTTAACGTTTCGTTTCTGTTTTAACCATCACATTTATTGGCCGAGATCTATAATTATTTCTCTCCTCTTTATATCCCAGTATAATTTTGAACAGATAAATATCCGCCATTTCCGTTGCGCGATAGACAGGGTGTACCGAACCTTCAAAAATGCTTTTTAGTGTAGCACGATTAATCGGCCTGCTCACCGACGAACTAAATTATTTTTTTACAAATGATAATAAATATTAATCTCTTGTCCACAGCTAGCTCTCCTGTTAGTAGTATTCAGTATTGAAGCCTACGTGCGCCTCTGTCTCGTGAGACCGATGCTTCGCGCCAAGCACGTCAAGACTCAAATGGAGGAGGCCGCTGGTGGAGGCCAAGAAGTATGTATATCCTATAAAACTACTAGTATTTTAAACCTTGAAACATCAAACAATAAGAGTTCTCGAGTAATGTTAAAACACAATCGATATACTGAAGATCTTTGCTGTCTTCTTGATTGGAAAGCGTCCAGCGATTTTACCTGCCAATACGATAGTGACACTGAGGCTATTGCTGCAAGAATAGGTAAGGTGGAGGTACTAAACGCGGATAAGTAACAGGAAAACTCAATTGCATCATGTTATGGCTCATATTTGCCTAATCGTTCTACTTTTATGATTGCGTGGAAGAAATATACAGGGTCTCTTCTTTAAAAGCGCTGGGACTAATACAAACATAATATAGCTGAAAGTCTTGGACAGAGTCTACTCACGATTAAGTTAGTTTGTATCACTCAATGACATTAGGAACGTAAAAAGAATTTATCACAAGTGAAAAAGAAGAAGTAGATTGTATATGACATGGTAATGTTCCTGCTAACTAGTTAGGGCAACCGAGAATATAATAAAATAATTAATTTTTGGCCATACCACTACCAATTTCTAATAATTAAAAATATATTTAATACTTCTAAATAATATAATTCTATCATTTTTCTATATGTCAGCGTTTAAAAACAAGCATTAATAACAACACTGCCAGTATTTAAAAACAAGAAGATTTCAATTGTTCTGATTTCTTTCAGGTTGGCTGCTTGATACTGGGTGAATTGGCGCATTGTCCACGATATGTGCGTGTGCTCAAAACTTTCCGGGCATACCACTCATCTATAGCCATGGGTACTATGATCACTCTAGGATGCTCAATATACTCCACTATGATCATAGTAGACTCTATGTGTAAATAAAAAAAGAATCAGGACTAGCTTTTTAATCAAGCCCTGGATGCGTGTCAAATATCCAGTGTTGCTGTATTAAAAATACTTAGTGTTTGTTTTCTTTCCGTCACATAACATTTAAAAAGACAAATTTAAAATTTCAATTTGCTACGTTAAGTCTAACGAAAGATATCAAATGGAGTCTGAAGGGCAAAATGTAATGACAAAAATATATGAAATAAAGTCAATCTTTTCTCTATAAAAGTAAAATTACCCACACGAAAAGAAATAAGTGGGAACTTGTATTTTATGATGATTTAAATACATGGAGTAGGTATATTAACTTTCACAATATAAATAATTAAAAGATATATCACAATATTTGATTGAATATTATAATATATTGTAATTGTTTGTTAACATTTAAACTTTTTAAATTTAAAAATTTTCTAAAGTCCTCATTCGAACCAAATGGCATTTTAACTTGCATGTTGAAATGCCATTTGAACTAGCATGTTGAACTAATTAATAAAGATATAACAAAAAAGTAAAAAGCATTTCTTAAATGCAATTATATTACTAGTTTCAGGCTGTGAAGTCTGTTAGTTAACATTTATTTTTAGGTTTAGCCAATCAAATAAATTTTTGAAAGTAGAAGTGCGCTGGTCGCGTAAATTTTTAATTAATATTGAAATATGTATCTATATATTTCTACACGATATAGATCAGAAGTCGTTAGAAGATACATAAAATAGATAACTATATTAATGTTATTGCTGTTATTTAAAATGTACCTACCACATAATTTATAGCCAAACTATTCATAATTATTAACTATCAATTTTACAATAGGCCAATCCATTTTAAATTTTATTATTTCCTGTGCATATATATACCTACCAATACGTAAATGTTTTATGGTTACATATACACTTTTGTTTTATTTCATTCAGTCATTTTTATTCAATTGTTTAAAAATATATGCCAAGTATAATTGGCCTAATTCAAGTATTATGTATAACTGATACTTATTAAAATTTATAATGAACTCTGTCTATATCGTGTATAAAATTCAAATTATTGAATAAAAATTGCAACACAATATATAGGTAATTAAACATAATTGTGTATTACATGTACATAGTTAGTTGAGAATGTATTACTTCCATTGAACTAAATAGATTTAAGTTATGGTAAAAATACGTTGATTGCTGTATCTGTTCTAAATGTTATACTGAAATAGTTTTATAGTATTTTAAATACCATAGCTACAAAGTTCCGCCTATAGAACTGTAAGGAACACAGTAAGAAGCAGAGAAGATCTACAATTTTTTTTTTTTTTATGAAATCAAACTAATATTAAATCAACCTATTTTTACTGTAGCATAATGCATGTTTATAAACTATCCAGCGCAATTATTGGTGTTTTTATTCTTGCCGCTAGAATTAAGGCACTTCGAAAATAAAATTGAGAATGCAGCCTACCTAACATTAAGCTGCTTGATAACAAGGATCTCGAATGGAATGCTTCTTAGTTATTTGCAATACTGCCATAAAGTTTAGTGTTTAATTAGATTAAGTTTAAAGGCACAACGCTATTTAATGGGCAATAATCGTAAACTGTTTCCTTGAAGGCAAGATTTCACGAGGTTAGCGAGTTCTTTAACAACAAATAAGATAACTAAACGCTTGATTGATATGTAGATTAAATTATGTTTTGAATTTGATTATTAAAGCACATATTTACACATTAATTGTTATTTATATCTATCTAGTCGACATTAATTAATATAATGTGAAATCGCAGTATTATGTCGTTCTGCTGGAAGCGGCCCTTGGCACTTTTTAATCATCGTGCTTTTATATTCCATCAATTACAAAAAAAACTCAATGAATTTACTTGGCAAAACCACACATTTCTTTCTAATAACGTATTTATTGCTTTAAACTCTAATTGATTTTACGGTCAATATATATGAAACTGTTTGTAACATTATCTATTAAAATATTGAGGTTTGTCATGTTGTTTTATACAACAGATCTACCTATTATAGTTAATTATATTTTTAGATTATTTAGGAATGTGTTAGCTATGAAAACAATTAGGTTCGTTACATATTTTTATGTAACAAATCTTCTTATTTTTGTGAGATTTTCGAATTTGTGTAGTAAAGCTACATATTATTTCGCTTATCACAAAATTTGAAGAAATCATTTAAATACAGGCTTAAAAATCGATTTACAACTCTCACGTACTTATTTAATATATTCATTTTATTGTCACCTTTCAAAACAGTAATCAAGCAGCTTATTGGAAGTAATTGTATTTAACCCAACCCAACCCAAAAATAATTGTATTTAGATAAGCAGCATTACTGGCTATTACAGATTTTAAGAGGCTGCGTGAATCAAGTGAGAATGTTTCCAGAATAAGTACTACAGTCGAATCGAATGATTTCGCACAATTTGTTCAATTAACCATATTTTGTGTTTTTACTATTCCTAGAATAATGTATTTTTAGTGTTTATAGCCTTTTAAGGTACCTACTTTATCGTGGATCTGAATGTTAAAATGTAAGATTTTATTATTTATTCATGACTGATGGAAGATTTTGAAGTAGAAAATAAATAGTTTGAAACTCTATTGCGTTATTTATTTTACAGACATTCTTATTTAATGTTGTCAAACAAAATACTCATCCTTCAAACTAATTTATTTCTTAATTGGAAAAGGTTAGGATATTTTTATATAATTAAGAACATTGTTACGTCTCTAAACAAATGTTCTTTTTTTTAATCCAATACTATTATAATATTTCATAATATATACCTATTCAGCCTCGGTGAATACAGATAGCCATCTTTTTTAATCATTAATGTTTTCGTCGTCCAACAAATCAGTTGGATCTTTTTAAACCTAAACTTACCAAACTAAGGGTAGCATTCCATTCAATCTGGTCCTTAAATTTTTTGTATCATAAGATAGCAAACAAGGAGATGACAACGATCTCTTATATGCACCAAAGATGTTAATAGTGCTCTCCTACTCTTGCGGCGGAATCTCAATACCACATGCATACTTAACCTCACACCAAACCACGATAGTGACAAGCACTGACGTTATTACGGCAGTAATAGGTAACACGGTGCTACCAGACCCGAACGAGACTATGTAGAACTATACCACTTAGTAGCCACGATGGTAGTGACGCCAAATTTCAATCAAATCCGTTCAGTAGTTTTTGCGTGATTGAGTAACAAACATCCATCCATCCATCCATCCATCCAAACATCCAAACTTTCGCATTTATAATATAAATATAGAAATATAGATTTGTCCCACAAACGCATATTGGCGAATTCCGTCTTCAATAGAGCGCATATCTCGCCATCAATCCACGGCACCAGTGGTCGCTTCATGCGAATACAGCGCAGAGGCGCAGTTTGTCGTAGATCTCAGTAATATTATATTCATTTTCATTAAAAATTTCAACCTCCTTTCAACCGTGCCCTCGCTTTCAATACGAGAAAAGTCTTACCTACCTTCTAATCGAGTGTTTATTTTACAAAAAATAGATTCATAGCGGTGCATGGCAATAAATTTTTGAATTTCACTTATTGTCGATTATTAATTATTATGACGATTCCATAGTCAAAACCAAGAACTGGCAGTAGTTGAGATTATTATTGTTGCATTTGTTGTAGCCCATTTAGCCCTTTTAAGTAATTTAATAGTATCCTTATAGACGTAAACACTTAATTGATTAATTCTATGACTCACAACTCACCATCAGAGTGCTAAGTGTGAGTTTTTCTTTTCGCATTCGATCGTGAGCGCGTTTGGAGTTTACTAGGAATTTGTATGTGATTTGTACAGCGCCACCTAGTGGTAAACGTGAGAAACCAGTTTACCACTAGGTGGCGTTGTACAAATCACATACAAATTCCTAGTAAACTCGAAACGCGCTCACGACCGAATGCGAAAAGAAAAACTCACACTTAGCACTCAGGTGAGTTATACGCCAAAATAAGAGATCCTATATTTTGGATTTAAGAGATACCAATATTCCCTACAACTCCCTGAGTCCTAGAGTGTGGGAACTCGTCATTAAGAAGCAATTTTTTCACGAAACAGAGATATCGTAAAGTACCGGTAGGTGAAGAACCAGTGTATCGTATGCAATCTTCTGGTCGTGGTGCAAGTCTGGTTGGATGTATCCAACTGTCGGTAATGTGTCGCGGTTGTGAAAACTTGTTGTCGCACCAGTTTGCAAACTATATTTACCACAAACCTATTAGTCTAGTCAACATGTGCCTTTTAGGTCTAAATTTTTGGCTCGCCTCGGAAAATTATGATCGAGGTGTCATTCGATTTGTCATCGCATTTAGAAACTTTTTTTAAAATTTGGAGTTTTGATTGCAAAAATTACAAAAGTTATAAACAATTTAGTAAAAAAAAGGGTGGTTTTGTTTTTTGCGAATATCTCAAAAAGTATTCAAAATTTGAAAAAAGATCCATAAAGAGGAAGAAATTTCCTAAAAAAAAGTCCTATCTCCCGGAACTCTCGGCCCAATATTTATAATTTTTCTAATGGGTTGAAAATACGGCCGAAAACGGGAACTCTCGCTTGCGTAAGCTCCGCCCACTTTGGACCTTTATTGAATAAATATTATTTAAACTTATCAAATATGAAAATTAAGAAATGAAAAAATTCAGGCACCTATATGATAGATCAATGAAAAATAATCCGGCGATCAAAAATGTATATCGCGATTATAAGAAATGAATAAATTCAGGCACTTATATGATAAATCAATGAAAAATAATCCGGCGATCAAAAATTTATATCGCGATTTTTCAATTATTAATTATCCATTAATTAATTAACAATTTTTTGTAGCACGAACATCAACATTGAAAGTACGATAGTTGTTAAACTATTAACCTGGGATTTTTTTCCTTTTATGGAGCTATTAAACATAAAAAGGCTATAGAAAAGATTCCCGTTGGAAAAATTAAAAAATTGTTAATTTTCACTTTGTTATTAACAATTTACTTAAGTTAAAAATTATCAACCTCGATTAAACATTGAAAAAAATATTTTTTTATAATATTGCTATTGGTCCGTTTTCTTATGATCATAAGCTACTTAAAAATACAATATGGGATAAAAATTATTAAAAATCATTTTTAATAATTTTTTGTGCCACTCGTCTTCAAAATGCTTTTGGGACAGAAGCACCTTATTTGAGCACCGTGAGGCGATGGTTTGCTGAATTTGAGAGAGGTCGAGTTTCTTTACATGACGAATTTCGTGAAGGGCGGCCTTCAACTACCGTTAACGAAAATAATGTGGCTACTGTTAAGCGGTTAATTGAAGAAAACCCCCGGATTACCTATGAGACAATTCGAGGACTATTAGGGATTGGTATGAGCCAAATTCAGAAAATTTTACACGAAGAATTGAAAGTTCGGAAACTTTGTTGTCGTTGGATCCCTCATGAACTGACAGCAGAGCAGAAGCGGGCTCGCGTGGAATGGTGCTCACAGATGCTACTGAAGTACGACCACGGACATTCTAATTCTGTTTATGACATTGTTACAGGAGACGAAACGTGGCTTTATTGTTTTGAACCCGAAAAAAAAACAGCAATCTTGTAAATGGGTGTTTGAAAATGAGAACAGGCCAACAAAAGTGAGACAGGCGAGAAACGTTGGTAAACAAATGATCGCGTTTTTTTTCTCAGCTACGGGTCCCATCTGTACAATCCCACTTGAAGATCAAAAGAGTGTTAGTGCCGAGTGGTATTCTATCATTTGTTTACCCAGGGTGTTAGAAAAAGTTCGCGAAAGACGACCCAAAAACCGCATTCTCCTACACCATGATAACGCTTCTTCACACACGGTCAACAAAACAAAGTCATTTTTAGCTTCCGAAAAAGTACATCTCGTCACTCATCCTGCGCATAGCCCCGACCTAGCACTCTGTGATTTCTGTATTTTCAACCAAAATCAAAGATTTGATGAGAGGTTTTACTTTTACCAACTCCGAAGAGGCAGTGATAGCGTTCAATCAGCGCGTAGAAAACATGCCTTCAGATCTGTGATCCTCCCGTTTTTAAAAATGGTTGGATCGCATAAAAAAATGTTTAAAATGTAAAATTTTGAAAAGCAATAAACATAATATTTTGGTTATAACATGTTGTTTTTTAAGTTACGCAAAACTTATAGTTTGACCTACGTATTCTATACAGTGAAAGAAGAATTAGAGGAAAGTTAAGAAGTTAAGGAAGTTAAAAAAACCTTACTTTTTGAAAGTGTATTATAAATATGGTCATATTATTTAAAATTATCTATAAGGTTATAATAAAAAACTGTCAAAACTTATAAACGATACTTATAAACTTGAAATTTCACACACGTATTTCTCTTTTGATGTAGGCATCCACTTTTTTTAAATTCAAGCCGAAAGGGGGTGAAATTGGGAATAAAAGTTTCTATGAAACTTTTTATTCTCGTAACATATTTGCATGAAATTTCATATAAATTGAGTATAAAAAAATAATGAATATGTTTAAGCGTTTTTAAAATTCGATCCCTAAGAGAGTGAAATAAGGGATGAAAGTTTTATGTAACCACACAAAACATTGCCAAACCATTAGTGTTAGACAAATGAAATTTTGCATACGTTTTCCTCTTATTGCGTAGGCATCATCTAAGGAAGGATAATTCAAAATTCAACCCTCAAAGTGGTGAATAGGGGATAAAAGTTTTAAACATTTTATTCCTTAGACATAATTGCATGAAATTTCGTATGAATTGAGTACGGCAAAAATAATGAATTACGTATTTCAGCGTTTTTCAAAATTGAGCCCTTTTAGAAGGTAAAATAGGGCATGAAAGTTTTATATAAACGTACAGGCCAAACCTTTAGGGCTAGAAACTTCAAATTTTACACACGTATACCTGTTATAACGTTAGTGGATACAAAGGAATGATTATTTGACTTGAATTATATTAGAATATACTCGTAAGGGTATATTGTTAATTTGCGAAGATGAGTTTTAATATTTTCTCGAAAAATTCAAGTTGGCACTTTCCGATTACGACAAAATAAAAGTCTAATTTGCATAAAGCTGGTTTTTAATATCTCTTTAGTCACACACGACTGTATTTAATTAATTCATTCATTATTCCACAAACAGTTTTAAGTCTATCGGTATCGGAACTAAGAGATCATCAGAGTTAATGTGGACAGCATAAAGTATGTCTACTTCACTAAAATTTGTCTCTGGTCTTCTAGATAATATTAAAATAAACTACTGGTGTGCCAACTCGGAATAAACTCGACTCGAGTTAAAATTCACTTAACTCGAGTTGAACTCGAGTTATCGAACTCGAGTTAGCAAGACGAGGCTTTGAATAGGATAATAATTGTTTGTTCTTAATTTTTTTAATAATCGTTAATTCATTTAATTATTTGTGACAATTATATTGTTACACTAAGTAGGTGGTAAAAAAGTTATTTTTAGTACCTAAACGTAATAAACTTTTCGATTTCTGTTTATGTCTTATAGCTTTTCAGAATAAGTGTCTATGTTTGTTTGCCTCATTTTTCGGGTTCCGAAGTAAACTAGGTCCGTTCGTCCATCCCTCCGTCCGCATGATTGCTCAGAGATCCTTATTACTAGAAAGCAATAATTTGGCACGAATATACATATTAGTCACGTCAACTAAGTGGTAACATAAAATTTTGAAAAACATTTTTTCAGGGTAGGCCCCTATAAGTAAAGTGGGGATGTTAATTTTTTTCTCACGTACCTCATTGTATTGGGTATTGTTGGATAGGTTTTAAACAAATATTGCAGGTTTGTGGAACCAAATTTTCTTTCAAGGCACTCGTTTGTAAAATATTAAGCTTTTAAGTGCTAAATTTTGTTAGAGTCTAATGTTCCCCCCCTCTGCAGGCTAAACGTTTGGTTTTGGGATGGGAAAAAATCATGGTAGTATTAAATATAATGAAGTTAAAAGGAAAACTACTCACAGCTCTCACAGCTTATAAGGCTTTACAAGTTTTTGAGTAATAGTTGAGAAGTTTTATAGGCGGTGAATCTATGGTGTGAATATATATTTGTCATTGACGTTTAATAACTTGAATGTTCATAGTTTGAAACTATAAAAGTCCTCTTCTTAGTCCGCATGATTGTGATAGGCAAATTCAGAACCCTACATTGCGCGTGGCCAGACACACACTTTACCAATTTATTTCTTGAAAAGGCTGCTCCGATGTAGATATTTCAACAGAGATATCATTTCCAATCGCTAATGACGGCCAAATTAAAGAATTATTTTTGTCAACTTTGGATGCTTCTGTTTAATGTGATTAAGTAAAGCGTATTTCCTATACATTCGAACGAATTTTAACAGTTTTTACAATTTACATGTCCACTCTCTGGCTACTGAAACTCGTAAACGTGATTTCTTTTAAGGTCCCAGGGTTTTTGTTTCCTAATTTAAATTGTACCTTTATTTAATTCTATCTCAATTTTGCTACGTATTGTCATTACGCATGTGAATAGTAAATAAATGAATACAGCATAATCAACAAATCGCGCCAACCCACAATCGCTTGCCTTCCTCATTCATTCGCGCAGAGCCAAAATTCAGAGTTTACAACTCTTAACTCGTGTTCTGGGCAGGCGAATCTAACTCGAGTCAACTCGATTTAAGCACAACTCGAGTTGACTCGAGTTAGTAACTCTAGTTGACCCATCACTAAGTCAGTTTAATAAACTCAGTACACCTCTACATCATTGGAACCGGTGGATTTGATGAACTGATGAAATGAGGTCGTTATTTAATGTAAACTTGATCAGTTACGATTACACTAGGCCAATCAAAATACCGTAACACTGAACAGCTTATGAATGTACTATGCAGCTTATGCTATGTAGTATAGAGTTTATGCTACTAGCATTTGCTACAGCAAATTCAGAATAAGAATCCTGATACCTATTTTTAAAACCTATGGAGCACACGCAATGTTCAACTTGTCATTGATATGTACAATTGGCACAATGTCTTTTGAGTTACGGGGGAATTACGTAGTCTTTAAAGGCCGCCTACATAACTCCTTGTTTTGACTCCTTGTTTTGTAACGTAGTTTTCTAAGGCTTGTATGCTTAGGATTGAAGATTGAAAAGTTCCAAAAATCATGAAATTATGGTACAGGTACAATAACACCGGCACACACAAAAAAAAAGTTGTCTGCGCATTTGACGAGACCCATATATTTTTATGTATTTTGACCCGCTGAATCCGAATATGAGGTCCATTTTACCCCTACACGTCCAAAATTTGAGAAAACTTCAAAAAACCGTAAAAAATGACAAAAATCGGCGTTTCTGGTGATATAAAATTTTTTTTTGTACTGAACTAAGTATGATTTTCATATTTTTCGATCTTCTCAATACTTACACAAAGTTTATTCAGACCATTAGCAGTTTTAAGTATAGAAAAATCGCACAAAACTCTCAAAAATTGCAAAAAATGCGATTTTTATCAAAAAAAAATTTGTTTCTCTAATTCAAGTACGATTTATATGTATTTTGATATCTTGAAATCACTTTTAAATTTTTTTGGTTCATTATTCCTTTTAAACTTGAAAAGATAAAAAAATTGTAAAAAAATTGTCATTGTACATAAAAAAAAATTGACTGAACACGATTTGATGCCTGAAATAAAATCTTTACAATGATTTCACTTATGTCTTGGTGGAATCTTTAAAGACTAGATCGCTTGTGCCTGTGACCAGGGCACCTCCACGTGGTGACGGTGGACAACAGAACTATCTGACAGAGTCCCTGGGTTAACGGCGTGTGTGCCGTCATGGCAGGTACTAGTGATAAGTACGATGCAGGGATTCGTAACCCCAGTATCGGCGTCTGGTCAGAGTGAGAAAGCAGGCTCGCAGGCGTCGTCATCAAGCGACTGCAGCTCTTCAGTAGTGGGTAACTTGGCTACTGCAGGGTACACTATTTAAAAATTTAAATGTGATTTCAAGATATCAAAATACATATAAATCGTACTTGAATTAGAGAAACAAATTTTTTTTTTGATAAAAATCGCATTTTTTGCAATTTTTGAGAGTTTTGTGCGATTTTTCTATACTTAAAACTGCTAATGGTCTGAATAAACTTTGTGTAAGTATTGAGAAGATCGAAAAATATGAAAATCATACTTAGTTCAGCACAAAAAAAAATTTTATATCACCAGAAACGCCGATTTTTGTCATTTTTTACGGTTTTTTGAAGTTTTCTCAAATTTTGGACGTGTAGGGGTAAAATGGACCTCATATTCGGATTCAGCGGGTCAAAATACATAAAAATATATGGGTCTCGTCAAATGCGCAGACAACTTTTTTTTTTTGTGTGCCGGTGATAATTATTGTACGTTTGCCAACACTGATGTAAATACACCTCAATTTTCTGTGCATTACACAGCTGACTGTCTGCTGACAAGTGACAATGGACAAATGTCAAATGTCAATCGAAAATGAAACATTATGATGGCATTTAGCATTACGTGTTTTTTCATCATTTGTTCTTAAAATTATTTTGCAATAAACCATGAAATCTGAATTATTTACAGTCGAAAGTGTTGTTGTTTTGTGCAAAAAGACTTTGTTAAGTTACCGAAATAATGTTGTTCATAGATAAGACAAAACAACTTGACACAATGAAGTGTTCTGTTAGGAATAATATAGAAATGAGAATCCTCGATAGATGTAAGACAATTTTAATATTATCAAGTATTATTTGTACTTTTGCCATTGTTATATCGTTACACAAATTACTAAGCCATGAAGTTCGATTCACCAAACCGTTCTCACCTATACCAGCTGGATTATATGGGAATTATTTAGAACCCTTTATAGACGAATCTCCACCTTCTACCAAAAAGCATGACAGAGCACGCGATGCAGAAGCAGTAATAAGTTTAAAAGCAGCCTTAGAAATGAAGAAAATAGGTAAAAATGATAAAGCATCAAAACTATTCCAACACGCATTTTCGCTGTCACCCAAACATGCAGACATATTAAACCACTATGGAGAATTTTTGGAAGATACAAAACAAGATGTAGTAAAAGCTGATCAACTCTATACATTAGCTTTAACAAGTTATCCGGACCACACTGGAGCCTTGTCAAACAGACAAAGAACGGCAAGTATTGTTGAGAATTTGGACAGAGAAATGCTAAAAAAAATAGATGATAAACGTGATGCCTTATCATCTATACCAGAAAATAATTCTGCACTATGTAGAGCAAAAAAGGAGGCATATTTTCAACATATTTACCATACCGTTGCTATTGAAGGTAATACAATGACATTACAACAAACTAGAAGTATTTTGGAAACAAGAATAGCAGTAGCAGGCAAAAGTATTGCTGAACATAATGAGATTTTGGGTTTAGATGCAGCTATGAAGTATATTAATACGACATTGTTATATAGATTACGAGATATAACTATGGGAGATATTTTAGAAATACATAAGAGAGTACTGGGTCATGTAGATCCTGTTGAAGGTGGTCAGTTTCGTAGAACTCAGGTTTATGTTGGTGGCCATATTCCTCCAGGCCCTTCAGAGATTCTGAAGCTGATGTCCCAATTTTTAGAGTGGTTAAATTCAGAAGATGCTTTAGAGTTGCACCCTGTTAGGTTCGTATGAAGTCATTTTACAAATTTTAACTTTACAAAAAACTCTTGTATTGCTTTGCACTAATGTTTTATATTTTAAGTCAGCTTGTTTTGACTTTACAGCAAATGGAGACTAATATCAGCAAAAGTTGTAAAGGTGAAACTATCTAAATATACTGTGTATAACAAAAACTCTGTCCAATTGTGAAAGGCATTATTTGGTAGACTAATATAGTCATAATATAATATGTTAATTATTTTGCATATATTGATAAAATTTCCCAGGTAATTTAATTAATGGGAAATAATATTTTTAAGTATTATCTTAACAATACAAAATGTGACACATGTGATCTGAGTAAAACAGCAGACACAAATATGCCTCCATATTTGTGTGATACGACGTTTAGGAGAGAGAGTTTAGGAGAGTTAAAGGTTAAGTATGTGCATTTAAAATACCATAATATAAATAGGATCATTTTGTCATTTAACTGATGAAAAAACAGAGATTATCAGTTTGCCATGTATGGGTGTAATATTTTTGGAATTGGATAATATTTGAGTATTATGATCTATTTAAGTGTGTAAGCATGTTTGCTAAATTTCGTAAATGTGTGTATGTTTGTCCAAGAATTTTTAAGGAACTAAAGCAATATCAAGATAATTAATTCTTTTTGATTCAAATCAGGTATATTCCAACTTAGAGAACAGTCTTTTTCAGTTTCATCAAAATCAGTTCAGCAGTTTTTGAGATGTGAGTTAAGTTGATATTTGAAGTCAGTTTAATTTTTTTTTAGTTACTGTTATTTTATGATTTTGCTAACATCATCGACCTACTTATACACCCTTTCAGATCATAGAGGGTTTTGGTTACACACCGTATATTATGGTACTAATGTATGATAAAGGCAAGTGTCCTTTGTCAAGTTAGTAATGATGAAGTTTTATCAAATTCAAATGAGAAATTGTGTGAAATATATTTTTTGTTAATTTTTATAATTTTCTACACAAAGGCTGAACACAGAACATTTTAAACTCTGATGTCTGTACATCCGTTTTTCACTGACATGTATTTTCTGAACAGCATTAGGAACACTTGAAATTACATATATAATAACACATATGTGTGATTACAATTAAATTTTTTAGTGAGATGTGTAATTCAATCAAATCAGATCAAAGCTATTGATTTTCAGTTATAATAAAAATTTTGCTGTCCCGTGATTTTGTGTCCAAACCTGGCAAATATCAAAACTAAATCTTTGATTGGACATTAGAAAATTGCGATAATTAATACTTTAAGTTTACATTATTATCTATACATATAATAAAATCGTAGGAAAGTCAAAACTGTACATTGAATATTTTTTTAAAAGGATACTTGGGGCGTGATTTACAATTGATATCGAAGCCAAAAATATAGTTTTTAGAATTTTTGTCTGTTTGTCTGTTTATCTGTGTGTCTGTTTGTCTGTTGCATGGATTTACTTCAAATTTTGCATGAATATTACTAACAGTTCGGGTCAACATATAGGCTACATATTATCACGCTATCACCTACAGGGGAGGAGCAGTGCGGAATAAATGAAGTCCACGCAGACGAAGTTGCTGGCAACAGCTAGTTTATGAATAAATATGTATTTTACAATTCCAGATATGCAGCGCTAGCCCACTACAAACTAGTTTATATTCACCCATTTATTGATGGCAATGGGCGGACATCTCGACTTTTAATGAATCTGCTGCTAATGCAAGCAGGTTATCCACCAGTCATCATTGCTAAACAACACAGACATCTTTATTACCAGCATTTACAGACCGCAAATGAAGGAGATGTGAGACCCTTTGTAAGGTAAGATTTATCATAGTAATAAAACTGATTCTGTCATATATGAAATCTAGACTAGACATTTGAACTTTTGTAAATGTGACCATTTTTTTTAAACTTCAGTAATGTCATGCCTGGGTTTGGTATTATCACATCCTACCTATACCTATTCCTATTACTTTCACAATAGAGTTGGTGCCACTATCCTGTCTTGCATGCAATATAACATCTCTTCTATATGGATGGCAAATATTAAAATCTTTGATATCCTTAGGCGATGGTGTTTTTCTATCAGGAAAGCTATCTGCGTGTTTGCTATCTTATAATATTGAAAAACAAGTTAATATGATATGGTTTAAGCTTTAAATTACATAAACATCTTTTGTTTCCAGATTTATAGCTCAATGTACAGAACGAACCTTAAACTTGTACCTCTGGGCTACAACTGAATACAGCCCAATGGTGCCTGCAATCGGAGAACCTCACATCCTCACTGGAGAAGGTTTTGACGATGAGCTTCTGTGATCCATTCTACTGTGAAGTAGAGTTTTTATTAATATTGTTGGGTATTGTCCAAAAAAGGCCACTTTTATTTGCAATAATCAATTTATCTTCCTAAGCAATATTGCTTCCAGTATTGTATTTATTTATTCTGTGACAAATACCAGCTAATTTATTGTAGTTTTTGTTGTTTTGTATTGTAGTTGTAGCTGCCTAATTTATTTTTTTGGTAAAAATACGACCCAATGATTAATATTAATTCGGTATAAATTTATGTAAAACATTTGGCAATAAGTAAACTGGTAAATATTTATATAAAATAGAACGCAAGCTCAAATTTTTTTAAAATATTTACTAGCTACATTATTTTTAATTTAATAATTTGTTAATGAAAAATTCAACCAAAATATTTTGTGCGCAAAAACATAGCCTAATTATTTTGTGTGCGTGATTGAATATTTATTTGCTGAATTAATTAATAGTTCACGGAGAACCACCCTTTTTGTGCTTCGTGAATGACTTCCGTTTGGTGAATCTAACAAACTATATCTCTACGACATTTTTCAAAAGTGCTGCGTTTTTTTCAAATGAGCATGATTGAAATATACCGAATACATGAGTTTTTCTTGATGGATACATACTTATATTTAATCCATTTACAATATAATATAATAGGTAATATGAAAAATGTTTTGTCCAACAAAAGTACTGCACCGATGAGCTTGTCTACCACCACAAACATAACATTTAAGCAAGTTTGGGACAGAAATCATTACATACCTAGATTACTTTTGCTAACCTTTATACTTTAATCATTTATAATATTATCGAGTGGTCATAGTGTCCGAAAAATTCCCTGCTGCGTTGTTTCAGACATTGATCAATTTTTCAACAAAATTTGACTTTATGATGAGGTCACGTTTCACAGTACTTGAAAAAAGTCATACAGCGAAATTATGATAGGCTCAAAAAAATGGAGTTTCAAGTAATTAACGAAAAGGGTGCTATCCTGCGGACTATGACAACCTCATTACTTTTTAAAATCTAAGTGAAAACATGGTAATTCATTGTCACGCGAGCCGTAATGAATTTCTCATCTTTTGGAACTATCACAGATATTTTTATATTTCTTAAGCTGTCGAAAAAAGGTTTCTTATGATGCCTTGCCTTTAGTTAATCCAGCTCACGTTGGAAAACAGTCTCAGTATTTTTATCTAATAGCTTGTATACTTGTTACAATACTGTATTCAAGGAGCTAACATATTTTAATATATGTTTATATAACCTAACAAGCATTATATGCTATTATATTTGAATTTGTCATGTCATCCAATAGCTATGTTGTATAAAACTTATTTGACCTATTACTTCTTAATAATAAGGTCCCTACTTATCTGAAACAAGGTTTGTAAGTAAGTAGCCATGGTTACAGCAGTAAATTTGTGTTATGTTCACTACCCTGATTGAATAACTCCATCAAAATCGTTTTTATGTTTCAGCTTCCACCTATATTGAACAAATATTTAAAATATGCGTGTTAAGATCATAACACAAATCGGAAACCGAATCCGTATATCATCTCGAGCCATTAATTAACCTTTGTAAGGAACTCTCTACTGCAACGCACACTAATCGGAATCATAACGTTAACACCTCGCCTCCAAATGCGGTGTGATCAACTTGCAGTTTCTGCTCTTACGGCTTGTCGTCTCCATGCTTACTTCTCCCTATACCCGAGCTCACAACAGACTACTGTAGCACAACGTGTCATTTAGACTCCGGTTACACTTTGATTAGTGCGAGTGTTTTAATGCAGGTGCTTAGTAATAAGCATAAAATACGTATAGACAGCCTTTGATTAGTGCTATTGATTAGTAATCTGCGTAGTAAAGTTAATAGGCACTAATTAGTAATTACTCGCACTAATCAACGACTGTCTACACGCGTTTTTTCCTTAATACTAAGCACCTGCAATAAACACTCGCAACAATCAACAATACAAAATACAAAACAACTTGCAAGAAGCAAACGCGGCGTCGCCTAGCCGTAACCGAGTTGACGTCCCGAAGCTGATGATCCGTTTTGGTTATATGCTTACATTATGTTGACGATAATGATCTCTTTTCGAGTCTATACGTGTGATATAATTCTATAGTAATAATCAATTAATTTATTTGCAAGAACGTGGGTACATAAGATGTTAAATATCCTAATCATATATCCCTATAATATTAATAATAATATAAATATATTTGTACAATTTTGTTGAATATTATGCTCGCGTATTAAAATTTCCTATTTTAATTAAATGACAAAGACATGCTCCTGCATTTTCTAATACGAAAACTGTTAACTATTATCCACAAATCGCATTTTAAAATACTATTTTTTCACTTGAGGTAGCGATATTAACGTGATAATATTATATCTTCATTAATTTCATTAATTTTGAGAAACAGGAATCTTCAACTTATTTATTCGTATATGGTTGGACCACGATGTAAATTACACTATTTTACCATTGATATAAAAACCCAAGATACACAATCAGTGTCTCAAAAACGTCCTCCAAAAATGAGCGCACAGTTTGAAATTGTGCCCTCATTTCAAATAGAATCGCGTCGGTTGCGACGCTGTCAATGTTATTTCTTTTGTACATTGCTTTGTAAAAATAACTGTAAATCTTGCGCGTAAGGTTGGATATGCAAAGACATAGTTTTTGCCATATCTAAATGAAATTAGCGACACTTGAGTGTCAGTTTTGTTCGGGACTATGCATCTTGGGTTTTCTATATCAATGTATTTTACAAAAAACCAAAGACGTTATGCAAAACTGACGACGTTATGCACTTGTATACACTGTAGCTATTACACATTAGAGTTTTATATCAATATGATACTCAGTTATAATTTTATTAATGTAATTATAATCATGACAGCCTGCAGGCAGGCAAATTCTATTTACTGCGGTGAAACATATATACTTATTTATGTAAATTATGGCAAAAACCGTGTTACATAGGTACTAATAGTATATAGCCTAAATAAACTAAATTAAATATAGTGTGGGACAATCTATGTTTCTACAATAAGCTCTGTGATGCCATTCAAAATATTTAGTGGTTAACAATTTTAAAAACAAATTCAAACAAGATTTTTAAGATTCTATTCTCAGAAAATCTTAATTTTCAAAGATTATTGTGATGATGATTTATAAGATATTTAAATTCCTGTTTAGAAGACAAAAAAGCTTGGGCCCAATTGCTCTTCATAGTAAACTCATGTACATTATAAAATATGAATATTAAAAAGTCCACTAAGTTTTTTTATACTGTTTTTTGTACTATTAAATATTTTTCATCTACCTATAATTTTATCTACCACTTTTGAAAAATTTCAAATATTTGGGCAACCTTTCAAAATGAAGCTATTTGTGAAATTTTACCCTGATGTTAAGTAAAAGAGGCAATGTATACCTATAAATATTGACAATATTGTTGAAAAATAATAAAGAAGTTATCACGGACCTCGAATTGACAATTCAAAGCAAGAATAAACAATTCGAATAGCAAGTTACTATTGATGGTAGGTGGGAATCTTTCCCGGCCTAAACGGCGAAGAAAGTACCACATCCTTCGTTCTGAACTTCAAAATCTCGGTGCTTGCAACAGGATCACAATTTCGGGATTAAGCAAGCAATTTTATTATACACGAACATTTTTATTTATGTTGTCCTATGGTCAACCTCAAATATATTTTGGCGAGTCAACTACTTTACATATATAATCAACATTAAACAAATTCCTTCCAGAACATTTTCGCTGTTGGTCCCGGCCTCCTTTGAAGAATAGACCAACTACCGTTCTGCCAGGCAGGTCGTAAAAGGTGACCGATTGGCTATCGAGTCACTACCATCGTGGCTACTAGGTGGTAGAATTCTGCATCGGCTCGACCGGGTATGGTACCACCGCCTTACCTGTTCCTGCCGCAATAGCGTCAGTGCTGGTCACTGTCGTGTTCCGGTTTGGAGGGTAAGGTAGCCGGTAAACTTATGCATGTGGCATTAGACCTCGCTACAAGATAGCAACGCACCATTAACACCTTTGGTGTTTATAGGCGATGGTTGACTCTTTCCACCAGGAGACAAATCTGCTTGTTTGCTATCTTATGATATAAAAAAGCTTTCACTTCAAAAACGCGTATATACTGTTACCTATTAGATCTACTTGTCGCTAAAGTTGTTTTTGCCGAAATTTACGTAAATATATAGAAGTGTATATGAACGCGTTATAGGTGTCCCACCGCAATGTATGATATATAAGCATTAGGGAATAAATTTTGTAATTTTAAATAGACTGAACATTTTCAGTAAATCTCACTTTTTAACTTGGGTTTGTAGAAGTTAATAGAGAGCCTTTATAGTCACAAGAAAGAGGCATGAATGAAGACGCAGGACAGCTATCTAATGTATAAACTCTTCAAGATAATTCAATGACGTTACAACTTTATAAAATAAGTCAGTGTAGTCTGTGCTCTCTTCTTTATACTATTCCAATGGTTACGCTAAAATTTGTTTTCATTTAATTGCAATGTGACGTCATAACTAAGTTATGGCAGAATAACTATATTTGGTATACAATTATGAAGTCAAACTTGCACGTCTGAGTTGCCTGACATAGTCGCCTAATTTTGCAAGAAAGCAATCTATGCTGAATATTAGACAGTATTCGAAGTTATCTTGTGAGAATGTTGTTTAGAAAAATGTTTGTTCTGTCTGTGATAATATTTATTTGTGTACTTTTTAATGTTTTAATGCATTTTGTTTAGTATTAAGTTGAGTACTTATTACCAAACTGTATACAGTTTGGCAATGATTACTTCACATGAGAGGATTGTATAGCAAACTTGATTTGTGAAAAAGATGTTCGAGTCAACATATTGTTATTTCAACTGCTGACTAAAATAAACTAAAGATCGTGAATTATATCAATATATTCTTGACAATATTTTCGTTTTGAGACAAAAAATGTCGTTACCTGTAATATATCATAAAATCAATCTTGATTTGCTGTCATTCGCATTTACTGTGTGTGCTTTTGTTTTTCGCGAATTTTTACTTTGTTACAATAACAAAAATTAAATTTATTTAACAATTTTGACACAAAAATATTGGATTTTACACTAAGTCAAACCGGTGTAGAATTATTGTAAAGCGTTAAAATATGTTTTATAGCATCTGTCTTTGTTTAGCTTCGTAATCTATATACAAAGTTGTATTTAGAAAATATATAAGTACTTGGATGTCAAGGCAAGACAACGCGCCTGTATCCAACACGCGCACTACCTTGCTTCTGCATCCATATGAATTTTATCTTTGTGCTTTGTTTCATTATGTTAAATTTGAAATGGTAAAATAATATGTTCCTTAAGTCAATGTTATGTTAAAAATAATCAATAGTATTAAGGGATTGAAAAATGCGCGTGCTGTACTATCCTCTCAAATAAAACCTGCTATAAACTGACAGCTGTAAAACAATTTGCAATACTTTTCTATTGTAATCTGAATAGCTAAATCGTACCATCGCTGAAAATTGCCAAGTCACCTGCAATCGCTTATGGGTGTTTCAGACCAAGCATTAAAATGATCGAGCATGATAATCGCCATTCACATGCGGCTTAGAATGGTTAGGTTTGATCGAGCAAATTTGTGGATGCTACACCCTCGCACATCTCATCGTTTATACATATAGGTTAGTTATAATCGGTTGGGACGATTTTGCACCTGCGCTTGTTTTGCGGTAGTAACACACTAAGCAAAGGACAGCGTCTGTCTGCTTGTATATGACAGAGTAGGAGCTTGCTCGCAAGTCGGGATAAAAGCTGGAACATACGTCACAACAAACTGTATGCTATAATATTATCTATCTTCAGCAATAGTTTAAAAAATGCTCGAATATTTTTACGCTTAGTCTGAATTAACCCTAACGCTGTCAAAATAGTAGGATCTTGTATATATTATATAACTTAATAAATATAATATTATAATAAATATATATTAATTTTTGAGATGTTGATGATGAGTTTTAACAAGCCTAGGTACAAACTGTTTATTATTTTAAATGTCTCTCGATTGGCCGTCGCACGCCACTAATAAAATTAAAAAAAAATATGTATATATATATATATATATATATATATATATATATATATATATATATATATATATATATATATATATATATACATATATATATATATATATATATATATATATATATATATATATATATATATATATATATATATATATATATATATATATATATATATATTATATAGGTGTTATTGATAAATTAGTTGTTTGTGGTTGGATTTTGTCTCTTTTGTTTAAAAGTTTAACAAAGAAACTTTGGTTCGACGGGATTTGAACCAGTGAAATCACAAAGCAAAGAAAATTACGCCACTACGTTGAACCGCCCACACGTAACTCAGCGGTCAGAGCGTTGCCTGCCTTTAAGGCCTGGTCACTGGTTCAAAACCAGTCGTGTGGAAAATTTGCTAAAATCTTCTGTAGCACGGTAGCAAATCAACCCAATATATAAAGAGTTTAATGTTGCATTTAATTAGATTAGACATAACTAATGCGAGTCCAATTTACAAGCACGATCAAACAAATTTATTAATAGAATACACACTCAAACACAGCGTAATCAAATGCACTACACTAACAACTACTCACAAAAGTAGTCCAAACAGTTAGTCTGCTCACATAAATATACTTCAAAAAAAGAAAAAACAAACATTTAAAACACTAGTGCAATCAAGACCTGTGCCCCTATCTATATAACAAAACTTTCATCGAATCGAAGCGTCTAGGTAGCTAAAAATAATTTTCGTATTCACATATACCGTTTATTCGTATTTTTAAACACCGATTTTGAATCGAAATTCGCGTAATTTATATATAGATTGAGCTGTAATTATAAATCGCAGCTCAAATTGTATATAAATACTCTGTTGTTAGATTTAGAATCGCAGCTTAACAGACAACAGACTTTAAGCTACCGAAAAGCTGCGATTCGATTGAAGTTTTGTTACGTGAATAGGGGCACTGCATGTCTAGATTGTCTCAGTCACATACACTTGCGTGGTTCCAGTAAACTGTGCTACAAAAATAAGTTACTACAACGCGCTAGCGTAGTAAGAATTTTATTTTAAAATTCTTAAATAATGATAAAGCAGTTTTTGCATTTACGAGGGTAAAATCCGCATCGCTTCTTAGTTAAAGATTTGCACTTTGAGTTTCATTGACATGTACATTTGTCCACCATATTCTTTACAATCTGCGAATGGCGCAGTGTGGAAATGTCATTATTGTGAAGTACTACTCGTAGTAGTAGTTAATGAGTCAGCATGTTCACAAGTTCCCACATTTTCAACCTTACGTTTAGTGCAACAAGGTTTTTTATTGAATTGGATTACATCGGTTTTTAGTGATAATATTAGTATGTACCACTAAAAACCGATATATAAGCTACGACGTAGGAAGTCTATGCTAACGGTCAGCGTACACCAAGAACAGATCATTTTTAGAGAACACTGAAATATTAACTTTATGAAATATAGTGCAATATTAAAATATGTTTAAAAAAAAACGTTAAAGCCATTACACGGCCGAGCGTCGCGTTTAAAGAAATTCAATTTTCTACTACCTATATAGAAAATTAATAATTGTCAAAACAATTTTATTTATAAATATAAAGTTAACGACTCAGAAAATGCTCTGCACTGCTGTGCTCTTGGTATGCAAGAACCTTTTTGGTTAAAAGAACAACTTATTTTGTAGTACCTACCTACTATAAAACTATTTTGATTTCCTATTGTTTATGTATGAAGCTATGTCAATGCAATATACTTAGGTATACTGTGCCTTAATGTAAATCAGCAGTTTACAGAAACTTTGAAAACAATTCGATATGTAATTAAATTCTGAATTACATTCTAGCAATTTCATTCTGCAAATTGTTAAGTCTATGACCATAAAGTTACCGTCTATACTTATCTCGGTAACAAACTAAAAATGTATGTTAAAATCTGACACTATTTCTTGCATAATTTTATAAAATGTCTTCCAAAAATTTAAACCGTTTGCTAGTACCTAGTACAAAACTGTCTCAATAAATACATATTTTTAAAACCTAACTTGTTTTATTTATTCTTATGTAATTCCAGCACCGTCGTCATCGCCTACGTATTCAGGTTATGGTGACGATTGAATCCATAAAACTAATAGCCTGTGCAGACGACGGACGGACTCCGTGGCGGAGAAAAAAGTACGCTCCGCGAATAAAAACTCCGCCACGAATTTACCGCGAACTCAACGCACACGATGTGCGATCATTTGTTGCACAGCGCTCTAGCGCACAACGCGGACTAAACTCCGCCGTATGCGTTGCTTCGCCTAGTCACACGTGTTCTATTCTTTTCGGGGACTCCCCCGTACTTTTGTCCGGTCTGAGTACTAAGTGTGAATTTTTTTTTCGCATTCGATCGTGAGCGCGTTTGGAGTTTACTAGGAATTTGTATGTGATTTGTACAGCGCCACCTAGTGGTAAACGTGAGAAACCATCCATCCATCATTCTTACATGCCTGTTATCACGGTAAATATAAAAATAATATTATCATCTGCTTTTATTTAAAACTATTAAAATTACAGCGATTAGGTTTTTTGTATAAGATAGCAAACAAACAGATGGGTCTCCTGATGGAAAGAGTCAGCATCGCCTATAGACACCAAAGGTGTTAATGGTGCGTTGCTATCTTGTGGTGTGGTCTTATGTCACATGCATAACTTTACCGGCTACCTTACTGTCCGAACCGGAACACGACAGTGACAAGCACTGACGCTTTTGCGGCAAGAATAGGTAAGGCGATGGTACCAGACCCGAGCGAGACAATGCAGAACTCTACCAGAGTAGTGTTAGTGACTCGTATAGCCAATCGGTTGCCTTTTACGACCCGTATGGCAGAACGGCAGTTTGGTCTATTCTTTAAAAGAGCCTGGGACCAACACGGGGAGTTTCAGTTACGCGACATTAAACGTCAATAACTGTACTCTAGACGTCAATGAATACTCGTGAGCTATAGTTTGCGTATTACTTATGAGCCCGCTTAATATAAACAGCAAAACGTAGTAATTGTACACTCTTTGATAAACCGCGCGTGATACTCGTATGGCGCGCGCGATAAAAAAGAAGTTTGACCAATAAGAAATTAATTATATCTCGTTTATACGACGCGACGTAACGAAGAACGTTTGTTGTGGCATTAAACGAAATCACAGAACTATAATTTTTACGAGAGAACGAGATATAAATTCTTATTTTTCAAACCTTTTCATGTTTGTTTTCATTTTTCAAACCTTGTCATATTACAAGCTGTATATCCTAAGCGGGGAGGTGTCGTGTCACTCGAGATCCTATGAGTGTTATAGTTGGAAAATGCAAAAACTTTTAGATCGTGGTCCCAGAAACATTTTTATTTTGAGTAAAAACAAGTTTTTTTGTGAACTAATAAAGTTGGGTAAAAAAGAAAATTCTTAAGAGTAAGTATCAGAGTGCTAAGTGTGAGTTTTTCTTTTCGCATTCGATCGTGAGCGCGTTTGGAGTTTACTAGGAATTTGTATGTGATTAGTACAGCGCCACCTAGTGGTAAACGTGAGAAACCAGTTTACCACTAGGTGGCGCTGTACAAATCACATACAAATTCCCAGTAAACTCGAAACGCGCTCACGATCGAATGCGAAAAGAAAAACTCACACTTAGCACTCAGACTAAGAAAAGTTTTCACTTTACGTGTAGAACAAAGTTACCTACTCTTGAACTATAATAAAAATTAACTAGCTGTTGTGATAAAATTAGGTTGTTCTGAAAATGATTAACATCAATTTAAAAATCTTATAATCCCGATATAGATTAATGTATAGCGATTAAAGTAAAAAGCTAATTACTTTTATTAATCAATATTTTTCCTTCACTAAGTTAATATGTTTAAAGCCCCAAACTTTATTAGGTACCCGTTTCGAGATTTTTCGAAGAGAGAAAATTAGGCGTCTCTTCAAAATGAAGCTGTTTACAAAAATTCAACTTGTTATTAATTAAAATTAAAATGATCCAGGAATCACGGTCTATTTACAAATACGTAAAATACCTGCGATTATTTTTGTTAATATTTCAAATAAAAACAGACAAATGAGGAATCGTTTTCTCAAAATATTAGTGTGCTCGTCTAATTTTGTAATGTTGTAGACAAAGAGTAGATATACAATCACTACGTTTCTTGTAGAGACCCAACCACTTAAATCATAATTCAAATTTCGAACTAAAATTAAATTTAGAACAGTTGCATTGAAAAAATCAATGTTATAGTAAGAAAAAACAATGCATGAATGTCGTGTCGTTGCAAATTTCCCCGCTCTCTCCACTTTTATCTATATTGCTCCTCTTTCCTTCCTATTACCCCTTTTCCCACCTCCCCTCCGAAAGATGCTCCTTTTCATTTTGCGTTAGTTTTCTTTAAAACCGTGACACTAAAGAAAGGTTCGAGATGAAAACTCGCGGCAGAAAATTATTACACTTTGTTTCGCCTAACGCCCATTCGCCGAAATCGTACCATGCAATAAGTAACTCCGTTCCAAAAAAATAATTGAATATCACGAGTAAATTACACATTCTCTTTTCCAAGAATAAATCTACTGCCTTATTTCTAGACATCTCGTAAAATGAGAATTCCGTAATGTCTCAAGCGGTTTTAGTACCATCGCCTTACATATGCCTGCCGCAATAACTTCCGTGCCTGACGTCGGTTTTGAGGATCAACTAATGAATGTGGCATTTTTGACCCCGCCACACAGATAGCAACGCACCTTTAATATATTAGGTGGTTATGGGCGATGCTCATCTCATTTTATTAAGAATTATCTACTTGCTTGCTTGCTTTGGGATGTAATAAAAATATTGTTATATAGATGAATTAGTCATGAGTCACTACTCAAATCATGGTCGTTGCGGATAACAAACAACAAAAGGGAATTCATAAAATAAAACAAATACAATTTTGATTAATTTATTATAATGTGCGATGTTAAAATATGTTTATTATCAAGCATCTCTAGTACGGCCGACACCGCACTCACATCCTCCACTTGTCCATTTAACACAGCTTCTATACAAACAAATTTATTTCGAGGCAAACAAAATGACAATCTCAATCAGGACACCCCACACGATGCAAGTAACACTAGTCGTGTGTAAAGTGCCTTTAAAAATCTTAAAAAATAAACAATAATATTAAAGAGAGATTTCGTTCAGTACATTCATCGGCACAAGTCACTCTGATACAGAGCACCGATATAAGTCTCTTTTATAATTATTTTTATTAGTTATTAACAAGCACTATCTAATAAACTTTGTAAGCTATATACGTAAAACCTACCTAGAGGGCCAAGGGATTTCCGTTCGAAAATTGATTTACAAAAGAATTTCTTAAAAAGCAAGTACATTTTTGAACGAATATAATTACCAAAATAGCAGGATATTTTTGGCAATATTTCTCGTGTTACATTAAGCAAATTTTACAAGTGCCAGATAACCAATAATATAATACAATTTGATTCCAGACCCTACAGGTTTTGAAAGCAAGATTTCAATATCTAGCACCATTACATATAAAAATGCTGTCCGAGTTAAAAATTATAAGCGATACACAATATTTTTAAGAAAAATAGGTAGGCTTTTAAACCGGCAGTAAGATTAATTTGTAAATTGTTTTCTAAGTAAATAATTAAAATGGTATCCCATTACGAAACTAACGGCACTTATAAACTGTTATCATAGCCTGATACAACTTAGCTCAATACAACTTTTAGTGCCATTTAGTTCACACAATGCGATTTTAGAACTACACTTTTGAAAGATAACAAAAATATTATCTGTCATCACACAAATATAAACGACAGACAATTCTTTCCCAATTACAAAATACATTAACATTATTATCACAACATAATAAATAAGTCGCATTAAAAAAAGTATTACATGAAGAACTTACATTCAATTAGTCTTTTAAATGGGTTTTACTATTTTTAATAAAAAAAAATATTTTTACGATTTTTATGGGGATGATTTTAGTGAAAATGATACAATAATTAAGATATAGAAATAGAGCAAACAAAATCTGTGTATAGAAATTTATCACACCGGTTTTTCATCTTGAAGATGGCAACACTTTAAAAATAGTGTTAAATATATACGAAATCGCGCCAAAATGTTCTTACGCACGACACCATATGGCAAACAAATCTATCGCCCACATATCTTACTTATTAACCGCCATACCGCAACAGGGTACTTTTACCACAGTTGTTTTTTTTTTATAATTGCCTCAAATCCAGTCTTATATGAACTTTGGCAGGAAAATAAACAATGGCTACAATTATTTTAAACATTTGATAAACAACAAGTGACTTATAAGCCAAACGATATGTCACATGACACGACATAATGAAGCTACACTAAAATGAACTTCCACAATAATCTATTCAAAATCTAATACTTGAATTCACAACATTACGAGTATTTTTATATACATGGACTATTTTTCACGCTGGCAACATAATATTTAGTAACTAAATCTCATTCAGACTGTTTTATTCATTAATATTAGTAAGGATTCAATATCGCACCCACTATTTTTGAAATAAGTACCCAATTTGCTGGTAAATGAAATATTTAAATTGCGGGGAAAGTTTAAGTCCAAATATTGTCACATATTCTTTAGTCATATGGGATTTTAACGTTTTTTTTTAATTTATATAATTATTACTTTGCCTTAAGTTATGTTTTGTTCTTATATATGTTCTATTTTAAAATATGTTTTATCCATTAAAACCACATATATTTACACTACATTAATATATAGTAATCCCGTTCCTAACAAAGAAATATAAGATATAGAGGGTGAGATATCTCGTCACTTAATACATACAATAGGAATGACGAGCTGTGTTCACACTACAATTTTAATCTCAATTTATTACAAAATATCTACAAATTTATAAGTAGGCCATTAGCGAAGTTAAATGCAAAATACAACTTAGTACAAGTAGAAATACTTAACACACACCTAATTGGATCGGTCTAGAATTTTAGTACACCTATCTATTTAAAAGGGAAGGTCATTTTGTTTGGAGTCGTCAATCCTGTAATCACTGAGTCTGTATTATGCTATTCGAGTCTTAGTCAAAGGCAGACAAATAGTGTCAATATGACCCTATTCGCAGTGAATGTGTTAAAAAACAAAGGTTTCAAGGGTACCTCTTCGCCTCTTGCAAACCTGTGCTAACATACAAACTGTTTCTACTTCTTAACCATTACAGTCTAAAATTTAAACTCGAAGTTCCCGTTGTATACATCAAAATCTAAATCTAATTTTCTACCGCGTCTGATCGAAAGTAGGCCTGCTACGTTTCTAATTAAATCGCCATTTTTTATCGACATTTCAAAAATACAAAGTAAAATTGAATTTTTATAGCAAGTTATTTTGAAGTAGATTCACCAAATGTGTAAGTTTGCAACACGTTAGAAATAATGAATATTATGTAAATCAAGATGGACTACTATTAGTAGAAATAAGTAACTGGGGTGGTTTCAGTGTGCAATTGTTTTACAGTGTTTTATATACACTAATATATATTTGAGGCTTCAGAAGCGTTAATATTATGTACATGTTTAGGAACTTCTCAATACATTTTTAAGTATACATATATATAATAATTTATTTAGTAACATTTACAGGATCTCAACGGTATACTGAAGGTTAAATTGGTTACTTTATTGATATATTTAATATTTTGAAACCAGCAACATGCGTCTTCAGACATTTACAGTTTTATTATATTAGGTAACAGTTTTTTGAAATGTGCCCGAACGCCGAGATCAAACAAATTTAATAAAATCGATCTATTGATGTAATATAGAAATAACCTGCCAATATTTGAATTTAGAGTTCTATTAAATATTAAATTGAATTATATTGATAGTTTCCAAAGAGTTGTAAAAATAAAGAAGAGACAAATGTCAAAATAAGAATATAGATAACATATGAAGATGAAAATTTACAGATAAAAAATAAGACATTGTTTGAAATAAAATGTATGAGTTCTGGGGTGATAGTTTTACAAATAATTTTATTAGCTATTACTTGAGTATATGCTCTAATTATGAGGGACGGTGGATACAAACAGTACATACCTTTTATATACCTTCCGAAACACCAAATTTTTCGTGTGTAGCTAAAAAAGGCAAGAGATGCTTTAGAAAAAATTAGATCATTTTTTCTTTATCATGATAACTAACCAAGCGAAATTGTGTAAAATTAATTTTCAGTTCCACTTGTCGATATAATATTTTTATAATTTTTTTATCATACTCCCCCTGTACCATTTTTCACACCCCTGCTTATAACTACGGGAATAATGGACGTGACTACATTTTTTAATTTCATTATCAAAATGTCAAGGCAATCAAAATGTATAAATGAGAATTATCATTGATATGATATGGATCAGCGGTTAGGTATAATTTGGAGATAAATTCACTCAGTTGTACTGTAAGTGTTGCTAGTGTAATAATTGACAACTTTATTTTATTGCTATATAAAAAACAATGGTAAGCTTTTTTCAAATGTACGTACTTCACTATTTTTTGAGTGGTTCTTTTTCGTGTTAAAATCGCAAGTTTTTTGCATCTATACATCTATACAAATAAATAAAATTGAAATGTCTGTTTGTAACATTAAATGGATATGGATGTAAACACGGTACATTTCCAAAATATATTTTTTTACATTTTTTGTCTGTCTGTCGGTCAGTCTGTCCGTCTGTTTGTTCCGGCTAATCTTCAGAACGGTTGGACCGATTTTGACGGGACTTTCACTGGCAGATAGCTGATGTAACAGGGAGTAACTTAGCTACTTTTTTCGAAAATTTTCCACGCGGACGATGTCGCGGGCGCAGCTAGTTAATCAATAAATCTCTTTGCTTTTTTTATTAAAATAACAATTATCATAAAAAAGCGGGAACGTCTAACAAAACACGCTTTGACTCCTTCATTTTGAGCTATATGAACACAATAGTAGTCGGACTGTTTGTTTGGTTATACGTAACATTTTAATTATGTAGAAAACATCAGATTATTTTTTTTGTTATATATATTAGTAATCCATAGTCACATTTTAGTATCGTGGTCACTTATTTTATATTTTTATTTTGTTGCAAACCTTATTAGTGTTTTATTTCTTCTGTTTTTATATTTAAAAATATTCTAAATAAGTATTTCTTTATTCGTATTATTTCTTACACAAAATGCCAAATAAATACAATTCATTCTACCAGAAGCAATTTTCGGAATGATTATATCAAACAAGGGTAAAAAAGGCAAACAATTTGTTGGTAACGAATGATAGAAATTCAATTTCATTTGCAGACTCGAAGACACTCACAGCGAGCGAGTGATATATTTCTTTAACCGTCATTTGATGAGACAACTCAGTGTTTACATGCCTGGAAATAAAATACACATGTCAATTGGTTTTGCGTAACTTACTGCCGGTTTCCTAAACGCAAAATATTAATTTTAACAAGCAATTAATCTGTTTTTAACATAATTTTATAAGCAAATATTCTGTTACACACGATTAATTGCTTGTTAAAATTAAGTTGGGTTTTAGAAACCGGCCGTTAAAGGACAATTTCAAACATTAAAAGATGAGACAAATGTATACAATATTTCCCCAGTTATAATTATAGTTGCATACTTATTTATTATACTATTACGTCATACGAATTTCATGATTTTTTGACCCCTCCCTCGTTCTTGTCACATGTGGTCACATTTGTGAGAACCCTCTCTCCCCCCCCCCTCACCTAGTATAATGTCACATATTTTACAATTTTACATTGGAATAATGATATCATTCAATTATTTTTTATCTATACAGGTGCCTTTTTTTAAATTTTACTGTTGCAATACTTCGATCGATACCTATCTTGAAAAAATGTGACGTCACGAAATTTGAGACCCCTCCCTACCCCTTGTCACACAATGTCACATTTCTTCGACCCTCTCCCTATCCCTAAACGTGTGACGTAATTTATGGATGGCCCCTTAGATAAATCCTGTAAAAGAAAAATTTAGAATGCTTTTTTTATGAAAGAAATACGTTTTTTTTTATACTGTTTTAAATTTGAGTTTAATTGACTGTTTGTTTATTAAATTGAGAATGAATAATCTAAACTAACTTAAGAAACATGTGATTCAAATATTACTAGGTGGTAGAGTTCTGCATTGTCTCGCCCGGGTCTGGTACCACCGCCTTACCTATTCCTGCCGCAATAGCGTCAGTGCTTGTCGCTGTCGTGTTCCGGTTTGGAGGGTAAGGTAGCCGGTAAACTTATGCATGTGGCATTAGACCTCGCCACAAGATAGCAACGCACCATTAACATCTTTGGTGTCTATAGACGATGGTTGACTCTTTCCATCAGGAGACCCATCTGCTTGTTTGCTATCTTATGACATAAAAAAAAAACGTGTATCAAAATGTAATAAACCGAGTATCAGCAAATCCAACAGTATACGAGATTTGCAAAATAGTGATGAAAAAGGGGGGCAGCGATGACCAATTACTCTTATAAGGCTTACCTTAATCTCATTTTCCCTCGAATTTCTTGGAGCTTCATTCTTAAATGAAGCTCCAAGAAATTCGAGGGGTTGCAGTAGACTAGAAGTGAAAAGTGTAAGAAGACTAAAATCGGCCAGAATACTACAGAGTATTGCTTGCTTAAACAATGTGTTAAAACGTTAAAACGCTAAAAGTGAAGAGAAAAGATAATAATGTAGACGTGACTACATTTTTTCTTTCATTATTAAAATGTCAGAACCACAATACATGAAGATTGGAGTCAAATTTTATTCACATATTAAGCCAGATGTAACTGTCTGAAGCCTGAGGATGGACTGACTAAAATATGGAATTATGCAAGAGATGTATGCTCAGGGACAACAACATTAGTAAAAAAGCATGTGGAATATGGTGGAAGATCTGTTTTAGTATGAGCTAGATTCGTTTAGAATGGGTCCCAAGCGGCAGCACTTTGTGTAAATGAGAATTTTCAAGAAATTGTATTGCCAATTTGCCTTTTTTATAATACAAATAACAAATAACTCTGTTTTCTTGTTTTGAATGTTGATAAAATCAACGTCAAGTAGTGGCCAATGCGCAAAAGCACGAGATAAACCCCATAGGATGGAACAAAATTTTGAAGATAAATTAGAAGAGGTATCCTGCCCTGCTAATTTGAGAAATATTATTATTACACATTCATCCGAACAGCGACTCATCCGGTTTGCTCAATGGCAGATAGAAGTGACTACTGACAGAAGTTCCCTTGAAAAGCATTGACAAAAGACCAGAATGCATGATGTTCTAACGCAAGGCGCACTTGCCTCTCGCTAATTAATTATTTAATGTAATTTGACTTAGTTCTGGCTATTTCACGTAAACGACCTAGAAGCAAGATTTAACTCTTTTAGGAGGTCAGTAGTTTGGATAACCATTAGCTTGAGCTCTGGTCGATGTTCAAAATGCAGTTTAATTTACGTAATGGATCTTTTTGCAAAACAGGTCAAACCACTGACAAGAACTACCACCAACGTGCTTTACAGAGCTGTGTATGAAGCAGTCCACGCCTTACTGCAAAACATCAGTAAATTGTCCTTCTTGCAAAACAGGTCCAACCACTAACAAGAACTACCACCAATATGCTTTACAGAGCTGTGTATGAAGCAGTCCACGCCTTACTGCAAAACATCAGTAAATGGTCCTTCTTGCAAAAGAGATCAAACCACTGACAAGAACTACCACCAATATGCTTTACAGAGCTGTGTATGAAGCAGTATATGCCTTACTGTAAAACAGGTCAAACCACTGACAAGAAATACCACCAACGTGCTTTACAGAGCTGTGTATGAAGCAGTCCACGCCTTACTGCAAAACATCAGTAAATTGTCCTTCTTGCAAAACAGGTCAAACCACTAACAAGAACTACCACCAATATGCTTTACAGAGCTGTGTATGAAGCAGTCTATGCCTTACTGCAAAACAGGTCAAACCACTGACAAGAACTACCACCAATATGCTTTACAGAGCTGTGTATGAAGCAGTCCACGCCTTACTGCAAAACATCAGGAAATTATCCTTCTTGCCAAAGAGATCAAACCACTGACAAGAACTACCACCAATATGCTTTACAGAGCTGTGTATGAAGCAGTCCACGCCTTACTGCAAAACATCAGTAAATGGTCCTTCTTGCAAAAGAGATCAAACCACTGACAAGAACTACCACCAATATGCTTTACAGAGCTGTGTATGAAGCAGTATATGCCTTACTGTAAAACAGGTCAAACCACTGACAAGAAATACCACCAACGTGCTTTACAGAGCTGTGTATGAAGCAGTCCACGCCTTACTGCAAAACATCAGTTAATTGTCCTTGCAAAACAGGTCAAACCACTAACAAGAACTACTACCAATGTGCTTTACAGAGCTGTGTATGAAGCAGTCCATGCCTTACTGCAAAACAGGTCAAACCACTGACAAGAACTACCACCAATATGCTTTACAGAGCTGTGTATGAAGCAGTCCACGCCTTACTGCAAAACATCAGGAAATTGTCCTTCTTGCAAAAGAGATCAAACCACTGACAAGAACTACCACCAATATGCTTTACAGAGCTGTGTATGAAGCAGTCCATGCCTTACTGCAAAACAGGTCAAACCACTGACAAGAACTACCACCAATATGCTTTACAGAGCTGTGTATGAAGCAGTCCACGCCTTACTGCAAAACATCAGTAAATGGTCCTTCTTGCAAAAGAGATCAAACCACTGACAAGAACTACCACCAATATGCTTTACATAACTGTGTATGAAGCAGTATATGCCTTACTGTAAAACAGGTCAAACCACTGACAAGAACTACCACCAACGTGCTTTACAGAGCTGTGTATGAAGCAGTCCACGCCTTACTGCAAAACATCAGTAAATTGTCCTTCTTGCAAAACAGGTCAAACCACTAACAAGAACTACTACCAATGTGCTTTACAGAGCTGTGTATGAAGCAGTCCATGCCTTACTGCAAAACAGGTCAAACCACTGACAAGAACTACCACCAATATGCTTTACAGAGCTGTGTATGAAGCAGTCCACGCCTTACTGCAAAACATCAGGAAATTGTCCTTCTTGCAAAAGAGATCAAACCACTGACAAGAACTACCACCAATATGCTTTACAGAGCTGTGTATGAAGCAGTCCATGCCTTACTGCAAAACAGGTCAAACCACTGACAAGAACTACCACCAATATGCTTTACAGAGCTGTGTATGAAGCAGTCCATGCCTTACTGCAAAACATCAGTAAATGGTCCTTCTTGCAAAACAGGTCAAACCACTGACAAGAACTACTACAAATGTACTTTACAGAGCTGTGTATGAAGAAGTCCATGCCTTACTGCAAAACATCAGTAAATGGTCCTTCTTGCAAAACCAGTCATACCACGGACAAGAACCACTGATGCGTTTGAATCGTTATCATTCAGGGTTATGATGCAAAAATGTTTCGCAGATTTATTTTGCATCTTGCCCTTTTTTATGATAGCCAATTCATCCCAATCTACTGGCTTGTCTTCAAGGAGCACTGGGAAACATATATGAAGAGTGACTTGTTGACACAACAGATGTAGCAGGCAATGGTCTGATGTACTCAAGGGCGCTCTAATCGAGACCTGATAACCGTTAAGAGTGTGTATAGAAATAAATAATAGTTTAAAAAACTAAAAAACACGCTTTTTATAGAAAACCGAACTAAAAAATAGAAAATAAATTTTAATAAATTTAAATTAAGAATAGTGTTAAAAATTTCAAAATGTGAATAAAAAAAATAATTTTATTTAAAAAAAAGCGTGGGGTGCATGGTGTCAATAGTTATAAATATTTTATTGACACATATGAGTAGAGTGATTATCATTTCGGTAATATCTTAAAAAGCACCCCACGCTTTTTTTAAAATAAATTTTTTTTTTTTATTCACATTTTGAAATTTTTAACACTATTCTTAATTTAAATTTATTAAAATTTATTTTCTATTTTTTAGTTCGGTTTTCTATAAAAAGCGTGTTTTTTAGTTTTTTAAACTATTATTTATTTTCTACTTTTTAGTTTGGTTTATTTATAATAGCTTGTTTTTTTTAATTTTAAACTATTGCACGACTCATGATGCGAAGCATCAGAGAGTGCTTTACGATCGAAATTTTTTTTCATATATACATATCTTCACGCCAGATCCCTTACGGGGTAGGCAGAGAGAACCGAGTGCCTTACATTACGATCCTTGCAGGCTTGTCTCGCTTCCTCCACATTCATCACTCTTTTCATACACACACGCCGGTTGCGAAGACTCTTGATACCTTCGGAAATTTTTTTCGCCTTATTTTGGCAACTATTTTTAGTATTATAGCCTTGTTAGTTAACGGAATCAAGATATTTTGCATACTATTGTCGAGATAATTTAATGGAGATTAATTCTATACTTGCTAAAAATTAATTTAGTGCAATAGAAACGGAAAAAAATATGAAAATAGGTCAAACAAATTTCATGGCCGTCATGTATGAAACTCCGGAAACACTGTAACTTATGAAAAAATCAATTATTTGAGTTATTTTTTTTTAATTCTAATCGGCAATTGTAGATCATCGAATGCGAATGGCTAATAAATTCAGTGTCGTTTAATTACAATTAATAAAAAACGAAAACTACAAGACTGTATATCTATATATATCCATGTAAAATTAACATGGATGGTGATATATCTATATCTATAAATATTATGTACATTTAATTTGTTTTTTTTTTTGTTTTTTTACTCAGTCAATTAAACTCAGTCACAGAGACGGTGGCGGACTCTTCGTGGCTCGTGAAATCTAAGTTATATGCGCAGATACTGTTGCAAACTCTAATGCGCATACCCAGTCGAGTGCCGCGGTAGAAGCACGGAACTACTTACAACCTTATAGACATATGTGTGTGTGTGTGTGTGTGTGTAAGTGTGCAAGGCGTTCCTGTCTTACTCCCATACAGGACAATACGACGGGGCCAGATATGGGCCATGCTTGGCGCAATGCTATCTATCTCTGGCCCATGCTTGTAAACCCGCTTTGGCCCAGCCTTGGTAGAAGTAGACTCGGTAAGATCCAAGAGCGTCTAGCGAATGAGTCTTTTGAGCAGAGAGCTATTAGAGTTGTTCTCATTATTGAGCGAACTAGCGACTAGCGAGAGAACTACTAGCGAACGAGTCTGCCGAGCAGAAGGCTCATAGAATTGGTCTCATTGAGGAGCATTTAGCTAAGTAGTCCGCCGAGCAGAGAGCTCGTGGATTAGTAGTGATACGAAACCGTACAGCAATTGAGTCTGCTCAGCCACGTGAGAACCGCCTAGCGGTAGCGCGTCAGACGTCACAAAGACTTCGTTCAATTACTGAGCGTAATTTTATAAGCACCATAAATCAATTTGCTGAAGTACCATGTACAATCTGTAAGAAATTATTATATCCAAAACAACAGACGTCATTAGTTAAAGCACGTCTTGATTTTTTTTTTGCTCGACTACCATAAAAAAAAGAAAAGTTCCTTCTCAGGCCTACTGGAACAACATGGAAGTTATATCTTTACCTCTTGAACTGACCGACTTTACAGACGTAGAACAAATACTTTTGTTAAGAGTAGTTCCTTTTACAACTAGTTTCCACCCGCACCAAAGTGCTCGTCAACACGAATCAAACGAGCCCAAACTCGATAGAGTTGTGTTATTTAATTGCTGAGCTCCTATGGTCATCTTCTGGCTTCATCATCGAACCCTGCAGGATCCTAGTTAGCACCAAGCACCAAAGTGCTCGTCAACACTAATCAAATGAGCCCAAATTCGATAGAGTTGTGTCATTTAATTGCTGAGCTCCTATGACCATCTTCTAGCTACATCATCGGACCCTGCAGGATCCTAGTCACCACCAAGCACCAAAGTGCTCGTCAACATGAATCAAATGAGGCCAAACTCAATAGTCTTGTTATTAACCGATTTTTAACCATTTAATTATTAAGTTCCTGTGGTCACCTTCCGATTCAGATTCATGTCATAATAAGGTTTCATTGTCATTCAATTAACATACGTATACAAAATTTCAGCTCAATCGGTAACCGGGAAGTGGATCAAATTTACTAGCGAGATTTGATTTCAGACATCGAGATAGGTATAATAAATAAAAAAATGCTCATAAAACAAAAATTACTGGGCCTACCTGAATCAAATTTTTATGGGACCAATTCGAAACTATTCCGCATCAAACAAAAAAAGAATCACGTAATTCGGTTCAGAAACCTCGGAGAAATCGGTGTACATACATAAAAAAAATATACCAGCCGAATTGAGAACCTCCTCCTTTTTCTGAAGTCGGTTAAGATTGGAATAATTTTATCAAATTAGTGTATTGTCATCGGACCTCGATAAATCTACAAAGTTTGAACGAAATCTGGCCATTTAAAGTGGGTCAAAATCGCGCCTAAAGAAGTCGGTTACAAACAAACATACAAACAAACATACAAACAAACATACAAACAAACATACAAACAAACATACAAACATACAGGTGAAGTTAATAAAAAGCGTGTAAAAAGGCTAATAAGGACGAAGTATATTCCGCTATGTTAGGCATTCGAGTAGGTGATTGTACTGAGTCTTGAGTGAGTACTATTTGTAAAGTGGTAGTAGTAGTAAACCTGTGTGTGTTGGCAATAGCGCTAATGTGTACCTGTATGTGTGGCGGCAGTAGCGCTAATGTGTACTTTTATGTGGCGGCAGTAGCGCTAATGTGTACCTGTATGAGGCGGCAGTAGCGCTAATGTGTACCTGTATGTGGCGGCAGTAGCGCTAATGTGTACCTGTATGTGGCGGCAGTAGCGCTAATGTGTAACTGTATGTGGCGACAGTAGCGCTAATGTGTACTTGTATGTGGCGGCAGTAGCGCTAATGTCTACCTGTATGTGGCGGCAGTAGCGCTAATGTGTACCTGTATGTGGCGGCAGTAGCGCTAATGTGTACTTGTATGTAGCGGCAGTAGCGCTAATGTATACCTGTATGTGGCGGCAGTAGCGCTAATGTGTACCTGTATGTGGCGGCAGTAGCGCTAATGTGAACCTGTATGTGGCGGCAGTAGCGCTAATATGTACTTGTATGTGGCGGCAGTAGCGCTAATGTGTACCTGTATGTGGCGGCAGTAGCGCTAATGTGTACCTGTATGTGGCGGCAGTAGCGCTAATGTGTACTTGTATGTGGCGGCAGTAGCGCTAATGTGTACCTGTATGTGGCGGCAGTAGCGCTAATGTGTACCTGTATGTGGCGGCAGTAGCGCTAATGTGTACCTGTATGTGGTGGCAGTAGCGCTAATGTGTACATGTATGTGGCGGCAGTAGCGCTAATGTGCACATGTATGTGGCGGCAGTAGCGCTAATGTGTACCTGTATGTGGCGGCAGTAGCGGTAATGTGTACCTGTATGTGGCGGCAGTAGCGCTAATGTGCACATGTATGTGGCGGCAGTAGCGCTAATGTGTACCTGTATGTGGCGGCAGTAGCGCTAATGTGTACCTGTATGTGGCGGCAGTAGCGCTAATGTGTACCTGTATGTGGCGGCAGTAGCGCTAATGTCTACCTGTATGTGGCGGCAGTAGCGCTAATGTGTACCTGTATGTGGCGGCAGTAGCGCTAATGTGTACCTGTATGTGGCGGCAGTAGCGCTAATGTCTACCTGTATGTGGCGGCAGTAGCGCTAATGTGTACCTGTATGTGGCGGCAGTAGCGCTAATGTGAACCTGTATGTGGCGGCAGTAGCGGTAATGTGTACCTGTATGTGGCGGCAGTAGCGCTAATGTGTACCTGTATGTGGCGGCAGTAGCGCTAATGTGTACCTGTGTGTGGCGGCGGCGGCGCTAGCGTCGCGGCTGTGTGTGGCGTGTGTTGCGACGCTAGTGTACCTGTGCGGTGTGTGTGGCGGCGCTAGTGTACCTGTGCGGTGTGTGTGGCGGCGCTAGTGTACCTGTGCGGCGTGTGGCAGCGCTAGTGTACCTGTGCGGCGTGTGTGGCGGCGCTAGTGTACCTGTGCGGCGTGTGTGGCAGCGCTAGTGTACCTGTGCGGCGTGTGTGGCGGCGCTAGTGTACCTGTGCGGCGTGTGTGGCGGCGCTAGTGTACCTGTGCGGCGTGTGTGCCGGCGCTAGTGTACCTGTGCGGCGTGTGTGCCGGCGCTAGTGTACCTGTGCGGCGTGTGTGGCGGCGGCGGCGCTAGTGTCGCGGCTGTATGCGGCGGCTCATATGTTCCTCCTGCGTCAGCTTGGCCCGGAACTCCGCGACCAGGTCACGCGACTGCGCCAGAACTGCCAACTGCTCGTTCAGCAGTTCCTCCCATTGCGTCGCGTACGCTGCAATAATATATGTAACAATAAATACTACTGTTTTCGAGCCAGATGAGTTAACACAAATGATAATAGAAAATAATGTTAAAAATATAGGACATGTATACAGTGCCGCTAGTGGCATTGTATCGCTATCATTTAAATAACCATGAAGCGTATGCACGTTACTTACAGCAATTTAACACAACCGTTCATAGTACTGTTAAGTATTATCCTTCAATGCAGTGTTACTTTAGCTAGTGACACTATACACTTCCAAATATACACTGTACAGTGTAGCGTTATTTGAATAACACAACTTAATTGCGTTATTTTACTCTTATAGTTACTAGGGAGTGGGGACATTTCAATGTCATTAAACACTAGCAAACTTGGTAGGTCTATTCTTTTCACAGCAGCGCCAAATACCATTACTAACTCCAGTTAAGATATAACTTGGAAATCATGCACAGGTCTTAAATTCAGCTAAGTTTATTTTAGTTACATTTACATTAACTTTGAGTAAGGCTTCAGTCGCTTTATTTACGAAGTCATTTCTATTATTACACATAATATGAAAAGTAATATCATCAACAACTAAGTGTGAGATCAAGAATATCATTAATATAAGTTAAACACACTACACTATGGTACTCCAAAGTTATCTAAAAGGGAGTGTGAAGCATTTATTTCCTCGTAATTTCCACGTATTTTAAATATTTCTACACATTGTTTCCTGTTTTCTAAATAACTCATTATGCAATCTGTTGATTTCTATTTAATACCACATTTTTCAAGTTTGGTTAATAAAATGTTGTGTGAAATAAAATCAAAGGCCTTAATCAAAAATACAAATAAATGTTACTATGACATCAAGTTATGTTTTTAATAACAATAACATTGAGACCAGCATTTCAGATTCAGTAGTTAAATTACATGCTGCCAAACTGTCTCAAGTATTATTTTGGCTGTCTTGAGCATATTTAACCTTACTTTCCTTGGCAGACAGTTCGTACAAAGCGAACAATTAACCTAACAAGCCCAGCATTTCGCATTCAATAGTAGAGCAACAAGGAAAACTGTCTCATGTATTATCGCAAACCAATAACGAGCATTGCTAGTTTTTACCATATTCTACCTTCCAGTGGGCTCACTGCAATCGTGGCTTGCCTGGGTTTGCTTCGCTTTATCTATTCCTCAATAATAACGTCAGTTCTTATCATGTAGAGTTCTAATTAGGAGAGAAATGTAGCCGATATGTCTTATGCATTTGCACCTCGCCTCAAGACAGTTGTAGCTTGAGCCCTATGTAGCCTTGCGCTTGACTGCTATTATATGATACAAAAAATATATAAATAAATCATTTTAGCAAATGGGATTGAGTTTTATTAAGATTCACTTTTATTAAGATCTTCCTTTTTTACCAGAAATGTTATTGTTTTTAAAATCCAAAACCTTGAAAATTAGTATAATTATAGGCATGGAATATTATATTTGAAATGATTTATTTATTTTGTTCCAACCTTTTGTCCGATTTCCCTAATCTTTGTTTTAGATTTTTATTTAAATTGACGTCTGACTTGCCTGAATAGTTTAATCTCTTGGCTAAGTGAAGACAAAAGAAATACATTAAATGTCTTTGTTTATGTGGAGATGTGATGGTTGTCAGATAAAAATATACAAAAAGATTTCCAAAAATTACTTCACACTCAGAATTATGTATTAATTACTATACCTATATATTAAAATATTGATAATAACGCAAGTTCTGCCCGACAGTATCAATTCCATGTGAACTTATCATATATGATATAATGTTTATTATATCAATGACCTCACAATACTATGTGGTACCTTTGTTCAAATATACAATTATTTACATTGGGTTTCTAATTATATTATATTTATATTCTTATTTCTTAGTTATATCAAATATACTGTTCTATTCGACCTCTATTTCGATGACCCAATAAATGGTGGAAAATAAATATTATTAATAAAATTAATACCATGACCATTATGTTAATTTTTTTAAATATTTTAGTTGCAGCAAATACATATGTATTATATATTTTAATTCATAAATATGGAATCAATTTCACGCGTTTAGTTAGTCGAATATAAAGTCCATATGCATAGCTTACCATATTACTGTATTAGAATTATGGATTGATGGATGAAAGTTATCAACAATGCACAATTTCTTTTTCGCCACTTAGCACAATTTCTTTCTTACTTAAATTCTACACATAAATTCAATCAAAGTGATCTGATGATTAAAGTCAACGATACTCCACCATCAAAGATTCCGTTATTGTGGTTATTACTCATATCATAAATTTCTTCTAATGCTCTGATATATTTTCCACTTGGTGACGAAAAGCGTATGTTTTACTGCTTCACAAAATGTGCAATCTTATTTTACTAAGCGAACTAACTCATTTCAGACCAGTATCAAATCTTTACTTTCTCTGATTCAAAATCAGTTTTACTGCGATTGATTAGGTAGTTGATATTAGTATAAATGATGATAGCATTGGCATTAATAGTGGCAAGCGGCGATGACGCAGCAGGGTAGAGATATCGCTGGCACCTCTGAGTGCGGGGCGCGAGTGCGGGCCGCCGCGGAGCCGCTTGCTGCGCCACGGCCGCGCCTCTGCAACACCACTCATACTTACGGCCACCACACACAACACACTATACGCCCCCCTATATTCACTTACGCACTACTTTGCAATTATATTTTCGAAGTGAAAACTTCTTTAGCCGCGCTAGGGGATTACTGGCAGAGGAAATTCACTTTGTTTCGCGACAACATGCTTTTGTGTTGGTATAGTGACATGAAAAGTTTCGTATAAAATAAATAATAATAATAATAATAATAATAATTTATTTCAATAGTCGAATTACAAGTAAATTTATCAGAACTACATTACATATATGAACTTAAATAAAACATTGTTATAGAGAATAACCAGGGGCTCTCAAACTAGGCAGAGCCTGTATCTTGAGAAACCATTATTAATTATATAATTTGATTTAACGCAAACAAACATATAACTAATAAATTGTATAATAAAATAAAAATAATTGTATATAATAAAACAAAAATTACAAATTTAGATTAACAATAATTTTAGTGAGTTTCATACTGTGTCTAAAATTGATTCAGTACTTTTATAGTCAAGAGTTTTTAACCATTTGGTAATTTCGTATGAACATTGTTTCGCAGTAAAATTTTTTATGTCACATGACTTTAAGACTTTATTATAAATTGCTTTGTGTGCGTAAAATGGAAATCTTTTGGCAAAAGCAGATTTTACATTTGGTAACATTACGTTAAAAACTCTTTTCTGTAATAACATCTTGTAACAGTTGGAATTTATCGTCACCTTGTGTGTTGAGACGCAAGCTTTTAATATGAATAGTTGCCGAACCCTCAAAACCCCGATTTCCCTGTAAAGAGCATCTGTAGAGAACCAAAATGGTTTATGAAGCATGACTTTTAAGACGGCACGCTGCGCTCTTTCAAGAATAAGGTTAAACTTTTTAGCCACACCACCCCACACACCAATGCAATAGGTAATCAAGGACTGGCAGATGGCAAGATAAACGATTTTGCGGATTTCAACTTTAGCAGAGTGGCGCAATATTTTCATTATACCTATCACTTTGCGGATCCTGTTTGACAGTGTTAAAATGTGCATTTCAAAGTCTAGACGTTCGTCTAATATAAGCCCTAAATACTTAAGGTTTTTGGAGTGTTGTATAACGTCACAATTACAGGTTCCTACGTTGTTATATTCACATGTGTGGATCTTGAGATCTGGTGTTTGTGGAGGCTGACTTTTAATGGTTTTGTGGAAACACGTGAATTTTGTTTTTTTTGTATTTAATGTAAGGAGGTTATTTTGCAGCCATTTATTTATTAAAAACATACCTTTCTCCGCAGCAGTTCTGGCATTTTCCCACCCTTTTCCATAAAATAGAACTGCAGTATCGTCCGCATAGCATACAATATCTGACGCATCTATGTTAAGATTGTGGATATCATTGACATATATGATGAAAAGTAGAGGACCCAAAATGCTGCCTTGTGGTACACCAAACTCAACAGAGACTATCGAACTTTTGATATTGTCAATTTTAACAAGCTGCTTCCTATTTGTGAGGTAACTCCGGAACCATTCCAATGAAATCCCACGAATTCCCATCCCCTCCAGCTTACGTAGAAGAATAGGGACAGAAACTGTGTCGAAAGCCTTTGCAAGATCAAGAAACACCCCATAGCAACAAAAACCATCATCCATGTGCGTAACTACCAAGTCAACCAGCTTCTGAACTGCGTCTTCTGTTGAGGCGTGCGTCCGAAAACCAAATTGTCGACTCGATAGCAACCGATTTTCATCTAGAAAAGCTCTTAAGCGTTTATTCATAATTTTCTCTAGCAACTTAGAAAAAACACTCAAAAGAGCAATTGGTCTATAGTTGCTGGGGGAATCTCTCGGGCCATCCTTATGGATAGGTGTTACGGAGGCAATTTTCCAAGTATTTGGAAAGCAACCGGAGCTAAAGCTGAGATTGTAAATAAATGATAATGGTGTAGTAATATGAGGTCTTATAGATTTTATAAGTGTATTTGTAAAGCCATCTAAGCCAGGTGCACTGTCATTTTTGAGGGCCAATATAAGTTCATCAACTTCCAGGGTGTCTACTGGAGCCAGAAAGAAAGAATTTGCGGGTCCGTTTGTTATGTTGAATTTAGCTGCCAGACTATATTGCGACTCTTTTGTTTTGTCCAAGATTTTTCTAGTTATTGTGTGTCCAACTGAAGCAAAAAAGTCATTACAGGAATTAATAGTTACATTTGGGTCATTCGAGTTCGCCAGAAGTCCAGAAGGAGGTTTGCTATTTTCCATCTTGAAATGACAGATTTTCCTAATAGAATTCCACAATGACTTGGTACTATTGCGATTTCTTTATAGTTCCTTGCTTTCATGGTCACGCTTTATTTTTCATAACAAATCATTGCAGAAGTTTCTATACCTAGTGTAAGATGTGTTGATTGTACGGTTTTCAGGGTGTTTTCTGGCGAGTAAATGTAAACGGTCTCTATGCTTAATGCAACGAATTAGACCAGGAGTGATCCATGGCTCGATATTTAATTTAGATCGACTAATCTTTGTTTGGTAAGTAAATTTTTGCACAGCATTGGATAGTATGCTCATGAAGATTTCAGTAGCTTCATGAACGTTACTCTGATTAAAAACTTGAGACCAGTCAGTATCTTTCAATTCTTCCCCAAGTTTATCGTAATCAATTCTTGTTTTATAACTTTGAGGCTTAATTTTTTTGTTCCGGTTCGCCAGACCCAGAATCGCTAATTTGTGATCAGTTATATCAACTTCACAGACAGCACCTAAGGCAGGCAGACGAGATTTTACAAAAATATGATCTAAGCAAGACCCCGACCTAGTGGGGAGAGTAATAGCTGGTAGAAGGCCATACTGAGCAGTCATGCAAAGATATTCAATTGGATTGAATATTTTTTGGGGCTAGGGATCGATCCCTAACGGGTGCAAGAATTTTTATGATGAATAATTTTAGTATTTATTATATTTTTCAGTATTTATTTACTTTTGTAAGTTTTATTTGTTGCAAACAGCTTTTTTATTAATGATATTCAATATTATATTATAGTTAGTATAATAATTAATATTAAACATCCGTTGAAAAGCGTTATCTGTCGCTGTAAGGGGAAAACTTAAGTCATCGATACTAGGGTTGTTACGGAGCTTCGGTTCCGATTCCGATACGTCGGAACTTCCGATTGATTTTACACCTCCGATTCCGATTTCGGTTCCAATCACTTAAATCGGAAGTTATAACGAATGTTTAAACGCAGGGAGTAACCACGACCAGAGTGCTGTGCCTGTACTTAACATATAAGCGCAACATACTACAAAATAATCTTGAAGAATGGCTAATTCTTATAAATCAAAAATATTTGGAAAAATCTATGGAACTAGGTTTTCCTTGGAAGCTATGATGTTAGGATTTTTAAGAGGATGGTAAACAAAGTTCTTAGAAGCCGGCATCATATTGCCAACTAACTTTTGGCAGTAGCGAGTGCTTTCCATCAGGTACGCCTGCAGATACCATAAAAAAATTCGTAAACAAGTTGACCCAACAAGCCATCCCTGAAACTTCCCGCCAAATTGAGGTATTATAAGCTCAAAAGAGCAAAAATAATACCTATACATAGATTTTAAGCTTAAAATCAAAAAAATCTTATTTTGAAAAGCTGGTTATTTTAAAAATGGTGATTGAATTTGATCTTTCGAAAGCCATTCAACGCAAATTTTGAGCATCAAATGTTTTATTAGTCAAATAATTGATAGGTTGATAAATGACGAAGAAATGTCAAAAAAACGTTCTATTTAAAAATTTCGTCATTGACAAATTGCAAAAGAATTAATCAATTTTGATCCAATTCACAGTATTTGACGCATTTTTAAAAGATGAAGAACTGATTCTATTTATAAATCAACCGGTGTATTAGTCTGAAAGTTATTTTACAAATATGAAGTGAGTTTTTTGTGAATAACAAAACAGTAAAAATATTTGAAAGAATTGTAACTTTTGGCAACATAGGCATATAAAAGACACGAGAGTGCAATATGTGCTGGCATTTGATAAAAATCATATGTAACAAGAGTATGTACTGTGTATACGTTTATAAAAATCATATGTAACAAGAGTATGTACTGTGTATACGTTTACACATGTATGTGTAATTTATCAGGGCGAGCGAAGCGAGCCCTACACTAGGCCACGTTCTATGCACTTTTGTGGTACATTTTACTGAAAAAATATCGCATTTTTAGGTTTGAGCTTCAACATGGTAGTTTATATTCATGTCTAGATTTGTTATCTACCATAAAAATACCATTTTATAAAAATAAAAAAATAGAAAGTACAATTTATATTAGAATCTTATTACTACTAACGCCATCTCTTATTAAATTAACGAGTTAAAATTGATAGAAGATACATTTTCTATTAGAATTTTTGAACTTATTAAGAGACTACCTACTTCATGAATTGTTTCTTCATATTTGACTGGCAGCGCGCGGCCATCGTGCCCTCGTATAAAGGCGAGGTTCAAGTATAAACTGCAATAGCTATAGGGCCATCAATTTGATCAGTTTAGCATCGAAGGTGTATGATAAAATCATTGAAAGGAGAATGCTAGGGTAGTTCGAAGTAATATTGTGGGAGGCACAAGGAGAATTTAGGTCTAGAGCAGGGATGTTTGCTGGGAACAGAGTAAATAGAGCGTTAGAGAGTTTCACAATATGCTTATTGAGAAACAGTACAGATGTATTAATTGATTTATATTGTATTGAGATCAATTCCCAATCTTAGACCGAGGGCGAGAGTAAAAAGCTAAAAAAAGGTATATTTACGCCCGTATCCCCGAAGAGGTAGGCAGAAGTACAACGTGTGCATCCACGGTTAACTGAAGATACTTAAGTCCCACAATATGATAGGTGGCCAGCCTATCGCCAGTAGGGCACTTTTCCAATCCCGGACAAAGTTGTTTTATCAGAAAACTGAAAAAACACATTTTTTTCATTTGCCTGACTCTGGAATCGAACTCCGAGAGTTTCTCTGGGAGAAAAATTTGAAAAATGTATTCGCTGAGTGTCTACCGTCAATTCTTTTTCTTCGTGCCTGCGTAGTTCAAAAATTTTGAAGGTTTATTTAAATAAAACATTTTTTGATTTTGATTTCGTAAATCGACGTAAAACCAGGAACTTCCTGATTTTAGACAAAAAAAACAATTATTTCAGCAAAATGTCAAAAATGTGTTTTTTATAAGATCAACCTTCATTTTTAATACATATTTTTCCATGAAAATACCAACAAACAAAAACCAAATATTCCTAGTTCAAAGCTTGACGACGCGTGCCTTTGATGCAAATGTAATGTTTAGGTGAAAATACGCTGAGTTTTTTAGGTTAGATAATTATAAATAAAGTCCATACATTAAGAGTCTACACATTTTCATAAAAATACTTTTATAACAATATTACTAGATAGTATAACTTTGCGAGCCCTTACAAAGCTCTGCTTTTTGCTAGTATTTTTTAAAACTAACTATTCGAAATCGAAACTATCCAATTTATATTTTTTGATGAGAGTACATATTTATTAATGAGGCGTGTTTATCGGTCAATTTTCAAATCTAAATAAAGAAAGTTACACAAGGAGCGTTTTGTTAAGATTTGTCTCTGCCTTCATCTCAAAAATAGTGGTTCCTTTATGAAGCAAAATTTTAAGGGTTTTGAATCAATGAACCGGTTTAGAAAGGGTTTTTTTACTATTTTTTCTAGTCTTCTTCTCATTCCATTCTCAACTAGCCTTTGTCCACGGCTTTGCTCGCTTTAAATTAGGGGCAGAATACCAAAAAAAAATACGCATGATTTTTTTGTCAGTCAGAAGTGGGGGGGTTAGAAAGAAACAAAAAGTAGTCTATGTCACTTTCCATTTCATAAACAATCTCTACTTAAAATCACGTCAATTCGTTGCTTCGTTTTGCTGTGAAAGAAGGATAAACAAACATATATATTAGTATGGATTGCCTTTCACACTATGAGTAACGTACTGCCCCCGTTAGTTGAAAGGGCGCATTTGACATTTTTTTCTTAACTTGAGTTACGTATATCGCCAGAATCAGGGAAATAAGGCGCATCTGCCAATTTTTTTTTATTTTTGTATCTAGCTCCAATGCGATTATATCACAACAAAAAATGGCCTTTTTCTACACTTTTTTATACACGGTTTAAGATAAAAAGGTGTACTTACTTTAGACTTTTAATTTTAAAATTTTTATAAATGAATAATATAAAAATATTAGAACTTTAGTGGCCCAAATCGAGAAAAAATTTTGCGGCCGCTAGTTTCAGTTTTCAGTATGCAATTATTTTTCGTAACTTAAGAACAGCACACGGTTTCCTGTTTAATTCGCTTGGGAATTATTTTCTCCGTTTTAACTTCTTGTTAGATTGCGCCTTTTTTATTACCGGGGGCGACGTAGTTTTAGCTGATTTAGGTATGATGCGCTCTCATCTCAGATACGCTCCAAGCGAATCCTTTAATAAAAACCGCGAAAAATCAGTATTAATCAGTATTTTTGTACCAGTTTCTAGCTCTAGGTATGCATGTGTGTGTGTGTGCGTGCGTGCGTCGTACCGTCCTGGTCGTAGTCGACGTCCCTTGTGATGGCCAGCAGCTGGTTGCAGCGCGCGAGCGCGTGCTGCAGGTAGTCGCCGATGGCCTTGTGGTTGTCCAGCACCTCCTCCTCGGCGCGCTGCAGCTCGTCGATGGCCTCGTGGAACGTGTACAGCTCCGCGGACATGTCGCCCTCCTGCACACATGGCCACACCCTCACACCTCACTTTATGTATTATGCTATATTCTCACCGACCACCACACAGCCCACAGATACCTAATAACAGACGAGACTGACTTCTAACAATACATCTGACTTGTAATTCCGATTTAAATGTCCACGCGGAAATAATCAGAGTCGACCAATCAAATCCTCTGTACATCACAATCTTTCACTGTGGCCTTGAGTTTGCCAATCACGAGGTTGCAACCCTACTTTGTTCTTACCTCAGCTAGTTGTCAGAATGTATCCAAAACAAAAAATCAAATATTATGCATCTATGGACTGTGTGGTATATCGTACATCAACACTAACGCCCGTTTAATGTGTCACTAAACAACATCCATAGGATTAAATTAACTAAAATACAATTAACATAATTAGTCAAATGAAAATAATCAAACGTAAACATTAAAATTGATAGATATATAAAATTAGTACGTGTGAGTGAGTGTACTTGTGTGTTGTATTTATAGGTTGTATACCTGTATATTTGTACACAGGTATACTTTTAAGGTCTGGCCTAATTTTATAATAACTAAAAATTGAATCGAAAGTGCATTTTAATTATTATTGTAAAATTATAACAAAATAATAATATAAATAAAATTGTTTACAAAAATCTCACGAAATACATCAATAAGATGCACCGAGTCAATCCAATGGATACTGTCACGAGCAATTGGAACAACTGTGTGTCATATTACATTTGCATATAATTACGATAGTGACATTATGTAGACTGTGCCTATAAGTACTTTTTTTCCAGATCACTTTTGATTTGTTTGAAATCACTTATTATTTTAGTTTGAAATCTTTTATAAATAAAAATATATAAATATTGCACATCGAACTTTGGAAAGAGACAATCGGATAATTTCGGCTTCGTAAAGCGTTATCTCTGTCCCACACTACCTATGTGACGTTTAGTCAGTCGTTGTTCAAGTACGATAGAGTGCAGTCGCGTCCCGAAAAAATATATATATTTAGAGTTGATAACACCCACAAATTTAAATAATTTAAAGTTGTAATATGGCATCTTTCGGAAAAAGAGGGAAACCTTTACGAGGTCAGTCACGTGAAATTATCTACAATGTTTATAAATACTTTGTAAGCGAAGCTGATAGATTTAAAAAAAAAGTAGATGAAAATGTAAGTTGTTATTTTAAGAAGATTCAAGAGCGAGTTGCAAATGCCACTGGAATTTCAAGAAGAACTTTGAACAATATATTAAACGAAGTCAGTACTGAAACACATTCGACTGAAATTAAGTTCAGCACTCCAAAAAAAGGGAGACCAAAAAAGCAATTTCGTTTGGATATGGACGATTTTGATTACGATGTTGTTCGAAGAATGGTGTATGATTTTCACTTACGATTTAATGAACTGCCAACAATAAAATCATTAAAAGCTAAGTTATCTGAAGCTATTAATTACAATGGGTCTGAAAAAACATTGAGAAAAATACTTCATGACATGGGATTTCAGTTCACTAAAATGGAAGATAATCGAAAAATTCTAATGGAAAAGCACGACGTTAGTCTCAAACGAATGGAATACCTTGATAAAATACGCAAATTTCGCGAAACAGGAAAAAATATCGTCTACATGGATGAGTCATATATACATGCATCCCACACTAAAGGGAAATCTTGGAGTGACGATAAGAAAAAAGGAGTAAAAAAACCAATTTCAAAAGGTCAACGATTGATAATAGTTCATGCGGGAAATGAAAAAGGCTTTGTACCCGGTGCTTTTTTAACGTATAAATCCACGGACACTACAGGTGACTATCACAATGAAATGAATAACGATAACTATAAGAAATGGCTGGTTAACCAATTAATCCCAAATATACCCAGTGATTCTGTTCTAGTTATCGACAACGCACCCTATCACAACAAGTATGTTGAGAGACCCCCCAACTCAAACACCATTAAACGGGAAATGATCAACTGGTTAAACAGACATGAAATTCCAGTTGATCCAAAATTAACAAAAACCCAGATTTACGCTATTATATGTCAGCACAAGGAGAGGTATACAGAGTTTTCTGTGGACAAAATACTTGCCGAACATGGGCACACTGTGTTGCGATTGCCACCATATCATCCGGATTTTAATCCAATTGAAAATATATGGTCTCAACTGAAAGGCTATGTAGCCTCTAGAAATGTGGGTATGAACTTAACTACAGTAAAAACATTATTGACTGAAAAAGTAAACATGATCGGCGCTGAAGAGTGGAAAAAGGTTTGCGATCATGCAATCAAATGTGAGAATGAATATAGAAGCATTCAACACAGTTTAGACAATTACACTGATAGATTAGTGATAAATACGGCTGATAGTGGCAGTGATATTGACCTCTTTGAGAGCACAGATAGTGAAATGGAAGTAATAGAGAATTAGGATTATTATTATTTTTATTGCAATGTCTCATTTTAGCAATAGGTATAATGGTGTTTATTATGTACACTAAAGCTGTAATGTTCCAAAATAATTAAATACGTAAACATAATGTAAAAATGTTTTTTTATTTTATTTTACCCCAACCTAAAGCCATCACTTATAGAAAAATTAGTGTATTTTATACAAAGAATAAAAATATCAAAAGAAGCAAATCATACTTGTTTTAACAGCTCCTAATAGGTACCGGACTGTTTGTATTTTGTGCGACAGAGATAACGCTCTACGAAGCCGAAATTAGCCGATTGTCTCTTTCCAAAGGTCTCTATTAGTAATATTCATGCAAAATTTGAAGTAAATCCAAGCAGTACTTTTTGAGTTTACCCCGGACATACATACAGACAAACAGACAAAAATTCTAAAAAGTATATTTTTGACTTCGATATCGATTGTAGATCACGCCCCAAGTATTCTTTTAAAAAAATATTCAATGTTCAGTTTTGACTTTTCTACGATTTTATTATATGTATAGATTACGCTCAGAAACAATGGCGTTGTTCATAATAATAATTCAACATAACACAGATATTTAGTAACAATACGTAATGTACCTTTTTTGTAGTCGAGTTTTAGTTTTTTAACTTTAGAGGTTTTCAATCTTAAGAATCGCCAATATTACAATAATGGGTGGTAATTTGTGGTTCAATTTCAAATTCTTATCTCCACAACTTACAGCTACAGATGATAGCTGGATGTTGTATTTATAAACGTATATGTAAAAACTAGCTTTTTTTATGTTATATCAGTAGCCTATATATAATAAGTATTAGGAGCAGTAAAAACATGAAGCTACCAAAAAAAAGTTCTCTAGAATAGTTTTAATAACTTTTAACAGTTATTATTATCATGGTCTCTCGAAATATTTTTAACTAGCTGTTGCCAGCGACTTCGTACGCGCAGACTTCCTTTACTCCGCACAGCCTCACCCCCGTAGGTGAGGCTGTGCGGGGTAATATGTAGCCTATATGTTGACCCGACCTATTAGTAATATTCATGCAAAATTTGAAGTACATCCATGCAGTACTTTTTGAGTTTACCCCGGACATACATACAGACAAACAGATAAATAGACATACAGACAAACAGACAAAAAATCTAAAAACTATATTTTTGGCTTCTATATCGATTGTAGATCACGCTTCAAGTATTCTTTTAAAAAATATTCAATGTACAGTTTTGATTTTTCTACGATTTTATTATATGTATAGATTACAGAAACAATTTTGTAGCTCATTTGCCTTGGACATTTTTTAGGGCGGCCCCAACGTCCATAGTAATAATATGTTAATGGTCACGACCAATAAATACCGACTCAACTGAATTTTGTGTAATTTATGTGCGTTACGGTTATGTTGTATTAGTTTATCCACGGGGTGTATAACTCGAGTAAAAATGAAATATGTATTGTGTTAGACAAATTAAATATAATTGATTCTGAACAGCCTCTAAAATTGGACCGGTCTTTTAAAAGTAACCCTGTATATGTTTGTGTGAGCACGTGATTGTATGTGTGTGCACTGACGTTGAGGCTGCGCAGATGCGCGAGCCCGTGCTGCGGCTCCATGTCGACATCAGCCAGCGGCGACTCTGGCCGTCCCCGCCCGCCCTCCGCGGTGCCCAACTCCTTCACCCTGACCACAGAACAACACCACTTAATACTGCATCATTTTTTTATATCATAAGATAGCAAACAAGCAGATGAGTCTCAATCAAAAAATACATATATAAAAGCTGTTAGCCCCATGGCCTATGCGGTATGGATGTTTTTAGCAAATTAGCCTCCAAAATTTATATCCGCTAATGTAAAAATAATAAAGACAATATAGGTGTCGTAAATTATTTTTTCTAAAACTATGATGAGACTTATTTCCAGCTGTTATGCTAGGGTGTGTGGTGGTGTGGTGGTGTGGTGGTGGGTGTGGTGGTACCTGTCAGCGTAGCGCAGCGTGTTGAGCGAGTGCTCGCAGGAGGACATGGCGGGCGAGATCATGGCGATCATGCAGGTGCGCGACTTGTCCCCGATGAAGCTGTCGCGCAGCACCTGCGTGAGCTTGGACACGCGGAAGGGCAGGTGGTTGTTGCCCTTCATGCCCAGCGCGCGGATGCACTCCTTCAGCGCCAGCAGCGACTTGTTGATCTCTGCGCTCTCCATCCCTGCGGTACACCACATACTGCCGATTCTGATAGCAGGTACGTATGAAGCATGTTAGGTCAATTTTTTCTTTACGCATGTAACAAAGAAAAAGTTGACCTAACATGCTTCCTTGTGAAACTCCAAAATTAGCGCATTGTTTGTTTCTGCCTAATAAACAATTAGTTCACTGTTTAACTAGGCTTTTAATGACATTAATTTAAAAAAAAATGTTTTGTAAAACTTATTTTCTGTAATAATGCTGCAATGAACTTGCAAAAGTGTAATAAATAATGAATAAATTAAATCTAAAATAAATAATTATTAACCTAGCGGATTATCAAAATTACTACAATGGAAAATTGTTAGTGATGTTCAATTTTCTTTATTATACAAACTTTTGCAGAAAGAAGAAAGCAGAAAGAAAGAAATCATTTATTTGCCAGAATATGGGAGTTACAAGTTATTAAAATTTGATTAAGTTACCAACATATTCTACCATGATATGGTGTGCAAATATTTTAAAATTATAATTATTTATCATTAAACTAAAAATGTTGTAAGTCGATTTTTACAATTACTACCGGATCGGAACGCGGCCACACACTGAGAAGATCCGGCGGAAGACAAGAAACACTGGCCAGTTTGATGATATTACAACACTTCTCAAAACGTATTCTTTAAGTTTTTTAGGAAATTCTTGATTAGGCTCTTTATGTCCCTCTCACTTGTTGTAAAAGCAAAATTTATGTGACTGAAACAAGTTAATGTAAGGTGACATTGTTATACCATGAGACGATTACTAAAAAGGACAAGACAGTTACAAAGACAGACAATTACTCACTGCTCTAACTGTTAATGTAATATGTCATGTACAAGCGCTAAATGGTACTTACTGGTCTGTCTTTTGGTGTATGGTGTGGTGTAACAGCAACATGCGTTACTCACTGATCTAGCTGAATGTATGGTGTGGTGTAATAGCGCCAGACGATACTCACTAGTTTGGTTGTAGTGTATGGTGTGGTGTAACGGTGGCGCCAGACGGTATTTACTGGTCTGGTTGTACTGTATCGTGTGATGTAACAGCGCCAGACGTTATTCACTGGTCTGGCTGTAGTGTATGGTGTGGTGTAACAGCGCCAGACGTTATTCACTGGTCTGGTTGTACTGTATCGTGTGATGTAACAGCGCCAGACGTTATTCACTGGTCTGGCTGTAGTGTATGGTGTGATGTAACAGCGCCAGACGTTATTCACTGGTCTGGCTGTAGTGTATGGTGTGGTGTAACAGCGCCAGACTGTATTCACTGGTTTGGGCTGTAGTGTGTCGTGTGGTGTACCACAGGCAATCGGTCTGGCTGCAGTGTATGGTGTGGTGTGGTGTGGTGCGGGCGGCACTCACGCGTCTGCCTGTTGGCGGAGGAGGTGTCGGCGCCGCGCTCGTTGCCCGCCAGGTCTATGAGCGAGAACTTCCCGTGCACGCGGTGCATGCCCGGCGACCGCACTATTATTTGGAATACGGCGTGCGACCTCGACGAGTTCGAGTTCGCTGACGTCTGAAAATATGCAAATGTTGGTATGTTACTACTATGCGTTACAACTGTGATAGGACTGCCAGGACGACATATTGCTCCGCATTTTTCAAAAACTTAATTAGTGATATTAATATGGTGAACAAAAAATAATTACAAAGAAATTCATTAAAAAAAATTGCGTTCTAGTTGGTATATTTTCTGATCAGACATGATAGCATATGATGAAGTAAGGTGCAGAAAAGAAAAGAAAACATAAAAATACAAATAGATTTTTTTATAAACAAAATACTTAATCAAATGTGTCTATCGGATTTTTCGGAATCCTCTACCCCGCATTATAAAGAATTTGTTTCGTCATCATTGATGTAAATTTTTTTGTCACACGTAATATTGCGTAAATCTATAATTACGTGTTTAAAATTATGTTTATAATGACATTATTTAAATAGGTACATTTATGTAAGTACATATGGGACACTGATATTATTATTAAACAATTATTTGAATATTATCTGTTCTTGAATAAATCAGCCCAATTTTTTTAAACATTTTTTTTTTGCTGACAGTACCAATTTCACACTTGTGATATGAAGTTGACAACAAGCGCGAGTTATTTATTTATTTATAGTTATTCTGAGTAAAAACGCATAGTACTCATTAGTAATCAAGCAAATGGCTCTTCTGACGAAAAAAACCAAAATGTTAATGGTGCGTTGTTTTTTGTATGACAGGGAGTTAATGCCGCTTGCTAAGTCCACCAGCTATCTTTCCCTTCAAACCGGAACACGACAGTGACAAGCAATAGTTACGGCAGAGGTTCCCGTACGAGACAATGCAAAACTCTAGAATCTAGTCACAATGTTAATGACTCGTATAGCAAATCATTCGTCTTACAACTGTTTGGCAAAATGGTAGATGGTCTATATTTCAAAGGGAGTTTGAACCAACATGGTTATCATACGGGATTAGGCGTTATAGTAGGGGAGCCCAAGATGCTAAATGGGTAGTTACTCGAGCGTCGCAGGAACCTATTGGATTTTGTAGATTAAATTATAGGAAAAATAAAAGGTTAAGTATATAACGTTTTCCATTTCAATGGTGGAGAAAAATCTACATACAAAAAAAAACTTTTAAAAAAAACTATGATGAGTTAATTGCCAGCTAAAATTTAGAAAATCTGACGATTCAAGTGTAGCGTAAGGGAGTGGGAGGATCACAAAGTTGCAAAGAAAACGTTGGTTTGACATTTTCGAGCGCGTCTGAATTTTCTATTATTATGGAGAAAATGATATAAGAATGACGAAAAAAATATATTCTGACAATTTTCACAAGCCGAAGTTATTGGAATTTTGTTTTTGTTTTCTGCTCTAGCCACCCGGCTCTATAGAAAGGGCTTATATGTAGTGTAAAGCGTCAGCAGTAGGCGAGGTGTGGTACCTGTCCGGAGGTGCGCGCGCTGTTCCCGTGCTGGATGAGCTTGAGCACCTCGTCCACGGTGTCCACCACCTTCTCCGTCAGCCCCACGATCTGCACCTGCTGCTTGCCGTCCTCCAGCACGCGCAGCTTCGCCTTGTCCGCCAGCAGGTCGAACACCTGCGACAAACCAAATTCAACATCTACATATCTCTTTATTTACGAGGGGTACCTATTATCTATAAACAAAACTCCAAGCACCTTAACATATGGAAATAGGCACTCGGTTGTGATTTAAGTGAACTCTCATTATTAACACAATATTTGCTAGCTGATAACACTTTTACTATTTCACAATAAGATAATTATATTTAATTTCCGACTGGTTTCGCTTACACATGCATCCTTAAGGTATTAACAATATTCGCATTATTAAATTTACTTAGTTATAGTAATAATGAAAACAACGTTAAATTTAAGTTTAGCGCCAATGAATGGTATGCTTTATTGGTCTCGGAGCCCACACGTATGATCATGAAATATTCCTCCCACCCTCTTTCCAGTCGTCTGTAAAAAGATCTGCAGACTTCAGCTATTTACACAATCGGTACGGACAATGGGAGAATGCTGTAGCGATCTTACATTGAGTATGATACCATCAATTTCAATTATTTTAGTTTAAAGTTATAACATACAGTGCTGCAATCAGTATAATGTATATATAATAAAAAAATCCATGTGGCGACATGAATTTCTATTTCTGTGGTCTGGCGATAATTTACTTTTGTAATACTATCCTACTCAAATTCACCTGGCTTTATCCCCTCGAGTAGTAAGGCTCAACAGGGATAATAACCAGGAGTATAGGAGAAGGAGGTCTACGCTATATTTGAGAAGTATCCTGTCCAAGATTTACCTCCACCTGAAAGTGACAGGAATGTATGTATCCCGACGTATATATTTTCGTACTCCACTGAATGCTGTAAGGACCTCGACCAGTGTGGGGGAGTTTTCCAGACCACCTGACAACTAAACCAAAAAGATTGATGAATCCTCCTAAAGCCAAGTCTTTCAGAAAGCCTTAAACCAAGTCTTTCTGCTAAGATAATAAGGTTCTATTATTATTTTCAGACATATCATTTTAACAGTTTTACAACTATTTTACAAATATTTGTGCACATATTTTTTCAAGGCAACTTGTTTTTAATTACATCAGAACCCACGCCCGGTGTGGTGTGCCCACGGCACTATCTCATAATCTAATTTGGAAGCACTGTCATTTCGAAGGCAGGAATAGGTAAGCCATTTATTTGTCGAGTATATTGTGGTTTATATATATTATTCACCAACACAACATAACCTTCAATAAGAGTCGTCACCTTAGCTTTCGCTCGCCTTTTACGATCTATCTGGTTGTAGGTACCAATACGTTCTAGGAATTTAAGATACTATTACATACTTCCTATGTACGTCACTAAGTATTGATGTGCGTGTATGTGAGTGTGTGTGTACATGTGATCTGCGATGTGGTTGTTATGAGCTTAGAGTTCGTATTGTCCAATAAAATACCATTTATATTAAAACCGTGTATTTACAACACAAATGTACAATACACCACAATGCAATACGTAAATACACTGACAAACACTAATAACAGTAATAACACTCACTATATTCCACTACAACTAATTGACTAAATTGAATCACTAAACTAACACACTCCGTATCAATTTTCAATGTAATATATCGCTTCTCACTGATCCGAATTATCGCTTCCGAATCACTTTAAAAAACTTACTTGCTATTCGCCGACAAATCCTTATTTATACACAAGTTCGACCATATTCCCGATATAAATCCCGAAAATAACGCGTAAACAACCTAAATGAAAAGCACACGCTATTTTCACCCACGGAAAAGGTCCATTATGGCATAGCTGTTTTGGATAACAGCAGCTATTGTTTATCAATAGAAGCAGCTATCTCTTTCTTTTATTTCTAGACTTTTCCAGTGTTCTCACTCTTCACTTTTCTAGATTACTTGCAACATGGTTATAAATGCACAGATAATTTTTTCATATGCACAAGTATGAGGTTTACCTTCCCGGAATATATCTCGAAGAAGGATGCGGAGACGATGAGGTTGAGCGGCTTGTACTTGGCGGAGCGCAGGTACGTGAACACGTCGCGCGCCGCCATCGCGTAAATGCCCTTCTTGCAGTCCTGCATCTTGCCCTAAAATAACACAACACCTTTTTTACTGATGAATTATGTCATTATGGCGATTATGTTAGTCCTATCGTTTTTGGTTCTTATGTTAAGGAGTGTGAGAAGTATCGCTGTTCTAGGCTATATTTGATAAATTTACACATGTCAAATGCTCAAATAAATCCCTAAAATATCTTATTTTATTTCGTCGTTCCTATCAAATTTCGCTATAGCTCCCGTCAAGTAAAAAGAACGCTGGCTACCAGACGCAACTGGTGGTGAGAAGCGTTGCGGAAGAGGTCGCCCTACCACAGGGGTTGTGCGCGCGCGTTGTTAGTTCGTCGGTCGTCATTTGCTTCGCGCTTTGAGTTGTGATTGGACATGATTGTACCCATACGCAAAACTTCCTCTCAGTCGTGTATAATGTATAATTAAATGATATACATTCCCAAGATACATAATTAATGACCTATTAAGTACTAAAAGTATCTCGTGTGAAGTGGCCATTACGTACCTGAAAGTCTCCACCCATGGTGTGAGTCTTCCCTGAGCCCGTCTGTCCGTATGCAAAACATGTGGCCATTCCACCCTCAAAAATCGTCTGAACTAAAGGTTTGGCGGTGTATCTGTAAGGTAACGATAGAACATTATTTTATATTTGTGAAAAACAAAACTATATGTGAGCATATTAGGAAAATAATTTAGAATACAGTATAAGTTCGAGTCATCAGCTAATACAAGAGCAGAATAAACAAGACAATTTTTGTTGAAATAATTAATAATGTAGTCAGTGAATTAAGAAATCGATATAAAAACATTAAAGATTTAAAGTTTATTGAGCAACTTTCTTGTGAGAATTTTAAAAAATATAGTGAATATTTCCCTGAAAATGAAATCAGAGAGTTTACTAATAATTATCAGCAAATTTTAATTTTGATAAATTTAAAAATGAATTGCGCTGTATTTATAGATCACCTCAATTTGCAAATAGCTGTGTATTTAGTATTATTCAAAATTTATATAAGGACAATTTAAATAAAGTTTTTTCTGAAGTGTTACGATTATCGAAATTCATTGTGACTACCCAGCAAGCAGCGCAGCGGCAGAACGTTCATTTTCGTGATTAAAACGTATCCACACATATTTGAGAAACACAAAAAATCAACAACGACTCACAGAGCTTTCCATGATTTCTATAGAAAAGGCATTAATGATAGAATTAAAACGCAATCCAACTTTCTATGACGATATCCTAAAATCATATTTAAAAAAGGATAGGCGCATAGATATAATCTATAAATGAATGAGTAATTTGTTTTCTTTTTACTAACCCGTAATTTTATTATTAAGTTTATTTATATATTTTGCGAATCACATGAAAATAGGCCTTTTTAATTACAGGCCACATCAGATATCTTGCAAGGGACGTGTTCTGTAACTATCACTCATTTGGATAAGATATTTGTTGAGGTGACCGTAATCTTACGTTGATTTACATTGGGATATAGTAATTTCAAGTAACCGGAACCTTCAGTGAAAATTGAAGCTGACTAGTAGAGTAGTTATAGTATTTTAGCTTATAATTTTACTTATTTTAATAGAATTTCTTCCGCCGCGATGATCGATCGCTGGCTTGTTTGCGTTGCCGTAGAAGATGTACATTAATAGGAGGTACTACTACTAAGACTTGTTCTATTGTCATGGTTTCCGACTTAGAGAACCGTCGCGTGGCTGTGGCTATGCTAAAAATTTATAAAAGAAAAAGTTTTTGTGACCGAGTACTCCGCAGCATACCCAGTGTCATAATCCTGTGTACGCCGCTGAACTCATGAATACGGAAGAAAATTCATACCGGTATGTACCATATGGTTGAAGATTGTCTGTATATAAATGGAAAAAAGGGAACTAACGGAGTGATAAAATTGATAAAGAGTGAAATGAGTAAAGGTGAGACAGTGCCTCCTTGTGGAACACCTTGAGTATATCTCGCCAGACGAAAAAAAGTCCTTAGCGAACAGCATGACAACGACTACAAATATATGTTGAATACCACTGTAATGAGGTGTCAAAATCTATGGTGTTTAGGGATCAGTATTTAATATGTTTTGATCTAGCGCAGCGTTTCCCATTTGGTGGGTCGCGACCCGGCACCGGGCCACAAAATTTAAATATTATAGGGTCACAGAATCGCCCCATTGATAATATTTTATCATCTTTTACAGTAAACTTGGGCTCCCTGGGTAAAAATAAGAAGCTTCATACTTCTCACTAAGAGTCAGTTACTCAATTTAATAGTATCAAGCAACTAAAGTTATTATTAATTACCATTGATATAAAAAACCCAAGATGCACAGTCCCGAACAAAACTGACACTCAAAAATGCCCCTAATTTTATTTAAATAGTTATAGATATGGCAAAAGCATATGTCTTTGCATATCCAACCTTAAGCGCAAGATTTATAGTTGTTTTTACAAAGTAATTTATAAAAAGAAATAAAAATGACAGCGTCGCGACTGACGCAATTCTATTTGAAATGAGCGCACAATTTTAAATTGTGCGCTCATTTCTGGAGGACGTTTTTGAGACACTAATTGTGTATCTTGGGTTTTTTATATCAATGATGATTACATTCAAACTTTTAAGTTAAATATTCTTTACTATGATTGTAATTCATATATACTAAGTACTTCAGCTATTATCAATGAAAGTGCTTTATTCTAACATACCAAGCGTTTAAACACTCTTAAGTCTAAAGTAGGTCACAAACAAAAATTACTGCGTCAGAGTAAAACAGTTCGTTTAACACATAACTTTAGTCATTTAATGATTTCATCAATAAGAACAGGGGCCTAATTCACGTAATCAAGCGGCAAGCGAGTGGAAGCATTTAAGACACTTACACATTTTCTTACATATAATGCCAAGTCGTAGCATGTCTTGACGTTCTATCGTGTTTATGTTTGTGAAAGCCCTAAGCGCTTTGACTCAATTACGTGAATTGGGGGGCAGGTCTAAATTTAGAATAATCTGAATATTACTGTAAGTACTAATCAGATTATGCTAAATTAAATCTATGTGGACTTATGCTATATCTAGCTTAGTATGCTATATCTACATACATGACTAATGTTAATAAAGAAATAAAAAACATCTCACTTATAAACAACTTCATTAGTGCAGGAGTCGTCGAAAGCGTAGTCGAATCGGAACTTCTGGTTTTCGAGGTATTTGGTGAGATCTACTTTGTTCTTAGGCTCGTGGACGATCATCTGGTCCTTTGTGGGCACACTTATCACGTCCACCTGGAATTAAGACACTTTATCAAAAAAATACTTCTGTCGCTGACTAGTGTTTATTGTATTGTTGTAATAATTGCAGGGTTCGAAGTGATAAATATCAAGATAATTATAGGTTGATAATTACCCTTGAAAAGTACACTTAATGTCAACAGGGGATTCCCCGCGTCGTCGTGTTTCATATTTGACTGAACTAACTGTCAAATTGTCAATTATACATTAATTTGTGTTGTGTATGCTAAGACTCGCCATTTATTTTTAAATACTTGAATCAACAAGTTAAAAATAAAAAATCTTTATGTTGAATTTTGAATTGCAAATCTTTAGATAAACAATCCCCATCCAGTTAATGCAGTGGAGGTTGTTGCAGATCATGTTCCACTCAAACCACTTGCCAGCCGGTTTGGCTGAGGTGCGACTATTGCAGTCTCGATTTCCCAGTAATATTACGTCCTATGCTAACCTATCATCAAACCATACACATAACCATATATGTAGTCTGGGATAGGTTATCTTTTTCCAAAATTCTTATAAAATTCGCTCGACCTGACATGAGCACTCACAATCGAGTGACAAACGTTCAGGTGGCTACTGATGATGAGCGACCTATGAATATCCCCAGTACCAGAGGTCTTGTAAATTCATGGTCAGCGTTTTAAAAATGAGTAAATTCTTCAAATCCCCAAATTATATAATTTCCTAATCATCAGGGTGGAATAACTTGAAAAATTACACTTTTGGAATAAATTAAAATCACTATCATACAGTACGATAGATAGTGTTACCTCTTTTTTGTTCAGCTCTTTCTTATTGAGCGGTCGTTTTCTGACGCAGACTGTGATCTGGTGGTCCTCGACGGGCTCGTTGCCTGTGAGCGGCCGGAACTCGATGCTGTTCTGGTATTCACGGATCATGGCTAGAAACTCCCAATTCGGATTGCCGGGGTCCATGTTCATTAGCGCTTCCTGACAAGAGTAAGCATGGAACATTAAATAAATGATTGCGTAAGATATAAATAAGAAAAATTTCATTTATTTAATACGTAAACAAGTATAATTTTTCTTCTAGCATCTCCATACCTTTTCCTCCTTGAGTTCCGCCTGCCTCTGTCTCCGTTTCTCCCGGTTTTCTTTGAGCCTCTCCACCTCTTTGACCACATTAGACCTCCGCACCGCGCCCGATGCCACCGCATGAGGAACTGACACTGTACTAGACACCACCGTCGGTCGAGCCGACGTCACTGGCTGGCTGAACTATAATTCAAATTGACAGTCATTATACAATTGAAATTCTCGATACAGAAGAAAATTGCGTGGGTACTCAATGCTCATCCGTAAAAAACATACCACATAGACATAATCAATAGTAATTCCACGCCGAAGGTGATATGTGATAAGGTGATATGGATAACTTTTTTCTTTAGTAATTATTTATATGTATTTGTTAGTATGTTATATATTATGCATATATTTTGATATGTTTATTTACTCTATTATATTTTGTTATATTATATATTTTATGCAGTTTATTTTGGTAGCGCCATATACCCAAGTGTAAATATTAAAAAGTATCTCCTTTGCCTAAAGGTTGTCTGGCAGAGATCGCTCTGAAGTGATAAGACCGCCTTTGTGTACTTACTTAGTATAATTGTAAAATATTTATTATTCTTGTATTTATTGGTGCGCAATAAAGTGTATTCATTCATTCATTCATTCATAACGTCCAGCAGCAGACCGCCGTTGAAGATAACACCAATTGTCTTCATATCAGGAAGTTTTTAAAAGGAAAACCATTGGCCAAATATATCACTAACATCGTGACTACTAGGGGTAGAGGTTCACATCATCTCGCCCAGTATTGGTAACATAGCTTTTCCTATTCCTGTTGCAAAAGCGTCAGTGTTGGTCACTGTCGTTTTTCGGTTTGTTAGAAGGCCGATAAATGGCAGGTACCAATTTAGTCCTCCACACGGCTAGCAACGTACCATTATCATCTGTGGTGACTTGAGGTCATAGTTATCTCCAACATCCGTAAATCCGTACTAATATTATAATGCGAAAGTAACTCTGTCTGTCTGTCTGTCTCTTTTTCACGTCTAAACAACTGAACCGATTCGAATGAAATTTTGGTACAAAGATAGTTTGAGACTCGATAAAAGGACATAATAGGTTGGGCAAAAGTATTTTCGTATTTTGAATGCATTATTAGTAATCAAACCTCTTTGGCTGTACTGAATGTAACTGGCTTGTTTTAATACCATTAAATGTGACATTCTGAAGATGCAATGAATTAAAAAAAACTAGCGCCATTTTTCAAATGTTTTTTAAGCAAGCAAAATGAACATAGGTATGTTGACGAAGAAATTCGGTACATTTTAAAATTTTATTACAAAAAAGGTAAAAATGCGACAAACGCCGCGATAAAATTTGTGCGATTTACGGACCTAATGGGGTATCAATAAGAGTAGCACAAATGTGGATCAAGCGTTTCAAGTCTGGGAACTTTAGTGTGAAAGAGGAGGTTCGCTCTGGACGTCCTGTCACAGATAAAATCAGTGCCATCTTTGAGAAAGTGGAGCAAGATCGACATATTAGTAGCTACGACATTGCTGAAGAGCTGGATGTTGATCATAAAACAGTTTTACGTCATTTACGAAAGTCTGGGTACAAGAAAAACTTGACATTTGGGTATTATTGGGTATATATTTGGGTATATATTGGGCTTGACATGATCTCACTGAGAGAAACCTAATGCAACGTGTTACCATTTGCGATTCTTTGTTGAAACAACACAATTCCGAACCATTTGTTAAACAGTTGATTACGGGTGATGAAAAATGGGTGGCCGGAGTTGGTGAATAGGAAGGGCGTGGTGTTCCACCATGACAACGCCAGACTGCACTCATCAATAGCCACACAGCAAAAATTGAGAGAGCTTGGCTGGGATGTGTTGATGCATCCTCCGTATAGCCCTGGCCTTGCTCCATCAGATTTCCACCTGCTTCAGTCATTGCAGAACTCTTTACAAAGCATAAAGCTAACCTCAAAAGAACACTGTGGACACTACCTGTCAGATTTTTTAAATCTAAAATCTCAAAATTTCTACAGGAATGGGATCATGGCACTACCCACAAGATGGCAACAAGACATCGATCAAAACAGCACGTACATATTATAAATAAATAAAAAAATATACCTAAAAAATATTTTCCTTTGTATGAACAATACAAAAATACTTTTGCCCTGACCTTATTGAATAGTTTTTATCCCGGAAATCCCACAGCAACGAGAATTTGCTTCGGACGGTTTTAAATCCCGTTAATAAGATATAACTTTGGCTAGTTTTATTTCAGATTTTTTTTTCACGCGAACGAAATCGTGGGCACAGCTAGTATAAAATACTTGAATATTAAACAAATATCAATTTGAGTGTGAAAGATTTTAATGTAGCTTAGAAACGAATATGATCAAAGTGTATGTGTTGGTTCAGGTCCCATTCAGATAAACGACCACTTACCTTCCCGCCAGGCAGATTGTAAAAGGCACTACCGTCCTACCTACTGTCATACATACTACACTACATGTCAGAGCTCTACAAAGTTTCACCCAGATTTGGTGTCACCACCCTTGCTATTCCGGTCTCAATAGCTTCAGTGCTTATTGCTGTCGTGTTCGGGTTTAAATGATAAATTTATAGAATTTGCATGTGAAATTACATCCGCGGCGCACAGATATCAATACACACTATTTACATGGCTGCACTGGTCTATAGGTACGAAAGGTAATAGTTATCTCTAGAACATTAGCCTGTTTGTCCTATGTTTAAAAATATATTGATTTGGAAAGCAAGCTGTATCTAACTATGTAAGATCAAAAATATAAAACACCAAGAATAACGTACAATGTAATTAAAAAAAGAATCTTCACGCCCGTATCCACGAATAGTTAGGCAGAGGTGAAACCAGTGCACCCACGAGTAGCCAAACATACTAGTCCCACAGTGTTATAGGTGGGAAGCCTATCGCTAACCGGGCAGTTTTCAAATCCTAGGCAAAGTTGTTTTTATCAGAAAACTGAAAAAGCACATTTTTCTAATAGCCCGACCGGGAATCGAACCCACGAATTCATGTGGTCAACATCAAAAACGGACCACTAGACCACAGAGATGACTACAATGTAATTAATAATGATAATCATTTATTTCGGACCATTCTACCATATGGTGCGGTTTGTAACACAACAGAGTTAAGAGTTAAGTAAATTACACTTATTTTGTAAATTATAATATATGAATGGCTTTTAAGCTGGCAATGCTTCGTAAGCACATTCTGCGTTATAAGTGAAGTCACGTTCAGTATGACGGCATCCCACACACTATATCTTTTTTAAAATTATTTTTTATTTATTTTATAGAGTTGCATCACATAATATTTTCAACTTACTTTACGTACATAAAACGACATACATAATATGGAGGATTTATTAGGATAAGGATATGACAAGGAATGGAAAAGGAACCTCTTTAATGATATGCATCCTCCGTCCGTGCGGTGGCTGTTGGTACGCTTGTACCACGGACGCGGCGCTGGGCGTGCTGCCGGCCCGGGAGCGGCCGCCGGACGTGGGGGGCTGGGGACGGGAACTGGATTAGGGGTACCCCAGACTACACTATCATTATAATAAAGCAAATGTTAGGTATACAAAACTTCAATATATCTCTGCTTATATTTTTCCTAGCTTTTATCCGCTTCGTTTGCGTGACCCAAATCATTTCTTTCTTTTACTCAGTCTGGTAAAAAGCATCCTATGTTGTATGTATACTTCTGGTTGTTTAGCTTTCTAATGATAAAAGAATTTTTAAGATAATTCTAGTCGTTTTTGATTTATTCTTAACCAAACATACAAAGATTAACTGTAAAACCGCGGACCCATCGCAGCGCACGGAGAGGATATGCACGTGCGTCAAGCTTCGCTTTGCAAGAAATTACATGTGATTGTATTCACTGCAATCCACGGACACGCTACGCATGAGTTGAAACACGTAGCTTGCTCGAATATGCGCGCACGTAGCTCAACGCTGGCAACGCCATACGCTGTACGCGCATACGCCCGTTTCCGTGTACCGCGTGTACAGCGTGCATGGCGTCACCAGCGTGTCAATTCATGCGTAGCGTGTCCGTGGATTACAGTGGATACAATCACATGTATTTTCTTGCAAAGCGAAGCTTGACGCACGTGTGTATCCTCTCCGTGCGCTGTGGTGGGTCCGCGGCTTTACCCATGAATACGTTCGCGTAACCCAATCGAATAAGTTTGAGTCAAATTCGCGAGTACCAATCACCGTGAAATTTCATTATATTTTTATATCAAAGGATAGCGATTAATTTAGACGGCTTTCCTGATGGAAAGAGACAAACATTGCATACAGAAACTAAAGATGGTAGTGGTGCGTTTCATTTCTGTGATGGGGATAGGAGGAAGGTTTTGCCTCATGCACAAGTTTACCTTCTATCTTACCCTCAAAACCGAATGATGATGGCAAGATCTGACGCTATTGCAGCTACACAAGTACGAGACATACTCTACCACCTAGTAGGCACAAGACAGTCACATATTCGGCCAATCATTTGCTTTTACCGAACTACGTGGCAGGAAATCAAATAGTGTATTCTTTAAAATGGTCCTGACCGATACTGTAGAAAATCCCTAAGATAATACTTATTATTAATCTAATACTTAGTTAACCGGCTTTAAATATAGCGTGTGTAAATATTACGCTACAAATATGTATTGCTTACGACATTACATCATATTATAGCGAAATAAAATAGTGTAGTCTGAACTACGTTTAAGAATGTGGATACAACTGTGACTGATGCATATTTTAAGGAAAAAATAAGTTATAAAATAAAGTTTATAAAATATAGTTAATAAATAATTTAAAATGTTGTTTTTCTATGCACATCATCTTAAATAGTTCTCATTTGATTTAGGTTGACTGGGAAGGAATGCCATGTACCTGCTCTGTATATATTTCTGCATTTTTAAAAATAAATAACATACAAAGAATGTTAGTCATTTTTGTGACCTAATGGAAGTGGATGGAAGAAGAAAAAAAGTACATCCTATCGTATTGCATACGAATACAATCCAATTCTTCAATAGATTACGTGTTGGGTTTTTTTATACCATAAGATAGCAAACAAGCAGATGGGTCTCCTGATGGATAAGTCAACCATCGCCTATAGACCCCAAAAGTGTTAATGGTGCGTTGCTATCTCGTGTCGAGGTCTAATGCCACATGCATAAGTTTACCGGCTACCTTACTCTATAAACTGGAACACGACAGTGACAAGCACTGACTCTACTGCGGCAGGAATAGGTATGGCGGTGGCATCAGACTGGGGCGACACAATGCAGAACTCACTCAGAAGACACCTGAAAAACTTTTTTTTCGAAACGAACGTAAGCAGTTGGTGTGAATTACCGATACTACGGAATCGACTAATTTTGGGCGAGCGTAGTGCTTACCCAGAGTTTAAGTTAAGTGGGCTTAGAGCCCATCCTAGTCCTGTCAGACCAAATCTCGACTTAGGGCAGTATCTTGATGTGCAAGTGACATCAGGATTAATTTCATTTTTTATATTTGACGACTCGTTAATAACTCTAACCAGGATCTCCAATATTAGTGGGTCGAAACTGTAGGCCAAGATGCCGCCATCGGAGTCGCTGGCGTGTATATGAGAATCGCGAAGTGTAAGGTGTGTTGGGGTCAACAGGATCGGATAGTACCTGTTGTGTTATCCTACTATTTGGCGGCGGCTGTGTGGGCTGCTGCGGCGGCGGCACGTTCTCCGTGCCCCGGCGACCCGTGGTGTCGCCACCGTGTCCATTGGTGTACGCACCGCCCGCGTTCGACACGCGCATCTGGTTGTTGCGGGTGACGCGAGATGGCGCTGAAATACAAACAGTTACACCAGTTAGACGACTTACAAGAAACTCGACAGCAGGAATAGGACGCTGCCATGCTGTAATACTCTTTTAACATCGTTAGATAGCAAACAAGCAGATGACTCTGTATGGCGAATGATATGACGGGCACTCGGATAGCAGCACACCATTAACATCTTTAGTGTCTACAGGCGAAAATTTCTCATTCCATTAGGAGAGCCATGGCAATGCCACATACATGAGTCTATCGGCCACCTTAGCCTCCAAATCGGAACAAAACAATGACAAGCACTGACGCTATTGCGATAGGAATAGGTAAAGCGGTGGTATCGAATACCCGAGCGTGATATGCAAATCTCTACTACCTAATAGTCACGATGGTAAAGACATATTTCCTCGTGTTGGTGTTCCTTGAAAGAATAGATCAATTGCCATTCTCCAGGTCGGTCTTTAAAGTTCACTAATTGTCTATACGTGTCACTCCTTGCAGAATCACACGAATAATAAGTAGTCCAGGATGTATTAAATTACAGGTTTTCTTTTATATCATAGGATAGCAAACTAGCAGATGCCTTCCGTAGTGAAAAGACAACTATCGCCTATGAACCCCAAAGATGGTAATGGTGCGTTGCTATTAGTGCGGTAGTATCTTAACGCCACTTGCATAAGTTTACCGATTAACTTACCCCCAAACAGGAACGCGACAGTGACAAGCATTGACGCTATTGCTGCAGGAATAAAACGATAGTACCAAAGCCGGGCGAGACTTTTCGGAACTCTACCACCTGGTAGTCACGTTGTTAGTGATACGTTTGCAGATTCGTTCTACTTTTACGAGATGTGTTGCAGAATGGCAGATGGTCTAATCTTCACAAGAGGGCCGGACTGACACACGTATATTTTTTTTAAATGCATATCCTTCTCCTTAAACAAAACAACATTTGAATCCGATAGCTAGACTAGCTTGGTATATTTAAAGAGAAATATGTAACGAAATTTCAAGTGAGTATTTGCAAGATATGTATAAACAGCGCCAGACTAACCCCTTTTAGATTTTGTTTGATTGTCGGATAAGTCTGATGATGTCAATACATTTCGACTATACAAAGAATGTTGAGCCAATACCAATCGAATAGATCTTAACATAGGATCTGTATTTTTTTTTTTGTATGATATAATTTAAGATTTTTTTTAAATTACAAGATCTATAAATCCAAAGGCGCCAACAGTAATTAAAAACAAAATTATATATGTATATTAACAACCTTACGTGCTCAATAATTTAAAACAAAAAAAGCAATATAGTGAATATCATAAAAAAGAAAAAGAATCAAAGCCTATAACATTTGCTATACGTAAAATCAAATATGCCAAAATAATCGTGATAAGCGATAATCAGTGATAACAGCCCATTAAATCTTACGTGACTTGGCCTCATGGTCCTCTTCCACTACCGCTTTTATCGGCGTGGCAGGCCTCTCAAACGCCTCCAAAGGCGCATTGGTTTCCGAGACATCCGCGACACGCCGATGACATCGAAACCACGAACAGCACATATTTGGCAGTACAAGTGCGGATTCTTTGGCAAAATTACTTCATTGTCATGCGAATCAGTCTTTATAATATACATTAATACGAATTGACATGTACACTTGCTAGACGAATTGTACGAAATGGAAGCGCAAAGCGTTGGCGCAAGGTAATCCTGCGCCTGCGCCGATCGCCATATTAGGATCTCTTTCTGCACTCAAGGCAATGAACCGTGACGCACACACACCAGGGTCGCATTAAACGACACAAATAACTTCAACCAAAATAACCACTATTAAACTGGCCTAGGTTACCAAATGACCTAAATCCGAAAAACAAGATATTACAACAAGAAACGTGACAACAAGAGATATTACAAAAGATCTAAGATCGTAAAAAGCAAGGTCCGCGCGGACACAGCCACACAACTGAAGTAAAACAATGAGTTACATGTAATTTGTTTCAATTGCGGTGAAACTGGACGAATGAACCGAATTGGAAAATAATTGCCGTCCACCCGTTGACATTCCGCCTTTTGTGGCAGTGTAATGAAAAATGAAGAAATGACGTCAAAGCGGATAGCGATCAATAGACTCCTATGATTGATGCGCTATCGTTGAAGCGGTTCTTGAACTTGGCCATAGAATAATGCATCAAATGGATACGGACACCGGTGCGTGAGAAAAAACAAACAGGTTTTCGGTAAATGTGTGTCAAATCTGAACGGATAATGAGCTAACTGTTTTTTGCTTTTCTAAACTAATCCATAACTAATATTATAAATGTGAAAGTTACTCTGTTTGTTTGTATGTAACGTTATCACGACCACACCGCTGGGGTGATTGTGATGAAATTTCATATAGCGATACTTTGAAATATTGAGATAAACATAAGCTACTTTTTCCGTTTTTTTTAAATTTTATGCATACTTCCATACTAGCCAATTGTCCGCCTCTCGAAATCGTCTCGCAGAACGGCATATTATGGGGATTCTTTAAAGGAGGCTCGGACCAACACAGGGTAAAATTTACCGAATGATTGAAAATCGTCAGATTATTTAGAAAAGAGCATACTCCTTCTTAAAAGGCCGACAACGCAGCTGCAAAACCTTTGGTGATGTGGCTGTCCATGAGCGGTGGTAATCACTTACCATTAGGTAAGCCTCCTGCTCGTTTGCCCCTTTTTTATATATAAAAATTACATCTATGTTACGTAATTGTTACGTAATAAAATTCCCGTGTTAGTCCCATTTATGAAAAATCCTTATTAGATGGTAAAGTTCTGCAACGTCTCGACCGGGTTAAGTACCAACGCTTTACCTATATTCCTGCCGCAATACCGTCGATCATTGACGCTGTCTTGCTCAGGTTTGGAGAGTAAGATTGCCAGTAAACTTATGTATGTGTCATTCTAAGGCCGCTTTCACATTAGGACGTTGGCAGCGCGACAGTAGCGCGGGAGAAACATAACCCTTAACATTATAAGAATAGTCACGCGTTAGCAGCGCGGTTGCCGCGTTGCAGTTTAGATCAGTGTGGCACACTCTCTCGTAGAGAGTATTATATTCTTTGGGCGCACTTCATTTCAAAAATGGATTCCGACGGAGAAAAATGGTTGCTCCTGCTTTTAATAGTGTTCATTCGGTGCTATCGAATAATAATAATAAACATTACACACACTGCATTCATGTGACAATACATGATAATAGACACACACCAGCTTTTGCCCGCGGCTTCGCACGCGTAAAGTAAAAGACAAAAAGTAGCCTATGTCACTCTCCATCCCTTCAACTATCTCCATTAAAAAATCACGTCGATTCGTCGCTCCGTTTTGCCGTGAAAGACGAACAAACAAACACATAGACCTTCGCGTTTAATTTTAGTATGGATGTATACTCACGAGTTTTAAAGAGATTTTATAGTTTAATCTATGGTCGAATTTCGGCCGCAAGCGATCGCTTGTAAATATTATTACATAATAATATTATTACATACTTGGCTAAAATACGAGTAACATATCGATCAGAACAAAAGAACCTTATAAAATTAAAAAGTGAACGTATAAAAACATTACGTTATAATAATCAAGGCGTTAGCGGCACTTTTACGATCTACGCTAAAGGTAGATTTAACTTTTAAGGTGAAACAAGTTATGCTGAACTAAATGCAAATATCCTTGCATGTGAGTGCCTCAAACGTCTCGGGCTGACTTATTCAGCTTGTCAGGAAACTGCCAGAGTTCCTTTAACAGTTACGTGCTTAGCTATCATTAATCCTGACCTACACTAACAGAAAAATAGATCCATAAGAGATAATATGGGTGAAAATTATGTAAGCTCGCTAAAAGTAAAGACAATTCGTCTTTAAAATTTTTAACTTTATATACTTTTAATTTAAATACTTCTTAGGTACTACTACCTTCACCGCCTACTATTTAAAATTAAAAGAAACCGATTTTAGAAAAAGAAAGACTTGTCTATGACAATATGATACATACATTTGAATGACTTATTTACCACGTGTTAGTCCCAGCTCCTTTGAAGAATATACTAACTACCGTTCTACCAGGCAGGTTGTAAAAGGCAACCGATTGGCTACACATGTCACTCCCATCGTGACTACTAGGTTTAAGAACGACTCGCCCGAGTATTTTAGTACCACCGCCTCACCTACTCCTATCACAGTAGAGTCAATGCTATCTATATATATAAAAATCAATTACTGTTCGTTAGTCTCGCTAAAACTCGAGAACGGCTGGACCGATTTGGCTAATTTTGGTTTTAAAATATTCATGGAGGTTCAGGTTAGATTTAAAAGATGAAAAAATGTAGAAAAAAACCGGAAAAGTAGACACAAAGTTGTCAGAACAACGTTTGCCGGGTCAGCTAGTATATTAATAATAAAATACAAACATTTATGCTCAATACACAAATGCTTGTCCTTCTCGGAAATCGCAACTGAATCCCATCGATTGCATAGGCAGATTCGATTGCATAGGCAGATTCGCTCACCAATCGACAACGATGCGGTTCAATATAAGTAAAGATTATCGAAAAAATTCATCACAATTGGAATATGGATTTCAAAACGGCTAAACGAATTTGATGAGGAAACATAAATACATATGTCGACTTTTATACTGTGAGTAACAAAAAGCTTGTACAGCCCGAAATATGACTCTTTCATATAGGTAGTCGATGACATTATCAAATAGAATAATTAAATGATTCTTTCTATTTATAAAAATGTTGTGGTAACAAGCCCGTATACTTCAATTTCCCCAAAGAGTAAATATTTTATCGCGTCGAGTCAATGGAGGCGGCGTCGTAGTGTCAGCCTTTTTACAAAGAATATATTATTGTGCCACATTTTCTGTTGCCACGGAAACGCCCATATTCCCGAAGAGCTAGTCAGAGGTAGCACCTGCACCCACGATTAGCCGAGATGCGCTGCATTACAGTTTTTGATCAATGCCACGGGAAACTATTTTTCCGGGATAAAAAGTATCCTATGTGCTATACAAGGCCATGTACATGTGTATTCTAAATTTTATCCAAATCGGTTCAGCCGTTTTTGCATGATAATAACTAATATCCATCCATCGGAACTCCCAAGCTTGCACATTTATAATAGTAGCTGTGCCCGCGACTTCGTCCGCGTGGAAAATTTTATAAAGTAAAATTAGCCCAGTTAGGTACTCGTTAATACATTAGCTATCTGCCAGTTAAAGTCCCGTCAAAATCGGTTCAGTCGTTTCAGAAATTAGCCAGAACAAACAGACAAAGACAAAAAATGTAAAAAAAAAATTACTTTGGTATAATTAGTATATATGTACATCCATATGCATTTAGCAATTTTACTATTACAAACAGACAATCCAATTTTATTTATTTGTACGTATAAACGACACGATATGTATAAAACGATAATCTATAATATTTTGTATATACAGATTAATATAGATTATCGTTTTAAGCTACCAATTAATTCCTTTAACGATCGGACAGGGTTATTTATTCACTGTATACATATATCAAGATTACGCATTCCCGGTGTATTAATGATCTAGTACTAAATTGTCTGCCTATGCAGATAACACTGTACTTTTAGGCTCCACTCACTACAAGCACTAGTCAATATTTTTTTTTATAGTAGAGGGGGCAAACGAGCAGATGGTGCACCTGATGGTAAGTGATCACCGCCGCCCATGGACATCCGCAATACCGGGGGTATTGCAGCTGTGTTGCCGGCCTTTTAAGAATGAATAAGCTCGTTTCTTGAAGGTCCCTAAGTCGTATCCATTCGGAAACACCCCGAGGGGTAATAGATTCCACAAAGGAGTAAGAGTAAGAAATAGGTTTACAATTACTAAGGAGTAGGAAAACTAAGGAGTTGACATTGTTAAGGTAAGTAACCAGAACGGACATAAGATTTGCGGCTACTGTAGTTGTGAACTAAGCGGAGTAACTCATATACTCGTATAGGATTAGGATATAGTGTTAACTAGGCATGGATCATTTAACAGTTAACATATTTAATTTCGTACTAATTTTTTTTAACAATTAACAACTGTTATTTATATTAGCAAATATGTTAAAAGTAATTTTTATGCATCACTAAAATTACCAATAACTTGATATATGATAATAATGTTATTAAAAATATTTGAGAGAGCGTTTTTTTGCTCGCTAACTTGATTTATGATAATACTGTTATCTATACGTATAATAAAATTGTAGGAAAGTCAAAACTGTACATTGAATATTTTTTTTTTTAAAGAATACTTGGGGCGTGATCTATAATCGATATCGAAGCCAAAAATATAGTTTTTAGAATTTTTGTCTGTTTGTCTGTACGTATGTCCGGGGTAAACGCATAAAGTACTGCATGGATTTACTTCAAATTTTGCATGAATATTACTAACAGGTCGGGTCAACATACAGGCTACATATTATCACGCTATCACCTACGGGGGAGGTGCTGTGCGGAGTAAACGAAGTTCGCGCGGACGAAGTCGCTGGCAATAGCTAGTTAAAAATATTTAGAGACCATGATAATAATAACTGTTAAAAGTTATTAAAACTATTCTAGAGGACCTTTTTTTGGTAGCTTCGTGTTTTTATTGCTTCTAATAGGTACTTATTATATATAGGCTACTGATATAATATAACATAAATAAATAACTGTTAAATATTAATTAACTTTGACAACATAAGTTAATCTAATTTAAAAATAATTTCCATGCCTAGTGTTAGCAGTAACGAGTGTGTACAGGTAACAGATTTTAATGGAATGCTAGGGAAATTACTTAATACTCGTATTTTTAGTCAAGCTGTCCATCTTGCTCTGAATGATTTAGTGCTTATCCAAACGCTATTATTGTATAGAAGCTCGCGTTAGGTACGACAGAAAGTGAATAACTATTAGTTATATATCAAGAAAGGTTGTCTGGTAGAGATTGCTCTTTTAGCGATAAGACCGCCTTTGCGTACTACGAGTATAGTAATTAATTATCCTATACTCGTATTTATAAATTGTAAGTTTGTGCACAATAGAGTTTTGCAAAAAAGAAATTACATGAGTATCATTGTTCAGCTAGACTGAACTCCTAATCTATATATTTTGTTATGACATTTACAGTAAATAAGTAAATGGCTCTCTTGATGAAAAGAGAAAAAAAATGTCTATAGACACCTAACGGCAATGGTGCGTTGCTATCTGCGTGGCAGATGGTACTGCTTCATTGTTTACCGGCTCCCTTACCCTCTAAACCGGATCATGACACTAAATAGTGGCAAGCATAGTAAAAGTGGTGGTATCATATGGTGGAACCGGGTGAAACGTTACGAAATTCTACCACCTAGTAAACACAATGGTAGTAATACGTGTGGTCAATACTTCGCCTTTTTGAATTGCCTGACATAATAACAGCTGGTCTATTCCTCCAAGGGGGACCGATCAACACAAGGAAACACTTATTACAGAAATAAAAAATATCTTCACGCCAGTATCCCCGAATATGTAGGCAGAGGTACATCCAATGATCCCACGATTAGTCGAAGATACTAATGGCCAATTGCACTAAAACTGTCTTAGCTTAGTACAATCCTAAATAGTATGCTGTCACTTCTTGTCTTAAATGAAAAGAATGTGACAGCATACCCGGATTGTCCTAAGCCAAGGGTTCCCAAACTTTTTTCTCGTAGACCACTTTCAAAATTTTTCTGGTTCCGGTGGACCCCCTGAATCTAAATTTCTACCATATTCCCAAAACTTAAGAAAAAATATGAAGATTAGATCTAACTGTGGAAATTTGCGTTGCAGCTGAATTCCAACCGTAGGTTATCAGTTTTCGAAATAATGTGAGAATTGAATGGGCACTTAGTTGATATTTATTCATATTATTAAAATATTATTTGTCTACATTGATAGGTGAAGTCATACCAATATTTCAGTTCTTCACTATCGAAACCAGATAAATTTTCATGGACCTTCGCTTACGCATCGTTAACCCCCATTTCGGTCACGCCAACGTAGGCCCCCGTCGAGTCTCCTGGACCACTTTGGGAATCCGTGTCCTAAGCTAAGATAATGTTAGTGCAATTGGCCATTAGGTCCACATGTGATTGTTGGCAAGTCTATTGCCAACCGGACACTTATCCAATCCCGAGGAACGTTATTTTTATCAGAATACTGAAAAAACACATTTTTGATACTTCTTTAATTTATCTGCCTTTTCAAATCAACAATACCTTTGACCGATATTTTTCGCACGGCATAAATGCAAGGCGTATGAAACGATCGTTGCGGCGGAAACAGAACTGACTGGCAGCGCCGCGTCGGCTTAGTTTACGAGGCGTTAAGCCCAACTTTTATCGCGGCCGCATACAACTCGGCCGTTGTATGTGGGAACCGACGGCAGGCTTTGTTTTACTATCTGATTCATTTTAGAATGGAAATGACTGGCTTTGATAACAAAATGTATCGATTACGTTACTCGTAGCTGATTGTTACTAATATTTTAAATACGAAAATGAGTGTTTGTTACGCTTTCACGTCTTATCTATTCACAGATTATCATGAACTTTTGCAATACTTAAAAGCGTTTATAAAAGTTTTTTTTTATATCACAAAATAGCAAACAAGCAAATTAGTCTCCTAATGGAAAAAATCAACCATCGCATCGCCTATAAGACACCAAAGGTGTTAATGGTGCGTTGCTATCTTGTGGCGAGGTCTACCGTCTAATGCCACGTACATGGTAGTTTACCCGCTATGGCTAAGGACTCACGAAGCGGTTTTCAACCGCGCCCGCCGTGGTTACGGGCCCGCAGCCTTTGTAGAATACAGACATTTATGTAAAAAATTAAAGCACATTTCACGGCGTGTTTTACGCCCGCGGCGTGTGCGATTGCTTGCGGGTCCCGCTGCACCGGCGGTCATCTTGTATCGGCGGGCGAGGGTTGCGGTCCGAGCCCGCGCGCTTTACGATTGGTTGGCGGGTGACCGCAGTGGGTAGTGGTGAACCGCGTTTATGCACTTTGTCAACAAAATGGATATTGATATGGAAGTCGATCAGTGGATGCACCCATAACCTTTTACGCCTTCTTTTTTAATTCTTCTGTGAACTAAATATAACGCAACAGCTTGTTTCTGGTGTGTGTCCATGGCGATCTGGAATTCAACTGATTGTTTAACCGCCCGTATTGCGATAGTCAACCGCCAAGTTTGCGAACGATAATCGCAACCGCGACGGCTGCGTAACCGCACAAAACTCCGGTCTCGTGAGTTTTGAAAATAAAACTCCATTCCGCCACCGCGGCGAGCGCTAGTGAAAACCGCTTTGTGAGTCCTTAGCCTATCTGACCCTCCAAACCGGAACACGACAGTAACAGGAATAGGTAAGGCGGTGGTAACAGACCCAGGCGAGACAATGCAGAACTCTACCACCTAGTAGCCACGATGGTAATAACTCGTATAGACAATCGATCGCCTTTTACGACCTGCCTGGTAGTACGGCAGTCTGCCTATTCTTCAAAGGAGCCCGGTACCAACACGGGGAAGAATAGATACAAACACAAATAACTAACAGGAAAATCCAGTGGCGAAAATATAGTGTTTTATACTTTTCGGCCACAACAACATATAACAATACAAACACATAATAATACATACATTACGATGACTTAACTAATACTTAATAGCCTAGTTAGCTTTTTGTGTCAATTTTTTTCTTCGCCTCCGAAAAATACGAACGAGATGTTTTTTGGGACATTTTCCTCTTCTTTTTTGAATCTTTTTTTTTTATTTGAGCAATTTCAATTTTTTGAAATATTTGCACAAAAACCAAACCTCATATTTTTATTTACTTAATACTTTTTCTGAATAGTTGTTTATAATGGCCATTTTTGCAGGTGGCTCTTGATTTTTTTCAAAGATCATCATCTACGAGCTATTCCGGATCGAATGACACCTTTTATTTATTTTTTATACCATAAGATAGCAAACAAGCAATCATCATCAAACTTTCTGTCTCTATATTTATTCGTGCACATCTCTGAACTCAGTAAATAAAATTTAAATTGCTATAGTAAGCCTAACAGAGTAGCAGATGACGGATTTTTATGGCGCGGTATATCGGATACTACTATTTTTCTAGACAGAACATACCCCAATAACATTAGAACAAGAGGCCTATATGCGAATTCAAGCTACTCTATTCTCTATTGATGTTGACATAAAAAAAACACTAACTATTATTTTAAATTTTGCACTTTTACTGTTTCACAAACAGTACAAGTGCAAAATTTAAAGTAGTAATAATGACGAGGTTTCAGCAAGTGCCGACGTTGGAGAGTGTATATTATATAGAGACAATAACAATAGCATCCAAGTCCACAACTACCGTGAAAACAATTACGAATCCAGTGACCCCTACGTGACCGAAGCCATGACAAATTAATGATATTATTGAGCGTGGAGAATTGTATTTGATCGAATAACTTCCTACTTTGAGACGTTTTCTTATTTCTTAACTGTTTGCCGAAATTTCGCAACTGTCACTTAAAATGGAGATGGTCCGATAAGCAGATAGGAATTTGGTTCTTTTATACAGAAGAGGGGCACAAACGAGCAAAAGGTGCACTTGATGGTAAGCGATTACCGCCGCGTCGCCCAATAACATCCACAATAGCAGTGGTCTTGCAGTTTTTTATCGAATTGGTATGTGAAGTAGTTTTTAAATATTTGCACCTCTAAAAGGTAAAGCTATTTAAACAACATGTTTAATAGATTTGCTAAATATGCAACAGTTTCTTTAAACTGCTAAATTATGACCTCATAAAGTAGGCTGTCACTTTGCTAGAGTTTAGAGTTTGCTAGAGAGCTTTGTATAGAAAACTATAATACATTGAAAATCACAAACAAATAATAAATGTTCAATTAGTCATAAAATTAACGTGTTTTTTCTGTTTCTGGCAAAGACTGTACCTACCTACTCAACCTACATACACCATGACGTCACCACTTAAGCTGTTTAAAAATTCATAAGCAAAATTCTGTTGTAATGAGCCAAACTTTTTAAATAATAATAAATATCGTTAGACAATTACATGAATTAATCCAACCGTAAAGTAAATATATTATTTGCTTGTGATATGTAATTTGTATGTACTATTAATACGTGAAGTGAAAACTTTGGACCCCTCTTTAAGACAAATGCACCAACGGTGAAGTATGAAAGGAGAATGATGAGGCTCCATACAAATTTGGCCTAAAACGCAACACATGATGATAGCTGCTAACCGTATTGTAATACATTATTAATTTCTTCTAAAATATAAATTGTATCACGGACACTTTTTGTAATACTAAAATTCACGAAACTCCTTCAAAGATTAATATTACTTGAATTTACAATTGTTACATATCTACCATTTTAAGCCACTCACATCGCAATATATCGTCAACATAAATGTATTTAATTTTTGTATCTTATCATAAAAAAATATTTGATTTTAACCACTTAAATGTTAAAAAACGAAAAAACTTTTGTTTACATTAAAATAACTATTTGTTACTCGTTCACAGTGTAAATAGATGACACTTGTTTTTTTTTTTTGTTTCTTTAGGATGATACTAAGAGTACTTATTTATACAGCCTTCTATGTTGTAAGTTTCGACTATAGCAATAAATATTTTCATTTTTGTTGCATTTTATAAAATAGTTTGTTTACAATTTTGCGTCTTACCTATCCGACATTTTTATGATTTGTTTAGTTGATCAGAAATAAAAGGAAGTGTTTAACTTCATGGCAGAAAAGAAATCTCTTTGCTTGATTCATAAATAAGAAGAAACGTACAAGTTTGATTAGGTTCATGACTTTCCAACTAAAATCATTTTAAAATAAACTTGCTATAAAAGTGTCCGTTGAATAATACTGAATTATTGTAAATTAAATTAATTTAATAACTTCGGCTGACGCTATATTCATGTAGCCCTTTTAGGCAGATCTCATCAATCTCCTTTGGCAAATATTTTAAATTAATAAGAAATATATTAAATTAATAAAAATAAACAGTAGATGTATGTTACATGAGTGACATACATGATAATATTCACACATGTTATGCCTACTATTTTCTTTACAGTTGAAGCTAGTTGTCAAACTTAAGCGACCTTATTGTTAATGATCTTATTGTTTGTCTATAGTCGAATTGCGGCCAAAGACGATCGCTAGTACTACATAATATTTAATTAACACCCAAACCCAGTTTGTATGTATTAAGTTCTATATTATTTTTAATGTTTCAGCTGTTGATTCTCATATAAGTAAACAACCAAAAAAGACTACCTTAATTTAAAAAAAAAGTAGTAGGTAGTACCGTGTATAAATATTTTTTAATATAGGACAACAAATAAGGATATGGTTTTACTGATGGAAAGAGGTAACCATCGCCTATAGACACAGTGATGCGTTACTGATCAATTGTCAAGTGCATGGCACCTGACAATTGATCAGTAACACACCATATTCATAAGTTTACCGGCTACCTTACACTACAAACCGAAAACGACAGCGACAATACCGACGCTATTGCTGCAGGAATAGATAAGGCTGCGGTACCAAATCCGGGCGAGACGTTGCAAATCTACTACATAGTTACGTACATAGGCACGATGATAGAAATGTTAAGCCTTTTCCTGCTTTTTGGAGATTGGGACTACACCTGTCAGCACGGAATCGCCTTTTTCCGCCGCCCTATTCATATCTGCCGATGAGAAATGCCATTTGCTGGAGCGAGATAGGTAGCGAGAATGCTATCGCTTAGAGGATTCCGCTACGTGCTATCACATTTCGTTATCTTTCTCGCTCTATCAAATGGCGGTTCTTTGTGACAGAAAAGGATAGGGCGACGCGGATAACAGCGATTCCGTGCTTGACAGACTAGCTGCGCCCTGCAGCCCGCTGCATCATAAAAGTTTTTCAGAAAACATTATCCTATGTGCAATTCCAGGTCATCATCTACACGTGTGCCAAATCTGTTTAGCCGTTTTATCCATACATACGTACAATCTTTCGCATTTATTAATTATGTAGCTCAACCCTTATGTTGTACGTATATGAACAACCTACCGCTACAGTAAAAATCAACTTGTGACTCAAATGCACTGATTTTGATGATACAAAGACGTCAACAAGATTATTGTCGCGGGAACTCATTTTCGGTCGTTAGCATGCGCCTACGCACACTTGAATCATACAAATGCGTTGTACTTAATCTTTTATGAAATAACGAATTTACTAACATATAAATTAATCCATAGTCCATACTAATAATATTAATGCGGAAATCTGTCTGTCTATCGGTTACGTTTTCACGGTTAAACCGCTGAACCGAGTTCGATAAAATTTGGCGTGGAGATAGTTGCAAATCTGAGATGTTTGACCGCGAATGCTATTTTTTTTATTACCTAACCCTTACGTGGCTGAAAGTTTGTATGAAGAATTATATCAACAACATGTTAATCAACTTACGGCGAAGCTGCGCCGGTCAGCTAGTTAAATTATAAATGTATGTCCTTCGCAATATTGGTAATGTTGCGAATAATCTAGAAACGTGAAGAGTTGAAGCGCTGGAGAAATCTAGAAATAAAAGAAAGAGATAGCTACTTCTATTGATAAACAAATAGCCGACCGTTACCCGAATAGTTATGCCATAATTGACCTTATCACTAAGGGAAAATAGCGTGTTCTAGGTCTTTTTTACATTAAAATAACTTGTGTAGAGGATTCGGGAATAATGTGGAACTTTACCCTGGGTTTAAAATATAAATAGAGATGTGTTGACAAATAGGAGGCAGTTTTATACAGCGATCGAAAGCAATAGTACGGGCGACCAGTGTGAGTGAGTAAGAGAAGTGTTTTCGTTCAGCGTAGTCGGTTAAGTTTAGTGTTAGTACAGAGGGTGAGACGAGTGTGTATAGTGTATTTACCTACAATACATTAATAACACATTGTGGTATTTATATATATATATATATATATATATATATATATATATATATATATATATATATATATATATATATATATATATATATATGTGTGTGTGTGTGTGTGTTGTATATTCAGGGTTTTATTTTAAGTGGTGTTTGATTGCATAATTACGATCCCGGCTTTAGGAAGACGGTCGCAGGTTCAATCCCTGCGTGTCGATATTTTTCTTTGTTGTTTTTAAAATTTAAAATTTTCCCAAACACGGGGTGAGTGCTATATAACACAAAAATAAAAATAATTTGCCATTCTACCAGGCAGTTTGCAAAAGGCTAAAGCTTGGCTGTACGTGTCACTACCATCGTGACTACAAGGTGGTAGAGTTTTGCATTGTCTCGCCCAGACCCGGGCCTCTACCACCGGCCTCTACCGGAACTCTACCACCACCGCCTTACCTATTCCTGCCGCAATAGCGTCAGTGCTTGTCACTGTGTTGTGAAAATATATGCTATCTAAATTTAATAATACAATTTTTCTAATTTATCTTATCTACATAGTTGGTGATATCGTTCTTCCCTATCCACTAAGTAATTTTGTAATGTAGAGCATGAACTCAGAATTCAAATCATAAGTATTTTTCCGATTGCGTGCAGCAGAATAAGAGACGGACGAAATTTCGAAAACACATACACATGTGTTGAAGACAATATGAAAGATATTACAAAAGGCGTATCGTTAAACTGACTTGCTGCGAATTAAATATTTATACATTAAACATAAGCCTTGTGAAAGTCATGAAATAAATTAAATACATTAGAAACGCAACGACTCATAAATATCTAGCTTTATTACAGCTGTAATTAATAACGAAAACTGTTTATTTGACGCCATTATCAGGAATTTTAACATTTAACTACACGGAGAAATCCTAGCTAGCCGGCAATATATTTAATCGTTTTACATCAAACATATTTAGCAAATGAATTTTACCTGCTAATCAATTTTAATGTCAAGATTTAGACCATAAAACAAAGTAATATATAGTAAATAATACAAAAAACGAATCGGAAAAGCCATTTTCCAGACCTAATGCAAAACCACACAAAAACAACTTTAGCCCTTCACCATAAAGACAAAAATCAAACGAATTCACCATACCAACGACGATTAGACATCTCTATGCAAATATAACGTTTACATATATCACAATAGACTTCAAAATAACTTACGGCGTATGTTAGTTCGGCGCTTATTATCAATAGAGGATTTATTAAGTAACACAGGCATATTATTGAATGAGGAATTTTAATATCGCAAGAAATTTCGATTTTGAGAAATAATCCAATTGCGATAGGTTAATTCCAACTTTGAACACTATACCAGAAACACTTGTTTTTAACACTAATCCAACATTTCAATTTATAGATTATTATTATTATATTTATAAGAAATTGTTCACTTTTCACTATACCAACATTCCGTTTTCGAAAGGCACAAAACACCGTTAAAATTATTATTTATTAAGTATATTTGTATAAAAAATTTAACATTTTAAAATTTCGAACGTTAAATATTTTTTGTCTGCAAAGGTCAAATTCGCCGCACTATTCTATTATTATTTCAGTTTTGAAAATATGTAATGGCGTCGGTACCAGGCGGTTGTTTGGTACGCGGCCGGCCGCGCACTGTCCGCGCGCCCCGTGTATCTTCAGTTATACAAACGATAGCGATGATGACCGCCCCGTGGTATATTCAACCCTTAAACACGCCATAATTGTATTTATGAGGCTTAATGTGTCCACGTGGCATATCGTACGGAAGACAAGCCGCTACCGGTACGTATGTAGATTGGACATACCTACATCCTTACTTGTACTAAGGTCACTTTTAAAAATAGAATGACTTATCTATACATATAATAAAATCGTAGGAAAGTCAATGTATGTCCGGGGTAAACTCAAAAAGTACTTGCATGGATTTACTTCAAACATTGCATGAATATTACTGACAGGTCGGGTCAACATATAGGCTATAAATTATCACGCTATCATCACCTACGGGGGAGGAGCTGTGCGGAGTAAACGAAGTCCACGCAACGAAGTCGCGGGCAACGCTAGTATAATATAAAACATTAATTAATAAAGAAAAAAAAAAGTAGGTACGTAAATATATCTTCTTTCTTGTTTCAGACAAAAGTTTTGTTAGATTGTTGCCATTTCAATAAACAGAATTTTGCAATTTGATTCGAATCGAAAAAACAAATAATAGGGACATTTTTCGCGTTAAATATGCCAATGGACTTTCTGACGAAATGGTAAATTCCAAATAAATCTGGTGAAAGCCGATCTAGGTTTTGGACTGGTGGTCAGGAATTGGTAAACAATAAAAACACCACAGACAACAGAAGATCATCAAGTAACTCCGATAGGGCAGTCAACAAAATAAAATCAAAATGCAAAGGTTTCTACAGCAGTAAGACTTGAATTAATTACAAGATTTCAATGACCTGACGACGATGGTAACGTAAAAGATAATGATTGTGTTAGCAAGCCAAGATTCATAAGAAATAATAACGAGTGTAACCTTTCTTAAGAGCGCTTAAATTAAGAATTATTATGGCAGTTAACTTAAAACTAAAACTTGTAATAACCTTAATAACTATGTGTGGTATGGTATAAAGGAAAAATCTTAAAGCTAAGCGAGGTATTTTCGGAAAAGTAAAGTGAGTTTGTAGAACAATTAAAAAAACTAAGAGAGCAATTTGCGAAATAATCTGAAAAGCTAAGTGAGGTATTTGTGGAATAAAACGAAAAAAGGCAAGTGTATAACACAACTTTTTTGAGCAGTAATGACGAAAAACTGAAATACTCAAGAATATTTTTTGATATTAACAAATAGTCATATTGATTCATCGAGAAATCAGTATGTTTTTGTAGATTTCTCTTGATCGAAAAACTTTAGATACCAAAGATGTAACAATATGTTACTATACATAGCAGGGATGCAACCCTATCTTTTCCATAGAACATGACCTCGCCAAGCACAGAGACCACAGAGTACAGTCGACACTGCGGCAGGAATAGATAAGGAGATAGTATCGAAATCGGACAAGTCCTTACGAACTCTACCACATAGTACCACCACCACCATGATTCTGCCAAGTTTAACCTCTCACCTTTTACGAGAAACATGGCAATAAATAAAACAGTTTAACTTATTCTTCAAATGGGACCAAACACAACCCATAGAATTTTTGAAACATACGATTTTTCAGTTAATTCCGTCATAAAATAATAAACTTGTAGCGATTTTCATGTAAATTATACAATATCTAGACTTATTAAAGGGCACATTTTGGACGTTCAGGTCAGGGTCAAATATCCACGAATTCAAGAAAGGATTCGATATGACAAAGCATTTAACTAATTGTCGTAGCTATAAATACACGCACATAATTTATTTAAAAGCGGTTAATGGCATAATAAGCCGTAGGAATATTTTTTACAGATGACCTTGTCCGTTCCAAGTAAAAATTACTAAGCTTCATAAAATATTTTATCTAATCTGATTGATAATTTCCCAACCCCTAAAGCTTTTCATACTAAATAACGGAATTTAATATTGTATAACTTCACACTTCTATATCTATACAAATAAACCTACCAAAATATTTACCAAAATAACATTTTTTACAATTTTTGTCTGTCTATCGGTCTGCCTGATTGTTCCGGCTAATATCTCTGGAACGGCTGGAACGATTTTGACGGGCCTTTCACTGGCAGATAGCTGATGTGACAGGGAGTAGCTTAGGCTACTTTTTTTTTAATTTTTCCAAGCAGACGAAGTCGCAGGCGCAGCTAGTAAACATTATAAAAATTTGAATTTATGAATGAAAATAACTATTTATTATGCACAAACTTAGAATTGAAAAATAAATGATTTGAACAATTATTCACTAAAGTCGTAGTACGAGTAGTACTTTACGAGTAGTACTTTACGAGTAGTACTTTACAAGTAGTACTTTACGAGTAGTACTTTCATGCTGAATGTATTCCAAAATAATATAAGGTCCGGACCCCTTTGAAGAATAGACCGCCAGCCATTCTACCAGGGTGTTCATAAAAGGCGAACGATCGGCTAATAATGTGAGTCACTATCATCGTGAATACTAGCCTGCGTTCTGCAACGTCTCACCCGGGTATATTGGTGCCACCAGCCATCTGTCCGATAGCGTCAATACTTATCATTGTTGTGTTCCTGTCTGAAGGGTAGCCGATAGAACTACGCATGTGACATAGACATCCCGCCAGACGTATAGCAAAGCAGTACTAACTTCTTTCATTTCTATGGGCGATAGTTTTTATATCCATCAGGAGCGTCATAAGATCTGAGGCTATTATGACAGGAAAAGGTTAAGCGTTAGCACTAAACCTGGGCGAGACGTGTCAGAACTCTACCACCTGGTAGGTAGGCAGTAAGTAGAGTTCCGCAACATAAGTCATAGTGCAACTTTTCTTAAAACGGTCCTATTAATTAATAGGACCGTTTTAAGAAAAGTTCTATTAATTGTAAAGAAATAAAGGTCCTATTAATTGTAAAGAAATATAATTGTATTAGAACTTTCATAGAAATCTTATGTGACTTTTTTGCAATGCCACCATTGATATAAAAAACCCAAGATACACAATCAGTGTCTCAAAAACGTCCTTCAAAAATGAGCGCACAATTTTAAATTGTGCGCTCATTTCAAATAGAATCGCGTCGGTGGCGACACTGTCAATTTTTTTTTTCTTACATTGTTTTGTAAAAACAACTATAAATCTTTCGCTTAAGGTTGGAAACGCATATACATATGTTTTTGTTATATCTATAGCTATTTAAATGAAATTAGGGACACTTTTGAGTGTCAGTTTTGTTCGAGACTGTGCATCTAGGGGGGCTTTTTATATCAATGAATGCCATCGAAACAAAATTAGTATAAGGAAACATTGCAGAAATCAATAGTCACATATATTAAAGGCATTACAGAAATCATCACTGATATTATTATTATAATTCAGTTTGCAATAAAAATTAAAAGCGTACCGCATCGACTTTCCCAGTTTTGGTACCAACGGCTGACCTTTTTCTGTCGCAATAGCCTTAGTGCTTGTTCACTGCCATGTTCCGGTTTCAAGGTTACAGTTTTAATAGGCTAGGTAAAGTCACGCATTTGTCCATCCTAACGAATAGCGAATAGAGATATGCGTATCTCTTCAGGGGGTTCATTTACTTGTTTGCTATCCTACACATAAAAAAAATATTTAAAGCTGCCACTATAAAAGGATAAGGGCATACCAGAACAATTTCAAATATGGATAAAAAAATCTAGGTTGGTTGACTCTGTGGCCATCCTTAAAACTTCCCGCTATATTAAAGTATTTTTAAGCTTAACATTAAAAACTACACCTAAGCATAGATTTTTGAGCCCGAAGAATTCAAAAATCTAAAATTTGTAAAAATAACAATACCTATTCTGATTTTCGAAAAGAAGTATGTTTTCAAATGTTGATCGATTTTGATCTTTCAAATGGTATTCAACGCAATTTTTGAGCTCTACCTTGTTTTATTAGCTACAAAACCGATATATGAAAATATCGAGGAAAAGTCAAAAAACTTTTTTCAAAAAATTTCGCCATTGATAAATCCCGAACGAATCAACTGACTTTGATCCGATTTACGGACCGTATTTGATGCAGACTTTTAATTATATGGAAGAGCTGACTTGGTTTTTAAATAAATCGGTGTATAAGCCTGAAAGTTAAAATACGAAGTAAGTTTGCTGTAACCAACTGAGTATTTGAAAAGCTTGTAACTTTTGAAATTTGTATTCAATTTGAATTTTTAAAACTGCTTTTTTTTCTTGTAATAAAAAAACAATATCATGTAAGCTACTTTCGGAAACTTCTAAACTGAACCAGCTGATAGAATTAGAATTAGACTTTAGATGAATGAACTGAATGTCAACAGCTGTAACTAATAAACAATTGATTCTAATTTCCAACCACTAAATAAATAAATTAAATTTCCAATCACTAAGTAAATCACAAAATAAATTAAAGATTGAATGATGTTATAAGTATATACAAGTCATTATTTGATGGTACCAACTATCAACAATTCCATTGTACTTGAACCCGGATTAAGTAAATAAAATCAACCCGAGGAATAAAGATTACCAACCGGTACAGTGTAGTACTCAAAATGTTTCCGATGATACCAAACTGAGGCAAGACTTATATTTAGACCGACGCGACGGGTAAAACTCTACCACTACGGTATTAGCTTGTTCGTTCGACTCTTTTTCGATCTGCCTGGCAGAATTACAGATGGTTCACACAAAAAATATACCCACACATATTACTGTTTATTATTTATATCATATAGTAGATTTAATATTGTTCGTAGGTAAATAATAAATGCGCAAGTCTGTGTGTTACGCTTCGCTACTTAACCGCGGATATAGTTTTGATAAAATTTTAGCAAGTAGATAGTTAATTAAGGCTATAACAAACATTTCTTATCTCATAAGATAGTAAATCAAAAAAAATGAAAGTCACTCAATGATCTCAAATCCATTCTAAACATTGAAAACGTTTTGTTATCGGCACAGGAAACTTTCTAATGTAAGTGTACCGTGTTACATACGCGTGGGAATATTTAATTATAATTAAAAAAACTTAATTGTGTGAACCTGTTCCGTTTGACTATTTACATCTTCGGGGCCACATAATCGGGCGAAAATTCGTGTCGTGTTATCGCAATAAAAATGTGTTCGTGTGCCACGAACTCCATGGCCACATCTCGAGTAGATGCGGCCACAGAATTTGACGTAGCAAGAAGTTGACAATAGTCTAATTATTTTAAGTAAAGTATCTTTTCGCCTGTACCCCAGAAAAGGTAGGCAGAAGCACAACGAGTGCACCCAAGATTAGCCGAAGATACTTAGTACCACAATGTGATAGATGGCGAGCTCTTCGCCAACCGGGAACTCCAATCCCAGGCGCAACGTTAGTTTTATCAGAAAACTGAAACAACTTTTTTTTAATTGCCCAGCTCGGAAATCGAACCCGGAACCTCATGTGGTCAACACCAACACCGAAAAAATAGACCACAGAGGCGATCTATTTATTTATTTTTATTTATTTTCATAAGGTAGCAAACAAACAGATGGTTCTCCTGATTGAAAAAGATAACACGAAGATGTTAATAGTGCGTTGCTATCCGTGTGGCGGGGTATATTATGTTCACATGCATAAAATATTATCTTACCCTCCAAACCGGAACACGGCAGCGACAGGTGCTGACGCTATCACGGCAGGGATAGATAAGAAATCCGGTCGCGATGTTGCAGAAGCCGAATCGTTTTTTTTTTCATCTGGCTTTAACTCACAAAAGCGGAATTTAATCGCAGTAGAAAACCAACTGAAGCCAGAAGCTCTTATTGTTAAGCGGAATGATTGATTTATTGATTGATTCGCGATTCAGTGAGTTAGTCACATATCGCCGTTTCGCGGTTATGTAGCTGCGAAATACCATACAATATCTTATCTCAAAAAAAATGACACAGTTTTCGTGTTTCCGTGCGCATTTAACAACATAGATAAGTATACAATTATTAACTGTGCTAAGGATACATATAAATTAAGGAAACATTGTGAAAGTTACTCATATTATGATATATATATAGATAGCATAGCATCGCGTCGGTCCAGGCTAAAATAGTCGATAATGGTTATCAGAGGGCCTACCATGAACTCTTATAATACTTGTCAAGTTCCAGGCAGTTCAACTATGAGTATTAACCTGTCAGGTTTTACTATCGTACCATGAACTAATTTTTGTTGACCTGCAATGCGTCGTCTTCTGGCCGGTCACATTATCTCTGGCAGGACATATCAAATTAACGTTGAGAAACACATAACTTGCCGATTTTAAATTTTAGTATAAAGTTATTATTATTAATGCATTTTAAAAAGAAATCTTGAATTTAAGAATACAAGTTGGCAAAAGAGATCAAGTTTTAAGTTATTTAAAGTCTACGTAAAATATATGGAACATAAAGTAAACCACGTAATATTTGTTAAGCGGCATCCATTAAAGAACGCAACTCTGGGAATATTACACATGACCTTGAACTGTTTAATAAAGACATTTATGTTAGAGCGCGGATTTTAAATTTCTTGAGTACGTCTTGATTTTTTGAGATTAGAGTTTTGGAATAGTTTGTGACTATTTTAAAGCTGTGTAATTGTAATTTTAACACATTGATTTCATGAACGTGATTGATGTCGAAAGCAAAACGATCGTATGATATCAATATATTCAATGAACAATTGGAAGTTTTATGAGATATTTTAAGTACTCGTAAAGATATTGCAACGGGATTCAATAAAAGTGCACACTCAAAACGTTAATTTTCATCACACATTTAAATTTATGTGTATTTCCTCTGTGGTCTAGTGGTCCGGTGTCGGAGTTGATCACATGAGGTCTCGGGTCGGACAATTCAACAAAATGTGTTTTTCAGTTTTGTGACAAAAGCAATGTTGCCCGGGATTGGAAAAAGTGCCCGGGTGGCGATAGGCTTTGGCTAATCGTGAGTACACTTGTTGTACCTCTGCCTACCTCTTTGGGGATATGGGCGTGAAGATACTTTTTTTTTATAAAATTAAAAATAAATAAAAAATGCTTTAAAAGTAAGTGTGTTTATCGCCTCTGTGGTCTAGTGGTCCAGCGTTGGCGTCGACCACATGAGGTCTCGGGTTCGATTCCCAGGTCGGGCACATAAAAAAATTGTTTTTCAGTTTTCTGATAAACACAAAGTTGCCCGGGATTGGAAAGTGCCCGGTTGGCGATAGGCTTCCCACCTATCACATTGTGGGACCAAGTATCTTCGGCTAATCGTGGGTGCACTTGTTGTACCTCTGCCTACCCCTTCGGGGATATGGGCGTGAAGATACTTTAAAAGTAAGTAAATATTAAATAATAAATAAATAACTTTATTTAGAAGTAATGAATTAGGTATTGTATTTTATACCAATATCAATATTTTTCTAAAACACAGTTAATGTTAAAAAATATACAGTATAAATTCCTAATAGGACTAGGGCTAGGAATAGCAGTAATAATAAAAAATACCTACGTTTACAGTATATTTAAGACAAAGTAATCCAATAAAAGTTACTTTTTACCACCTGCAAGTGACCGGCAATATTATGACACTTTAGCAGTTCAAATATCGATTTCGGTCTGACAAAATCACTTCATGGTACGCTAACGCAGGGCAGAAGTTGGTTTGAATAGTAAAACGATCGCTCGCCGGCATAGGTCACGTGGTCACTGACTGGCCTGTTAGATAACGCTTTCATGGTACGAAATAGCAGGACAGTTTAATTATCGGCTACAATTGCCCTGCTATAAGAGTTCATGGTAGGGCCGCAGGTCGTTAAATATGGCGATGGGGCTCACGGCTCACCACTTATTTCGCCAACCAACAATACGGTGAATCGTGGTGAACAAGAAAGTCTATTAGACATTTGGTTTACTCTGCCTACCACGCAAGGGAACAGCAATGATACATTTGATAACAAACATGATGATGAAAGCAGTTGACTCTAATCCGTATCACGGGATGGTAATGCCACATGCATAAGTCTACCGGCTACCTTACCTTACAAACTGAAATACGACATGGACAGGCATTGATACTATTACGGCAGAAATAGATAAAGCGGTGGTACCATACACCCAGGCGAGACGTTGCGGAACTCTGCCACCTTAGTAGTCACGATGCTTGTGACACGTATAGCCAATCGGTTACCTTTTACAACCTGCCTGGGAAAACAGCACATGGTCTATTCTTCAAAACGGGGTACGGATCAAGACGGGGGAAAATACATGTACGAAATAGGTAATTCCTTACAGCAAAAAGTGCGGTAATTTTACAATTGAAATAACTGATTTTCGCGTCAATGGGCTAGCGGTACAGACTTCAATATAATGTATGTATATGCAAAAAGTTTCGGTGTCTATTCCCGATTCGAGCAACTCTTTATAAAATAAGTAATTTAGTTTTTCTGGAACAAAATTGCCTGGGACTAGATATATGCTTAATTCGTAGTTAAGTTAGCTATAATTCTTCACATCATAGGGCTAAATAGCACGAGAATCTGAATATACCTCTGTTTGTCTTTTCGATAATATAAATGAATACGATGCGGCATTTATTTTTGAAAAAAATATAATTTTGCAAATACACTTATTAATTTAAAATTTTCTCATAAAATATATTGATATTTTAATGTCGGCAAAATTAAAGGTCACAAGACGGCTCTTGAATACAGTTTAAAAGCTACCGTTTTTTTAAATCTTAATATTAGGGATTACAAACATCGTTAAGTTACTTATCTCTCCGTTATGACGACATTATATTTACTGGGATAAGTTAATTTTTAATTTTATACATTTTTTTATAAGATAGCAATCCTGATCGAAAGAAAAACCACCGCCTAGATACCTAAAATGTTAATGGTGAGGCTATCTGTATAACGGGATGGCAATGCCACATGCATAAGCCTACCGGGTACCGGCCCTACCTTCCAAACCGGAACACGACAATGACAAGCATTTACGTCATAACGGCAGAAATAGGTTAAGCGGTGGTACAATATACCCAGGCGAGACGTTGCGGAACTCTATAAGCTAATAGTCACGGTGGTAATGACACGTATAGCAAATTGGTCACCTTTTATGACTTGCCTGGCAGAAGAAGTTGGTCTATTCTGCAAAGGGGGCCCCGACTACGGGGTAAAATTTTGTTTAATATTTTTTTAACACTAGCATTGATTTTACAATCATAACGGCAAACTATTGACAACGGAACGTCGTTTTAAGGATCGAGCACACTGGGGCCGGCCTCAACGCGCCTCTCCACATCGCAAATATCTCGCCGTGTTGGTCCCGGCCTCCTTTGAAGAATAGGCCATCTGCCGTTCTGCCAGGCAGGTCATAAAAGGCCACCGATTGGCTATCGAGTCACTACCATCGTGGCTACTAGGTGGTAGAGTTCTGCATTGTCTCGCCCGGGTCTGGTACCACCGCCTTACCTATTCCTGCCGCAATAGCGTCAGTGCTTGTCGCTGTCGTGTTCCGGTTTGGAGGGTAAGGTAGCCGGTAAACTTATGCATGTGACATTAGACCTCGCCACAAGATAGCAACGTACCATTAACACCTTTGGTGTCTATAGGCGATGGTTAACCCTTTCCATCAGGAGACCCATCTGCTTGTTTGCTATCTTATGATATAAAAAAAAAACCTATAAATGTATTAGTATCGTTGACTGTTTTAGGGCTAGATCGATTTGTGTAATTTGTCTCGTGATATTATTATATTATATATTATTAAAAAAACTGCGTTAGTGCTTTTCACTGTGTTGCTCCGTTTTGGAGGATAAAGTATCCGTGAAACTTTTGCGTGAGGCATTAGATCATCACGGCATGGACAGCAACGTACCATTAAGATTTTGTGTATTCATAGGCTATGGCTAACATTTTCCATCAGGAGAACCATCTGCTGGTTTGCTAACCTGTGATATAAAAAAATTAAAAAATATTGCATAACGTTATTTCGCCTTTATACGAAAAATCAGTGTCTCTCTCATCACCTTCACACACTTTCTGATCCAAATCTTAAATTTCCTAGGTATTTTAGTTTCCATATGTCTCACCTTTTATACAGAAGCTTCATAAATCTAAAAAAAAATAATATCCATGTTGGAACGAGACAAAAGCTTGACTAGCAAGACTATTATGTACCTAGTGTCAATCGAACCCTTGTACGGCACGAGCAGGTGAGAGTGGCATTTGAAATATTTTTGACCCTTTTTAGGCGGATAGTGTGACACCGGGCTTTAGTTTCAAAAAAAGTGTTCAACCAGAGTTAAAGTTTAGGCTACTAGCAATCGCGCTAAAGATTATCTCCTGTGAGACCGCAAGTCAGCTTGGTGTTGTGTTTTGACTAATTATTGATTGGGGAGTCATAGTATTGCCCTCCGCGTTAGGCGCGAGTCCAAGAAAAGTTCGTCATCAAAACTAGCCATGATGTTGGTGCTTGATAACTGTGTATTTGTGTCAATATTGGTATTGGGATCATAGGGATAGGAAAGCAGAGTGCTAAGTGTGAGTTTTTCTTTTCGCATTCGATCGTGAGCGCGTTTCGAGTTTACTAGGAATTTGTACGTGATTTGTACAGCGCCACCTAGTGGTAAACTGTTTTCTCACGTTTACCACTAGGTGGCGCTGTACAAATCACATACAAATTCCTAGTAAACTCCAACGCGCTCACGATCGAATGCGAAAAGAAAACTCACACTTAGCATTCAGATGGCGAGGCCTCCATAACCTGGTGATGATAGACGCGTCTGGCTATTAGAGTGTCCCTTTCCTCATCAGTAGATTTGTGTGGTAGATTGACCACTAAGTATCTTGTTATAATTCTATACATTTCTAGGTATATCATAAAATAGCAAAGAAACAGATGGCTCTCCTAATGAAAAGAGACAACCATCGCCCATATACACAAAAGATGCTAATGATGCGTTACCGTCCTTAATACCACATGCATTAGTTTACCAGCTACCTTACCTTTCACGGTTTACTTGCTATCTTTCTTCCAAACCGGAACACAACAGTGACAAGCACTGACGTTATTGCGGCAGGAATAGGTAAGGCGATGGTACCAAATCCGGGCGAGACATTATAATTGGTAGTGACTTGCAAAATCAATTGTTTGCCTCTTAAGAACTACCTGGCACAACAGCAGATGGTATTTTCTTCAAACGAGGCCTGGACCAAGACAGGATAAAAACATTGTGATAATATGAAGATAGCATTCATAGATATTCAAATTTTATCTTCATTACTCTGTATCACAAACAATAATCGTCTGTACTAAACTGTTCTGTTAATTTTTTCTCCCTCACCCAAGGGTCAGTTAGCTTTTTGCTATAATAATTGAATTAAAATGTCATAAAGGTTAATGAACAAACAAACGGCCATATCGGCACGGCCTTCACGTCGGAACAATGTCAAGATTCAGTTGTGGCGCGAGACCGTGACCCCGCAGGACAGAACGGACAGAACTAGGGATGCGGCATTATGAGATGTGACTGATATCGAAATAATTGATTTATTTATCATACAAAGGAGTTCATAAACGTTATACAGCCTTAAACACGTCCAAACCAAATTTAAAATGATGATCACAATTTCTTCTGTTGTTTTCTACTCATCTTTCTGTCATTAATCGATTAATTTTCGATGACAATAAAGTTTAATAACGTATAGCCGGCGTCATCTACTTTCGGTCATATATTAAAAATATTTGATAAAATTAATTTAATTTTTAATTAATTATTTGATTTATTACTCTGTAGTCTGATAATGATTTATTACTTCAGAGTAATATAGCCTGGTCGCCTGTTCATTACAATTCTTTTGGTAAAACCTACTTAAGGTTAGTTAGGTCGCCGACTCATAAGTTGCACTTACACCTATACACTTCACTATTTAACTTCTAATTATTTACATATTTTATAAAACACACAATTTAAAAAAATCGAAGTTACGAGGATCGAAAGCCGAACGCACATCACTAGCATTATATACCGTGGGACAAGAGGATGGTACAGGAAGTCAATAAATGTTAAACCAACTTTTCATAAAAGACTCGACGAACCATTTATAGCTCACGAATTCATTTAAACGTCTGAATACATACAATAGTAATTCCGAAGATAATTACAAATTTATTTATGGTTTCACTTATTCCGACACTGGCAATACTAATGCGTTACTGCATATCTCTGCTCGTATGAAAAAAGAAATAACCAAAGGTTACTTTACAGGTAAGTGCGTAAGCTTAAATAACTTAAATTATTATATGGAATCACTCAATTATATGGAATCGTCTTCGGTCTTAAGGTATTCATTTATTGCATGAAAAATATACCTGTATTGTTTTTGATGGCTTGAATGAAAAATGAGGGCGAAAGGAAAAGGAAAGATCATTCGTTATAATATTGACCTCATGAACATGGCCAATGCAGTAAACCCGAAATGTCTTTTTATACATACTTTTTATACATACGCATTTCCGGCATTCGGTCGGTAATTTTACAGCTAACCCAAGATTTTCAGTAAAAAAAAATGTGTAAACGGTTGAACCTACGGACCATCCCTGAAACTTCCCACTAAATTAAGGTATTTTAAGCCAAAAGAGTAAAAAATATAAGCGTAGATTGTTCAGTTCAAACATCTATTTTGTTAACAATAGCAGCAATATATAAATTTTTGAAAAGCTGTATATTTTGAAAACGATGATGGCATTCAACGCAATTTTTTAAATCTAAAATATTGTTTAAGCTAAATAATCGATAGGTTGAAAAATTTCGATGCAATGTCAAAAAACATTCTATTTTTAATTTTCTTCGTTGATAAATCCCAAACAAATTGACTGACTTTGATTAAATTAACGGTAATTGACGCAGTTTTTAAAGGAGAAAAGCTGATGAGATTTTTAAGTCAATCGGTGAATTAACTTGAGAGTTATTTTAAAAAAATTAAGTAAGTTTGATAAAAACAACGTAATTTTAATATTTGTAAAGCTATAAGTTTTGAGAATTAGATACGATTTTGATTTTAGATCGGCATTTGATGATTTGACGTAGTTTTTTCAGTACTGAAATATCGTAGCATACCAAAAAATGATTAGTTGAAAAATTTCGAAGCTATGTCAAAAAACACTTTTTTCAAAATTTTTCGTCAACGATTATCCCAAACGGATAAACCGATTGTGATGCAATATATGTATTAGACGTAATTTTTTGCGGAATAGAGCTGATTAGTTTTTTACTCAATCGGTACACAAATCTGGAAGTTATATTAAAAAAAAAACTGTTTCGCCAAAACTTTTTTTTGGTGTTTTTTTTCAAAATTTCTCAATTTCCGTCAAATTGAAAATCGATTAAATCAACGTGTCAATGATTTATCTGAAAAATCTGAGGAGACAAAAAAACATGTGCGTAATTAATTTCGCAAATAGAAAACAAATGCCGCCTAAAGAATCGGAACAACGAACCGTTGCCAAAATTAAAGTAGGTCACTATTTGACACTCAATGTGATGCGGAAAAGAATGCTAAGACTCTCAAACTCTAGCAACAATTATATTTTAAGATTAGCTCGCAGGAGATTCCGTTTTTAAAGAAACGAAACCTGCAACGTTGATTTCGTTTCGTTGAAATTTTGTATACGTATGTTAATTGAATGACAATGAAACCTTATTATGACATGGAGCTGATCTGATGAATCTGAATCGGAAGGTGACCACAGGAACTTAATAATTAAATGGTTAAAAATCGGTTAATAACAAGACTATTGAGTTTGGCCTCATTTGATTCATGTTGACGAGCACTTTGGTGCTTGGTGGTGACTAGGATCCTGCAGGGTCCGATGATGTAGCTAGAAGATGGTCATAGGAGCTCAGCAATTAAATGACACAACTCTATCGAATTTGGGCTCATTTGATTAGTGTTGACGAGCACTTTGGTGCTTGGTGCTAACTAGGATCCTGCAGGGTTCGATGATGAAGCCAGAAGGTGACCATAGGAGCTCAGCAATTAAATAACACAACTCTATCGAGTTTGGGCTCGTTTGATTCGTGTTGACGAACACTTTGGTGCGGGTGGAAACTAGTTGTAAAAGGAACTACTCTTAACAAAAGTATTTGTTCTACGTCTGTAAAGTCGGTCAGTTCAAGAGGTAAAGATATAACTTCCATGTTGTTCCAGTAGGCCTGAGAAGGAACTTTTCTTTTTTTTTATGGTAGTCGAGCAAAAAAAAAATCAAGACGTGCTTTAACTAATGACGTCTGTTGTTTTGGATATAATAATTTCTTACAGATTGTACAGTACCCGGCGATAAATATTGCACATCGAACTTTGGAAAGAGACAATCGGATAATTTCGGCTTCGTAAAGCGTTATCTCTGTCCCACACTACCTATGTGACGTTTAGTCAGTCGTTGTTCAAGTACGATAGAGTGCAGTCGCGTCCCGAAAAAAAATATATATTTAGAGTTGATAACACCCACAAATTTAAATAATTTAAAGTTGTAATATGGCATCTTTCGGAAAAAGAGGGAAACCTTTACGAGGTCAGTCACGTGAAATTATCTACAATGTTTATAAATACTTTGTAAGCGAAGCTGATAGATTTAAAAAAAAAAGTAGATGAAAATGTAAGTTGTTATTTTAAGAAGATTCAAGAGCGAGTTGCAAATGCCACTGGAATTTCAAGAAGAACTTTGAACAATATATTAAACGAAGTCAGTACTGAAACACATTCGACTGAAATTAAGTTCAGCACTCCAAAAAAAGGGAGACCAAAAAAGCAATTTCGTTTGGATATGGACGATTTTGATTACGATGTTGTTCGAAGAATGGTGTATGATTTTCACTTACGATTTAATGAACTGCCAACAATAAAATCATTAAAAGCTAAGTTATCTGAAGCTATTAATTACAATGGGTCTGAAAAAACATTGAGAAAAATACTTCATGACATGGGATTTCAGTTCACTAAAATGGAAGATAATCGAAAAATTCTAATGGAAAAGCACGACGTTAGTCTCAAACGAATGGAATACCTTGATAAAATACGCAAATTTCGCGAAACAGGAAAAAATATCGTCTACATGGATGAGTCATATATACATGCATCCCACACTAAAGGGAAATCTTGGAGTGACGATAAGAAAAAAGGAGTAAAAAAGCCAATTTCAAAAGGTCAACGTTTGATAATAGTTCATGCGGGAAATGAAAAAGGCTTTGTACCCGGTGCTTTTTTAACGTATAAATCCACGGACACTACAGGTGACTATCACAATGAAATGAATAACGATAACTATGAGAAATGGCTGGTTAACCAATTAATCCCAAATATACCCAGTGATTCTGTTCTAGTTATCGACAACGCACCCTATCACAACAAGTATGTTGCGAGACCCCCCAACTCAAACACCATTAAACGGGAAATGATCAACTGGTTAAACAGACATGAAATTCCAGTTGATCCAAAATTAACAAAAACCCAGATTTACGTTATTATATGTCAGCACAAGGAGAGGTATACAGAGTTTTCTGTGGACAAAATACTTGCCGAACATGGGCACACTGTGTTGCGATTGCCACCATATCATTCGGATTTTAATCCAATTGAAAATATATGGTCTCAACTGAAAGGCTATGTAGCCTCTAGAAATGTGGGTATGAACTTAACTACAGTAAAAACATTATTGACTGAAAAAGTAAACATGATCGGCGCTGAAGAGTGGAAAAAGGTTTGCGATCATGCAATCAAATGTGAGAATGAATATAGAAGCATTCAACACAGTTTAGAAAATTACACTGATAGATTAGTAATAAATACGGCTGATAGTGACAGTGATATTGACCTCTTTGAGAGCACAGATAGTGAAATGGAAGTAATTGAGAATTAGAATTATTATTATTTTTATTGCAATGTCTCATTTTAGCAATAGGTATAATGGTGTTTATTATGTACACTAAAGCTGTAATGTTCCAAAATAATTAAATACGTAAACATAATGTAAAAATGTTTTTTTATTTTATTTTACCCCAACCTAAAGCCATCACTTATAGAAAAATTAGTGTATTTTATACAAAGAATAAAAATATCAAAAGAAGCAAATCATACTTGTTTTAACAGCTCCTAATAGGTACCGGACTGTTTGTATTTTGTGCGACAGAGATAACGCTCTACGAAGCCGAAATTAGCCGATTGTCTCTTTCCAAAGGTCGATGTGCAATATTTATCGCCGGGTACTGTACATGGTACTTCAGCAAATTGATTGATGGTGCTTATAAAATTACGCTCAGTAATTGAACGAAGTCTTTGTGACATCTGACGCGCTACCGCTAGGCGGTTCTGACGTGGCTGAGCAGACTCAATTGCTGTACGGTTTCGTATCACTACTAATCCACGAGCTCTCTGCTCGGCGGACTCCTTAGCTAAACGCTCCTCAATGAGACTAATTCTATGAGCCTTCTGCTCGGCAGACTCGTTCGCTAGTAGTTCTCTCGCTAGTCGCTAGTTCGCTCAATAATGAGAACAACTCTAATAGCTCTCTGCTCAAAAGACTCATTCGCTAGACGCTCTTGGATCTTACCGAGTCTACTTCTACCAAGGCTGGGCCAAAGCGGGTTTACAAGCATGGGCCAGAGATAGACAGCATTGCGCCAAGCATGGCCCATATCTGGCCCCGTCGTATTGTCCTGTATGGGAGTAAGACAGGAACGCCTTGCACACTTACACACACACACACATATATATGTCTATAAGCTTGTAAGTAGTTCCGTGCTTCTACCGCGGCACTCGACTAGGTATGCGCATTAGAGTTTGCAACAGTCTCTGCGCATATAACTTAGATTTCACGAGCCACGAAGAGTCCGCCACCGTCTCTGTGACTGAGTTTAATTGACTGAGTAAAAAAACAAAAAAAAAAACAAATTAAATGGACATAATATTTATAGATATAGATATATCACCATCCATGTTAATTTTACATGGATATATATAGATATACAGTCTTGTAGTTTTCGTTTTTTATTAATTGTAATTAAACGACACTGAATTTATTAGCCATTCGCATTCGATGATCTACAATTGCCGATTAGAATTAAAAAAAATAACTCAAATAATTGTTTTTTTCATAAGTTATAGTGTTTCCGGAGTTTCATACATGACGGACATGAAAATTTTTTGACCTATTTTCATATTTTTTTCCGTTTCTATTGCACTAAATTAATTTTTAGCAAGTATAGAATTAATCTCCATTAAATTATCTCGACAATAGTATGCAAAATATCTTGATTCCGTTAACTAACAAGGCTATAATACTAAAAATAGTTGCCAAAATAAGGCGAAAAAAATATCCGAAGGTAGTATCAAGAGTCTTCGCAACCGGCGTGTGTGTATGAAAAGAGTGATGAATGTGGAGGAAGCGAGACAAGCCTGCAAGGATCGTAATGTAAGGCACTCGGTTCTCTCTGCCTACCCCGTAAGGGATCTGGCGTGAAGATATATACATGAAGACGTATATATGAAAAAAATTTTCGATCGTAAAGCACTCTCTGATGCTTTGCATCATGAGTCGTGCAATAGTTTAAAATTAAAAAAAACAAGCTATTATAAATAAACCAAACTAAAAAGTAGAAAATAAATAATAGTTTAAAAAACTAAAAAACACGCTTTTTATAGAAAACCGAACTAAAAAATAGAAAATAAATTTTATTAAATTTAAATTAAGAATAGTGTTAAAAATTTCAAAATGTGAATAAAAAAAAATAATTTTATTTTAAAAAAAGCGTGGGGTGCTTTTAAGATATTACCGAAATGATAATCACTCATATGTGTCAATAAAATATTTATAACTATTGACACCATGCACCCCACGCTTTTTTTTAAATAAAATTATTTTTTTTTATTCACATTTTGAAATTTTTAACACTATTCTTAATTTAAATTTAATAAAATTTATTACACGCTTTTTATTAGCTTCACCTGTATGTTTGTATGTTTGTTTGTATGTTTGTTTGTAACCGACTTCTTTGGGCGCGATTTTGACCCACTTTAAACGGCCAGATTTCGTTCAAACTTTGTAGATTTATCGAGGACCGATGACAATACACTAATTTGATAAAATCATTCCATTTTTAACCGACTTTAAAAAAAGGAGGAGGTTTTCAATTCGGCTGGTATATTTTTTTTATGTATGTACACCGATTTCTCCGAGGTTTCTGAACCGAATTACGTGATTCTTTTTTTGTTTGATGCGGAATAGTTTCGAATTGGTCCCATAAAAATTTGATTCAGGTAGGCCCAGTAGTTTTTGTTTTATGAGCATTTTTTTATTTATTGTACCTATCTCGATGTCTGAAATCAAATCTCGCAAGTAAATTTGATCCACTTCCCGGTTACCGATTGAGCTGAAATTTTGTATACGTATGTTAATTGAATGACAATGAAAACTTATTATGTCATGGAGCTGATCTGATGAATCTGAATCGGAAGGTGACCACAGGAACTTAATAATTAAATGGTTAAAAATCGGTTAATAACAAGACTATTGAGTTTGGACTCATTTGATTCATGTTGATGAGCACTTTGGTGCTTGGTGGTGATTAGGATCCTGCAGGGTCCGATGATGTAGCTAGAAGATGGTCATAGGAGCTCAGCAATTAAATGACACAACTCTATCGAATTTGGGCTCATTTGATTAGTGTTGACGAGCACTTTGGTGCTTGGTGCTAACTAGGATCCTGCAGGGTTCGATGATGAAGCCAGAAGGTGACCATAGGAGCTCAGCAATTAAATGACACAACTCTATCGAGTTTGGGCTCGTTTGATTCGTGCTGACGAGCACTTTGGTGGGGGTGGAAACTAGTTATAAAAGGAACTACTTTTAACAAAAGTCTTTGTTCTACGTCTGTCAAGTCGGTCAGTTCAAGAGGTAAAGATATAACTTTCATGTTGTTCCAGTAGGCCTGAGAAGGAACTTTCCTTTTTTTTTATGGTAGTCGAGCAAAAAAAAAATCAAAACGTGCTTTAACTAATGACGTCTGTTGTTTTGGATATAATAATTTCTTACAGATTGTACATGGTACTTCAGCATATTGTTTTTTGGTGGTGATAAAATTACGCTCAGTAATTGAACGAAGTCTTTGTGACGTCTGACGCGCTACCGCTAGGCGGTTCTCACGTGGCTGAGCAGACTCGATTGCTGTACGGTTTCGAATCACTACTAATCCACGAGCTCTCTGCTCGGCGGACTCCTTAGCTAAACGCTCCTCAATGAGACCAATTCTATGAGCCTTCTACTCGGCAGACTCGTTCGCAAGTAGTTCTCTCGCTAGTCGCTAGTTTGCTAGTTCGCTCAATAATGAGATCAACTCTAATAGCTCTCTGCTCAAAAGACTCATTAGCTAGACGCCCTTGGATCTTACCGAGTCTACTTCTACCAAGGCTGGGCCAAAGCGGGTTTACAAGCATGGGCCAGAGATAGACAGCATTGCGCCAAGCATGTCCCATATCTGGCCCCGTCGTATTGTCCTGTATGGGAGTACGACAGGAACGCCTTGCACACTTACACACACACACATATGTCTATAAGCGTGTAAGTAGTTCCGTGCTTCTACCGCGGCACTCGACTAGGTATGCGCATTAGAGTTTGCAACAGTGTCTGCGCATATAACATAGATTTCACGAGCCACGAAGAGTCCGCCACCGTCTTTGTGACTGAGTTTAATTGACTGAGTAAAAAAACAAAAAAAAAACAAAATAAATGTACATAATATTTATAGATATAGATATATCACCATCCATGTTAATTTTACATGGATATATATATATATATATATATATATATATATATATATATATATATATATATATATATATATATATATATATATACAGTCTTGTAGTTTTCGTTTTTTATTAATTGTAATTAAACAACACTGAATTTATTAGACATTCGCATTCGATGATCTACGATTGCCGATTAGAATTAAAAAAAATATCTCAAATAATTGATTTTTTCATAAGTTACAGTGTTTTCGGAGTTTCATACATGACGGACAGGATATTTTTTGACCTATTTTCATATTTTTTTCCGTTTGTTTGCACTAAATTAATTTTTAGCAAGTATAGAATTAATCTCCATTAAATTATCTCGACAATAGTATGCAAAATATCTTGATTCCGTTAACTAACAAGGCTATAATACTAAAAATAGTTGCCAAAATAAGGCTGAAAAAAATTTCCGAAGGTGGTATCAAGAGTCTTCGCAACCGGCGTGTTTGTATGAAAAGAGTGATGAATGTGGAGGAAGCGAGACAAGCCTGCAAGGATCGTGATGTATGGCACTTGGTTCTCTCTGCCTACCCCGTAAGGGATCTGGCGTGAAGATATGTATATATGAAAAAAAATTTTCGATCGTAAAGCACTCTCTGATGCTTCGCATCATGAGTCGTGCAATAGTTTAAAATTAAAAAAACAAGCTATTATAAATAAACCAAACTAAAAAGTAGAAAATAAATAATAGTTTAAAAAAACTAAAAAACACGCTTTTTATAGAAAACCAAACTAAAAAATATAAAATAAATTTTAATAAATTTAAAGTAAGAATAGTGTTAAAAATTTCAATAATTATAAATTAATAATAGTGTGAATAAAAAAAATTATTTTATTTTAAAAAAAGCGTGGGGTGCTTTTTAAGATATTACCGAAATGATAATCACTCTACTCATATGTGTCAATAAAATATTTATAACTATTGACACCATGCACCCCACGCTTTTTTTTAAATTAAATTATTTTTTTATTCACACTATTATTAATTTATAATTATTGAAATTTTTAACACTATTCTTACTTTAAATTTATTAAAATTTATTTTATATTTTTTAGTTTGGTTTTCTATAAAAAGCGTGTTTTTTAGTTTTTTTAAACTATTATTTATTACAGGGTACTCGGTCAAAGTGCGAACGTTATTTCGGCAGAAACGAGTGTTTAATTTAAATAGTTATATTTCATTCATGAACAAAATGCTCCGTAGCCCGCTGCATGGTTTAACTTTAGGGATGAATACCACTAGACCAATGTGTTTTCCCGGATTTAAAGAAAGCTATGACTTAAGCTGTTAACTGATTAAAATGTTGATTAAGCTGATTAAGCTGTTAACTGATTTAAAAAAAGTTAAGTAACTGATTAATTTCACATAAATTTGTTTAGCCCTGTCAGCGTATCTTTCATTGCTATTGCCTGTCGGGAATCGTGCTTGGATCCCGTTGCGTACTCAGGATTATTTTTTTAAGTATAAGATAGCAAACAAGCACATGACTCTTTTGATAGGTATAGAAACCATTATCTATAGACACCAAAGATGTTTTTTATAACAAGATAGCAAACAGGCAGATGGGTCTCCCGATGGAAAGAGTCAACCATCGCCTATAGACACCAAAGATATTAATGGTGCGTTGCTATCTTGTGGCGAGGTCTAATGCCACATGCATGTTTACCGGCTACCTTACCCTCCAAACCGGAACACGACAGTGACTAGCACTGACGCTAATGCGGCAGGATAGGTAAGGCGGTGGTACCTGACCCGAGCGCGACAATGCAGATCTCTACCACCTAGTAGTCACGATGGTAGTGACGCGCATACCCAGTCGGTCGCCTTTTACGACCTACCTGGCGATAGGCAGTCGGCCTATTCTTCAAAGGAGCCCGGGACTAACACGGAGTGGGGTCTAACGGTGCTGACAGACAAATCGGCCATATTTCTTTAAAGGTTACAAATTTGTGGTGTAGATGGCGTGAGCATTTATTAAAGTATCGTAGAACGGAGCGCAGATTATCGTGAAACCTATTTTTTCTTCGTTCATAAAAGAGTAGAAATTACAAAATTATTTTTGTGTTATAGCACTCACCCCGTGCTTGGGAAACTGAAAAAAGCTTAAAAACAACAAAGAAAAATTTGAACATGATTTGATGATTTGAAAATAATTAGAAATACGAAAATACTGATCAAAATTATAAATGTGAATTTCATCTGTAACGATGAACTCATTTAACTAGTTATACGTATGCAACGTATGTATAGCTAGCGATCAGAGTGCTAAGTGTGAGTTTTTCGTTCGCATTCGATCGTGAGCGCGTTTGGAGTTAAACGTGAGAAACCAGTTTACCACTAGGTGGCGCTGTACAAATCACATACAAATTCCTAGTAAACTCGAAACGCGCTCACGATCGAATGCGAAAAGAAAAACTCACACTTAGCACTCAGTTCAATCGACGTAATCGATCACATAGCAAAGAATTTCGCCGCCTCGAGCCTGTTGACACTAGCTCAGCGGAAGAGAGTCCCGGCTTTAGGGAAATGGTCGCAGGTTCAAATCCCGCGTGTCGATATATTTCTTGTTGTTTTTAAAATTAAAAAATAGCAACACTATAGTGTTGTATTTATTAAACTAACGTAATAGTTGAAAGAAGACGTCACTACAGTGTTGCTACTTTTTAATGTCTATTATTTGAGTTAGTGTATAAGATTGCGTATTATGAGACTTCCGAGCGAAGCCGGGTTTTCATCTAGTTATAATATAAATATTGGTCAGTTTGGTGTGCATTGATCTATCGCGCTGGAGGTCATCGGTCTCGGTTCATTCGGCCGCACTCACACGGCAGTCTGCAGGTGAATGGTAGCGTGGATGTTTTGCGGATGGGTGTTGTGTGACTCATACCATCGTGTCTACCAGTTTACTGTGCGCTGTATAGCCATCAGGGGTCAGTCGTATACACATGTATAAGTATGAGGTAATCTGTCAACAAATATTTGACGATTTCATACAAAGATAACGTAGTAGAACTGCAAACAATCGACTTTCAATCTCTTATATCCTGCATCCGATCTTCGTCAAATTAAAATGGAACCACCTGGGAACTATGATACCCTTTGAAACAGAAAAAGAAGTCCAAATCGGTTCAGTTATTTCGAGTAATCGGTAAACATAAATAAAAAAAGATTCCGACGAATTGTTAATAACCATCTCCTTTTCGGGAAGTCGATTTAAAAACGAAACTTAAATTATATATAGAAAAAATATACACATGTCAGTTAATTCGACGATAATTTAAGTTTTGAAAATATAAGTAGAAAATAATGTTATTCTTTAATTAAGGTTTTTTAGTACTCCTTTTATTTAGTGTCAATATAATCCTCGAGGGCTAGTGATTAATCTGTCTTCTTGTCTTCTTGGATAAGTCTACTAACTATCTTACTCTACAAATCGGAACACGACAATGACAAGCAAATTGACGCTATTGCGGCAGAAATAGTAAAACGATTGTACCATATACCCGGACGAGACGTTGCAAACCCAATTCCAGTAATTAATCCTAAATTAGCAATACTAACCACTAGACAAAATTTTATTTTTATAAAATTGAAAACTACGAAACCTTTTTACCCTTATCCGTAGCATAAAGAATACGAACAGTTATATTTAAAACTAGCTGCAACCTGCAGCCTGCATTATAAAAATTTCTGGTAAATCCCTCGGGAATAAATTATTTTTCCGAAATAAAAAGTATCCAATGTGCTATTCCAGGATATCATCTCCACGTACGCAAAATCTCATCCAAACCAATTGAGCAGTTTTTGTATGTTTGAGTAACAAACGTCCATCCAAACATCCAAAATTCATAATATTAATAAAGATAATAATAATATAGATTATAATATACATAGTTCCTATTATATTATCTGTGGTTATATTTCAAAATAAGCAACTCGGCATATTAGATTATTCGTTTTTATTGAGCCTTATATTTTATTTGTTGCCCGCGACTTCGTCCGCGCAGACTTCGTTTACTCCGCACCGCTCCTCCTCCGTAGGTGACAGCGTGATAATATGCAGCCTAAATGTTGACCCGACCTGTTAGTAATATTCGTGCAAAATATGTAGTAAATCCATGCAGTACTTTTTGAGTTTACCCCGGACATACATGCAGACAAACAGACAAAAATTCTAAAAACTATATTTTTGGCTCCGATATCGATTGTAGATCGCGCCCCAAGTATTCTTTTAAAAAAATATTCAATGTGCAGTTTTGACTTTCCTACGATTTTATTATATGTATGTATACTAAGCTTTCTCATTTAAATCGATACACTGGCTGAGACACCCAGCACAGATTTCACCAAACGAAGTAGGTACAGTACCCGGCGATAAATATTGCACATCGAACTTTGGAAAGAGACAATCGGATAATTTCGGCTTCGTAAAGCGTTATCTCTGTCCCACACTACCTATGTGACGTTTAGTCAGTCGTTGTTCAAGTACGATAGAGTGCAGTCGCGTCCCGAAAAAAAATATATATTTAGAGTTGATAACACCCACAAATTTAAATAATTTAAAGTTGTAATATGGCATCTTTCGGAAAAAGAGGGAAACCTTTGCGAGGTCAGTCACGTGAAATTATCTACAATGTTTATAAATACTTTGTAAGCGAAGCTGATAGATTTAAAAAAAAAGTAGATGAAAATGTAAGTTGTTATGTTAAGAAGATTCAAGAGCGAGTTGCAAATGCCACTGGAATTTCAAGAAGAACTTTGAACAATATATTAAACGAAGTCAGTACTGAAACACATTCGACTGAAATTAAGTTCAGCACTCCAAAAAAAGGGAGACCAAAAAAGCAATTTCGTTTGGATATGGACGATTTTGATTACGATGTTGTTCGAAGAATGGTGTATGATTTTCACTTACGATTTAATGAACTGCCAACAATAAAATCATTAAAAGCTAAGTTATCTGAAGCTATTAATTACAATGGGTCTGAAAAAACGTTGAGAAAAATACTTCATGACATGGGATTTCAGTTCACTAAAATGGAAGATAATCGAAAAATTCTAATGGAAAAGCACGACGTTAGTCTCAAACGAATGGAATACCTTGATAAAATACGCAAATTTCGCGAAACAGGAAAAAATATCGTCTACATGGATGAGTCATATATACATGCATCCCACACTAAAGGGAAATCTTGGAGTGACGATAAGAAAAAAGGAGTAAAAAAGCCAATTTCAAAAGGTCAACGTTTGATAATAGTTCAATCGGGAAATGAAAAAGGCTTTGTACCCGGTGCTTTTTTAACGTATAAATCCACGGACACTACAGGTGACTATCACAATGAAATGAATAACGATAACTATGAGAAATGGCTGGTTAACCAATTAATCCCAAATATACCCAGTGATTCTGTTCTAGTTATCGACAACGCACCCTATCACAACAAGTATGTTGAGAGACCCCCCAACTCAAACACCATTAAACGGGAAATGATCAACTGGTTAAACAGACATGAAATTCCAGTTGATCCAAAATTAACAAAAACCCAGATTTACGCTATTATATGTCAGCACAAGGAGAGGTATACAGAGTTTTCTGTGGACAAAATACTTGCCGAACATGGGCACACTGTGTTGCGATTGCCACCATATCATCCGGATTTTAATCCAATTGAAAATATATGGTCTCAACTGAAAGGCTATGTAGCCTCTAGAAATGTGGGTATGAACTTAACTACAGTAAAAACATTATTGACTGAAAAAGTAAACATGATCGGCGCTGAAGAGTAGAAAAAGGTTTGCGATCATGCAATCAAATGTGAGAATGAATATAGAAGCATTCAACACAGTTTAGACAATTACACTGATAGATTAGTAATAAATACGGCTGATAGTGACAGTGATATTGACCTCTTTGAGAGCACAGATAGTGAAATGGAAGTAATTGAGAATTAGAATTATTATTATTTTTATTGCAATGTCTCATTTTAGCAATAGGTATAATGGTGTTTATTATGTACACTAAAGCTGTAATGTTCCAAAATAATTAAATACGTAAACATAATGTAAAAATGTTTTTTTATTTTATTTTACCCCAACCTAAAGCCATCACTTATAGAAAAATTAGTGTATTTTATACAAAGAATAAAAATATCAAAAGAAGCAAATCATACTTGTTTTAACAGCTCCTAATAGGTACCGGACTGTTTGTATTTTGTGCGACAGAGATAACGCTCTACGAAGCCGAAATTAGCCGATTGTCTCTTTCCAAAGGTCGATGTGCAATATTTATCGCCGGGTACTGTAGTCATCGTCTGTTATATTATGTCATTTGCGATTAGGCCTTGATATGTTGTCAATAGCATACTTAACACGAGTTTAATTTATATGTCAAGTTATGACATTCGTTTCAGAGCTCGATATTCCCCCTCGATGGCGCGGTCAAGGTCGTGTTAACAGCGTGGAGTCAAAGAGGCTTTAATTTTTATTTTGTATCATTAGATAGCAAACTAGCAGATGGCCCTCCTGATGGAAAGAGACAATCATCGCCTATTAAAACCATATATTCCATGTTTAGGAAAGGTTTACTATTTTTATACCGTTTTATTGTTGCACCCATATGGGTTATCAGTCGTCATATATATGACGACTGATAACAGGCGACATATTCAGATGTTATTGGTGAGCTGCTATCCGTATGACGGGGTGTTAATGCCACATGGATAAGTTTACTGGCTACCTTACCCTCCAAACTGGAACACGACACTGACAAGTACTGACGCTACTGCAGCAAGTAAGGTGGTACCGGACCCGGGCGAGTCGTTGCTGAACTCTACCACTTAGCAGTCACGATGGTAGGTACAAACAGAACGGCAGATGGTTAATTCTTTAAATGGGGGCCTGTACCAACGCGGGTTATGTTTTTGATTTATGATGCAGGCTGAAAAGTTTAATTCTTTGTCACGCACAGAAATATATTTTAAATGCATTCAAAGTATTTCTTTTTACCAGTCATCGAAGACACTACTTTGTCTCTACTCCATGTTGGTTATATCATTTTTTTATACTATAAGATAGCAAACAAGCAGATGGGTCTCCAGATGGAAAGAGTCAATGATCGCGTATAGACACGAAAGGTGTGTAATGGTGCGTTGCTATCTTGTGGCAAGGTATAAAGTCACACGCATAAGTTTACCGGCTACCTTACCCTCCAAACTGGAACACGACAGTGACAAGCACTGACGCTATTGCGACATGAAGGGTATGGATGTTTAATTAAGGAATCTTTTTACTCTTTAACTAAACAGTTACTACCCAGTAACATTTTCTACAAGGCGTAAAGCTAAAGCTGTTTCCATAATTGTTAAAATTACCAAATGGTACATCAAACCTGTGGAACGCTTCGTTATTATTGAAGTGGTTGCTAATGGTTACTGCTACAAATGACGGATCGGTCATTAGAGGAACCCGGCATTGCGCGTAAAAATTAAGAGGTGAAAAGTGTCAGTACCATCGTGACTACTAGGACTGGTTGGTAGAGTTTGCAACATACCACCATCGGTTTGGTACAACCGCTTTAGCTATTCCAGTCGTAAAAGGATAAGGTAGCTGGTAAAAGTATGCACTTGGTATGACATGCCCCCGTCACGCAAGGCACCAATATCTTGGGTATTGGTGGTGGGGCATATCGCCGCATTTTGTCAACTTAAGCAACTATCGCGTTTCCTTGCGATAAATGGGTCCTACATTTTTACGGGATCATCCGAAGTATTAGAAACGTGTATTATATATATTTCATATCGTGGCTCGTACTATCATATCCATATTGATGACAGATGTTGGAAAGAATGTAACATGAGATCACATATCAGATTAGATCACAAGTGTTAACAAGTCATTTACAAAATAAAAGGCCCGATCTGAAAAAAAAAACGTAAACTTCTTTTCAGCACAGTCAGGTAATATTATTTAGCTTATGACACTTTTATAATTAAGACGATTCTAACAACACCTCTCAAGCTTAAGTCCATTAATCCGTTTAGATTACAGAGCGTGTCAAAAAAAACAAAAAAAAAACATCCTTTTGGCGCACTCGAATAGAAATTTATAATATCAATAGAACTTCCACATACATTTGTCGTATCTTATAAAGCTGGATTTTAGGTAGAGCTATCTCAAATAGTTGCGTCAAAGTGCAAAGTGCATTACGGTTATATAAGTAATAATAAAAAAATCACTAACCTTTGGTTGCCACCGGTATAGACTGCCGTGTCATATCCTAGAAGAAAACAAAACGTTAGTACCACCGAAACAAAGGAAATACTCTTTTGAAACAAGAAAACAAGAAAAATCTTAAAAATATATTTACAACATTTATGCAATGGCGTAAACTGAAAGTATAAAAATCCCGAAAAAGCAAAGAATATATTACAAGCTACGCTAATAGATAAAAAATGTAATTTAGCCTAGTTCTATATCTAGTATCTAGTGATTAGACTTATAACCTAAATTAAAATATTTTTAGCCTCGTTCTATATATGTATATCTTGTGTATAACAATTAACTTGTTAATTAAAATTAAAAAGAAAATACTGTTCTAGCAGCAATATCTCTTTATACGTCTAATGATTAGAATATTATCCTTCTTTTCCCACTCAAGTATTCAAAGGAGGATACTAATATTAAAGAGATGTGCTGGATTACTAAAATACTAGATCCGCGGATACGGATACGAATCTTAACTTTCTTACAATTATTTTACTACTCACTCAGGCATTTAAACAATACTAATATTTGAAAATAATATAATTAATATTTTATAACTTTCTATAGTAAATATTTCGTTTTGTTTATAAGCCTTCGTCGATTCGGTTCAGGCTCCTTTGAAGAATAGACCAATTGCCATTCTGCCGGGCAGGTCGTAAAAGGCGACTAGAGTTCCGTAATGTCTCGCCAGGGTATTACCTTACATCAGCCTTATCTATTCCCGCCGCATAGCGTCACTGCTCGCCATTGTCGAGTCCTGATTTGGAGGGCCGATGATTAATAGCCGATAGGCTTACGCATGTGATAATGCCATCCCGCCACATGGACAGCAACATACCATTATCATATTTGGTATCTTTAGGCGATGGTTCTCTATCAAGAGAGCCATCTACTTGTTTTCTATCTAATGAATGATTATATAAAAACCGGCCAAGTCCGAGTCGAACTCGCGCACCAAGGATTCCGTTCCTTCATCTATAAAAAATGACAAAAACCACGTTTGTTGTATGGGCATATCCCATAATCCCCTGTTAAATATTTATTTTATTTTAATTTAATTTTTTATTCTTAAATTCAATATAGAACTAAATATTCTGCAAATATTTCAAGCGGCTATCAGTTGTCGTTATTAAGACCGTGAAAAAACTAGCAAAAAATCACCTTTGTGAGTAAGGGGTAATATTACTCCCCTTAAATATTTTTTTATTCTGTTTTTAGTATTTGTTGTAATTTCAACTGTCGAATTGACACGGTTCATGAAATACAGCCTGGTGGCAGATGGACAGACACACAGACAGACTGACAGTCAGCGGAGTCTTAGTAATAGGGTCTCATTTTACCTTTTTGGGTACAAAACCCTAGACACATAGATTTATGATTGATAAATTTTTAAGAACTTTTAAGTACTTCGTTTCTACATACCATTTAAGGAAGAATTAGTAACTCAGTTCAATGTTTAGATATATAATTTTTGCAAATCCAAACCAGATGTGTTCCAAGAAATAAGAAATATTTTAAATGGAATTTAAGAGAATTCCACAGACAGTATGCCACTAAACATTTTCCTAAGTTAAGACAAGCTTTTCAATTAGCTATTAACGCCACATGCATAAGTTTACCAGCTACCTTACGCTCCAAACCGAGCAGAATCAGCAGAACGGCAGTTGGTCTATTCTTCAAAGGAGCCCGGGCCAACAAAGGAGATTATTTGCCCGAGACTAAATACCTAGGTATGAGCCCGATTTGTCGGTAAATTGCCCAATAGTCACAATAAGGAGGAGGGTAAGTAATCCTGTGGGTACTAGTGGCGCTCCCGCCTACTGGAGCTTCCGGCGGCTTACTTATATGGGCTTAATGGTATTGTATATCATATGAACATATTTTGTGTAGGCATATATTCTCTATAGTCTCTATAGTAGAGTCACATATTACCCGTTATGTGATTTTTAAATGCATTCTTATTCCATGTAAGTTTAAATCAATTATACTATGTGTAGGTATGCGAAGGATGTAGGTACTGAGGGAGACCAATACGACGTACAATGATCAAATTAGCTGGGCGATAATCAAGTGTGAGGTCAAGATTGTCCGAAAGTTGTATTAAAAGAGTTAAGAATGTAGCAGACACAAGGCAAATTTGCCTTGAGTGTTGACCGTTGACCAAACATCTCTTCAAGTTGAAACCTATGGTAAGGTTTCGACTTGAAGAGATGTTTGGTCAACGGTGTTTGGTCTCTATACCACATAGTTCACATACCCACCTACGTTATACGACGTGTAACGAAAACCCTGTCCGATCGTTAAAGCCATCGCACAGTATTTCGCCTAGAACATGCTAGGTGGACAAAATTCATGTTATCATTTCCAGGAAATCTTAATTGCAAAACGTAAACAACACCCCTAATCTCCAGATTCCAAGAATCGGTTGTTTGTCAAATGCTTAACTGATAAGGAATAGTGGTTAGAAGTCAGGTATTGAGTTTAATGAAATCGTTACAGTCAATCAGTTGCAGTTTAGTGACACTTTCGTACACATCCATAGTGGCTTATAGTTAATATTTTGAGTGTTTGTGATGGATATCAACACGGAGGGTAAGTCCTATTATTTAAAAAACCTTTTTTAAAATCTGAATCTGTTCAAATGAATTTTAGGTATAATTTTAACATAGCTTATATATTTTAACGTATTTTTTTTATGAAAGAATAGTTTTAAAGAGTTAATTTTGCAGACATTCACCTTTATCCGGGCTAGTTCTTTGATATATCATAGGAAATACTTTATTCTTCATAAAAATACACAAATTGTTTAGCACACTTCAGTACAACATATTCTTTTCTTTTTTTTTCAGAACGCTTATACTCTATTTCTAGGGTAGAATTTTTTGAAGAGTGGTTGAAACCCACAAAAAATGAAAAGAACTCGGGTATATATGAGTACCTTTCTTCAAAATTTCACTTTGGTAACATTACTGAATGTAGCCAAAAAGAAATAAAGTTGAAGATATCCAACTTTTCCAATAAAATTGGTGTCAAATGGTTGGCTTCAGGAAAATCGAAGGAGCGTTTTTTAATTAAAAATAAGACCTGGCTGGATGAAGAAGATATACAGTTTACTGTGAGTTCTTTTGAGCCACAACCATCAACTTCGAGTGAGGCTGTGATTTCAGCAGGAAGGCCTCGCAAAGAATTCGAAGAATCGTCGTTTAAAACCAAAAAACGTCGAGTCGTGGATCTCGTAGAATCGCGAAGTGTCAGTGAATTGGTGACAGCTGCTGAAATTGCTGCGCGTTCAGCAGGACAACGGAAAATTGCCAGCGTAATTAGAGACATTAGTGAAAGCTCAGTTATTAATGTTAAGTCTAAGGATACCAGTAATGTTAATCCTAGGCAGTTAAGTAGTGACGAAGCGTTAGCTTACTATATAGATTCTAAGTCAACAACACATGCGTACAAACAAACAAGAAAGTGGTCTATGAAGGCAGGACATAATGTGTTTCCATCATATTATAGTTTGACAAAATCTAAACAGGCCTGTTATCCTGCACAGGAGCACATTGCTGTAACAGAAACACGTGCTGAAAACGTTAGCACAGCATGAAGTTATCAGCAGTGTCCTCGCAACAAGTTCGTCTTTTACACTTGTAAGTAAATGGGGATGTGATGGAAGTTCTGGGCACAGCACATACAAACAGAGATTTGAGAACACTGAAGATACGGACGAATTTCTTTTCGTATTTTCTTTAGTTCCCCTTAGATTATATGATGGGGCCAAAATTGTTTGGCAAAATCCTCGGTCTTCATCAACATTGTATTGTCGCCCAATCAAATTAATATTTGCTAAAGAAACGAATGACTTCACGTTAACGGAGACAAATAGATTGTTGGAAGAAGTTAACGCTCTTCTTCCAACACGTATCGACTTTGGTGATTCTCAAATCTCTGTGAAACACGAACTTTTGCTGACAATGACAGACGGAAAGGTATGCAACGCTTTAACGGAAACTCGTTCAACTCAAAAGTGTTTCATCTGTGGCGCCACCCCCAAGACGATGAATGATGAACCCGCGAACTTCAACAGCAACCAAGATCATTTTGGCTTTGGTTTATCTACACTTCATGCTTGGATTCGTTGCTTCGAATGCCTTTTACATATCAGCTACAAGTTGAATATTAAGAAATGGCAGGCTAGAAGCAACGAAGACAAAGCAGATATCAAGGTTCGTTCCGACGAAATTAAGTTAAAATTTAAGAACGAGATGGGACTTATTGTAGATAAACCAAAGCCAGGATTTGGTTCTTCAAACGATGGAAACACGGCTCGTCGGTTTTTTAAGAATGCTGAGATGAGTGCTCAGATCACGGGATTGGATGTTGAAATCATCAAACAGTTCGATGTAATATTGAGGACTTTGTCTTCTGGATTCGAGATAAACTTAGTTGAATTTAATAAATTTTGTCTTGAAACCAGAAGACATTATCTAAGTCTCTATTCGTGGTACTGTATGCCTGCTACTGTACATAAAATATTAATTCATAGTACAGAGGTCATCAAAGCTGCATTGCTTCCAATTGGGCAGCTTTCCGAAGAGGCTCAGGAAGCACGTAATAAAGATTGCCGCAGATTTAGGGAGTACAACACCCGCAAGTGCTCGCGTGTTGCCACGAACAGAGACTTGCTGTCAATGTTGGTTATAACATCTGATCCCTTGATCAATAGCCTTCGAGAGATTCCCCAAAAAAAGCCGGAAAAAATATGTTCAGAGGTTTTAAAGTTAATTTTAAGCCCTAGTATAGTAGAATCAAGACTGGAAACGTCATCATATTATCGCACAGTTCCACAAAATGATGACGATTACACAGTAAACGATTCATCAGAAGACTCTGATGATGATTATTAGGTTACGTTATGAAATATTATCTTTGCTGCTTAGTTTTAGTTTTCATGCATATATTTTCTTTTATTGTAAATAAACCTATGATTGTTTTGTTACTATTTGTAATTTTATGTATTTAGATTTATATTGTACATACCTCTTGATACTTATTCGATCTGAACTGCATGCAATTTACAGCATTCATAGTACTCGCTAAGTTAATTGTTGCTCATATATTATTTTTGAAAATATTTTTTTGCTATCATAATTTTTTTCGTTTTTTATTACAAAAACATGACTACCCATATTTGAAATAAGTAAGAGCATCGTTATATAACATAAAATAATATTGTCCACCTAGCATGTTCCACGCGATACACTGTGCATCGTTTTGATTCATTATTATACACTGGTCATCAAAAAAATCGGCCCACCTGCATTTTCACCGCAAATTATGCGTTTTCATTGGCAAAAGAAAACATATTGTTTAATAACTAAAATGATTTACTAATCATGTTTATTTACACTAATTTAAGTACTTTAAACCTTCAAATTATAAAAAAAATCAATTTAATTAGGATTTGAAGTCAAAATCATTAATTTCACATTTTTTTAGTTAAAATTTCAAACTCACTTATTTTTTTAATCATTAAAGTTATCGTCACCATTTTTTCATCTTAATATTGGGTATTTCCTCCTCTTGCTCGAATAACGGCTTGCATTCGCCGTTTTAAAGATTTAATCAAGGTTTTAATGGTCTCTTGAGGAATTCGTTCCCATTCTTCCTTGATGGCGGTTTCCAGGTCTCCCAATGTGGTAGGGGCTGGATTCCGTGCTCTTACCTTTTGTTTTAAGGTGTCCCACATGTGCTCTATCGGGTTTAGATCAGGGCTTCGGGCGGGCCACTGCATAGCACGAATGCCGACCTCTTCTAAATACTGGGTGACATTGCGCGCTATGTGTGGCCGTGCATTATCATGCATAAGTTGAAAGTTTTCCCCGATGTAGCCAGCATAAGGCACCACATGGTCTTCTAAAACCTCCGTAATGTATCGTGCAGCAGTTAAAGCACCTCTACTTATGAAAACCAGCTCCGTTCGTCCAGTTAAAGATATCCCGCCCCAAAACATTACAGAGCCCCCACCGTAACTGACTGTTTCTCTTATGCAACACTGGGCATAACGTTCACCCGGTCGTCGCATTACATTACGACGTCCGTCAGAACCGTATAAAGTCATTCGACTCTCATCACTAAAAAGAACTGACTCCCATTGACCTATAGTCCAGTTAATGTGATTTTGCGCAAATTGAAGTCTTGCTTGACGATGAGCTGTGGTCAAAAGTGGTCCCGTTGCTGGTTTATGTGGTCTTAAATTCTGCTCTCGAAGTCTCCTTCTAACAGTACTGTCACTTATAGCCACACCCCGATCTTCACGTAAGCGTTGTTGGAGATCGACGCCAGAAAGGTGTCGATTTCTTAAAGCCGATACCACTAAAAAGCGATCGTCCCTTTGAGTTGTCACCCTGTGTCTGCCAGATCCAGATCTTCTTCGATACTGCCCAGTCTCTAGAAACCTTTGGTAAACTCGTCGAACTGCAGAACGGCTGAGATTCAATCTTCTAGCCACGACACGTTGACTTAAGCCCTGTTGCAGTAGAGCCACAACTTGCGCTGCCTCCGCTTCAGTAGTATCCATTATTTTCAGGCAAAATTAATCAAAACTACAGCTTCAGTAAATAAACTTAACGTAAATAACAAGATATCCCGAGAAAAGTTTGTTTCGGACTGGAAACACGAGCTTAATTTGTACCGACGTAAACCGTCAAATCAGCAATTAGCAGTATTTTTGAACAAAAAATAATCAAGTACCGTTAAGTGCCATAGGATTTATGACAAACAGAGTGTCAAACATCTTATCCGACCCTCAAAACAAAAAACAACTGTGAGAAATGGCTTATCTACGAAATAATTGAGAAATAACGAACAAAAACAGGGTGGGCCGATTTTTTTGATGACCAGCCCCGATTAAAATAATTTTACTTAAATTATATTTTAAAATACTACCAATGGTAACACAAAATGACTGCCAGTACAAGTTGACATACCCATAGGCGACATCAAAACCACCGCGGTGGCTGACTCGAAGAGGAGCGAATATTACGTTATAGGTTTCTATTTTTATAAATAGATTTTTTGATAAAGTAATCGACCTATCTAAATTCTGCTTTGATTCGGACAGAATTTTTGTTACTTGCAGTATAATTTGTACAGTTTGCTTGACAAATAGGCTAACTCTATGTCATGTATGTACGCAGTTATTGTGATTTTAATCAGTTTGCGCTTACACAAATACAGATCATAGTAAAAACATTTTAAGCCAATTTCCATAACAAATAGTTGCGTAAACAATCATCTATATATTGATACGTGAAGCGAAAACGTTGTACTCCTTTTTTCGGTAATTGCCCGCACGGTGGAGTACGAAATTTGGCAAATTTAAATTTTATATAGCAGAGAACTGCAGGAACCTAACATTAAAAATGCATTAAGTACATTATTAAAAATAAACATTACACTACATTTATGCGACATGTAATACACAGTATAGTGTGTATACTGTATATTATATTATATATGTATTATACTGTATATATGTATATAATTTTCTTTACGACTAATGTACATAGTCAAATTTAAGAGATATTACTGTTTAGTCTTTGGTCAAATGGAGTCACAGAATTATGGTCAAATTTTGAACAGAGGGCGATCGCTAGTATTTTATAATTTCACGCCATCGCATGCTTTTCAATGAGAAAAACATATTAACTTAAATTATAAAAAAACCTATATAATAATGCCAAATCAGTGCTTCATAAATATTACAAATGTTAGCTATATATAGGTATTTTTATACGTTAAGTGTGAGGTTATAAAAACTGCGGTTTCATGGAGATATTTGACGACACTCATAAGTGTCGTAAAATATCTACATTTATATATAAAAGCATGTTGTAGTGCGTTTGATGTGTATTTACATATTATAGTGTTTGTTTTCAATAATTTTAAATAAATTTCAAATAATTTGTTCAACATTTTGAAACTCAGTACGGACAATTCATCCAACGTAATTTTTTATTATATATATATATATATATATATATATATATATATATATATATATATATATATATATATATATATATATATATATATATATATATATATATATATATGGCTGATTCTCAAAAAAAAAACGAAAATGGCTTTATCGAGTTGATCAGTTTTTTTTAACTCGTAATCGAATTTTTTTTTGCTCAAGTCATAGTATATGCCTTGTTTGAGGAAAATATTGAAGTGGTCCCCAACTGTTTTGAGTTTGAATCGAATTTAAAAATTTTTAAAAAATTTGAAAATGAGAGAATGACAGATTCGTGAGGGAATGATTTTTAATATGATTCTACTATAATTAAAAACTTAATAATGCACCAATCATTTGTTTTATTGCAAAACTATAATAATTAAATACATACTGTAACAATTTAATTGTTACAAATAAAACACGTTGACTCATAAAAGTAATATTAAATATTAATTTAGTTAAAACAATTTAAAAAACGAAATTAAGAAGTACTATATAATCAGTCTAAAATTTGACTTATGTTTTTAACATACTAAAGACAAGAATGTATACTTTTATATTGATGATTTAAATGTATGAAAATAATGAAAAGAGAACACAAATTGCAATTTCACTAATGTAATTGCAGTTGTCTTTAGTTATTTTTACTTTCTTAAAGTTTTCATTTTCTCTCATCGACTTCTTTAACAAAATAACAATCTCGACTGAGTAACTTTGGGGGTTTAATTATTTGAAGAACGTCAACCCAAGCATAAAGTTCTTCATCTTTAACTGACGGCCATTTCCAGCATTTTGATCCTTTCTTCATTTTTTTATGAGGGAATGACGGTGAGGGAATGACAAAACGAAACAAAATTGCTACTAACTGAGGAACATAACCTTACTTTCTTACGAATTTTAAACAATACTTTATTACTACCAAAAACATGTAAAAATATGTTATGATTATTAAATAAAAAAATGCTTATCTTTTGATAACATTACATGAGGAAATGACATTAAAAATGTAATATTCAAAAAACTTATTGTCAAATTGATTTTAAGAAAACATCCTTTCTTCAATGGTCCACTCTGATGTATGTTCTCAAGGGCAATGTTGCCAACTACAAAAAAAAATTAAAGTGGGACTTAGTAGGCCTTGGAGTATTGCTCCAATCACACTGTTACAAAACGGTGAGGGAATGAGCCTTTTTTTAAGGACAAATTTTGAATTATATTTAAAAATATTTCCATTCGCATTTAGGAAACTATGAACTCATATAGGTATAGTCGATACTATCCTATATAAGTAAAAAATATGATAATAAACAATTTCCTAGGAATTATACGTTTTAAGTTAATGATTATCTTCAAATTTAGCGCTTGGGACATAGTGAGGGAATGATTTTCAGGGTACTTTCTTGGACATATCTTTGCTGTTTATCATATAAAAAATAAATTTGTTTCATACATTCGTAGATCTAGCACAGTCCTATTATTAAAAAAAAAACTTTTCATAATTGACGATCCTGGTTTATAAAAATGATCAAGGACATCAATTTCGATTTTTTTTGAGAATCAGCCAAATGCCGAAGAAAAGAAAAACTCACACTTAGCACTCAGAGTGCTAAGTGTGAGTTTTTCTTTTCGCATTCGATCGTGAGCGCGTTTGGAGTTTACTAGGAATTTGTATGTGATTTGTACAGCGCCACCTAGTGGTAGACGTGAGAAACTAGTTTTCCACTAGGTGGCGCTGTACAAATCACATACAAATTCCTAGTAAACCCGAAACGCGCTCACGATCGAATGCGAAAAGAAAAACTCACACTTAGCACTCAGATAAGTAGGAAATTACCGCGCCTCGTGCAGTGTTCTATTAATAAATTGCAATTAATGGAGTAGTAACCTGATAAAAGGGGTCGCTAAGATCGTATACATACTAACCTATTACTTTAAGATTGGTACCCTTAACACAATTTCAACACTTAAAATATCATTACCTTATAGTATATTACTAGCGACTGGCCCTGGTTTTGCACGAGTTATTGGTAAGTATGTATCATATAGCTAGAATTATTATCTAAGTCTAGCTATATGATCTAAATTTCTTTTGATTTATTACCGATTTCTGCCGCAATAGCGTGTTTTTGTCGCTGTTGTATTTTATTTGGAGGGTAAGGTAGCCGGAAAACTTATGCAGGTGGCAATACATTCCTACTGCAAACTTCTCTCGGATATGTATATTAGGGTGGATCGAAAAAAAAAATTTTTATTTTTTTTCTTAGCATGGGGGTAGAATTTGTAGCTTATAAAAAAAGAATGTTTTTCAAAAAAAAAAATTTTTTTTTCGCAACATTTAGAGATAGCCCACTCGTTTTTTAATAAATTAATGGATCAAATGGACTTATTCTAGCGAAAAAATTTTTTTTCCGTCAAAAATCGTGGAAAACATGAAAAAATAATTGCATATGATTTTTTTTTCACTTACCTTTTACTTTAATACAGATAAAAGGGCTGCTTAATTCTTTATTTTTCGCTTAAGTTACAAAAATAATAGGAAAAAATTTTTTTTGACTCCTGATTTCCATTTGGCTTTCAAAAAGACATTCCACAGATTCTAAAACATCGTTTAAATATTTTAAAATTTTTTAGTCCATTTGATCCATTATTTTATTAAAAAACGAGTGGGCTATCTCCAAATGTTGCGAAAAAATTTTTTTTTTTTTTTGAAAAATTTTCTTTTTTTATAAGCTACAAATTCTACCCCCATGCTAAGAAAAAAAAATTTTTCGATCCACCCTAATGTATATCATATCTCCTAGAGGCGATGGTTTTCTCTTCCCATTAAGAGAATCATCTGTTGCCTGCGATTCTATAATCTATATTTAATTTATAAATGCGAAAGTTTGGTTCTTTGGATGGATGGATGGATGTTTGTTACTCAATCACGCACAAACTACTTAACGGATTTGAATGAAATTTGGCACACAGGTAGATGATGACGTGAAATAGCATATAGGCTATTTCAGGTCATCATCTACTCAGGTCTTTTTATCTCGGAAAAATTAGGTGATCCCGCGGGATTCACTAAAAACTTTTATAATGTAGCGGGCTGCACGCTGCAGCTAGTATCAAATATATGTTTTCATATCATAAGTTAGTATGCAATAATATTGTTTTTTTTTTTTAATTTATTTTGCCCCTATAGGGTTCCGAACCCCCTTTGTAGAATATACCATCTGTCGTTCTGCCAAGTAATCTAAAAGGCGAATGATTGGCTATACCTACATGTCACTACCATTGTGACACTAGGTGGTAGAGTTCCGCAACGTCTCACTCGGGTATATCGTACCACCGTCTTACCTATTCCTGCCGCAATAGCGCAATGCTTATCACTGCCGTGTTCCGGTCTGGAAGGTAAGGTAGTCGGTAGACTTATGTATATGGCGTTGTTATCTCGCCACACGGATACAACGCACCCTTCACATGTTGTGTGTAGGCGATGGTTTCTTTTTCTATCAGGAGAACTATATTATGTACAATATAAAAAGGAAGAAACGTGTATTTAGCGCTTACGAATGAAAACAAAAGTCATGGTTCCAGTTCAGGATATCTTAAGGTGCTGATCGACGGGCGAGCCTATACCACGGTCTTTGTAGTCTAAGAGCCCTCGACACAAAACTTATGACCGATTGATAGGACCTTTAAGGTCCTGATCAACGAGCAACCCTATACCGCGGTCTTATGGCTCGTCGGTAAAGCTCGCCCGTGTATCATTACAATACCGCGGTTTTATGTAGTGCAATTGGCCAAAAGTTTTTGTGTCAAGGCCTCTTAGAACATTAAGACTCAGTATAGGCCCGCCCGTTGATGAGCACCTTTACGTGATAAACCGAGTAAAGTAATTAATGTTAGACTTACAGTTTCACCACGGTTCACTAGTTGATTTGCTGGCGTAATAAGCGGTGATCCTCAACGACGCATTAGTCATATGTAACGACTATTGCTTCCAACTTCGAAAATTTTAAACTGATAGCTTTAAGTGTTTTTCAATTTAATGGTGTGATTGAATAAACACCACGAACAGTTAGAACTTAGAAGTAACTCAGAGCTACTGAGAATTTTTTGATCCTACTCGGGATTCGATCACATCACCTCATTAATTAGAACACACGAGGCTAACCGCAATTCAAACACGGCATTTTAATGAGGATTTTGTTATAATTACAATAATTGTAATTAGTAAGTTTATTTTCTTTTCTAATTTAGTCGAGTCTTTGTTTAATTAGTAGATACATATAAATAAACTCGATTATACACACTCACACAGTTAATTTTAAAGATGTCTTATGCCTAGCTAATGAATCACCAGCGATGACATCATAGTCCAAATTCCTTTAAAACACCGATTAAATAGAAAAGTCTAGGCACAATAGGAAGTGTATTTATACATATTGTTGTGCAATCATAAAATGTGGTATCAAAAAGGTGATCTTGTTATGCATTTTTGGTTGTAGTTTAGTCTAGACGGTTGATTTTTAATATATATACAAAAATTACAAGTGAACCGTGAAAGCTAAACTTTGGATATATGATTTTCTACATTTTCTAGCTCCACCGACAGAGATTATTTACCTACTAAGTGCATTTCCCGTCATCTTGAAAAAGGGGTTAAATTATTTTTTTACAATAACTCGGTTCTTCTACTACGAAAATTTTGATGCAATACTTTTTATTGTTGCTTTTTTTTGCAATATATGTTTAGGGTCCTTTACATCTTTCACTTATCGTTCATTTTTATTGAGACATAGATTTAAATTTTTTTGCGATGCAAAATAATAATTAAACTAGCGAAATTTAGCTTTCTCGTTTCACTTGCACTTTTATTTCGATTTTTTCTAATTAGAAAGAACACATTTTAACACATTAGACTGATCAAATTGAATTAAATATTAGTGTCTATTGAATCATTCAGTAGTATTACGCTTGTATATGTGTAACAAAAATATCGGTGGTACAAAAACATTGAATCATAACATTATATACATACACAAAATTCATGGAATTAAAAATTTAGGTTTATGTGAATAATCTATTTTGTAAAATGAACCTTACACTATATTTTCGCCAACCATCAGTCGTCTCAGAAAAGCTTCATACAAAGCCCCTAACAATGCATAATAAAACCGCTAGAAAAGACACCACTAAGAAGCTATTCGTGTGCAAATCAAGAAACTGTGAGTAACATAATTTAAAAAAAACCAAAAGTATCCGGCCAAACCGACGCGAATCTGCGCGAATAGCGTCTGTAAAGGGAACCGTAACATAAATAATACACACTGCACGTAGTACAGGGGTTCGTCAATTGCGCTTCACAAACGCGTGGTCGCGCCGGTTTGTCTGGAGCCTAAGGCCAATTAAATCTGCTCCATGCAGTGACAAAAACTGCACATTCACGCTCAAAGTCGCCGCACTGCAATTTTCATCAGACAGAATGTACATAAGCGTTGTCCTCTATCTGATCGCTTTGATCGCGTTTGTCAACGTTACCAGATAATCAATCTATTAAGATTCTTATTACTACTTATTTGAAGCGTCTCGGCAACCTATCTCCATCTTTTCTCATTCGCCCATATTACATAATATCTAGGTATGTCGTAAAATTGTTCAATCGCATACAAAATCTAGATACTAACTATACAATATTAATCTTTTTACAAGAAATTATGTTTATTTGCAAATATCTTTTAACGTAAAAATGCGAGATCGATCGATTTTTTGCACCTTAGGTGATAGAATAATTCAAATCGATCCGTTGTTGACTTATCGTTATGCTACATGTGTGTTCAACGTCATCATTGTCCTGCCTAGCTAAAATGTAAGTGTCGTAAGAGAAAGATTTTTACCTTTTGTAATATTTTAGTTATGGGAATACAGAAATAAAAGTTACTACTATAAGTAAAATATTAATAACGTTATTAAGATAGAAATAAACAAACGAAGTATTTTTTACCCGTGCGGGAAATATATCATTGAAGTAACAGAGATAAAAATAAAGAAACGAAATATTTTACACTTGCGAGAGATATATCGTTGGAGTAACAGAAGGACAAACAAAATATTTCTACTAGTGCGCGAGATATATCGTACTATATTATATCTCAGCCAGACTGTTCAAGTAGGTACCTAGGAAGTTGTAGTTCTACATTTTTCAGGTTTATAGTCACAAATGATTACAAAGCGGGAGTTCCATTATTAGACTCGCACAAACAAGCAAACAGATTTAAAGAGACAAATACAGAATTCATGAGTGTTTTGCGGCATAATTAATTTTAATTTTTGGAGCAAGTAAATTTTAATAGGACACGAGAACACGATTAGATCATAGAAAACGTATTAGCTTTTTTCTACATAACAAATAATGAGCGTGTTCAGAATAAGTTCTTAGAAATCTAAGATATAAAAAAATTAAATTTTTGTTCTGAGTGTCTCGTCACGGTCTGTTTCGGATATTTTAAGATTTGCTATTCAAAAGTGTAAAACAGATGAAGTGTCAGAATTTTAAAATGGCGCCGTAACATACTAAGATCCGCTGGCAACAAACTAAGTACTTCTTAAATGGATAACCACAAAGTATTTAAAGCGGACCTATGTTAAATGGCAGCATTGGAAACTTTCCAAGTATCTATTGCTTCGGCGGAAAACTTAATTTCGGAATTCCGAGAAACTAACTTAGATTACTAAAATCTTAGTTTGGCCGAACACGCCCAATAAGTGAGGAAACAGTAGCAGTGCAGCGTGTTTGAGCATGGATGTGAACTGGAAAGTGCGAATGTAAAGTGCATGAATACCGATCGCGAGTTGCGCACGGGCAGCGTGTGGCCAGACTCCCCGGCTTCACCCTCCAGGCCCTCGCGCAGGAACCCGCCATCGTCCGACGACGAGCCCGATGGATCCTTTGCAGCCATGACAAAACACGTAACATAAACTTACAAGTTCCATCGCATCCATGGCCGGCGGACGACCCTCCCAATGGTTGTAGTACGAATGAAAGTGAAGTTGTTCAGTAATCACTTGTGGAAAATCGATGCGCTCCAGTGTCCGGCATGCGTCAGAAGGGCGATAGTGGTTGGAAGGTCACCAGTTATAGATTACCGCACACAAGAATTAACAAGAAACATTTGAAATACTACCTACTAAGGTCGATCCACAATTATATATGTCATCGATGACGCCAGTAATATATTCTTGTCTTTATTATTAGATCGATAGCTATTTAATTTAAAAAACATTAGAAATAATTTTATAATAAAGCTATCTCTACATCTCACTTTATAATGTTTATGTAGTTTAATAATATACAATACTGAATCCTCAACCTAACCTTAATCATACAATACTTTGCACAGATTTTCACCGTTGCAGAGATTCACCGTTCAACTGAGATAATTGGTGTTTTCGAAAGTTTTTTATCCATCACAATTAATGAATAATAAAATTGCATTTAACTTTTAGCCTTCGTACCTTAAAAGCAAAAACGTGTGGACTTCTATTACATATAAGACAAAATTATGTTAACTACTATATTTTCCTCTAAAAAGTGCTTAGTTATAGTCTAGTAGTTATGTATAGTCTACTAGTTATAACGTTATTTTAACGTTATGAATGCTATTATATTATTTAAAAATTTCACACATTTTGCTAAAGAAATCGTCGTTTCTCAACAAATCGAGTGTTATGCGGTCTTGTGTTTATGTGGAAGGCGTGCGCTAGCTGTGTTGCCTAGGTAACGGTGCAAACTGTCAAAACGCGTCAAGCTATGATTACTACGTGCGAATTGCAAATGATCACCTGCCAACTGATGACGTACGGAAACATTGCTACGTGTCGGACAACACTAACACTCAATGGACATCTTGATACTCCGCCACACAAAACTTACTCTTTAAAGTCTTTTCGGGGAGTGCATGTGTGATAACTTTTTCCGAATACCAGTTCATTGGGTGTGCGCTTTCGTCCTTCGCGGATACTCTGACACTACTGTCGTATAGGAGCAACATGCTTCGCGGCCCAAACAATGAGGGTGGTCGCGGCTTGGCACCGTATAATCGATAGCATGCTTTTCAATTCAATTACAAATTCCGTAGACATATTTTTGCCATGTTAGTAACAATGTAATTTGTGGAAGCAATGAACGGAGGAGTTTGAACTAGAAGTGACTAACATGGGTATGCGCTTAGCGCAAGTTTTACTGCATTACTGATGCTTTGACCTTTAATTTGTTGGACACATTGCGGTACACAAACTATACAACGCTACTTAGGCCCAATTCAATCAAATTACAAGTTGTCCCACAGAAAATCTTGTTTACTTATTACGAAATCCTGATCCAAGAATTGAAAGCAGTGATACTAAAATAAATAATATTTACGGTTATGCAGTTAATTATAAAAAATTTATATATTTATTTTCGATTTTAAATGATTCTATCAAAGTAACTAATTCGAGTTAAACAACATTTTAAACAATTTTCACTAATTGAATTTATTATCATACTAAATTCAATTTGTGAAAATTGATTGAACGATTAGTTATTACACATTTTATTGTTAAAAAAATAGGAACACTAGAAAGAAACACTAGAAAATGATTCAACGCATCTCAGCTATAAACTATTCTACTTAAATGCATTATTGTAAGTAGATTTCAACTAAAAAATTGAATAACAATCAATTGTACGTATCACTACATAGTATAAAACAAAGTCGCTTTCTCTGACTGTCCCTATGTCCCTATGTATGCTTAAATCTTTAAAACCACGCAACGGATTTTGATGCGTTTTTATTTTTATTTTTTATAGATAGATTGATTCTTGAGGAAGGTTTTAGTTATATACTTTTTGATATTCCCACGGAAACAAAAGCTACGCGGGTGAAACCGCGGGCAGGTCGCTAGTTGAGTATAAATATGTATTATAATTTGATGAACTTCGCTCTTAAAAATATTCGTGAGGAAAATAAGCTAGTTCTATTGAATGGCCGTTTTAGGACTAAATTTAGGAGAGTTTAAAAAATACCTACACAGTTTCTGCAGAGCAATGGTCGGCAACAAATTAGTTTGGAAATAGCCATCTACTATCAAAATATTGAGTTCATAATTTCGGTCTAACAGCGAAGACCTTATAGTACTGCGTTTTTATTATTTAATTGAAGGCCACTAAAAGTCAGAATTTTTTTAGCAGTCACGTACGGTTCGAAGCTTAGTTTGTCAATTCCTGCCCTAAAGTAAATCGTCGTTTGGTGGAATTGGGCCCTAATCAAGCAAAAGCTCTGTAAAATATAAGAAAACTGTTAAACCTATTAAATTCAAAAGCTATTATATGCATGTAACAAGGTGATCTAATTCCTCGCGCTGAATGCTAATCACGATAACTGGGTGCAATGTAATTCAAATCTAAATACTCAAAGGACTCGATCGCAAGTACGCAATGTTTCCGCAAGGCAAATTGGCAAATCGTTTTACTAATGGCCGCAGTGAGAGTGATGTGTCCATTGACCCTGATTGAAATAGATGAATCGGTACAATATCGTGACACATGTATATATAACGCGATGACACTGTTTTTGTGACTTGGTTTATGTATACTGGGAGTCGTTCATTATTTGCATTAGACTCCTCAGAGTTGTAATAACCCCCTCCAGGTTGAAATAATGTCTATATTTTTAGAAAGCAAACAAGAAGTAAGAAAATTTAGGCACCCAATGTCAATATTGGGTTGCTATCCGTGTAGCGGGATGGCAATGTCTCATAAATAAAATTATCCTCGAAATCGGAATACGACAGTGAAAAGCATTGACGCTATTGCGACAGAAATAGGTAAGGCGGTTGTACCATATACCCGGGCGAGACGTTGCAGAACTCAGCTACCCAATAGTCACGATGGCAGTAACAAGTTTTAATAACATTGAGTATAATGGGTATGGACTCTTGTTGAGTGAAATAGTGTTGGTTTTTCCTGAAGGTGCTTCGGGTGCGAAGTAAAACGTAAATAATGAACGGTCCCGTGACCTTTTACGGACTGCCCAGCAGAATGACAGATGCTCTATTCTTCAGAGGGTCCGGAACTAGAAGGGAAAACTGACCTTATGCCCGCGCAAAGGAAGTAAAAATATTTTTTCGTAATATCTATACATATAATAAAATCGTAGAAAGTCAAAACTGTACATTGAATATTTTTTTAAAAGAATACTTGGGGCGTGATCTACAATCGATATCGAAGCCAAAAATATAGTTTTTAGAATTTTTGTCTGTTTGTCTGTATGTATGTCCGGGGTAAACTCAAAAAGTACTGCATGGATTTACTTCAAATTTTGCATGAATATTACTAACAGGTCGGATCAACATATAGGCTACGTATTATCACGCTATCACCTACGGGGGAGGAGCAGTGCGAAGTAAACGAAGTCCGCGCGGACGAAGTCGCAGGCAACAGCTAGTTTTAAATAAAGTCTCGCTGTGTGTAATAGATATGGACTCTTGTTGAGTGAAGTAGTGTTCGTTGTACTTGTTGAGTGAAGGTGCTTCGGATGCAAAGTAAAACGTGAGTTAATACTGTGTGTGTGTGTGTGTGTATTGTGTGCTCTTGTGTTTGCTACTGAAGTGGTGGATGAGAGTGGAAATTGTACCGCAGAGTCCTTGTTTATTTGTCAGACCTAAGTGAAAAGTGAGTTTATTCCATTATACTGCTTTTTATTTTTCATTTAGAGTCATCACAAGAGCACACGTAGAACTTAGAAGTGAGAAAATTTAATCGTTTTCTTCGTTTATTTCTAATGACAACCATGGTGAGAAACTATGTAAAATCTTATGTAATAAGGGTATAAGAATAATATATAATATATGTATATAAGGGTGTAATAATAATAATAGTATGTGGAGATGGGGGTTGAAATGACTAAATTATCTTTACGTAAATAATGAACGGTCCCTTGTCTTTTTCCTTCCTTCAGCGGTACTTTGTCGGCTTACAGTAAAAACTTAAAATTCCAAAAAAAAATTCAGTGTTGTATTCTAGATTTATTGGAACACTTTCTAAAGCAACAAAGAAAGTCTAACATAATTTATTCTGTGTAAAAAGCAACTAACCGATTTCGCTTTATTTTATTAACTAATTAAAAAGGCAATTTATACAAATTAACAGTGGACCATGGATACATACAATTAAATTTATTTTTATTAATTAAGTATCCTTTATTGAATTATTTATTAATTTAATTAAGAGTCCCTTCTCATTAAATACTCAACACGAAAGAGGGGTTTTCACAGTACGAATGTATGACGCACGTATGTATCTAGATATTCGATCCGAGCTCAAAAAATATTTAATTAATTCTTGCAAGTGTAGACTTCTCGATTCCTTTTTATTGAATAACAGTTAACGTATACATTTTTTACCCGACAACACAAACTGAAGGAATAATTATAAGTTTTATAATCGGGTTTAAGAATATTAAATTTAAGGCTAATTTAAATAATCAAAAGTGTTGAAATATATTGGAGTTAATTAGTAATTCCTGACACTCGCGCCCGTGTGTTTTGTACACATCGGATAGCCGTCACTGCAGTTTACACACCTTTCTTCCGTGCATACCTAGACCTCTGCTAAATTGTATACATGAAATGTTCTTCAACATGACAGAACCTATATGTCGAGCTTTGAAAAATCTGAAATGCTGGTAACATGAACCTCTCTGTTTTAGAAGTGGAACTTACCCTGGCTAATTTGTTTGGCATCGGCTGCAGGTGTGGCGCGTGGTGCCGCGTGCCGGCCAGCTCAGGGTTCAGGGCAAGGATGGCGTCTATCTCCACCTCCTTGCCCTTGGTCTCCCCGCGCTCGTACCATTCCACCGTCACCGACCGCGTCTCGAGGTTCACGCCGGAAACGATGGCCGAGTGGATTCGTCCTGCAACAAACATAATATTAATACATTTTTCTAAACTAATATTACAAAGAGGAAAGATTTGATTTTTTGTTTGTAAGTTGTCACAATTAAACTCGAATAGTACGCGACGAAATTTAAAAAAATATTTCACCTTTAGAAAACTACACTACCCAGAAGTGACATAACAGAAGCTGCGGATTCTAAATACGAATTTTAAATCCTTTACACCGCTTATAAAGAATTTGTTCCATCATTTATAATATTGCATGAATCTAAAATTAATTACGTGTTTCAAATTATGTTTATAATGATTTGAAATTTAAATAGGTACACTTATGTAGGTACATGTAGTATGAAATTGAACACTAATATCTATATTTACATATGATAAAATCATGGGAAAGTCAAAACTGTACATTGAATATTTTTTTAAAAGAATACTTGGGGCGTGATCTACAATCGATACCGAAGCCAAAAATCTAGTTTTTAGAATTTTTGTCTGTTTGTATGTCCGGGGTAAACTCAAAAAGTACTGCATGGATTTACTTCAAATTTTGGATGAATATTACTAACAGGTCGGGTCAACATATAGGCTACGTATTATCACGCTATCACCTACGGGGGAGAAGCTGTGCGGAGAAAACGAAGTCGGCGCGAAGTCGCTAGCAACTACTTTTTGAGATTACCCTGGACATATATACAGACAAACAGACATACAGACAAACAGACATACAGACATACAGACATACAGACATACAGACATACAGACAAACAGACATACAGACAAACAGACAAAAATTCTAAAAACTATATTTTTGGCTTCGATATTGACCGTAGATCACGCCCCAAGTATTCTTTTAAAAAATATTCAATGTACAGTTTTGACTTTCCTACGATTTTTTTATATGTATAGATGATAAGAAGTTGACAACAAGTGCGATCCTATTCTCGGTTGGAACACATACCTAGTACTTTTTTATTTTTTACTGCACGTATTAATCCCAAACTTTAAACGAGCAATTCTTATATATTGTAATTAGTTTCTCCAAAACGGTTATAACAATTTTGATGAAATTTTGAATTTGGAAAGTATTTTGCTATTAACGTAATTAAATGTTATCTCTGTGATAAGCTTTTTTAGGAAAAAAGAGATATTGTCAACGACGAACGACGACGAATGTATATACTTATCTCGTGCGGCTGGAGATGTTTGATAACCTGTGATGTCAAAAGCACGCATTTTTCACGTTCTACGACTCTACCATACAGTTATAGTATGGGAGCCCAAGACACAAAACCTAGTCCTATAAAAACTACCGAATGGTATATAAATATACATAGTTAGATACGTCATTAATGGGGGAATACGATATGGCTATGATGCAATGCAAAAAACCTGGTGGCAATACTAGAAAAATTAAGTAAAAAATATCTGATTTCTAGTACAAGACTAACGAATTTCGTTTGTTCCTCGATATAGGGGACGGGTAGGAATATACGAAAATGCAGTGCTGCACGTCTCCATGACTGGCTTTATCAGTGGCAGCAGCAAGATAAGTACCACGTACCTAGGTATCTAGTACGATCTACCGAAAACACCAAAACTCATCTGAAAGACTATCAGTTTCTGTGTAAGAAAAATTATTGCTGCATTTTCGAAACAGTGGAGAAAGTGGTTGCTGTAGCGATTGAAGGTTGCTCTCTGCACAGCTCAAATCGACGTTTCTATTCAATTTCGTCAGCAATCACCCGGTTTCTTTCAATTTGTACTGAAGGCCGTTTCAATTTGTATTCGCCGTGTTGGTCCCGGCCTCCTTTGTAGAATAGGCCAACTGCCGTTCTGCCAGGCAGGTCGTAAAAGGCGACCGAATGGCTATCGAGTCACTACCATCGTGGCTACTAGGTGGTAGAGTTCTGCATTGTCTCGCCCGGGTCAGGTACCACCGCCTTGCCTATTCCTGCCGCAATAGCGTCAGTACTTGTCGCTGTCGTGTTCCGGTTTGGAGGGTAAGGTAGCCGGTAAACTTATGCATGTGGCATTAGACCTCGCCACAAGATAGCAACGCACCATTAACATCTTTGGTGTCTATAGGCGATGGTTGACTCTTTCCATCAGGAGACCCATCTGCTTGTTTGCTATCTTATGATATAAAAAAAAGGCCACGGTCAGGTACGAATAATTTTACTATACCTTTACTAAACCCCGTATATTGGATGTTAATAAGTGATGACCCTTAAATCAAGAAATGGCAAATGGCAACTCTAGTTACGAGACACAATCGTAAGCAACTCATGAACTAGGTTCCATTGGCTAATATTAATTACGAATTACGATACAAATGTGCATAATGCAACGATCTTAGTAACAGCGGGTGACGTAACCGCGTGCCAACACACGCAACACGCGCACCGCTCTTATAGGATTAATCGCATAATCCGCGCACATAAGCACCGTGGAAACCTATTTACATTACTTTTTCAACCGACTTAGCAAAAAGGAGGATATTCCCAATTCGGTTGCGTTTTTTAATTTTTTTTATACATACATAAGATAGCAAACAAGCAGATGGGTCTTCTGATGGAAAGAGTAAACCATCGTCTATAGACATCAAAGATGGTGCGTTGCTATCTTGTGACGAGGCTAATGCCACATGCATAAGTTTACCTTACGCTCCAAACCGGAACACGACAGCGACAAGCACTGACGCTATTGCGGCAGGAATAGGTAAGGCGGTGGTACTTCGCAACGTCTCGATCAGGTGTTTGGTATCACCTCCTCATCCATACCTGCCGCAATAGCGTCAATGCTCGTCATTATCTTTATCCGGTTTGGAGGGTAAGGTAGTCGGTAAACTTATGCAAGTGGCACTAACAGCTCGCCACAAGGATATCAACGCATCATTAATATCTTTGATGTATAAAGGCAATGGTTTCTCTTTCCATCAGGAGAGCCGTTTGCTATCGTATAATACAAAAATCTGTAAACTATCACATTGTGGGTCTAACGGCCGGTTTCCAAACATAATTTTTACAAGCAAACGATCTGTTAAAATTAATTTGCATTTCGGAAACCGGCCGTAACTATCTTCGGCTAATCGTGGGTGCGCTGGTTGTACCTCTGTCTATCGTTTCAGTAATACAGGCGTGAAGAAACTTTTCTACACTCCACAGTGGAATGACAATTCGTCGTCATTCATATTCATTATACAATTTCGATTTTTCGTTAAACAGAATCTGATAAATGAGTCACGTTATACTTTCCTAGTTTAGTCGTAAACTACAAAGTTTGATTAGTCCCGGGACAAGGTCGGCGACCTCCGACAAACTGCCTTTAAATCGCCTGATACCGCATTGAAAGAAAGAAAGAAAGAAATCATTTATTTGCCAGAATATGGGAGTTACAAGTTATTAAAATTTGATTAAGTTACCAACATATTCTACCATGATATGGTGTGCAAATATTTTAAAATTATAATTATTTATCATTAAACTAAAAATGTTGTGAGTCGATTTTTACAATTACTACCGGATCGGAACGCGGCCACACACTGAGAAGATCCGGCGGAAGAAACTCAGCGGGCTTTTTTTTTTTTTTTTAAACACACACCCTCATCTGTCTGTCTGTCTGTCTAAACACAAACCCTCATCGTAAATACATCTATTATAATATACGAATATCGCGCAAACGCAAGTTCTACTTGTCAAACAAAGTATTATGTTTGATACTGTTTTTATTTCTTTTTTGTAATAATTTATTGTGTCGACGACTCTGATACCCGGTAAAGCTTGCAAGAGTTTATGTCGTATCTTTAATATTAATATTTCTAATGTATTATTATTCTATTATATTCAAATAAATAAACTAAAACAACTGTTTTTTACTAAATGCATATGGACATGGTACATAATATACCGAAATATTATTTTTTACCATTTTTGTCCGTCTGTTTGTTCCGGATTTGGATCAATTTTGACGGGATTTTCACTGGCAGATAGCTGATGTAATAGGGAGTAAAACTTGGGCTAATTTTATTTTTCCGCACGGACAAAATCGCGGGTACAGCTACTCTTCCTATAAACTATTTTCAATTTATTCGAAATATAAAACAAACGGACAGATATTACATAAACTATAACACTATGGCAGGTGTTGCAGTACTAGAAACTATGTAAGAATTAAAAGCGGCTCTAAGTTTAGTTAGAAGTATCTGCATGACAGATCGATAAACAGACAAACGGAAGACGGAGACTTTGAGCAAAGGAACCCTAAAAGTTGTCACTGTATCTACTTACAGAAATTTCAATTTTCATAAATAAGCAATTTCTTTTTCTGAATAAAATCGGTGGTCGAGAGCGTTGGCGCCAGTGTCGTGCAGGTCATTAACGAAATTGCTCGCGTACAACGCCAACTCTACCTACAATGTTCAAACTTTAACTGGGTAAAATATTAACTATTCCACGAACAGTCATTATTGTAAAACTATATTACTAATACAAATATATTTTTATACAAACTAGTACTTTTTTATACAAACTCTACCTTGTTTATTTTAAAAAACTAGCGACCTGTCCGCAGTTTCACCCACACATCTTTTGTTCCCGTGGGAATATCGGAAAGGTTTTTATACTAAAACCTTCCTCAAGAATCAATCTATCTATTAAAAAACCGCATCAAAATCTGTAGCGTAGTTTTAAAGATTTAAGCATACATAGGGACAGACAGAGAAAGCGACTTTGTTTTATACTATGTAGTGATAAGTAGTATTGATGTGTAAGTGATGTTTTCAAGCTTTCCCCGTATTCGAACAGGATCCCTTTGAAGAATATATCATTTACCAGGCAGTTCTCAAAAGATTAACGGTTAGCTATACGAGTCACTGCCATTGTGTTTAAAAGGTGGTAGAGTTCTGAAACGTCTCGCCCGATTTCGGTACCACCGCCTTACTTATTACGGCAATAGTGTGAGCGTCCCTGTGGTGTTTCGGTTTAAGAGTATTTAGAGTAGATTTTTGCATAAGGCATAGCCATCCCGCCATACGTGTAGCAACGCAACATTAACATCTTTTGTGTCTATAAGCTTATTTGCTATCTTATTATTTCTGCAAAATATATAGAGGTTTATGGTAAGCACAATTTTATGTATCCCCCCGTTCGTTTTTATATCACATTCTAGCAAACAAGGAGATGGCTCTCGCTTATGGAAAGAGGTAACATTCGCCTATAGACACTTAAGAGGTTAACTATGCGTTACCATCCGTTTGACAATTATCTATACAGGGTGGGCAAAAAATCGTGGATCAAACGAAACAGTGTGATAGTTGCGATTATCTATACATATAATAAAATCATAGGAAAGTCAATGTATGTCCGGGGTAAACTCAAAAATTACTGCATGGATTTACTTCAAATTTTGCATGAATATTACTAACAGGTCGGGTCAACATATAGGCTACATATTATCACGCTATCACCTACGGGGGAGGGGCTGTGCGGAGTAAACGAAGTCCGCGCGGACGAAGTTGCGGGCAACAGCTAGTTTGCAATAAAAATATCTCTACGGCAGAGCTCAATCTTGATCTTCTTAGAAGTTACGACTATTTTAGTGTTTTTGACGACAACAATAAATGATGTTTAGTTGCTCCTAGGGAATGTAACAACACTACCAAAGTGCTTTTATGATAGTGGGTACCATGATTTATGAGTATCGGCACCTTTTTCAATTACTTTTAAGTCTCAATAAAAATTATTTGTATCTTTAGAACCTTACTGTAAAAAAAATGTACCACCAAAAAGTGAACTTGTATTAAAAAAAAACTTGTCTATAATTATCCCAACTATCACCCTGTTTCGTTTGATCCACGATTTTTTGCCCAGCCTGTATAAAAAAAAATCAATTGCTATTCGTTAGTCTCGCTAAAACTCAAAACAGCTGAACCGATTTGGCTAATTTTGGTTTTGAATTAATTGTTAAGTCCAGAGAAGGTTTAAAAGGTGACAAAATATAGAAAAAAAAGAGTACAGCTCTTGCCGTGTCAGCTAGTTAAAGAAATAAATTTACTGCCTAGCTTATTCTTCAAACCAGAACGCGACAGTGACAAGCACTGAGGCTATTGCAAAGAAAAAAGGTCATTTTCTTATAGGTGCATACCCTTGTTAATTTTTTATATCACAGGATAGCAATGATAGCAACAAGCAGATTTTTTTTTTTGCTGCTGAATTGTCAGATCATTGATTTTATAAGTGGAGGTCACAACTACTTACCAACGGTGGGCATGAGCATTATTAGTTTAGATCATAGGGAGACGTAATAGAAACTACTTTGGAAACCACTGTTTCGATGGTCTATCCTTTACGACACCAAAGAAGCGGTCAATATTATAATTAGTAATTAATTATATACTAGTGCAATAGAAGTTTATATGATTGTTCAGTAATATGGCGTTGTTCAACACGAACAAACGCGAGACACGTGCCCGTTTGCTCAGCTGATAGCCGACAACAATGATAACGCATCACACACCACTCATCAATGCATTGATAAGAAGCTATCAACTTATTTCTCACCATTATTGTGTATATTATTATTGCTACTTGAATATGAGATATGAAATTATTAAGATTAATAAATATCGTCGCGCCCAGCTTTAGCACTCACGATTAGCTAACGATAGTCCCATGTGAACGGTTTCCAGTAATTTTTTTTGCGACAAACAAATAAAAAACAAATTTAGAACGAATTGTCTGACCTTAAACCCAGAACCTTCTACGTCGATACCGAATCCAGTGCCGCTAGTCATAATTAGTTATTATACTAAAAAAATCCAACGTAATAACTATGCAAAAATATACGTTTAATTCCTTACGCCTCAGATACTTTTGAATCACAATCTGATTTTAAAGATTTGTAGGAAAGAATATTTCAAAATTGCTCCTCCTTAGAAGTCGGATATTTTTCGGATAATTGCAAATTAATAATCTTAATTTCTGCAAAGTAACGCTTCAATCTAGAATATACATCTCTTTGACGTTCCAGGAAGTTTTGAGCCACAAAGGTTCAGTATCGCTGCTCTATTCCACGTCAAAAAGGCTGAACTCGAAAGCCTTCTACAAACTACGCGCTCGGTTTCCACACAGAAACCAAACCTAAGAGCTTCCCTTTGACGTGTAACACTTGGGAAGTAAGCCAAGTAAAGCTCCATTGCACGAACGCATTAAAACAGATTCAATATTTTGATGTTTATTATAGACTAGCTGTTGTAGCTCCCCAGTAGGTGATAGCGTGATAATATGTATCCTATATGTTGACCCGACCTGTTAGTAATATTCATGCATGCAAAATTTGAAGTAAATCCATGCAGTGCTTTTTGAGTTTACCCCAGACATACACCCAAACAGACAAACAGATAAAAATTCTAAAAACCATATTTTTTGCTTCGATATCGATTGTAAATCACGCCCCAAGTATTCTTTTAAAAAATATTCAATGTACAGTTTTGACTTTCCTACGATTTTATTATATGTATAGATAATGAAAAAATATATCAAACAACAAAAAATGTTGATACATGCCTCACCTTTTTGAAGTGAAAACTTCTTTAGGCGCGTTGAGCGTTTTGGTAGAGGGTAAAATCCTCGGTTCGCGTCACCGACATGCTAATGATAATAGTATATCTATAGCTATGGAGAGCCAGACTAGCGCACGCGCTGTGTACACGTATACACTAATACATTGACTATTTTTTATTTATATTTGTATTTATATTTTGTATTTATATTTTGTTCATGATTTGTTTAACCCATCATATGTAACTAATAAATAAAACATAAAAAATTTCATATAATTTTTGCATATAGTTTTAATTACTCTCAACTTAATAGTTCTGTTTTCACTTCTATCGGCAGTCCCACGACTGCTACTGTTTTTTTTTTTTTATTTAAGTATAACAATCAAGCAAACGAAACCCCTAATGGAAAGAGAGGACTATCGGCCAAAAACACCAAAGATGTAAATGGTGCGTTGCCGTCCGAGTGCAAATAAGTGTTATGCCAGTATAAAAATGTATTTATACGAAAAAAAGACTTTAAAAATTGTCTGTGTGTTTGTTTGTTCCAGTTTATCTCTAAAATAGACGGATTTTACGGGAATTTCATTTAAAGATTGCCAATACTATATAATATATTAAGAAGTACCTACTACTTTCATTTACGAAAAAATATTCAAAAAAAAAAGAAAAAGAAAAGATTTTCGCGCAAAATAATCAAAAACCTCATCTAGTGTTATAATCATACTAGTCTAAACTAATATACCTATTATTATTTAGTCCATACTATACTAATATTATAAAAGCGAAAGTCAACTGTTACGCTTTTACGGTTAAACCACTAAACCTATTTTAATTCAATTCGGCATGAAGATAGTTGAAGAACCGGGGTCCAACATACGCCTATTTTTTTAAATTATACACCTCAGGGGTAGAAGTAGGTCATGAAAATTTGTGTGAAAAACTACAAGAACGACATGTTTATTTTCTTATGTGTGAAACTGCGTGGGGTCAGCTAGTAATTACATAATTAATAATTACCTATATCACTTTTAAGAAACAACGATTTTTAAAAGTACAACGCGTTAACCGATGTATATATCTTCCGAGGAATTGTTCGGATTAATTTCTGCCAGGGATTAAACTGGATACGTTTTTCAAGGCAATTTTTTGTTGCTTCAAAAAGGCAGTTATAGGGAATTAGGAACTGCCGATAGAAGCGAAAATTAAAATAAATGATAAATATACACTACGCTATGCTATCTAAATCTGCACAAGTAAATTCAATACAAAGCCAAATTCATACTGTTGCGAGACGTTTGTGGTGCAACACCTCGCGCGCCAGTATGAATTTGACTTACGTCACCACGCTACCTAAATCTGCACAAGTAAACTAATGAGTACAATACTCAACCAAATTTATACCTGTCGTAAGACGCTGAATACCCTACCTACATTATACTAACTAAATCTGCACAAGTAAACTAATGAATACAATACGCAACCAAATTTATACCTGTCGCAAGAAGCTGTGCTACCTAACTTTGCTACCTAAATCTGCACAAGTAAACTAATGAATACAATACAAAACCAAATTTATACCTGTCGCAAGACGCTGAATACCCTACCTACACTACACTATGCTACCTAATGAATACAACACAAAACCAAATTCAAACTGTCGTGAGACGTTTGTGATGTAGCATGTCTCCTGTTAGTATAAATTTGGCTTACGTTCCGAGTGTGCCGGTCACGTGAGCCCCATAAATTTTGTCCCAACCTTAACGCAGAACGCGCCTAAAGTTTTCACTCCAAAAACGCGGCCAAAGTCGAGGGTATCTTCTAGCACACTATGTATACAAAGCCTTATTTGTTAATATCCTATTGCCTTTTATACTTCATTGCATTAGTGTATATTTCCATTATCTGGCGAACAACAACGTGTTATGTATTAGGAATGACGGCACCAAAAGTGGTTATTGAACATACAGCCGTCGCTATGGTTACGCTCTGCGACAAAGAAAGTGGAACACCCAAACCGTTAGCCGTTTCGATTATCCATATAACGTCGCTGAGAATGTCTACTGATAGTACGATTAATAAAGTCTGCGTTTAGCCTGGGTAATGGAATGACGGATACTTTTTGAACGCGTTATTAATACTAAGCCTTCTTATAAAAAAAGTTGTCTACAATTATCAAGAAAGGCATTTGTCTGGCCCCCCTTGGAAGAAAATATCATCTGCAATTGCTAAGCCACTGTCAGGCTAAACCTGGGTAATGGAATGACGGATTTTTTTTTAACGCGTTATTAATACTAAGCCTTCTTATAAAAAAAGTTGTCTACAATTATCAAGAACCGCATTTGTCTGGCCCCCCTTGGAAGAAAATATCATCTGCAATTGCTAAGCCACTGTCAGGCTAAACCTGGGTAATGGAATGACGGATTTTTTTTGAACGCGTTATTAATACTAAGCCTTCTTATAAAAAAAGTTGTCTACAATTATCAAGAACCGCATTTGTCTGGCCCCCCTTGGAAGAAAATATCATCTGCAATTGCTAAGCCACTGTCAGGCTAAACCTGGGTAATGGAATGACGGATTTTTTTTGAACGCGTTATTAATACTAAGCCTTCTTATAAAAAAAGTTGTCTACAATTATCAAGAACCGCATTTGTCTGGCCCCCCTTGGAAGAAAATATCATCTGCAATTGCTAAGCCACTGTCAGGCTAAACCTGGGTAATGGAATGACGGATTTTTTTTTAACGCGTTATTAATACTAAGCCTCCTTATAAAAAGATGTCTCTACAATTATCAAGAACCGTATTGGTCTGGGCCCTCTTGGAAGAAAAGATCGTCTGCCATTCTGCCACGCAGTTCGTAAAAGGCGATCGATTGGCTAAACCTGTCACTACCCACGTGACTACTGGTTGGTAGAGTTCTGCAATGACCGGGGTCTGGTACCACCACCTTACATATTCCTGCCGCAATAGCGTCAGTGCTTGTCACTGTGGTGTTCCGGTTTGAAAAGTAAGATAACTTAAGCATGTAGCACTGCCATCCCGCCACTGATAGAAACGCACCATTAACATCTTTGGTGTCTACAGGCGATGGTTATTTTCGGCGATTCCTCTTTCTATCAGAAGAGCCAAATGCTTGTTTGGTGATTTATGATATCAAAAACACGCTATTTAGGCAAGAATAGGCAAGGCAGCAATCAAGGCAGACGAAATTACAAGTGTTTTATTATAGGTATTTATTTTTTTTAATGCTGGACAAATTACACGAATTGATCTAACCCCGAAGTAAGCAATTTATTTGCTTGTGTTATGGGTGCTAATAAACGATACTAATACATAGAAATACATATATAAATACTATTATACGATAATAAACACCCAAACCCAGAAATACAAACATCTAAATTAATCACACAAATGTTTGTCTCTGTTGAGAATCGAACCTGATCTCCCTTGAATCGTAGTTAGGTTCGATAACCACTCGACTAACGGGGTGGTGAGTATCAGCTTGTATAAGAATAAACCTCACTTGAGTTCGATCCAATCGGACCTAAACTTCAAGTAGTGGTGAGCATAAACTACTTCCCAAAATAAAATCACCCAACATTTCGATTAAGATAGAGTTTACGGTTTATGGGCCATCACTACAACCATAAAAAATCTCTAAAGCGTAGGCCAACCGATTCAATAAACGTGTTCTTGACCTATTAAAACAAACCTAACAGATTGCCCCTCGTAAATTGGTTAAAATTAGACTCGACTGCTAAGATACGTAAACATAGGGAATATGTTTAATGCAACATGAAAGAAAGATAAATAAATAAAAAATGCTGCGACCGCCGCCGTAGTGTTAACCAGAGCATCAATTGTCGCACAATGGAAAGCCGAGACAACTTAGGGGCCGTTCATAAATAATGTAAGGCGTTTCGGGGAGGGGGGTGTTGATTGAACATTAACTTCTTACTATGGGTAGGGGAGGCAGAGAATCTAAAATTACGTAAGATTTGAAATTGAAAATTCTATCACTTTCGCGCTAAAAATGGCTTTATAGAATAGCACCTTCTCCGCATCCACCCTGTTCGCCTCTATCTCTTCAAAGCGCGCAACTTGTGTGTCCAAGAACGAGACTGCGGACTCTGCTAGTATGATTGCAATAAAGTCAATTTTCAGAATAAATGGAGTTATATTTTATCAATATATCCTTTTCTTACGAAAATTTCTTATCAAGGGGTAGGGGGGACTAATCGTAATCTTATGTCTTACATTAGGGGAAGAGGGGGTCAAATTAGCCCTCAAAATCTCTTACGTAATTTATGAATGGCCCCTTATGCATTGAGTCATTTTAAGTTTTTTTTTATAAATAGTAAATAAATATCACTAGTCACTAGGCAATATATACGGATTGATCTATAGCCCCGACATAAGCAAATTATTTGTCTGCGATATATGTTTGCGAATTCAATCCATAAAAATAAAAATATCCGTAAATAAGGAAAAATTAAACAGTTCGATTATTATCATAGAGATTAATGTTATATCCTGCGGGAATAAATAAATAAATAAATAAAATATGCGGGAATAAATAAATAAATAAATAATATAATAAATAAATAAATAAATAGCCAAGTAACATTCACTAGTAGAATAGAAATACATAAGTATGGATTTGACATCGTTCCATTCATTCCCATTCCAGTATCAGCGTTCCATTCAGCTTAGGTCAAATCGAAACATTTAACTTTAGATAAAATTCCAGAATGAGCAAGTTCTGAAAGAGATTTTAATTTAATTTTAATTAAAAACATCATTTACCAGAGGTTGAAGATGCATTGTTGATTGTCATTGATTCAATTTTTATATAAAACTTTTTTTAACTTTACGCTACGTATGTAGATAAGGAAGTAGGAAGGAGTTTTCACCAGATCTCCATGTTTTGTTTTGAAGTCCTAGGAACCTTTTCCAACTAATTTCACGATGACATTATTATGACAGTATGTCTGTATGTATGTATATGTGTATGTGTGTATGTATGTATGTAAATATCTCGTAACTTTTGAACGGCTGGACCGATCGAAACGCTGTTGATGGCATTCGATTGGATTCTACTCAACTTAGTCTTCCTGAAAATTTAAACCAAATCGGCCCAGGAGATTTTGAGAAATTTTGAAAAAACCCCAAAAAAAATTTTGGCGAAACAGTATTTTTTAAATATAACTTCCAGATTTATATATCGCTTAAGTACAAAGTACAAAAACTAATCAGCTCTATTCCTCAAAAAACTATGTCTAATGAATAGATTACATCAAAATCGGTTTATCCGTTTGAACGAAAACGTTGACGAAAAATTTTGAAAACTGTGTTTTTTCGACATAACTTCGAAATTTTGCAACTAATAATTTTTTGCTATTCTGCGATATTTTTTTACTAAAAAAACTACGTCGAATATCGTTTCAAAGATCAAAATCGAATCTTTATTCAGAAGTTACAGCTATTTAAATATTAAAATTATGTTGTTTTTAGCATTTTATTTAATATTTTTTAAATAACTTTCAGGCTAATACACTGATTGACTTAAAAATCTTATCAGCCTTTCTTCTTCAAAAACTGCGTCAAATACCATTAATTGGATTAAAATCGGTCAATTTGTTTGGGATTTATCAATAACAAATATTTTTGAAAAAAAAATGTTTTTTGACACTACTTTGAAATTTTCCACTTAGGGGGCGTCCATAAATTACGTGAGGTGTTTTTTTTTTAATTTTCTGTCCCTCCCTCCCCCCTTGGTGAGATGTCGTGAGATTTTATTCAACCCCCTCCCCCATCCCCCAATCTCACGTGAGATTTTTCAAAATTTGGGTTTCTTAAATATGTAAACGCGTTGGATTTTTATTACAAAAAGAAAAAAAAATTGCTTCGTGATTTTATTTACGACTAGATAAGACTAGTAATCAATAATGCTGAGTTATGTCATAACAATTTAACAATAGAATACTTAAATCGTAATTACTGCGATTAAAAAAATAAGGTCGACTCCTCTGATACTGGCGCGAAATCAAAGGACGGGCTACACTGTACCGTAAATTCAGATTAAATTTAACTATTTGGTATAAAACAAATATGATGATTTGGCAGTCAGTAGTAATGTATAGCGTCGAAGTATGAATGAAATTATTTTCTTTCGAACGAATTATTGAATAATCTTAATCGTATTACGATTACGATGACCGCCCCGTTGGTCGAGTGGTTAGAGACCCTGACTACAAAATCAAGCATTTGTGTGATGAGCATTTTCTATGTATAGATGACCACCAAAGATGTTAATGGTGCGTTGCTATCTTGAGGCGAGGTCTAATGCCACATGCATAAGTTTACCGACTATCTTACCCTCCAAACCGGAACACTACAGTGACAAGCACTGACGCTATTGCGGCGGGAATAGGTAAGAAAGTGATACCAGACCCGGGCGAGACAATGCAGAACTCTACCACCTAGTAGTCACGATGGCAGTAACTCGCATAGTTAATCGGTCGCCTTTTACGGCCTGCCTGGCAGAACGGCAGTTGGTCTATTCTTCAAAGGAGCCCGGAACCAACACGGGGAAATTTAAAGTTTGATAATAAAATAAACAACGTGGACACAAAAACAAAGATGATAGACAAACATAACGGAAGGCGAAATACAAGACACTAGTAGCGAGAGCCGTGACAATCAATCAACGATTTGTTCTATTCTTTCTTTACATATAATAAGCCAACATCGTCGAGAGAATGGCGGAACGAAACCCATTATATCTAATGTTGATAGCACAGAAAAAATATGAAAATGTGGCCCTCAGACGTAATGGATGCGGAGATGACTTACGAAAATACTTACTACAATTTTTATAAGAGTCAGGCGTTACGGTGTAACTGTTAAAAATTACTTAACAACATTTTATGTACGGGGTTACATTGCGGAAATTTAAAAAACAAATATACAAAAAGATAAGTCCACTGAGTTTATTTCACTGCATATTTTCCTGGTATAGCCGCGCTTAAAATCCGGTAGTAAATTAAAAAAATGTTAAGGCGAAAAAAAAGGTTAAGTTTAATTTAATAATTTATGATTCCAGATTTCTGAACCAGAATTTAAAGAAGTATCTTCTCCCCTGTATCCCCGAACACGTAGGCAGAGGTACAACCAGTGCACCCACGATTAGCCGGAGACAGTCCCACAATTTGATAGATGGCAGTCCTGTCGCCAACCGGGCAATCCAATCCCGGGCAACGTTCTTTTTATAACAGAAAACTGAAAAAACACATTTTTGAAGTGCTCGACCCGGGAATCGAGCCAAGGACTTGATGTGATCAACACCGACACGGGCCTACTAAACCCTATGGTTTAGATAGAGGTCCGTATGTATTTGGCTTTGTTTGTGACGCTTTTTTATAATCGAAAAAATTCCGCGCACGTTTCACTTTTTAATCGAAGCCTTTTTCGGAGATTTGACTTTGAACAAGAGTTGAAGCATTAATGATACTTAATAATACACGTGGCGACTAAATTTTAATAATAAAAATTTACATTTCTTTTTAATCAACGTTTACTTGGCAGAAATTCCTAGTAAAAAGATGTAATTTAATTTCGACGTAGAAATTTAATTTAATTTCTACGTCTGATTTCAAAGTCATTAATTAAATTATAACATTCGCGACGTTAAAGCTTTTCCCTGTCGTTCCAAGTAATTTTTGTGAACAGCTTCGTTTTGACGAGACAACCATCTTTTCTATCTTCGAAAAATCTCAAATCGGGTAGATAATTTTTTCATTCATCATCATTCATTTAGTTCATCGTAACAGTAATAAAAGTAATCCTTTTATTACTGTTACGATGACCACTTTCTATACGGGATAAAAATGTTAATGTTGGGAATGCTGGTCTATAATAATTAAGTCTTTTTATAAATCATAAGATAGCAAACAAGCAATTTTTTCTCTCGTCTATAGACACAAAAGATGTTCCTTGTCACTACAAGGGAAGGAATGCAACATACATATAAGTCTAACGGCTTACCCTGAAAACCGAAAGACGACAACGATAAGAGCCGAGAATATTGCAGTAGGAATAAGTAAAACGGTAGCTCCAAAACCTGGACAAAACGTTGCAGAGCTCCATTACTTAGTTAATAGTCAAGATGTTAGTGACACATATTAGCCTTTTACGAGATGCCCAGCACTAAGGCAGTTGATCTATTCTCTAAAAGGGGCTAACCTGACAAGGGGGAATAAGCCTATAACCTATAACAATATATTACATTTGAAGAAAACTTCCGTGATCTAGTGGTCCTATCAGTGTTGACCACATGAGGTACACATAAACCAAATCAATAGAGATATTTTCTGAGTTTTGTGACAAAAACAACGTTGCCCGAAATTGGAAAAAGTGCTCGTTTGGCGACAGGTTTGCCAGCTATCGTGGATTGTACCTCTGCTTACCTCTTTGTGTATACGAACGTGAAGATACTTTTTTCTTTTTATAAAAGAGGGGACAAACGGACAGGAGGCTCACCTGATGGTAAGTGATTACCGCCACCCATACACCACTACACTACCAGAGGTCTTGTAATTGCGTTGCCGGCTTTTTAAGAATGAGTAAGCTCTTTTCTTGAAGGTCCCTAAGTCGTATCCGTTTGGAAAAATTTCTGCCGATAGTTGGTTCGACACCACGAAAATGTGTTTTTCTTCGGTAAACAACACGACCAAACGTCAAGTAAACTTTACCTCGACATTTGCCGAATGATATGTATGTACAACTATTATATCCTTGGTTGACTGTCCGACTCGAAACCGGCCCAATTACATATATATTTTAATTAGTCAATTACAAAAAAAAACCGACTATGCCTAATTTAGTACATGCGTTAATAGAAAAAAAACATTGACACTTGAAAACGATCGTCATAAGGAAATCCTTTCAAGTATACGTAATATTATGAACCATTTAAAAGTGATCCGCCATAAACACACCTCGCATATGCTCAGTTTAATTTAAGCGGGTCATGTGGGAGTGGACAGTTGGTAGGGGCCGATGTCATTGAACCATTAACGCATCAGTTTGGGCTAATTATATCGCGTACTCCTGCTTCGCGGACACACTAACAGCTGTCACAAATCGCGTTTCAATAACGACCGACTATTAACCGCAATATTTAATCTTTACATACCACAAAGCTTTTTCATGTCATTGGACGGTAAACATGACTTTACCGTCCGTACCTTATAGCGAGCCTTTTTGTGTGTCATAGAGCAGCAAACATGGCTTTTTTTATGGAAAGAGATAACCATCGCATATAGACGATAAATGCTTTGTTTTTAAGTTATTACATTGTACGGAATATTTTAATTATTACAGGTCGTTTCTAGCGATGAAGCCTCGTTTTCACTTCGATTAGTGCGAGTGCGAGTGTTTAATGCAGGCGCTTAGTATTAAGCAAAAATATACGTGAAGATAGCCGTTATCGTTGCGAGTGATCAGCGCGTAAAAGTGAATAGACGCTGATTACTGTAAAAGTGAATAGACTCTAATCACTCGCAGGGATCAACGGCTGTCTTTACGTATTTTTTGCTCAATACTAAGCACCTGCATTAAACACTCGCACTCGCTCTACACAAAGTGAAAACGGGGCTTAACTGGGATCAGCGCCATAGTTTTACGTGCTTATCCGAGGCACGGGAGTAGTAACTCACCACTTGCCAGACTTCTAACTGCTACTGAGATGTTGTATTTTCGAGAAAAACCTTGAAAATAGCTCGATAACAATAATTGTGCCCGACCCGGGGATCGAAATCGTGACGTCATGATCTGAGCCGAGTATCCTAACCCTAGACCACGAGGCAGTCTACTTAAAATCTTAAATTAACAATTTATAAATGAACAGGGACGGTGTAACAAATGTTAATAGTGCGTTACCACTTACCAGTCGGGCGAGATAAAATACCACATTCATAAGTTTACTGGCTAGTTTATCTTCCAAACTGGAACACTAGAGTGTTACCGTTGATACTGTTGCGGTAACAGCGATAACAAAATATAAGCCAAGTGCCAAACGCGCAGGCGTATCACCTAACATTTGCAATCCGCCAGCGATCTCGTAAACGTAACGAAAAAATCGTCGAAAACGTCATCAATTGCTTGCTTGTCATTGGATACCTTTTTTGGGATGTCACAGCACCAACAATAATCAAGCGGCAATGTCTGCCACTAATATACAAGGCTATTATGTGTCTTGCAATAACTAAACAATTACGATGATTGCGAATTGCAAGATACGTGATAACCCCGCTGGCGAAACGTTGCATAATTCTACTGCCTAGTAGCCACGATGGTAGTGAGACGGCCACAAAACTATGGTGTTACGTCCGCCACAATGATAGAAACGCGCCATTACGGTTGAAAAAACTTAAAGTTATGATGAAAAACATTTTTTTATAATTAAATTTTTCGTACTCGGTAACTCTTGAATGAATATTGACCGGGTCTACAGCTCTAAAACCGGCTATTACATGATAGACATTGCACATTTTATAACAAACTAGTTGACCCAGCTGGCAGTAAGACATATCTAGCGCCTCTACCAAAAGTACACATACCAACGCACATAAGAGTGCGTTTGATACAAAGTTACAAGTTTATGAATAGAAACAGGACAGGAGGCAAAGTTATCTGAAACATACACCAATCTTAATGAATTGCAGACAGCAGCTCAAGCAATTAGGCAATTATCTCGTACATCCTTAATAAGAGAAGGGCGAGTCGCCATGAACTAGTTACGCTCCATAGCATTTACCCCTAAAATTAATTTAATACTGAAATGAAAATATTTATTTGTAAGAATATATACTAGGTCTTTCCCTGTGTTTTGGCGAGCTATTTAAAGAATAGACCAACTGCCGTACTACCAGGCAGGTCGTAAAAAGCGTCTTGCCTATACATGTCACTATCATGTGAGAACTAAGTGGTAGAGTTCCGCACGTCTCGCCCACCCATATGATACCACCGTTTTATCTATGTGTGGCCTAATACCGTCAATGCTACTTTATCCAAGTCGGAACACGATGCCATGTTCCGATTTGGATAAAGTAGCCGGTAGACTTATTTATATCTATATCCTGCCGCACGGATACCAACACATCATTAACATTTTTAACAATATATAAACGGGTCAAAAACGCGTACATACTCGTATATAGAACTTGTAAAGCTTGTTTACTTGTTGTTGTTACTGGTAAGTCTGCTCGTGACCACGGTCAATGTAACTTGGCCGAAACGTCGAGCTTTACAAGTAAGTTAACTAAATAAACTAGACGTAGGGTTGCTGCAGAGCATCCTAGCGGAGCCCAACTCCAGCTCTGCTAGGAGTCTATGTAGCATTATATCTTAATGTTAACAATTAGCTATAGGGTATGATGGGGCTGACATGTCCTTGTGGACAAAAGTCCCGAAACTAAATAAAGATTAAAAAAAAAAAAAAAAAAAAGTAAGTTCTATATATGTACGCGTTTTTGACCCGTTTATATATTGTTAAAAATGATAGTAGAACGCGTTAGTTTAAAAATTCACACATCATTAACATCTTTGGTGTCTATATGCGATAGTTTCTCTTTCCATCAGGAGAGCCTTCTCTTGTTTGCTATCTAATATAAAACAGCTGACCGACCTGGCTCACTTCTAACAAAATTATCTGATTCAGTCTCTAGGCATAGATTGCCTGGCTAGAAACATACTCCATTTTCTAACCTTGGGTGATGTAACTTCCATAGTATTGCCGTCACCTCGATAACCTCAACCATACAAGCCTTGCCTTTATTCCTGCCGCAATAGCGTCAGTGCTTGTTGCTGTCGTGTTCCGGTTTGGAGGGTAAGGTAGCCGGTAAACTTATGCATGTGGTATTAGACCTCGCCACAAGATAGCAACGCACCATTAACATCTTTGGTGTCTATAGGCGATTGTTGACTCTTTCCATCAAGAGACCCATCTGCTCGTTTGCTATCTTATGATATAAAAAAAAAACTGGTGTTTCAAATTATTATTTTTGTTGAGTATAGGCTATAGATGTCTTCCTTCATCAAAAGAGTCCCGTTGGTTAATGACCCTGACTACGCAAGCAACGGTGCTCGGGTTCGATCCCTGACGGGGACAAGCATTTGTGTGACGAGCATAAATGATTGTATTTCCGGGTTTGGGTGTTTATTATGTATGTAAAAGTATTTATATATGTATTTCTATGTATTAGTATCGTTGACTAACACCCATAACACGAGCAAATAATTTGCTTACTTTGGGGTTAGATCAGTCAGTGTAATTTGTCCCGTGAATATTTATATTTATAATATGCTTGTTTGCTTTCTTACGAAATTATGTCTACTAGCGATCGCCCTGTGGTCAAAAATCGACTAAAGACTAAACAATAAAATCTCTAACACAAAGTCTGTACGGTTAAAGTCCTAAAGAAAATAGTATACGTATATTGTTTAAATTTGGCAGAGTTAAAGTTTACATTGCGAAGACTACTGAAAAAACATTTTTTTTAAAGTGCCCGACCCGGGAATCGATCTCATGTGGTCAACGCCATCGCTGGACCACTAGACCAGGCGATATATATCATGTATGTCAATTATTGTCACATGAATGCAGTAAGTCTTTATTTTTATTAATTTAACGTATTTCTAATGCACTTTATTCAAAAATATTAATTTTCTGCAGTAGTAATATAAACTTTAACTCTGGCAAATTTCATAATCCACGGTTCGCGTAATTCTCGTAAAAAGAGGTACAAAGTTTTTGCTTCACGAATTAATTTATGTACAAACGGACTAGCCGTTCGCCTCACTTGGCATAAATTCATTGACGATAAATATTACGATAAATAACATTGTACGGACTATCATTTGGGCATTTAGGCGTTCTTACTGTATACCAATTTTACCAAACTTGGTCAAGCCGTTATGGACTTAAAACGATTAACGGGACACACAAAAATTTTAACATTTGTATAATTGATGTTAGTCTAAACTATTTATTTATTTATTTATTTAATAATACTTTATTTATTTAATACTTTATTGTACACAGAGAACAGCACAATTAGGGGGAAAAAAATAAACGTAACATAAGTACAATGGGCGAGCTTATCTCTACTTAAAGAGATTTCTTCCAGCCAACCCGTAAAAGGAGATTAAAAAAAAACAGTAGCAGTCATGGGACTGCCGATAGAAGTGAAAACGGAACTATTAAGTTGAGAGTAATTAAAACTATATGCAAAACATAGCTATAGATATACTATTATCATTAGCATGTCGGTGACGCGAACCGAGGATTTTACCCTCTACCAAAACGCTCAACGCGCCTAAAGAAGTTTTCACTTCAAAAATCAAATGAGTAGACTTGGTGTACAAAAGAATATTATGGTTACATAAATAAACTAAATATATATAGGTGATAATGTAAAAAAAGAAAAAACAACACAAACTAATATTATAAAGAGGTATGTTTTAATTTTTTGTGTGCTTGTTCGTTACGATTTAACTCAAAAACTACTCGACCGATTTTAAAAATTATTTCCCTTTTAGCTGCATTACCCAGCAGTGACATAGGCTACTTTTCTATCCGCCTGAGCAAAGGAAAGTAATGGTTTTCGGTCACGCGAACGAAATCGCGAGTAAATGCTAGTGAGTCATTAAACGAATAATTATCAAGAAAATTTTCAATGAGTCAATAAACGAATAATTATCAAGAAAATTTTCAATGAGTCAATAAACGAATAATTATCAAGAAAATTTTCAAAAACAATGAATATACAGCCAAACGCTGCAGACTTATTGTAGTAGTATCATGCTTACTTGGAAAGTAAAGACTGAGCAATCTAGCTATAAATCAGGGTATAAAAGAAATGGCATAAAATGTGCATAACAAGCAAAAGGTTTTAGGAAATTGCAGCCTGATGTTCTCACGATCATATCACAATGGCTCTACAAAAACCCACTTAATGCGCGCACTTTCAATTTATATGACAAGCAGTTAAACATAGCGTGGCATGGATTTCTCAAATGATTTCATAAAAGTTTGTTTACATCAAGATAACAAACAAACAAACAAGCAGATAGCTCTTCTAATGGAAAGAGACAACCATCGCCTATATACAACAAAGATGTTAATGGTGCGTAGCTATCGTTGGGGCGGGGGTCTTAATATCACAGGAATAAGTTTATCGACTACTTTGCATTCGAAACCGAAACACGACAGTGACAAGCACGGACGTTATTGTAGCAGAGTGCTAAGTGTAAGTTTTTCTTTTCGCATTCGATCGTGAGCGCGTTTGGAGTTTACTAGGAATTTGTATGTGATTTGTACAGCGCCACCTAGTGGTAAACGTGAGAAACCAATTTACCACTAGGTGGCGCAGTAAAAATCACATACAAATTCCTAGTAAACTCGAAACGCGCTCACGATCGAATGCAAAAAGAAAAACTCACACTTAGCACTCTGGAATAGGTAAGGAGTGTTACCAGATCCGGGCGAACGCTTACTACCTAGTAGTCACGGTGGTAGTGACGTGACCTGAAGTTTGGTCAATCGTTCGCCTTTTACAAACTACCTGGCAAAACGGCAGATTGTCTGTTCTTCTTGGGAAACTCGGACCAACACGATGGATCAAATGTACGAATGAACGATCTCTTTATTGAACACAAACTTACAGTAAAAATACATGTTTAGTACAAACAATTTAAAGACTCATAAGAGCCTCGCAAAAGAGCGATCTCTACCAGACAAAATGTATATTATACAGGACTAATACTTAAATCGAAGTGATGTCCAAAAAGGTTAAATAAGTATCTAAAAGTTCATAATTCTCGTCACTCGATAAAAAATCTCATAAGATCTACAACGATTACGATGTACTCTAGCACAAGACATTTCAAACAGGCATTTTCCTAGTGTGCAAAACTAAATGATAGGCAATCTAGAAAGGTTAGAAGGTCGCACTCGTGAAATGGCGAGTCAGTCCAATCGCCAGCTTTCCATGACGACCATATTGTTACACCTAATTGAGGGGTTACAGACGTTACACAGTACAACTAAGTGTATAAGCCATAGACCAATACGCAAAGATATTTATGTTCTCGGCATACATATTAAATACTATTAACCGGGGAGAATTTCTCTTTTATATGATACTAGCTGTTGCCTGCGATTTCGTCCGCGCGGACTTCGTTTACTCCGCATTGCTCCTCCCCGTAGGTGATAGCGTGATAATATGTAGCCTATATGTTGACTCAACCTATTAGTAGTATTCATGCAAAATTTGAAGTAAATCCATGCAGTACTTTTTGAGTTTACCCCGGACAAACATACAGACAAACAGGCATACAGACAAACAGACAAAAATTCTAATAACTATATTTTTGACTTCGATATCGATTATAGATCTCGCCCCAAGTATTTAAAAAAATATATATTCAATGTACAGTTTTAAATTTCCTACGATTTTATTATATGTAGTATAGACGATAGGATGTGTTGGTATTGGACCTGGGGGCCAAGTCTGCTATTTAAGTAAAATTACGATTCAACTGCCAGGCTATTACGACGCGATTATGATTGTGACAAATTTGGTATTCTGCTAAATGTTAACCATAATCGTAATAGTATCACAATCGGATTGTAATAGCATCTCAATGACACTATTCTAAGTGTTGCTTACTAAAATCTACCATTACATTGAATTAATACATGAATGATTATTTTATTTTAAAACGACGACTTTTTTATTTTCTATGATCAAATTCGAAGTAATTATTATTATATTGAATGTCTAGTCAATAGAACATAACTATGGGTTATTTAAAAACATTTTATTTATAATACGTTGGCTGTATATAGTGATTATCCATGCCAAATCGAAAAATTGAAAAGTAAAAAGCCAATCGATCATCTGTTTTGGAAAGGTCAACCTAAGTAAATATTTAAAAACAATAAACTTAAATCATAGATTAAGATGTGTATTGCCTTAAAAGAAATATATTACAGCGTAATAATATATACTGCGTATATTTCCGTGACTGTTTTATAATAAATCATATAATGTACTTATACAAAATAGGCCTGCCAAGAATGAAACTGCACCGAAGAAAGATTACTAGAAATCGAATATAAAGTAATCTGCCTTTCATGATCTTCAAAAAGAAAAGCTCATAAGAATAGACGTGAGAATCCTCAAATGACGATACCAACCAAAAACTAAAACGATTTCAAACGAACTTACTTAAACTTAAATATGTATCATAGTATTATACATACGATTCAAGTCAAATCACAGATACAGGGCTGCCTTCATCTTGAAAACAGAAAAAAATATTTAAAAAACCCATTCAAGTTACTCCACAAACAGACGAAGAAATTTCAAGATATCTAGAAATATCGTATGGCACAATCGCCAAAATACGGTTATCCACCAACACGATCAAGTTTCAGTCCAAATTTATTATAATTATGTAGTTTTGTACTATCGAAAATAGCTTAAAATATAGCTGTAATACATAGGTAGATACTATAAAGGCAGCAAAGGAAATGCTACACTATTTCATAATGTGTGAAAAAATAACACGAATAAGAGACAAATGATGAAGTCCAATCTAGAGTAATGAAGGAATTTATTTTGTTGTACACATGAATTTGCATTTTAGTGAATGAAGTCTTGCTGAACGATGATTTGTGTATTTAATATATAGACATAAATGATTTGAAATTTATTAAATAATGTTTGAGTGAAAAATATTATATTTTTTAAGTGGAAGTGTTTTCTTACTTTAAAATAAAAAAAGCTTTATTTATTTGTTTTTATGACTACTTCTTTAGGCATATTATAGTGAATCATTTTCTGTAATAGAAATGAGTTTACTCTGAGTTTTAAGTTTTTTTGACTATTTGGGAGGACAGTTGAAGCTATTTATTAGTTTGTGCATGCGCATAAGTCATGCAATAAAATAAAATGTATTCAATACCCAAAATTAGTAAACAATCACCAAATAATAAGCAAATTTTTGTGTTATTACTACCCGGTACCCAAATATATCACAACTTTTGCTTTAAAATGTACTGTCTGTTTAAAATGTGATTTCATGATTTTTGAAGACTTTTCTTCTTAAGATCTTCATTATGATTTTAAAATAATTATAATTAAACAAAGAGGACTGAGTATTAAAGTTTTTGAAGATTGATCCTTCATTAAGATTTTAAAATTACAAGGAAAGACTTCCTTATTAAGTTTTAGGTTCATTTTTAAGTAACAGGTTGACTGTTGAATTTATTAATAATTTGAAAAAGATTTAATAAATACTTGAATAATAATATTGTTTTAGTAGCCATTATTTTATTTAAAGCTCTAAGGTGGTGCGTGGTGCTTTAAGGTGCGCACTTAAGTAGAAACTTGAACTCCCTTGAAACTTGGTTTGAGATACATTATGAAATGCACTCTTGCCAACGGACATTTAGCAAGTGCCAGTTACTTAAAATGTTAACATAATTGCTTAGCATAGTAGTAATAGGCTTATGTTTAAACAATCACTAGATATAATTAAATAAAATGCCAAAAAAATCACTATAAACTACTAAAAATAGTAATTACCAGAATTTAATCCTCCTTTTAGTATGAAATTGTAACCAATAAATTTAAAGCCTGCTAACTTATATCCAAAATAATTCTGTATCTCCAAAGTAATTGCTGAACAACCCAGATATAGTAAACAATCACCAAAATATTACCGCATTATAATTTGAAAGTTTATCCAAATATGTGACATATTTTTTATCCTACAATAGAAAACAAAATCTACATTTAATGTAGATAAATAATTGTTTTCTCAAAAATTTTAAATGATTTTCTAAAGTTTAACTTATGGTACCGAAAATGTCTATTTAAATAAAATAATGGCTACTAAAACAATATTATTATTCAAGTATTTATTAAGTCTTTTTCAAATTGTTAATAAATACAACAGTCAACATGTTATTTAAAAATGAACCTAAAACTTAATAAGGAAATCTTTTCTTGTAATTTTAAAATCTTAATGAAGGATCAATCTTCAAAAACTTTAATACTCAGTCCTCTTTGTTTAATTATAATTATTTTAAAATCATAATGAAGAATCAGTCTTCAAAAATTATGAAATCACATTTTAAACAGACAGGTAGTACATTTTAAAGCAAAAGTAGTGATATATTTGGGTACCGGGTAGTAATAACACAATGCTTATTATTTGGTGATTGTTTACTAATTTTGGGTATTGAATACATTTTGAAGCGCAGGCATGACTTAAATAGCTAGATAGATGTTATTTAAGGTATCTTATTTTTGGTACAGATTTAATTTTTTTGGTGAGACATTTTATGGTTACAATTTTTTTTTGGTGGTCATTATATTTCATCTTAAGTAATAAGTATAATATTAGGTATCTGAAACGGAAAATCAACACAACAAAATCTGTTCAGAGTATCTTCTGAGTGGCAAAGATTATCAGAATAGATAGGGTATGATTTTGTCTTTTGATCCGAGTATAAATACTAACCTGCTGATATTCACACCATTGTGCAAGATTTTAATTGAATTTTGGAATTGTTTGCTCTGGAAGTTCTTTTCCAAGTGGGAAATTTTACCAAAATGCTACTACAAGATTGTGAAAAGCATTGACATAAATTCACAATTTAACAATTACACCGTGGTTTTGGGGTTAACCTATTTAGCTTATATCTTGGGTCCTTTTCTCGGGTCGGGCAAAATTAGTGTAAATGAGATATTTTGGTAGCTCGGAGTTTGTTGGTGATGTGGTAGCACCACCGTGTTTTGGATGAGGCGATACTCCGTTATTACGTTTATAAAAAAACAGCTATGAGGATCACCATTTATCTTGCTAGTTGCTAACAGGCGAACTGGTGAATCGTGGTGAACCGAAAATTTTATCGACCTTCTCTTTGCTTTCCACATTAGGGATCTTGCATGAATATGTGTGTGAATTATCCTGCAGTCTGCAAGGGAACTAGCGTGATAATACTTAATCCGACGGAAGATTTACCTATCATGCTATTGAGCTAAAATCTACACCAGAGACCAGAATAAACCAACATAGGCTTGGTATTAATGGACTCCTATAAGAATAATAACAATAATAATAATAAGCCATTTTTAATTCCTTAACACTAATAGAGTACATTTTTTATAGGAAGATACATTATTGTTTATGTTACTGCATTTTAAAGAATTTATTTTTCACTAGTTTTTAAAATTCTTCTAATTATTTAGGACCTCTAGACGAATATAGACCTTCTCCATCTCTCTCCACTTTACTCTGTCTTGAACGGGGGGGGGGGGGGGGGGGGGCAGCCCATGTAATGATTTTTCTAGCCCATCTCTCTTTATTTTGACATGTTACGTGGCCAGCCCATTTCCATTTTAATTTCTTACAGTGGGTCAAAGCATCCATAATATTGGTCTTTTTTCTTATTTCACTATGTCGTTTTTTGTCTCTTAGTTTCAAATACTTCTCTCCATGGCTCTCTGACATGTTACAATTTTTCTTCCCGTGTAATTATTATACATTCACATTTGGCTTGCATTAGAGAGGCAAGGTAAGACACACAAGTCAGACTTTCTTTTTTATTGTTAAGGGTAAATCATATTTCAAGACCTCTTTGTTATGCCAAGACAAGAACTTATCTCCTCTTCAATTCGTCTGTGTCTGGATTTTGAAAAAGATGTTTGTTTACCTAAGTTGCTAAGGTAGCTTCCTTTAATATTTATGCCTTTATTTGACCACTTAATTTGTTTCATGGTGATTTGCAGCACAGTTATAAATAATGTGGGCGATAACGGGTCTCCTTGTCTTATACCTCTAGAAATGTTTATTTCGGGGCCGGTTTTGTCTAATTTCACTTGGCTGACGTTTTTTTGTATATATCTTATGTTAATTCAATTGTTTCTAATTGCACATTACATTATCTCATGTATTTTGCTAATAATTTCAAGAAAATTCAAAGAAACAATTCTAAAAAAGCTATTGTTGTTGAATTGTACTTCAATAGTAAGATTGTCACTGAGAGGCAATTGAGATAAATGTCAAACATACGTCAAATACAGAGCAGACTACCGTTTAGTGCGCGATCGAGGGACAACTGTAACGCGATTGAAAGGTAGAAATGGAGCAGAATAGCGAATTTTTCAATAGCGATTGAATCGTATTTGGATGGTGTGTCAATGAAACGCAATTGGTCTTAAATAATTAACAGAATACGAAATGTGTCAAATTATTCAAACACGACCCAATCGAGATGCTATTGATCCAATTTTTAATTAGCAGACTTGGGGCCCAGGATATTTGAAGAATAGATCAACTGCCTTACTGTTAGACATGTAAAAAGTGAGAAGACGCTAACACATATTACTAACATTCTGTTTATTTATTAGGTGGTTGTGTTTTGCAACGTCCTCACCGGGTTTACCACTATTTACCGGGTTTTATTATTAAAATAGCGTCTATTACATACACGTATATGGTAGTTCTGCAATATCTCGACTGGGCGCACAGTATTTCGCCTAGAACATGCTAGGTGGACAAAATTCATGTTATCATTTCCAGGAAATCTTAATTGCAAAACGTAAACAACACCCCTAATCTCCAGATTCCAAGAATCGGTTGTTTGTCAAATGCTTAACTGATAAGGAATAGTGGTTAGAAGTCAGGTATTGAGTTTAATGAAATCGTTACAGTCAATCAGTTGCAGTTTAGTGACACTTTCGTACACATCCATAGTGGCTTATAGTTAATATTTTGAGTGTTTGTGATGGATATCAACACGGAGGGTAAGTCCTATTATTTAAAAAACCTTTTTTAAAATCTGAATCTGTTCAAATGAATTTTAGGTATAATTTTAACATAGCTTATATATTTTAACGTATTTTTTTTATGAAATAATAGTTTTAAAGAGTTAATTTTGCAGACATTCACCTTTATCCGGGCTAGTTCTTTGATATATCATAGGAAATACTTTATTCTTCATAAAAATACACAAATTGTTTAGCACACTTCAGTACAACATATTCTTTTCTTTTTTTTTTCAGAACGCTTATACTCTATTTCTAGGGTAGAATTTTTTGAAGAGTGGTTGAAACCCACAAAAAATGAAAAGAACTCGGGTATATATGAGTACCTTTCTTCAAAATTTCACTTTGGTAACATTACTGAATGTAGCCAAAAAGAAATAAAGTTGAAGATATCCAACTTTTCCAATAAAATTGGTGTCAAATGGTTGGCCTCAGGAAAATCGAAGGAGCGTTTTTTAATTAAAAATAAGACCTGGCTGGATGAAGAAGATATACAGTTTACTGTGAGTTCTTTTGAGCCACAACCATCAACTTCGAGTGAGGCTGTGATTTCAGCAGGAAGGCCTCGCAAAGAATTCGAAGAATCGTCGTTTAAAACCAAAAAACGTCGAGTCGTGGATCTCGTAGAATCGCGAAGTGTCAGTGAATTGGTGACAGCTGCCGAAATTGCTGCGCGTTCAGCAGGACAACGGAAAATTGCCAGCGTAATTAGAGACATTAGTGAAAGCTCAGTTATTAATGTTAAGTCTAAGGATACCAGTAATGTTAATCCTAGGCAGTTAAATAGTGACGAAGCGTTAGCTTACTATATAGATTCTAAGTCAACAACACATGCGTACAAACAAACAAGAAAGTGGTCTATGAAGGCAGGACATAATGTGTTTCCATCATATTATAGTTTGACAAAATCTAAACAGGCCTGTTATCCTGCACAGGAGCACATTGCTGTAACAGAAACACGTGCTGAAATAAATTTGCAAGCATTATTAAACAAAACAGTGGAACGTTTAGTATTAGCACAGCATGAAGTTATCAGCAGTGTCCTCGCAACAAGTTCGTCTTTTACACTTGTAAGTAAATGGGGATGTGATGGAAGTTCTGGGCACAGCACATACAAACAGAGATTTGAGAACACTGAAGATACGGACGAATTTCTTTTCGTATTTTCTTTAGTTCCCCTTAGATTATATGATGGGGCCAAAATTGTTTGGCAAAATCCTCGGTCTTCATCAACATTGTATTGTCGCCCAATCAAATTAATATTTGCTAAAGAAACGAATGACTTCACGTTAACGGAGACAAATAGATTGTTGGAAGAAGTTAACGCTCTTCTTCCAACACGTATTGACTTTGGTGATTCTCAAATCTCTGTGAAACACGAACTTTTGCTGACAATGACAGACGGAAAGGTATGCAACGCTTTAACGGAAACTCGTTCAACTCAAAAGTGTTTCATCTGTGGCGCCACCCCCAAGACGATGAATGATGAACCCGCGAACTTCAACAGCAACCAAGATCATTTTGGCTTTGGTTTATCTACACTTCATGCTTGGATTCGTTGCTTCGAATGCCTTTTACATATCAGCTACAAGTTGAATATTAAGAAATGGCAGGCTAGAAGCAACGAAGACAAAGCAGATATCAAGGTTCGTTCCGACGAAATTAAGTTAAAATTTAAGAACGAGATGGGACTTATTGTAGATAAACCAAAGCCAGGATTTGGTTCTTCAAACGATGGAAACACGGCTCGTCGGTTTTTTAAGAATGCTGAGATGAGTGCTCAGATCACGGGATTGGATGTTGAAATCATCAAACAGTTCGATGTAATATTGAGGACTTTGTCTTCTGGATTCGAGATAAACTTAGTTGAATTTAATAAATTTTGTCTTGAAACCAGAAGACATTATCTAAGTCTCTATTCGTGGTACTGTATGCCTGCTACTGTACATAAAATATTAATTCATAGTACAGAGGTCATCAAAGCTGCATTGCTTCCAATTGGGCAGCTTTCCGAAGAGGCTCAGGAAGCACGTAATAAAGATTGCCGCAGATTTAGGGAGTACAACACCCGCAAGTGCTCGCGTGTTGCCACGAACAGAGACTTGCTGTCAATGTTGGTTATAACATCTGATCCCTTGATCAATAGCCTTCGAGAGATTCCCCAAAAAAAGCCGGAAAAAATATGTTCAGAGGTTTTAAAGTTAATTTTAAGCCCTAGTATAGTAGAATCAAGACTGGAAACGTCATCATATTATCGCACAGTTCCACAAAATGATGACGATTACACAGTAAACGATTCATCAGAAGACTCTGATGATGATTATTAGGTTACGTTATGAAATATTATCTTTGCTGCTTAGTTTTAGTTTTCATGCATATATTTTCTTTTATTGTAAATAAACCTATGATTGTTTTGTTACTATTTGTAATTTTATGTATTTAGATTTATATTGTACATACCTCTTGATACTTATTCGATCTGAACTGCATGCAATTTACAGCATTCATAGTACTCGCTAAGTTAATTGTTGCTCATATATTATTTTTGAAAATATTTTTTTGCTATCATATTTTTTTTCGTTTTTTATTACAAAAACATGACTACCCATATTTGAAATAAGTAAGAGCATCGTTATATAACATAAAATAATATTGTCCACCTAGCATGTTCCACGCGATACACTGTGGGGCGGTACCATCGGCTCACCTACTCCTGTCGCAATAACATGTCTTAGTCGTGATCCGGTTCGGCGAGTGATGTAGCAGATAAACTTACGCATGTAGTGTACAAACCAAAAAAAAACACAATTAGCACCACACCATTAACATCTTTGGTATGGTATAGGCGATAGTTTCTCTTTCAATCAGGAGAACCCCTGACGAATAGAGAAATGTTGTTGTGTGGCGAGGTGTTAATGCCACTTGCATAAGTTTACCGACTACCTTACCCTCCAAAGCGGAGCACAACAATGACAAACCCCGAAGCTATTGCGGCAGCAATAAGTAAGGCAGTGGTACCGATCCCGGTTAAATCTTTCCTTCGTTTAATAATACTATTTACAATGTAAGTGTACAAAATATGTTTTTACCACAAATCTTTGAAATTCCCGACATTTCTCCACTACAATATACATGTATTATATATATATATATATATATATATATATATATATATATATATATATATATATATATATATATATATATATATATATATATATATATATATATATATATATATATATATGTATGTATTATCTATGGATTATATTATTATTCTTATAGATTATATATCTATTTCTCTACTATAATATACATGTATTATATATATATATATATATATATATATATATATATATATATATATATTAATACGTGAAGGAAAAGCTTTGGACCCGTTTTTGAGACAACTGCGCGAACTGTGGAGTATGAAATTGGGCACAATTAAAGTTTAAATTGCGGAGAACTGCAGAATACCTAATACTTTTAAATAAAATATACTATAAACACATTAAATGAATTCTATGGTCGAATTTCGGCCACAGACGGTTTCTAGTGAATATGATTTATTTTTTATCATAAGATAGCAAATAAGCAGATATGGGTGTCCTGATAGAAAGAGTCAACTATCGCCTATAGACACCAAAGATAGATATGGTGCGTTGCTATCTTACGGCGAGGTCTAATGCCGCATGCATACAGCGGAATGCAGATATAAGCGAATATACAGCGGAAGCGACTGCTTACTTCTTACTTAGATGTAAAAAGTTGATATTGTTGATAAGTTGTAAGAAAGGGCGATATTGATGAAATTTTCAGGCAATCTTCAGATAAATCTGGTGAGTGATCCTGTAAAGTTTGGTAGCGACCGGATTAACAATTTTATACCTATATAGCTAAAACACTGTGCGAATCCAAGACGAGTCGCTAATCACAAATAAAATAAGACACTATAAAAACTTGATTGCCCAGTCTATATTGTATTATTAGTCTTTGCTATTACTTACCCAATAGCGGTTACTTAGATCAATTTCAGACTTCGTGATTTGCCAACGGTCCCGATTGTATTACTTAAAAGTAACAATGTAACCGCTGGTTACAATCAAGAGGCACTTTGAAGGAAATAGAGTGAAAGTCATGTAAAACATAATGACACCCACGAGGCAATTGCTATGCTGATTGTTTAAACCATAATCTATAACAACGTAACAGAGAGCCTGGTTTGAACAGAAAGGGAACTTGTATAGCAATGCAGAGACAGACATCTAAACTAATAATATAAAGAGAAGATTTTATTTTTTGTTTGTTTGTTCGGTTTAATTTAAAGTTATTCGACCGATTTTAAAAATTGGTTCACATTTAGAAACCTACATAATTCCATTATCCAGAAGTGGCGTTTTTCGCCGTGTTGGTCCCGGCCTCCTTTGTAGAATAGGCCAACTGCCGTTCTGCCAGGCAGGTCGTAAAAGGCGACCGATTGGCTATCGAGTCACTACCATCGTGGCTACTAGGTGGTAGAGTTCTGCATTGTCTCGCCCGGGTCTGGTACCACCGCCTTACCTATTCCTGCCGCCATAGCGTCAGTGCTTGTCGCTGTCGTGTTCCGGTTTGGAGGGTAAGGTAGCCGGTAAACTTATGCATGTGGCATTAGACCTCGCCACAAGATAGCAACGCACCATTAACATCTTTGGTGTCTATAGGCGATGGTCAACTCTTTCCATCAGGAGACCCATCTGCTTGTTTGCTATCTTATGATATAAAAAAAAAAACTACTTATAGCTACCTGACGGTGCAAAGGGAAGTAATGATTTTTGGTCACGGGAACGAAGTCTCGAATAACTGCTAGTATCATTTATAGACAATGCAAAAGTAACATGTAATGAAAAAAGAGTAAATCGATACTAATATTAAAAAGAAGTAAAGTTTGTTTGTGAGTATATTTGTATGAAGTTATCTCTGAAACAGCTATTAACAAATTCTTTTACTAGAAAAAAGTTATTATTCTGGAGTGCCCTACGGTTCTATAGTCTATACTTATATAAAGAGATAAAGTTTGTGAATTTGTTTGTAAAAAGTATTCTGGAGATTTCCAGAACCTTTAAACCGATTTTACTAGAGTAGCCATAAAATTAGTAACTCGTCAAAAGAGCTTGTTAATGAAAATTTAATTAAAATTTTCTCACTTCTTATGCCCACTTAAGTAGTGGGAGAAAATTTTATTGAGACTCGTTTCTTGTCATTGAAGCTGATATCACAGATATTATCTTTACTTATCTACTGCAGCTAGCATGGCACATGATCAACACATAATCCGACTTAATACGTCAAACGTCCAGAAAACAGTAGTAAACATACGTCGTCACATAAGACGTTTTCGGATACACAAGACAAATTTGAAATCGAGAAATATCTCGTGTGCGATATATCGAACATGCATATCCTAACACGGTCTTCATATTATATTTTATGATATCTCACCTTTTGAGTTTTTAAAAATAACTTACCTGGGGCTCGATGAAACCGCTTTAAGATTGAAAATATTGTCCAAATATTTCTATGAATAAAGGTTTTAAATTATTTTTCAAATTAAAGACTTTAAAAAAAATCTTTGTATTTTGTAACATACGTATTAATATTATGTACATACTACATTTTTTTTGTTTATTGTATATTTCTTATCTAATAATCTGTACACACGCATTCTACTTTTCTTTCACACACTCTCACTGTTTTGGGTTTGCTAGAAGAATCTCTTACACATATAAACTCACCTTTAGTAGTATTTTCACGAATCAAATTGTTATAATATACCTTTATGTATAAAGTATTAAGTCAATAGTCGGTAGTATACATAGAAATGCACCTATTGTTCAATATTCTTATGATCCCTTAGGTTTTTGTCTGTATGTGAAGGTATTTATCATTAAATAAAGAAATAAAAATGCTGATTGCACATTTAATTATAATAACATTAGACAATACAATATTACAATAAGGAAGTCATTAACTCCTGTGAAAAGTCGTCGTAAGAACACTCGGATGCGTGGTTTTGTTTGCAGAATAATTCAATATATAAACATTAAATACATCTTCTATAGTTATTACATAGAGTAAATAAAAATATATAATCATTCTTGTTCAAATATATAAACATACTAGTTCTTCCCTGTGACATCGTTTGCGTGACCCATTCACATTATTTCCTTACCTTTCTGTCTGGTGTAAAAGTAGTCTATACAGTATGCTACTCAGTGATAATGTAGCATTATGTTAATAAAAGATTTTTAAAATCGGTCCAGTAGATTTCGAGTTAATCTATTACAAACAAACAAATCTTACTTCTTTTAGTACTTATAGATATAAATGTATCCTATTTAGGGTACATATAGAATTCTAATATATTATTATATAATAGAATTCTATATGTACGCTAAATATTATAATAGATATTCTTTCTATTAGTACTTATAGATATGAATGTATCCTATTTAGCGTACTTCTACGTACGTAATTTTAACTGTTCTTATGTAATTTTGCTTAACTATGTCACGTATTTATCAAATTTTGCATAAATAATAAAAAATGTTTTATTCTCACATATAAATAAGTTCTCGTATGTTAAATAATACATGGAGTTAGTTCTATCTGCCTAGAAAACGAATCGGCGTGAATATGTTTTGCTGATATAATCGTATATCGTAATCTCGGAAATAATCTTGTGAACATGTTTAAATCGGACGGTAAATACCGAGTATTATCTGCAAAAAAATCGAAATTCGTCCGTGACCCACATTCGTATAATTACAGAGGTATTGTAGATAATAAAATAGACATTCCACTTGAAAATAAACTTGTAAATATTACGATAACTGCTACAAACTTACCAAATCTTCAGCTCTCTCTATTTTATTACTTCGTAAGCAGATGTTACAATACAATAACTCTTTATTGTGCACCAAAAATAAACGACAATATATAAATTACATAACTATTTCTGCACATATTAGATAAACAAAAGCAGTCTTATCGATAAGAAAGCGATCTCTTCCAGACAACCTTAAATATAGGACAATAATATATTCTAAAAGTGATGCTAACCACGGTGTAACCACGAGTAAATTTATAGTTTTCGCTTCGAAAAGAAATAAAGACAACATTTCAATAATAAAAAATAAAATAATGTGTTACTAATCTATACTTTAATACGTGAAGGAAAAACTTTGGACCACTTTTTAATACAATTGCGCGAACTCATCGAGAATACGCGAACTTTGAGTATGAAATGTGGCTCAGTTAAAGTTTACATTGGACTGCAGACACTTTATATTTTTAACTAGCTGTTGCTAGCAACTTCGTCCGCGCGGACTTTGTTTACTCCGCACAGAACTTCCTCGCCAGGTGATAGCGTGATAATATGTAGCCTATATGTTGACCCGACCTATTAGTAATATTCATGCAAAATTTGAAGTAAATCCATGCAGTACTTTTTGAGTTTACCCTGGACATACATACAGACAAACAGACAAAAATTCTAAAAACTATATTTTTGACTTCGATATTGATTGTAGATCACGCCCCAAGTATTCTTTTAAAAAAATATTCAATGTACAGTTTTGACTTTCCTACGATTTTATTATATGTATAGATAACTCTTGACCAGGGTCCCGATTTTGACTTCTGAATTTGCAGGCTGAAGTAGTGTATCGCGTCGCGTCTGTTCACAATTGACACATAGATACGCTGGCGTGCATGTGTGAATTGTGCAGTGTGTGCTGTGATGGGGTCATCAGGACCGGGTTAAGACTTAATATACTCATATATGTCATACACTCATAGCACGCATGCACTCAATCACGACAGTGGTTACGCGTCTGACCAATAAATCTCCCTAAACTGATTGGCAGTAAGGATCTCATTTTGAAAAGTAGCCAGGCCAACGCGGGAAAGAAGACTTTCTAAAGAAATACAGAGAAAATATCTAAAACTAATACCAGCCCTGGTAATCATTGGTAAACCGCATATCCTATTGTCGCCTGCGTCGTGTCGCGCTCGCGGCCGCGTCACCGTGAAAGTGGTAACAATACCGCTACTGATATTTAATGCCCTCGTAAATCATACAGCAGCGCACAATACACTGACGGCTACACGATTGCATCAGGAATTATAAACAAACGATATTTACTGAATCAAATCTTGTCGTGTTCTTGAATATAGTACAATCACTGTATTTATATCTGTCGTGTTCCCATTCCCTCTATTCCTCGTAGATCTAAAATTGGATGGTAAACATTCATGATAGAGACAACAAGCGCCTGTAGGCACCAGAGATATTAATGATGCGTTGCTATCCGTGTGACAAGGATGGAATGCCAAATCCATAAGTTAACAGACTACCTTACCCTCCAAACGGGAAATTGGCAGTGATAAGCACGCTATTGCGACAGGAATAGGTAATGTGGAAATAAAATGTGACTAATCTGGAAGTTTATGCTTACAAACCTGTTTTTTAATGACCGAATGTTTAAATATATTGAAAAAAAAAAACTTATTTTATATATTTTACACATTTATATGTGTACATTTTTTTTCCTATATGTACCATAGGGTAGCCAACAGGCAGATAGTTATCCTGATGAAAAGACATACCCATCGCTTATAGACACCAAAGATGTTAATGGTGCGGCGCTAACCGCGTGGCGGGGATTTAATGCCACGCGCATATATATTATTTACCGTCCACTATACCCTCTAGACTAGAAAACGACATCGACTAGCACCACGGTTTGATGTGATATTATCAATGATAATTAACTTTGATAATAATTATCAAAATAAATATAGGTCTATAATTATCATTGTTAAATATAATCCAAAATATTTGCCAGTTCCACGACTTCGACTCTTCGACTAAAGATTGATGAGGAGGATATTCCACTCATTAATTTAACTAACTAAATGATATGTAGTGATTAACTTTCCGTATTTTGGTTTGCAAGTTTTAGCCGCGAAATAATGAACAAGAATTTAACAAAAGATTACCTTGATCGTAAAAATATGCGTATAAAGTATTTGCTTAACAACCTACTTGTTCCTAACGTAACTGTTCTTACGTAATATCAGTTAAAAAATGGCTAGGCTAATATCTGTTCGATAATTATTGGATAGTTATCATGATAATCATCGCGATAATAATCAAAGAGTACATTTATCTTGATAATTCCAGCCCGTGTCAAGCACCGACCAACTTCTTAGACATGTTCTTATTTATTATATATTTATTATTATATATTATGCTGCCTCGTAGCACAACACGACGTTGTATCGTGTTTATGTGTATCAAAGCCCTAAAAGCTTTGACTCGTTTGACATTTTGTTGGGTAAATTGGGGTGCAGGTATAAGGCGGTGATACTAAACGGGGCTGAGACGTTGTTAACACGTTTAACGTTGTTAGTCACACGTATTAAGCCTGTTATCGTTTTTTACGAGATGGCTAGCAGTAAAGCAGTTCATCTATTTTTATTTAGGGGCCCATATTAACGCAGAATCCGGGGCATAAAAGTATCTTCACGGCCGTATCCCCGAAAAAGTACATAGAGGTGCAACAATAGCACGCACATTTAGACGAAGATACCTACTTAATCCCATAATGTAATAAGTGGCGAGGCTATCGCCAACCGGGCACTTATTCAATACGTGCAACGTTGATTTTTATCAGAAAACTAAAAAAAAAACAAATGTTTTAATTGCCCATACCGGGAATCGAATCCGGGACCTCATGTGATCAAAACCAACATCGGACCACTAGACTAAAGAGGCGACTATTCGTATAATCCAGGGAATATACATCAAATTTAAGACAATCTAGAGAACATTACAGAGAAAATACAAATAAATGTCACCTTAATCAACACTGTATACAATTTTAAAATCATCAATAATAATTAAATAACAGTCATGTTCGAGTGGGAAACGAATGCAAACAATGATTAGATGGAGATCTCGCGAGTATGAGGCCACGTCCAAGAGGGGGACCGATGACATCAGTAGTCGGAACCACTCCACCGCCCACGACCCTCCTACAGACAAGAGCCTTGCAAAACCTTAGGGTAAGATAGCGGATATGTTGTCTAAGAAAGCGAAGCTAAAAGAATATCGCACATAATAATACTAAAACTCAAGTTGCTGAAGTAGACATGTCGCGTATTTTGAACTATAGGTTTTTATTTAGACTAGCAATCGCTTGTGGCCGAAATTCGACCATAGATTAAGCAATAAAATGTCTTTTAAATCTGACAGCTGACTGTAACAGTAAAGACAATAGCGTACTATACACGACGTGTGTATATTATCATTTATGTCATATGAATGTTTTTTTTTTTGTCATAAGATAGCAAACAAGCAGATGGGTCTCCTGATGGAAAGAGTCAACCATCGCCTATAGACATCAAAGATGTTAATGGTGCGTTGCTATCTTGTGGCGGGGTCTAATGCCACATGCATAAGTTTACCGGCTACCTTACCCTCCATACCGGAACACGACAGCGACAAGCACTGACGCTATTGCGGCAGGAATAGGTAAGGCGGTGGTACCAGACCCGGGCGAGACAATGCAGAACTCTACCACCTAGTAGCCACGATGGTAGTGACTCGATAGCCAATCGGTCGCCTTTTACGACCTGCCTGGCAGAACGACAGTGGGCCTATTCTACAAAGGAGGCCGGGACCAACACGGCGAAATGAATGTAGTGTGTGTGAAATACATTTTTATTAATTTATGTTTCTAATGCATCTTATTTAAAAATATTAGGTTTCTAAAATCCTCCGCAATGTAAATTATAATTATTTTTGCGTTAAAGCATTCGCCTCGTGCTTGGGAAAACTTGAAAAACTTTAAAAACAACAAAGAAAAGGTTCAAATCCTGCGTGGCGATATTTTTCTTTGTTGTTTTTAAAGTAGTAAGTTCCGGGCTCCTTTGAAGAATAGACCAACTGCCGTTCTGCCAGGCAGGTCGTAGAAGGCGACCGATTGGCTATACGAGTCACAAATATTGTGACTACTAGGTGGTGGAGTTCGGCATCGTCTCGCCCGGGTCTGGTACCACCGCCTTACCTATTCCTGTCGCAATAGCGTCAATGCTTAGCACTGTCGTGTTACGGTTTGGAGGGTAAGGTAGCCAGCCGGTAAACTTATGCCTGCGGCATTAGACCTCGTCACAAGATAGCAACGCACCATTAACATCTTTGGTGTCTATAGGCGATGGTTGATTCTTTCCATCAGGAGACCCATCTGCTTGTTTGCTATCTTATAATATAAGAAAATTGTCAAAATATTTATTTGCAAGAATATGGGTGCTACAAGTTATCAAACATTAATTAAAAGTTACCAACATAATATTATACCATAATACGGTGCATAAATATTTAAACATTATTATATACTCTATCTGATAGAGTTGATAGAGTCTATCAAATTTAAAACTTTTGTGAGTCGATTTCTTGAGAATTAATGCCGAATCGCAATGCTGCCACACATGATGTAATAATTTAAACAAATAATTTAATCGTCCACAAATATCCTGTACTTCTGCAACCTCTGGATCTGATCTTAACTAAATTTGTTTGGGGACATAATAGGAAGAAAAGATTCTCACGAATTGATTAACTTATTCTTTTTTGAAGTCTGTATTACCTAATACAATTATTAATGCAGAAAAGATAGATAAGTTACATAAACAAACGTACTTTAAACTGTTAATTAAAATCGGCTACACTCACGTTTAATCGGCGCAGGTTCTGACTAGTTTCGGACCTATATGAGGTTCTTACTCAGGATGAGTTAGATGTTCGCTCGGTAGCCTCTCGTCTGGAACTTCCGACGAGTGTAGCTGATTTTAATTAGTAGTTAACAATGTCTCACGATAGTCTTAATAATTTTATACTTTAAACTCCATTCAACAATTTGGAAAAAATAAAAAGAATATATATATATATATATATATATATATATATATATATATATATATATATATATATATATATATATATATATATATATATATATATATATATATATATATATATATATATATGTATGACGTTGATATAGTTTTCATATAAACTTTCAACTCCCAATTTTAGCCCTTAGGGGTTGATTTAAAAAATGTCTATGTATGACCCCAGATTTACAACTATTTCCATGCCAAAATATATCGAAATTGGTTCATCAGTTAAGCCATAAAAGCGTAACAGACAAATAGTGTTTTGCATTTCTAATAGTAAATGGATATAGATTATAGATGAATGGATATCGGCGTAAAGATGTCCTAAATGTCGAAATACAATATGTATTGTTATCAAGCATTTGTTTTTCATGTCCATAATTCTTATAAAACACTGATAAAATAAGACGAAAATCAGTTTAAGATTTTTTTTGTTGAATTCGTATATTATAATAGCCGCTATCGCTCACGCCATGCGGTCGTTACCGTGTGCATTATCTAAACAAATCTATTTTAGGTGCTACACCAGTCTACGTTCAACATGGATTGAGAGGTGATTAGAAAACCTAATGCAACTGTGTATTGCTTTTTAAAAAAGTTTCTTTCAAATCCCAGACGACTAAATAACAGTATAGCTTTTTGTGGCAAAAATTCCGAGTTTATCTAAGAGAGATGGGAAATATCACTAATAACATGTCATTGACAATTTGCTTTTCTGATACTTGCATTAAAATATAAGCTGACCGGAAGCTTCGCCCGTGAGCAACGTAACATGTAATCAAATAATCTTTCATACAAACTTTGATCCCCCATTATAGCCTCTTAGGGATAGAATTTTGAATTAAATGTTTAATCTCCGTGAGAAACTATCTCCGTGATACATCAAAATATTTCGGCAGTTTAGCTGGGAAACCGTAACAGACAGACAGACAGACTTACGATTTCGTAATATTAATTACTAGCTGTTGCCCACGACTTCGTCCGCGCGAACTTCGTTTACTGCGCACAGCACCTCCCCCGTAGGTGATAGCGTGATAATATGTAGATTGTAGCCTATATGTTGACCCGACCTGTTAGTAATATCCATGCAAAATTTGAAGTAAATCCATGCAGTACTTTTTGAGTTTACCCCGGACATACATACAGACAAACAAACAAAAATTCTAAAAACTATATTTTTGGCTTCTATATCGATTGTAGATCAGGCCCCAAGTATTCTTTCAAAAAAAAAATTCAATGTACAGTTTTGACTTTCCTACGATTTTATTATATGTATAGATAATCGTCTAGGTGGTCTAGTACTCCAGTGTCGGTATTGAACGCATGAGGTCGCGGGTTCGACTGGATAAGTACCCGTTTCGCGATAGCCTTGCCACCTATCACATTATGAGTCTAATTAATATCTTCGGCTGGTCAGTCATGGGTGCACTTGTTGTACCTGCCTATTTCTTCGGGGATACGGGCGTAGAGATACTTTTAAATATACTTGTTGACCGGCGAGTGGCGGTCGACCTTACCCTCAAAAACCGGAACATAACAATGACGGGGACTAAGGCTATTGCGTCAAGAATAGGTTAAGGCAGTGGTACTAAACGCGTGCAAGCACTCTATAACCTAGTAGTCACGATGTGACACGTTCGCCAATCGTACATCTTTTACAAACTGCCTGACAGGCAGTCTAGTCTAGTCTTAAGTTAATAGTGCTACAAACTGTGCGAAGCCGGGACGGGTTGATAGTGTTTAATATTTTGAAAACTAATTCAGTTACAACAATAAGCTCCGTTAAACGTAGGAAATAACATTATTTACGTGCGAGTTCAAAAGAAAAACAGGATGAATCACAAACGGCGATATAACAAAAGAGAAAGATAATAATCCCTAACCGTTGATAAACGAAAGTTAACGAGACGCTAAAGGTGATATCAGACGATTCATTTTTCGAACATTTTCGCCTTTCATTCGGTGTCTTTGACTGGAAATTTAAACAAAAAATGAAACAAGAGCCGAATTAATTCGCTAATGAATCGATCTAACAATGTAAGATATTGATTGAAAATTACCTCCGAATGAATGAAAGATGAACAGTATGAACCCAAAAGAGAGCACTTACATTTTGTCATTTTATCTCGAGTTCTGTAGCAGACGAACGCGGCAAAAAAGGTGTTCAAGTTGAAGGATCAAAACACGCTGCTGTTTTTAGACAACTCTAAAAATTATCAAGTCTTTGGAGAGCCACAAACTAAAATTTAAAGGAATAAGAATATGACTTCGGTCGACGACATATTGAAAAGAAAGAGAAGATGAAAGTCCCATTTTGGGTCACTCCAACTTTACCGCGTGAACAAAGAATGAAAGAAAAATGAAGCATTCACACAAGTGAACAATCATTTGAGTGAATCGTCTGATATTGCCTTAAGAGGCGATTCGCCGTCGCGCCAGCCAGCGACAAACCCGTTTAATGTGATAATTGGCATCGCGAACTGCACACAGATAACAATTTGTGCCGATGAACTGATATCGAATTCCGTTACTAGTTTTTGAAACATCTAATCTATCATCATTAGTCTTATCAGCGACCTCAAAAATTTGAAAAATGAGAAATGAAAGTCAGACATCAGTGCAGGGTTGGCTTGATTTAATCAAATTGATTTAAATCGCGATTAAAATCAAATTATTTTTCATTTAAAATCACTTCTTTTTTTTATGTATTAAGAAGCAGATGGCTCTCCTGATGAAAAGAAGCATACATTGCCTATAGACACCAAGGACCACGCATAACTTTTTACAAAGTTATCCGATTTTGACATTTTTTTGTTTGAATTTGTATACCGCGAAAGTGTTCCCATTTTTTTTATTCCAACCACAAGGGTACGTAAACAAGGAATGACTGATTATTCATTCGCTGATTTTAATATATGACACATAACTTTTCGTCGGTTTAATTTTTTGTTAAAAACATATTTAAGTAGAATAAAATTTATGCTATTCCGGCGGCAGTTCGATGGAAGCGACAAATTAACCAAACGTGTCACTACCACCATGAATACTAGGTGGTAAAGTACCGCAACGTTCCATCTAAGTTTGGTACCACCAATTTACCTTTTTCTACCGTAATTAGCGGCAATGCATATGATTGTCGTGTTCTGGTTTGGGGGGTAAGGCAGCTGGCAGACTATAAATCCCATCAGTAGGTTACGAACACACCATCGTTATTTTTGGTGTTTGAGGACGACGGCTATCTCTTTCTACCAGGAGGGTCATTACAACGATTCCAAAATGATGTTAAACATACAATGCTATACAAGTTTAGTAGCCACAACTGTGGTTATTCTGCAACGGATAGATCGGGTCCAGACCTGGGCGACGGGGTGGTACCAGTACTACCGCCTTACTTATTTCTGCCGCAATAGCGTTAGTGCCTGTCACTGTCATGTTCCGGTTTGGAGGGTAAGGTAGCCGATAAACTTATGCATGTGGAATCACCAAACCGCCATACAGATAGCAATACACTGTGTAACGATTCAAGCAGCCTACAAAACGCTAACAAAAAAAAAATAAAAAAAAAATGGAAAAAATGAAATTCAAAAATTAAATCCTGAATCGCGATATCACAAGTATTCATCTTGTACACACTATATACAAGTTTCAACGCTTCTCAAATGGACTTCGGTCCCCAGGCAGTACACCTTGCCTGGCTGGGAAGATCTTCCTTTTCCCCTTCCTTGTCCTTGTGTGACGTCATCAACCTCCACAGTTATGACGTCACCTGACAACAAGTTGGGCCGCTGGTTTCATCACACTATTTGATCCTTCAGCGGTACGGACCAGCGGCGCCACACTGTTAACATTTATATATATAGCACATAGCATATAGGCGATAGATTCTCTTTCCATCAGGAAAGCCATCTGCTTGTTTGTTTATCCTGTAATCATTGGATAAGCAAATAGGTAAATAGCATCGATGGTATATGGATGGTAATAAAAAATCTCTCATCCTCCAAAAGGGCTAACTTCGTTCCAATAAATATGTCTCGTCACTCGATTCGATATATTATTTATAATAATAATAATAATATCGCTAGACATATTACACAAATCGACCTAACCCCAAAGTAAGCAAATTGTATGGTTTTGTTATGGATATTAATCAATGATACTAATACATAGAAATACATATACAATAAATACTGTGGCGTACGAGTACATAATAAACACCCAAACCCAGAAATACAAACATCTATGTTCATCACACAAATGTTTGTCCCTGTCGGGAATTGAACCCGAACCCCATCGATTCGTAGTTAGGTTCGCTAACCACTCGACCAACGGGGCAGTCAAGTCAAATTAACATCTAAACATCTATACCATTGATATAAAAAACCCAAGATACACAATCAGTGTGTCAAAAACGTCCTCCAAAAATGAGTGCACAATTTTAAATTGTGCGCTCATTTCAAATAGAATCGCGTCGGCCGCGTCACTGTCAATTTTATTTATTTTCGTACATTGCTTTGTAAAAACAACTACAAGTCTTGCACTTAAGGTTGGATATGCAAAGACATATGTTTTTGCTTGGATATGCAAAGACATATGTTTTTGCCATATCTATAACTATTTAAATGAAATTAGGGACACTTTTGAGTTTTGAGTGTCAGTATTGTTCGGGACTGTGCATCTAGGGTTCTTTATATCAATGATCTATACATATAATAAAATCGTAGGAAAGTCAAAACTGTACATTGAATATTTTTTTAAAAGAATACTTGGGGCGTGATCTACAATCGATATTAAAGCCAAAAATATAGTTTTTAGAATGTTTGTCTGTTTGTCTGTATGTATGTCCGGGGTAAACTCAAAAAGTACTGCATGGATTTACTTCAAATTTTGCATGGATATTACTAACGGGTCGGGTCAACATATAGGCTACATATTATCACCTAAGGGGGAGGAGCTGTGTGGAGTAAACGAAGTCCGCGCGGACGAAGTCATGTGCAACAGCTAGTTTACAATAACTTAAAATATATTTGTCTTTCCAAAATGATTATTGTGTTTGAAAACGACTAAGCTGATACTATGACTCACAATACTACCCGTTTGCAAAGTTTATTTTAATATTTCCTAAAACTGAGATAACATTTATTTATAGTTGAGCTTGTTTAACAAGAATTAAAATTTTGTTACATAATTTTTATTTTAATCTTAAGTCTCTCGTGATGGTACGGGCCCCCTTGTAATAATATACCATCTGCCATTCTGCCAGGCAGTTCGTAACAAGTGAACGATTGGCTATACGTGTCACTGCCATCTTTACTACTAGGTGGTTGAGTCCCGCAACGTCTCACCCGGGTATTTGGTACCACCGCCTTATCTATTCTTGCCGCCACCTCTTCTCATTGTCGTTCGATTTTAAAAGGTAAGATAGCCGGTAGACCCTGTATGTGGCATTGCCATTCGCCACATGAATAGCAACGTACCATTGACATCTTTGTTGTCTATAGGCGATGATTCTTCTTTCCATCAGAAAAGCCGTCTGCTTGTTTGCTATCTTATGATAGCCAAATACATACCTTTAACTGGCTCACTTACCTTTCGAAATTTAACCGCTACCGTTATAATGACGATTACTAGTGCTATTTCGTTACGAAAAGCAAAAGCGGTGGTACCAAACTCATTTGTTCGGGTTGCACCACTTTGCTAATACGATCGCCATCACTATAGTCATGTGGTAATAAAACGTTTGGCAAATCGTTGGCATTATACGAACTGCCTGGCCAAAAGACAGATGGTCTATTCCTCAAAACGGGTCTGGACCAACACAGGAAAATCAATAAAAGCATATTTTTAACGCAGTAAAACTGCAGCACGGTTGCATCTCATTTCCTAAATCTCCGGAAACCGGCATTAGATCTTAATTAAGTTTAAATTTGACCACACGAAAAGTATAGAGTATAACTTCCTGTGTGGTCCCATTTTAAAAGTATAGAGTATAACTTCCTGTGTGGTCCCATTTTAAAAGTATAGAGTATAACTTCCTGTGTGGTCCCATTTTAAAAGTATAGATTATAACTTCCTGTGTGGTCCCATTTTAAAAGTATAGAGTATAACTTCCTGTGTGGTCCCATTTTAAAAGTATAGAGTATAATTTCCTGTGTGGTCCCATTTTAAAAGTATAGAGTATAACTTCCTGTGTGGTCCCATTTTAAAAGTATAGAGTCTACTTCCTGTGTGGTCCCATTTTGAAAGTATAGAGTATACTTCCTGTGTGGTCCCATTTTAAAAGTATAGAGTATACTTTCTGTGTGGTCCCACTTTAAAAGTTTAGAGTATACTTCCTTTATGGTCCCATTTTTAATTAAACAAACCAGAAATTTTCATAGACGGTTCATAATTAACCGAGTTATGAGGTATCAAACATAAAAAGTCGGTACTTGTCGTTGCCGGTTTGAAGAGTCAGGCAGCCAGTAAACTCATGTAAGTGGCACACATAGCAATATGTCAATAAAACCATATATATGAATATTGTTGTAAATATTCTAGAAAAGTGAAGAGTGAGAACACTGGAAAAATTTAGAAATAAAGAGGTAGCTGCTCCTATCGATAAACAATAGTTGACGTTACCCAAACAGCTATGCCATGAATAACCTTCTCGCATGGAGCACAAGGGTGAAAAAGCGTATACTGTTTACATTTAGGTGGTTTACGCGTTATTTTCGGAACTTTCGGGAATATGGTCGAACTTGTATATAAATAAGAACGTGTCATGCGAATATCAAGTCAGTTTTATAATTCGGATTCGGAAGCGATAGTTCGGACGATCTGTGAAGCGATATAGCATAGTGAAAAGTTATCCAGAAAGTGGGTTAGTTTAGTAACTCGATTAGTTCTAGTGTGAATATAGTGAGTGTTATTAGTGTGTATACACTGACGGTGTATTTACGTATTGCGTTGTAGTGTATTTAATAATTGTATTGTAAATACACCGTTTTAATATAAGAGGTATTTGATTGGACAATACGAACTCTAAGCTCGTAAAAATATCAATAAAGATATAAATACTAATATCTATAGACGATGATTATCTCTTTCTATCTTTCATTTACTATCTCATGATTATAAAAGAAAAAATAAAATTAGGTATCCGCTATCACGCTGATGTATCGGCTTTAATAATATTCAAACAGATTGTCTTCCAAAGGAAACCAGGGCAGCATTAGCGGCTGGGGCACACACTCAATCAATTTTACCGAACTGACCTTATTTCATTGGGTCGTGTATTGTTAAAATTTAATCTAACTATATTAACTGACTAACGAACGAAAGAGGGAATCTTTATATGGGTGTTACGAGTTATTACAATTTATTTTTAGGTACCATCACAATGTAAGTCGTTTCCCTGAGAGAAAAATTTATTGAAATTAATATTTTAAACGTACCATGAACCATCGCAGTTTATGTTAAAAAGCTTGATGTATGTTCGTAAAAATATTTGTCATAATTTAAGAATGTGATTTAAATAATTTAAATACTAGATAGTAACAAAAACAATCTTGCTGTGCATTGTCACTCCACAGAATAAGTAACTCTTTATGAGGCAGTCTATACACACTTTTACAATAAACAATAAACTACCAAATGCTATTAAAGTTCTACTAATAACTAAATTTAAACAATGTATAAAATCGAATCTGTAAAAAGCATCAAAATTATAAGTGCACTTGTAGTTACTGTTTCACAACTCATTTTATTTTGTTTATATCGCAATGTAGGATTGAGGTATGCTAAGATACTTTTATAAATATAGCATTGACGTGTTCTATATTTATAAAAGTATCGTAGGCCTAAAGATGCCGTAGAGAGCAAAACCAGTTGGCGATTACACCAAACAATAACTGTTTTGTGAAACAATATAAGTGCAAAAACAAAATTAATGTATTTAATTTAATACGTGACTGCTGTGATACAACTGAAACTACAGGTAGTGTAAGGAATGGGGAAATTTCATCCAAGGCCTGAAAATCATAATTGTTTTCGGATAATTTTGCTCCATTATAATTTAAGTGTAAGGAATAGAGCAAACATATCCAAGGTCTGAAAAATATAATTTTCAGATTTTGGATAAATATGTCCCAGTCCTTACACTACCTTTTGTTTCAGTGGTATTACAGCAGTTACAAAGACTTCGCCGGAATTTTGCAAATTAAATACCCTAATTCCGTTTTCGAATTATGGATTTCCGCAAAGTAACGCCTGAATATACAAAATATCAGTACAAGTGCATTTATACAATTACAAATGGAGTTCCACCAAGTACTAACGACGAAAAGTATAAAATATACTAAATGAAATTCTAATAAAAAACACCTGTAAATTTTTGTTTTCGACTTTAACGGAGTTTTCACATGTCGCCGGCGATTCAGCTAGTCGATGTAAACAAAGTAAGATGGAGGTTTTATAAGGAATATTATCTAGGAAGTCGTGAACAGTGATGTCCTGTAAAAATCGTGCGTCTAAATACGACAATTAATTATAATATAGGTACTATTGTTTGCTGATGAGTAGTCGACCCAACATTTGTCGTGACGAGTAATGTGTAGGTACCTATCGACATTATCAAATCCAAATTAAATATTGTGTTGACCTAGTGGTCAGCGTGTTCGACTGTAAATCATGACGCCCAGAGTTTGATTCCTAGGTCAAACAAAAAGGTATTATTAAGATTTACCATTTAAGTCGCGGCTGCACTATCGGGATACTATGAAGATTCGCGTTGCAGCAATGCATGTCGGGACCAATTGAATTGAATTGAAAGGCAAACAGTTGGCCCAACATGTTACGTGCCATCGCGACTACTAGGTGGTAGAATTCTGCAACGACTACTCCGAGTTCAGTACCACCGCCTTACCTATTCTTGTCACAGAAGTGTCGGGTCTTTTAACCGTCATGTTTTGGAGGGTAGTTCAGCCGGAACCTTTTGCATGTGGCGCTAACATCCCGCTACATGGGAAGCAATACACCATTAATATCTGTGCTGTCCTATAGACGATGGTTGTCTATTTCCATCACTGGAGCCATAGCTGCGTTTTTGCTTTCCTATGATATAAAAAAATGATCGCTAGCTTAAGCACACAATCAAACTTGTTTATTAAGACTGAAATAAGTGCAATATATTTAAATGTATTGCTCGCTTCAAAAGCGGAGCGTTGACGGAGTGCCCGCCCTATCTCAACATGTCAAGGTTAAGTTTTTTCGGGATTTAAACCATTGATATAAAAGAGAAAGATACGTTACGTTCTTATATCGCATTCACTAAACTAGGCTCGGCAGAATACATATACACCGGCACTACACACATCTATTATCATAATCATAAACATGAAAAGACAGAGATAGGGCGGATACACTCGTACGAGCGAAATGGTATTAGCCACTGCGCGCGTCGTCGCCATGGTAACTGATAAACAAAATCAGTGATAGGCCGGATACACTCGTACGAGCGAAATTTCATTAGCCATAAGCCACGGACCACCTCATCGCCATGGTTACCGATAAACAAAGAAAATCTTATTTTTTAACAAATTTAATGTTTTAGCTGTACTTACGAATAGAAAGTAATCCCATGTGTCTTATTTTTTTCCCTTGAGTGATTATAACACTGGTTAAATACACAAGAAAGCATTTTGAAGCGTGTTTAATGGTAAAAACAATTAGAAAGTAGAAGCGTTTGCGATGTCCCGCGTGTGACTGAGTGGCATACTACAAGCACTATGTACACGGACCTAGTTTTGTGGGACCAGGCGCTGTGACTAGGTAACATATCTTCCTCTTTTTATATCAATGATTTAAAGTGTATAATATATTGTATTTATTTTTCACTAATACAATAATAAGTACACAGATAAAACGAATATCCCTCGTAAAAAATATTTGCCAAGTTTAATATACATATAAAAAAACTGATTTAAATTTTTTTTCTTGGACGTCCGAATGTCTGTATATTAGGTCAGATGTATGTATAGGGACTATTCTCTGTTGAAAATTAATATACTTTTTTTTAGTATCGATATGGAAGCGCTTGACCACGATCTCGCCTGATGGTAAGCTAAGATGCGGCCTAAGATGGAACGCGCTTCCCTAGAAGGTACCTGTTCACTCTTCTCTCGAAGATCCCTAGATTGTACTTGTCGGGGAACACAGACTCAGAAAGCATGTTCCAGTCCCTTGCGGTTCGAATTGAAAATGTGGAGTTGAACCTCTTGGAACAAATTCATTATATTATTATTTTTTTTATTATATCATAAGATAGCAAACAAGCAGATGGGTCTCCTGATGGAAAGAGTCAACCATCGCCTATAGACACCAAAGATGTTAATGGTGCGTTGCTATCTTGTGGCGAGTTCTAATGCCACATGCATAAGTTTACCGGCTACCTTATCCTCCAAACCGGAACACAACAGCGACAAGTACTGACGCTATTGCGGCAGGAATAGGCAAGGCGGTGGTACCAGACCCGGGCGAGACAATGCAGAACTCTACCACCTAGTAGCCACGATGGTAGTGACTCGAATAGCCAATTGGTCGCCTTTTACGACCTGCCTGGCAGAACGGCAGTTGACATATTCTTCAAAGGAGGCCGGGACCAACACGGCGGAATTATTCATTGTCGTTTTATTATTTTTTCAAATGAAACGACGATGACGATAGAATAGAATAGAATATATTTTATTTGCATGATTATGGGTTACAAAATAGGTCTTATATTTTTTTCAGATCGCCATAATCTACCGGCAATGCCGGTGTGCAAATACATACTATAATCTACTTAATCATAATTAATGTTCATATTTTATATATTTAAGGTCATGAATTGTCTTACAATTAATTAAACTCATAGAATCAATATAAAAAAAATGTCCAATTATATGTTATTATTAATACCTATATTATATCTGATAATGCATCTTTAATTATATTTTTGTCCAGAATCATATTACTATAAAACATTAATAAATATAAAAATTTAGTGAAAAATGAATAAGAAGAACATAACTTCATATTGTGTTATTTGATTTTTTAATTTCACATTTCACATTTGTTTATTTAGTGTCGTTATACATATTTAAAAAACTTAAAATATATTAAGAGTCAGATTTAAAATTTAAGTCATGATTACATAAAAAAAAATTAATATAAGTGTATGTCAGATTATATTACATTATTAATTTAATTATGTATATGAATAACAGCTAATCATTCAAGTTAAAATGTAATCTTATTTTATTATTTCATTAAAATAATTATTTAAATTTATCATTTATAAAATCATTCACAGAAGTCTTTGATTTGGGATACATAACTTATTTTTAAACCTAATCTCTCTATTTGAACATTCACTTTTTTTTGTAAATAGATTTATATTTTTTTTTTACAAAATTACCCATTTCAAAAATGTAAAAACATGGAAGTGTCAGAATTTTTAGTGATAAAAATAAATCCATACAACTTTTACCACATATCGCGCGTATAATCTTTTTTTGTACTCTAAATAATTATAAATTATCGACACTGTTACCGTGTCTTCTTGGATTTTCAAATTGTTTCTTTGTAATCTGGCGTCGCCGTCGATTGTATACAGAATTATAGAATTTGCCTGCGAAATACATAATATGTTCTATAAACCTGTTATTGCTACGAGTTGATTCGCGCGTTCGCGTCGCACGAGGGAACCCGCTCACCGGTGACTCACAATCTGCCCGCGCACGGCGCAATGCTCGAAGCCTTGAAGTACTCGTTTAACCGTTCAAAAGAAACTATTATCGTTCGCCTTACGGTGTTTGTACACTATGTGCACTACAGCCGGGGGAGCCAGCGGACTGTAGATCTGGTTCTTCTCTCTTCGATGCCCCACCAGCCGTAGTGCTTTTCTGTTGAGCCGGATGTGTCGGAGAAATAAACGAGACCACAACCTTCGTGCAAAGGCGCTTTATTGTAACGAAATAGCAATAAAGCTAGCACCGTTGCAAAATATTTGACCTATTCTATGGAGAGCCAGTACTTGCCCTAGCACTGCCCTACTCTAAAGCCGGTACCCTATGGATATATACTAAAGTCCAGGAACTTGTCTGGGAAACTTATTGAGTCGTAACGAAATTGTAACTTTACTGGAACGGAACTAAATGTATGGCCGCGCTCTCCGATATTTATAGTGCGCGGCCAGACGGTCGGCGGAAATCTACAAAGACAATCGGCGCCGGGTGTGGCGCCACAATGTCTGGATTTGTTAAAATCCTACTTTTTGCAATCTAATCTTAATAATTTTACCTTAGGTAGCTTTTCCTACCTCTAATCAACTAGTGTGGCCCTCTAGCGAGTGCAACGGTACTACCTTTTTACAAATATATACAAAACAAAGTACGTAATGCCCTAAGACCTACCGAAAACGAATTACAATGTGTTATTTCTTATTTATACAAGGATCTAACACAAATAAACTTATACAATAACAAACAAGAGTGTTATATACATTGTATGCTCTTACAGGACCTCGGAAACTCTTACAATCACAGAGTTGTACGCCTTTTCAGGTCGTACTATCCTGTAAACTATCTTTATGGTACCGAAAAGTGTCTAAACATATGCCTAAGGCTTATACTTACATTATACATACTATTTACAATCATAAAACATTTGTTTACATACAGAATTTTGCACTTTTCGGATTTTCGTAATAGCGAGTTCCCGCATATAAATACTATCTCGCAAGAGTCGACTCGTAGTGTCGTCGACTGCGTGGAGCTCGCTTTATTCGTAATATGCCTAATAGGCAAAGATCATACTACATAAAGCCTTATTATTTCTATACAACAAAGCTGTATGTAGGTCTTAGGGCGAATAAAAGGCTAAAACGAACATTATTTATTACAAAAAACTTACGAACTAAACGAAATATACATTCTATCCTGCCTTACTATCTATTTACATTAATATTTACAACGAAAGATGTCTGTGCTGCACATTCTCCCGCCTATAACACGCAGTGTTATACTAAATATGGTGCAGCCAGACTAACTTCTTAACCGGTCTTCGCATGACTCCCGCAGCCGTACGTACGTCAGCCACTCGTACCACGCCGTCTGCTCCAGGGTGTACTGCCTCGATGATCCCCGTTGGCCACGTATTTCTTGGCAGCGCGCCGTCAGCGATGAGCACGATGTCGCCGACGCGCAGCTCTGCTCCTCTTCCGTGAGGCTCCCGCCGCTTTTGGAGTAGCGGAAGCGCTTCTCGTACCCAGCGTGACCAGAAGTGGTTGGCCAGCTGTTGTGAGTGCCGCCAGTGGCGGCGGCCGATGGTATCGCCTTCGGAGAACGCGCCCGGGACAGGCACGCGTGATGGTCCGCCCAGCAGGAAGTGATTGGGCGTCAGTGGTGCCGGGTCTTCAGGTGACACCGACACGTGAGTGAGAGGTCGGCTGTTGAGCGTGTGCTCGACCTCTACCAGCAGTGTGTGCAGTACCTCTTCTGGTGGATGCCGCTGTTGCAGCACGGCGAACAGTGCAGCCTTGACAGAGCGTACCATGCGCTCCCATGCGCCTCCCATGAAAGGCGCGCTCGGCGGGATGAACTTCCATTTGATTGCGTAGTTGGCTGCTGCTTCCTTAGTGGCGTCTAGTGCGGCGCGCCTCAGTTCTGCATCAGCGCCGCGCAGGTTGGTGCCGTTGTCGCTCCAAACCTCGGTGGGGCACCCGCGGCGCGACATCATGCGCCGCAGTGCCATTACTGCGGAGTCCGTAGTCAGGTTGGCGGCTATCTCCAGGTGGACCGCCCTTGAAGTAAGGCAGGTGAAAAGCGCCACGTATCTCTTCTCGTGGCGCCGCCCGATGGTCACGCTGTATGGCCCAAGAAAGTCCAGGCCCACGTAGGTGAAGGCTCGCTGATGGTGCGCGACCCGGGACTTCGGCAGGTCGCCTGTAGGCGGCTGTGGCGGGATAGCGCTTCTCCTTCTGCAAAGCGCGCAGCTCTTTACTATGCCGCGCACGGTGGGGCGAAGCCGTAAAACCCAAAATTTCTGTAATATCTCGCTCGTAGTTGCTTCTACCCCGCTATGGTGAAGACGCCGGTGTTCATGTTCTATATAGAGGCGGGTGTAGGGGTGACGGCCATCTAGTACGGCCGGTTCTCGTAATTCTTCACTAATATCTTCTGCCGCCGCTATACGTGACTTTACTTTTAAAATGCCTTCTTGATCGATGAACAATGACAATTGCTTCAACCGGCTGTCTCTTGCTATCGCGCTCCCGCCCGTAATAGCTTCTATTTCGCTAGCAAAGCTTTCTTGTTGTGATGATTTTATTAACAATTTTTCGGCGCTAATGATATCAGCGCCATCTAGCGGCAGGTAACGTCGTTTTTCTTCCAAACTTCGTGGCTTCTTAATTTTCTCTGTTTTCCTCGAGCTTTTCGTATACTTTTTTCCCCAATCTTCATCATTGGAGGCACTCGGAGCTGTGCGCTTACGCACACCGGCGACACGTTGCTTGTTTGGTCTGCAGAGCTCAATGAACTGCAGCACGCGCGCTGTTGCACGCACTAATCGAAGCCACGACGAAAATCTTGTTACATCCGGAAGTGCTTCTGTAATACATATAATTTTTCTAATGTTATTTACAATATTTACACTATTTACAGCTGCCGACGGTTTTTCTTCGCCTGTTATTTCGCTACTGGTAGCGACATCTTGCGGCCACTTGTCCTCTTCTAAGTATAGGAAGGCCGGACCAACGAACCATCTATGTCGGTCTCCAAATTCTTCCGGGATATGGCGAGTAGCATCATCAGCTACATTGTCGCGAGACGGCACCCATCGCCACTCTGCGACCTTCGTAATATCTTCAATTTCAGCTACTCGATGGGCAACAAACGGCTTGAATGCTCGCGAGCCTGTGCGTAGCCACGATAGAACTGTGCGGCTGTCTGTCCAGTACACCCTGCGGCTTGGCTGATACTCGTACTCCTCCATGACGTGCTGAGCTAGGCGGGCACCTAGTAAAGCTGCTTGAATTTCTAACCTTGGTATGGAGGTAAACTTGAGCGGGCTGACTCTTCCTTTGGCTGCTGCTAGGCTGACGCTGACTTCGCCGTCCTCGTTGACTATGCGCCAGTAGACCGCCGCTGCATAGGCAGACTCACTGGCATCCGTAAAGATGTGCAGCTGCCGATCTCGCGCTCGCGTCAGGTTAGAGTGTGCGCGAGGTATTTCCAGGTTTTCCATTCTTCTCACATCTTGAAGCCAGCTTCTCCATGTCTTCTCTAAGTCCGCAGGTAAAGGCTCGTCCCATGGTAGTCCGATTCGCCACGTTTCTTGAAGTAAATGTTTCGCGTGAATAGTTACAGGTGTAATTAAACCTAAAGGATCGAAAATAGACATAGCTACCCGTAACGCGTGTCTCTTCGTAGGTGTTTTCTCTTCATCGTACACCGCTTTAACATTGAAACCCAGCTTATCGTTGTAAGGTTTCCATTTTAATCCCAAAACCTTCTCGCTTTCTGTGCTTAGTTCCCAATCGCCGCCCAGAGATGGCGCTACTAGTAGCGTTTTAGCTACGGCCGAGTTGTTCGTTTTCCATCCGCGCAGCTGGAAATGCGCCTGTTGATGAATAAAGCTAACCTGCGAGGCTATTCTGATGGCATCTTCCTCACTATCGAAGCTCTGCAGGTAATCGTCCATGTAATGGTTTCTTACCACGGCTGTAGCGGCGTCGGGATAGATGTGTGCGTATTCTTGTGCGTTCTTATTTTTTACGAAAATAGCGGTGCTTGGTGATGACGCAGCTCCAAATATGACGCTGGTCATCCTATACTCACGTGGCGAATCTTTTCTATCGCTTCCTCGCCATAGGAAACGTAATGCGTCCCGGTCTTGTTGTCGTATACGTATTTGCAGAAACATTTCTTTTATGTCTGCTGTCACGGCGATAGGCAGCTGTCGAAATCTCATTAGCACTCCGGGTAGGTTCTGCAGAAGGTCTGGACCAGCTAATAACATGTCGTTGAGACTTACTCCATTGACTCGCGCAGCTGCGTCGTACACTATTCGCGGCTTAGGTTTTGCAGGATTCACTACTGCAAAGTGAGGCAGGTACCAGCTGCTTTGGCTAGGTGACTCGTAGGCAGGTTCGGCGTAACCACTATCAATTAAATGTTGTACCTGTTTTTCATATGCCTCCTTTAGCGCGGGGTCCTTGTCCAGACGTCTCTCTGTATTATACAATCTTTTCATAGCCAGGCCGCGGCTATCGGGAAACTCGCGGCTATCTTCTTTCCATAATAGACCTGCCTCGTAGCGCCCGTCAGGTAAGCGCTTACACGTATTTTCTAAAATTTGCAGGGCTCGCTGCTCGTTCTGGTTGATGGGCTGGCGCGGAGTGATGCCGACACTGTCCAAATCGAAATAATTTCTTATTACCTTCTCTATATCTTCATCCTGTTCGGCATAGGCAGCTCTCTGTACTAGGTGGACTCGCTGCTTGTGGCGGTAGTCCACACCATGTAGCACCCAGCCAATGTGCGTGAGCGATGCTACTGGTTGTCCACGTCTTCCGCTCTTCACAGCCCTCGTCACGATCAGGTGCCAGTTGTCCTGGCCGATGAGCACGGTTGGCACGGCGCGCTCCATGATGACATCTTCTTCTATATCTTCCAGATGTCTACAGCTGTTGACGATGGATCTACTAACAGACTGTGGCGATAGGTTAAGGTTACCTATAGTTCTTCCTATTACTCGATGTCGCTGATGGTGATGAAGGCCCTTGATGGTGACTGCGACGCGGCGCGACCTCTCCGCGTTGAGTCGCGTGCCGCCAACTGTTTCTATGCGGAACGGTTCTACCGGCCCGCGAGCTCCTATTTGTGCAGCCACCTTCTCTTCTACCAGCGTGACTGTGGACCCTTCATCCAATAGTGCGTATGTGTTCACGCTGCCCCTGGAACCTGTCAGGACAATCGGTACAACTTTAAGATAGGCGCGTGGCGCGCCTGACTGCGTTGACGTCACCACGGCGTCGCTGTCTTCTGCTTGATCTTCAGATGTCTTCTTCGTATAACTGTTGCGGCTATTGTGTAGCCGCCGATGGTGCGAACTCTTACACCCGTCGATGCCGCACTGCCGAAACTTGCACTCGTGTTTTGGCTTTCTTTTTTGTAGACACCTGAAACATAAATTATTACGTTTTGCCATAGCCCACCTATCGTCAACACTAGCTTTCGTAAACTGTTCACATATAGAGCTAGTATGTGCATCTTGACATATCGCACATTTATCTCTCTTCACTTGTGGTTCATATTTCTGTGTGTGTGTTCGCTGTGTTTTCTTAAAAACTTGTTGATTTTCTTTCGTATATTCATGTGGCACCAACGCAGCACACATCTCGGCTTCTTTCATTAAAAATTCACTAATCATTTGTAGATCGGGTTTTCTATCTTCCCGTCTTGCGTACTGGAACCAACTGTGCTGCAACGTATAATTAAACTTCGCTAATAAACTATTCACTGCCACCGTATCGTGTAGATAGCTCTCTCTGTTGAGAGCTCGAATCGTAGCGACGATATTGTTCACTTTACTGGCGAACACACACGTTTCCCGCGCACTTTCTTTCACTCGCGGTAATGACTTGATTTTTTCTAATTCGGCGTTCACTAGTGCGTCGGGCCGACCAAACTGTATTTCCAAATGGTCGACGATCTCACTCGGGTCGGTTTCCCCGTAAAACATGCAGGCGACGGCTTCTTTGGCGTTTCCACGTAAACATCTTCGAATTCTTGCCCGATTTTCCGCCTTGCTAAAATATTTCTCCGTATCTCGATATGCCGCTTTAAACTGCAACCATTCTTCACCAGCGCCATTGAAACTTGGTAACTCCATACTGTAGCGCGGCGCCCCTCGTGATGCTTCTGCCAGGGCGGACGCGAGCGCGGTGATATCTGCTGCCTTCAGTGCACCAGACTCTTGTTTTGGTGCCGTATTTTCAGTAGGCGTCGAAATCTTTGCCTTCTCTACGACGGACACATCATCTTCCGCCGGACGTACAGCGCGCGCTGAAATGCCCGCCGACTGCGCGGGCGACGTAGCTTGTGGCGCCTGGGCCACCTCTCGTGGTGCGGGCGACTCATGGCCCGCCGAATCTTCTTGGTGCGGCGCGTGCGCCGCCTCTTCGTATTGCGGCCTAGGTGCCGCCTCTCGTATTGGGTGTGGCATAAGTGCCACCGAACTGGTGATTGCCAACGGCTCTGGTGCCGGCTGGCGATCCGTATGGGTTGGCCGAGCGGAGTCCATCCAATCTTCGACCCTCGTAATGGCAGTTGCTTGCCCTTCTTCGTAAACAGCGCGCGCGAGTTCCGTCCGTAAGCGCGCCTCTTCTGTTCGTAAACGCGCTTCTTCTAATTTGGCGCGTAAGTAAACTATACGCGGCGACTCGACTGCGGATGGTACCGGCTTTTCGCTATTTGCAACGGTGCTCGTTGTGGTCTCGGTCGCCTCGGTGTTTTCCGTCGTGACGCTAGTCTCCGTAGCGGACGTGGTGGTACCGCTCGTTTCCTCCTCGCGACTAGCGGCCTCTTCCTCTCGGCGACTCGACGTACTCCTCGTCTCGATCGGCATGGCTCAGTGATTCGGCTCGAATGCGACCAGAAAATGTGCACTACAGCCGGGGGAGCCAGCGGACTGTAAATCTGTTCTTCTCTCTTCGATGCCCCACCAGCCGCAGTGCCTTTGGTCGTGAGCCGGATGTGCCGGAGAAATAATCGAGACCACAACTTCCTTGCAAAGGTGCTTTATTGTAACGAAATAAAGCAATAAAGCTAGCACCGTTGCAAATATTTAACCTATTCTATGGAGAGCCAGTACTTGCCCTAGCACTGCCCTACTCTAAAGCCGGTACCCTATGGATATATACTAAAGTCCAGGAACTTGTCTGGGAAACTTATTGAGTCGTAACGAAATTGTAACTTTACTGGAACGGAACTAAATGTATGGCCGCGCTCTCCGATATTTATAGTGCGCGGCCAGACGGTCGGCGGAAATCTACAAAGACAATCGGCGCCGGGTGTGGCGCCACAATGTCTGGATTTGTTAAAATCCTACTTTTTGCAATCTAATCTTAATAATTTTACCTTAGGTAGCTTTTCCTACCTCTAATCAACTAGTGTGGCCCTCTAGCGAGTGCAACGGTACTACCTTTTTACAAATATATACAAAACAAAGTACGTAATGCCCTAAGACCTACCGAAAACGAATTACAATGTGTTATTTCTTATTTATACAAGGATCTAACACAAATAAACTTATACAATAACAAACAAGAGTGTTATATACATTGTATGCTCTTACAGGACCTCGGAAACTCTTACAATCACAGAGTTGTACGCCTTTTCAGGTCGTACTATCCTGTAAACTATCTTTATGGTACCGAAAAGTGTCTAAACATATGCCTAAGGCTTATACTTACATTATACATACTATTTACAATCATAAAACATTTGTTTACATACAGAATTTTGCACTTTTCGGATTTTCGTAATAGCGAGTTCCCGCATATAAATACTATCTCGCAAGAGTCGACTCGTAGTGTCGTCGACTGCGTGGAGCTCGCTTTATTCGTAATATGCCTAATAGGCAAAGATCATACTACATAAAGCCTTATTATTTCTATACAACAAAGCTGTATGTAGGTCTTAGGGCGAATAAAAGGCTAAAACGAACATTATTTATTACAAAAAACTTACGAACTAAACGAAATATACATTCTATCCTGCCTTACTATCTATTTACATTAATATTTACAACGAAAGATGTCTGTGCTGCACACACTATTCCAAACAATTTGAACATTTAGCGATTGATGACTATTTGTGAATTCCTAGCAAAACGACAAAGGTTAACTGGATTTGGTGAATTACCATTTACATAAATAATTAATAATATAAATATTTACGGGACAAATTACACTTACTGACCTATAAGGTCAGTAAGTGTAATTTGTCCCCCCAAAGTAAGCAAATTAATTATTTGCTTGTGTTATGGGTGTTAGTCAACGATCCTAATACATATAAATACATATACATATAAATACTAGAATATATTTAATAAACACCAAAACCCGGAAATACAAGCATTATATGCTTATCACATAAATGCTTGTCCCGTCGAGGACCGAACTCGAGCCCCGTCGATTACGTAGTCAGGGTCGATAACCACTCGACCAACAGGGCGGTCAATAAATAAATAAATATGATCAAACCTTAAAAATTTAGTAGTGGCGGATTTACTGAATCCTAAGGCGGCAATTTTTTTGGGCTGCCAATTTTAAACCAATTTTTTGTGATATCTAATAGAAATAAGAAGACATAAATTTATCAATATACCAAAATATTATTATGTTCATCATACAAATATTTTACCTAGTAGTCGTGTTTGTTTGCGATGCGGTAATTCACAAATTAATAGCTAATACTAAATGTGTCTGTAGGCACTTTATTGCGCCTTTTTAAGATATTCATAATCATGATTACGTGGAAAAGGTGGTGTAATATCAGTGATATTCGATAGTAGTTGTTTTCGGAATAACAGCCGAAGCCGGAAGCATAGCCGAAGTTCACATTTTGGGTTGGGGTACGCCCTATGCCCTAAGAACGTCTCTTGTGTGACTGAACCTTGGCTTATGGTGGGCCGTGATTTGCGTTACGAAGGTTAAAGGAACTGTTTTATCATGCGATTTTTTTTATATTATGAGATAGCAAACAAGCAGATGGGTTTCCTGATGGAAAGAGTCAACCATCGCCTATAGACACAAAATATGTTAATGGTGCGTTGCTATCTCATGGCGAGGTCTAATGCCACATGCATAAGTTTACCGACTACCTTACCCTCCAAACCGGAACACGACAGCGACAAGCACTGACGCTATTGCGGCAGGAATGGGTAAGGCGGTGGTACCAGACCCGGGCGAGACAATGCAGAACTCTACCACCTAGTAGCCACGATGGTAGAGACATGATAGCCAATCGGTCGCCTTTTACGACCTGCCTGGCAGAACGGCAGTTGGCCTATTCTTCAAAGGAGGCCGGGACCAACACGGCGAAGATTGGGTCTAGGACTCGGTCTCTGTTTACTGGTGGGCGAAACAGGGGGCGATAGTGCACAAATCGTAAAACTACAATCTTATTGATAAAAAATTGCAAATTAATATAATAATATTAATTTGCAATTTTTTATCATAAATAACTAATGTATTAAATTTTAAAGGTAGCTTGGTTTATGCGGCATCAATTGAATAACCTATTGCCGGCATATGCATAAATCATAACGATTACACGAACAAGAGCAAATATTTTGTACCTACATGTACAAAAAAAAATCTCTTAATTTTATACATCGTTCTATGTACAAAAAAATTACACGATACATAGATAAACCTTAATTTATTCTATGTAACCGTACACATGTCCTTCTAAAAATAGTTTTATATTATCACGCTGCTTTACTTGCTAGGAAGCTCTTCCTTCCTAATTTGATATAAAAAGTATATGATTATAAAGAGAAACCATAATTCCTCAAATGGTGTATAACTTTAAGCCTTGAAGAGAGTTAATTACTCTAAAAAAATTTTGGTAGTCGCCAGTTGATTATTTTATGTCTATAAACACATAATACGTTGATTGGCTTTATGAATTAACTTTATTTTATTATAAATATTATCTAATTTATATTTTCCATCATCGGCACTTGGTGAAGAAACTCCATCCTCTCAGAATAGAAGCCTATTGAAAGTCACTTCATTCGGATCTGTTTTTTTATAGGTAAATAGCTGTTGCCCGCAACGTAGTCCGCGCGGACTTTGTTTACGCCGCACAGCTCCTCCCCCGTAGGTGCTAGCGTGATAATATGTAGCCTATATGTTGACCTGACCTGTTAGTAATATTCATGCAAAATTTGAAGTAAATCCATGCAGTACTTTTTGAGTTTACCCCGGACATACATGACTTTCTTACGATTTTATTATATGTATAAATTATTTAAAGAAAAAAAAACGGTGCGGCTTGCATTTTCGGATTTTCCAAACTTTTTTATAGGATATAATTTAGTATATAATTTTTGAAGTGAAAACTTCTTTAGGCGCGTTGAGCGTTTTGGTAGAGGGTAAAATCCTCGGTTCGCGTCACCGACATGCTAATGATAATAGTATATCTATAGCTATGTTTTGCATATAGTTTTAATTACTCTCAACTTAATAGTTCCGTTTTCACTTCTATCGGCAGTCCCACGACTGCTACTGTTTTTTTTAAAAAAAAATTCAATCGGTCGAGTTGTTTATGAGTTTAATCGCAAGAAACAAATAAAAAATTAAATCTTTCGTCTTTATATTAGTTTTGATTAGTATAGACGGATTAAAAAGTAATTTTAAAAATAAAACTGGCTTTAAACCAGCTAACCCATATCACAAAAACTACTGTACCAATTTTGAGACTGTTGGAATATAGCTGATTTAATGAAAAGCAATTATCTCGATATAGTTTGGCAAATAAAAAATCAAATCTTACCTCTTTATATCAGTTTAGATTATAAGATATTTAAAAAAATTAAAAAAAAGGCATTCGCCTGAGGTGAATGTCATGCGAATCTGGACGAGTTACGTACACCGTGGTAAAAAGTCACATTGTTTTTGACATTTTCATAGAAACACCACAGAGTATGTGATGTATGTGACAGAGTATGTCTCCACAGCGTAATGTCTTCAAACCGCCCCAACAGTGAAGAGAAATGTATGATTTAAAAAAATTATTTTGATTAATATACCTAATTGAAGGTAAAATATTTAAAAAATCAAATCTAGCCAACTAGCCTATTAAGGAGCATATTTATATGATAATTTCAAACCCTGCACGAAAACCTACAGTAAATTCTTGGCGGACGGTGACATCAGCGTACCGAACACGATATTAAGTTTAAACAACCATACATTCATCCAAAAACATAGTTTATCATAAAAACGTATTTGAATAATAGGTGTGTAATGTGTATGTAAATATTAGTCTTCTTAATCATCAAAACATGCCAAGATGTTCATTCTGAATTTATTTAAAAAAACCTACATGTTTATCATTTTTTTAATCTGCTCCATTTTTTTTGTGATAGCTAAAATATTGTTACGAATAATCTAGAAACGTGTAGAGTTGGAACGCTGGAGAGATCTAGAAATAAAATAAAGAGATAGCTACTCCTATTGACAAACAAATAGTTGACCTAAGCAATGCCATAATGGACTTTGTGGTATATGACATAAGGTTGAAATTAGCGTGTACTAGGATTTATGACTCATAACATGTTTACGATAAGAAGTGATTCATTGTTTCCCGATACATTTAGATTTTTCTGGATCCAGGTAGAACTTTACCCTGGCTATAAATAGAGATATGTTGACAAATACAGGGCAGTTTTTATCAAGCGATCGAGAGCGATACTTAAAGTGAACAGTGCGAAGCGAGAAGTGTTTTTTTGTGTAGTCAGTGATAGTACAGTGACTAGTGTGTAAAGTGTATTTTAGTATTACATTGTGTTGTCTTGTGTATTTGTATACTAAATACACGGATTTAATATAAGTGGTGTTTTCTTACAATTACGAACCCGAGTACATAACAATATGTCCGATACACATCCTTTTTAAACTTAAACGGTCTAATAATTTCTCGGCGCAAATTGGTTTTAATAATACAACTGCACTTGAAGATCATACCTACGCACAAATATTGAAATATTTTCTATGTTTAACTGGAGATACCATGGGCCTTATAGATTTTCCCAGAAAGGTAGGATATTTAAGAGGAGAATTATCTTTAGAATCTAGCATCGCACTTGCATTTACGTTTATTATATACAAATAAAAAAAGCATATATTATATATAAATGTATGTATATGTGTGTGTGTGTGTGTGTGTGTGTGTGTGTGTGTGTGTGTGTGTGTGTTGAGTGTGTGTATGTGTGTAACGCATAGTAGTGCGTGTAATGATTTATTTCTTACTTATTTTAGTGAATATATTATTAAAAAAATATTAGATATCCGCAATCCTCCGTAAAGACAAAATGTACCAAATTTATAATACTTTTTCAGCCATGCAATTTACGTAAAAAGGGGGTTACAACATTTTTGCTTCACGTATTAATATAAGTTTTTTTTTCAAAAAACGCCATATTATTAAAATACTACATATTATTAGATAAAATTCTGCAAGGTCTCGCCGGGTATGGTACAACTGCCTTACATATTCCTACCGTAATAGCTTTGTTGTTAATCGCTGTCATGTTCCTGTTTGGAAAGTAAAGAAGTCGGTAAGCTTATTCATGTGATATTCCAGCCCCGACACTCACACAGATAGTAACGCAACATTAGTCATTACCATATTTGATGTCTATAGGTGATGGTTATACTATCCGTTAGGAGAACCATCTACTCTTTTGCTATTTTTTTATCCTATGACAAAACAAAAAATAAAATATAATATAGAGAATGCATGTAGCGTTAAATCTGCCCTTTGTACTTATTTGCTTCGTAAAGATCTACAATAAAGAATAAATAAATAAATAAAATAAAATACCACGCTCTCGTCCTGGTACCTACTGATAGTTAATATTCAATTAGAATATCAATAACCCAATAACCTTGCGCATTTATTGCAATTTGTAACTATACGCTGTCTCTATTGACGGCTTCCTGTCTCGCGGATGCTGTATTATCCATCGACAACTCATGATTGTGTTTAAATACTTAATTTAAGCCGATTTTTAATTTGTCGCCTCTGTGGGCTAGTGGTCCGGTATCGGTGTTAACCGTATAAGGTTCCGGGTTCGATCCCCTGGGCGGGCAATTCAAAATGTGTTTTTCAGTTTTCTGAAAAAACAACGTGGTCCAGGATTAGATAAGTGCCCAGTTGGCGATAGGCTTGTCATCTATCGCATTATGTACCTCTGCCTACTTCTTCGAGGATACGGGCGTGAATATACTCCTTTTTAGGACAATTACGCGGAAGAGTATGAAATTTGGCACAATTAAAGTTTACACAGTGAAGGTTTTCAAGTGCAAACAGTTTATATTTTTATGTAATGCATACCACATCAAATTAATAAAAATAAAAATTACTCACACTACCGTACATTTGACGCACATCATAATATACACATATATACAACTATTTTGTTTATAGTTGGTCTATCTACCGTCAGACGAAGAACAGATTTTATTGTTTTTAATACACACATTTTTAACACCATAACTCATAAGTGTTGTCAATACTTTACACATACATAAAATGACTATATGCGGCCACCAATTTCTAAATTATTATGCCAAAATAAAGCTGATGTGTTGTTCTTTAATTATTATTAAAATAACTCATATATCAATATATTAATACGTAAAGGGAAAACTTTCGACCCTTTTTTAAGGCAATTGCGCGAACGGTAGAGTATAAAATTCTGCACAGTTAAAAGTTTACATTACGGAGGAGTGCAAAACCTAATACCTAGGTATATTAGGCCGAAGTAACCGGCCATTAATATTAGCTGTAATGCATTTAAAGAAAGTAAAGTTAACAATCTTTACAGTACCGACGTTACTTACGAGTAGATACCTCGTTTTATATCTACAAGTGGCGTTGAACTATATTAACCGGCAAATTTTTAAAAATGTGGCCCTACTGGGCACTGAAGTATTTTTTTATTATCGATAGGGAAGCGCTTGACCACGATCTCGCCTGATGGTAAGCTAAGATGCGGCTAAGATGGAACGCGCTTCCGGCGTAAAGCAAAATTCATAGATTGTATGTAATCATTATGTTCTTTTGTACATTGTTATTTGTGTAGTGGAGATGTAGCCATGTAGGCTACATCTCCACTACACGGATAACAATGTACAATGTTATGTTTCATGAAGTGGGTTCAGAGGTCTTCAGCTACTCAGCTATACTTACACTAGCAAAAAGCAGAGCTTTGTAAGGGCTCGCTAAGTTATATTACCTAGTAATATTCTTTAGTACTTATGTATAAGAAAAATTCTTTAAAATTTTCTTGATTTATTAAAAACACGATTTCTATAATTATCAATGTTATCTACACAGAACAATTATAAAGGATATCTACATATTTTCTGGTCTACCTATAATATGTAGCAACTCAAGATCTATCTCGCGCCACCACTTAGCTCTTGAAGTCTAATATTGATAGAAATCAATTTTTATTTATGGTAACTTTCTTGTAAAAGAGTTTTCTAGGAAAAATGAGTTTTAAAAATAAAAGTTGATCTTATAAAGAAAATATAATTTAAATAACTTTCTAAATTTTTATAATTAAAATTGGACTTATTGCAGTCACGAAGAATTGGCGGTAGAAACTCAGTGAATAAATTTTTCGAATTTTTCCCTCAAAAAAAAGCTCTCGGGGTTCGATTCCCTAGTCAGGCAAATCAAAAATGTGTTTTTTCAGTTTGCTGATAAAAACAACGTTGCCCGGGATTAGAAAAGTACCCAGATGGTGATAGACTGGTCACCTATCACTTTCTGTAATCTGTAAATGGTTGACCTTGTAAGCCATCTCTGAAACTTCCCGCTAAATTAAAGCATTTTAAGCTCAAAATAGTAAAAACGATAAGCATAGGTATTTGATAAAAATGGCAGTATATTGATTTTTGAAAAGCAGTATATTTTGGAAACGATGATCGATTTTGATCTTTCAAATGGCATTCAACTCAATTTAAATACTGCTTTAGCTAAAAAATCGGTAGGTTCGAAAATTGTCCGATTTTTATCCAATTAATGGTACGTGGCGCAGTTTTTAAAGGATAAAAGATGATAAGATTTTGGAGTCAATAGGTATAGGTATAGCCTGAAAGTTATTTCAAAAATATTAAGTAACTTTGCTAAAGAAAACGTAATTTTAATATTTGAAAAGCTGTAACTTTTGAAAATAAGATTCGGTTTTGATTTTTAAAAGGACATACGACGTAATTTTTTTAGTATTAAAATATCGTAGAAGCCCAAAAATGATATGTTGAAATATTTCGAAGTTATGCCGAAAAAACACTTTTATCAACATTTTCGTCAACGATTACTTCCAAAAGAATAAACTGATTTTGAGGCAATTTATGCATTAGACGTATTTTTTTGAGGAATAGAGCTGATTAGTTTTTGTACTCAATCGGTACACTAATCTGGAAGTTATTTAAAAAACTTCTGTTTCGCCACAATTTCTTTTTTGGGTTTTTTCAAAATTTCTCAAAATCTCTTGGGCCCATTTGGTTCAAATTTTCAGGGAGTATAAGTAGAGCGAAATCCAATCGAATGCCATCAACCGCGTTCTGATCGGTCCAGGCGTTCAAAACTTATGAGTGAGAGTGTTAACACGTGAACACACACACACACATACATACATACAGACATACTGACGTCATCGCGAAAATAGTCGAAAATGGTTCCTAAGACCACAAAAAGTGGACATATGGTGAAAACTCCATTTTTGAAAATCGGAGCAAAATCAGTAACCTCCCTATCTACATACGTAGTGGGAAGTTAAAAAGTACAAGTGTTTTAATAGATTAATATTGTATTAAAATGGAGTGAATGAAAATGAATTAAATGAAATAAAACTACCACGCCAAAGCATAAACCTGAAAGTGCAATATTTTTTCAGAAAATCGTACCACTAAAGGGCACAGATCGTCGCCTAGTGTAGCTTTGTAGCATTTTAACACGTTAATGTTATAATAGATGGCGTTAGCAGTAATAAAATTCTAATACAAAATGTATCTTCTATTTTTTAATGTTTATGAAATAGCATTTTAATGGTAGATAACATATCTAGACATGAATTTAAACCACCACGTCAAAGCTCATACCTAAAAGTGCGATATTGTTTCCGTAAAATGTAGCACAAAAGTGCATAGAAAGTGGCCTAGTGTAGGACTCGCTTCGCTCGCCCTAATTATTATACTGTAATTTGTCTAACATACAAAATTCAAACAACGTCATCCTTCTCATTAACTCGTATTAGATTAAATTTAAATAATTATTATCAAGTAGAATAGTAAATATGACATTTTTTTTTGAGTACGGTGTTATAATCCCACAAAAGCCCGTGGTGATTTTGAAGCTCCGAAAATGATCCATGTCTGGAAAGTTTAGGAAACACTGCTAGATGTGATAGCCGATAGGTATAGACTAAAATACAAAAAAAAATATCGAGTGTGAGATTACACGCGGTAAAAATAAAACTTAAGTTGTTTTAAAGTCTCCTTGATCGTTCTGTTTATATCACCAGGTTTTGGAACCATTATGTATGTCGCAGACAAATTCTATAATTCGTCCTTAACAAATAACTTCGTCAGATTGAAAAGATAAATACGTGTTAGAAAACGCCTTAAGCTAAATGTAAAATGTCGTCATTATATAATATGCATGTCATTTACCGCCGCCGTCAACAAATTGCCGCGGCATATTGATTAAATTACTTGTTATGCGAAGGAGTTGTTTCTTTAGAACTAAAACCCTATTTGGCTTCTTACATAGAAAGGAAGTAGGTTTATTAGGTAGTCTTTAGGTCCCACACCCGCCAATAGGACCGTTGGCAATATCGGAGTTTATAGTTGTCATTGATGCAATTTATGTTGTCAATAATTTGCCCTTGACAATTTGTATTAAACATTTACGTTTATAGATAGACAACGGCGACGTTTGAAAAACGACGAAACATACAAAATGCCTGCGACATATAGATGATTTGCTACTAGATGGTAGAGTACTGCATTGCATCTGCATCGCCTTACCTATACCTACCGCAATAGCTACAGTGCTCGTCACTATCGTGTTCCGGTTTGGAGGGTAAGGTAGCTGGTAAACTTATGCATAGGGCATAAGACCTCACCACAAGCTAGCAACGCATCATTAACACATCTTTGGTGTCTATAGGCGATGGTTGATTCTTTTCATCAGGAGACCCAAGCAAGCAGATGGGTCCATCTGTTTGTTTCCTATCTTATACTATAAAAAAATGATAATAATATTTTAAACACAAAATACTTTATAATATATTGCCTCATCCTATCGCCTCCTCAATCCTATTCGTGTTCGTTTCTCTATCGAGACGCATTTCCGTTTTATCGAATTTAAAAGCTAAATTTAAAGAAATTTTCATTTCTAAAAGCGTCATGACATACGGAATTGTTCTCTAGGCGAATTCCGCTGAAATGAATATAAATACAATATAAATACCACAAACGCCGATGGTCAGGCGCCACGGTCAACAGGATTGGGCGACAAATTTGTCATTTAATGATAAACACGTCGCAGCACCTCGGTGCGCCCTATATGGACGTAGACCGCTGGCGCAAGGCCATGCGCCGTCCTCAACAAGTACAGCTTGCGCCTATTAACATTACAAAAATGCTATCAATAATTATAAGCACCCCAAAATGCACTAATACTATTGCCTGCAAATTCATCCGCAAATTAAAAAATATTTCTTTATAAAATGATCAATCAGTTGACAAAGTATGTAGGGATATTTCGTGGGTAAAAACGCGTTATTAAGGCGAGGCATCGGGAAAAAACTGGTTTTTTTAACTTCCCGTTACGTATGTAGATAAGGATGTTACTGATTTTACCCGATTTTCGAAAATCGAGTTTTTACTGGATGTCCACGTTTTGAGGTCCTAGGAACCTTTTCCGACTATTTTCACGTTGACGTCAGTATGCCTGTATGTATGTATGTGTGTGTGTGTGTGTGTGTGTGTGTGTGTGTGTGTGTGTGTGTGTGTGTGTGTATGTGTGTGTGTGTGTGCGTGCGTGCGTGCGTGCGTGCGTGCGTGCGTGCGTGCGTGTGTGTGTGTGTGTGTGTGTGTGTGTTTGTGTGTATGTAAACATCTCATAACTTTGGCGACATAACGGCTGGACCGATCGAAACATGGTTGATGGCATTCAATTGGATTCCACTCAACTTAGACTTCCTGAAAATCTGATTAAATCAATTAAGTTTCCCACTTACAACTATTACATATTTTATATTAATTTAAAATAGTTTGCAGCAGCATTTAATATATAATAAATTTAAACCAAATTTAACAAAAAATAATGAAAACTCAATAACATGGCAAAACAAAGTTATAATTAGTAAGACATGATATTATTTGTCTTATGTTCCTCTTATAAATTCCAATTGAACAGCCAAGGACCTGCTCTGATAAGGTAACTAACAATTATAAAAATTACATGAGCGATATAGAAAGGAGTCTGTAGTATACTTTCTTTTAGTAGAGTGAGTATAAAACTACTATACTATCTTATAGTATATAGATAACTTACATCGGAGTATGAGTAAACAAAATCTTCCCTTGGTTCATGGTCAAAAATTTGATCAATTCCCGTAACTTGGCAAAAATATAAAATGTGAGCCCATCTGAAGTTAACAAACTAGTAGATCTATGTTTATCTATACTATTGCATAAATCAGTCACGTCTGTACAATTTTTTTTGTTATATTTTGAGATAAACGTTCATTTAATGACTTGCTTGAATCTTATATGACAATAGGGAATATGTACTTTTTTTTGAATAATCTACAGTAATTTTATGAACAAAAAAAAATTTAACTAACAGCTACGGGTAATTTAAACACTGCATTTGTCGTGATGAAACACTGCATGATATCTTCTTTATCTTTACATAGTATAAATAAAATTGCTTCTATTGTATGAAAAGAAATTGCAAAACCATGCACTTGATTACATATACATGTATATACAGTGATGTACATCACTAGTGTTGCGTTTAAATTATAATGAATATCTGAGTATTTTGTACACCTTTTATTAGTTATTTTTTGGACCAAAATACTATTAAACTACTACTATTAAAAAATATTTATATATTATAACCAAATACTATAAAAAAATATTAAAATAGACATAGTTTTAAAGCAATATGAATTAGATGCATATTCCTTCATCACGTCTTTATGTCTGTCTACTCAACAGCTCGACTGAATCAATCATATATGGTATGCGGTGAGAACTTGTGATTGAGCAATGATACCTTTAATGTTTGTCTATCTGTCTGTATGACTTGTTAATATTCAAGCACCGTTGGATAAATGTTGTTGAAAATTGATATACAGTGAAAAATGTGATTGCACTAATGCCAGGTCATATAATTTCAGGCTTTATATTAGCATGTTTAAGAATAGGTTAAATGCAAATCGGTACACAATGATAACGGGTGATTACGAAAATAATAGGACTTTATATTTTCCTTTTTATAAAATGCTTTATTTTATTTTCATATTATGATTTTTTCTCTTATTTGGTTTGTTTAATTCTTTAATGTACACAGTAATCACTAACATAACAACTATAATAGAAAAGAAGTACAATGGGTGAGATTTTCTCTAGTAATAGAGATTTCTTCCAGCCCACCCGTAACAAGGAAATATTTAAAACAAAGATAACTGTCGACTAGGTGTTCTATGAATTAATTGCAATAAAATTAAATCTGTAAGAAAACAAAATACTACAATAAACAAAAATAAACGTAAGAAATACATGAACACAAATACATACATAGGCATACACATTCATAGATATATAAATAAGTATGTACATATATATACCATGTATATTAAACATACATATAAACCAAGCATCATCATTAAGCAGATACAAATGTAATTAAATTGAAGGAAACAAAAGTACTAGACCGGGATCCCTGGAACAAATTTTTTTTTGATTAATGACAAGCTGAATTTTTGTGAACAGCTTTGTTTTGACAAGACAACCATCTTTTCTATCTCAGAAAAATTTCAAATGGGGTAACTAATAAAGATAGATAAAAAGAAAACTTTAGAGTGTTGGACTAAGAAAAGTTTCTACTTTACATGTAGGACATATTTTTCGGTCTATACATAGTTACACACCAAAATAAAATAAAATTTTTGAAAGATTTAGCTCTTTAAGACACTTCTTAAAATTAGGAAAACTTTCACAAGTACAAATATCTTTGAATTGGAGCTCCAGACTAATAACGGCTTAAACGGTGAATGAGTGAGAATCAGGTGCAACAGAGTACTAAAGTTAAAGTGGCAATGTGAATCGGAAGAATGTAGAAAATGGAAATTATCATGAAAATATTTTGGATATTGAGGATTAAAGAGAACTTTATACAACAGACAGAGTATAATATATAAATTCCTACATTGTCAAACCAACTGCCAGGATAGCTGGGTTCTAAATTTAGAAATATGGTCAAACTTTCGCAAGCCAAAGATAAACCAAATGCTGATTCTATATAATTTAATAATCGAAATCCAGCACCCCCTAGTTTTAAATAGTGCCGGATTAATGAGACTCTACTGGATAACAGACTAGTGCCAGATTAATGTATTTCATAAATTATATATTGTAATATAATTTTTCTTAGTCTGTGTATATTAATTGTTTTATTGTTACAGAGTGTACATCCAATAAAGTGGGTAGATATAGCTATTAAGTGGAATCCAAAAGATGCTTTAAAAGGTGAAATCAACGGATTAATTAAACTGGTGTGAAGTAAAATCTCAAGCACATTATTTTCAATATTTACCTCTAAGTAATAGAATTTCACCAAGTGCTGACAATGGAAAGTGTAAAATAAGAGATGGTGTAAATGTAATTAATTTTAAAAAGAAACTAACAAAATAATTTATGTAACAGTTTGTTAATTTATTTTTGATAAACAAACAAACTACAGTTTGATAATTTATTTTTAAAAATGAACAAAATATTATCTGTAACAATTTGTTAGTTTATTTTTAAAAATAAACAAACAAAATACTATCTGCAACAGTTTGTATACATATGAGTCCAGCAATATACAAAGTGCAATGCAAGTTTTAACCACTCACAACCCTCAAGAGCTAAATGACTGTACTTTTAAGAGAGCAAGGATTTGAAATAGGTTCAAGTCCGTACTTTTTGTCGCTTGTGTCATTAGATTTAATGCTCAGGCATATAACCCCTTTGCCTTTCAACTTTGTAGTGAGAGCACTTTGATTCCTATTTATACCCAGTATCTAACGACTTTCTATGACATGTATAGTATATGTTGTAGCTATGTAACAAAGAACAAAATTCCTCTTTATAGAAAATTCTAAAATTATAGGTAGTACAATATTACCAGAAATTTCTCTTTGTTTTTTCTGGCCCCTTATCAAGTACAAATCTGCAAAATTACTATAAATCATTATGTGATAGATTTGTGCAATAACTCTTCCTGTAAATTGCGGAGACCACAGTTAAAACCCAATAAACATTATTGGTATTCATATACTTTTAAGGTAGTTATTTTTACTTTGAACACTGAATATCGTCGGCACTTGGTAAAACTCCATGTTAACTTATATTTATATCGTATTAAAAGCACTTGTACTGTTTTACTTAACTTTTTATTTATTAAAAACAACCGGTTTCACATTTTAACGGATCATCAGGGCAAAAGTTATTTATTATTGTTTAGTACAATTGACAATTTGACAATTAACAATATATACTGAAAGTAGTATAAACATTTTAAATTTAAAATTATATTTCACAATATCGGTGTTACCCACACATCATAATTACCCTTTTAAGCAGGGAGAATTGTGTATAGTAATTTATTAATTCAATAGTATATCAATGTCAATAGTGCAAAGTAATAGTACAATTGGATTGATTAATATGTAAAAATGTCATACAGATTCTAATGTCAATTAAAATAATTAAATGTCGTGATACATTTCCCATATAAGATTTAATATAAAATAATTATTCAAAATTCTAGTATTAAATTATCATTATTGAATGTCAATTATACGTAATTATTAATTCAAATTATATAAAGAACAAAGTATAACAATAATAAAAACAAAACTTAATAATAAAAAATAAAAGCAGTAACTTATACATTAATCATTAAAAATATTCAGTAAAGGAGATAAGTTTAGTTCTCTGCAGTCATTTAGTAGTTGGGTCTGATGTTTAAGTCTATTTATTTCCAATGCCTCTAAAGCACCAAGTTTCTTCCCTTTATCACATATGTGTATAGTTTTTATACCCCTTGTAACATCAAAGTCATGGCCTTCAGTAGTAAGGTGTTGTGCGAATGCAAAATCTCCTTTTTTTGTACTAAACAATAATAACTTCTGCCTTGATGCGTTAAAACGTGAAACCAGTTGGTTTTAATAAATAAAAAGTCAAGTAAAACAGTACAAGTGCTATTAATATGATATAAATATAAGTAGTTATTTTTATTATAAGTTGAGCTATATGTTTACCATTAAGCATTTAAAAATAATAAAAGCCAGAAACGAAGATCAATACAATTTAAATTCATTAAGATCAAACTTTTTTCCCTTTATATTAAAAAGAAATAAATCTGTTAGTATCGTATTAAATATATCCATCAAAGAGGGCTTTATTCAATTAAGTCACATTATGGACCTTTGCATGCACCTGGTGTAGCAACTATGCCTACCATATCGGCTAATTCATAGATTTATAAAATATTAATTACCTACTTGCAGATATTTTATTATTTCTTGAAAATTGAGTTTACTCAAACATTTTTGAATTTAGAACTAGAAAGGCGAATACAACATTCTGATCTTTAATTAATGATATTGTCATTCTTATCATTGTAAAATTTGAATATTAATATAAACCTCTTATTTTAGGCTATAAACAGTCATATAAGTACACCCTTCATCAAAGGACATTATAGCATTCCATTTATTCGATCAGACTAAATTGTAGTTGGATCTAGCCCCATCGCATATGGGAAAACCGATTTGTGATTTTGAAGCGTTAAAAGTTCCTTTTTTAAGCAAATTGCAATATTTAAAAATAAATATTGAGAGGAATCCAATATTTAAAAATAAATCTTGAAAGGAGGTAAAGAAAATGAAAAATTATATACATATTTTCTGCATGATAAGAAAATCGAGAATGTTATCAAACACAACACTTTTGTCTCTGTTTTTCAATTAAGTATTCTAAGCATGAATATCTATACAATACTAATTTTATTGTTTTTATAATAAGAACTAGTTTACCTGGCGAACATAGTTTTGCCATATAAATTACTTGTATAGAATATTTTGATGGGGTACGGGGGGGGGGGGGTAAATTGAGATAAAAACTATTCTTTTAAGTTGGACCAACTTTTAAGTTGTTGGTTCCAGGCTCCTTTGAAGAATAGACCAACTGCCGTTCTGCCAACCAGGTCATAAAAGGTGAATTGACTATGCGAGTCACTACCATCGTGGCTACTAGGTGGTAGAGTTCTGCATTGTCTCGCCCGTGTTGGGTACCACCTCCTTACCCATTCCTGCTGCAATAGCGTCAGTGCTTGTCACTGTCGGGTTCCGGTTTGGAGGGTAAGGTAGCCGGTAAACTTATGCATGTAGCATTAGACGTTTCCACAAGATAGCAACGCACCATTAACATCTTTGGTGTCTATAGGCGATGGTTGACTCTTTCCATCAGGAGACCCATCTGCTTGTTTGCTATCTTATGATAAAAAAAAACAGTAGTTATCTACAAAATTTCATTGAAATTGGTTCAGTAGCTTAGGAATCTATATCGGACAAACAATGTGACACTAAATTTACACATGTATCAAGGTAAGTTTTCTATATGTATTTAGTAAATAAAAGAAATATATCTAGTGTAGCCAATAAATTGACATATAATGAGAGCCTTCACTTTTCAAAAAATTCAAATGTACAAGTTTTTACAATGTGAAATTGAATGATAACAACAACTAAAACACAGAGATCTATGTTTTACCACTTAACTATAGCATTGTAAACAACAAATTAGGTAAACGTAACACACTGCCAAAGACAAGGCTATTTTAATTTAGTTCTAAAACATAACAACAAAATTAAAAATAAGATTGTTGTTATTACTCATTTTACTATACATAATTTGACTATTACTTCTGTAGTTAAATTACTGCACTCTGTTTTTAAACTGGATTGTTCTGGTTTTTCCAACTTCAAATCCTAGGTTTTGAAATATGGAGTAGGCAATCCCAAGTCATTGAAAGTTTTAAATTTTTCCTTGGAAATATTTTGGCAAACAGATTTTAGAAACAAAACTTGATGATAAGCGATGAGATTTGCTTAGGCTGACCTTAGTAGATCTAGATGAACCTCACTGCTGCATTTGTCTTACTAACACCTTAATGACTATCACTACTTTCTTACTAGTCTAAAATGTATTATAAACTTCAATTTTTTAAACAATATGAAAGTGGAAATAAACAGGAAAGTGTATCAGCAATAGAAATTCTATTCACTTTTTATCATGAAACAATATATTTTTTTGAAATAAAACATCTAAAAGTTAAACCATTTGAATCACGAATGTGTAATTTATAAATTGTTTGCAACTGTTACAACGGTTTTATATTTTAACATAACTTTGCCTAAGTTTATATAATTAATAATAATAAAAATATTACTTATACAAAGCATTTATTTAATAAGTGTATATAAATATATCATAGTAATATAATTTGAGAGAATTACCAAAAAATATACAATTAATGAACAACGAAAATTATGACCAAAAATAGTATGGTTCCGGAACGGCTTTGGCCAATGATTCATATTTAAATGATTCAGTTACAAATTTTAAACGCGAAAATTTCTCGCATATACCTATTAAGTAACAATATATTTTTCTACGGAAATAAACGCGGATACTATTCAAGAAAACTTACCATCTGTTCTTTTTATATTGATGTTGATCCCAGACTGGATTTTAACGGAACCGTCATCCATTTTCGCACAGATTTATGCACCACATACACTAATTAACATTATTTCGCAAACAACAGTGGTTTAAATATTGTCTAACACATTGGTAAATTGCACATGAAAACCGGTGAAAATTACAAATAAATTTCTACACCCAGATTGACAGTTATATCGAGCTAGCTCCACACTTCAGACTGGAACGTTTCAAATTTGTTTCGGTACAATAGTCAAATTAATCACTCTTCATATGCACATAAAGCATTATGTAGTGAATTTTGAAAATATAATTAAATACAACTATTATAAACAAAATAAATTTAAAATTAAATAAACTAACGATTTTTATACAGTTTTATTAAAAATTAAAATATTCAGCACTGAACTGTAGACACTCGAAATATGATTACTACCGATTATATTGCCATTTAACAAAATTGTAATTGTAACACTTTAGATTTGCAGCTTTTTAAAATAATCCTGCGAACAGCTAGAAAAATATTTTTATGTGTAAACTTATTGATTCTTTGTTAATTTAATTTAAGAAAATCTTGAATTCTCGTTGCCCTTTGTTGATTTCAACATTTGAAAGTTGAATACTGCTAATGCTGGCAGATACGGCTGGCGGCAGTAAACGGTTTATCAATGGACCAAAAGTTGTTTCTGTGGGACCATTGCAATACGTGTAACGAACTTAGGAACCGATTAGAGTGTGTTGCTATGATTCGAAAGCTGATATCTGATTGTGTTTGCTGGCATGGAGAGCTTATTCGAAAATGACCGTAAGAGAGCAGATCGCAAAGTATTTTCAAAAATAGAGAACGAATGCTGGAGAATTCTTTGAAAACGAATCTAGGAAAGAAAAAGAGGGGAGACGCTCCTCCATTCTCAATTTTGATAGCAGGTTAGATTCATCTAGTGCGCCTAATAAGTGTATCATAGGCCCATGCAGCTGCGATTAGTAATTTCCCACATCTTCGCAGCACGAACAATCCCTTATTAAATTAAGCGCTCCATAAAAAAATTCAATCAACGGTCATTGTTGATCATTCAATTTGGTATATTCTATTGAAGAAATGTTAAGTAATTTAATCATATGGAATGTCAAAATAATTAAGTATCATAAGTGCGTACTTTGCTTGTAGAAAGGGTATACGTTTCCTGTTGGCGGCATCTCGACATAGATAGCCACTACGAGTAGATTTGCATATTAACTAGAGATTCAAATCTGGGGTGACACGCTGAAGCGGAGATTCAGTCTTCCTTGGTACCTCACCCGTGGGCATTCATCAAGTCTTGAAATAGTCCAAGGGATATAGGCCCGAAAGGAATAAAATTAACCTATGGGTAGAGGTTTATACTCTACTTTACCCTTCCGGTTCTTGGGGTGTTCTTTGGAGACCATTTTCCCTCGGATAAGACTATATAGAAGCCAAAGTACGGCAGGCAGCAATATTTTATGCCAATTACAAGACACCGAAAGCTATTATCATACTTTATTATCTATGCTCTGATTCCAACCTTGATTCAGACCGTGCTTAAATGACAGATTGCTTAAACGTCAAAATTCAAAAATATGTACAAATAAGTAGGTATAATTCAAGGAAGTTACATTCTACCCGGAATATTCACACGCGCTTCAAAATCGTTCCGAAGAGTACCACGACATTGGTGGAGTGTGTCTCTTTCTACTAAATAAAGCGCCAATCGCCATATATAAGTGCGGTCATGCGTAGTTTGCAAATTACTACTAAGTAATTCTACTAATTAGAGAAACAGCTTTGCATTGCATAGGTAATTACGTAATAATTAAAATAAGCACATTTTAGAACTCACTATGTTAACTATGTTAATTACAATACATTTTATGCTAATGTATTTATCGACGTGTATGAATAAAAGGGATTTAACGATTACCGAATAATTAAAAATCTATCATCAGATAGTTTTATTTACACTGGCAATTGCAACAAAAGGACAACATCCACTCTTCTCTTGTCATTGTCTTGCTTAGAACGTTTCCCCCTTCTTTTACATAAGAAACAAATGTCAACTTTATTACAATCGAAATAAAGTAAATTTTTATTTTTCAAATATTGGTTCGTAAAATTCCAGTTGTCATATATAAGTTCTTTGGTATAATTTAATTCAATTCACAACAGTGTAGCCAAACCTACAATTTTAACTGTAGATCAACAGTAGGTATTTTGGAAATTCTTTCAGTTTTTAGTTTAGGTCTCGAAATCTACAGTTTTTTACCTAAGATGCTAGCATCATATATTTTATTGCGACGTATACTAAGTTAGCTTCATCAAAACCTGCTAGTATCGAATCGGAGTAAATAGTCGACTAATTTAATTAAGCTTAGCGTTAGTAGTTAACAGTCGTATATTCTATTGTTTATTTATTTGAGAATTCCCGTGAACACTTTAAACATCGAGATATACCTATGTACCTAACCGTGAATTCATCATTGGTCTATTATGATTTTATTTTGTTCGGTTGACGTAAGTTGAGTAAGAGTTGCAGTAGTGATTCTAAAGATAAATCTCCACTAAGAAAAAAGAAAGTAGTGAGATACGAGCTTCGTGAAACCTTTGTTAAACATAATTTTTATTGTTTTTAATTACCTTCCTATCATACATTCTTATTATTGCTATCGTTAAATAATACAAAATAATAAAAATGGAGATTTATTGTTATTTAATTTGATATTCATAGATTTCTACAGTTTTTTTCAAGCATATCTGCAGCTTTGCTCTCTGCTGGGCAACACTGATTCACAATCATAGTTGTCACTTGTCATTTGTCAAACTCGAAAGGAAATAGGAATTGGATTCAATCTGCTAAGAGTTACAAAATTATCTGAAATAAATAAAAAGCGAAAGCTCATATCATATAATAAACGGATTTATTTTAAGGAATGGACAATGATTACAAACTATCCCACAAAGCAAAAAAGCGTATAAAAGAAGTGAAACGAAAGGCTCGACCAGGTGAGCAAAACTGTACTTGTTGCCGCTTCCGCAGATATTGCAAATATTCTGTTAGTTCATGATTATGAATATTACATGACATGATTATGATTTAATGTTAATAAATACTAATTTAGTTGTTTGTAACTCAAATGTAAAGTAAGCAAATAAAATTTGCAAATCGAATTTCTAGAAGCATCAGCACCTGTCACGGCTTCAGATAGTAGCGACCTCGACCCAATTGATTTTCGTTTTTATTGTTTGTTTTTTTAATTATAAATTATGAACAAAAAATATACCTTGTAGATAACTTCATAACAAATTAACCCTTCAGAAATAACCTATCACGTGAAAATGTAGAGAAATTTTGTATACCCAATCGAATCGAAACCGAAAATATATATAGAATCGTGCCGATTCGTTAGGGGGAAGGTCCCCCCTCCACCTTGCACTTTTCGTGTAAATATTTGAAATTACTTTTTAACTCCCCACTACGTATGTTTCTCATTATACCCCAGTTTTTGAAAGTCGAGTTTTCACCAGATGTCCACGTTTTGAGCTCTTAGGAACCTTTTCCGACTATTTTCACGATATTGTCAGTATGTCTGTATGTATGTATGTGTGGGTGTGTGTATGTAAACATCTCATAACTTTTGACCGTCTAGACCGATCAAAACGTGGTTGATGGCATTCGATTGGATTCCGCTCAACTTAGACTTCCTGAAAATTTGAACCGATGTGGTCCAGGAGATTTTGAGAAATATTGAAAAAACACCAAAAAAAATTTTGGCAAAACAGTATTTTTTTAGTATAACTTCCAGATTTATGTACCGATTGAGTAAAAAAACTAATCAGCTCTATTCCTCAAAAACTACGTCCTATACATAAATTGCATCAAAATCGTTTTATCCGTTTGGGAGTAATTGGTGATGATTTTTTTTTTAAAAAGTGTTTTTTCAACGTAGCTTCGAAATTTTTCAACAAATCATTTTTTCTGTGATATTTTAGTACTGAAAAAACTACGTCAAATGCCGTTTCAACGATCAAAATAGAATTTAACTCTCAAAACTTATAGCTTTTCAAAATATTAGAATTAAGTTGTTTTTAGCAAACTTGCTTATTTTTTAAAATAACTTTCATGTTAATTTGCCGATTGACTTAAAAATCTTATTAGCTTTTCTCCTTTAGAAACTGCATCAAATACCGTTAATTTAATCAAAATCGGTCAGTTTTGTTTGGGATTTGTCAATGAAGAAAATCTATATACATATAGAAAGTCAAAACTGTACATTGAATATTTTTTTAAAATAATAATTGATATCGATTATATCTATACATATAATAAAATCGTAGGAAAGTCAAAACTGTACATTGAATAAAAATATTCAAACTATTGAATAAAAATATTAAAAGAATACATGGGGCGTGATCTACAATCAATATCGAAGCCAAAAATATAGTTTTTAGAATTTTTGTCTGTTTGTCTGTATGTATGTCTGGGGTAAACTCAAAAAGTACTGCACGGATTTACTTTAAATTTTGCATGAATATTACTAACAGGTCGGGTCAACATATAGGCTACATAGTATCACACTATCACCTAGCGGCCAGGTGCTGTGCGGAGTAAACAAAGTCTGCACGGAGGAAGTCGCTGGCAACAGCTAGTTTAAAATAATATAATCGATATTAAAACCAAAAATATAGTTTTTAGAATTTTTGTCTGTTTTTCTGTATGTATGTCCAGGGTAAACTCGAAAAGTACTACATGGATTTACTTCAAATTTTGCATGAATATTACTAATAGGTCGGGTCAACATATAGGCTATATATTATCACGCTATAACCTACAGGGAAGGAGCTGTGCAGAATAAACTAAGTCCGCACGGATGAAGTCGTTGGCAACAGCTAGTTAAAAATAAAATGTGTTTTTGACATTGTATCAAAATTTTTCAACCTACCGATTATTTAGCTTAAGCAATATTTTAGATCTCAAAAATTGTGTTGAATGCCATCATCATTTTCAAAATATACAACTTTTCAAAAATTAATATACTACCATTTTTAACAAAATAGATGGTTGAACTGAAAAATCTCGCTACAATGGCTCTTAAGGTCAACCGTTTACTTTTTTTTTTGTGGGCTCCTATTTCTGGGTGGGGGATTTAACAGCAACCTACCAAACCTACTTAATATTTATAAGTCATGTAGAGTTTTTTTAAAGAGGGGGGAGGTCCTTTTTTGGCTTATCCAATTTTTAACACAAATCTATATTTATGTTAAAAATTGGACAAGGTTCCAGTTCTAAACCAACTACTCATTTATGTACCAACTATTCAAGTAAGTTTAGACCCGTTAGGCTGTGGGACCTAAAGTCAACATACCTATTTGTATACAGAGAGTTTAATGTACTACAAGCTAGAGAAGCATAGAAGCCATGTTCTATTTTGTTCAACCAAAGTAGTGCTCCAGCATATAATAGAGTATTATTTATATATACAACCAAAAAGGCATAACCTCTGTGAATTTTATGCTCAATGACAATGAGCATAAAAAGCAATGACAGGCTCTGGCGTAGGTGCAGTCCATGGGCTGCACTTTAGCGGAGCGGATTAGCGGAGCACAGGGAGTGTGGTGCATGCCTTGCCTAGCATGTTAGTACATAGAAGACTTTCTATATTACGTTGAATAGGTTTCAGATCAACTGAACATGAACCTTACATTGCTGAACTAGTAAATGAAACTGTGTCTGAAATTCATATTAACTTCATGTACACTTTTATTTCATTCTAAAACAACTTTCATTCACCAAATTCAGTAAATTAGCTTAACTGGTTATTTAACACAGTTATATTCTACACTTTCCATTGTCGGCACTTTGTGAAATTCCATTAATATTAGACACAATTAACAATGCCCTTGTACTTTAATTTCACTTCACAACATATATATTTTTGGTTTATTACTCAACCTGTTACGCTTTTTAAGCATCTTCAGGATGTAATAGACCAACTGCCATTCTGCCAGGGAGGTTGTAAAAGGCGACCGATTGGCTATGCAAGTCATAATCATCGTGACTACTAACTAGGTGGTAGAGTTCTGCATTGTCTCGCCCAGGTCTGGTACAACCGCCATACCTATTCCTACCGCAATTGTGTCAGTGCTTGTCACTGTCGTGTTCCGGTTTGGAGGGTAACCGGTAAACTTATGCATGTGGCATTAGACCTCGCTATAAGATAGCAATGCACCATTAACATCTTTGGTGTCTATAGACGATGGTTGACTCTTACTATCAAGAGACCCATCTGCTTGTTTGCTATCTTATAATATAAAAAAAAAATTTTGCAAACCTTAAAACTAGAACTGATGTAAATTGGTGAATTTTTCTAATTGTTTCTACGGAAAAATCACTGCATAGTATCCACGCCACGGGCTTTGCCTAGTGTGGAGTTCAATAGAAATTTAAGTTATTGTACTGTACTTTTGAAATAAGAATAAATTTTATCTTAAATAAATCTTGTCTCTCCTTTTAATCTTTACAGAATTAGCTCATAAGCAGCAATGGACAGCTTTAAATTACGCCAATAACTTTGAAGAATTTTTAAAGTGTAAAGATAATGTTGATAGAATTAACTGTGAAGAAGTTTCTCCGCAGGAATTTATAGACAAATATGAGAAAATATTTAAACCGGTAGTTATAACAAATGTCCAGACTAACTGGAGAGCCAGTCACAAATGGACGCAGGAGCGTTTGGCTAAGAAATATAGAAACCAAAAATTTAAATGTGGTGAGGATAATGAAGGTTATAGTGTTAAGATGAAAATGAAGTATTACGTAGAGTATATGAGGACAACGACTGATGATAGTCCACTTTATATTTTTGATAGTAGTTTTGGTGAACATCCGAGAAGAAAAAAACTTCTAGAAGATTATGAAATACCTAAGTATTTTAGGGATGACCTGTTTAAGTATTGTGGTGAGGAAAGACGGCCACCTTACCGGTGGTTTGTAATGGGACCCCAAAGATCTGGTACAGGAATACATATAGATCCTCTCGGGACTAGTGCTTGGAATGCCTTGGTATTTGGTCATAAAAGATGGTGTTTATTCCCAACACAAACACCTAGAGAACTTATTAAAGTGACAGGAGCCATGGGTGGCAAACAAAGAGATGAGGCTATAACATGGTTTAAGCTTATATACCCTAAAACACAGCTACCATCTTGGCCTCAAGATTATAAACCGGTAAGATTTTTAGCCACTAACACAATTATACATAGTCATAAAATAAGCAATTGATGTCAATGGTACAAGAGTATATTTGATTTTGTAATTTAAAAGTTTAGCACCAAAAAATAGCAAAATTAAGCAGTCCAACAGAGATTTAGATTGATTAGAAGTGTTTATAAACAAACTAGCATGCAAACATAAATAAATGGAGCTATATTTAATAATTAATAAAAAAAAGTAATGATTTTATTTTAATAGCTGGAGCATGCAACATGCTGCATTATAAAAGTTTTTGGTGAATCCCACGGGATCTAATTTTTCTGGGATAAAAGGTAGCCTATGTGTTATTCCAGGTCATCATCTACCTGTGTGCCAAATTTCATTCAAATCCGTTCAGTAGTTTTTGTGTGATTTAGTAAAAAACATCCAACAAAACATCCAAACTTTCACATTTATAATATTATAGATTCTGAGGTAGGTCTCAGTCAGGTATTAACTCGCTAATTCCTGTTTCCATGTATTGTCTTTTGCGCAATTTGAATGCAATGAATTTAATGTAGATTGGGATATAAGTATATAAATTGGGTTTGTTTGAAAAAGCGGGACAGTTTTGCTCTTGCGGGGGACAGCAGAACAGACAGCCTGAAAGTGGGATAATCCTGCCCAAAGTGGACACCTTACTGTAGTAGTAACTTTACTGTTAGCAGATTCCTTTATAAACTGCCTGGGAAAGAGGCAGATGGTCTGTTCTTAAAAAGTAGTAGAGGATTACTGAATGACATATGATTTCTATGAATTGAAGTTATATTTCTAGAAATACATAAAGTTAAATGAGAATAAAGAAAAATATTTCTGTTTATGTAGGTAATGAACACTGCTGAAGCAATTTAAAAAATCTATTACAAACAGAGCTTGAAAGTGGTTTAGAAGATACTGATTAATAGAGGCACTTGGCAGCTTTTATGAAAGATTTCATTTAGAGCGTATCTGAGATGAGAGAGCTTCATAAATCTATAAAAGCCGGCTTAAGCCAACACTGAGTAATTATATGTCACATGAAGTGCAGACAAAATCAAAGAAATATTTTTAAAAACCTTTATAAACCGGTTTATTGATTCAAACTCCTTATAATTTTGCTCCATAAGGAAAAGGGTATTTTTGAGTTTAAGGTTAAAGCCAAACCTTTATGAAACACCCATTATGTATTTGCACTGATTTAGATTTGATAATTAACTGGTTAACAAGCCCTGATTACAAGTAAAGAGTTGCTACATATAATATTTTTTTTTAAAACGAATCTCTACCAAAACTAGAAATAGAAAACAAATTGTAATAAATGACCAACAATATTTTTATATTATTATAATACGGAAGTGAAAACTTTGTAGCCCTTTTTTTAGAAATTGCACAGACTGAGAAAGAAAAAGCAATTTTTTATATTGCAATAACTGCATTAGAAATTAGTTAAACTATAAAAAAACATTTTTTTTTATATCATAAGTTAGCAAACAAGTAGATGGGCTTCCTGATGGAAAGAGTCAAGCATCGCCTATAGACACCAAAGAAGTTAATGGTGCGTTGCTATCTTGTAGTGAGGTTTTATGCCACATGCATAAGATTCACACACTGCCATCCTTTTGACACAAACACACACACACTATTTTGTTTATGGTTATAATCTGTTGTCTCTGTGATGAAACTGAGTCACATTTTATCCTATAATTTTTCTAATAAGCATTTGTGATTTTACATTAATTATAGGATTATGGTTTTGACCAGACCACCAAGCCTACTAGGCACTCAGGTGGAATGTGGTTTCCCCACCTGCATGTTACCCCAAGTACCACATTCACTTAGTATGGTTCACAGCATAAACATGTGCGGATGAATTACATTTGACCTGACATATGAAAGGTGCCTTGGCTTGATGGAGTTATAGGATCATGAATTCTGTACTAAGAATGTTTAAGTATGTAGTGGAAGTGACCTGACCGAATGTTTTAACTTTTTTTTTTATATTATGAGATAGCAAACAGGCAGATGGGTCTCCTGATGGAAAGAGTCAACCATCGCCTATAGACACCAAAGGTGTTAATAGTGAGTTGCTATCTTGTGACGAGGTCTAATGCCACATGCATAAGTTTACCAGCTACCTTACCCTCCAAACTGGAACACGACAATGACAAGCACTGGCACTATTGCGGTAGGAATAGGTAAGGTGGTGGTACCAGACCTGGGCGAGACAATGCAGAATTCTACCACCTAGTAACCACGATGGTAGTGACTCGTATTGCAAATGAGTCGCCTTTTACAACCTGCCTGGCAGAACGGCAGTTGGCCTATTCTTCAAAGGATCCCGGGACCAACACGGGGAAAACTTATAATTCTGATGGTATAATTTATTATTCTGGTTGAAATAAATACATAATTCTTTTATATTTTTAACTAGCTGAGTCCGCGACTTCGTCCATGTGGAAAATTTCGAAATTAAAAGTAGTCAGAGTTACTCCTTATGACATCAGCTATCTGCCAGTGAAAGTCCCGTCAAAATCGGTTCAGCCGTTCCAGAAATTAGTCGGAACAAACAGACAGACAGATAAAAATTGTAAAAAATGTTATTTTGGTATATGTACCGTGTAAACATCCATATGCATTTAGCAAAAACGGTTATTTTAATATTACAAACAGACACTCCAATTTTATTTATTTGTATAGACAAACAGAGACCCCAATTTTATTTATTTGTATAGATAAATGCAATAAATGTTTAATAAATTCAATATATTGTGTTATTTTATTGATTACAGGTTGAGATCCTTCAGAAACCAGGTGAAACTGTGTTTGTTCCTGGAGGGTGGTGGCATGTGGTTCTAAACCTAGATGACACAGTTGCTGTGACCCAGAACTTCTGCAGTCGCACCAACTTTCCAATTGTATGGCATAAGACTGTTCGGGGACGTCCAAAGTTATCAAAGAAATGGATTAAAGTATTAGAAATGAAAGATACTGACTTATACAAAGTTGCAAGTAGTATGGATTTAAGTCAGAGTACTGGTGTAGCTTCAGATAGCTCATCTAATAGCAATTCATCCAGCAGTGACAGTGACAGTAGTTCCTCAGACAGTTCAAGTGAAGAAGACAGTGGACAAGAAAGTATTACTGCTCATAAAAAGAAGAGAAAAAGAAAAGTGTAGAAGCTGTTAATAGCTCTATGATGAAGTCATACCTTATAAAAATTTTGTATTAGTAGGTTTAATTGGTTTATTTAATTTTGTTTGTTAATTCTGGATAAACATATTTTTTTGTTGAAGGACCAACATGAAATGAAATATCAATAAAGAGTATTATTACTATGCGATTTGTTTTATTTTAAAATTGACTGACTCGCGCGGCTTTGCACGAGACTAGAGTTACATTTTTTAAATAATAAGACAGCAAATGAGCTCTCCTGATGGAACAATAAAATAAAATAAAAATATTTTATTTCTTTACAAACCATTTTAACAACAGACTGTGGTGACGTACCTATTAAGTAAAAATATACCTATAGTGCGCGCGGAACTAGTTGGCCGCGCCATACGTATTACGTATGGCGCGGCCAACTAGTTCCGCGCGCACTATACCTGTATTAGGCAGTCACCGCCCATTCAGACCGATGCGTGTGCGTGTGCGCATGCGTATGTGTGTGTGTGTTTGATTATGTGCAATGTTGGCGTGGGTGTGTGTAAGAATTGTTAATAACAATAATAATATAAAACAATATTTAATATGTACATACATATTATGTATGGAATAATACATCTATATCTACATTAATATTATAAATGCGAATGTTTGGATGAATGAATTGATGTTTGTTAATCACGCAAAAACTACTGAACAGATTTAAATTAAATTTGGCATCCAGGTACATGACTCGGAACAGCACATGGGCTACTTTGGGCCGGAAAAATTAGATGATCCCGCGGGATTCGCGGGATCATCTAATTCAGGTTGCACGCTGCAGCCATAGAATGCTGCAGCTATCTCGTAAGAGTATTGTGTTCTGTGGCAGCTATATAATAGGTACATAATAATTATCCATTCTGTAAACTCTATTTTGCAAATAAATAAATAAAAATTGAAATTATAATTCTTCAAATATTTTGACATTGAATATTACAATATAATATTATTGACTATTATAACAGTTGTTAAATTGTTATAAAAGTTTATGAAATGTAATGGACTAAATAGGTATAGAAATTATTGTAATAAGAATGCTAAACCGGATTTTAAATCGATATAGGGATCGGAAACAAATATTTAAAAATTTTAATTTTGGAAGCTATGTATTGTGAGCTGAATATAAATTGTAAATATTGTTGCGAATAATCTAGAAACGTGAAGAGTTGAAGCGCTGGAGAGATCTAGAAATAAAAGAAAGAGATAGCTACTTCTATTGATAAACATTTAGCCGAACGTTACCCGAAAAGTTATGCCATAATTTATCTTATCGCCTAGAGCATAAGAGTGAAAGTAGCATGTACTAGGACTTTTTACATTAAAATAACTTGTTTACGATTAGCCTTGTTTATGCGTAGAGGATTCGGGAATAATGAGGAACTTTACCCTGAGTATAAATAGAGATGCATTGACAAATAGAAGGAAGGTTTTATATAACGATCGGAAGCATTGGTTCGGGCGGCCAGTGTGAAAAGGACAAGGATTTAAAACGTTATAATTTCGATATGTTTGCTGTGTCGTGATTGGTTCGCCGGGTTTCATGCTGTTTCGTGATGAGCGCTAGAAGACAACGTCATAATATCATCTACCATAACCAATCACGACAAGGCAAAAATATCGAAATATAACGTTATAAATCCTTGGAAAAGAATTGTTTTAGTTCAGCGTAGTCAGTTAAGTTTAGTGTTAGTGCAGTGAGTGTGTATAGTGTATCTACGTATTGCATTGTGGTATTTGTGTTGTAAATACACGGTTTTAATATAAGTGGCGTTTTATTGCACAATTACGATTGCACAATCTCAAAATACGTAACAATATTGTATGCCGTTCGGTAGAATTCGTGATACTATATACGTTTGAAAACTATGTATCATCCTTGTAACCATACTCTAAGCAATAAATTACATTTCATTTAGAAATAGATACCCATTAAATACGTTACATACTCTTTAACACCTATCGCCTATATGTAAATGGTGACATACCAAAAATATAAATGGTGCGTTGCTATTCTTGTGGTGGGATCTTATCACAGAGTACTTTGTAATATATCTGATCTTATGCCACAATGCATAAGTTTATCGGCTACCTTACCTTACAAACCAGAACATGACAGTGACAAGCACTGACGCTAGTGCGACAGGAATAGGTAAGGCGGTGGTATCAGACTGAGTCCTGAGATAATGCAGAAGACTCGCATTTATAATATTAGTGTGAATAAGCGATTTTCATAGCCCACTTAATATTTAATGCGAATCTAGGTGTGCAAGTTGTTGACGGCATATGCTCTAATAGGGAAAACAATCCAAAAAATACCCTCCCTTTGTGACAGGAGACCGGAAAGGGTAAAAGCATAAAATGCTAGGAAAGTAACTTCTACAATTGGTTAAGTCTAATTGAACCTCGGTGAGAACCTACCAGAACGTCTGCTACAAGGGAACATTCTATTATTATAGTATTTGAAGTTGTATCGCATTTACTGTGATTGCAGTAGTGATTTTTTATTTTAGACCGCATGCATCGAATTTTTTTCATTGTTCGAAAAATCTGTCTCATCACCTTCCTTAAACCTTTTTTTTACAAATGTGTATTCCACATGTGTAATGATGTGTAAAATACACATCGCATAATATGAAAACCTCAAGGTAGCTGCATCTTGGCAGATTCCTTTCGCAGTGGGTTGTCGACAGACGAGCGAAACGCGTGCGTACTAATATTAATTAAATTAACATGAGGTCGCCCGTCAATTTATCTGCTGTGCTGGTTTTGCAACTATGTTCAAAAATTAGCGATTACATTTACCTACTAATAATTTTGAACAAAATATGACAGAGTAGCCGAGCACCACTATTTATGAAATTTAAAAAATGTATCATTTGATTCTGTTTGCCCCTCATGGGGAAATGATTAGGTATTATTTAATAATACTTTTTTACGTTTTAAAATATTTTCTATAATAAAATAAATAACCGAAACTTTAGAAAAGGTACCTACTAAGCTTATTAAACACTAGCTGTACCCGCGAATTCGTCTACGTGGAAAATTTTTAAAAGTAGAATAATTTAACATAGACAGTCCCAGGATTTTATATGTATATTTATTTATGTATCTGTCCATTACGGTCTGGAAATACCGCTGCGACAGTTCATTCAACTGTATTAAAAGTAATATTTTTATACATTGTTTATAAAAACAATTAAAAATATGCGTCAAACTTATATGCGTAACATTATTTACCTACATAAATATTTATTTGTAAGAAGCAACCTCAACCTGCCCAGACTTCGCTCTCAAAACTACAAGGCCACGACAACGCACTAGACTAACAATCGAGCGTCTGAGCATTTAAGATTCATTTTCACTCGGAGCTGTCACCTTACAAAAATTGTGGGCGTTTATAATAGTAGGTATGGACTTTTTTGTATAGAGTGATTTATCTGTTACGAAGTAACTATCAAGGAACTTATATATGATAACTGGAATTGTTACGAAGCAATGTTTGAAAAATAAAAATGTACTTTATTTCGTTCCTCATAAAGTTGACAATTGTTTCTTACTTAACAGAGGGGAAAAACTTTCTGAGCAAGACAACGACATGAGTGGATGTTGTCCCTTTCTTACAATTGCCAGTGTTAAAATAAAACTGCTGATGGTAGATTTTATATATTCGGTAATCGTTAAATCCCTTTTATTCATATACGTCGATAAATAGATTAGCATAAAATGTATTGTAATTAACATAGTGAGTTCCAAAATGTGCTTATTTTAATTATTACGTAATTACTTATGCAATGCAAAAACTGTTTCTCAAATTAGTAGAATTATTTAGTAGTAATTTGCAAACTAAGCATGGCCGCACTTATATATGGTAATTGGCGCCTTATTTAGTAGAAAGAGACACACTCCACTCATGTCGTGGTACTCTTCGGAACGATTTTGAAGCGCGTGTAAGCATTCCGGGTAGAATATAACTTCCTTGGTAACTATTTAGTAATCTGTGGTTTAGGTTTTTTTATAGTATAAGATAGCAAACAAGCAGATGGGTCTCCTGATGGAAAGAGTCAACTATCGCCTATAGACACCAAAGGTTTTAATGGTGTATTGCTATCTTGTGGCGAGGTCTTATGCCACATGCATAACTTTACCGGCTACCTTATCCTCCAAACCGGAACACGACAGTGACAAGTACTGGCGCTATTGCGGTAGGAACAGGTAAGGCGGTGGTACCAGACATGGGCGAGACAATGCAGAACTCTACCACCTAGTAGGTGGTAGAGGTATATTAAGCCGCGCGCGCCGCCCGGTCGGAGTATGGCAGTGGGCTGTCGCTCGACTCGCACCACCGTCGCGGTCACGTCACGCTCGCGTATAATAATCAACTAGGTACTAAAACTTCACAAATGACAACCCAGTGCCAACGTTTGCAGCTCGGTCATAAAAGTGGGGAGTGCAAAGAAATTTACGGTTCGCGCACAATTATATATTTCATTTTGCTTGCAGGTGGGTAGCTCTGGCGAGTCTAGATATATTTTTATACCTAAATCTGACTTTTGTAAGGGAGTGAATCTTCTGTACGGTAGTACCGTTAGGTATTCTGTGGCACAAGTATCATTTGAACGCGCTGTACACTTTTTTTTTTCGGAATGGCTTAATTATTGCTAGCCTTATGGGCTGTAACAGCCCATAAGGCTAGCAGTAATTGAGCCATTGAGTAGCTTCACCGGTCGCGGGGGCGAGTAGAGTGCTCAGCCAGAATTTATAAGTGTAGGGCTGTACGCCCTCCGCCCTAAGGGTGTCTCCGGCGAGACCGAATCTCGGCTTAGGGTGGGGTCGTGATTTGCGATGAGAGCGCTAGTGGCATTGTTTTGTCCGTCGGCCGAACCTTGCCCTTGGGCTCGGTTCGACGAATCAGGGGTCCTCGTCGCCGCCGGCGGTGACGGTGTCGCTAATATAGGTGTGTAATGCTATCGTGTAAACCGTCGGCCAGAGTTATCGGGTCATCGGGATCGGTAAGAACGCGGCGCGGCGGGGCCTACTTAATTTGAGACCGGGATTAGGATCTGGGATGTAATCAGCCACGGCTACCACTAAAGGGTTCGGATGCGAAATGGCACGATCGAAGTATCTTTTAGAGATTTCTTTGAAATGCTTTGCTAAGCTCATCAATTCAAGATCATTATGGAGGTCTACGTTGCGTATATACCACGGTGCTCCCGTGGCAATACGCAGGAATTTATTTTATACCACTTGCAACGGATGCAAGTCCGTACGGGAGAGATGGGCAAACGTTACGCAAGCGTATGAAAGGATGGGGCGTACGCACGATTTGTAAAGTGTCATATTGTGTCTAAGTGACATTTTACTGTGTTTATTGATAAGGTTATATAATCGACCTACAACGAATTTAGCCTTAACTTTCATTCTTTGTATGTGCGGTTTAAATGACATTTTACTGTTCGACGTTACCCCAAATACTTGACCTTTAACACTGTACACTTGCGGTGCCATGGAACATAGAACAAGGGAAGTGAAGAGTGGGCGTGCCGCGTGCGTCACTATTATGCGCTTTTACTCTAAATTGCCTTAGTGATACTTACCATATCATTAGGAGATAGTCGTCGTGCGAAAATCTATTATACACTGAATTATGCCGTATTGTGCCATCCTTGAATGCAGAAATGATAGTAGAATACAGATGATTAAGAATGGAGATATTTCATATCATCCGAAAGTACAATTTTCATTTTATTTTAATTAAATTCCTGATTTAATATAATCTCTAATGATATAATAGAAAGTCAAGCTAAAATCAGCCGTACACCTTACACATAAAGTTCATTTTAGGTTGACCTAATTTTTCTAGAAAGATATACGTAATGACAGTCATTACGTATATCGTTCTAGAAAGTTCTCTACTCAAATATGATCAACTGAAACTACGAACTAAAAATCAATGCTGCCATCTATTGTAGAATAGCGAAACTATTACGATCTTAAGTTTCACTATTGTACAAATAGATGAGTCTATTTTGAATAGACTACAAAAGGACGTAAATACTCTTTTTCTTTTTGTAGCAAAATAAAATTTATTGTAACGCAGTTTGGTATATTTTTAAATGTTCTGTTTGTGTGTTTCGGATTATTGTTGTTTAAAATGAAAACGACCAATGAAACAATGTTTGCATTAGTAGTTTATATGCAATAATGCGTATTTTATGTGTGAGTATGGCGATCACGGTCCTGATACAAATGTTTGTACTTGCCAATTCCCTTGTTCTATGTTCCATGTGCGGTGCCATGGTCCGGAAATGTTATGAAACGCGAATGTAAATTGTTTCGTACAATTCGCTTCGCGTGTTCCTTGCGTGTTTTTCAAAGGCGCCAACGTTATTGTTAATGAAATTGTTAGAATTAATAAAATAAAAATTAGAATTTCAACTGAAATTTTGCCTGACACTCCAGAGTGTCTTTGGAGTGTCTAGCAAAATCTAAATTGAAATTCTGTCAATCTGCCTTAAAATTCTGAGAATAACATTTGTCAGGAACACACCCTTTGGCCTTTATCACCTATACTCGTCTCTGACTTATTCTTTAGTTTATGGTTTTCGGCAGCCATTTGTTATTCATTGTCGATTGATTAAAGTATCTCTAAATTTTAAATCAAAATGTTGCGTTCAGCGACTGGTACTTTAGTAAATGTAATTAAAAAATCAGTACTCCCAACAACAAGGGTTTGTGCTGTTATCCCTTCACGAGCTTCTCATGGTGGCCCGGTTGAAACCGATGAAGAATTCGACAGCAGGTTAGTCAAAACTTTGACGTTATGTAATTGAAAATACTATGCAGTAAGACTTACTGTATTGATTTTTGTGTTCAACGTATAATTCTTGAAAGCTGTACTAGATTTATATCTTTTTTGTGCTTTAAGTATAACCTTTATAGAAACGAATACAGGTGTATCTATAAATTTTTCTATTCTTCCTGTGATTTGAATATCTAGATTTAATAACTGTTTTGCATAGGTTACAGGCCTACACATTTTTCATTTCTTCCTGTAAACATTAAGATTTTTCTATTTGTTTTGCTTATGTTTTAATACCTTTGTTCGTGGAAATTTTACCATATCTAAATTATAAAATAAGTTTTCCTTGTACTAAATAAACAAATCTAAACTATTCGCTGCTGCTGTTATTGGCTTTACCAGATGATAGTAATCGAGCAAAATAATAGTTTTTATATCATTATATAGCAAACAAGCAGATACGTCTCCTGGTGGAATTTAATTACCTATTGTCATGCATTGAAGATGCTAATTAGTTAAATGAGTCAGTTAGAAAATACTTTTTTATTTATACTGTTCTGTGGTCCATTTTATTCTAATGATAATATGCAATTTTTAGATAATAAATGTTAGAATTTGTTATTACTGTCCTTTAGATTTTAGGTACAACTTTTTAGGCTTTTGTATAAGTCAAACAATTCTAAACTGTTACCCACTGGGATTAAAATCATTGAGATAAATTTTCTCCTTGATATTTATCATAAAAAAATTTTCTCCTTGATATTTATCATAAAAATATTATGGTAGGTAATTATCAAACGTATAAGCTGAGCAATTTTTCAACGGGTATTACATATCAACATTCACATTAGCAATTAAAGTACTTAGATTAGTAAAAAATATACATAATTTATACATATAATAAAATCGTAGGAAAGTAAAACTGTACATTGAATATTTTTTTTAAAAAATACTTAGGGCGTGATCTGCAATCGATATCGAAGTCAAAAGTATAGGTTTTAAAATTTTTGTCTGTTTGTCTGTTTATCTGTTTGTCTGTATGTCTGTATGTATGTCCAGGGTAAACTCAAAGAGTACTGCATGGATTTACTTCAAATTTTGCATGAATATTACTAACAGGTCGGGTCAACATATAGACTACAGTACCCGGCGATAAATATTGCACATCGACCTTTGGAAAGAGACAATCGGCTAATTTCGGCTTCGTAGAGCGTTATCTCTGTCGCACAAAATACAAACAGTCCGGTACCTATTAGGAGCTGTTAAAACAAGTATGATTTGCTTCTTTTGATATTTCTATTCTTTGTATAAAATACACTAATTTTTCTATAAGTGATGGCTTTAGGTTGGGGTAAAATAAAATAAAAAAACATTTTTACATTATGTTTACGTATTTAATTATTTTGGAACATTACAGCTTTAGTGTACATAATAAACACCATTATACCTATTGCTAAAATGAGACATTGCAATAAAAATAATAATAATTCTAATTCTCAATTACTTCCATTTCACTATCTGTGCTCTCAAAGAGGTCAATATCACTGTCACTATCAGCCGTATTTATTACTAATCTATCAGTGTAATTGTCTAAACTGTGTTGAATGCTTCTATATTCATTCTCACATTTGATTGCATGATCGCAAACCTTTTTCCACTCTTCAGCGCCGATCATGTTTACTTTTTCAGTCAATAATGTTTTTACTGTAGTTAAGTTCATACCCACATTTCTAGAGGCTACATAGCCTTTCAGTTGAGACCATATATTTTCAATTGGATTAAAATCCGGATGATATGGTGGCAATCGCAACACAGTGTGCCCATGTTCGGCAAGTATTTTGTCCACAGAAAACTCTGTATACCTCTCCTTGTGCTGACATATAATAGCGTAAATCTGGGTTTTTGTTAATTTTGGATCAACTGGAATTTCATGTCTGTTTAACCAGTTGATCATTTCCCGTTTAATGGTGTTTGAGTTGGGGGGTCTCTCAACATACTTGTTGTGATAGGGTGCGTTGTCGATAACTAGAACAGAATCACTGGGTATATTTGGGATTAATTGGTTAACCAGCCATTTCTCATAGTTATCGTTATTCATTTCATTGTGATAGTCACCTGTAGTGTCCGTGGATTTATACGTTAAAAAAGCACCGGGTACAAAGCCTTTTTCATTTCCCGCATGAACTATTATCAAACGTTGACCTTTTGAAATTGGCTTTTTTACTCCTTTTTTCTTATCGTCACTCCAAGATTTCCTTTTAGTGTGGGATGCATGTATATATGACTCATCCATGTAGACAATATTTTTTCCTGTTTCGCGAAATTTGCGTATTTTATCAAGGTATTCCATTCGTTTGAGACTAACGTCGTGCTTTTCCATTAGAATTTTTCGATTATCTTCCATTTTAGTGAACTGAAATCCCATGTCATGAAGTATTTTTCTCAATGTTTTTTCAGACCCATTGTAATTAATAGCTTCAGATAACTTAGCTTTTAATGATTTTATTGTTGGCAGTTCATTAAATCGTAAGTGAAAATCATACACCATTCTTCGAACAACATCTTAATCAAAATCGTCCATATCCAAACGAAATTGCTTTTTTGGTCTCCCTTTTTTTGGAGTGCTGAACTTAATTTCAGTCGAATGTGTTTCAGTACTGACTTCGTTTAATATATTGTTCAAAGTTCTTCTTGAAATTCCAGTGGCATTTGCAACTCGCTCTTGAATCTTCTTAAAATAACAACTTACATTTTCATCTACTTTTTTTTTTAAATCTATCAGCTTCGCTTACAAAATATTTATAAACATTGTAGATAATTTCACGTGACTGACCTCGTAAAGGTTTCCCTCTTTTTCCGAAAGATGCCATATTACAACTTTAAATTATTTAAATTTGTGGGTGTTATCAACTCTAAATATATATTTTTTTCGGGACGCGACTGCACTCTATCGTACTTGAACAACGACTGACTAAACGTCACATAGGTAGTGTGGGACAGAGATAACGCTTTACGAAGCCGAAATTATCCGATTGTCTCTTTCCAAAGTTCGATGTGCAATATTTATCGCCGGGTACTGTACATATTATCACGCTATCACCTACGGGGGAGGAGCAGTCCGGAGTAAACGAAGTCCGCGCGGACATCGCTGGCAACAGCTAGTTTACTATAAAGTAATCATATTATTTTTTATTCATTATTTTGTGGCTAAAAATTGTAAACCAAAATATAGGGAGCTTATCAACTATATACTATTTAGTTATTTAATTAACTAAATAGTATATAGTTGATAAGCTCCTAATGATTAGAATATCAACCTCTACTGTGTTAACTGGAAAGTTAAAGTGGTCAAAATTACTTTTTTTTTTCGATTATACTTATCAAAGATAATTATCACTCCAAATTCTAGTGCAATTTTAAATTTTTACTGTATAATTAAACATTCATAATCATACAATTATTTTTATTTGTCTAAATGTCTTAATGCACCTGCTAGTCCAAAATATATGTGTGTATATGTCGCAGTGAAATTGTCAAGAGCCGTTAGATTATAATCTACATAGGGATTTTATAATTTGGTTGGGTTTGGTTATCAGTTAAATTATAATATCACTTAGGTATATTATAATCTCATGGTGTTGACAATTTCACTGCGGCTAATATAATGAGTATTGATAACTGATATATATATATCAGTTATCAATACTCATTATCATTCTGATAGTGAGACTGTAATACTTATTTTAATTCACACCTGTAAATATATTTATGATTTAGACGATTTTACTAAATTTTATTATGTAGATAATGTGCCGTGGTCAGAGACCTGGTGTCCCAAAATACAGGTTTTCCTAGTTTATGCTTCAGTTCACTATCCATTGTAATACTAGCTGAAATTGTATTTTAATTAAACATTCATAATCATACAATTATTTTTATTTGTCTAAATGTCTTAATGCACCTGCTAGTCCAAAATATATGTGTGTATATGTCGCAGTGAAATTGTCAAGAGCCGTTAGATTATAATCTACATAGGGATTTTATAATTTGGTTGGGTTTGGTTATCAGTTAAATTATAATATCACTTAGGTATATTATAATCTCATGGTGTTGACAATTTCACTGCGGCTAATATAATGAGTATTGATAACTGATATATATATATCAGTTATCAATACTCATTATCATTCTGATAGTGAGACTGTAATACTTATTTTAATTCACACCTGTAAATATATTTATGATTTAGACGATTTTACTAAATTTTATTATGTAGATAATGTGCCGTGGTCAGAGACCTGGTGTCCCAAAATACAGGTTTTCCTAGTTTATGCTTCAGTTCACTATCCATTGTAATACTAGCTGAAATTGTAACATAATACTTGTGAGTAAAAATTGGTGGACATTTAACTCTTATTATTATTTATTATTGATAGTAGGGTGTGACAGCTATACATATTTCTACAAGTTATCTATGTAAAATGTAATTATATAGAATATAATACAAAATCATAATTTATATGTTTGTTTACAGATATGAAGCCTACTTCAACAGGAAAGATATTGATGGCTGGGAAATCCGTAAGGCAATGAATGACCTTTGTGGTATGGACTTAGTACCAGACCCAAAAATCATCAAGGCTGCTTTGCATGCCTGTAGACGAGTGAATGATTATGCACTTGCTGTTAGGATCATTGAAGCCTGCAAAGAAAAGTGTGGTAGCAAAGTCAACGAAATTTATCCATACATCATTCAAGAAATAAAACCCACATTAACAGAACTTGGTATTGAAACTCCAGAAGAACTTGGTTACGACAAGCCTGAGCTAGCTCTAGAGAATGTATATTCTATGTAAGGCTATGGTGATATGAAATTACAGTGTAGAATATTTGTATAATAGTTTTGTTGTCATTTATTTTATTGAATTATGAAAGTTCCAGATGTGTGGTTAAATATGCTATCACCACAAGATTGTTATTGAATCAAATTTACTAATGTATAAAACATTAGAATAATATGGAGTTTTTTTTTTTTCAATTTAATATTTCACTTGCATGCAATGGTTGCCATCCTCGAATCTGTATAATTTCATCATATCTGCTTTGAGAATGGCAAAGTAATGCTAACATTGATGATAAGGGTTATAATCAGTGGTACTCTTACCATTAGAAGTTGGTCAACTTGTTTTGCTCATCCTATGTTAAAGAAAAAAATATAATATTGTACACAAGTATGCGTACCCTGTCTTTGTCTAAGGTCCATTTTAAAGATGGATCTATCTGTCGTTCTGCCAGGCAGGTCATAAAAGGTGACAATAGTTATATGTGTCACTACCATTGTGGCCACTAGATGTTCTGAATTGTCTTGCCCAGGTCTGGTACCACCGCTTACCTATTCCTGCCATAATGTCAATGCTATTCACAGCCATGTTCCATTATAACTGGTAAACTTATGCACCTGGCATTAAGACCACAAAAACGGCAATACACCATTAACATCTTGGTGTCTATGGGTGATTGAGTTCTCTTTCCATCAGGAGAGTCATTTTGCTATTTGCTATCTTATGATATAAAAAAAAGAAGACTGCAAAGACGGACTTTGGTAACAATATTGTAGATATAGTTTTCATATTTTCATCTGATGTTTGAAATTAAACAGCACCGATTTTAAAGTCTCTAAATTGGAATTTTGTTTAAACTTACCATCAGCTGAGCCTCTTGCCCGTTTGCCCCTAAAAAACTACATTCTATATCACTATGCTTATTGTTTTTTGAATTAAGGGACTGGTTTAATTGTGCTTTGAGTTATTGCTACAACTGCTGATATTTTTATCAACTTACCACTATGTGAATTTTTTCTTTCCAAATATGAAGTAATGGTTTGGTGTACGAAACGAAGAGGTAGAGATTATTAGAAGTGTAAATTTCGTTTTCTGGTGTTGATCTAGGTGCCTTTGTAAATATAGACCATCTGCCATTATGCCAGGCAGTTCGTAAAAAGCTAACAATGGGCTGATACCATTGTGACTACTAGGTGGTAGATTCTGCAAGTTCTCACCCAGGTATTTGGTATCATCACCTTACCTGTTCCTGTCGTAATATCAATGCTTGTCATTGTGTTCCAGTTTGGATGGTTAGGTAGCTGGTAGACTTATACCAGCATGTGGCATTGCCATCCTGTCCCACTAATAACAATGCACCATTAAAATCTTTAGTGTCTATAGGCGATGGTTTCTCTTTCCATAAGAAGAGCCGTCTGCTTGTTTACTAATATATAAAAAAAATTGTAAACTGGTTGACCTCGCAGGTCATCCCTAAAACTTCTCGCTAAATTGAGGTATTTTAAGCTCAAAGAAAAACTATACCTAGCATAGATTTTTTCAGAGTTCAAAAATCTTAATTTTGTTATAAATGACAGTAATTTCATTTTAGAAAAGCTATATATTTTGGAAACTATGATCGATTTTGATCTTACGAATGTTAGTCAACACAATTTTTGAACTCTAAAATATTTTCACAGTTACATAATCTATAGGCTGAAAAATGTCGAAGCAATATCAAAATGCATTTTTCAAAAATTTTCGTTATTAATAAATCGATCGACTTTTATGTGTTAACAACAAAATATTGAAATTGAAAACTTGATACGATTTTGATGTTAGAAACTGCATTTGACATAGTTTTTTAGGTACTAAGATACTTATTATAGAAGGTCGAAAAATGATTGATTCAAAAATTTCGAAGTAAGTAATGTCGAAAAACACTTCAAAAATTTTTTAAAGCTCCCTTTATGATTTTCACACAGATTCAAACCACATGATGCCTTAAACAATCCATGCCTGTGTGTATGTACACGTCCCTGTTCTTAAGTATCTACATGGGGTTACTAATTCCACTAAGAAGTGATGCCCTAAGCAATTGTTTAATTTGCTTAAGGGCTAATCCAGCACTGGATACTCCTTACAAATAAATTTTATTTGCTTAGAACACGGTACAGCCTTATAGGAGTAAGTACAAAAGTTAAGTTTCACGTATTCTACCAAGTGGTTTTTTTTAAGCGCTAAGATGCGGCTTAAGATGGAACGCGCTTCTCTAGAACGTTCACTCTTCTCTTGAAGATCCCCAGGTTGTACCCGTCGGGAAACACAAACTGAGGAAGCATATTCCAGTCCCTTGCGGTTCGGACCAAGAATGTCGAGTCGAACCGTTTTGTCCGGGTACGTGGAACGTCCACCATATAGCAATGCCTAGTATCTGTGCGCCTCGACGATCGATAGAAAAACGAGGATGGTGGAATTAAGTCGTACAATTCCTCAGCGCACTTTCCAAAGTGTATCTGATAAAAGACCGATAAACTAGCCACTCTGCGGCGATGAGCGAGGCTCTGTAGTTTTTTGCCTACCAGATCATCGTCGCTTATGAGCCTTTTGGCACGCCTCGTCTCCAGCTGGTATTTGGCAGATCCATCCCAGAGGTGAGAGCAGTATTCCATGCACGACCGGACTTGTGCTTGATAAAGATTCAGCAACTGTCCCGGGCTGAAATACTGTCTCACCTCGGTCAGAATACCAAGATTTTTTTGAGGTAACTTGGGCTTTCGATTCGATGTGCGAACCAAAGTTGAGAGTGGGCGTTAAGGAGCTCGAGGTGGTCAGTTATCGGCACGGACACCCTGAAAAGACGGAGACAAGTGGAATGGAATCCGTTTAGACGAGAATAGACACGCCTGGGTCTTAGCCGCATTAAACTTGATTAGATTGGTATCACCCCAATCGAAGACTGCCTATAAGGACAGGTTCAAACGATTGACCATCGCCTACCTGAGAGACCGGATCTGTGCCGTACTGGCTCGTACGCTGGATGCGTAACTCTCGACAACAGTGCTATCGTCTGCGTACCCATAGATACCGCGCTTTAGCAGACCGTTAATATGTAGCAGAAATAGAGTTGCGGAGAGAACTGATCCCTGGGAGACTCCGGCATTTAAAGTCATTTGGTCAGACGAGCAGCCGTCGACGACTACTCTAATCGACCGGCCACTCAGAAAATCTGGTCTCTGCGCAAGCGCAGAGACCAGTAGGTAGACTGTACGAAGGAAGCTTGCCGATGAGACTATCGTGTCAGATCCTGCCAAAGGCCTTCGAAATATCAAGGGAGAAAGCTAGTGCCTCGCCATAATTCTCGATGGCCGCGCTCAAGATGTACGTGGCATATGCCCAGTGGACCGATTTCGGCGAAACCTGCGGTAGTTGCGGTCAAAACAGGAGCGAGTTCAGGCGCACAGGTTTTTAAGTACTATGGCTGGAATCACATTAGGGCCACTAGCTTTGTTCATATCCTGATTCCACAGCGTTTTAAGAACGTCAGTCTGACAGATGCGATTCTTCTTCTCTGATACGTCCTTGTCCTTGCTGTGGAGTATCTGCCCAAGCCAGATATACCTCACGCTTTAGCGCCTCAGCGCGTCTACAATTGGCTCTGAACCAGGGCTGAACTTTGTTGGACATGGCTATGTCGGAGAAAGGAATAAAGTACTCCATTCCCTGTCACAGCATCCGCGCAGGTCGAGAGGTTTTCAAAAGGAAAGCAGACAGGCCGCCAGGGATAAGACGCAAAGAAGGAACGCATCTCGTCCCAATCTGCTGACTTGTATCGCCACACGCGCTGAGAGCCCCTGGGACTGGGATCGGGCGGCGAGTAGACAGATACAGATTTCACCAGACAGTGATCGGAGCTGCCGGGCGGCGTGGAAATCGCCACCGAGTAGCGGTCCGAATCTGTAGTCAGCAGAAGATCCAAACAATTGGCTGTATGGCTCTCAACGTCAGTCGCTCCTTGAACCAGTTGGGTGAGATTTAACGCTATAGCGAGTTTACGCATCTCTCTCCCAGCGAGGCCAGCGCATGCAAAGTTAATCATTAATTAAATAAAAAAATTGAATTACCGATTTCGTATTGTTGAAACACCGTTTAAAAAGATGATTTCTGAAAATTGATTCTTATCAACGACAGTAATGCGTTGCTATAACTTCGCGGCTATGATGGCTGCTGAGCAGATCTATCATCTACTGGTTCCCGTCAGGCGTCAAACCGAAACACACACAGACTGGTCCATAGCGTCGGCAAGAATTTTATAAAAGGCAAGTCAGCTTTATTATAAGTCGTAGAACTGTACGACATATGCATAAATTGATCAAGATGTTGATCCAAACCCATGAAGACTGAGGTAACTAATAATAAGCTAATTTAAATAAAAAAAGATAATTTATATAAAGCAGTTATAGACTCGATTTTCAACTTTTTTTTTGCTGCGGTAGCGTTTGAAAACTTTACCCTAGCAAAATTTGTTTTTCATGGATAATTCAAATATGGCTGTACTCATATTTTTTTATTAACGTCACATTAAAACGAGATAGGTAAGTCACTTATGACCTACATCATTAGAATTTCGATAACTTGATGTTCGCTCGAAAAAGAAATTGCTGCAGTAACGCACACGATTATGGAGAGTTGGATGATTCCAAGTCTGGATGATCTACATAATTCTGTGCTAATCTCAACGCTTTTGGGTGGAAACGAGAGTTGGATATATCAGGAAAGTTAAGATAACAAAATAAAAGCGTTTTTAGTTAGAGCATTTCGAAAAATCTGTGGTGTACAACGCGGGTCGCGTTAGTAATAATATCACAGACAAATTAAAATATAGGTTCCTTACTCATTGGTAATACTGAACTGAAAGAGATGGGATTTGAAAGAAAATAAATATCGCTGTAAAAATCAGAAAGCACATGATAGGATCGTCGAAAATCCGAGAAAATGGCAAATAGAAGATTGACAAAATAGATATCTATACCTAGGTACAAAGTATATAGATGTAGGTACCGAGTGAGAACAAAATTGCCAAACTACGAACAAATTGATTTTCAAGAGTCCGAAAACGAGTGAATAAATATGGAGGAATCAAGACAAGTCCTGCTCGTTTATTTCTGTACATTTTTGTCTTTTATTACACCTTACCATTCTCTGATGCTGTGATTAGGGACACCTGTTGGGCCAAAATGCTTTTTTTATACTATAGGATAACAACAAAAGCCAAAGCTGATTGCTTTCCGCATGTAAAGAGATAACCATCGCTGATGGTCACCAAATATGTTAATGGTCTGATTATACTCGTGTGTGGCAAGCATGGTAATGCCATAAGTGGCTATCTCCACCCCAGAGACGTATAAATTTAGATATTTATATTTCTTTGTTCCATTCTCACCGGAACATGACAGTGACAAATATATGCGTTATTCCGCCAGTTATAGATAAAGCTGTGGTACTAACCCTGTCTGGAATTCTACAGCTCAGTAGCCACGATGGTCAAAACTCCGTTTGTTTTTTATTCTTCAAAGGTCGACCCGGACAAACAGGGTCTAAGTTTTATTGGCAATCATGCAGAGTATGGAGAACATAAAGTTGCAGAACGCTACCACCTAGTAAGGTGTTATGTGGTTTTACTCATCCCATATCAGAAGTATTGGTAATTAAATACAAACAATTGTACGTAAATACTTTAATGATTGCAATATTCACACAGTCATATACCATTATTTACAATCACAAATCGTACTTAACAACTTAATTGTGCTTTTAATTTATAAACTTACTTTAATAATAAATTAGATAAACGCAAGATTTAAAATATGCAAAATAGAAAACAACAAAATATTCCCATGTCTTTTTTATGAAACAATTTGAAAAATTCACATTAATGATTTTGTACTTTTCTATGAATTTACCTAAGACTACCTACTTTAAAACTAGTGTTACGCTAATTTAACGTTAGCGGTAGGTATGATGAAAGACACCCATTGAACGATAGTTTAGCGACTAGAATTGCACGTTAGATGTTCTAAAGGTAAAACTATTATCAGTGGTTTCGGTTACTGTAAACAAAAGACTTAAGGCTCGATTTTTACCTAAGGTAGAAAGATTCAAAAAGGCTAGAAATAAGAGTTGCCATCCGTATAATATATAGTATCGTACAAAGATTTCAATATTATTAATGTGCTAATATTATTGATAATTATTAAAATTCAAGTCGTATGCTGTTCAAACTGCAAAACAGAAGGAACTATGTTTATATAATGTAAGTAACATGTAACAAACATATTTTCTGCAATAAATGATTAATTGATTGATAACGTACTAGACAAGGCATGCGCCAGGCCACTTGTGTTCGACTAAATTGCAGTACGTGGACTGCACCTACGTCAGAGCTCGTTGAATGAAACGCGTAAGCGCCATGAAATTCACGGCGGTTAAGACTTTTGGTCGCGTTTTTTCCGAAAACAGATGGTAGTCCCTTGTGGAAAATTTTCTCGGATAAAAGTAGGTAAATAACTTACAAAGTGAAAGTAACAGTTTATGAATGTTTATTTTTATTTAAAAAGTCGAAAAAAGTCCACTCGACCAACGGGAGGGTCAAATAACGAGTAAAAATGCTACAAAGCTACACTAGGCGACGATCTGTGCCCTTTAGTGGTACATTTTACTAAAAAAATATCGCACTTTTAGGTTTAAGCTTTGGCGTGGTAGTTTTATTTTGTTTAATTCATTTTCATTCACTCCAGTTTAATACAATATTAATATATTAAAACACTTGTACTTTTTAACTTCCCACTACGTATGTACATAGGAAGGTTACTGATTTTGCTCCGATTTTCAAAAATGGAGTTTTCACCATATGTCCGCGTTTTGTGGGCTTAGGAACCATTTTCGACTATTTTCGCGATGACGTCAGTATGTCTGTATGTATGTGTGTGTGTGAGTGTGTGTGTGTGAGTGTGTGTGTGTGTGTCAACAACTCATAAGTTTTGAACGCCTGGACCGATTGAAACGCGGTTGGTGGCATTCGATTGGATTCCGCTCAACTTATACTTCCTGAAATTTTGTACCAAATGGGCCTAAGAGATTTTGAGAAATTTTGAAAATACCCTAAACAAATTGTGACGAAACAATTTTTTTTTAATAACTTCCAGATTAATGTACCGATTGAGTACAAAAACTATTCCTCAAAAAAATACATCTAATGCATAAATTGCCTCAAAATCAGTTTATTCGTTTGGAAGTAATCGTTGACGAAAATTTTGAAAAAAGTGTTTTTTCGACATAACTTCGAAATATTTCAACCAATTATTTTTTGGTATTCTACGATATTTTAATACTATAAAAATTACGTCGAATGCCCTTTTAAAAATCAAAACCGAACCTTATTTTCAAAGGTTACAACTTTTCAAATATTAAAATTACGTTTTCTTTAGCAAAGTTACTTAATATTTTGGAAATAACTTTCAGGCTAATATACCGATTGACTTCAAAATCTTATCATCGTTTCTCCTTTAAAAACTGCGCCAAGTACCGTTAATTGGATAAAAATCGGTAAATTTGTTTGGGATCTATCATAGACGAAAATGTTTTTTTGACATTGCTTCGAAATTTTTGAACCTACCGATTTTTTAGCTAAAGCAATATTTAAATTGAGTTGAATGCCATTTGAAAGATCAAATCGATCATCGTTTCCAAAATATACAGCTTTCCAAAAATCAATACGTGCCAAGAAAACTTATCAAGGACGTACTACGTGCGTCTTCCCGGTTGAAATTTGGATGTTTTTTGATTTCAATGGCTTCTTTCACTAGCCGTGCCATATGGCGTTCTGTCGAAAACACGCGTGGCCTATGAAATTCCATCCAGTGATTACGGACCGACTACAGCTGTAGATGTTTAGCAATCGCCGACTTATTAACGTCGTTATTCTTGACTGCTTTGATATGCTACTAGGCCTCTGACACATGCTCTTAAGGACGAAAGATTGACTTTTTCTCTGGCAACACTGACTCAACCTGTCAAAAGATAATTAGATCAGCTGTTTTAATTTTTACTTTATTTATAAATATATTTATGTAATAAAAGTACAATAAAATAAAAATTGGCAAATAACGTTGTGATATAATAGATTTTAATAATAATTATCAAAAATTGAAGAAACAAAGTTTATAATATTGATCGACAGTAACGGTAACCTTTTTTTAAACAAAGAAGAAAGTTTCAAATTCTTAAACGGAAAACCGGGGAAGTATTAGTTATATTTTTTTCCCCTTTATTACACTTTCGTAGTATTAATAACTTTTAATATATTTCTTTTAGTACCCATAAACGTTGCACGGCAGAAAGATTTATTAACACTGAATAACTCTTCTGGAAGAGTCCGAAATTTTGGAATTACTCCGAATTTTTATATCAAATTCAGAGTTTTTCCGACTTTGTAAGACTTTTTTCGACTTTTTAAATAAAAATAAACATTCATAAACTGTTACTTTCACTTTGTAAGTTATTTACCTACTTTTATCCGAGAAATTTTTACACAAGGGGTTCTAGTCAGAATAACCATTGTCACTTAACCAAAGCGGCTGCTCGTGGTCGTGAGGGACTGCCCCGACCAGGTATTGCTAGCTGTGTTCAGCCGCGACGGATAACTACGCAGATAATATACCTTGAGTGTGAATTGGGTCTGACATAATTTATAAATAAACTGACCAAAAACCGGCGTTGTGATTTTTTAAATGTTATAATAAAAGGCATAATCTTTAATTACATTCTTCGAACTGTCCACCCGCATAATATTGCAGTCTTTACCTACTTATAAGCTACCGCGTGAGCAATAAGTTTACATATAGGTACATGGTAAAAAAGGAATTAAAGAAACCATTACCTTTCTGTATTTTACCAAAATTAGAGTTAAATTTGAGTCAGCATAAAAAAAAGAATGAGGAGAAACGGTTTAATTTTGGACTGCCAAAATAAGTAGTCCCAAAGTTTCTACTAGAATAATATTTACACTGTTTCACAATTTCGCCTTGAATCTCGACAAGTGGTGGCAGCTAGTTAATTTTTTTTTGTTTTTTTTTGTCGTTTTTATATTAACCTAAAGTAGCCTAAATAGATATGAAGGTTGTCATATTTTACCATCGACCACTTTTAACAAGCAATGCTCCATTTTTTTTTATAATTGACTATAAATACTCTTACAAAGTTCTGCGATATCAAATATTTATTGCAAAAGGGTTGGTTACAGGTGTACCTATATAGTTACAAAAACCCGGTCCTTCTCAAAACGGGCATGCAGGTAGTCGATTACATTAATAAAAAAATTATGAAATAATCTATTTACAGTTCTAGTATTTGTCATTCAATTTCCCTAAAATATAGCAAATACTTTAGAGTAGACATTTCCACGTCGCTTAAGCGGCGGCCGCGACATGTTTGATGTAGTCGTCTCAACCTTTGTTGTCATAGGTAGATAATATTTAGAAAAATTATTTAAGTTTCTTTTGATCGGTAAAAATTAAGTGTATTAATATACACAAACTAATTACCTATATATTTATGTTATATTCGATATTAATCTTATTGCGATAAATAAATACAACGGTACAATATGCTTACCTTTAAAACACCTTTAATAATATAAAATCTTCATAATATGGGCGCCTTATCATGTATTTTAAAACAAATATTACTGTCTGTCGATAAAATATAATGTGAATGTGCAAAAATACGGTTTACGGGTTTTTATATCCAGAACATTTGTCGCAGAAATTACGTAAAAATATAAAATCGTATGGGACTTTAATCGTCGATTGCGGCGACGTCGACTAAAAAAGCTCACGGAGCAGATACAAAATATAATAGTACTTTGTATATGCTCCGTGAACAAGCTCTTTCGGTTCAAATAGTTTTTATCCAGAATATATAACCTAATCTTCTGTTTAATAAAAATATACAAAATGGAAATTCATTCGTAATATAACCGACTCAATTATAAAGTTTAGTCAAATAGTTGATATTAAAAAACGTGTACTACAAGTGTTTGCAAGTAAATCGTAGAAGTGTTTTTTAATATCAACAGAAAAATGAAGTTTCGTCAACTGGGGACAATGCAAAGTATGAAAAAAACGTTTATTTAAACATTTTGTACAATCGAGTCGCAACTCTTCACAGACTACATAATGGAAGCTACGACTCGGATTTTAAATACCTATTAACACAGTATTTAGGTCTATAGTCTATCGAATAAGATCATCACAATATACTATGTAAGCGGTAAAACAAAACTATTATTAAGTTCGTAATATTTACAATAATTTTAAAGCTAATTTTACAACAACTTTAAAAACTGCTGAATATAAAAAAGCATCTCCAAATATTTTCATTTATGTTGTAATTATTTTCAAATTTTACTGTATTTAAATGTTGGTTAACAAGAGTTAAAGTAAAAGAGAACTTTGCTTCAAAAATTGTGTTCCATAAATTGTTTTATTCATCTATTTAATACGAAAGAAAAAAAGATCGAAATAAACGAAATATTGTTTATCTGTAGATACGTTAAAATGCACATATCGCCCAAATTCGCACGCAGTGAAGATTTTTTTTAATGTAGGGGAATGGCACAGTTGGTAAAAATTGAGTGGGCCATGCTCGTTTAGATAGATATATGATTAATTCCAAATGTAACATTACGCCGGTTTCCTTGCGGAGTAGGTAGTGTATCGAACGTCTATAGACTTTTCTGTTAACATGACAACATGACTCACCGGTTCATCGGTTGGTGAAAACCGCGATATTTTACCAACCTAATAAGGACCTAAGAAGAAAACGGAAGGGCCTAATTATAGATATAATCGGGACCGACAGCTTGACGTGCTCATCCAAACCAACTCAACCAATACACTTCCGAGGTGCTACTGAGATTTGGATTTAACGCGAAAAATCTCGGAAAATCTTACACTCTATCTATCATAACTGTTGTCATGTAATGGTTTTTAAGTAAATTCAATAGTAGTGTGTTTTAAAAAAAACGCCAGATTCCTTACGGGGTAGGCAGAGAGAACCGAGTGTCATACATCACGACCCTTGCAGACTTGACTCCACCTTCGGACAGTAGGTACTCGATCAATCTGATCATGGAATGTCAGTCTTGGTCTTCCCCGGTACCTACATCTTTCCACATTCGCATTGTATATCTGTCGTGTAAACCTTTCACCTACCATTCTTTCTACATGTCCGAACCAACGGAGCACGCCCTTTCTCATCTTTACACTGACACTTTCATTCAAGCCTCATCTCTTTCTCACTTCCACATTACGAACCGAACATTACCTTGCTCGCCATTAATGCCTTTCACCCTTCGTTAAGTGAAGTGCTATTCGACTCTTTTTTTTATGTCATAAGATAGCAAACAAGCAGATGGGTCTCCTGATGGAAAGAGTCAACCATCGCCTATAGACACCAAAGATGTTAATGGTGCATTGCTATCTTGTGGCGAGGTCTAATGCCACATGCATAAGTTTACCGGCTACCTTACCCTCCAAACCGGAACACGACAGCGACAAGAAGATGCTTCAGTAGCAAAGTGAAACGTGCGTTGAGTACATAATTTGTGTGAAATTTAACAGATATAACGTTAGAGGAATAACCAGGACTAACTACCAACGCTATAACCTTTTGTTCAGTTGCATCACAGAAGTTCAATATATTTTGCAAATTAAATACGACAATTTATTCTTTAAATTATGGATTTCCGCAAAGTAACGCCTGAATCTATTAAATTTATTGCTTTGTCCTAATTGTCTTTGTTTTTTAATTTTAATTAAATTGTCCTTAATAGGTTTTTGTGACGGATTATTGATTTTTTTAACTACTACTGGATAGTAAACGTGGCCAAAAACTGAATGGAGAAACGGCCAATAACTTGAATTTTAAAATATACTACAAAATGAATCACAATCACATTTTAATAATATCTATATTTCGGTTAAAAAGTCTTTTGGATTATTTCTCCACAATTTTTTGGACACTCCTCTCCACAATTGTCCTCTTTTACTTGGCATATCTAAAAAAATATTTGACTTCATTAACAGACGTACACTGATCGTACTAGGTTGATCTTGATTTAATTAGCAACTGTCATAATTCCGTGACGTCATTAATCTCTAATTATATCATTATACAACATTTTAAACATCGATAAAGATATATTTTGGATCTGTAACCCTGAATCGGAAATAATTTCCACTTATTTTTAAAGACATACAATATAATTTTCATCTAGATATATTACAATTTCAAATATTACAAAAATGTCCTAACACTAAACTTTAGCTAATGACTCAGGGTAGACTAGAATAAATTATAAGATAACAAATACAAAATAATTTAAACAACACCTTAACATATGCTTATGTAAATAAAAAGGAATGTAAATTATAAATATTAAACACAACAAATCATTATTTTGTATAAAATAAATGAATGAAAAAATATTGCACAAACAATCGTTTTAAATTAAATTAAACACAAAAATAATAACATTATTGGCCAAAATTAAAAACCGCTCTTAGCATATAGTTTCTGCTGCACGCTTAGGGTCCGGCCACAGAGATGTATCAGCACATTACACACGGGTATTGTACGAAAGTCATGGAACATTTCACGAGTAGCATGTGAAATCTCATATGAAGCGCATTTTCATACACCGCATTTGCTACATCTATTCATTTGGTCTGTGAAATATCACACTCTATGAATTCTTTCCATGCATATGGGAGCGGCAGTGGTTATACTTCAGCCTTATTTTAATAGCTTACGGTCACTTGACGTTCTGATAATTTTATTAGTGAAAATCATTGCCAGTGAAATATCACATGTGAAATCATTGTGATTTTTTGTTTCATTTCATCCAATGAAAAAGAATTAAAAGTAATAATTTCCATGCATAGTACGTGACACTCTTGCTTGTCTCTATGCACAAAATTTTAGAAAAAGATACGTGCAAAACCTGCGAAGACTCTGAAGTCTAATATTTGCCAATGACCAATATAAATTACTGTTGTAAGAGGTTAAAGTGATTTACATTTTCATGCACGCGATATTTTTTAAAAGCTCACCGATGTTCAATGAAAGTGCGATTCTGGTATAGTTGTCACAATAACATATGCTTCGTGAACCATATGTACGATTTTCTATTCCGCGTTCAACAAAACTACGCAAAATTTTAGAGCGGTCTTTGAGTTTGAAAAATAAGAGTTGGTATCACAAGATTCCTCTTCAATTTGTATTAAAATACTTACGGCAACCACCATTGCTTATATTTGATGAATATGTTATTTCTATTGCTCTAAATTTTCACATTGCGTACAGTTTTTAATGATAATCCTTTGGTATTCATTGCACAATAACAAACATTCTTTTATATAAATAAACAATAAATAATATATATGCTCATTGAATAAATAAACGAACAAATTAAATATCTATAAATTAAATAAAACACTAATTTTACGTGGATTACAAAACATAGAAATCATTTTCATTATTTCTGTAAATTCGTGAGATGTTTTCCAATATTTAAATAAAATATAGTATAATATTTTATTATACTTGGGCCATATTTAATATAACATATTAGGTATGTTATAGCAGTTTTATTTTATTTAGCAGCTTGCTCTTCATGTGAGAACAAAAATCACTGTTATCAAGGCTAGTCTGCCTTGATACCTTGATAACAGTGATTTTTGTTCTCACATGAAGAGCAATCCAGGTGACAAGCATGCGTACGTTGCGTGTACGTCGCGTTTGTACAGATATAACGTTAGAGGAATAACCAGGACTAACTACCAACGCTATAATTACGGGATAAAACGTTTGCTCCATAATACTCGTTGACTGGTAAAATATTGTACATACTGAAGGATCGGGATAAGACTCGTGCATCGTGCGGTGACCATATTTTTTTAATGTTACTAATTTCGTTGAGGTTTACAATGTGGTTAAGCAATATTCCCACTTTATCATACTTTTATTGTTTATTTATCACTATTAACTATTATGAAAAACTTTAAAAACAACAAAGAAAAATATCGACACACGGGATTTGATCCTGCGACCTCCCTTAAAGCCGGCGTGCTCTACCACTGAGCTAGTGTCGGCAGGCTCGACGTGGCGATATTTTTCTTTGCTATATGATCAATGCAATCGCCATGGGGTGAGTGCTATGACACAAAAATAATTATTGAAGAAGAAAGAAAGAAATTATTTATTTGCCAGCCAATTATTAATTATTTATTAACTATCATGTCCTTCAATACAACGTATAAGAATCGGTCTACCGAAAATCGAAGCTATAGCTTTAAACCATGATTCTGAGATGATAGCCGTTGAAAGTTTGTGTGGGAAATTTTTAATTTTTTTTAAAGATTATTTAACTTAATTTTGTATAACTTGGTTTATTGTAATCATCAAAAGGGCGTTTTCTAAAAATATAGTAAAATTTAAGGAAATACACAAAAAAGCAATGTATTATTCGCCACACGATTCGCCAGGTGCCGCGCAAAATAAACGGCCGGTTCGAGAGTTGTGCATGCTAACGAGTCGGATCAATGCACGCTTTACATTGCGAAGCGTGAAATTTTGCAATTCCCATAAAAAAAGAATTACCATCATGACAACATTGTAACATTTTTACAATCTTCTCATGATGGTAATTCTTTATTATTCTTTATATTATTCTTAATAGATAAACTATTTTTTCCAATTTTCCAATTACATCTTAATCTTCCAGTAGGCCGTCTCTTACATGCTGAAGGTGTATTTGAGTTTTTAAATTGTTTGTACTAAGCATGTATTTTTACTGTAAGTTTGTACACAATAAAGAGTTATCATTCATTAATTCATATATACAGTGTTTTACCAGTCAACTTATATATTCAGGATAGTATTTGCAGCGCCATTTAACTCACAAAAAACGACATTTGAACAGCATGTTTTTAACAAAAGCATGTCTCAGTGTACTGAGTCAAGTTGTTACTACCTCAAAGGAAAATAATTTAAATAAATACATTAAAACAGGTGTAAAACAAAAATTTAAAAGTACCCTTCTCTAGTAGTTTGGAGATTAAAGTAAGATTTGTCTAAAACAGAAATTACCTAAGTCACAACGACTAAGGGGTAAATAAGGTCCATTCTACCCTGTGAGGATACATCTGTTCTCAAATTATGGGGTTTGCAGGAGAGTGCGGTATGTAACTAATTTAAAATTGCGTAATATGCATACATTGAGTAAATAAGACTAATAACAGTCTAATTGTTCTGTCAACATATCAGACTAATAGATCTTATAATAATCCGAAAGATTTAGTACGGATCAATCCAGTGACCTGTAAACACGCGCGATAAAATACCGATTTTTAATTAGCCAATGATTACTATGTTTGTTTTCTTCGCGTCTCAAATTTTTGATAGAGTTAATTTAGTGCAAGAAATTAAACATTATTAGTACAGTGCAGTTTGTTAATGTATGCATATGACAACATATTTAGAGCAAAATCACAAAATTTGTTACGTGACGTGTTTCTCCTTTAGCTAATATAAAATGTCCTTTAAGAACAAAGGGATAAGGGTATAAATCGTAATATTCGCTCTTTTAAGCAGATATATGTATTACTAGTCCATATCTCACATGGTAGAATCACAAAAATAAGTTACATCGGCGTATTTTATTCACGTAGACAGTAATAAAATTTAAAATAATAAATATGTATGAAGGCGCGCACACGTTTGACCAATGAACTACGCAGATTAAACCCGCACAAAAGGAATAGCTTATTATTGGTTAAAAGTGGTAAGGCCTTTAAATATTGCGCCGATTATTTTATGTGGTAACATTGCGTTCGACCTTAAAACCCCCTTAGCCTAATGACACCCGCTAGTTAATCCCCCAGATAAGCCACGTGCCCCGTTCACCTGGTGGTGGTGTGCAGTTATGAGTCGGCCATGAGGTCGGGGCAGTCCGGCGCGGGCTCGGCGGCCACCAGCGTCAGCAGCTAGGAGTCCGCCACCACCGCGTCGCGCTCCGACTTCACTTGTTGCTGCAACACCACACCACACCACACTACACCACTGCACCACATAATAGTGGAGACTAACAGAAGTGCGGAACAAACTGTCTCGAACCATTTCGAGATATCGCGTCCATGAGAGGTGTCTATGTGTGCTATGCTCGAATATTACTTGTATGGAACATTGACTTCTGTTAGTCTCCAGTATTCTGTGACTGCACCTACTAGCTATGCATAGCATACATAGCATGAGAAACTATTCAGTCCGAATGCCGCACCGCATGGTCTCACAGAAGATAGCCCATAGCGCGGGCGTTTATAATCCAAATATTAATTTAAGTTCTGGTTGGGCACTCTGGACGCCCAAAAAATCCGGTAACGCAGTAACGACCCATAATGTCAACTGTAATAGCCATTTCGAAAAAAAAAGATACTAATAAAACATCATAAGACAACATCATAAGAAACATCATAAGAAAAAAAAGACAGAAAACATCATAAGAAAAAAAAGATACTAATAAAGTTCGTTGGGTTGGGTTTTCTTGTGTTGGTTCCGGGCTCATTTGAAGAATAGGCCAACTGCCGTTCTGTCAGGCAAATCGTAAAAGGCGACCGATTGACTATGCGAGTTACTACCGTCGTGGCTACTACGTGGTAGTTATGCATTGTCCCGCCCGGGTCTGGTACCATCGCCTTACCTATTCCTGCCGCAATAGCGTCAGTGCTAGTGCACTGACGCTATTGCGGCACTGTCGCTACTGACGCTATTGTCGTGTTCCGGTTTGGAGAGTAAGGTAGCCGGTAAATTTATGCGGTATTAGACCTCGCCACAAGATAGCAACGCACCATTAACATCTTTGGTGTCTATAGGCGATGGTTGACTCTTTCCATCAGGAGACCCATCTGCTTTTTTGCTATCTTATGATATATAAAAAATACGTGATAGACGTTAAAGGCACAGAATACTTAGAGACTAACAGAAGTCAATGTTACATACAAGCAATATTCGAGCATAGCACACATAGACACCTCTTACGGACGCGATATCTCGGACTGGTGCGGAACAAACTGTCCCGAACCATTCCGAGATATCGCGTCCGTGAGAGGTGTCTATGTGTGCGTTGCTCGAATATCACTTGTATGTAGATTGACTACTGTTAGTCTCCAGTATACTGTGTTAAATGCAAATAAAATTCGACAATAGGGCGCGTTATATCCGTGTCATGCGCAGATAAATCGGGCAGAAACGTTTTCACGCAGAGTGTTAGACGTTCGGTCTACTCTACCCAAGGGGTGAATAATATAGGTTGTTTGCTTACTCATAAAGCCATTGTGTTCCGACATCATGAAAGGATACAGTCACCGACCACACAGCTTAAGGACACCTAATAATAGACGAATGACTTGTGTCAACACATCTGACTTATAGTTCCGATGTGAATGTCCACGCGCCGATGAGTAGTGATTGGGTAATCAGTGTCGACCAATCAGATGCTCTGTACATTACTATCTTTCACTGTGGCCTTGAGTTAGCCAATTACGGCGTTGCAACCCCACTTCGTCTTACCTCAGCTAGTAGCCAGAATGCATTCAATACGGAAAATCAAACATTAGCCGTCTATAGGCTGTGTGGTCGGTGGAAACAGTGGTATTTTTATTCCTGTTAGTAGTTAAAAAGTTGGTAAACGCTTAAGGAATTAATATAGCATTTGGATAGTAATGGATCATTGATGCAGTCTATGAATATTTGGTGGTCGTTACTTGTATCAGAAGACTACTCTGGTAATTTGCTATTTTACCCTCTAACATTGTTCTTTGTTTTATTTTATCATAAGATAGTAAACAAGCAGAAGATTCTCCTGATGAAAAAAAAACATCACCTATTGACATCAAGTATGTTGCATTGGTATTCGTGTAATGGAGAATTAATGCTGCAAGTATACCGCCTACTTACTCTCCAAACCGGAAAACGATAGTGACATCCACTAATGCTGTCGCGGCAGAAATAGGTAAGGCGGTAGTACCAGACTCGGGCTAGCTAATAGTTAAATCAGTCGTTCCCCTTTCACATTTTTTTTGTAAAACTATGGTAATCGGTGTGAGTGCTGTAAGTGATGTGTGGTAGGTGGTGTGTGTGTTGGCTGACCATGGCCTTGGTGAGCACGGTGGCGTCCTTGAGGCTGAGCACCTGCAGCACCTGCGCCTCGCCGCCGCCCTGCAGCATCACCTGCGCCACGCCGCCGCCCATCGACAGCGCCTCCAGCGTCTCGCCGTTCTGCTCCACCTGACACACACACACACACACTCACACCTCCACTGACTACCCTGCCGAATGCTGTTCTCGACTCCTTAATATATTCAGACCCTAACATAGTATACAGTATTTGTAGATTCCAATGCTACTGAGTTAAAAAAAAACTCTAAAATAATTAGCGGCCCTTCCACTAACGTTCATTCCTGCCGGAATCTACAATCCTTATGGAATGAACGTCAATGGATTTGCAAAAGCAAGAAAGAATGACGGTATTAAAACCTCGCGTTTCCTCCCGTTGCGTCGTGAAGACGCGGCGCGGTAACTAGTCAAGTTAGTGTCTGTTTATTTATCCGGTGTGATTGAGCGCACGCTTGTTATCATTTCGTGTTCGCCTCCATCCCGGAAGGATAAATTGACTTGACTCTAACAAAAATTAGCACTTTAAAGCTTAAATTTCACATACGAGTCCCTTTATCCAAAAACTGTTTTCACAAACCTACAATATTTTTTTAAAAACCTATCCAACGATATCCCATACCCACATCAAGAGAAAAAAAAAATATCATGCCCACCTTACATGTAGAGGAACTACCCAAAAATTTTTTTTTTAATTTTATGTTATCACTTTATTATTGTGACTAATGTATGAAGTTTTTTAGACTCTAGTAGTCATGATAATCGTGACTCGTATGGTCAATCTTTCACCTCTTACGAGGAATAGGTAAGACAGTAGTAATGTAGAGATGGGAATCATCAAGGATCTCTGCGTAGACGTACCATTGGATATAGCGAAACTGTAAGCTTTTCTAGTTAACTCCGGAACCCTAAAAATAAAGATCTGTAGAAAGAAACATCCATTGTTAGTTTTTAAAATCGTCGCGTTCATTGAATGCCAGATCTTTTAAAATTCTTAAATCACTACATTTTTCCTTTTCTGATAACCACTTTTTACCCACATTCTATGTCTCCTTTTAGGTTTAAATATATATTCACTCGCAATAAGACTCAGAGCAATAGCAATCTCTTGCTTACGGGTACACATGTTGCAAAATGAAAATAATCTTTAAAGATAAATTAAAATGACGGGCATGCCTGTTAATTGACAACAATCTTCATAAAATTATAGGATTTCAACTATCCACCGACATGCAATCCCTCGGTATGGCTGACACGATGCATACTGACAGGAATGTACCTAAACGTGTGGATGGTAATCAAAGGATTGTTTTTCCGGTCGGACTGGCGTGTTGTGATAATTCAGGGGAAAGAATGTAGGATTGCGGTTTAATTAGTGGCTACAACGGTTTTATTTTATCCCGTCGCGTTTCTGTACGGTTTGCACCTCAGGACAAGTCTGAAGGAATGAACGTTAGTGGATGGGCCGCTATTGTTATACGTGTTCTACCCGATTCGCCCGTAAAATTGTGGCAAATCGGCTCGTGATAATTTTTTACTCTAATTCTATGAATAATTTACAATTTGAAATGTTTATTTTAGGAATGAGACGTATTAATCGCAACAGATACAAATCACAGGTATTCGTAAATACTAGATACCAACTGTTCCTGTGATGTCATATATCTGTTATCAAAATACTTTTCTATATTCAGTCACAATTTACACTATTATTACAATATTTATTCACAAGTAGATACTCAATAACAGTTATTCGGTTTATTTGTTACTTGTTCTTCGTGTGTTTCAATCTGTCTCGCTCACACCCGCTTTATTGAATCTAGCTTAAACAAGAAGCAACTAGTACCTATTATTATCCAAAAATTCAAATTCAATGTAACGGAAACTTTGAACACAATTTTAACGTACTTTCTATAAGTTACGTTTTTAAGTACGACGTTTTAACGTCGGATTAATTTGAACTTTTGTATACTTATCAAGGCTGACAACAAGGCTTCGTTGGTCGAGTGTTTAGTGAACATAGCTACGAATCGATAGTTCTTGGGTTCGATTCCCAATAGAGCAAACATTTGTTTGATAAGCATGGATGTTTGTTTCTGGGTTTGAGTGTTTATTATGTACATATGTAAAAGTATTTGTATGTCTATGTTTCGTTCATAATACAATTTGCTCTCTTTGGGGTTAGATCGATTTGTGTAATTTGTCCAGAGATATTATTATTATTTCATTTTTAACACGAAAAATGTTTGTCGTGGCGTATATATATTAAAATAAGCGGAATATTAGTAATTACTAAGAATTCTTAGTCATTAAATCGCTATTCTAACGGCCTGGGAAGACTCGTACTGACGTATCGTAACTAAATCGTTTTTCAGAATGTCTTGTGACGATGAAATCTTCAAAGAGTTTATGTGAAAAGAATAGACTTGTGTGTGTCTAGTAAGTATGAATTCGATATATTATGTTGTCAATATTTTACAAAAACATATTTAAAATATGCGGCCATTAATTTCTAAATTGTTATGTCAGATGAAGATCTAAATTAATTTAAAATATGTTAACAATTTTTAATATTTCATTAGATATTTTAATAATAAGTAAAAATTAACACTTCATCTTTATTTTAATACAATTTAGAAATTGATGGCCGCATATACTGATTTTAATGATTGATTGTCATGGAGATGACAAACAACTAAAATATTTGTTATAACAGATAAGCATTAATATATTTAAAACACGAATTCGGCAAAACTAGCCACATAACAGTGAACGCAAAACTGAGAGCGTTACGTCACGCCGTGTAATTTTCTTAGAAATCACAGAGTATGTAATGTAAATTTTGTCGCAATAGCGTCAGTGCTTGTCACTGTCGCGTTCCGGTTTGGAGGTTAAGGTAGCCGGTAAACTTGTGCAAGTGGCATTATACCTCGCCACAATATAGATACGCACCATTAACATCTTTGGTGTCTATAGGCGATGGTTGACTCTTTTTTATCAGGAGAAATATCTGCTTGTTTGCTATCTTATGATATAAAATAAAGATATTGCCTTGGCGTGTTGTTATTAGCACGCCATGGCAGTCCAGAGCGTTTTCGCGCTAAATTTAAATCCAAATTTTAAAATGTGAAATTTACGTTACTTAACAAAAATAAATAGTTTTTGGTTAATTTTGCTAAGAAGGTAAATTATTAACAGTTTTGCAAATTTAGTCAAATATTATGAATGTGGAGGAAGCAATGCAAGTCTCTGGACAATACTGTATGGCACTCGGGCCTCTCCACTTACCCGTAAGAGATTTGGCGTGAAGATATGTATGTGTGTAATAATAAAAACAAAACTAATATACAAACCTTTCGTGCAGGGATGACAAGGTGCTTCGCGTGCAACTACAAAACTCAAAATAAAACAAAACAAACACAATTGAATAACTTTAATAGCGTTTTTTGCAAACAAAACAACTGTTTATTCTACAATATTTGGTAACTACGTCACCGTTCAACTTGATAGTTCTCATGCGGGTAGGTAGAGGAAAAAATCGTTAGTCTGATTTTTTTACACATCTGTCAGGATTTAGTTGACAAAATGTGTCGGCCATATGTTGTCATTTACATTTGAACGGATTTGAGAAAGCACGAATTAGTTAAAATATTATTTTACTATTTCTTGTAAATGATAGACAAAGTAAAATTAGAAAGAAATTTCATTAGGAATTTTATCAGTAATGCTAAATAAGGGGATGAGTTCAACATAGAACATACTGGGGTGCCGTAGTTACCAAACGCAAAATTAAAAACAACACAAACATTCTACTTAAAAATAAAAACTCATATATACATACATTGTACAAACTGAGTGCTAAGTGTGAGTTTTTCTTTTCGCATTCGATCGTGAGCGCGTTTCGAGTTTACTAGGAATTTGTATGTGATTTGTACAGCGCCACCTAGTGGTAAACTGGTTTCTCACGTTTACCGCTAGGTGGCGCTGTACAAATCACATACAAATTCCTCGTAAACTCCAAACGGGCTCACGATCGAATGCGAAAAGAAAAACTCACACTTAGCACTCTGAACTAAAAATTCTCACAAACAAACATGGCCGTAGCTGGAGCGTGGGGGTACCAATACTGTACCTGCAGCCGATAAACTCCATAATTAGTTTTTTTTTTAAATTTTATTAACTACAATTAATAGTAATTCGTAGGATACCAGCGCTTGGAGAATTAATGCGGAAATTTAATTAAGCCAATAGGGTATTATTGCTATTATTGACTTAATTTAATCTTCCCCTAAACAAAAAACCTTATCTTTATTTAGTTTTTTTATTAGATGAGATTATATTTTCATTTAGTTAAGAATCCCTTTTAATTTAGTTGAGATTTTTTTTTAATACAGTTAGGAATCCTTTTAATTTTACTTAAGATCTTCTTATAATTTAGTAATACAATTTTTTAGTTAGTTTTCTATTAATTATCATTATTTTTAATTAAATTGAGACTCCTTCAGAAGTGAAAATTCTCTTTTAATTTACTTGAAATCCTCTTTTTATTCAATTGAAGATCCTCTTTTACTTTACTTAAAATTGCCTATTAATTAAGGAAAGTTTAATATTAATTGTGTAGTTATTAATTTAGTTGACATCATTTTCTAATTTAGTAAGGATCTTTAACATATATTTGCAAGTAACTTTATTATAAACCCTTCTTAATTTGGTTGACTAAATTAAACGTTCACGGTGGGCCTTAATTTTACCGGTAGCTTGATTTTAGCAGTCGGGGTCGATGAGCCCCCTAACCTCACCCTGGCTACGGCCATGCGAGCAAAACATCACAAGTAAAACAAACTTGATGCCACATTTCATTAACAATTCAAAGTAGTATCAACATGCAATTAGGACGAAATATTTACATTAATATGATGTAAATAATCATATAACTTGGATCTTAAACATTGCCATATAAAATGTATTACTAAAATAATCAAATTTATGTACATTTTCGGTTTCCAAATGTTAAAATATGTAAGGATTTTTTAAGGAACAGAATTCACGGTTCATATTACGTAAAAAAGCAGCAAAAAAACTCATTATTATAAAAGTATATATATTTCAATTGTAAAAAAAGTATATATATTTCAATTGTAAAAGTAACGAACTATTAATTTTTTATATGATATTTGTTGAAATTAGACAAATGTGTAAGTTCAAGATTACATAAAAATTGGAATAAATTCAATTTTCTGATTTCACAATTAGAAAAATGTAATTATTATAATTTGTAAATTTGTGTCAGTTTGTGGCAATCTTGTACTTTCGTGGTGTGTGCGGTTGTTCGTATTCTTGTAAGGCTATTTTAAAGGGCTTCTTTAATTTTAATGGCATTTGTATTTGTAGAAGAACACATGGACGGTTCTTAGTTGTGTAAAGCCACGGTATGTAGCCTTTGTCAAGATACATTAGACTAACTGTCAATTTTATATATGAGTCGTGTTTTATAAAAGTGACCATGAATAGGACAGAACTATCAGAAAATGGATCCTTTTTTGTATAGTCTGTAGGCATATAAGCAAGTGGGCCACCTGTTGGAAAGTGGTCACCGCTGCCCATCGACATTTGCAACCCAAGGTTAGTTTCCATTCAATGCCAGCATCTGAGTATTGCCTAATTTCCAACAAGGACTTTTTAGACTAATATACATGTGTAAAGAAAACCCTGTCTGACCCGAAAGAAGAATATAGGTTGGTTAAAGGCATTACTGAAAAAAAATTATTAAAATGACTGTATTTCAAAAAATAAAAAAGATATCGTTTTTTTAATATTCGTATTTTTACTTATATTTCCCTAGCGTTAAGCAAATATTTTAAAAATGATAACACCTTGTCGCTGCTTCATTGTTTCGTTTTGGCGGCTTTCGCACAAACACCGCGTGAAGGCGCGGTCTTCGTTTTTCTGCTTTTTATAAAGGCGTTTTAAACACGCCACTTGACCTTCGGTAGCATACGACTTGCGCGGCATTCTTTGATAGTAGAATCTACTTATTTGTATGTGTTGTCGTACTTAATGTATAAAAACATCATTTAAGATTACTTTTTTTTTATTGGGAAAACTAATTAATTAATATCCATAAAATAATTACACATATGTTACCGTGTTACGGTACCAAATAATACCTTTAATTATCCGACAGGGTTTTCTTTACACACTTTACTTTACACACAAAAGAAAAATAAAAATGAGTCCTCATGATATGTTTCAATTTTATTCTTCAAATTTTTAAACTAAAAGGTTGTTCCTTGAAACAATTAAATATTTGTTTAAATTGTATAATTATATCTACTAAATAAAATTGGGTAGCAAAGCAGCGCGACTAGATAAAAAAACCCAATTTTATTACATCACGATATAAATATGACAAACTTAAAGTTTTCAATTTAGACATAATTCCTATTCATTTCCGCAACATCGATAATACTGAAATCAATTTCGCATGACATAGCTTATAAATGAATTTGCGAATAATAAAAACCTGCGAATAAAACTAATTAATATATTAAAATTAACAAAATACTGAAAATACTTAAAATTTTCTGTGTCTATGACAATAATAAACTATATATTTTAAAATAATTTTAAAACTAATGTTAAACATTTTATAAATAAATTATAAACAAACAAAACAATATAATTTAAATCTTAAGCAACATTTAAGTGTAAAAACAACAGCTAAGTGCACTGGAATTCAGCAACCGCGAACGTGTCACCTGACGATTTAAAAGCATTTCGAATCTATACATATAATAAAATCGTAGGAAAGTCAAAACTGTACATTGAATATTTTTTTAAAAGAATACTTGGGGCGTGATCTACAATCGATATTGAAGCCAAAAATATAGTTTTTAGAATTTTCGTCTGTTTATGTGTCTATATGTATGTCCGGGGTAAACTCAAAAAGCACTGCATGGATTTACTTCAAATTTTGCATGAATATTACTAATAGGTCGGGTCAACAAATAGGCTACATATTATCACGCTATCACCTACGGGGGAGGGGCTGTGCGGAGTAAACGAACTCCGCGCGGACGAAGTCGCTGGCAACAGCTAGTATATAATAATATACTATCTACGTTCAGATACATCAACCACTGTGTATTCGCTTTAACAACGTATTTAAATGACGCTTTTGAAATGTTATATTTTTTATCCAGGGTACTTTTGAAAAATAGACCACCTGCCTTCTTGGCAGTCAAATCGTAAAAGGCGAGTGACCAACTAACTCACAAAACTACTGGTTACCATGACAGCGCTACTGCCTTCGCAACTACTAGTTTTGTAACATTACATAGGTTTGTTACTACCGCTTATTACTCCCAATAGCATCATGCTAATCACTGCCCAGTCCAATTAAGTATAGCCGGTAAACTTATGCATGGGACATAGTTTCCTCGTTACGCGGATAGCAAGGCACCTAAACAACAGTTATATCGTAGTGAGTTGTTCAAGTAGATAAGCCGTCATATGTAGATGTAGCCGCAAACGTCAGATGACACGATTCGCGTCAGTAGCGACACTTGTGACTACGGCGACTAGCGACATGCCTTCACTCACACATCATTCGAAACACATCACTTTGTCAACACACCAGAGCCGGTACATACATCTTTTGACCCATTCATTATATTTTATTAGGCATCAACGTTTTTTATAATTAAACCATTTTCATAATGGTTTTTAATTGGTTCAATTATAAATATACAGGGTTAACTCTAGAACACCAGCAACCTCGCAGGACTAGGTAGCTAACGTCATATATAACAACATTTGTTCTACGACTTTTGATAATTTGTTGGCATTTTACTTTCATACAAAAATTAATATGAATTAAATTTTTCGCTTGAACGTTCTTAACTCTACGTGCATCGCAAAGATTAGGTAGGAAAGTGTTACTATTATTACTACTAGCAGCGCATCCGAATGAGGAGTTAGAAATGTCACGACAGGACAATGAAAACTTAAAAAATCATTTTTATTTATTGTATTGAGTTATGTCAAAAGTCATGAAAAAATATCGCTATTTATAATGTTAGGTATCTAGTCCTGCGAGGTTGCTGGTGTTTTAGAGGTAACCCTGTATAATTGTAAGTTAATATCCTTTTCGGTCAAAAAATGCGCATAGCTCTCTGAAATTTCAATAAATATATCAAAACAATTTTGCAATCAAAATGTTTGACCAACTTTTAAATATAAATATTTAATCCTATTAAAATACGATCTATGATTTAGTAATTTTAGGTCAGACACTTTTGGCTTTAAGTAGAATTAAATTAACATTTAAAATACAAAAAGAAAAATCTTAATGACTCGCATTTATCTAAAATACAGAGCAAAGCTATATTAGGTTTTATTTCATAATTTAAAAAGATAAATATTATCCACCCCGGTCCCTTGCAGGGTAGTTAGATCCGGTTCACTGGTTTTGTCAGTTGAGTAGCTATGTGATGAATTCCGGCACAGCATTCTGCCGACTTAAAAACGACTGTTTTCGCGATAATCGGAGCTTAGAAACGTAGATGTTAGCTTAAACCACTATTTTACTAAGAACTATTTACATGTTTTAATTTAATCGTAGTTATGAATTTAAAAAAATACATTTAAAAAATTATTCTGATGTAAACGGAGTGAAGATTTCGAGCTATTACTAAGTTTCCGATTATTGATGAAAAAACATCACTAACAGTGAATCTTGGTGAGTTGGCGTTTGTTGATGTTCGGTTCACTCGGTCTGACCCGCGTGGGAACCGGTTGCATGTTGATATTTATTTTTTAATAGTCAAAAGGTTATTCGGCTAACGTTCTAAAACCTCACAGCCATTGCACTGTACAATTATTTGATACAAGCGTAAATCAGACGAGATCTAATAAATATATCACATTCAGTGGACTATCGCGGTGGCTACTGTCACCCGGCAGTGGCACATCGGCCAGTAGCGCCGTCTCTGTCACTCGCATACAATGTGACCTCTACGGAGTCCGATGTGCATTATTTACCGCCGCCGGGGAGCAAACACATGGCACGGACACGGGTTGGGAAGGACGCATCATTCTGCGAGTTCTTTGTAAAAGGTTGTGTGTAATGTGTATGTGGACTTGTTTCATACCTCTTAGCCCCGGCGCGGCGGTACTTTAGTATCGTGGCGAAAGTAACGTGATGTTCGGTTACCCCCCAAGTGGTGCATATGCACCGCTCTCCCATTTCAATTAAATTTTTAACTTATTAAGATACTAAATTTACAGACCACTACAACCCAAATATTTATGTTTGCGCATAGTTTTTATAACTTAAAGTTCAATAAATATTTAAATTCTTAATTTTATAAACATAAATATTTTTAACATAAGACGACTTTTGTAAATCTAAAAAAATTAATTTTAATTTATACTTAGTGCAAGGGCAAAAAGTAATGTAAATAATGTCATATTTAAGATCCTTCCCAAACAGGTGATCATATTTTAACACAGCGTTTAGTATATCGAACCCAAGATATTCAGCCAAATAAATTCATCCAGGGACAAAAGCTTTTTTATTTATACGAATAAAATAATCTTGTCCCCATAACGCTTTACGCCTTTCTGCATAAAATAATCCACTTTTAACGAAAGAGTGAGTAGTAAGGTAAATAACCTCGCACCATTCCTGTGGGTGTGCGTCAGAGCCAGTGCGTAGGTGCTTACGTCATATAAATACGGCGCACGCTGATTAGCTGATAGAACTTGATGTGGCTTGTGCAATTCACTACAAGCTAACAACCATAACAGTTATTATATACAAATGGCTATTAAAAGGAAACATTAAGAGCGAGACAATTAAAAAATAGATATTTGTAAAATCTAGTGCTCCGCCCCGTGTAGTTTTCTCTATCGCATCTTACGGGTATACTGTAGAGTGCGATAAAAACAACTGCAGCTTGGACCGTGAATACCCGTTATAATATTAGTTATTTGTGACGAAGACGACTGGAATATTATTATTACACAATTACAGGGTTTTCAGTTATAAACATTGTGTTAAAGATTATTTTCAAAAGCTTAAGACGTGTTTTTAAGCACTGAAATAAGATATTGAATTTGTACATTAAATAATAAACTTTTTTAAATAGGTAATAGTTATTCGAAAATAAATGAAAACATTAAACATATCTATGTTGTAATAAACTTGCGGCGTAAAAGATCTTCACCGCATACCGCCACTCTCACCTTCCAAGGTTCAAGGTCTCCCACCCACAGATATGTCGCAAGGTTATTTGCCTAGCTACTCACTCTTACGTTAAAAGTGGATTATATTATGCAGAAAGGATGAGACAAAATTATTTTATTCATAAAAATCAAAAAGTTTTAGTCCCTTGAATTACAAGCTAGTTTGCGGGTTAAGGAGCATTACCTGTCATTATCGTAGTTTTTTTTTTCTCTCCTATTTAGTTTATTACTGTGTTATCTTCTCTTTACTATAGTCATGAGTTTAAAGAGCATTACCTGTCAATATCGTAGTTTTTTTTCTCTCCTATTTATTTTATTACTGTGTTATCTTCTCTTTACTATAGTCATCAGTTTGCGTTTTAGCCTTTTCTTACCTATGTGTAATCTTATCCTTGCAATGTATGAATAATTAGAATTTCAATGTAATTTATATATTTGTGTCTGTCTTTATGCTTGTGCACGATGCCTTTCATTTTCCTTTCCCAGCTTCACTTTCTGGGTTAGCTGGAAGAAATCTCTGTCGTTAGGGATAAGCTCACCTTTTGTGCATTATTTTAAGTATCGTTTATTCTTTTTGTCATCATATAAGTGTACAATAAAGTATTAAATAAAATAAATAAATAAATCTTTTTGGATGGATATCTTTGGTTAGCCCTATTGAACGCTGTGTTGAAATATGATCACCTATTTTGGAAAGACCTTTTATATAAATTCAAAGCAATTTTATGTTAATGACAACAAAATACGTCAACTACGTCATGTACGTTAAAGTCAACTACGAGAAAAACTTTAAACACAATCATGCCCACAGGTACGATAATAAATCTGTCATAAAAGAATTTTATAGCAAAATTAATGTAAATAAATTTTAATTATGTAAATAACATTCTATCTAACTTTCCATAGACCGGCCAGACGAGACTATCGAACTGAGTTACTCAGTTCGTATTGTCAATTGTACATTCACTAAATTAATAGACATACGTATGACTAGTTTTATTTGACATGTTACAATATTATTTTGTTTGTACTTTATTATACGGGTACCTATTTAAAATCTGTTTTCAAAATCACACACGTATATGGGTGTATATATGCTTGTGAGTGTGTACTGGATTTAAATTACATACATATATTTTTGTATTCCTATAAAATTTTGAAGCGTCTGAGAATGTATCCGTCGTAAACTGTGTTCAAAACTTTAAATTTTATATATTGTCTTTTGTGTTATTTTATCTTTATATATATCTGGTATTGCTATATGGAAGTATAGATTAAAACTGTATTTTGAATTTTCAAATTGATTGTTATATTAAGATTTCATAATTTTACTTTAAATAGATACTTTAAAATGTTGCGGACGCGAAATTGTAATATTTATCTCAAAAACAATCGCGTTACACGCCCACAGAAGTTTTTACTTCCATAAAATGGAAGAAAACGTGTGAAAGCTGCAAATATTATACAATTTTGTCGTTCTGAGACGTGTACGATGTGAAATTGAAGTTATGCCGTTCGGATATAAAGAGTGTGAAGGCTGTAGTGTGTGTGTGTGTGTGTGTGTGTGTGTGTGTGTATGTGTGTGTTTGTGTCGCTAGAGACGGCGGCGGTGTGGTGCGCGGTGGTAGGTGGTGAGGCGGTGGTGGTGGTGATGGTGGTGGTGGGGCACCTGCACGAGCGGCGCCATGCAGACGCCGTCGCCGGCCGTCATGGAGGCCACCATGGACTGGTACACGGAGGCCGACACCGGCACCGTGATCACGCCCGACACCGACACCGGGTACCCTGCGCACACAGCACCATCCACACGTTACCCACCTTTACAGTAACTCTAACCTTACAAATCATAGGAAAAACAGAATTCTAAGCTAACATTTCCGACGGGACACTTTATTTACTTAGTATGTTATGGTTTCACAGTATAATTACGCTCAAAGCACCCATTGATTAGCACATTGCTGGAAAAAGGTTGTACAGCATAGAGTTGTATTATTTTGAAGGTGTCAAACAAAAAACTACCGGTCAATTCTTCGAAAGATACCATAGACTTTAGGTAAGTTATATGACACGTTATAACTAATTTCCTCGGAAAAAATTAATAAATTAAAACTTATTTCTAAGTGGCAAAGAGTCCAACATTTTGTTCCCATCAAAGTAACTTCTGTAAACTAGAGTCAACAGCGGCAACCGTCCTGATTACCACTGAGGGCGAGCTCACGGTGCCCTGGGGAAAAACTAAGCTATCTTGGAACCCGCAACAAAATAAATCAGACGTATGTAGAAGGAGTAGGATAATACATCCAGTTTCCCTCTCTTTTCAGCAGAAAGCGAAATGGCAAAAGCATAAAAATGCTAAGAAATGAGACATTTACAATCAGGTTAAGCCTGATTGCTATGCACTACGGTAGTTCAGGTAGCTGAGGACCTACCAAAACGGCCTAACTAATTCTGCTTTCAGTAGTAAGTATGACAAAATCGCTTGAAGACACAGAAATAGCCAAGAATCGTCCCATGAGACATGGTCGGAGTAGTAAATTACACTGGATATATACCGTATACTACCAAGCATTTGCCTACGTTCGTTTTGCCAGATATTACACTCTTAAAGAATGTGGTGTACAATTTGTACATATTTACAATTTATTGTAGAAGATTTGCAAAAAGGAGAACTAATTTAAACGAGAAAAAATTTAGGTTTAAAATTACCGTGACTAGTAAGAAGCTGTGCATCAGATGATCTGTTTCTATTCACGTGACTTATTCGTTCCCAGTCGCATGAGAAAAACATATATAAAAACCGTCCTCTAGTTGAGCAGCACTAACGTAACTGCCATTCATCTATTAATTCATCAGTAACATCTATTACGGCATTAAAACGAAGACGTATTTTTTGAGCTTACGGGTTGATATATTCTGGACTAGTAAGTTCCTAAAATTATAGTACATTAAAGCTCGAGGCTGAATTTCTTATCTAATGGAAAAACACCTGAATAAACGGGTAAAGCTCTGGATCTACAGTTCTATTTGCTTTGCACAGAAATATTAAAGCTAAACGCTGATTTCGAAGTAATTTACGCCGGATCGCGCCACTCGTAACTTTATCAGCCCACGCTGAACATGCATAACTTATACAACCTAAATATAAACCTAAATAATCCCTTGAAGTGTTGAAAATTATATCCACGTGGAGCTAGATATACTGGCAAGGGATAGGTAATTCCGTTTAGCTTTTTCACCGATATAGTTGATATGATTCGTAAAAGTGTTTAATATAATTTTTCTCTAAGCTTAAGGCCTAAATATATTACGCATTCCTCTCTATTCATTGTGCTATTATTTATTTCTATTCTAGGAGAAGCGAATCATTTAGTGTTAAATAGAATGTTTTTTGTGGCGCAAAGATTTAATGATTTCTCAAGCCCCAGTTGGACATCAAATTCTAAAAACTATAGGGCTTATGAAAATTGTCAGATTATATTTTTTTCGTTATTCTTACAAAATTTTCTATATAAGAATAGAAAATTGAAACGCGCTCGAGAATGTCAAAATATCGTTTTATTTGCAATTTTGTGACCCTCCCTCCCTTACGCTACACTTAAATCGGCAGATTTTCTAAATTTTATATGGCAATTAACCCTATTTCTTCGCACAACTGACTGATAACACTCCATAAATTATTTTGAAGGTATATAATAAAAACAAAACATCTCTTGGACATTTACAACAGTTACTTGCCAGTGCTATACTAGGAGATTTCGTTGCTCCGGCTTATAACACTTCCAAAACAAAATTTTAAATAAATTATGTATTCCACTTCATACTACAAAGCTTAAATACATCTCTGCCAGCATCCTATTCTTCACGGCGATTTATATTCAAATATAAAGTATAGCATCTGCCTTTTTTCCAGAAAAATCTCGTCGTCGTCGTCGAGGTCTACGAATTTTTTGTAACTGGTCAGAATGTTAATGTGTCATTAACGGGACAGTACCGTATTATTTTTGTGTGTATGCGCTCGCACGAGTGTGTGTGTGTGTGCGAGTGTGTGTATGCGGGAGTGTGTGTGTGTACTGACCGTGTCCGTCGTCGGCGGTGAGTATGAGCTGTCCGTCGTGGTTGAGCGTGGCCTCAGCGACGGCGTTGAGGTCGACGGCGACGGCGCCGTCCCCCTCCAGCGCCGACACCACGCCGCTGCCGTCGCCGCCGCTGTGGATCTGACGCACCACACATATAACTGTGCCGAGTGCAGGGTACTTGTTGCTCTCGGGCTCTTTTAAAGAATCGACTCCTTTAGAAAGGCCAGGAAGAAATACAGGCTCCCAGGCTCAGTAGTTCAGCAGTTCCAGGTAGTTCGATAAGCCAAACTAATCACTGTAAACTGCTGGCCTGGATTTAATATTGCCATGACGTATTCCGATTGGAAAGCTCGTCACAAGAAGAATTACACAAAACTAACTTGTTTGGCGTATATAGGCGACGGTTTATCTCTTGCCACCAGATGATAAGAAAAATAATAAACTGCTAGAGATGTAATGCGCTTCCCTAGGAGGTACTTGTCCACTCTTTTCTTAAAGATCCCCAGATTGTACTCGTCGGGGAACAGACTCAGAAAGCATGTACCTTACGGTTCGAATGAAGAATGTCGAGCCGAACCGCTATGTCCCGGTATATGGAACATCGACGACGACATCCTCGACGATAGAAAAACGGGGATGGCGCAGCGCACTCTCTAAAGTGTATCCGATAAAAAACCGATAAACTAGCTACTCCGGGGCGACAAGCGTGGCCCTGAGTTTTTTGCCTACCAGATCATCGTCGTTTATAAGTCTCTTAGCACGTTTTCTCTATCGCCTCAAACGTCTCCAGCTGGTATTTGGCGGATTCATCCCAGAAGCCAAAGCAGTATTCCATGCACGAATTCCGGGCATTCTGGCAAAGGTGAGACAGTATTTCAAACTGAAATACTGTCTCACCTTTGCCAGAATGCCAAACTTTTTTGAGGTAACTTGGGCTTTTGATTCGATATACGAACTAAAATTGAGAGTGAGCGTTAGGGTGCGTTAGGGAACCAAGGAGCTCGAGGCGGTCAGTTATCAGCAGGGACACACCCTGAAAAGACGGAGAGATATAAATGGACTCCGTTTAGCGGAAAATAGACACGCCTGGGTCTTAGTCGCATTAAACTTGACCAGATTGATTGGAGAAGAGGGGGATCGCCCCAATCGGAGACTGCCTGTATTGACTAGTTCATACGATCGATCATCGCTTCTCTGAGACACCGGATCTGTGCCACACTGGCCCGCGCGCTGGATGCGTAACTCTCCACAACAATGCTGTCGTCGGTGTACCCATAGATACGTAGCAGGAATAGAGTTGGGGAGAGAACTGATCCCTGAGGGACTCCGACATTTATAGCCATTTGGCCCGACCAGCAGGGCTCGATGACTACTCTAATCGATCGACCACTCAGAAAATCTGAGATCCTGGCGCAAAGACCAGTAGGCAGACCATACGTCGGAAGCTTGTTAATACGATTATCATGCCAGACCCTTCATAGGCATTCGAGATATTATTAACATTCCACTACTCTGTTGTGGAACCAATTACCGGCAGGGGTATTTCCGAACGGATACGACATAGGGACCTTCAAGAAAAGAGCTTACTCATTCTTAAAAGGCCGGCAACGCAACTGCAAGACCTCTGGTATTGCAGATGTCCATGGGCGGCGGTGATCACTTACCATCAGGTGCACCTCTTGCTCGTTTGCCCTCTCTTCTATAAAAAAAAAAAGATATCAAGGGAGATAGCTAGTGCTTCACCATGATTCTCGATGGCCGCGCTCCAGATGTAGGTGGCATACGCTAGAAGATTCCCAGTAAACAGTTTTCGGCGGAATCCGTATTGGCGGTCACTGAGTAGATCGTTCGCTTCTTAGCCTGCTGTTCAGTACACTTTATCTCATATCACCTCTAATCAAGAAAGCTGTTCGCTTGTTTCGTAAGCTATATAAATAAAAAAGTCGACGTCAATGTTAAAGAATGATTAAGTCCTGTAATGTTTAGTCCCATGTATATACTCACCACTTGCGCAGTGGTGCCGTCGGGTAGCGTGATGATGGGTCCGTTTGGGTCCACCTGTATGAGCGACACCGTGCCGTCCGGATTCGTGATGCTCTGCAGCACGGCCGGCGCGTACTGTGACATCTACCGAACACACACACAACAAACATGCATGAGTGAGCTGTATACGAATTCACTGTTTAAATTGATAGTTTTAGTCCTAATAGAGTAAGTAGATTAGGGCTATAACATTTTCTTAACATTTTTTACGCTGATGTTGGCATATAATATATGTATATATATACATATATAAAGTTAAGTAGTGCCAAAGGAATATATTTAACTTACTGGTTAAGTAGTGCGTGCCGCTCCACAAAAACATGTCATAAGCCAACACAAAAACACTAAACCAAGTAAATTCGTTTTATATAAAGACACACAGTCACCCCGCTATATGTATATAGCTTATTTACAAAGTTACGTACCGCTCTGTATGTAAGATGACTATGCATTATAAAAATGCACGCTTAACTAACAAAAAAATATAACCCCAGTATATTTATTTAAATATAACCCCAGTAGATTGTGTGTATCAGAAACCCAAAACACTCAACTAAATCCAAAGAACCCAAGATTGTTTCGCCACTTAATAAAAAACAAGCAGATTTAGCTATATAAGCACTAAACAAAAGAAAAAATTATAATACTTATATATATGTCGCAGTGAAATTGTCAGTACCGTTAGATTATAATTTATCTAAGTGATATTATAATTTAACTGCTAACCTAACCTAACCAAATTATAAAATCCCTAGGTAAATTATAATCTAACGGCTATTGACAATTTCACTGCGACATATATATAACCCCAGTATATTTATTTAAATATAACCCAACAAAAAAAATAAACCCAGTAGATTGTGTGTATCAGAAACCCAAAACACTCAACTAAATCCAAAGAACCCCAGATTGTATCGCCACTTAATAAAAAAACAACTATACTAACTATTATATAGCTAAATCTGCTAAACAAAAGAAAAAAATTATATATATATACACATATAAGTATTATAATTTTTTCTTTTGTTTAGTGCTTATATAGCTAAATCTACTTGTTTTTTTATTAAGTGGCGATACAATCTGGGGTTCTTTGGATTTAGTTGAGTGTTTTGGGTTTCTGATACACACAATCTACTGGGGTTATATTTAAATAAATATACTGGGGTTATATTTTTTTGTTAGTTAAGCGTGCATTTTTATAATGCATAGTCATCTTACATACAGAGCGGTACGTAACTTTGTAAATAAGCTATATACATATAGCGGGGTGACTGTGTGTCTTTATATAAAACAATTTTACTTGGTTTAGTGTTTTTGTGCTGGCCTATGACATGTTTTTGTGAAGCGGCACGCACTACTTAACCAGTAAGCTAAAAATATATTTTGTACATTTATTTTAACTGGTTGTTCCTGGATACTGGATAATCATTTTATTTTTACCTACTCTTAAAATTCTGTACTGTACATTAGTTAGAAGTCAGTTAGAATATGCTTCACAAATATAGAACCGATCATATGACGTTTATAAAACCCGGATTGAGTCAATTCAGAAAAGATTTATTAAATGTCTTTATCATAGAATGAATAAAGAGAAACAATCATATTTATAGGCATGTAAAGCACAACATCTTTTACCATTATCCACCAGAAGAGATATAAATGATATAACATATGTTGTAGGCATTCTCAGTGGCACTGTAGACTGTCCAGAGTTACTGAGCAGAATATTCTTGAATGTTCCCAATAGATCTGTTCGTAATCCAACTTTGCTGTATGTACCTTTTTCTTCTACAAATTATCGAAAAAACACTTTTATAATAAGAGCTACTGATAGTCTTAATAAAGTTAGTAGTGATATCGATCCCTTCCACATGAAACAAACTCAAATAAGGCGTATTCTTTCGAACTTATTTTTTGAAAACTGACTTGCAAGTCACAATTGTATATTGTACACATAGCATATGTTGTAAGTAGGTATACTATTGTCTAATTATGAGAACTCTTAATTGGCTTATTTTGTTACCTAGATTTTACATTAATGTGTTAAATTGCTGTGAGTTTTCTGAACAATAAATAAATAAATAGTTTCCTATGATGCGTGGGGACTACGGCTAGATTTGTTTTCCTTCAACTGTCGCCTTTTAACGAATTTTCGCCTTCAACCCAGGACAAATTCTCTGCCATCAGGAGGAGAATTGTACCATACAACCGACACGTTACATACACACCGAAACGTTACGATTTAAATTAGTTAACATCGTCGTGCACTACCATTGGTATAAAAAACCTAACATGCACAGTCCCGAACAACACTGACACTCAAAACTGTCGCTAATTTCACATAAGTAGTGATAGATATGGCAAAAATATGTGTTTTTGCATATCCAACCTTAAGCGCAAGATTTATAGTTGTTTTTAAAAAGCGATGTACAAAAAGTTATAACATAGGCAGTATCGCGACCGACACGATTCTATTTGAAAGGAGCGCACAATTTAAAATTTGCGCTCATTTTTAGAGGACGTTTTTGTGACACTGTATGTGTCACAAAAACGTCCTCTATATCTTAGCTTTTTATATCAATGTGCACTACTAATTGTAATAATAGATATAAAGTGCTCATTAGGCATGGAAATTATCGTTAAAATAGATTAACTGTTATGTTGTTAAAGTTAATTTAATAACAGTATTATCATAAATCAAGTTAGCGAGCAAAAAAAAACGCTCTCTCAAATATTTTTAATAACATTATTATCATAATTTATCAAGTTATTGATAATTTTAGTGATGCATAAAAATTACTTTTAACAGTATTTGCTAATATAAATAGCAGTTGTTAATTGTTAAAAAAAATTAGTACGAAATTTAATATGTTAACTGTTAAATGATCTATGCCTAGTGCTCATACACCCACCACACCCACGACAGTGTATGAAATTTATCCTATTTATTTTGGACGTTGACAAAAATTCTTAGTTTTCTTTATCTCCCCCCTAGAAAGTTTCGTGATAAAATTTTCCGCTTATCTATCGCTTGAAGAATTTCTCTTTCACACATACTACAATAACCATACAACTTTCTTCATCATATCTTTCAAATTATTTTCCGTTCTTAATGTTATATATAATAGCAGTCATACTTTTTTCTTTGGCACATCTACATGGTTCTTTCGTAACAATCATACTGTGGGCGTTGTAACTAAAGAAGCATGACACATAAAACTTTGTTCTTGTTAGGTTCACTTTTACCAATTTTAAGCTCATACAGACTTCTAACATTCGGATATCGTAGCTTTTCGTTCTTGATCCTTTCAAGTCTTAATGAAAGGCGTTGTCGCCATGTGTTTAGTTCCTAAGCAGACCACGAAGCAGACTCATTGCCAAATAGTGGTCCCATTCCAGATCGGGACCTTCATAGGCGTCGGTATCCAGTATACTTTATTTATTTTAATCAAAACTTGTTCTATTTATACGCTTTTGGTCATTCCTTCTCAATGTGTGCAAATGTACGTCCTTATGTTGGAATATTATTTTCCACAAGAAGATTTCTTACCAAACAAATCCTCATCGTGCTTACCAGCATTGTGGACTATATCGCTATATAGGGTCGATTAGAATCAAATCAGACAAGACATTTAAGTTTTCTTTGTATAGGTATAAATGAGTATATAGTGTGCGTACATCGACATCGGCGAGCGTCATCTGGTCGATGCAGACTTGCTGCGAGGACAGCACGGCCTGGGCGGCGCGGCCCGAGGAGTTGCCCCCGCCCCCGCCTCCGCCCCCGCCCCCGCCCCCCGAGCTCGAGCCCGCGCCCAGGCACGACACCTGCCCCGCACCCACACACCAGCCGACCAACACACCACGATACACCGTGACATTGGAACGTTTAACAAATACAACGTGGACGAGCGGACATGGATTCGGAAATAGTTTTTATTAAATCATACAAGATATTTGAAATCGTCAATGATTATTAAACATAGAAATAAAACGATTATTATCAAGAGAGGACAAAAATGAAGACAACAACCCATTTAACCAAAATTTTATCAGATAATTATCCGATATATTTAAAAGAATAATTAGTTTAACCGAAAAGAAATGGCAACATATTACGAAGTGAAATAAAAAATATGATGGATATACAATACGGCAACCATTGGTTTACAAATGATCAATGATATTTTATCGGACAAATGAAAACAAATATTCAATATGACAGAAATGGATATCAGTTAAAACAACATGGGACATCATTTTTCCAGACCAAATAATAAAAAAATAACAGACACTCGGATTTACCATTAAATTTAAATAATGTATCAAACATATACATAATATTAAACCCATATATAAAAATTGCATTGCATTTAAAACCGGAAATTTTAACAAAATTAAAAATAATTTATTTATAATTTAAATATAGTTTATATTTAATAAGACATGTAAGTTTGTAAAGTATAAACGCATGCACAAATATGTACGAATGAATTGAAATAATACAAAGTGTTACCATATCCAACAAGGCAGCAGTCCAATGATGAAAGCATGAGCAAAAAAAACTTCTATTTAATAATTTCTTGATATAAATTTTAATTTATTTCCGCAATAAGAATATCTTTTAAAGTCATTGTTATTACGGTTTTTAAAGAATATTTGGCACTATTTATTATACAGCCAAACACGGCAGACATTGTCCTGCCCGTACATATTATAACAGCTACATTCTGCAGCATCATCTGGTGGCGAGTTAACAATGGGGATAGCAAATAAACCTTCTCTATGAACAAATACATATACATGCTAAGTTTCACGGTGATTAGTTAGAAATTATAGTTTTATTCTTGATTATGGATTTTTGCAAAGTAACACCTGAATTTATAAAATATAAGTTGAGTTATTTGTCCAGTCACATTATTGTCATAAATAGAATTTGATAATTATTTTTGCAACGTCATCAACCTACGTATATTCCTCTTTAGATTCGGACAGGGTTTCTGTTAGTCGGTAGTCAGTATATTATATACCCTTACTTTTAAAATATATAAAGTAAATATATAAAGTAACTCTTACTTTTAAGTCTGGCCAAATTTTAAACCGAGGAACTAAATATTGAATTGTTCGTTTTAATTATTGTTGTAAAATTATTTTAATTATTCATGAATTGGATGCACCGAGTCTTGTGAATGAATTCCGTAATGCTGGCAGTGTGTCATTTTACATTTACATGTAATTACGATAGTAACTATTATGTAATCTATCGCTCTAAGTACATTTTTCCTGATCACTTTTAATTTGGTTGAAGGTACTAAAATATTTTTGTTCGAATTTTGCGTAATTAAAATTATATCCATGCGTTTTGTTTTTGTCAAAAAAACAAATATTGAATTTTTTAAGTAATTTTTTTATTAGATATATCGATCATATTATCGATTCTGATCAAACTCTGAAAATTTGTCTGAACATTTAAAAGTAACCGTGTGTATATAGTGTGGGTACTGACGGGCTGCGCGCTGGGCTTGTCCTCGTCGTCCTCGGTGAAGGCGGGCAGCAGGTCCTCGCGGCCGTGGTACTTGTAGCAGTTGATCACGATCTGCCGCAGCGCGTGTGTCCACGACATCTGCCACCACAACACACGCACAACAATCATTTATGTTCTCACTTTTCAAGTGAAATCTCGTTATCGACACATAAGAAACTTTTTTGGCAATGTTTAACCAATTCGTTGCGGCGCATATTTTCCAAAACTTTTCATAGTGGCGGCGTACAAATATTTCATGACACGGCTGCCGTGTCAAACGCCATATAAGTCGATGACAGGGTTACCGTGTCACCCGCCATTTTAAATGATTCTATCCTGAACAAAGGTCAGGGTAGAACCTTTTAAAATTCAATTTGAGGGAGATATAATCAATTTAAAAATGACACGACTCTCGTATCAAACGCCGTACGTTATAAACAATCATGACACAGCAGCTGCCGTGTTATCCGCAACGAATCGATTAAAATAATCATAAAAGAGTTTCACTTTTAACGTGTATACACTATTACACCCCTTTTTGAATAGAGTTCTTTATCGCACGTTGTCATTTGCGGATTCAGGGGTTAGAGATATGTGTAATAAATAATGTTTTGCTAACACCAAATTACATACAAAAGACGACAATTACGCCGTGATTTTTAGGACATTTCACAATTATCTAGGAAACAGAAACTTTTTAAATCAATTCAGCTTGCAGTTAATTTTGAGAATATGCAAAAATATTTTATAATGAAAATACCGTTTTTTATTAACATAAATAAGCAAGAATACTCAACTGTGAATGGGGTCTTGCTCTCTGGTCATGTATTTATACAAACGATCATCTTGCCTTCAAGTTAAACTCTTACCGCTGAGCTACGTGTCGCGGTTGATTTGACCATTGAACCACATGTGACAAAATTTTCATTTGCTCGATCACAGTCGATTCCGTCGACGAATGTATTGATAGCTACATATAGTTAATATTATTAACGAAATATTTTTAATTTTGTTGCTTTAAAATTTATGTTTACCTTTATTAAACTAATTATTTAAACAAGGGCGTCCTATACCTTTTGTTTCTCATCTTCCGATCGCGCGTCCATTCTGACATTTGCCCAGGGCAAGTCCTTGGGCCACCATGGCGGCCGCGTCGACTCGCGACCCCAGCCGGGCTTGCCTCGAACTGCAATGTTAATTAAAGCTTATCTCACTTGTCGACCAAATAAAAGTTTATCAACCAAATAATAATTATATATATAATGATTCTTCAGGAATTTTATTTGATAATTTTAATTCAATATTTTTTTTTCATAAATTTTTATTTGGTCGACAAGTGACATCTCACTTGTCGACCAAATAAAAATTTATCAAATAAATATTGAATTAAAATTATCAAATAAAATCCCAGGAAAATCAGAAAATCATTTATCTAGAGAAATTTAGATAGAGAAAATTTATCTCACAATACTCAAAAACTAGTAACAAATAAAAGATCGTATTAAGCTACCAAATATTGCCTTTGGTGATCAGACAGGCTTTTGTTATTCACTGTATTAAAAAGATTTTATTTCAAATAATTAGTTATCTCAACAATATTGTGTTTGTTAAACATTTTTCTACCCCACAAAGTATTTCTGTGTGTTGGTTTAGGCTCTTTTTAAGAATAGACCGTTTTCTCTACTAGTCAGTTTGTAAAAGGCGAACCACTGGTCTAACATGTTGGCTGCTAGGAGGTATTAGCTCCGCAATGTCTCGACTGGATTTGTTACCATCGTTTATTATCCGTTCTTGTCGCAATAGCGTTAATACTATTTACTGTCAGCTTGTGATTTACAGATAATATAGACATTAAGCGGTACCGCTACTCAATAATGGTTATCGCTTAATTCTTGAGATAAGCCGATCCCGTCTATGATGAGCGTGACACTCACCCATGGAGTACTTGAGCATGAGCGGTATGAAGGCCCGCAGCTGCGCCTGCGTCATCTTCTCCACCGGCGTCGGGATCCCGTCTATGATGAGCGGCGGCAGCTCGAACAGTGTGTGTGTGACACTCACCCATGGAGTACTTGAGCATGAGCGGTATGAAGGCCCGCAGCTGCGCCTGCGTCATCTTCTCCACCGGCGTCGGGATCCCGTCTATGATGAGCGGCGGCAGCTCGAACAGTGTGTGTGTGACACTCACCCATGGAGTACTTGAGCATGAGCGGTATGAAGGCCCGCAGCTGCGCCTGCGTCATCTTCTCCACCGGCGTCGGGATCCCGTCTATGATGAGCGGCGGCAGCTCGAACAGTGTGTGTGTGACACTCACCCATGGAGTACTTGAGCATGAGCGGTATGAAGGCCCGCAGCTGCGCCTGCGTCATCTTCTCCACCGGCGTCGGGATCCCGTCTATGATGAGCGGCGGCAGCTCGAACAGTGTGTGTGTGACACTCACCCATGGAGTACTTGAGCATGAGCGGTATGAAGGCCCGCAGCTGCGCCTGCGTCATCTTCTCCACCGGCGTCGGGATCCCGTCTATGATGAGCGGCGGCAGCTCGAACAGTGTGTGTGTGACACTCACCCATGGAGTACTTGAGCATGAGCGGTATGAAGGCCCGCAGCTGCGCCTGCGTCATCTTCTCCACCGGCGTCGGGATCCCGTCTATGATGAGCGGCGGCAGCTCGAACAGTGTGTGTGTGACACTCACCCATGGAGTACTTGAGCATGAGCGGTATGAAGGCCCGCAGCTGCGCCTGCGTCATCTTCTCCACCGGCGTCGGGATCCCGTCTATGATGAGCGGCGGCAGCTCGAACAGTGTGTGTGTGACACTCACCCATGGAGTACTTGAGCATGAGCGGTATGAAGGCCCGCAGCTGCGCCTGCGTCATCTTCTCCACCGGCGTCGGGATCCCGTCTATGATGAGCGGCGGCAGCTCGAACAGTGTGTGTGTGACACTCACCCATGGAGTACTTGAGCATGAGCGGTATGAAGGCCCGCAGCTGCGCCTGCGTCATCTTCTCCACCGGCGTCGGGATCCCGTCTATGATGAGCGGCGGCAGCTCGAACAGTGTGTGTGTGACACTCACCCATGGAGTACTTGAGCATGAGCGGTATGAAGGCCCGCAGCTGCGCCTGCGTCATCTTCTCCACCGGCGTCGGGATCCCGTCTATGATGAGCGGCGGCAGCTCGAACAGTGTGTGTGTGACACTCACCCATGGAGTACTTGAGCATGAGCGGTATGAAGGCCCGCAGCTGCGCCTGCGTCATCTTCTCCACCGGCGTCGGGATCCCGTCTATGATGAGCGGCGGCAGCTCGAACAGTGTGTGTGTGACACTCACCCATGGAGTACTTGAGCATGAGCGGTATGAAGGCCCGCAGCTGCGCCTGCGTCATCTTCTCCACCGGCGTCGGGATCCCGTCTATGATGAGCGGCGGCAGCTCGAACAGTGTGTGTGTGACACTCACCCATGGAGTACTTGAGCATGAGCGGTATGAAGGCCCGCAGCTGCGCCTGCGTCATCTTCTCCACCGGCGTCGGGATCCCGTCTATGATGAGCGGCGGCAGCTCGAACAGTGTGTGTGTGACACTCACCCATGGAGTACTTGAGCATGAGCGGTATGAAGGCCCGCAGCTGCGCCTGCGTCATCTTCTCCACCGGCGTCGGGATCCCGTCTATGATGAGCGGCGGCAGCTCGAACAGTGTGTGTGTGACACTCACCCATGGAGTACTTGAGCATGAGCGGTATGAAGGCCCGCAGCTGCGCCTGCGTCATCTTCTCCACCGGCGTCGGGATCCCGTCTATGATGAGCGGCGGCAGCTCGAACAGTGTGTGTGTGACACTCACCCATGGAGTACTTGAGCATGAGCGGTATGAAGGCCCGCAGCTGCGCCTGCGTCATCTTCTCCACCGGCGTCGGGATCCCGTCTATGATGAGCGGCGGCAGCTCGAACAGTGTGTGTGTGACACTCACCCATGGAGTACTTGAGCATGAGCGGTATGAAGGCCCGCAGCTGCGCCTGCGTCATCTTCTCCACCGGCGTCGGGATCCCGTCTATGATGAGCGGCGGCAGCTCGAACAGTGTGTGTGTGACACTCACCCATGGAGTACTTGAGCATGAGCGGTATGAAGGCCCGCAGCTGCGCCTGCGTCATCTTCTCCACCGGCGTCGGGATCCCGTCTATGATGAGCGGCGGCAGCTCGAACAGCGACGGGTCGTCGGCCGGCGGCGGCGGCGCCTGCGGGCACCCGCCCAGCCCGAACTGACGCTCGTTATATACTCCACACACGCGGACACCATGTACCACGCTCACACTCACACACCGGACAAAATGCACGGAAGATAACGGGAAAGTAGAGGGCAAGATAGAGGAAAGTTAAAGAAAAGATAAGTGCACGGTAAGGGAAAGTTAAGGGAAAAATTGGAAAGGTATGGGGAAAGCAGTAAGAAGGTAGAGGCAAGGCAGTGGAAAAATAGCGGGAAGGTAGGGGAAAACAAAGGTAAGCGAAAGATAAGGGGTAGGGGGTTGGTTTGGTAGGGGTGAAATAGGGGGGAGGTAGGAGCAAGGTAGAGGAAAAGTAGGGGCGAGGCAGGGGAAGTGGGAAAGTAACTGGAAATAGAGGAAAGGTTACAAGATGGTAACGAGAAAGTAGCGGAAAGGTATGGGGAAGGTAGCGGGGATGTAGGAGGAAGTAACGGGAAGATAGGGAAAGTTAGCGGAAAATTAGATGGAAGGCAAGGGAATGGTACAAAAGAAGGAAGTACGAAAATAAGGGAAGGGAAGGTTGTAAAAAACTACGACTACAAAAATTATATTTAAATATTAGTTTTCACTTCAGTTAGCACTCCCGGAGTGCCACTATTTTTTTCCATGAGTAATGACTTTTTTACTTTTAAAGTAGTTGTAAATGAAAATTACTTAGTTAAAACTACAGTAAATTTTGCTCATTTAATGTGTTTTACTGAAACCACTGTGTTTTACTGAACATTATATTGCTACGAAAGTTTAAGAACTCCTAACCCACATGATACTCTTACAAGGTTAACATTCATCCATCATCATTATCTATGTCATGTGCATTTTTACCGCTGGGAAGTGTAACACAAACTGCGTCATCTGATAGTACTAAATGACTTTAAAGTTGGGATAAAGTACTATTCAGACAAGTTTGCCACTCAAGATTTAGGATAAGTGAATACAATACGAACAATTCATTTACGTGGCAACATAAATAGTAATAATTATCATGGTTCAAATGAACCATGATAATTATTACTATTTATGTTATGGCATATTTAGACCACGAAATAATCGACTTATTTAAAGAAAGTATGACATATCATACTACTTTATGTAAATTTGGTACATATTGGTATAAGATCCATATATACCAGGCAGTATATATAAGCCAAAGCAAACCAAGGTCAAATATTTACAACTGCTACAGTGGTAGAGTTTTGTAAGAACTCACAAAGTTCGTACTGTCTTACATATTCCTGCAATTCAACAACTGAGTGCTTGTCCATGTTGTTTTCTAAATTTTAGTATAGAGCAGCCACATAACCTGCGCATTCCTCTTTACATCATGGATCACAGGGATCCACCACATTACGTTTTGCATAATTAACATCTTTGATGTCTTTAGAAATGGCTGCATTCAATAGGATACATCTCATACAGTGAGATAACTGATAATAAGCATTGGTTATTTTTGGAAAAACTTTAAAAACAACAAAGAAAAATATCGACACGCAGGGATTGAACCTGCGACCATCTCCCTAAAGTCGTGACGCTCTCCCACTGAGCTAGTGTCAACAGGCTCGACGTTGCGAAATTTTTCTTTGCTATTTTTCTTTGTCGTTTTTAAAGTTTTCCCAAACACGGGGTGAGTGCTATAACACAGTTTGTTTTTTTTCCCATAGTTTATCCATTTTAGTACCTGGACTAACTTTATACCACAAATAGAATTTTGCTTTTTTTGTTACTAACTATATACATACAAAATATGTCATAATGAATTGATTCTAGTATGTGATTATCAATCATCTAGCAATAAAATGCTCATTTAAAATAATAAGTAAAGCTTCCTATGTCAACGTGCGTCGTGCATTTGGTTTCATGCAATGGGGTCATTCAATGTTTGACCAATGTAACCATTAGTTATTCCCTAAAAAACTAAGGTTGTGACCCTCAAATGAGTTTTGTCTTCAACAAATAAGTATAACCTAAAGATATGAAATTCACCTGTATGTAGGTATGATTTTATTTACTCTATTCCCACATTTTTAATATTAACTAATTTAGCAATTATATGAATCTAATGTCGCTGGTTATACCTAACTCGTCTAAATATTTTCTGCTTGTAAAAATATGTATAGATAAGATTCTATTCAACTTTTCTAACAAAATTTCCAATTCGTACTAGTGTAGTACCTGCTGTGCAAGTGCATTCTCCAGCTCTTCCATGATCATGCAGCGCAGATTTCGCACAACATCCTCCAGTGGCTTGGCTCCAAACACTCGGTAAGATGTGTTAGGTTTGCCTGGCGTCGCCACCAACACAACAGCTTGTTGGCCAACTCGAGTAGCAAATTCTTCTATTGTTTGCTATCAACAAAATTTAAAGGTTTTAAATACACTAACATAAAATTTATATTAATTTAATTGTATTTTAAAAACTTCGAAATACTTAACTGATGTTTAACATTGTCTGGGTTAAGGATTGTACAAACTGAAGGAAGGGGTTCAATACTCGATTCTGACACCAAATGTGTAAAAACATAAGTATTTACTTAAATTTGAGCTAATTTTCCCATAAACATATTTAATAGGGACACCCGCTACAGTGTATACTCATTGTTTACACACAACGGTTTACCTCGCTACTAGATTCGTTAGTACATCGCGCGGTGATCATACTTTTTGAAATTTCGTTCAGGTTTACGATGTCGTTATGTATATATTCTTTTTATTACGTGAGTTACATATTACCATTAACTATCATATCATGTCAAAAATATGTACAATCTTTAACCAGTCAACCTGTTCATTAATCTAGTCGGGAAGTTGAGTTCCTATATAAATAATAATAAATAAAATAAGTAAGATTGACTTTGAAAGCTTAGAATTTATTGTTGGTTTGAAATTATTAACAGTTTGATGTTTGCCGGAGAAGTCTGTCTCATATGAAAAAAAAAAATTATATTAACTTTTAAAACGTCATTTTGTTGAGTGTGTTTGTAAAAAAGGCTCCAAGAAACAAAAAACACATAGATTAATTATTTGAACTCTTATACTGCCATTTATGACAACACAAACCAGTGGAAAAACTATTAATTAACAATTGACTAACTATTAATTGACAATTGAATAACTTTTCGAAAAATGGTGATAAAACTTTTATTATCGTGGAATCATATTCTTTGAAGTGTCTAGAATCTAGATGACACCATTTTTTTTTCAAATTTTAGAATTGTTATTTAATGGTATAAAAAAATTATTTAAAACCCACGCTTACTACAGTTGCGGCGCGCGCATGCTGAACTGCCGCGCGAAATTTTCATCATTAATGTACTAAAATTTCCTGCTCTTTCAGAAACTTTTACAATATTTGAGCTATCACTTATACTTTTTGAGATTTTGACAAAAAACTGGACGTCATTTTTTTTCCAGTTTTTTGTTAATGACAATTGCAAGCTTATTTCCAAAAAAAAAAATTCGTAATACGTCTTTTTCTAGATGTCATTCTGGATTGTTTACCATTACCCATATTTTTAAGAAGCTTGTAACTATTATTTGCAGGAACTCAATTTCCCGACTAAACTACATGGGCTGGCCAAAGAAAAAAAAACACATTTATTAAAAAACTAGTGGCCCGGTACGTGCTTTGCTAAGTATAAAGTGAAATATTTAAAAAAATAACACCGATTTTGTGCAAAATTCACATAAACCATCTACTAAATAGTCCGAATAATGCTTAAACATTCGGTTTGGATAGGTGAGCCCGTTCTTGAGTTATAAAATTACAACGAAAAGTGGCATTGATTTTTATCTATACATATAATAAAATCGTAGGAAAGTCAAAACTGTACATAGAATATTTTTTTTAAAAGAATACTTGGGGCGTGATCTACAATCGATATCAAAGCCAAAAATATAGTTTTTAGAATTTTTGTCTGTTTGTCTGTATGTATGTCCGAGGTAAACTCAAAAAGTACTGCATGGATTTACTTCAAGTTTTGGATTAATATTACTGACAGGTCGGGTCACAACATATAGGCTACATATTATCACGCTATCACCTACGGGGGAGAAGCTGTGCGGAGTAAACGAAGTCCGCGCGGACGAAGTCGCTGGCAACAGCTAGTATAATATATAGATATAGATTGAAAGTTAGTGTCTGTTGAAAACTATAACTTTTCATAAAGTAGTGTAGTTATAATTTATTAAATTTATGTGAAGTTTATATGTATAATTCTGTGTATTCTGCTCCTGCTGGACATACTCACTCATATAAAGACTAATATTTACAGTTATTTTTTATAACTTACATACTTACCCTTAGTTTTCTTAATAATCTGTTCTGATGTCTCTTCCGAACAGAAGGATTTGTTTCAAATGAATGAGGCCTCTTGCGTTTCTTTGAAGACGCTATGGCGGCCGCAGCTGCCATGCCCACAGGACCTATCATCAATTATACTTTTTAACTTTAAAATTTTTATCTTTAATGTAATTTTTATCAATTAGATAATTCTTGACCAGTTTATAACAAAATTAAAAAAAAGAAGTCTTTCAACCTTCACCAAATTTATTATGGATCTATGTTACTATTATACAGCATTAAACAATAACTTGTTGGTTTAGGTCCCTTTTGAATAAATCTGCCTTTTGCTCGGTGCTTTGGAAAACAATAACAATTGGACAAATCCCACCACCACTGCCTTACCTATTTTTGCCACAATAGAGTTGGTGCTTGTCACCATTGTGTTCCAGTTTGGAAGGAACAATAGCTTGTCAACGTATGCATTTCAAATTCCCTCCTTGCCACACCGATAGCAATGCACCATTAACATGCAACAAATGCAAAAAAAAACATTCTCCTTTCTCCCCATAATTGTCCTAGTCACCTCACTGTTCCATCATAAAGTTAAAGTAGTCAGTGTAATCGCACTCCAGTCTTTACATACCTACATTCCAGCCAGCAATGTCGTAACATCTAACTAGAAGACCTGTTGATTATATGTCTTTACGTTATCTCATGCTATAAAAAAAAAATGTAGACCTTCAGCTTATATTTCCAAATAGAACGACACTCACCAGCAGCCGCGAGCTGTTTGGTAACTTCATCGCTCATAGCATTTTTAATGTCAGCACCATCATCATAAGTGGAACCAGCTGGTGATGATGCACACTCATCATCATCATCAGATGCCCCACTTAATCCACAGCCATCTACTTGGGACATGTCCTAAAACAACATTTAAAAAAATATTAGATATTGCAAATTGCTTCACTACTTGGCTCCTATCACCATTCAGTGCTGAAGTGTCGAAGCAACAATGTCTTAATGTCCAATATCAACAAATGACGATAACCAAGGTTTGATAAAAGCTATTTCTAAATATGTTGAGGATGTGTATTGAAATCTATACATATAATAAAATTGTAGGAAAGTCAATGTATGTCCGAGGTAAACTCAAAAAGTACTGCATGGTTTTGCTTCAAATTTTGCATAAATACTACTGACAGGTCGGGCCAACATATAGGCTACATATTATCACGCTATCACCTATGGGGGAGGAGCAGTGCGGAGTAAACATAGTCCGCGCGGACGAAGTCACTGGCAACAGCTAGTATACCAATATATCAATCCATTCAGCCCTAATACTATAAGCAGAATATACTAAGAGCTCCGTCATAGAACGCACAATGTTTGCAGTGCCAATGTTAAATGTATGGTAAGGACTATTTAAATATATTGTTAATGGTATTAATTAATGGTTGAGTAAAATGCCATGAGTCTCCAATAGATAATATTTCCACACACAAATATTTTTATATGACCTGCCATTGAGACATTTCTATTCAAATCTTGAGCAAAATCAAAGACTTGTATTTACTAATATACTAGGCATGTATCACACCACTTGTTTTTCACTAAAGTGCAGTCTATCCACTGCCACCTTGCCAGAGCTAGTTGAATGAAATACATAAGTGCCATGAAATTCACTGCAATTATGACCTTTTGGTCGTGAATATATATTACACTCTATTATACATTCAGCGTCGCTTAGTTATTATATTAATTGGACGATTTATTATTTTTTGGCTCTGCTGGGAGTGTAAACTAAATGTAACACAATGTCTATTTAGCATATCTCCTCAAGTTGGCTCAAGTACATAGTACATTAAACTACCTGAGCAAAAGACAGTTGAAGGTTTATAGAACTAAAGACAGATTACTTGAAACTTTAAGTGTTTAATTTCTTAGGAAAACATTACTATTGCATTCTTAAATTAGTAAACGTTTCTAATATGATAAATAAAAAAGTTTAGATGGATGGATGTTTGTTTATAACACCAGAATGGCTGAATGGATTTTCAAAAAATTTTGGTGTACATAGATATTCACTTACCATCAGGTGAGCCACCTGCTCGTTTGCCCCTTTTTTCTATAAAAAATAATAATAAAATTGCTAGCGATGCTTAGCTACCCAGTGTATGATTTAAGTTATTGGTAAACCAAGCAATATATTTTTCTAGTTTAAAAGTAACCTAAATTAATTATGTTAAAAATAATAAAAAGCGATGCTTAGCTGCCCAGTGTATGATTTAAGTTATTGGTAAACCAAGCAATATATTTTTCTAGTTTAAAAGTAACCTAAATTAATTATTTTTAACATAATTAATTTAGGTTACTTTTAAACTAGAAAAATATATTATAATAGTTTAAAAGTAACCTAAATTAATTATTTTTAACATAATTAATTTAGGTTACTTTTAAACTAGAAAAATATATTGCTTGGTTTACCAACAACTTAAATCATACACTGGGCAGCTAAGCATCGCTAGCAATTTTATTTTTATTTTTTATAGAAAAAAGGGGCAAACAAGCAGGTGGCTCACCTGATGGTAAGTGAATACCGCCACCCATGGACAACCACATCACCAGAGGTCTTGCAGCTGCGTTGCCGGCTTTTTAAGGAGTATGCTCTTTTCTTGAAGGTGCCTAAGTCGTATCCGTTCGGAAACACCCTCGCCGGTAATTGATTTCACAGAGGAGCAGTGCGTGGTAAGAAGTGCCTAGAGAATCGCACGGTTGTGGATTTCCAGACGTTGAGGTGATGAGGATGGGACTTTGAGTTTTGTCGCAATGTCCAATGATGAAATTCAACAGCAGGAATCAATCCAAACAGTTCGTCGGAACACTCTCCATGATAGATGCGGTAAAAGATGCTAAGCGAACTTACATCTCTGCATAAAGCCAAGGAGTCAAGCCGATTGGAGACTGCTTGGTCGTCAACGATTCGAACCGCTCTACACTGAATGCAATCAAGTGGAAGAAGCTGATACTGTGGAGCTCCTGCCCAGAGATGAGAACAGTACTCCATGTGAGGGCGATTTGCGCTTTGTAAAGTTTCAAGTGATATAATATTCACGGGACAAATTATAACATTAACATTGCGAGATTTTTTGGAGCTGAGTCTCGATTTCAGACACTATCTTGTCCCAATTCTCATTGACGTGGTCCCGAGAAATACCGCTATGACCGGAGTACAAAGCATCACCAGTACTGTCATCTGCATAGCAATGAATGTTACTAATTCGCAACATGTCATGGATGTGCAAAATAAACAGTGTAGGCGATAGCACACAGCCTTGCGGAACACCAGCATTGACAAATTTAAGGTGGTTAGATCCCATGAGTGATATCTCTTTAGTCTTCGAGTTTTTAATGGATCAGTGAGAGCTTGTGCAAGGCTGTTTGTGTGTTGTTGGATGCGGTTAATATAACTGTTTAGCCTTAGCCCTATTTCTTCTTTCACTGTTGTGATTTTAAAATGTTGATGCAGTTCAGATATTTTAATAAACCATGGAGCACTGCCTATGGTTTTCAGGGTCTTGTTTTGAAACCTTTGAAGAATTTCGATGTTTGAGTTCTTAGCAGTGCCCCACAGCTCAATGCCGTAGGTCCATACTGGTTTAAGTGTGGTCTTGTAAATGAGAAGCTTGTTTTCCAAAGAAACATGTGAGTTTCTTCCTAGGAGCCAGCAGAAATTTCTAAATCTGGTGTTTAGTTCATTTCTTTTAATTTCTATGTGAGTTCTCCAGGTTTGCTTTCTGTCCAAGTGCATTCCCAGATACTTGACTTTATCCTAGTAACCTAAATTAATTATGTTAAAAATAATAAAAAGCGATGCTTAGCTGCCCAGTGTATGATTTAAGTTATTGGTAAACCAAGCAATATATTTTTCTAGTTTAAAAGTAACCTAAATTAATTATTTTTAACATAATTAATTTAGGTTACTTTTAAACTAGAAAAATATATTATAATAGTTTAAAAGTAACCTAAATTAATTATTTTTAACATATGATGTGATGAGGATGGGACTTTGAGTTTTGTCGCAATGTCCAATGATGAAATTCAACAGCAGGAATCAATCCAAACAGTTCGTCGGAACACTCTCCATGATAGATGCGGTAAAAGATGCTAAGCGAACTTACATCTCTGCATAAAGCCAAGGAGTCAAGCCGATTGGAGACTGCTTGGTCGTCAACGATTCGAACCGCTCTACACTGAATGCAATCAAGTGGAAGAAGCTGATACTGTGGAGCTCCTGCCCAGAGATGAGAACAGTACTCCATGTGAGGGCGATTTGCGCTTTGTAAAGTTTCAAGTGATATAATATTCACGGGACAAATTATAACATTAACATTGCGAGATTTTTTGGAGCTGAGTCTCGATTTCAGACACTATCTTGTCCCAATTCTCATTGACGTGGTCCCGAGAAATACCGCTATGACCGGAGTACAAAGCATCACCAGTACTGTCATCTGCATAGCAATGAATGTTACTAATTCGCAACATGTCATGGATGTGCAAAATAAACAGTGTAGGCGATAGCACACAGCCTTGCGGAACACCAGCATTGACAAATTTAAGGTGGTTAGATCCCATGAGTGATATCTCTTTAGTCTTCGAGTTTTTAATGGATCAGTGAGAGCTTGTGCAAGGCTGTTTGTGTGTTGTTGGATGCGGTTAATATAACTGTTTAGCCTTAGCCCTATTTCTTCTTTCACTGTTGTGATTTTAAAATGTTGATGCAGTTCAGATATTTTAATAAACCATGGAGCACTGCCTATGGTTTTCAGGGTCTTGTTTTGAAACCTTTGAAGAATTTCGATGTTTGAGTTCTTAGCAGTGCCCCACAGCTCAATGCCGTAGGTCCATACTGGTTTAAGTGTGGTCTTGTAAATGAGAAGCTTGTTTTCCAAAGAAACATGTGAGTTTCTTCCTAGGAGCCAGCAGAAATTTCTAAATCTGGTGTTTAGTTCATTTCTTTTAATTTCTATGTGAGTTCTCCAGGTTTGCTTTCTGTCCAAGTGCATTCCCAGATACTTGACTTTATCTTTATGAGGTAATGTGTCTTCTCCAAGCAGAACCCTTGGACAGTTCTCTGAATGCAGTGTGAACGTTACATGGGCCGATTTAGATACGCTTGGCTTAATTCTCCATCTATTCATCCATTTGTCTATTTTGCTAAGTTGTTTCTGCAGGGCCCCAGATGCTTTTGTTGGGTCCTTATGGTTGCTAAGTATCGCTGTATCATCAGCAAAGGTTGCTGTAAGGACTCCTTATGTTTCTGGTAAGTCAGAAGTGTGTATGAGGTACAATACTGGTCCAAGCACTGAGCCCTGCGGAACGCCAGCTTTTATGTCATGTAATTTAGAAAAGGAGTCATTCACTTTCACACGAAAGATTCTACCCTCTAGATATGATTTGAAAAGCATATAGATGTTGTGTGAGAATTTGCTTTTTAATTTAAACAATAGGCCTTGATGCCAAACTTTATCAAAAGCTTGTTGAACGTCTATAAAAGCCGCTGAGCAATATTCCTTGCTTTCCTCTAGAAAGCAAGGAATATTGCTCAGCACTTCTTATTTTGTGTACAACTTTGTGCACTTGTTCAGTAGTTGAGTGCCCTTTTCGAAATCCAAACTGGTGTGGGGGTACAATTTCGTTTTGTTGTAAGAAAATGTTCAGCCTCTGTAAGAGAACTTTTCAAAAAGTTTTGACAATAGTGGTAGCAAGCTTATTGGTCTGTAAGATGTCAGTAAGTGTGGTGGTTTTACCGGCTTGGGAACCATAAATATTTCAGATACCTTCCATATTGAGGGATAATGTAAAGTTCTTAAAACTCCATTAAAAAGTTGTGTTAGATATACAATAGCTTTTCTTAGTAGTTCTCTCAAAACTTCAGCCGATATAAGGCAAAAGCCAGGCACCTTGTTCAATTCAAGTTTCATTATGTGGTAACGGACTTCTTTTGGTGAACAACTCCTTATGGGAGGACTGAGTTGCAGGTCAGTAAGAAGGTAGTCTTGGATCTCCTTTTCTGTGTTAGAATCTCCAGCTTGTGGCGTGAACACCTTACTAAGGAACGAGCCGAAAACATCAGCGCGATCCTGGTCACTGAGTGCCCAATTTTGGGTGTCAAGTTGTAATAACTGTTTAGATATTTGTGGGGCAGCTTTGCTATTTTTAATTTTAAATGGAATTTCATACCTGGAAGACAAGTGTGACTTCTGAATCGTGTGCCTAATTGTGATCTGAGTGAAATTGTGATGATATTGATACATAATGACAGGATTTTTTAACCAAGGTACGTATTGTGCTCAGCATGACCAACGTGAAAGTCACGATTATTTTTTAACGTTACTTTCTTATTACTGGAACGACAGTAGCGGCGAATGAAAAGTAACAATTTTGCTCATGTCTACTGGTAAATTGACAGACAAGGTTATTTTAATGTCATTATTCAGTTACCCACAAATACTAAATCAATTTTACAGTCCAAAATGCTACTAAATTAAGAGCGTCAGCGTAGAAAACTGTATGTGAAAAATTACTATGAGTACAAACAATGCAGACCCTTTCAAATTAACTAAATGAGCCACAATATTAAATTAAGGTTGGTTGGAGTTACCTCTTCGGCCATGTCCATTGATTCTGTGCTCACCGCTGAATTCATGGTTCTGTAAGATCCTTGCTGGTATTCTCTAGGATCATTGGGTACTGTTGTTACCCTAAAGTGCTGTCACACTTTTTTCTTCTTTTGTTCAATAATTCACCTAAAAAAATAAGTCAGATTAACTATTTAAGACATACAAAAACACAATCTATGTGAAGTCTAAAGAAAACCCTGTCTGATCCAAAGGTAGGTAGATCCGAGATAAGTAGGTCAATGGCATCAATGGCATGACCCTATGGGCCATCCTTGAAACTTCCCACTAAATTAAGGTAATTTAAGCTCAAAAGAGTATCTTAATTTTTGAAAAGCTGTATATGTTGAAAACGATTTTGACTTAATTTTTAGATCTAAAATATTGCTTTAGTTAAATAATCGATAGGTTGAAAAATTTCGATGCAATGTCAAAAAACATTTTATTTTTAATTTTCTTCATTGATAAATCCCATGGAAATTGACCAATTTTGATTAAATTAACGGTATTTGATGCAGTTTCTACAGAAGAAAAGCTGATAAGAGTTTTAAGTGAATCGGTGAATTAACTTGAAAATTATTAAAAAAAATTTGCTAAAAACAACATAATTTTAATATTTGAAAAGCTATACGTTTGAAAATGTATGTATCAATATCCATTAAATAACGACACAACTATGTTTGTATTAAGCTACCAAATAATTTATGCCTTTGACGATCAGACAGGGTTTTCTTTAGACGCTGTATAAAATGTTACCTATATGAACATATATATGTATTCAAAAGTATGTAAACCTGTCAATGAATATTGTGCAATATCAATACCATAATGTTTTATTGTCATGAATTGAAATAAGGGTGGAAAGTAGTAGAGCTTTGGAACTAACTAGTAACATAATGTGATTTAGTGAACTACTCACGACACTAGTAGACAATTTTTTGACATGACAAAGGCCTTTAATTTTAAAGATTATAATTTATTGTTAGAAATTTCTAAAAGTAGCCTAAGTTACTCCCTATTACATCAGCTATCTGCTAGTGAGTCTCGTCAAAATTGGTCCAACCGTTTCAGATATTAGCCAGAACAAACAAACAAACAGACGGACAGATGGATCCCCGTGTTGGTTCCGGGCTCTGGTATTAAGTATAAAAAAATTTAAGCTCTATATCTGCCCTGTGGCGCTTTATTAGATCTTACCTTTTTTATTTGTATTATTATTTTAATTGTCATAAGTTTAATCAATGGCCATGGCAAAATAAAAATTATATGCAAAAACTTCATACAAAAATCTTCAAATGTTGATAAATTGATGGCCTCTTTTAAAGAATAGCACTAGTTTTATTTTGCCTTGTATACCACAACTAAGAGGATAGTGGGATTCAATGGCATATCCATACTAGGATAATACCAAATCCCAGCAAGTTGCCTATCTATTCTGATCTATGGTTATAATGCTTAAATAAAAAATATTACCTCCTTACTGATTCCTGAAGCTCTCATATCAGTGATCGTCACAGGCATGTTTCAGTTATAGAAAGTAATGTAAGGTCTTTTAATTTAAACCCCCAGATTTGGGATTACATCTTGTGTTTTTGGCTAATGAAGAAGTTATTTTTTTTAGCATCTTCATGCCTATATTTCTAAAGAAATAGGTACAACCAGTGCACCTAGATAGATCACCTAGGATAAGCTGAAGATACTTAGTCCTACAATGTGATAGGTGGCAAGCCTATCGCCAACCAGGCTCTTTATCCTGAGCAATATTGTTTTTATTCAACTTATTTAAGAATTACGTTATTTTATTAACTATATAAATTATAGTTGAAAGAAACAAATAGGTGAACAAAAATTGGTAGACAGTGAAAAATGTTCAAGAGAATCAGTGTTTATATTTAAAAATCATTGTCATCCAATCTGGAGTTCTAATTCTCTGAAACTCACATGTTTGTGTGAAAATGGAACTTAAAAGTATAGGAATGAGGAGTGTAATTTCTTCTTTAATAGAAATTGTCATGAAAAAAGTAAGTAGAGTATGAATATGTATATGTATATATATACTGCATTACATCATCTTACACTACCAGGTAAGCCATCCATTTACCATACTCAAAACCTTCCTTTCATGTAAATAATATTCAATATTAATGTTATTTGTTTCCTAATTTAAATTTAAGTAAGCAAAACACCATTTAGGTGTCCTTTTTTTGCTTGATATTATAGAATTCACTTTTAACTACTTTAATTTATTAGACAAACTTTTATATACTAGTCAAATGTATGTATAGTCAATAGTATAAAAGACAATAAATCAATGATTTTAATTCATGCAATTGTATTCATTCAGCCTTTAATTACTTTAATATTATACTATAGCATTATCTATATTCTTCTTTTCTCTAAGTTTTATTTAGCTATTGTGAAAATACAATTTTGATCAATAGTCCATGACCTTTTGACTTTTATAGAAATCTGTATAGCTACAAATTACTACAATAATATTTTCAATCTAATATTTTAGATTAATTATTGTTATAATGTTAATACGAATGGGTATTGGAAAAGTTATATATTACATATTCCATAGTTTGCTAAATTACCAGAGTAACTAAGCTAGGCTCTAGTAAGTAGGTCCATTTGGAAAAATCAATACTTATGCTTTCATAGACATAGCATACCTAGCATACAATTCTAGGATGCGAATAATATTGGTCTAGCTGTAACCAGAAGTTGTTGAGATACCAATAGTAAATCAAGCTGGACTGGGTATCAACTTCCAGCTTAGCATTGATCGTAGATTATGAGGTCAATAATGATTTAAGCATTATTCTGAAATGATGCATATGTTTCATTGTAATGCGTTTCTGGTTATTTAGTCGTGCCGGGTCTATTTTGAAGACAAATGACATAAACACTTTTGCGGCGGCGTAAAGGATAAACCCAAATGAATGGCCATCATGAAGGGGTCGCGCGTTCGAGCAGGCCCAGATAGAATAGAAAGACTACGACTGCGTACGCACCTGCGTGATTTGAAAGACATTTTGCACTTCTATTAGAAGCTCTTCGAGATTCTTGTGATGTAACTGATCAAATACAACACTTTTTATATTCTTATCACTCAACCATACACTGAATTCACAAAAAACATCAAGAGCACCAGAGACTCCGAAAAACGCGAATCCTCCATTGATATCGATCGGTAAACGCGATGTGTGAACATTGTACACCCCATATCTACAAAACGCCATTTTGTACGAGTCTGCGCGGTATGGTTTTCCTTTCATGGAAAGGGAAATTTCCCCTCAGTCAGTGGGGGGAAGTAGCTACAATAAATATAAGTAAAACGCAATTAATATCAGTTAGGCAAATAAACTTACCCAAGTTAAAATTAAACTACATAAATCTATTCTAAATTATTTTAAATGAGTTGTAGTTTGTGAAAAATTCTAAGTTTATTTTCGAAAACATTGATTGTCAGCTGGTGGCGCTGCCTATTGGAATTTTCAGTGACTATATTTGACAAGTGCTAGTAAACATTCAGACTTTAGGAAACTTTTTTCAATTTTCAGTTTTCAGGCGTTTCCACGCACGTAGTATAATAAAAAATCTAGCCATATTTTTCAAAGTAACAGTTGTGTGTTTTTTTGTGCTATTTAATTTAATGAGGTAATAAATTATGTTTCAAACTATGTCTAAATTTGTAAGTAATAAATACCTAACCTATATTTTATTTAAAAACGACTATGTAATGGTTTATCGTTATTAATTGCACAACAAAATATTTTAGCTATCATTTTATTCACCTTCACTTAGTTATGGAACATAAGTTTTTAACGCCTTTACGAGTTACAGAATTTTTCTTTATCATTTAACCATATTAAAAGTTACAAGTCTCGAATGTGTTTTATAAAACATAAACAATACATTGTATTATCTTACAATATAATACTTGTGATGGTTTAGTAACAACGACATCATAACTATTTTAATAAATAAACACTATTTCACAATACACTATAAAATTTATGTAATAAGAATAGTATTAAAAACTTTGTTTACTTATATATAATAATTGTTCTCAACGTTATAAATATACTCAAACTAACTAAATTTTCCTATAGTATCTTTATAAACATACCAATGTATGTATAGGTATTATGATTGTTTGCAAAATTAACATCTTACAATTATATGTTCCTCACTTTATTACAACTAGCTGAGCAACCGGGCTTTCCTTGGATAAACTTTATTCATGCTTTCCTGGATTATCACAAAGATGACATTTCCCTTAATCAATCTTAATGGTCAAAGAGAATCCAAATTAAAAATGTTGACAAAATTGTTCATTAAATGAAATGAAATAGCTCATTTCAGAGAAACCAATCACATACAAATATACAAGTATTGCTTGTTTAAAGTATAGGTTTAACCATATGTAGACCCTGTTCATGTAAAATAAATATAAATTTAATAACTTTATCAATTATTGATCAAGTTCTGTCTGAAGGTGATGTCAAGAGCATTCGGTGTGTTTGTATGAAGAGAGTAATGAATGTGCAGAAAGGGAAACTAGCCTGCAAGGATCATGATGTATGGCACTCAGTACTCTCTGCCTACCCCGTAAGGGATCTGGCGTGAATATATGTATGTAACTTTATCAATGTAGAAGATGTGAGTCTGAAGGCTAGTATATCCCATATATTTATTGAATAATTCACCACATAATATTTGTATTGTACAGGATCAGTATTTGCCTTTGAATAATGTAATTTGTAACTAATGAAAGTTAAAACACAACGTTTTTATGTTGCTTTAGAAAGTTGTGATATTGAATTTTAATTTGCACTTTATACATATATAATAATAATAATACAAAGAAAAAATCCAGTTTTGTCAAAATTTTTGTTTGTTTAAAAAAGTTTTTATTAAGTTTGTCTAGTCCATAATATGTGTTACAACACTAATATATCTGGACAAATTATTAATATATTTAATATATTTAGGGGGTAGATTTTGTTTCCCTTTAGTTTATGTGTCTGTTTTGTTTTTTATAAAAGACAATGATAAATAACTAGCTGCTGGTTGACTTAATAAAACTATCATCTATATACATATGTAAAAATCAATCCCTATTTTCCTTGGTCACGACATCATGCCTGAGTGGCTGGACCAATTTTGGTAATTTTTTTTGTTGTGTTTGTAATTGTAAGAAGGTTCTTATAAAAGAAAATATTAAGAAAATTGCGCAGAAAATTAGAAAATTTAAGAATACTTAACCACCATATAAAGTTTAATCCCGTAGACTTATATAAATTAAGTGTCACATTGTTTGTCCGCTATGGATTCCAAATATGTAAGGCAAAACAACGTTTGCAGGGTCAGCTAGTAACCCTATATAATCCAGCAACACTTTATAACATCATTCTTGCTTTAAATGTGGCGTTTTAGACCTACAACAATAGTTAATGCTATCTTCGTGGGTCTGAGATACCATGTTGAATACAGTGCAGTAATTTCTACTAATGTAACATACACATGCCTTAGTTCACAATAATTGTACTAACTGCAAAATTTTCACTTTTCACCTTTTTAGTGACAAATACACAAAATGTGCTCTTTCGTTTGCGCGTATCAAAATATTGATAACAGTCTTGTGAATAGATGCATAATGTTTTTATTATTTTACTTTGTTTTCATACTTTTCATGTCTAAACTTTGAAAAAACTTTAAAACACTCTCCTCATGATTACCAATGTTGTAGTTAATGCAATTGTGAACTAAGGCATTGATATATACAATACATAGCTAACTTAATTGTGCTGTAGGTTTTAAAATTTGTGCACGCATGTGCCATTTCATTGTCTGTCTTACCCTCAATGTAGAAATAAAAATCAATAAGTACTGTGGTTCTCCTTTTTTATTCCATGGGTGGGTCTTTGTGATTTGAGGACTCGGAGCCTTTTTTGCATAAATTTAGGTATTACCCTACTCCTGCCATCCCAACACCTTCAGGAAACCCAAAAACTATTTGATAAGGATGAAAGTCTCAGAGATTTATGCTATATGACCCGGTAGTTTTCCATTCCTTCATGCTCAATGATCATGTACGCAGCTGTTTCTTTGGTCTTCATGCAAGCTCTGAACAGAGTACTGTCTTTAACACCTATATTAAACATGTGTTTCTTGAAACCATGGCTTGTAATATTATGTGAAGTTGTTTTTTGTTTAGTTTAAGGAGTCTGAAAATTTTGGGATTGTGTTGCAGATTAACATAGGGGGAATACCTCATATACTGCTGTCTCCACCAAATATTATTTAAATTTGGGCATTTAGGACTGTAGGAAAAAATTCAGAAATTTTGTCTTCTTTTTTTCTGAAATTGTCAGATATAGTTATATATTTTATTCATTATTACTATACCATTTCCTTCCGAGTAAAAGAAAATTCGACTGTGTTCAAGAAGGTCAAGACAACATTTTCTTTGCAACCTTGCAATCCTCTTACTCCCTTATGTTACGCTTAAATCATCAGATTTCTAAATTTTAGCTCGCAATTAACTCACCATGCCTTAATCTGATGTTGGTGATGTTTTTCAATGTCAAAGTTATTTTTACATTTTTTATCACCTTCTCCCACCATTAAAATAAAAAACATTATACAGTGTGTAATGAAAAACCCTGTCGGATAATTAAAGGTGTTTTTTTTTTTTTTTTTTATATCATAAGATAGCAAACAAGCAGATGGGTCTCCTGATGGAAAGAGTCAACCATCGCCTATAGACACCAAAGATGTTAATGGTGCGTTGCTATCTTGTGGCGAGGTCTAATGCCACATGCATAAGTTTACCGGTTACCTTACCCTCCAAACCGGAACACGACAGCGACAAGCACTGGCGCTATTGCGGCAGGAATAGGTAAGGCGGTGGTACCAGACCCGGGCGAGACAATGCAGAACTCTACCACCTAGTAGCCACGATGGTAGTGACTCGATAGCCAATCGGTCGCCTTTTACGACCTGCCTGGCAGAATGGCAGTTGGCCTATTCTACAAAGGAGGCCGGGACCAACACGGCGAAAAATTGGTACCGTAATACGGTTACATATGTGTAATTATTTTATGGATATTAATTAATTAGTTTTCCCAACAAAAAAGTAATCTTAAATGGTATTTTCGTACATTAAGTACGACAACACCTACAAATAAGTAAATTCTAGTATCAAAGAATGACTCGCAAGTCGTATGCCACCGCACGGCGCGTTTAAAATTCCTTTATAAAGAGCCGAAAAGAAGACCGCGCCTTCACGCGGTGTTTGTGTGAAAGCCGCCAGAGCGAAAAAATGAAACAAACAGCGATAAAGTGTTGTCATTTTTAAAATATTTGCTTAACTCTAGGGAAATATAATTAAAAATACGAATATTAAAAAGCGATATTTTTTTAAATAAAGTCATTTTTTTCAGTAATGCCTTTAACCAACTTATATGCCTCTTTCGGATCAGACAGAGTTTTCTTTACACACTGTATAACCATTTTTTTCTAATCATCTAATCTACGAAATTCAATGGTAAATGCAGCGATGATCACTTATCATCAGGTGTACCTTTTGCTTGTTTGTTCCTTGTATACAAAAAAAGAACTAAACTTTTGGACCAATTTTGATGACATTTCTTGTTTGTGTTTGAGTGGATTGGGGAATCGTTTAGATTTACAATTGAAACCGGTAGGTGATGCTACGATCGGGTTCGGGTAGTATCGTATGTAATGCTTTCATGGCTAAATACTTGAAATGATTTTGATGGACAACCAGATAGTTGAAGACCTGGAGTCAAACATAGGCTATTTTTTTTAAAAATCAACCCCTTAGAGTCTGAAATGGGTATGACAGTTTTTATGAAAACCTATGTTGATGACATTTACTCTAACCGCCGCCGTGATAAATAAATAATTTTCCAGAATTAAATTTGATTATATACTTATCTTTATTACCTATATCTTTATTTGAAGATAATATTGAAAAAGATCCTTTGTACCAAAAAATACACATGATCTGGGGTGGAGTGACACATGGTGAGGTTTTAGAATTTAGACTAACCCCCCAGTCAATCTAAAACTTCACCGTGTATCACCATGGGGAAGGGGGTGTTAAAAAGTTGTTACAAAAACATCACACAATTATTGGACGACCCGTAACTTAGAATTATAGACCATAGGATAATAGGTAAAGAAAATGCATTTAAATTATAATATTTTATTTTAATACAAAACTATTCTTACAACTAAATGACTAAATTAATAATTTTATTACACATTTGTATGTATAAAAATATATAATATGTTAAATCACAAAATATTTAAGTATCTGTCCATCTAAATTTTATCGCGGTCTCTTGAATTCACTGGATTCCTCAGAAGATCCTGAAAAAAAAACTGGAGTTAAAAGAACATACTAAACATATATAGTGTACTTACTTAAATGGAACAAAAAAACAGCAATGGCATACTGTTCGTAATTATTTCAGTTTGAAAATTGTTTGGAAGCAATGTATCAGCAATAATAAATAGACCATTTGCCTTCCTAGCAGGTAGTTTATAAAAACCGAACAATTAGGTAAATGTAGCACTACCATCTATGTCTGACTATTAGGTGGTAGAGTTCTGCAGTATCACACTCAGGTTTGGTATCAAACCTAATCATCGCAGTAGTACCAATTAGGAGGATAGCCGATAAACTTATGAATTTGACATTATATCCACACCATATAGAACGGCAACACAAACTGAGATTACGGATTGCAATATCGTGATCCCATATGCCATACGCGCTAGTCTGGGTCGTGAATTGAAAGGAAAACGGGATTAAAGAAAGCAACTAACACTTTGGGGTTTTGCTATTGCTTGTATAACTGGTTTAGTTGATGAAACATTACATGATAATTTTAGAAGCTACTTTCAAAATAGCGTTCAATGCCTACTTTCCAAATCTTCTAATTTTTTTAAAAATAATAATAAATGTCTTTAAAAGACATTTGACAACGATTTGATTGTTAATATCTTATGTGTATAATGGCGATGGTTTTCTCTACACGTCTTTCTTGTGTTACTATCATAACAATCTAATTGTTCCTCGGCTATGTATTACGCCATATTAAGAAAATTTATGAGTATAGTGAAACTGTAGTTGTTTGCGAAAAATAATGTAAATATTAAATTACATTCAGTAAAAATTTAAACAAGTATTACTACATACTAGCGAGCGAGGTCGAAATGCAACCATAGACTTAACAATAAAATCTCTTTTATTTTTGACAACTGACTTTAGCCATAAAGAAAATAACTCAATCTCCATGTGTATATAATAAAAAAAATAAGGAGTGATATAACCATGAAGTATTAGTATAGGTGGAGCTAGCACTCATATTAATCAATTGAAACAAATATTTACGTTATATCTCTGTCTATGATGTCTCCCCATCTCTTTTTATACAGCTGTGTTAGAAAGAGAGGGTAAGACCTCAAAAGATGACAGCAGTATTCAAAATTGTGTTTCAAGTAGGTATTAGAAGTACTGCCTCCAGATATAATACAGCTTCATGGATATAACCAGTGATACGTGAAATGTGTCATGCCTGAGTATGAATACATTAATGTAGTGGGTGTAATGGTTATTTTTATTAATTTATTATATTTTAATGCATTTTATTTAAAAATATTAGGTATTTGCACTCCACCACAATATGAACTTAAACTGTGCCAAATTTCATACTTCACCGTTCATGCAATTGTCTTATAAAGGGATAAAAAATAAAAACTTTTCCCTTTACAAATTAATCCATACTAATATTATAAATGCGAAAGTAATTCTGTCTATCTGTCTGTCTCTTCTTCAGGCCTTAACCACTGAACCGATTTGAATAAAATTTTGTACAAAGATAGCTTGAGACCCGAGAAAAGACATAGGATAGTTTTTATCCCGGAAATCCCACGGGAACGGGAACTATGCGGGTAAAACCCCGGTACTGTCTACCTTTTAAACCATGGTAATAAGGAGTATCTTTTTTTCTACGCAGACGAAGTTGCGGGCACATCTAGTATATAGGTAACATTTGAATGACTGTAATCTGTATAATAAGTAGTAACGTAGATCGGAATAGGTAGTGAAATTTGCTGGCGTTGAGTGACATTATCTTAGTATAGATACGACATTGAATCCCACTATCAACATTGTTGATATGAATTATACTTTTTTTGAAAAGTCATAACTTTGGTGAGTGACATTTTACTAGATTTACTTTAATTTTTTATGTGTATTATTTTTATTTTTCGATTGGTATATGTTTGCTCAATTGCCGTAGCCAAAAAAAAGATAATATAAAAATGAAAAACACTTCCTACTAATTAAATCATTTTCATTATTGAAAAATGACTTGCCTCTTTTAAATAACCAGTTTTATTTTGCCTTGAAGCCATAACTACCGGGATAGTGAGATGCAATTGCTTATCTATACATATAAATAAAATTTGAGTGTCTAATATTTAAAAAAATCTACTAGATTACTAAATGCATGTGGATGTATACATTGTATACACTACATATATTACCAAAATAACATTTTGTAACTATTTTAGTCTGTCTGTTTATTCCGGCTAATCTCTGAAACGGCTCGACCATTTTGACGAGACTTTTACTAGCAGATAGCTGATGTAATAAGAAGTGTGTATGGGTGGGTCTTGGTGTGTGTGTGTGTGTTGGTGTGTATCAGTACCGGCCCGGTGGCACAGGCGGCCGCGCCAGCCCGGCTCGCAGCGGCACGCGCCCGCGCGGCACACGCCGTGCCGGCACGCCCGCACGCACTCGCCCGCGCGCCGCCCCACCTCGCAGTGGTTACCGCCCAGACCGGCCGGGCAGCGGCACTTGTTCACGCCCTTACAGCGCCCGCCATTCAGACACGGGATCACGCACTTGGCTGGAACATTCACATTACGTCCTCTCATACACATGTATCCGCTACAATCTAACCTTTTTCTATTCATTGAATTCACAAAAGAAGAGACGAGATCTCACCAACACTTAAGTAAAAAAAAAAATCTCAGCCGCTTATAGTACTGTAGTGTACCCTAAAATTGAACCAAGTTTGTTCCAGAATTTTATTCCAAATAAATTATTTATAGAGCGATCCGGAACGAAATAAGCGAGAACGTGGTACCACAACCGGAGTCCGTGCGAGTAATTATAGAATCTAGAAATTATGATGACGTGACACGTTAATAGTAATGGTGGTTAATATAACGCATAGCGTTAAATTATAGCACGCTATGTATAATCCACGTATAGCGTACGCTATTTAGATCCGCATTCGGCGCTATAGCGTACGCTAAGTAAATAGCGTGGCGTTATAACATAACACCTAGCGGCTAGCGTAGGCCGTAATTATAACATTATAACCTACGAAGTTACGAATTACGCGATCTAACAAGTACGTGCTAGACCCTAGACGCTAGACGTTATAACATAGTTTAGAGCGCTCAGTCATTGCTCGCTGTTTGACGTTTAATGATGAGTCACGCGCTATCTCGGCAGGCTCGCGCGATCAGTGTTCAGTTACACGTTATAATATAGTGTATAACGTAGCGCGTTAGACAAATATAGTTTATAGTCTATAACGCGTTATCATAAAATAGTTTATTTGAACAATACTAGTTAATAGGCCGTGGTTCCAGTAACATTTTTATTTTTGACTAGCTGACCCGGCAAACGTTGTTCTGCCTTTTTAAATTTTTTTTTTTCTATATTTTTTCACCTTTTAAACCTTCCCTGGACTTTAACAATTAATTCAAAACCAACATTAGCCAAATCGGTTCAGCCGTTCTCGAGTTTTAGCGAGACTAACGAACAGCAATTGATTTTTACATATTATATAGATTAATATGTTGAATTTTTATAAACAGCTTCTTTTTGACAAGACGCCCATCTTTTCTCTCTTTGGAAAATCCCGAATCGGATAACTAATAAAGTTAGGGGACTTCAAACATGTTAATTTGGTGAAGAAAAATTATTGATTAGTAACAGTAATTAGTTTTTACTTTAATCGCTTGATTATTTCATGAAAAACATGAAAAAGCTTTTCTCCTGCACATCCGATGGTTTTTCTGACGAGTCCTCCAGACAGATTCAATTCTCCTTCTCCTCTTTAAAATTAGATTCCATCAATTATGAGATTTTTAAATTGATATTAATCAATTTAAAAACAACCTAATTTTTGTATTACAGCTTGTTAATTATTTTTATAATTTAAGGGTTACTTTGTCCTACATGTAAAATGGAAACTTTTCTTACCAACCAAGATTTTTGATTCTGCACTGACATTTTAAACTTTTCCTTGAACTTAATAAAAATCCTTATCCTAACGTAATTTATATCGAAAAAAAATTAAGGCAAGCTGCGCCGGGATCCTTTTTCTGGATGTGGGACTTAAATACAACATAACAAAGCATCATTTTACGAGTATGTTACAAGAGAGGTAGCAGCTAACATTTCAGGTCATATACTCGTACTAATATAAGACAACTTGCGAAATCGTAGCTGATAGTGTAGCTAACGGCAATATATATACATACAAACACATATACCTATATATATATATATATATATATATATATATATATATATATATATATATATATATATATATATATATATATATATATATATATATATATATATATATATATATATATACACATTATAACGATCTGCCAATACACAAATTTAAAAAATGTTTAAAATCCAAACTAAAAAAAGTTTTTATAAAATATCCGAATATGTATTTGGACGATAATAAGGCATGGGATTAATTGCTCCTCATACAAATCTCATAGTAATTATAATATATTATTAATAAATTATTATAAAATATATTTATTTATTTATTTAAACTCTTTATTGCACAAAATATACAACAGGCGAACTTAACGTCTAAAGACATTTTCTACCAGTTAACCTTGCACTTGTAGAAACATTGTAGTAACGGGTAGTGCATAAGAAAAGTCTTACGGAACAATTGCAAATAATTTTACACTAAACAAAGCGAATAATTACATTTATCTAAACCTACGGGCAGACCAATAAACATACAAATATTAATATATTATATAAATTTTTATATAATAAATATAATAATCTCATAACTATTCATATAAAATGTACTTAAATAAATAATCATAAAACATAATAATACGAATAAAATAGAATACTATAAAATATAAAATAGTAATATAATAGTGATAATAAATACTTACAATTGCATAACTAAAAGTTAATTAAGAGTTATTTTGAATCTTTAACATATAATCATATATCCTAGATTTAAATATATTTACTGAGGAAGCTTGTTGAATATGCTTTGGGAGGCGGTTCCAGAGACGTATTGCTGTAAGTGTATAAGAATCCAAATAGCTTGCTGTGTTGTGCGCTGGGACCAAAAGGGTATTAGTGTGTAAAGATCGCTGAGTACGACCCTGGGTATTAAGATAATGAAAACGTTCACGTAAATATGATGGAGAGAAAGGGTCATGCAGTATATTAAAAAGTAATATAAGTACGTGAACATTCCGACGGTTACGTATGTCCAACCACTTCAATTGTGACCGAAACTGACTGACGTGGTCAAACTTACGCAGTCCATATATATATCGTATGCATAAGTTGACCAGTCGATCAAGTTTGTTTAGGAGCTCTTCTGTGATGTCTGTGTAAGAAACGTCAGCGTAATCAATTATTGGTAGTAAAAGAGACTTGACCAAGGTAACTTTAGTCGATTGTGGTAAAAAGTTTTGCATTCTTTTCAGTTGGTGAAATCTTGCCATAACTTTACGGCTAACTTCGTTCACTTGGTCAGACCATGAAAGATCATTTGACATTATGAGCCCGAGATTTTTAACTTTGGTGTGGTATTTAAGTGGTTGGCCATTTAGCAACACCGGTGGAATTTCGTTCAAATTAATGCGTGCGATGTTCATCTTTCGACCAAGTATTATTACTTGGGTTTTACTGGGGTTTAAAGTAAGACCAAAACTTTCAGCCCAGCGGCTAATGGAATTAAGATCTTCAGTCATTTTGTCAATATTAGCCGTAAGCTCTGATGGGTGACAAGACAGATAGAGTTGAACATCATCGGCATACATATGAAAGGAACTATAAGTAATTACAGAAGAAAGTTTATTTATGTATACAGAAAAGAGCAACGGAGAAAGCACACCTCCTTGTGGGACCCCCATACAAACATCACACCAATGTGAAAAATCGTTCTTTGAACGAACTCGTTGTTGACGTCCTGCTAAGTAGGAGCTAAACCATTCAGACGCTGACTGTGATAGATTAAAAGAACGAAGTAAAGCTAATAATATATCATGATCGACACAATTAAAGGCATTACTGAAATCCAAAAGTGAGAGTAGGGATACCTTTTTTTCGTCAATACCAAATCGTATGTCGTCAGTAATTTTGATGAGAGCCGAACTTGTACTATGTGATGGACGAAAACCAGATTGGTACGACGAAAGAATGTTATTTTTTAAAAGAAAACTAGAAAATTGTTGATAAACAATCCTCTCCAAAATTTTCGAAAGGAAAGGTAGGATTGATAAAGGACGATAGTGGGAAAAATTTACGGGATTAGAAATTTTTGGAATGGGAATTATATCAGCTTTACACCATAACGAAGGGAAACTGCCAGAAGAGAGAGAAAAGTTAAGAATATGGGTAATGTGAGGTGTTACAATGTCAGCAATAGGCATAATCATGTCTCGACTGATGCCGTCATAACCAACAGCTTTAGTAGGTATTGAAGTAATAATTCTTTTAACTTCACTATCAGTTACTTTTTCAAATGGAAAGGGAGAATTATTAATGACTTTAGAAGACAACATCTGAATGGTTTTGAACCTTATATTTGAAGTCATCATCGAGCTGCTAGGAGAAGCAAAATTGACGTTGAGCGTGTTTAAGTCAATTGTACTATTTGTATTATTTTTTGATTTCCCAAACCCAAGGGAACGAAGCAACTTCCATATGTGATTAGGAGCACAGTTTTCAATTGAGGAATGAATAAACTTGCGTTTGGCGTTCCTTACTGCTTGATTGCAACGGTTTCTGGCTCTTTTATAAGCTTCCCAGTGATCATTAGAGCGTGATTTTATAAATTTACGCTTTAATAAATCTCTTGTCTTCATTAAAGCTCGTATTTCGTCATTGATCCATGGCGCAGGTGGTCGTTTTATACGGACAAATCGTAGAGGTGCATGTTTATTATATAGTTCCAAAATGTATTCATTGAAAATAGCCACCTTTCCATCAACCGTGTCCTCATTTATGATACGAGGCCAGTCCCTTGCAGAAGCATCTGCCAGAAGTTTTTGTCGATCCATACGACCAAAATTACGTTGGAGAAATATCTTTGGCTTAAATTTGGGGCTTTTTATTTTATACGAGGCATATATGAGATCGTGGTGAGAGAAACCGGGGGCTGCCAGTTGTCCGTGAAAGGAGACGCGCTCAGATTTCGATGTTAAAATCATATCTAGCCATGATTGAGAATTAGGTGTATAGTACGTGGGAGCTAGGTTCAGTATTTTTACATTTGTAGAATAAGTAATACGGGAGAGATTGCTAGCCCTAACATCCCCACGGAGCAAACAAGTATTGAAATCCCCCATGATTAAACAATGATCGTACACAGGCATGTATGATTCCAACAATTGCTCAAAGGAGTCAAAATAGTTGACCATAGGTGGTGCATATACCACACCAAGGAGAAAAGGTACAGTACCCAATGTTAATTCAAGAAAGATATATTCCATAGAATTGGAGTAAGGAGATGGTGACTGTGAAAGTACTAAAGTACTAAAGTAATATAAATACATTATTTAAAAAAATGTAGGTACATGCACAAAAAATACAAGTCGCCGAGTTTCTTCCGCCAGACCTTTTAAGTGTGCGGCCGGTTTCCGATCCGGTATTAACTTAAAAAATGTTGACTCATCAAAAGTGCCTGTAAAGGATAATTTGAATAAAAATGTTTTGACTTTACGTCAGATACCTTAATGTTATAGGGAGAGGGAATTTTCTCAATTCATGTATAAGCGTATTCATACCAATCTTGATTAAAGTGGCTCTGTTCAATTGATCTAAAACAAAATATAATTATATCAGTTATACGTACAAAATTCGCAGCGCAATCCGTAGTATCCTTTCGGACACTCACAGGTGTCCTTTTGTATACACTTCCCACCATTTAAGCACTTCTGAGAACATATACCTGGAATAATAATTAAAGTAGATATTAAGCAAAAAATGTTGAAAGTAAATAATATTCATTTTCAAAATTTCTTTTTTTAAGGAATAGGGGGCAAACGGGCAAGAGGCTGATGGTAAATGATAACCACCGCTCATAAACGGCTGCAATACCGGCGATCTTGCAGGTGCGTTGCTGTCCTTTTAGAAATAAGTAAGCTCTTTATAGTACGCGAGCCGACAACAGATTTTCATGACCAAGTTTCTCTCGGACAATAACTTCTGAAATGGTTCAGCGCACTGCTTAATCCACCAACCGAGCCGCAGCTGACGTTCACAGAACTTCACGATACAACTATCTGAACCATTTCAGTAGTTATTGTCCGAGAGGAACTTGATCATGAAAATCTGTTGCTGGCTCGGGTACTTTAAAAAGCTTCAGCGGTAACCTCTCATCCACGTTGAAAAAAAATTATTTTTTGTTATTTCCTCCCAATTTCTCCCCGTGTTGGTTCCGGGCTCCGTTGAAGAATAGACCAACTGCCGTTCTGCCAGGCAGGTCGTAAAAGGCGACCGATTGGCTATGCGAGTCACTACCATCGTGGCTACTAGGTGGTAGAGTTCTGCATTGTTTCGCCTGGGTCAGGTGCTACCGCCTTACCTATTCCTGCCGCAATAGCGTCAGTGCTTGTCGCTGTCGTGTTCCGGTTTGGAGGGTAAGGTAGCCGGTAAACTAATGCATGTGGCATTAGACCTCGCCACAAGATAGCAACGCACCATTAACACCTTTGGTGTCTATAGGCGATGGTCGACTCTTTCCATCAGAAGACCCATCTGCTTGTTTGCAATCTTATGATATAAAAAAAAAATTGAAAATAAAAAATAATTTAGTCATATTTCCTCAATTAAAAATTTGCCCGATAAAATTATCATGATATTGTAAATAAATAAATATGTTAGCTAGCTGTACTTCGGTGGAATAATTGTCAGCTGATAATCTTAAAGGTGTAACGCATGAGCCAAACATTAGCGTATATCGCCTACTTAAACGCACCAGCTGACGAGTTTCCCTCGAGATCCCTCAAGCATCTATATGTTTATTTATTTATGTGTATATGTTTAGGTATATGTATCTTAAGATATACTATTAACATTATCACATTTATTATTAGCTTACGAATTTTTATCCCAAAGAAAATGATGTATCTAAAGATATTTGACATTATACTTCATACTCTAACTGAAACATAATATAATCTTTTAGCAATATTTCAGTTGAATCAATATTCCTTTTTTCAGTCATATCTTCTCAATGGAAAATTTGGTCAGATGACAGTTTACATGATACTGTTTATAAATAAATACGTCAGCTGGCTGTATCTTGGTGGGATAATTGTCAGCTGATGCCCTTAAAGGTGTAACACAGGAGCCGGACTGCAGCATATATTGCCTACTTAAATGCACCAGCTGACGAGTTTCCCCCCGGCATATTGCCAGCTGATTCTTTTTATAACCCTAAGGGTCATATTAACTATCAACTTATAAATTTTTATTCAGGAGGAGGAGTCGTATTTAAAGTTATGACTGAAAAAAGGAAAATCTTTTAATTAGAGCATGAAGCATAATGTTGAATAACTTTAGATACGTCATTTCCTTTCCGATAAAAAATTGTAAGCTGATATTTAATACAACCATGAAGGTTATAAAAAGGATCAGCTAGCAATATGCTGTGGGAAAATCGTTAGCTGGTGCGTTGAAGATGCGTGTTGGTGCGTAGAAGATATACGACTATCCTGTCTGGCTCCTGGGTTACACCTTTAAAGACATCAGCTGACAATTATTCCACCTAGATACAGCCAGCTGATGTATTTATTTATTTACAATATCATGATAAATGTTATCTGGCAAATTTTCAATTGAAAATATATGACTGAAAAAAAATTTTTTTTACATGGTGGTGTGATCAGCTGACGTATTTTTAACCACTATACAGTCAGCTGACTTTTTGTTTTCTTCAAAATATTATATATATACAAGCTATAATTTGACAAATTTCCAATCGGGAAGAAATGACTAAAATTTTTTTTTCAACGTGCCTGAGAGACTTGCTGCCTAACCCACCTACCTAGCCGCAGCTGACGTTCATGAAGCTTCATGATACAACTCTCTAAAGCAATCTTCCAAGAGGAAATGATTAACCAAATTTATATCCTGGCTTGGGGACTATCACTTGAAGGCCTCCAAGTCGTATCGGTTCGGAAACACTTCCGCTAGAAATTGGTTCCACAGAGCTGTTGTATTTATTTGTAGTTTTTCTATACGTAATTATTTGTAGTTTTCGTAACTTTTTATTTTGTTACAGATAAAATGTTTCGACCACAGCCATTACTGCAGTATGTGAGGAGAGTACATTCCGCGACATGGCAAAAAAATCCGGAAGTAAGGGCTTTTTACATGTAACTCTTACTAGGTTTAAGTTTGGGTGCTGAATCACCTTCGTCCGTAGGAGAACACTCGGAATTCTGTATCTCTTCAAGTGGCCCCTGGGTGGTGCTAATCAGGTGATATGGTGGAACACATACCACCCACCAACTAAAGCCGTGTCGCCAAGTGTCCGTTTTCCTTCACGTTAATGCTGCTGATGTAGCTTTAGTGAAGATGGGCCATATCAGTGGCGCCTATGCAATCTGGACGATCTGATACTCACTGACGTTGATGCATCTGGAGACTAGTCATGGAGGGTAGCGGGATCCGAGGTACGGTGCACCGCTAGCCGACCGCTAGTTAATAGGGGGTCCAAGTAGAGTGCTAGCCACACGTGAAAGACTGCCCCGCCAACTAGTGAAAAATCCGAAAATGCGCTATAGTGCCGTTGCGCGACCGGATGAGCGGGGCCGATGGAAATTCTTGGTTCGGGCGTCTCGCAGTCTCCAGATTAGTCCCCAACAATGTAACTTCTAAGTGTGTGTCTCAGGTTCAGAAGTATAGCGCCTCGATTCACTGACGTCTTCGTGCCTAATTCACTCACTCTCTTAAATGAAAAAGACAAGGTACAAGAATAACGTCGTACAGCGGCAGCACTCTCTCTTGCTCTCTCTCGCTGCAGTCCATTTCCATTGGAGACTCATAAATCTTGTATCTTGCTAGACACGGAGATACAAATAAGATGTCCGTCTGATTTGGCGTACTTAACCTTTTCCGGCTACACCCTGGAGCGTAATTTTAAAGGTCGGTGTGTGCGCGTACGTTCGTGACATCTGCTGTCGGCGTCTCCGGTATATAGAAGACCCTTCTCCGTACTATGGACACTGGTGGACACCGGTCTAGAGAAACTTCTTAGTGCCTGTGTACCGTGTGCATAGCGGAGACCAGGAGACGATCAGGCTCACAGAGTATCTAAGTGAGGCGGCGGATTCTGCTCAACACAAATACCTTTCCGCTCAGCTAGTGCTTCTGGAGGATTTCAATGCCCGTCACCAGGAGTGGCTATACCCATACCAGTGCATTGACCTCGCTGAGAGAGACATACGTAAACTCGCTATAGCTTTAAAACTCACCCAACTGGTTAAAAGAGCGACGCGGGTTCCTAATGTTGAGAGCCATACAGCCAATTGCTTGGACCTTCTGCTGACTACGGATCCGGACCGCTACACGGTGGCGATTTCCACGTCGCTTGGCAGCTCCGATCACTGTCTGTTGAAATCTTTATCTGACTACTCACTGCTCGATCCCAGTCCCAGGGGCTCTCGGCGCGTGCGGCGATACAATTCAGCAGATTGGGACGAGATGCGCTCCTTCTTTGCATCTTATCCCTGTTTGCTTTTCTTCTGTAGACTCTTCGACCTGCGCAGATGCTGTGACAGATATGTTGCGACAAGGAATTGAGTACTTTATCACTTTCTCCGACGTAGCCATGTCCAGTAAAGCTCAACCCTGGTTCAGAGCCGATTCTAGACGCGCTGAGGCGCTAAAGCATGAGGCATATATGGCTTGGGCAAATGCACGACACCGCAAGACCAAGGACGTAACGGAGAAGAAGAAAGCCTTCAACAAGTCCGCCAAGTCCTGTGAAAGGCTCTACTAAAAGCTCGATTTGATCACGTCAGCCGTATTGGGAACAAACTGGCTTCGTACGCCTCAGGTAGTAAAGCTTTTTGGTCCCTGGCAAAGTCGGTTGAATCAAATTTCTGCCGCCCCTCACTTCCTCCACTGCTAAAACCGGATGGAACGCTGGCTCAAACTGCCGTTGAGAAAGCGAACCTATTCGCAACTCTATTCGCGGAAAACTTAGTCTACCTAGATGCAAGGTGAATATCCCGGAAATTTGCGTCCGCTAGAGGTTCTTAGAACGCCGCGGAATCTGGATCAAAGCCAGTGGCCCCGATGGGATTCAAGCCATAGTACTAAAAACCTGTGCGCCTGAACTCGCTTCTGTGTTGATACGACTTTTTTGCCTTCCAAACCGGAACACGACAATGACAAGCATTGACTCTATGGCGATAGGAATTGGTAAGGCAGTGGTACAAAATACCCGTGCGAGACGTTGCGGAACTCTACCATCTAGTAGTCACCACGGTAGTGACACGTAAAATCAGCCGGTCGCCTTTTATAGTCTGCCTGGCAGAACTGCAGTTGGTCTGTTCTTCAAAGGAGCCCGGACAAACACAGAGGACACACACTTGTTTGTATAAAGAGAGTTAAGAATGTGTTGGAAGCTAGGTAAATCTGTCTGTCTCTCTACTTAACACCTAAGGAATTTAGGTAAGGATATGCAGTGTGCAATATAATATAAAAATCAGTTATCGCCTCTGTGGACTAGTGGTCTAGCGTTGGCGTTGAACACATGAGATCCCGGGTTCGATTCCCGGGTCGGGCACTTAAAAAAATGTTTTTTCAATTTTCTGATAAACACAAAGTTGCCCGAAATTAGAAAGTGCCCGGGTGGCGATAGGCTTGCCACCTATCACATTTGTGGGACAAGTATCTTCGGCTAATCGTGGGTGCACTTGTTACGTTCATACGGGCGTGAAGATACTTTTTATATATAAAAATCAATCCCTATTTTCCGTGGTCATGACATCACGAGTGGACCGATTTCGCTAATTTTTTTTTGTTGTGTTTGTTATTGTCAGAAAAAGTTCTTATAAACGAAAATATTAAGAAAATTGCGCGGAAAAGTAGAAAATTTAAAAATACTTCAACACCATATAAAGTTAGATGCACTTTCAGCTGCTTAGAAGGACCTAGAAGAGTCTACATTAATATATATACTTATATAAATTACGTGTCCGTTGTTTGTCTGCTATACATTTCTTATATGTATGGCAAAATAACGTTTGCCGGGTCAGCTAGTTTTTTTATAAAATAAGGCTTATTTATATTTTCAATATACAGAGTGCCTTTTAAAGGTCCACCGGCCAAATTTTCAGAGGCTGTTAAAATAAAAATAATTTAAAAAAAATCAAAATTTTATTTTTATTTGACACAAAAAATAAAACGCAAGGATATAATTAGGAAGGAAATAATTTCAATTACACAAAATTCGAACTACGTAAAATATTTTAGTGCCTTCAACCAAAATTAAAGTGATCGGGAAAAATGTACTTAGAGCGACAGATTAAATAATAGTTACTGTAGTAATTACATGTAAATTTAAAATGACACACTGCCAGCATTACAGAGTTCATTCACAAGACTCGGTGTATCCAATTCATGAATTAAGTGGGATTTTTTAAATGAATATTTTTATATTATTTTATCTTACAATAATAATTAAAACGCACTTTCAATTCAACATTTAGTTGCCAATTTTAAATTATGCCGGATTTAAAGTAACCCTGTATATATAAATAATAGGAAAAAGTCAATGTTAATTTTAATTTAAAAAAAACAGTAGCAGTCGTGGGACTGCCGATAGAAGTGAAAACGGAACTATTAAGTTGAGAGTAATTAAAACTATATGCAAAACATAGCTATAGATATACTATTATCATTAGCATGTCGGTGACGCGAACCGAGGATTTTACCCTCTACCAAAACGCTCAACGCGCCTAAAGAAGTTTTCACTTCAAAAACAGTAGCAGTCGTGGGACTGCCGATAGAAGTGAAAACGGAACTATTAAGTTGAGAGTAATTAAAACTATATGCAAAACATAGCTATAGATATACTATTATCATTAGCATGTCGGTGACGCGAACCGAGGATTTTACCCTCTACCAAAACGCTTAACGCGCCTAAAGAAGTTTTCACTTCAAAAATACTAGTTAGCTATAAAAAGATTTTGTTTCGGCCAGTTGGATGCTATAATCCGCGTTGATCACGCTGGGGAGTTAGGTGCCGATCGAATATACGCAGGCCAGATGGCGGTACTGGGTAACACCGCAGAGGGCCCGCTCATCAAACACATGTGGGAGCAGGAGATCAAGCACCGGGAAAAGTTCGAGGAGCTGATCTCCAAGTATCGTGTACGACCCACTGTCATGACGCCTTTGTGGAATATTGCTGGCTTCGCGTTAGGCGCTGGTGAGTATTGTTTATGTTTTTGGGAATCAATCTTCTACCTGCTGATGCAAACTGAGCAATCTCGTTAGTAGTATGTTAGCGCGTACATGTATGCGTAAAGACGCCGATTGAAAGTTTGTTTCTCCCGTGTTGCTCCAGGGTTTTTTGCAGAATAGACCAACTGCCGGTCTGCCAATCGATCGCCTTGGACGACCTGTCCAAGGCGATCGATTTGTTATAAGAGTCACTACCATCATGACTACTAATTGGTAGAGTTCCGCAAAGTCTCGCCTGGGTACTTGGTACCAGACCCTAACTATTCCTGCCTCAGTAGCGTTAATGATTTTTGTGTTCCAGTTTGGCGGGTAAGGTAGAGAAGGGTAGACTTATGCATGTGGCATTGCCATTCCGTTTTAAGTTTCCGTTCGTCATAGCAAAAAACGGAACCTTTATAGAAACATTTTTTTAGTTGTCTGTTTGTCTGTCTGACCGTTTGTCAAGATAATTTATCTCAGGGACGTGTGGAGGTCTCAAGTTGAAATTAAAACCATATAATCAGGTCTACAGTCCCTTAAAGCTGTGAATTAATTAAACCTCTAAATTAATGGAGAAAAGGTATAAATAGTTTATGCCGCGTAAAACATATACTATGGCACTCTCGGGAAAATTAATTTTTTTAGCGTATTTTGCCTTGAACTAGAACCATATTAACTATAAAATTTGGCAAGTAATATCGCCGTATACTACAAGTGCAGACAAAAATCTGAACACAATACATTTGCAATTCATAAAAATAAAAATATAGTCTTTATTCTTTATTCCAAACTGAAGTTTCCAAAACCTATGTACTTTATACATAGGTTTTGGAAACTTGAGTTTGCGAAAAGCTCGGACAAAACTGGGCGATTTTTATTTCAATTTTTCGAATGATACTCATATCAAAAATAAGTTAAATTTAAGCAACAAGTCACAAAAAATAGTTACTTAGACAAGCATGGTTTTGTACAAATGGAAGTATGTGATTTTGTTATTTGTATTGCAATTCTATTTCAGGTTTTTAATGAATCTCAAATTAAGACTGTGTATTTATGTTTGAATTTCTATATCAGGTACAGCGCTATTAGGAAAAGAAGCAGCAATGGCTTGCACAGTCGCCGTTGAAACAGTGATTGTAGACCACTATAACGATCAGCTTCGCACGCTTATGCAAGACCCTAACGTAGACAAAGACATCCTGGAGACAATCACCAAGTTTAGGGATGAGGAGCAAGAGCATCACGACACTGGCATTGACCACGGCGCAGAACAAGCGCCATTTTACAAAGCTCTGACGGAAGTAATAAAAACTGGTTGTAAGGTTGCCATAGCCATATCGAAGAAGATTTAGGGAATCATTATGGCTGTTTAAAATATAAAACCCGTTCATAATATTGTAAACAATAAGGCTGACTATAAGGTAAACGAAAACAATACCTCATTACGTTACACGTGGTGTTTACTTATTCATTATTAGTTAGAATAAGCCGCATACAGGTTTGCGTTTATTTGTTACCAAGTAATCATATTTTGGGTGGCGGTTTCTTCCATACTATGCTCAGCGCACATCAAGAGCATAGCAGAGTGTTTTATGAGAACACTAAAATATTAGCTTTATGACAATTGACATACGATGCAGAATTGGATGTGTCAAAACGCATCTACACGATAATATTGTTATGCGATAAATTTTTTTAAGTGTTTTCATAAAATTTTTTGGTCTGCTCTTGGTATGCGCTGACCCGTAGTCATGAGAGTTTCTAGTAAAATGCATTATTTATTTTAATAACCTCCAAGGCTAATAGTTCCTTGACAGGATTATCGCCTGGCAGGACTGATTCACGTTTAAAAAGGCGAAATGAATAATTCTAGCATTATCACATTAGCTCAACTGCCTTTAGATCTGGTTCTGTATTGTATGTTTATATATTACCAGTTTAGCTTACTTAATACATTCAGATTTTATGGCTGTTTTCTTTTTCTTCAGATTCTATCGCGCAAAAATATACTGATAATAATCGGCTAAAGGTCCGTGTTCCAAGACGTAACTCAGACGGGTTTTCATTAAATGTCACGACACATCAATCATACCTTCGTCGCCGATCGTTCGGTTGAACACGTTCGCAGTGTTTTTAAAGTATCATTTTTAAAGAAAGACAGTTTGAGTCTCCTCACTTTCCTGAATAGTTGCCAAAAGTGAATGTCTCCTGTGGTGGCAAATTATGACCAAAATGAGTGTCCATTTTGATTATAATTTGGGGATTTTCTTAAATTTAAAAATGTATTCTGTATTAGTTCCAAGGTCAAAGGTTAAACTATTCAGCAAATGCTCAATAAACGAGAAATATACGAATTAATACTAAATAATTATATAATTAATTATGTACCAAATCTATACTTTGGTTATTAATATTAAAGGCTTTAAATAACTCAACTCGTGGGAGATTACCTCATCTTGAGCTTATTGACCACAAATATTGAATTAAATTGATCAAAAGAAAATAGCAGCTTTTTTATACCCCAAAGTAAGCTGATTATTTACTTGTGTTATGGGTGTCAATCAACGACACCAATACATAGAAATACATGTATAAATACCGCTTCATACACAATAAACACCTAAACCCAGAAATACAAACATCTATGTATACTCATCACATAAATGTTTGTTGGGAATTGAACCCGAGCCCCCTTGATTCGTAGTTAGCTTCGCTAATCACTCGACCAACGGGGCAGTCCAAGGCGGCTTTTGTTTGATAAGATATATTTGCACCTCATTACAGACGACTTTATTTATTTAAAACGAATGTTTTTACCATAAAATCATGTAAATAATCAACAGAGAATAGCAGTTCTTGTTTGCTGGGACAATCTTGAATCAAGATGATTCTATTTAAAATAATTTTTTAGTTTATAATCACTTTAAAAATGTATCGCCTCCATCTCTCTATTTTACCAATATTGATCAAAAGAAAAAAAGCAGCAGCAACATGTTGGACACTTTTGATACAAATTAAACGACGACGATAAAATTACTGCTTTTAGTTTTATTGTATGACTAGCTGTTGCCCGCGACTTCGTCCGCGCGGACTTCGTTTACTCCGCACAGCTCCTCCCCCGTATGTGATAGCGTGATAATATGTAGCCATATGTTGGCCCGATCTGTCAGTAGTATTCATGCAAAATTTGAAGCAAATCCATGCAGTACTTTTTGAGTTTACCTCGGACATACATTGACTTTCCTACGATTTTATTATATGTATAGATTAAACATAATTGAAAATGAATTCACTTAGTTTATGTATTTTTTGACATTATTAACTAGTGATAAGTTGTGTAAATAATAAATATTTTATTATTACTTAATCAAATATTTTGTTTGAAATTAAAATTGCCTTAACAAATAAGTACACGCATTTGAAATACTATTAGAAAAAAATATAGAAATAAAAACGTGGGTTTTCTTTTTATTTTGATCAAATTTCTGTGTCAGAACGAATGCCTGCATTTTGTTCTAAACAGGTTTTTTGGTTATTCTGGAAAACATTACACGCCCGGGATACACGCCCGACGGTGTGGCTGAAACCTTAGGATGGCAATAGATAGATTGATAAGAAATCACCACTTACAAGATCTGCAGCACTAAAGATAATAAGTGCTTACTTCTAGATTTGCTTCCGTAAAATATTACACCTATTTTCAATTAAATATATATTCTTGCCGCATAGCGTCAGTCCTAGTCACGGTCGTGTTCCGGTTTGGATAGGGTAAGGTAGCCGATAAACTTATGCATATGGCATTAGACCTCGTCACAAGATAGTAACGTTCCATTAATATCTTTGAGCAATGGGGATCACCACTCATCTTGCCAACCGAAGATGAGTGGTGATCCCCATCGCTGCATTTTTTTTTTATATCATAAGATAGCAAACAAGCAGATGGGTCTCCTAATGGAAAGAGTCAACCATCGCCTATAGAGACCAAAGATGTTAATGGTGCGTTGCTATCTTGTGGCGAGGTCTAATGCCACATGCATAAGTTTACCGGCTACCTTACCCTCCAAACCGGAACACGACAGCGACAAGCACTGACGCTATTGCGGCAGGAATAGGTAAGGCGGTGGTACCAGACCCGGGCGAGACAATGCAGAACTCTACCATCTAGTAGCCACGATGGTAGTGACTCGATAGCCAATCGGTCGCCTTTTACGACCTGCCTGGCAGAACGGCAGTTGGCCTATTCTACAAAGGAGGCCGGGACCAACACGGTGGAAAACATTTCTGCGGCTTGATCACAATTATTGGCTATTCCTAGTGATGGCTGGAACTCACGGTTTTATCCGAAGCACGATATTTTCGAGAAAAACCTCAAACTTTTGCCCGACCTGGGAATCGAACCCGGGACCTCACGATCTGAGCAGAATAGGCTAATCCGTAGACCACGAGGTTAAATTGTGTTCGTTCCGGGCTCCTTTGAAGAATAGACCAACTGCCGTTCTGCCAGGCAGGTCGTAAAAGGCTACCGATTGGGTATGCGAGTCATTACCATCGTGGCTGCTAGGTGGTAGAGTTCTGCATTGTCTCGCCCGGGTCTGGTACCACCGCCTTGCCTATTTCTGCCGCAATAGCGTCAGTGCTTGTCGCTGTCGTATTCCGGTTTGGAAGGTGAGGTAGCCGGTAAACTTATGCATGTGGCATTAGACCTCGCCACAAGATGGCAACGCACCATTAACACCTTTGGTGTCTATAGGCGATGGTTGACTCTTTCCACCAGGAGACCCATCTGATTGTTTACTATCTTATGATGTAAAAAAATCTAAACTTGAAAGCGAGTGGTGAAAATCATCGTCAAGTATTTGTTGTTTGGTATGTTATGTTGTGCAAGTGCGTGTGTTACCTCCCTCGCAGTGGCGGCCCTGGTAGCCGGCGGGGCACGAGCACACGCCGGGCGCGGTGCAGTTGCCGCCGTTGAGGCACTGCGGGTAGCACAGCGCCGTGCGGCAGTGCTGCCCCATGTACCCGTCCGGGCACTGGCAGATCTTCTCGTGGTTGCACCACCCTTGATTCGCACACTTTTTATCGCACTGGGGATCCGGCCCTACGGATATCATTAGTAATCACGTATTGGCATACAACGAGAATCATTACCCATATATCAATATTTGATAGAAATTTCAACGTATGTAGGAAATAGATGGAAGTATAAAAATATGTTGTGTTGATACATTCCAACAGTATTTTTTGTGCAGTTCTCTTTTTCTGCATTGCTTACTGTGGTATGAAGTTAAAACACGCTTAGAGAATTTCATTACTTTAAGGTGCACACACTACGATTCAAATTTATCACTTGTTATTTCTTCACTTTTAGAAGTACTATCAGAACGAAACGTACACTGAGGCCGCGTTCCGATTCGGTAGTAATTCTAAAATGATGTTGACTTCAAAAGTGCACATTCCAAAGGAATTGAATAAAACATATTTTAACGTAAATTTTAATACTCGCACATCTATAGGTACGAAAATTACCGAGCAGCATAATTAAATCCTTGTAGGTACACAACACCCGCAATAAATGAAGATAATTAAAAAATATATTAAAGCGTAATACCAAGCAAATAACAGATTATAATAATAATAGAAGGAAGTATTTATATTATAACCATAAGCAAGTGTACGGGTTAACCACACAAGAAGAAACGTTACGTGTACCTAATGTGTGCAGGCCGCAGAACCATAAGATTGTTGGGTAAAAGGTATTGAAATAAGACTCAAATATCGAAAGGCTTTCTATTAAAACGGTGCTAAGATTTATTTCATATCAATGCAAGCAAAGAATAGTTTTCAAAGCGGAAAGTTATAGCCGCCATGGCCTGTATCCGCCAAAGAGGTTAACACAGTGTGTCATTCGAAATGATATAAACGTAGCACGACAGTAATCAGCACTGACGCTATTGGGGATGAAACTCGTGACGCGGTGGTACCAAACCCGAACACATCGTTCAAGAACTCTACCACGTTATTGTATTGAATAACATAATCACAAATAATTCGAAAGGTAAGATAGGTAAATAAATAAACGGACTTAAGTTAAAACTACTTAAAAAACAAGCAACCGTCGAAATATCTAAATCACTATTTTGTTTGCTAGCCACAGCATTCACAAAAAATGTCATATTGTACAGCTTACGTAGTATTGTATACTCATTGTTGTACAGGAGCATAGATTCATTATGAATTAAAGGCTATGTACATTGTCAAAATAGTTATATTTGAATAATGAATGCATAGTTAATAACAAAGAACATTTAAAAAGCTTAGCTCTATTTTAAAATGTTGAGGTTAAAAAGCGGGCAGTACCAACCTAAAAACGCAAAATGTTGTGAGCAGAGGCACCGTGAATTCAGCTGTCAGCGCTCTCGACGAAACTCACCCGGAAAAACAATGCATTGTATTAATAAAATCCTGACTTTCTAGTCAGGACTCAGAATATATGTCAATACGGAGTATATCACAACAAATTAAATTTTAAATTGATCAAAACTGATTTCAATAACGGAATGAACAATACAGTGCGAGATATATTTTACTCAAAGTAGGTATATCATAATACCTAATATGACTTAAAAAATATTTTAATCCTTGGTTTTCTGAATTAGAATTTTTCGTTAAAATTAAACTTTAATATTCAATCTAATTCGAAGGTAAAATATTATAACTAGAATATTTTTGCCGAAGAAACAATTGTATAAAATTTGCGAATCAAACGAAAAGTCGGAATAAGAGAAATAATTACACAAAAAATAAACCTGACATATAATTCGTTCTATGTATTGCAAATTTCTACTTTCCAACTTATAAGACGAATTATCAACAACCTCTAAATCATGCGAATACAATGAATAAATCCTTTTTGAAGTGAATACTTTTTAGCTACCTGCGTCATACGTTTTATGGTAGGGAAAAATTGGTTCGCGTCACGTCATCAACATGCTAATGTCTAAAGTATAATGAATAATGTCTATAATATTGTCTGTATAATGTCTATACATATATAGCTACACAATTAGTTTTTCTGAAAAAAGTATTTACGAATGAACCCAATAGATGTCACTAAAATAAATCTGCTTGTAAGTTTGAAGTTCTAACTTTTGTCGGCAGTCTTCATGACTGCCATTGATGTTTTTTTCGATAACAAACACAGATGGATTTCCTGATGGAAAGGACTAACCATGATCTATAGAAAACCAAAGATGTTAATGGTGCGTTGCCATCCGTATGGCTGGGACCTAATACCATAGGCATACTTTGGCCGGCTACCTTACCTTTCAACCAAAACATGACGTCATAAGTATTGACGCTTTTTTGGCAGGCAAAGGTGTTTTACCTTTTCTTACCAGAAAAGCGTCATACCAATTCACTGGTCAGAAACTGCAGAACCATCTTGTCATGGTCGTAATAACATGTATTGCTAAAAGAACTATGAGTCCAAAAGGATGAAAGTGCTGGAAAAATAACAGAAAAAATATAAGAAATAGATTATCAAAAACAGATGAAATTAGATTCTATTCTAATTGCTTTTCCAATAATAACTTTTTCCGTTGACTATCGTATTTAAGCTTAATCCTCAAATACAATTGGAATGCTGGAAGTTCCATTCATCGGGAATTAAATTACATCATAAATCAATCGTGAAATATTAAAATATGTGTCATGAGATTATTTGCGAAATCTTTTTTAGTCCTACAAGCCCGCCTTTGTAATAGGTACATTACCTTTACTTACGGTCGTGAATCAAAAGTTATGTCTCCAGCTCGTAGCTAGAATAACACACTAATTATTAAGAAAACTAAACAATAGAATAATAAAATATCAAACACTGTATTGTTCTCCCTCTGTAACGTGAAGTAATAACTGACCAGACGGAGATTACATTATTATGTACTCCAAAAAGAAAAGGATTACATATAAATATGAAAATGCAATGTTTTAGTGCTTTTAGTTTTTTTGTATGAATTAAAGCATGAGAATTCAAATCATAAAGCTTATTAAATTATCTTTTGCAATACTAATAAGAATGCTTATATTTGTTAGATTTACAGAATTCGAAAATTAAAAATAAGCATGACGGCTGCCCTTTTGAAGTTGTACTTGAATTAGAAAATATTTTTCAAACGTCCGTGTGTTTTGACAGTGCTAAGCATTTTAATAAAGTATAATCAAAATAATGTTTTGAGCTTACGTTATATTTAATACTTTTCTTAACGGTATTTTGAAGTTACTCGTAAGAATTAAATGTAATTAAGGAATCATCTCATGTGCTACTTCTAAAATTCGCATTTTTTTTTTTAATTAAATTTTTCGTTACAAGCTGACCGGCTGGCGCGTTGTCGCATTATACAATCTTACTTTATTGATCTTTATTAATCTTATTGATCTTGACCTGAAAACCCGTTGGTTTCTAATCGTATTAACGTCAAATAATTTCGAATTAATTATTGGTCGAGTGGTTTGCGATTCTGGCTGCGTAACTGATAGGGCTCGGATTCAATCCCCGACAGGGACAAACATTTGTGTGATGAGCATAAATGTTTGTATTTCTGGATTTGAGTGTTTATTAAATATATTCTAGTATCTACATTTGCATTTCTATGTAATAATATCGTCAACACCCATTTCACAAGCAAATAATTTGTTTATTTTGGGGTAAGATGGAATCGTGAAATTTACCCAGGGATATTATCAAATCAAAGTGATTTTTAGGTAGTAGACCTCTCTGTCTACTACCTAAATCTCTGTGATGTCTTTGGGTTATCCTATTTATTACGTTACTGTAGTAATGTTTCGTTGACTGGTCACTAAGTAGTCTAAGCAAGTACAAAGTTCAATAGGACAGCAGTTAAAGTGTTAAAAATGCGTTGGCGATACAATACCTGTCCTTTCTAAATACACACCTCTCTGTGCGCATTCCTTTTTTAGGTTTAACCTTAAAGGGGTGCCTTTTAATGGGATTCCTCTCCCATTTTTTAATACTAGTCCTATTTCAAAGGTGGCCACGCCACTTACATTGCCCATGCACGGCAGGAATATACTGAATTCTGTGAACAAATTACATTCATAAAATTTGAGTAGCAAGAATCTGCTATTTATAATATTCATGAAAATTAAATGGGTTTGTTATGAATAGTCCAGACAATGGGCGTGTTCAGAACAACTGCTAACCTAAGATATCTGAGTAAGATTGCCAGAAATTTGAGCTAAGATTTTAACAGCACAGCTTATAGATACTCAGAAATATTCAAATGCCGGCATTTTCCGATCCGGTAGCAATTTAAAAAAAATATGTTGACGCGTCATCATAACTTGTAATTTTTTTATTGAATAAAGTACTTCTTATTTCTGATTACTTTTTAAGTCAAGGTGCCATTGTATAAATTTAATATTTTTGACAATTAAAGATAGAAAGAGTGTCCAGGCCGAAATCGACTGAGCTCACATGCTCAGAATAAAATTTTGTTTACTCTGACAGGTCTAAGTTTTGTTCAGTTAGGTTCAGGACAGCTTGCGTTGATTGCCTTCAAAGGCAATATCCATGAATAAATTAACAAAATAGTTTACGCTTTTTTATGCCATACATTATATTTTAGAGAATACATATTATTATATATTAGTTTTTTGTACTTTATATGTAGTTTCGTATTTCCAGTGTGCGCAGTGTGGTTTATATACTCATTATTGTTTAGAACTAGCAGCAGCGTGCAGCCCGCTGCAATATTGAAGTTTTTGGTGGATCCTGCGAGGACAACTCATTTTTCTGCGATGAAAAATAGCCTATGTGCTATTCCAGGTCATCATCTAATGTGTGCCAAATTTCATCTAAATCGGTCCAGCCGTTTTTGCGTGCTTGAGAAACAAACATCCAAACCGTCGCATTTATATTATTATTAATATAGATTTAATTAGAATATAGATAAATGATGCGCGTTAGATAATCACAAATCACTTTTCACATCTTCACTAATTTCTGCCGTCATGGTGTCAGTGAGGACCACAGTGGGTCTGCAAAGTTATTTTAAAGTAAGTTAAGCCGTCGGTCCCGGTTATCGCTAAAAATAATCGATAATCGTTATTAAGTCGGGAACATTTATAACACAACGTAACTATTTAGGTTGTATTTGTTATGCATGTTCAGCGTGGGTTTATAAAGTTACGAGTGGTGCGATTCGGCGCAAAATACTTCAAAATCAGCGTCTAGCATTAATATTTCTGTGCAAAGCATATCGCACTGTAAGCTTCGAAGCTTTACCCGTTTTATCAGGAGTCTTAGCAATTCAGCGTCGGGCTTCAATGTACTACAATTCTAGGAATTTTATCAACCCGCAAGCTCAAACAAAAATACGTCGCCTTTTTAATTCCGTAATCGACGTTACTAATGAATTAATTAATGAATGGCAGTAGCGTTGGTGTTGTTCAACTAAAGGACGGCATTTATATAACTTTTTCCCATCCATCCGGGATCACTTAATTAAAACGTGGATAGAAATAGATCATTGTGTTGCACAGTTTCTCTCGTTTAAATTAGTTCCTTCTTTTTTTGCGAGTGCTCTTCATTAAATTGTAAATATGAACAAACTGCTTCTTTGGGAGTGTAATCTTTGGCAAAAAAGAACGTCGTCAAATGCCTATTTTTAGTAGTTTTTAGCATTAGTATCCAATGTATATTCGGTGTAATTTATTACTCCGATCTTGTAGGTACACGTGGAAACTTCCGTGCCTTCAAGCGATTTTGTCATACTTACTACTGGAAGCAAAATTAAGTAGGCCATTTTGGTAGGTCCCTAATTTCCAAACTTCCGTGGTGCAATAGCAATCAGGCTTAACCTGATTGTCTCATTTCGTAGCATTTTTATGCTTTTAATATTTTGCTGTCTCCTGCCAAAAAGGGAGGGAAACAGGATGTATTTTCCTACTCCTCCTATATACTTCTGATTAATTTTGTTGCGGGATCCAAGACAGCTTAGCTTGTCCCTAGGGCACCCTGAGCTCGCAACTCAGAGGTTATCAGGAAGGTTGCCGCTGTTGATTCTGATTTACATAAGTTACAGTGGTGGGAACGAGAGATAGGCCCACTGCCCTTAAAAAAGTCGGGAAGATGCGGCGATGGGGATCACCACTTATCTCTTCAACCGATAAACCGCGGTGAATCGCGGTGAAATGGAAAGTTTATAGCCGTTCGGTTTACTCTGCCTATGCACGCAAGGGAACCAGGCGTGATGATATTTTTTAAGAAAGAAAGAAAATATTTATTTGCAAGAATGAGTGTAGCAAGTTGTTAAAAATTAATTAAGTTACCAACATATTCTACCCTTAAATGTGTGTGCAAATAGGTGTGCCACGTATATTTGTGTGGGATTAAGTATCTTCAGCTAAACATGAGTGCACTGGTCTACCTTTTCGGGAATACGGGTGTGAAGATACTTTTTACTCATTACAATATTTATATATGTATTTTTATTTTTTAATATCGTTGACTAACACTCAAACCACAAGAAAATAATTTGCTTACTTTGAGGTTAGATTGACTTGACTGTGTTATATGTCAAGTGATTTTTATTAATATTTATAATTACCTATTATAAAATATTGAATATTGACATTTGTCGTAACTACATTTAATTGCTACCAAAGTGTATATAATTAATATTAGGATGTATAGTCAATTCATACTTCGATCATATTTCGTGTCATACATGATACTAGGAAGTACAGTAAAACTCATACTTCTAAATACTCGTGGAACTAGTTTTTGGAACAAGTATTTGCACGTACTCGTACTCGTAAAACTAAGTAGGTACGTATTATTGCTAGTAGGTATGTCTCATCTCTACTGAGGCCGGAAAGCGCGCCAATTTGTCTCCGCCTCTCAGTCGCCTCTGAACATATTGTCATTAAAATTATAAATTAATATATTAAATTGGTAACGAATACTATTATTTTAATAACTGAACGAAATAAAATGTAACGACTGTATTGGCGACAAAATAACTGCGTTTGGCATTTAGGTACACACATTTGCTCATATAAACGGCTACGCATTTTGCGCCCAATACCGTGTCTATTATAGTACTAGCTGATGCCAGCGACTTCGTCCGCGCGGACTACGTTTACTCCGCACAGCCTCTACCCCGTAGGTGATAGCGTGATAATATGTAGTCTATATATTGACCCGACCTGTTAGTAATATTCATGTAAAATTTGAAGTAAATTCATGCAGTACTTTTTGAGTTTACCCCGGACATACATACAGACAAACAAACAAAAATTCTTAAAACTATATTTTTGGCTTCGATATCGATTGTAGATCACGCCCCAAGTATTCTTTTTAAAAAATATTCAATGTACAGTTTTGACTTTCCTACGATTTTATTATATGTATAGATTTGTAATTCGACGCTCCCGCTAATATTCCGGTAATAGAAAAACACAAATTGTTCAGGAAAAATAAAATAGTCTTTTTTATATATTTATTTTTCGAATAGTTTTGCATCTCAAAAGAAAGCTAATTTTTTAAGCTGTCTGCATATCGAGACAAAATACACTTGCTCACAAAATTGCGATATGTTTTTCGTCGATGGAGAGTAAAAATTAAAACCGTATTATTCGTTTATATAAAATTTATTTTTTTTTTTTATAGAAGAGGGGGCAAACGAGCATGAGGTGCACCTGATGGTAAGTGATCACCGCCGCCCATGGACATCTGTAATACCAGAGGACTTGCAGTTGCGTTGCCGGCCTTTTAAGAATGAGTAAGCTCTTTTCTTGAAGGTCCCTATGTCGTATCCGTTCGGAAATACCCCTGCCGGTAATTGATTTCACAACAGAGTAGTGCGAGGCAAAAAGTGTCGGGAGAAACGCACAGTTGTGGATTTCCAGACATCGAGATGGTGAGGATGGAACTTTGAATTTTGACGCGATGTCCGATGGTGGAATTCGGCGGCAGGAATTATTCCAAACAACTCGTCGGAGCACTCCCCATGATAAAGACGATAGAAGACGCAGAGTGAACCTACATCTCTGCGTAATGCCAAAGAGTCGAGCTGTTCCGAAATAGCCTGGTCGTCAACGATTCGAACCGCTCTACGCTGTATGCGATCAAGAGGAAGAAGCTGGTATTGGGGAGCTCCGGCCCAGAGATGAGAACAGTACTCCATGTGAGGCCGAATCTGTGCCTTATAAAGTTGAAGGCGATGGGCCGGCAAAAAGTACTGTCTCGCTCTGCTGAGTACACCGAGCTTTTTAGAGGCTAATTTAGCCTTGCCTTCCAAATGACCGCGAAATTGAACGTAATTCGATATGTCGACTCCCAGGATTCCGACACTAGCTGAGGCTGTCAGGAGAGTATCCCCAAATCGAGGTGATACGACAAAGGGTGTCTTTTTTGCGGTGAACACGCAAAGCTGTGTCTTCTTGGGGTTAAAAGTGACCAGGTTTTGACGACCCCATTCAGAGACATCGGTAAGTCGATTCTCGACTTCAGACACAAGCTTGTTTCGGCACTCTTCGACGTGTTCCCGAGAAATACCGCTTCGGCCGGAGTATGTAGCATCACCAGTACTGTCATCCGCATAGCAATGTATGTTGCGAATTCGCATCATGTCATTGATATGCAGAAGAAACAGAGTCGGTGATAGCACGCAGCCTTGGGGAACACCAGCATTGACAGATTTAAGGTCGGAGCACGCACCGTCGACAACGACCTTGATGCTCCGATCAGCCAAAAAACTGGTGATCCACTTGCATAATTTCTCGGGAAGCCCATAGGAAGGCAGCTTCGCGAGAAGCGCTTTGTGCCATACCCGATCAAAGGCCTTCGCTATGTCCAAACTAACTGCCAACGCCTCCCCCTTGGACTCAACTGCTTCCGCCCACCGATGAGTTAGGTATACTAGAAGGTCACCAGCTGAACGGCCGCGACGGAAACCGTACTGACGGTCGCTAATCAGCTGGTGCTCTTCTAAATACTTGAGGAGCTGAGAGTTGATGATCGTCTCCATAATTTTGGAGAACAAGGAGGTTATGGCTATGGGCCGATAGTTAGACGGATTAGAGCGATCTCCTTTTTTAGGGATGGGATGAACCAAAGCTGTCTTCCATGAATTCGGTACCACGCCGAGTGAGTAGGAGAGCCGGAATAGGCGTGTTATAGTGCGCACGGAACTAGTTGGCCGCGCCTTACGTATTACGTATGGCGCGGCCAACTAGTTCCGCGCGCACTATAATACTGGCGCCAACTCTGGAGCACACACTTTTAGCACGATCGGAGGGATGCTATCCGGCCCACTCGACTTGTGGATGTCCAAGGAAAGTAGTGCTTTACGCACAGATGACTGCCGAAATTGTAGTTCTGGCATGGAACTATCACACTGCGGGATGGTAGGCGGTGCGTTCCCTTGGTCATCCAGAGTCGAGTTGGACGCAAATATGGAGCCCAGGAGATCGGCCTTCTCCTTTGCGGTATGGGCCAAAGAGTCATCGTCTCCGTGCAAAGATGGAAGAGAGGGCTGTGAGAAACTCCCTAAGACAGCCTTGGCGAGAGACCAGAACGCACGGGTCCCTGAAGGAAGGCGAACTAATTTCTCGCCAATTCTGCCTATGTGTTCAGATTTTGCCTTGGCGATGGCTCTTTTGAAGTACCTCGAGGCGGAATTGTACTCCTTACGTAATATGCTGGTTTTTTCATCACAAGATCATCGTGAAGATTTTCATCACGCAGCAGCCCAAGCCCGGTAACACTCCTGCTTTCGGCGTGAAGCCGTTTTACAAGAGCGACCAAACCAAGGCTGAGACTTACCACCAATTGGTACCGAAGAAAATGGAATGAAAAGTTCCATGCCCTGCAGCACCACATCGGCAATAGAGTCAGCGACTACACTCGGATCATCCAGCGGGAAGCACAACCGCCTCCATGGGTAGGACGCAAAAAAAGACCGTATCCCGTCCCAATCTGCTGACCTATAGTGCCAAACGCGACGACAGCCTGCTAAAGGAGGCCGTGATAGGCGCGAAACCGGCACTTTACTCCGGATCAAGCAGTGGTCTGACGAACCAAGTGGGACGTCCACAGATACCTGGTAATGGTCCGGATGAGAGGTCAGCAGAAGGTCCAACAGTGAAGGCGTATGGTCATCCACATCGGGAACTCGCGTGGGCGAAGTTACCAGTTGTGTAAGACCATACGCCAAGGCAAAATCGTGAACAGACCTCCCCGCATGATCGGTGGTGCGCGACCAAAGCCATTCGGCGTGGTGGGCATTAAAATCGCCCAAGATCACGATCTCTGCGGAGGGGGTCTGCTCTAACACGGAATCTACAGCCGATTGTAAATGCTCAACGAGCCGGTTAACTTCAGTATTCCCGCTATGGGACCTGTATAGGCACGCGTAGCTGCGTGGATGGTCGTCGCAAGCTACGCGTAACCAGAGGATGGATAGGTCCTGACCTTCAAGTCTGCCGAGGCGCCGGTAACAGATATCTTCTCTGACGTATGCGCACACACCAGCCCGCGGTACAAAGGAATGTTCCAGTTTGTACCCCGGGTAGGAGAGGTAAGAAGTATCAGCCGGAGAAGATATCTGTGTCTCGGTCAAGAAGAGCAAAGCTGGCTTCGCCGTCTCGAGATGGTAGTGGACGGCGTTCAAGTTGGAATGAAGCCCCCTAATATTACAGAAATCCACAGTAAGCGTGGTAGGGGGTGTCATGGCCTTCTTGCTTTGTCTGCCCCGGACAGGATTGTTTGTGAGCGCAATTTTGCCCCCCCCAGAATACGCAGGGCAGCCTGAGCATCCGTGATCTGGCTGAAATCCAAAGCACGGATGCCCAGAGGGGGATTCTCCACTGCGGGTGCAAGTGGTACCCCCCTGGGGTAGATTCTGTTTTAATTGCGCATTCATAGTGTACGTGGGGGGGGGGTAGGGACTCTCACAAACCGAACGAAACGCAGCAGCAGGGCTGCTACTTTACGTCGGTGTTAAGTGAGAGAGTGGTATCTCCCCGGGCGTGCCGGCCTATTCAGTTGCAAATGCAGTATGGCACTACCACTAATTTGGTTGACTGACTGCACCGGTGTTAAATAATTTTTGTACAAAAATTATCCCACCAGTGGGCGATGGGGTCGTCACGTCCCTACGCCGGAAAAATAAAGTTAAATAGTATTTTCATATCTTTGTAAATATCAATAAAAAATTGTGGAAAAAATTTAAAAGGTGAAAAAAATTTAAATGCTAAAATAAAAAACATAATACAAAAAACTCAGTAATAACTTAGGAGTCATCCATAAATTACGTCACAATTTAAGGGAGAGGGAGCGGGTTGAAGAAGTGTGACATTGTGTGACGAGGAGTAGGGAGGGGTCCCAAATTTTGTGACATCACATTTTTTTTAAACATAATACCTGTGTAAATAAAAAAATAATCAAAAATCATTTTTCTAATGTAAAATTGTAAAATATGTGACATCGCACTTGGTAGGGGGGGAGGAGGGTCTCACAATAGTGACCAGCGGTGACAAGGACGGGGGAGGGTTCAAAAAAATCACGAAATTCGTGTGACGTAATTTATGGATGGCCCCTTATTACCGGAATATTTGCGGAGCCGTCGGTATAGTCTGTGCTGTATGTCTATCTGCACGCATATGTATGAATTTTATAATAATTCCGTGTATAAACTAGATTTCAGTATAGACAAATCAAAAATGTGTTTTTTTTAGTTTTCTGATAAAAACAACGTTATACGTAATTGGATAAGTGCCTGGTTGGTGATAGGGTCAAGTATCTTCGGCTAATCGTGGGTATACTGGTTGTACCTCTGCCTACTTCTTGGGTGACTGGCGTGAAGATACTTTTTTCAGTATGACTTCAAATATGGTAGTAGTTCTGCAACGTCTCGTCCATATTTAGTACCACCGTTTTCTCTTGCTCCAATAGCGCCAGTGTTTGTCACTTATATCCCTGTGTGGAGAGTAGGGTAGGCGGTAAACTTATGCATGTGACATCGCATCTCATAGCGTCACGTATATACGTTACCATCGTATGTATCATTTTAATGTTTGGTGTAGGGTTGAAGTATCAGTTGTGGCCACTGTGCCTTTTGTGGCCAAGGGGCCATCATAAATTACGTCATACGTTAAGGGGGGGAGGGGGTCGCCTAAGTGTGACAAGGGGTAGGGAGGGGTCCCAAATTTTGTGACATCACATTTTTTTCAAAATATAATATTTTATACCTAAGTATTAAATACAACACTAAATTTTAAAAAACTACCTATATAAATGAAATATAAACGAATGAGATCATTATTCCAATGTAAAATTGTAAAATATGTGACATCACATTAGGTAGGTGGGAGGGAGGGTCTCATAAATGTGACCAGCTGTGACAACGCCGGAGGAGGGGTCTAATAATCATGACATTCGTGTGACCCCCAATTAATGTTAATTTTTTTTTTAAATAGTTCTGTATATGTATGTAATATCATTTAATATTATTTAATACTAACTGTTGCCAGCGACTTCGTCCGCGCGGACTACTTTTACTCCGCAGTGCTCCTCCCCCGTAGGTGATAGCGTGATAATAAGTAGCCTATATGTTGACCCGACCTGTTAGTAATATTCATGCAAAATTTGAAGTAAATCCATGCAGTACTTTTTGAGTTTACCCCGGACATACATACAGACAAACAGATTAACAGACATACAGACAAACAGACAATGATTGACTTTCCTACGGTTTTATTATATGTAAGTATATAATATATAGATTATAATTTTTTGTACATTGATTCAAATTTAAAGAATACTAAGATGGCTAAAACCGGTTGTTCTACTGTATGAGTTATCTCTTTCGTCGGGAGAGTGATATATCCATACCTTATAATAAAACTGTGTTTAGAAAACATAATCAATTAATAACAATAAGAAATCTTAAACTGGAAATATCACTTTACATCAATTAATTAATCAAAAGTGTTACTCAATCCACCACACTCCAGACATTCGCAATTCGAGAATCTTCTCGCAGCTTTTTATCTTTTTAAGGCAATGGAGCAGACACTTTAGCTTATCAAATCTTTAATTGCTGTAAATTGAAGCTTTATTAACGTATGTTTGAAGGAGATATTACTTAAAAAATGTCAGCGTCCGATTTAAATGCAGAACTTGGCATTTTTTATTTACTAATAACAATCCGCTCAGGCTTCGTTTGTGTAGGTCTACAAATTAATTACTCATAGACGTCCCTGCTATAGGGTTGCCATTTCGTACCGATACATTGGGATATGCTAGCGTTATCAACATCGGTGTCCCGCATCCCGAGAAGCTATAAAAAGGCCCGACTAATTTAGACGAGCGCAGAGCTACAAGTTTTAAAAAAAATATTAAGCGTCTTTAGTGTGCGTTGAGCGCAGCACTACTAGTTTTTAAAAACACCGCTGAAAGTATTCTTCAATTTAAAATTAATTTTCACATAAGTTGTAAAGAATTTTATAAATTCGCAAGAGGTAATCGACTATAACTGTTCCAGTTGAACCATCCGATAAATATAAAAAGGAATTATGTTAATTTATTGTTATGTTATCCTCGATAGTTAATAAATGAATATAAATAATCCCAAAAGGGCTTATTCTAAAGATTTAATTTGCGACGCGATAGCTTTGCCAATGCCCTTATTTAAATGGAACTCCCGCTCATTGACGAACACAATAAATATAAAAAACCGGCCAAGTGCAAGTCGGACTCGTGCACGAAGGATTTCGTACCATCATAGTAAAAAATACGAAAAAAGCACGTTTAATGTATGAGCCCTCTTAATATTTTCATTTTGCTTATTTTTAGTACATGTTATAGTGGCAACGGAAATACATAATTAGTAAAACAATTAAGCTTTCTAGTTGTCACGGTTCATGAGATACAGCCTGGTGACAGACAGACAGCGGAGGCTTAGAAATGGGGTTCCATTTTACCTTTTAGGTACGGAACCCTTAAAATGGACCCCAAATTGTAAATGTCCCGATAGGGCCTTGGGGATTTATGGCAACCCTACCCTAGTAACTTAAAGACCTCTCTAGGTTACGAGTGCATGTGGTTTACGATTGGTAAATATTTATCTTTCTGGTAAATGCTGGGTTCCTGTAATCAACGATCTGCCATTCATAGCAGTGACCATTAGCAACCAATTTAATAATAACGAGGTGTTTGGACATTTGGTAATTTGACATTTATAGGTCGTTTTATACTTATATAGGATCGGGCATAAGAGGTTCATATCATTTTCTAAACCAGATATGCAAAATAGGAATGTTTTTCATTGATACCTTTGATCCTGTCAAGTGTCAGTACTACCTATGTTTAAAAAACAGACAGTCTCTTTAAGTTAAAACGTGCTCCGAGTCTCGTCACAGAGGTCTAGAAGTGACCAGTTTTTAGCCTTGCTTGCCTTTTGTAAGTTGCCTGGCAGTAAGACAGATGGCAGCATCTGGATATTTTTTATTCTGTATAGTGCACAAATAAAGGTTCTGGAAGATTAGATTTCATACATCGGTAAATATGTTAAGCGTATCTTTATCCTGCCTGGTTTGTTTTACATAAAACGAACTTTTTATCCTGGATAAATAAATATCCTGGGAGATTCAGTTTGGCGTACAAGTAGATGTACTAAGTCAGAATACCATCTACCATATAGTTACTGAACACGTGGAATACTTTTTTATCCAGGATGAATGAAATTTCTGGAAAACTAGATTTAGCACACAGATAAGTGTTAAGTCACAATACGATCCAACATGTTCTGACTTAACATATAGAATACTTTTATCCAGGATAAAAAAGGAGATTTTTGGAACACAGGTAAATATGTTAAGCCAGGACACGGTCTCCCACGTCGTACTTTCCACAGGAAAAAAAGGAGTCTGGGCGATATAAAAAAGCTAGCGTAAAATTTATTCACCTTTAGGAGTTTTAGGCACCCTGCCCTGGGTTTTAATCGACAGTAGAGGTGGCTTCAGAACCTTCGGGTCTGATGAGGTGAGGGTGTCGAAGTTGTAGAAATATCTCTTCTTGGATCTCCACGTGAAGTTGACATAGCCGACCTCGAACGGTATGACCGGCAGCTGGTGAGAGAAGTTGGGATCCAGGACGTACGGTAAAATGTTTCCATTTAATATCGCAAACACCTTTATTGAAATGCCTGAAATAGAAATCGTTTTAATAAATTATAATAGTAGCGTTCAAGTAAATCTACAAAATCCTAAATCGCGATATTACAATTATTTAACTTGTAACAGTATACATAGGTATATAAGTTTCAATCCTCCCGAGATGGACTTCGGCCCCCAGACAGTACACCTTGGCTGGCTGGGAAGATCTTCCTTTTCCACATTCAGAGTGGTGACGTGAGCCTACTCTTTCTTAAAAGGCCGGAAACGCAACTACAAATCTCCTGATAGAGTAGTTGTCTATGGGCGGCGGTGATTACTTACCATCAGGTGAGCCTCCTGTCCGTTTGCCACCTCTTCTATAAAAAAAAAGTCACCGCGATAACCGTCATCCTGACAGTATATGTGTATGTCATATTTAATAGAATAGAAATTCTATACGCACTTGGTGTTGGATCACGCTGGATTTCTTGCTAAGTAGGCTGAGTAATTTAAACGTCATTAGAAACTTTTTGCATCATGATTCATGATGCTCCGCTTTGTCTACAGCCAGGACGGGTGGTAATCCTTTTTAAAGTTAATGACCGCATTTAATAAGTTAATGACCACGAAAAAAAAGTTAAAAAAAAGTTTGTTTACGCCCGTATCCCCGAATATGTAGGCAGAGGTACTACAATTGCACCCACGATGACCACGGCATGCTTAGTATAAACATCGTATGATATACCTTTTTTATATCATAAGATAGCAAACAAGCAGATGGGTCTCCTGATGGAAAGTGTCAACCATCGCATGTAGACACTAAAGATGTTAATGGTGCGTTGCTATCTTGTGGCAAGGTCTAATGCTACAAGATGCATAAGTTTATCGGCTACCTTACCCTCCAAACCGGAACCTGACAGCGACAAGCATTGATGCAATTGCGGCAGGAATAGGTAACGCGGTGGTACCAGAACCGGCCGAGACAATGCAGAACTCTAGCACCTAGTAGCCACGATGGTAGTGACTCGATAGCCAATCGGTCGCCTTTTACGACCTGCCTGGCAGAACGGCAGTTGGCCTATTCTTCAAAGGAGGCCGGGACCAACACGGCGAAAAAACCTGCGTTAAACGAGAAGTTTGATCAACGAGAAGAACTTATATCTCGTTTATTCGATGAGATGTATGTCGTGACATTAAACGTTCATTTAATATGTCACGACAAACGTTTCCTCGAAAATCTATATAGATATAAGTTTTTCCTCTTGGTCAACCTCTCTTCTATTGCGCGCGACATATTGTACGCTGTTCATCGTATGCGCTCTTTGAAAATGGACGCCGATGACCGCACACCGCCGCCGCTCCGTGCCGCCAAGCGAACTGGCAAATTCATATTCGCTTTAACAATTGGAAGAAGATTTCATCACCCTTGTAGAAACTTTGTCAGAGCTATGGAATACCCAGCATCAATACTTAACTCTTTTAGGTAATTAATCACTGTTTAGCCGTGCCTTTTTCGAATCCTTTTCTTCAAAGTTAAAGCCGAAAAGAGGGACATACCAGCTTTAACGTTTTTGCCTGGCAGCCTGGTCTTTTCTTTAAAGGAGTCTGGACCAACACGGGGAAAAATTATAATTCTTTAGAGTACGCATACTTCAGGATCGCGTCAGTACAATGCTGTGCGCTCTCTGTAAGTGACTCCTCATCACCGCCGATCTAATCGGCAAATTCACCTTTGCTTACACAGCTGGAAGATTTCATCATCCTTCTAGAAACTTTGTCAGATCTATGGAATGCCCAGCATAAATATTCGCGGTTGTCTTTACCGACCTGCCTTTTGGTTAATTTTTCAAAGGAGCCCGGACCAACACGTGGGAAACTTTATCTATGACAAGGTGTTAACGCGGCAGTTACGATACATGGACTAAAGAAATCAAGATTTACTGTGTGATTGTAATGTTGTGACACAACCCTGTGAACAGAAATCTCGATCCGACAAGATCACGATCGAATTGGACTCTGTACGAGGCATCTATTAGTTGTGATAATTTTCTTTTTCACTTCGCTATATAAACTACTATTGTCATTTGTCAATTTTTTCACACTTTTAGAAACTGCTATTTAGCTGGCATGGGATGGGAGAGGGACGCTTGACTGATAAATACTAATAAAAATATTTTTACGCCAAATTACAGCTTTCTAGCACTACAGTTAGTGGACGGACGAACGGATATGGCGGAACTATAAGGTTTACTTGTAGAGTACGGAATCCTAAAAACATTGTATACTTAATTAGCAAAACTATTCAAACTTTACAATCGGTTTAAAACGATCTATGTTTAAAATAAAAAAGAATAATAAAACTACATACATACTGATGAACATGCTTTAGACAAAGTACGTGCAGAAACTTAAAATTTTATAACTTTTTACAATCGACCGATCTTCCAAGCAAAGGCAAGCTTCGCTGTTTATCAACGTAAATTATTATTATTTAAGGTGTTTGTGTTGGAGCCGCACTTGCGTCTACATACCGTCACAAAGCTTCGTGCAATATGACACGATAAATGCAGATGTGACCAGCTATTATCGGCTATTGTCACATACATTCCGGACTGCGTGTGCCTTAGCGCGCATATAACTTCGGGACGATATACGCAAGTGCTGCTCGAACATTAGCGACATACGAGTATCAAAACACAGTAAGCAAAAAACATACATACAACATATTTGGACATTTGGTAGTTTGACATTTATAGGAACTGTTCTAGCTTACGCCTCGTAGAAAACATTACTACTCGTAACTAAAGCTACATAGTCGTTTTACTGATATACAAACCGAGCTTTAGTCATCCATCACATTCGAAAAACTATAACTCGTAACCAAAGCTACATAGTCGTTTTACTGATATAGGTACCTACGAACCGAGCATTAGTCATCCATCACATTCGAAAAACTATAACTGGCCATACGTACAGCAATGCACCATTAACATCTTTGATGCTTTGCTGTGTTATGATATATTATAAAAAAAGCGTACCTAGACTTACCACTGAACATGCGGACTTGCGGCTCGTCGATCCAGAGCGAGATGTCCGTGTTCAGCCGCTCGGAGTCCTTGTAGTCGCGGTGGAGGGCGCCAGCGCCGAGAGACAGCGCCAGCGCCACCCCGGCGCACAGCCGCGCCGCCCACCACCTCCAACCCATCCTGCACATTACACATTCTAACTGGACGTAGCTACACGAAAAGGATCCAATCCACACAAAATCACTTAAGAAATATTGAAGTTTGAAGTTGGATATTTTTTTATTTTTTAACGTGCCATACATAGGGACTAGTTCTGACGTTGAATAAAGTAATAGAGAGCTATTTTTGCTTAAATGTTTTTTACTGGCCGATAGTATTAATGTTTAGCATCAGTTTGGTGCGCTTAACTCATTTTTGAACATATTGTGGATTGGATCCTGTTCGTTTAACTAAGTCCAACCGTAAACGTATATGACTTACACAGATGAGGGGCTTTTGTCCGCAAAGGGCAAAAATCACTAAATCGTAAAAAAAGTATCCACCGAGGACTTGCCATGGACTCAACCACAGAATATAGAGAACGCTCACGATGTGCGAACATTTGTTGTGCGGTTGTCGTGCATACCTATCTAGGAACGTTACTTTCGAGCGCTCAACGTAGACAAAACAAAAGTTCACTGATTCGCAGTGTGCGTTGCTGCTCCTAATTTTTTCGAGGTCTCCCCTGTACTTTTGTTCAGTCCGGTGTTTAGATGTCCTCGGTTATTCGGGGTACTTTTTGTATGGGGTAGTTTTAGTCCTCTGTGTGCGTTATTCGATACAGTTTATTAGGGATCTATGTTGGTGGATAAACAAATACCCCGAGGACAGTCCCTCGTCTGCGCAGGGCAATACTCATACTTTACTCGTTTTGATCTAGGCCTCTCGATGAACATATGTTTAACTTCTCACTACGTAAGTAGTATAAGGATGTTACAGAGTGCTAAGTGTGAGTTTTTCTTTTCGCATTCGATCGTGAGCGCGTTTCGAGTTTACTAGGAATTTGTATGTGATTTGTACAGCGCCACCTAGTGGTAAACTGGTTTCTCACGTTTACCACTAGGTGGCGCTGTACAAATCACATACAAATTCCTAGTAAACTCGAAACGCGCTCACGATCGAATGCGAATAGAAAAACTCACACTTAGCACTCAGATTTTGCACCGATTTTCGAAAATCGAGTTTTTACTAGATCTCACAGTTTGAGGTCCTAGGAACCTTTGCCGACTGTTTTCACAATTACGTCATCACGTCTGTATGTATGTATGATATGCATGTATATATAGATTTAGACTTTCTAAAAATCTGTACCTAATCGGCTCAGGAGATTGAGAAATTTCAAAAAAAGCTCAAAAACATTTCGGTGAATGGTTTTTAAATAACTTCAATATTAATGTACTAATTGAGTACAAAATCTAAAAAGCTCTTTTCCTTAAAAAACTGCGTCTAATGCCCCAAATTACGTCAAAATTGGTTTATCCATTCGGGATTTATGGTGATACGATGACGAAAACTTTTGAAAAAAGTGTTTTTTCGACATAACTTCGAAATTTTTAACTAATCATTTATTGAACTGTTACAATATTTTAGTGCTTTAAAACTTTTTCGAACGCCGCGCCGTTGTAAAAATCAAAATCGAATTAAGTTTTCAAAAGCTATAGCTTTTCAAATATTAATATTATGTTGTTTACAGCAAACTTACTTCATATTTTTAAAATAACTCACCAATTTATTTAAAAATCTAGCCAGCTTTACCATTTAAAAAACTACGTCAAATATCGTAAATAGGATGATTCGTTTAGGATTTATCAATAACGAAACATTTTGTAAATGGTTTTTTTTTATATTTTTTCGACATTTTTTAACCTATCTATTTTGTAGCTTATACTCAAAACAGTTAAGAGCTCAAAAATTACGTTGAATGCCATTAGAAAGATCAAAATCCATTATCATTTTGAAAAAATATACATCTTTTCGAACCGAACTCGATTGAAAAAGTACTGAACGGATTTGAAAGAAATTTAGCACACAGGTAGATGATGACCTGGAATACACATAGACTATTTTTTATCCCGGAAAAAATACATGATCCCGCGGGATTCGCTTAAAACTTTTATAATATAGCGGGCTGCACGCTACAGCTAGAAATTACTAACTAACAACATAGCTAATAACATTTTAGACCTTAAAAATTGCATTGCAGGCCATTTAAAAATTAAATATACAAAATTAAAATATTAAAATAGGTACTACCACTTTCGCAAACTTAAGATTTTTGAACTCTTTGAGCTCAAAAATCTATGCTGAGGTATGATTTTTGCTTTTTTGAGCAGTACTATAACATAGCGGAAAGTTACAGGGATGGCCTGCAGGGTCAACCGGTTTAGATATATTTTTACATATATCACAGGATAGAGTAAATAAGCAGATTAAACAGAGATAACCATCACCTATAGACACTAAAGATATTGATAGTTAAAAAAGCACTTAGTGTAATTTAAAATTTAAAGTACACTAAGTGCTTATAATTATCATTTTCAGTGTTAATATTGTGTGTCAGAAGCACCAAAAAATCACACAGAGTGGTTTAATTTTCGTAATATTCTTAAATTTCGTAATATTCTTAATATTCTAGATTACATATAATATACTTTCTTACATAATATATACACATAAATAAACATAATTGACAGACGCTTTGTGACGAAGGATGTACGGTGTGTGTCGTAGATATCAAACAAAATTTTCTAGGCCTTTAATCTCAAACGGACCAAAAAACCTACTTAGACTACCTGAGATAGAGCTGAGAAAAATATGGGAGAAACTGCCAAATGAATAAACACATGTAGGCCCTAAGGCTATCGGCTAACGGACAATTCCCCTAAGCAGAGCGTGCCTAAACTATGATGAAACTCTTCACCACGTGCCGTTTCAGAGCCAGAAATTAAAATGCCTATGGGCTAGTTCATAAAATAAAAAGATACATATAAGGAATTGTTTGAGCACTACTTTGCGGCAATTTTTAAGCTATTGCATAGCTTCTATCGCGGGCCTTGAGCGTGGAGACCGAATCCAGAAATTCCGTAACGAAAAAATCTAAGACCCCCCCCTCCGACCGGCACATCGGTGATACTTTTTAGTTTTTCCATCTATCGATAAATACCAGAACTTTTAATGACTTTTTGAAATATCACGCTTGTCTCTTTAGTTCAGCAACCCGCCTTTAGGTGGCATTGGTTGTATTGGAAAACTACCGTAATCAACTGTTTGTGAGAAAGTATATAGGTGTATAGGTATTTATCATCTACGTACAACAGTGAATATCTGTACTCGTATAATTTGTGTACAAAGTGTTTTAAATATGAATAAACAAAGAAAAAAAAATGCTGCATAAATAAAATAAATATATAATTGTAATTGCATAAGTTGATAAAAAATGCTATGCAATAGCTTTACCGCGGTAGTCTCCGAGTGCCACACGTCTTTTTTTTTTAAATTTATAACATTAGATAGCAAACAAGCAGATGGCTCTCCTACTGGAAAGAGAAGCCATTGACAGAATTCTACCACTTGGTAGCCACGAGGGTAGTGACTTGCAGAACCAACAAAAATTAGTTAGGTTTGCAGAAATAGCCGTTAATTGCGGTCTACCCGTTTTGATAGATAGATAGACGTAGGATGTAGATATTAAAAGTCTCTAATCGCTATATTTTCCTTGAATGCTTATGTACAATAATTACTAGCTGCATCCTTTTTTTGGTTAACCCCACGGGACCACCATTTTCTCCGGGATTTTATCCTATATGCTATTCTAGGTCATGGTCTACCTGTGTGCCAAATTTCATCCAAATTTGTCAGCGGTTTTTGTGTGTTTGAGTAAAAATAACAAGATGTATAAAACATCCAAAAATACTAACTTTCAAATTCTAAGTATGTATAAGACCAAACATAAATTCGCACTTAAAATGTTGAATTAATCGTAATAAGCGTATAACAAGTGTGTAATATCTGTTAGCTCTACAAATAGGGTTCGCTAGTTAGCTGCCCACAAAAAACAAAATTATCATAGATAACATAATTGATTGGGACGGTTTGGGACGTGCTCCCACAATGAAACCATCGTGAGAACGTCCAACACCATAATAAAAAAAGCGACGACTTCATTAAATATCCCCTGTCAAAAGTAATGTCCAACATTTTTTTTTCTCGCTCCCGATGTCGAATTATACGGACAAAAGGTGTTAACAAAAAAGAAGAGTCACACATATATGAGCAGAAGTTATCAACATTTTATCTAGGATTATTTTTTTAAATTTTGTTTGTGTTTTACAATATTTGTGTATTTTTATCTGAATTGAATCTAGGGTATCTATTCCTTGTCATTACTAATATTAAACAGTTTACTAGGAATTTGTGCCACTAATTCTTTAAAAATATATTGAAAAAATACCTATATTTTGATTTGTTTCCTTTTCAAACCTCTCTAAATCAAGAACTTATCTCTTGAAACTTTAAAAAATATTACATTATAGACAGTGAAGAAGGTAGTGTTCAATTTTAGCTGATACCCCGAACATTATTATTATTATTATATTATGTTAAACTATATGCTATTTAGCGTTATATTATTAACGTCTGTTCCACTACAAAATTTAAAATTCCATACATACATAAGTCTTTGTCACGATTATTTTAAATGACATAATTTAAAATCATAAGAGTCATCAATACAGGGTTACTTTTAAAGGACCGGCCAAATTTTAATATTAAGAACTAAATATTGAATTGAAGGTGCATTTTAATTATTATTGCAAAATTATTACAATATAAAAATATTCGTTTAAAATATCCCACTAAATTCATGCATTGGATGCACCGAAACTTATGAATGAAATCTGTAATGCTGGTAGTGTCATTTTACATTTATCTATAATTAGCTGACCCGCGCAGCTACGCCCGCGAATAGATTATCATGTCGTCTATATAGATTTTCATACAAACTTCATCCCCAATTTCAGCCCCTCAGAGGTTGATTTTTGAAAAAAAATAGCCTATGTTTGGCCCCGGATCTTCAACTATTTCCGTGCCAAATTGCATGAAAATCAGTCTAGCGGTTTAGCCGTAAAAGCGTAACAGACAGACAGACGTTCGCATTTATAATATTAGTATTTATTTATTTATTTATTTATTATGAACCACCAACAAAATTATATGTGAATTATAGTAATTACATATTTGAACATTAGGTACTAAGTTAACATATAATTTCACTTATAGGTAGTTATAGCATGCATTATAGATGTAAAAAGTCGTATTGGTAATTAACTCATTAAAATTTCACTTTGTATAATTTCATATTGTATAATTTCAGTATGGATTACGATAGTAATTATTATGTCATTTTAAATTTCTTGATCACTTTTAATTTGGCTGTAGGCACTAAAATATTTTAGTTTGAATTGTGCGTAACTTAAATTATATCTATGCATTTTGTTTCTTGTGTCGGATAAAAATGAAATTTCAATTTTTGAAATTATGTTTTTTATTACATAAATCGATCATTTTATCGATTCTGGACATCTTCTGAAAATTTGGCCGGACCTTTGAAATAACCCTGTATTAACTTTAAAAACAACAAAGAAAAATATCGACACGCAGGGATTGAACCTGGGACCATTTCCGTAAAGCCGGGACGCTCTTCCACTGAGCTAGTGTTGACAGGCTCGGCGTGGCGAAATTTTTCTTTGCTATATAATCGATTACGTTTTTCTTTGTTGTTTTTAAAGTTTTTCCAGTTTTCCCAAGCACGGGGTGAGTGCTATAAAACAAAAATAATAATAAGTATATAAATATTGAAGCAAACATTTTGTGCCACTTTTTGTGACAAGTACCCGAACGACGGAGTTTGCAATTTGGCATAGTTAAAGTTTACATTGCGGAGGAGTTAAGAAATCTAATAGCTGATTTAAACTTAATAAATATAAACATTCCCTCCACTAAAATTATCTGACATACATCATAATATACACACATGTATACTATTATGTTTATAGCTAAAACTTTTGTCAAATTTAAATTTAAAAGAGATTTTATTATTTAGTCTATGGTCGAATCTCGACCAGAGGCTAACCTAATTTAATGATAACCTAAGGAGTACAATCTCTTTGAAACCAAAAGAGATTTTTTTTTTAAATTTCGATACCAAATATAAAAATCTTTTAAAAGCATAATTTTCAGTTAACTTACTACATATTGTATTGTTGAAACCATCTGCCGTTCTGCCACACAGTTCGTAAGACGCGAACGATTGGCTAAATTGGATGGATTTCTGCACTGTCTCGCCTGGATCTGGTGCCATCACTTTACCTATTTATGCCGCAATAGCAGCAGTGCTTGTCACTGTCGTGTTCCGGTTTGGAGGGGAAAGTAGTCGGTAATCTTAAGCATGTGGCAATAAAACCCCGCCACAAGGATAGCAACGCACAATTATCATTTTTAGTTCTATAGGCAATGGTTGTCCCTTTCCATCAGGAGAATAACATCTTATGACACAGAAAAGCATATAAATATATTCAATATTTCTGATAGTTACATTTATTGATCAAATCTATAAATGTTCTAGAAATTATATGTAATATGGATAATTTTAGAGCAGAGACGCCAAGCCAATGTCTTAGTCAAAAAACAAAAAATGTTGATATTGAGGTCAACAAAATACATTTTATTTAAAGTCACTTTGTTAAAACAACAAAACGTAAATATATTTAGATAATAATTATAATGGGGCACGCTATCAGACTACAATCATGAGCGCTAATTATAGGTTATCTTTTTATAGCCAGTTAAAATAAATAATTTGCCTTTATTAACAACTGTAATTATGTGACTAATAAAAACATGTTATTAGTGTATTCTTGCTAAAATTCGGTGTTGATGGGCATGAACCATATTTTATTCGTAAAATATAGATCATATTTTATATCTCAATACTGCTTTCTAACCACAAAACGTCTCGTCAAGGTTTAGTAGTTATCTTGTTTGGCTTAGACCATGAAGTCTCGGCTTCGTATCCCACGTAGGGCAATAAATAGAGTTTTCGCTTGGAAAAATCGCAGTAGCAGCCTGGAGTCTGGTCATGATGTAATAATGCCCCTGTACGACCCCTAGGACGACCAGGTAAAGCTAATAGTCCCGGCACAGGCCAAATTAATACTAATAGACACGCCAATAGGAAGGAAACGTTGCCGCACATATGAGTAAAGGCTCCTATTACTGTCAAAAGTTTCATACATTTATAGGTTATATTATATTGTGAAAAATAGAAATAGACCATGATGTAAGTACTGTTTTATCGTACCGAATGAGATGACAAGGTTTAAAAATTACACTTGAAATGATTTTATTTCATTGGTAAGAAGTATAACTCTGTATTTCTGTGTGTAATTGTAAGCTACACTGACAACTAAGAAATTGTCTTGAAAGGCGTATCCATTTAATAATCCGTGGGTCCCGGTTATTGTAAGAAACGACAGTCTGAATGTTGGCTCAATTCAGCAATGGAGATCACCGCCTACCTAACCAGTGGAGTTTTTGGTGAACTGGATTATTTTTGGATGTATTGACTTAATCTGCCTAACGCACAAGGGCACCACCGTTATTACGATATCTTTGAATTTCAGTAAAAAGATGGGAATATTTTCTTGCTAATAAATGTTGTAAACATTTTTCCTCTAGAAAACAAATATGGTAATCCCAATACACTAAAACCCATTGACAATATCAATATAACAAATAGCCAAATACATTAGCACGTACTTGCCAATAACTTATTTATTTTAGCTTCAACAGTTTTCCTTTTATGTAAGTATGTCTATTTACATTTACAGCTTTAAATAAAAAATTTTGTAATGCAGTGCCCACGTAAATGTTAGAATGCAAAGAATATACATAGCAGAAATCGTATTTTTCAAGACATAAATGAAATAGTTTTTTAACTTTTAAAATTCAGAAAAAATTTTCGGAATTACTTATTCTAGAAGAAAATAATAACAATGAGTTTCCATAATATGGTTTCGTGGACATAAATCAGATCATGTTCATCTTACGTAATTTTATGTTTTCATAAAAAAATTACGAATTTTCGAGACACCTGTTTCACTAACATGTCTATGGGATCTGCTAAAAATCACGGAGACTAATTTTAGTATCTTCACCACAAACAATAATTAATGTCAATGCTTGTGGCTTGTGCTATATTGTTCCGGCTTAAGGTTAGAGTAGGTGCTACAAACGGACTTTTAATTTTTTCGTGACGATGAAAGGTGATGATTATCAGTTTTTTTTTAATATGGGATATTGGATAGCAAACAAGCAGACGGCCCTCCTAATAGAAACGAGCGACCATTACCTATAGACGCAAAAAATCTTAATGATTCGTTGCTATCTGTGTGGCGGGATGGTAATGTGACGTGCATAAGTCTACCGCCTACCTTACCCTTCAAACCGAAACACAACAGTTCCAAGCATTGGCGCTTTTGCGGCATGAATAAGCAGTGGTACCAAACCCTATCGGCAGTCAGATCGGAGATCGAAAATTCAACAAAAACAACAAATTTTTTTTGCTTGACAGTTAGACAGATAGGTTCTTACAAAACTTCTGCATTCTAATGCAATCCGACAGATACATGTCTTTAAAGATTTACTAGTTATGGCTTGGATTCCAAAGGAGTTTGGGTGAATCATTTTTAAAGGTTTAAATTATTTATTTCATTTGGATTTGACATCTAGATCATGTATTGGGCGTGGATGATATAACACGAAATACCAAGTTTAACAATTATTTAAAAAAACAAGTAAATTTTCATTAACAATAAATGTAAGAAGCAAATCGTGTGGTTTCGAATGTCACTTTTGCAAAGCGGCACATACATCCTGCGATAACGGTCATTGCAAGGGAATGACCCCACGCGGTTTTGCGAAACTAATACCCTATCGTCAAGTTACCGACGATTTAGGGTTGTCACGCTTCCCTTTAAAATACGGTTATTTGCTCATTTTTTATATGAGTCAATAAATATTAATTATAATTTGTGCTTTAACAATAACAACATGAAAATTTAATTAAAACTACGCATTTCTTTGTGTTTCCGTTCGTCAATCATATTTACACTATTATGGCGCTATAACTTTTAACGTCAGGAGATTAACAAAATCTATCAGGAGAGTAACCAATATTGACTGTAATGACACGGTAATGTTATCTTTACAGTATAATAACTCGGCTGTATCTTTGAAATAAATGCCTACAGCAATGAGAGGGATGATGCCTGCAAACTGCTTTAAAACTATAATAATTTGCATTCCACAACCGGGTACTCGTGTATCCGTAATTATTAAGAAGAGTATGTTTACAGTTAAGAATAAATCATCGGAATCCATACATTTAGAGAAAGTACCTAAGTCATCACTAAACCTATAAATGTGCAAAAATGTATAATTTTTTTTTAGAAAAATCACTTTACTGAGCCATTTTGATAACAAAATAATATTGCTAAAAAAGGTGCGTTTTCAATCAATACAATAAATTATGTTTTACATTACACAAAAGAATAACGGAAAATAAATGAAGATCGAGAAGAAACTCGTGCAAATTTAACTGTCCTTAAACCAATTTTTTTTATATCATAAGATAGCAAACAAGCAGATGGGTCTCCTGATTGAAAAAGTCAACCATCGCCTATAGACACCAAAGATGTTAATGGTGCGTCGCTATCTTGTGGCGACGTCTAATGTCATACGCATAAGTTTACCGGCTACCTTACCCTCCAAACCGGAACACGACAGTGACAAGCACTGACGCTATTGCGGCAGGAATAGGCAAAGTGGTGGTACCAGACCCGGGCGAGATAATGCAGAACTCTACCACCTAGTAGTCACAATGGTAGTGACTCGCATGGCCAATCGGTCGCCTTTTACTACCTGCCTGGTAGAACAGCAGTTGGTCTATTCTTCAAAGAAGCCAGGAAACAACACGGGGAAAATTATTGGTTTGTCTATAAATACTTGTTGAAATACAGTTATATTTATACTAGTTTATACTAATACATATTAGAAAGAGGTAAAATTATTTTGGATGAAACTACTGGACCGATTTTTTTAATCTGTGGAAAGTTACAAAGGCTGCTTTATTTTTTAATATTAACACGACGGGCTACAGAGTACGGACACGCCACTGAAGTCGCGGGTATATAAGAAATACCAAGATCCATAAAGACAATTTTTACCCCATATTGGTCCAAGCCCCTGTTGTAAAAATGACCTCTTATTTCTCTCCTTCTTTTTGTCTAGCTGGTTAGCCAGTTCACAAAGGACGAAAAATGGTTATTACTAGAATTTTCGACTGATAAGCTGGTCGGTAAATTTATGCATGTATTTTTTCAACCCGCTACATAGATGGCAATGTTATGTATATTTGGTATATAGTCCAAGGTTATCTCTTACTATCAGAAAAGCCATCTAATTGTTTGTTACGCCATGGCCTTTGACATAAAAACAAAAACAAAAAATATTTATCTACGTCGAAAAATAAATCCAAGTCTTCTCGCTTTTCAAACCATTAACCACTTGACAATTAAAGCGATGTTATTAAAAACAATCATTATAAATCATTTAAAAAATGAATAGCAGCAATTATGTTGCGTACCCCTGTAATGCACTTGTTAACCTAACCAGCCGTTAAGCAGACTCGTTCGGGAACAGGTAACAGGGAAAAAAACACAAAACCAAGGTCCGGCTGACGGCCGCGGACGCTTCTGTCCGCGCTGCGCGGCCGCAACTAGCGCCCATTGCCACAATCGAACATACATTTATTTTTAACCGACTGTGTAGGAGGGTTATGTTTTTCAAGTGCTTGTTTATGTTTTTTTTTGCCATGTTCTGTAGCCTAAACGGTTTAATGGATTTAAAGAGATGTGTCGTTAGATCCGTCCTACGGGTGCGAAGTAATGATTTTGGATCACGCGAACGGAGTCGCGAGTAATAGCTAGTTAAAAATAGACTTATCAATTTGAATGCGCTTTTATTAGTCCCATGCGTTTTGTAATAAACAATCAGAAAATGTAATAAAACACAATAAGATAATTTTACTACATACGAGTGAAAGATAAAACTTTGTATTTCGATACAAGTATTTTTATTGCCTTGGGAAGTGTATCAGTTTACTGTACCTAATAAAACAAAGTCAACAAACACTCCGCCGTGATAATAGCCCTCGTGTTGTATCAAACTGAACTATTATATTACACATAATGCTAGTATTATTCTTTATTGTGTTAATAAATAAAATAAATATCATCGTCCCAGTTCTCTTGCGGAGTATGAAGAGTAAACCAAGCATCGTAGAGTATCCTTGATAGAGACTGAATGGTGATATCTTTTTTATATCACAAGATAGCAAACAAGCAGATGGCTCTACTGATGGAAAAAGAAACCATCGTCTATAAACAACAAAGATGTTAATGGTGCGTTGCTATCCGTATGGCGAGAGGGTAATGCCACATCCATAAGTCTATCGGCTACCTTACCCTCCAAATCAGACACGAAAATGACTAGCATTGACGCTATTGTGGCAGGAATAGGTAAGGCGGTTTGTACCAAACTCTCGGGCGCGTCGTCGCAGACTTAAACCACCTAGTAGTCACGATGGTAGTGACACGTATAGCCAATCGGTCGCCTTTTATGACCTGCCTGACAGAACGGCAGTTGGTCTATTCTTCAAAGAAGCCCGGACCAACTAACACCAACATCAACCATCCAATCTATGACTGCATTGTACCAAGCTCTACGACTATTGCTTATAGAGCTATAATACATAGAGTAGGCAGCCTAGAAAAAAGTCGTCCCGTGGTTGCAAAGAGAAAGAAATTAAGTTGGTATTCGTTTCTCTTTTTAAAGACTCATGGCAGCAAAAATATAATAAAATCATGACAGCTTCGCGTGTCAATTACGGAAGAAGCCAATCAGATACGATTAACACGTATACCTAACGTGACCATGCGTCCTGTTTTGAAAGGAACTGTGCCAGTTTCCACTATGTTCCGGTGTCCCCAAGTATATTTCAGGGATGTGAAAATATCCCATTTTCCGAAAAATATACACTGTTGCAGTAATCCGGAATTAAAAGTTATGATAACTTATATACGGTCAGCAATCTCTTCTAACTTAACGAATATTTAAATACTTTGATATGTCACATGAGCCCATGCAACACAAAACTCATACTAAAATGTTTAATTTACAATAAGAAAATCAATCATTTCAAAATTTTCAATACTTGGTAGATGGAAATTTACATTGATATCTGATTTCGGTTCTCCTCATGGAAATAGATAACTATTACCTACAGACATAATTACAATTATTCATTGCTTGTGTTATTTACATCGACCTAATGTTTTTTTTTTTTTTTTAGTCTGTGCTCCTTTGAAGGATAGGCTAACTGCCATTCTGTTAGGCAGGTCATAAAAGGCGACCGATTTGCTATACCTGTCACTACCATTGTGACTACTAGGTGGTAGAGTTCCGCAACGTCTCACCCGGGTATATGATACCACCCTTTACCTATTCCTGCCTCAATAGCTACAATGCTTGTCATGGTCGTGTTCCGGTTTGGAGAGTAAGGTAGCCGACAGTCTTATGCATTGGTACAACACATTCGCATTTCGCGCTACATGGATAGCAACTCACTATTTTGGTTTCTATAGGCGGTGGTTTCTGTTTCCATCAGGAGAGCCTTCTGCTTGTTTGCTGTCTCATGATATAAAAGAAAATTGTTTCGTTAAACGGCACTATTATTGTTGTTGTGAACCTCACCAGCCGTAGTACAGCGCTGCACTACGCCTGGTGGGAATATCAAAGAACAAAGAAAAGTAATACAGTCCGCTGCGCTCCGCCGCGCCGGCTCTAGTGAGTAGTGCACAATTTTTCGTACTCCCTTCTACAAATCTATTATCAATCCTTGACTTATTTGACTTATGTTCGAAAATTACGCCTCCCAATTTTATGATATTTCAATCAACGATACACATACAAGTTTTATCTTGGAACACAGCCGTTGATTAGTGCGAGTGATTAATAATCAGCGAAGTAAAGTGAATAGATGCTGATTACTGATACTGAGTGATTTCACAATAATCAACGGCTATCTACACGTGCTTTTGCTTTATTCCTGCCGCAATAGCGTCAGTGCTTGTCACTGTCGTGTTCCGGTTTAGAGGGTAAGATAGCCGGTAAACTTATGCATGTGGCATTAGACCTCGTCACAATATAGCAACGCACCATTAACATCTTTGGTGTCTATAGACGATGGTTGACTCTTTCCATGAGGAGACCCATCTGCTCGTTTGCTATCTTATAAAAAAAAATAACGCTACTATTTATACATTTTATGTATATTATATAAATGTGTGTATATGTCAGTCCGAGCCCCTTCTAAAGATCATCTTATCATCATCATCGTTACAGAAAATGGACAAACACGTCTCGGCTACCGTGACTACTGGTGGCAGAGTTGTATTAGTTCTCGCCTGGGTTTGGTACCACCGCCTGAGTATGGCTGCCGTAATCGTGTCAGTGTTCATTGATAGCAGATACCAGATTGGCTTCTATAAACGGTGGTGGATGAATTTCATTTGTAGAATCATCTGCTTGTTCGCTATCGTACAATATGAAAATTTACTAAATAAATTAGGAGGGAAAACCCTAATAACAATTGTTGACCCGAAGCAGGAAAACCCCGGACATCAATCACGTCATGAAGACCTAAAATTGTACTGACTAACCGCTACACCAATATGTAGATAATGCGCGATTTGTTTAAATAAATTTCCTCTCGTATTGGTCCCGGGCTCCATTGAAGTTCTGCCAGGCAGATCGTAAAAGGCGACCGATTCACTACCAGCGTGGCTACTTGGTGGTAGAGTTCTGCATTGTTTCACCTGGGTCTGGTGCCACGGCCTTACCTATTATAATAGCGTCTGTGTTTGTCACTCTCGTTTTCCGGTTTGGAGGGTAAGGTAGCCAGTAAACTTATGCATGTGGCCCCTAAGACCTCGCCACAAGATAGCAACGCACCATTAACATCTTTGGTGTCTATAAGCAATGGTTGACTCTTTACATCAGGAGACCCACCTGCTTTTTTGCTATCTTATGATGTAAAAAAAGGTATTATATGATCAACTTTTTAAGTTAACTGCCTATATTTGGATCAACAATGGCTTATCATCTATATATTTGGATTAACAATGACTCATCTGCTTGTTTGCTATCTTATATATATAAAAAAAACAGGACACTCCTTTCTTTTAAATAACTATTTCTACAAAATATGTAAAATTGTTATTTACAAAGGAATGTAGCTGTATTATGTATATGTACACAGTCATATACTTTCTTCCTTAGATAATCACTACTCAACATAAATTAAACACGATAAATAGGTTACAAAATACCTATATAAGGTAGATTATGTGACATTACTATGATAAAGGCTGATCTGTTTGTTTGTTTTTGTTTTAAGTTTATGTTTATATCATAGGAAACAAGCAGAAGAGATAACCATCGCCTATAGACGTCAAAGATGTTAATGGTGCGTTGGCGGTTGCACGAACTGTTACTACCTCCTTGTTTATCTGCTACCTTACCTTCTAAACTGGAACATATATTATGCTCTTTCATGTAAACTCCTAACCAAATTTCGATGAAATTTTACAATTATTTTATAGCTTATACCTACCTACCTACATAGACTCGTAAGGAAGGGCGGATCCAGGGGGGTCATGACCGGGCACTAGGTATGGATTCATTATTGCAAACAAATAAGGATTATAGCCACGGATTAAATGGATTTCTTGGTTTGTCAGTGTAGCTTGCAATTAGGTACATATATAATATTTCGACCGCTTCGTTGGTCGAGTGGTTAACGACCCTTTCTACGCAATCGATGGGGCTTGGGTTCGATCCCCGACGGAGATAAGCATTTATGTGATGAGCATGTGTTTGTATTTCCGGGTTTGGGTGTTTATTAAAAATATTCTAGTATTTAATATTTATATATGTATTTCTATGTAGAGGTATCGTTGATTAACGCATATAACACAAACAAATATTTGCTTACTTTGGGGTTAGATCAGTGAGTGTAATTTGTCCCGTAAATATTTATTTATTTATTACTAGCGACCTGCCCGCGGTTTCACCCGCGCAGCTTTTGTTCTCGTGGGAATATCGGAAAGGTTTATACACTTAAACCTTCCTCAAGAATCAATCTATCTATTAAAAAAACCGCATCAAAATCGGTTGCATAGTTTTAAAGATTTAAGCATACACAGGGACATAGGGACAGACAGAGAAAGCGACTTTGTTTTATACTATGTAATGATTACTAAGAAAAAAAAATATACCTAGAGTCAAAGTAAATAAAATCAGTTCAAGGGTAATTTTTATGACATTTTTGACACTGATATGAGTGTTTGCTCATATGCGCGGCGATACATTTCCTTCACAATGGCGTGTCTATTAGTATTCATGTGGCCTGTGATTAGAGCCTATCTTGAGTTTTGACTGAAATTCAAATATGTGACCCCCCTCCCGCACTGATTCGAAGGCTGGATCCGCCCTTGCACATAAGCATAGTTACCTGCTTTGCGAAAAGTAAGACGAGTGGCAAGTGACAGTAGGTACCTATTTCATAGTTTGCCTAGGTACCTACCATGTCGTTGACAATTTTAATGTTATTATTTGAAAAGTGCTTTTAAAACACTTATAACACTATAAAACATTTATAAAATAAAAATAAAGTATCTTCACGCCTAAAATCCGAAGATTTAGGCAGAAGTATAACCAGTGCACCCATGATTAGCCAAAGATACTTGGTCCTATAGTGTGAATAATAGGCTATCGTTAGATACCATCATCGCGATCACCTACCTACTAGGTGGTAGAGTTTTACAACACCTCTCACGGGTCTGGTACCGCCTTACCTATTCCTGCCGCAATAGCATCAATGCTTGTCATTGTCGTGTTCCGGTTTGGAGGGTAAGGTAGTCTTATGCATGTATCATTGCCATCCCGACACACGGATAGCAACGCAACATTAAGGAGGAAACAATGTTGCTGATGATAAATTACCGCAAGTTTAAGGCATTTTGTTGACAAAACCATAAATGCAATTAGGTACCTATCGTGTAAAAATATATACATATTATGTTATGGCTATCTACTTAGGTAGGTAAATCAAGTTTTTTACGAATATTTGGAGAGTGCCCGGTTGGCAATAGGCTTGCCAGTCACCACTTAACACATTGCGGGATTAAGTAGGTAGGATCTTCGGCTAATCGTGGGTGCACTGGTTGCACCTCTACCTACCTCTTCGGGGATACGTGCGTGAAAATACTTTTATTATTATTCAAAGGGAACTTACTAACTCGGGGAGACCACTCTAACCTTAAATATTAACAAGGTAATAACAGTTACCTACTCACGACTTGGTTCGGGTGACCCAAAATCATTACTTCCCTTTGCTCATAGGGGTAAAAATGTAGCTTTATAAAGTGAAAAGTATGTAGTTTTTTGAAGTCGGTCTAGTAGTTTTTGAGTTAAATTGTAACAAACAAAAAATCAATTTTTTTCTCTTTATAGACTGTGCCCGCGACCTCGTTCGCGTGAAAAAAATTTTAAAATAAAAACCCGCATAGTTCCCGTTCCCGTGGGATTTCCGGGATAAGAAGTACCCTCGGTCCTTTCTTGGGTCTCAAACTATATTTGTACCAAATTTTATTCAAATCGGTTCAGCGGTTTAGCCGTGAATGCGTAACAGACAGACAGAGTTACTTTCGCATTTATAATATTAGTATGGATAAGTATAATTAATTATTAGATTCAGACTATGGATATTGGAAATTAAACTACCTAGGTACTTAAATGACCTAATCTTATACAATGCTCGAATTAACGACTACTCTTTTGGTGCAGTCCTTATTAGCAATTATAAGGTTCACAGTTCGAAACCAGTTTTCGGTGCAAATTTTTCACTAAAGGTTTGCTTACCTGGGCATTGACGTCTTCAGCACCTTTAGCACAACATATGATCCTAAATCCAGTTTAACTCCGGCACTAGCTGATTGTTAGCATCTTTAAAATAAATATGGGACATAGATGCTTATTTGAAATCAATTAGGTACCCTTTAATATCCCTTATTGTCTGATAGCCACGTATTATTTATCCAGTAATGTAAAGTTCGTTTATAAAACTACACTGCACATCCACTAGAATATAGATATTATTAACAAATACACTTGATTCGCTATCGATCAACCAATTATAAACTTAAGAGGGATCAACGATCTCAGTTATCCTGAACAAAATCCGCAATGATAAGTAAAACAAGTATAAACATTTTATTTTAAATTCCCAATTATTTTGTGGGCATAAAATCTTTTGCTAGGAAACTACGGTCACAATGATAGTTACGATCGACTAAAGCAACGACTTTTTGTAAATTATATAACAACTGACGCGATCTCCTCCGCTCAGTAACAAACGCAGACTAAATTTCATTCAGCCAATCGCCTTTTGTTTGTTTTGTGTTGTCTCTTTACTTAACTTGACAAGCTGTTAACGAGTGGTATTTAGATTTAAATTAGTTTAAAAAATTTATTACTTTACTATATGTAGATTTGCCCTGGTTTTATTTTAGATGGATTCTAATACATTAGTTCATTTTGTAAATCCGAAAATGTGTCTGTCTGTCTATAGCGCTTTCACGGCTAACTGCTGAACCGATGTTGATGAAATATGAGGAGTAGTAGAAAACCCAGTGTCAAATAAAGGATAGGCTACTTTTTTAAATCAACTGCTAAGGGACTGTAATAGAGGATGGAAGTTTGTATGAAAGATTATATTGATGAACCGTTTCTCTAACCGCGAGCGAAATAACGCAAATCAAATAATGCATTAGAAATAATATCAAACACCTATTTAATTCGATGAAGGTAATGTGGCATCACTGTTCGGTACTACTGAAAAGCTTCGTGGTAGAAACAGCGTGCCAATTGCCAACTGCCAACCATTATAAGGATAAAAGTCATCGAGGTAACGTCACTACTCTGAAGGTCGATGACGTTAAGTTAGGACATGGAAAAAGCAGATTTTCCCAGCCAGATACAGTATAATCGTGGTATAATGGTTGAAGAACCAAAGTTCATCTGAAAAGCGTTGAAACATGTGTATAGTGTTACAAGATAAATAATTGTTATACCGCGATTTAGGATTTTGCTTGAACGTTATGTATTGTAATGTGTAGCGTTTCATATTGCTTGAACAATTGAGCTACATGTATCGATGTCAATAGTCAATTCGTCTTAAAGATTACTCAATATGTAGGTACCAAACATATTTTTAAACAATTAGAATTTAAAATTTTACGCAATGTACCTACAGTGTACATTGTTCGGCTTGTTGCACCCGGGCCGCGGTACTGTCGAACCAGCCGTTTAAGTTGCGCGGCATAATACATTGGTTATTTTATGCATTTCCTTTAATTTTACCATGTTTTTTTTTTAAAAAAACACCGACCCCAAAAACACAACAACAACAAACGTTAATTGTATTTATTTTAATATTCTACGGTAAAAAAAAACGTACATTATTAAAATAATTACCAAGAAACATAACAATTAAAAAAAGTATCTTCACGCCCATATCCCCGAAGGGGTAGGCAGATGTACAGCAAGTGCACCCACGATTAGCCGAAGATACTTGGTCCCACAAATGTGATAAGTGGCAAGCCAATCGCCAACCGGGCACTTTCCAATCCCGGGCAACTTTGTGTTTCTCAGAAAACTGAAAAAACACTTTTTTTTAATGTGCCCGACCCGGGAATCGAACCTGGGACCTCATGTGGTCAACGCCAACGCTGAACCACTAGACCACAGAGGCGACAAAACATAACAATTAATACTTAAAATTCATTACAGGTAAGTTTTACAAATAAAAACTTTATTTTCAGTATATTTCGACGAGGATTATTCTTTGGACAAACAGATTCTTAGACAACATTTTTTTAGCAATACAATACAAGAAGGCTATTAGTTACTGAATTTGTAATAAACAAATAATATGTGTCGTGCCGCGATCAACTCGCTAATTAAAAAATAATATTTCGTGACAAATTTCATATCTTTTGTAAATAAACAGTAAATTTACTTACGTAGTAGGTAAGTTATCGTTATATAAATTATTGGGTGTGTTCCTGACAATTGTCTAAACTCAGAATTCTAACAAGATTGATAGAATGCTTAACAAAGATTTTGCCATAGATACTAAGACATATTCCATCATCATATCTTCATGCCAAATTTCTTAAACATATTTCAATGTCGCTGTTTTTACATTGTAAGTCAAAGCGCCATTGTATTATTCTGAGAATCTTTCCTATAGGTTTTGACAGTTAAAGATAGGAAAATATGTGTTAAGGCCGAAACCGACTAAACTCAAGCAAACATCTGTAAATTCAGTTTTTAATCTACTTGTATTCTGATTTGTAGGTTAGTCTAGAATGCTAGCTTATAAATTGTTTTTTAGGAAAGTTATACTCACATATTTTATGTGAACTGTGTCTTCACACTTAGCAAGGGTCGCTTGTTTGTTGCCATAAACATGAATGACAGTTTTATTTATCTGAGGTGCGGCTGTGTTTCCATCCGACCCCCAAACAAAAGAAATTTTAAAAATATCAGCGACTGCCTCGAAAACCTCAATAACACTTTTATCCGAATCCCGAACCCAGGATCTCATAGGCTAAGCCGATAGGTTTAAGAGAATTATTTAAATAAGTTACTATATTCATACAAATTAATGGCTCTGAAATTTAGAAGAACATTATATTTCAAATATTGCCGACTTGCAATTACTATTTTCAACCGAAATTAGAATGTCTGACTTTTCAGACATCCTAATTTCGGTTGTAGTAAATATCTACCTTTGTAGACATTTATTACAAGCTTTGAAGTTAAGTTCAAAGACCGGTCACCGGTTTTCTTGACTTTTGTTGATTTGAGTTTGTTTACCTATTTTTTAAATTTACCAGACGGTAAATTTACACAGACTTGTCCAAATAAATTTATTTATCTAGTATGTGTGTATATGTGGTGTGACATCACAATTGATCTTTCATATGAAATATTAAAAAGAGAATAACAATCATATTAACGTCAGTTTTCCTTATGAGTAGTGATCACTCCCAATCATTCGTATTATCATTATAAATGCGAAAGTCTGTCCGTGTGTCCTTTTACGACTAAACCAGTGCATCGTTTATAGGTACTGAATTTAGAAAGGAGATGGTTGAAGTTCCAGGTTCAGGCAAAGGTTTTTTGGTTTTAAAATTAACCCCTAAGGGGCTGAAGAAAAATGGATGAAATGTTGTATAAAAGATTATATTGATGATATGTTACTTTTTTATTTTCTGACTACCCTTGTGGAAAAATTTCTCGGATAAAAGTAGGTAAATAACTTACAAAGTGAAAGTAACAGTTTATGAATGTTTATTTTTATTTAAAAAGTCGAAAAAAGTCTTACAAAGTCGGAAAAACTCTGAATTTGATATAAAAATTCGGAGTAATTCCAAAATTTCGGACTCTTCCAGAAGAGTTATTCAGTGTTAATAAATCTTTCTGCCGTGCAACGTTTATGGGTACTAAAAGAAATATATTAAAAGTTATTAATACTACGAAAGTGTAATAAAGGGGAAAAAAATATAACTAATACTTCCCCGGTTTTCCGTTTAAGAATTTGAAACTTTCTTCTTTGTTTAAAAAAAGGTTACCGTTACTGTCGATCAATATTATAAACTTTGTTTCTTCAATTTTTGATAATTATTATTAAAATCTATTATATCACAACGTTATTTGCCAATTTTTATTTTATTGTACTTTTATTACATAAATATATTTATAAATTAAGTAAAAATTAAAACAGCTGATCTAATTAGCTTTTGACAGGTTGAGTCAGTGTTGCCAGAGAAAAAGTCAATCTTTCGTCCTTAAGAGCATGTGTCAGAGGCCTAGTAGCATATCAAAGCAGTCAAGAATAACGACGTTAATAAGTCGGCGATTGCTAAACATCTACAGCTGTAGTCGGGCCGTTATCACTGGATGGAATTTCATAGGCCACGCGTATTTTCGACAGAACGCCATATTACATTCCACGGCTAGTGAAAGAAGCCATTGAAATCAAAAAACATCCAAATTTCAACCGGGAAGACGCACGTAGTACGTCCTTGATAAGTTTTCTTGGCACGTATTGATTTTTGAAAAGCTGTATATTTTGGAAACGATGATCGATTTGATCTTTCAAATGGCATTCAACTCAATTTAAATATTGCTTTAGCTAAAAAATCGGTAGGTTCAAAAATTTCGAAGCAATGTCAAAAAAACATTTTCGTCTATGATAGATCCCAAACAAATTTACCGATTTTTATCCAATTAACGGTACTTGGCGCAGTTTTTAAAGGAGAAACGATGATAAGATTTTGAAGTCAATCGGTATATTAGCCTGAAAGTTATTTCCAAAATATTAAGTAACTTTGCTAAAGAAAACGTAATTTTAATATTTGAAAAGTTGTAACCTTTGAAAATAAGGTTCGGTTTTGATTTTTAAAAGGGCATTCGACGTAATTTTTATAGTATTAAAATATCGTAGAATACCAAAAAATAATTGGTTGAAATATTTCGAAGTTATGTCGAAAAAACACTTTTTTCAAAATTTTCGTCAACGATTACTTCCAAACGAATAAACTGATTTTGAGGCAATTTATGCATTAGATGTATTTTTTTGAGGAATAGTTTTTGTACTCAATCGGTACATTAATCTGGAAGTTATTAAAAAAAAAATTGTTTCGTCACAATTTGTTTAGGGTATTTTCAAAATTTCTCAAAATCTCTTAGGCCCATTTGGTACAAAATTTCAGGAAGTATAAGTTGAGCGGAATCCAATCGAATGCCACCAACCGCGTTTCAATCGGTCCAGGCGTTCAAAACTTATGAGTTGTTGACACACACACACACTCACACACACACATACATACAGACATACTGACGTCATCGCGAAAATAGTCGAAAATGGTTCCTAAGCCCACAAAACGCGAACATATGGTGAAAACTCCATTTTTGAAAATCGGAGCAAAATCAGTAACCTTCCTATCTACATACGTAGTGGGAAGTTAAAAAGTACAAGTGTTTTAATAGATTAATATTGTATTAAACTGGAGTGAATGAAAATGAATTAAACAAAATAAAACTACCACGCCAAAGCTTAAACCTAAAAGTGCGATATTTTTTTAGTAAAATGTACCACTAAAGGGCACAGATCGTCGCCTAGTGTAGCTTTGTAGCATTTTTACTCGTTATTTGACCCTCCCGTTGGTCGAGTGGTTAGCGACCCTGACTACGCAATCAACGGGGCTCGGGTTCGATCCCCGACGGGGACAAGCATTTGTGTGATGAGCGTAAATGTTTGTATTTCTGGGTTTTGGTGTTTATTATATATATTCTGGTATTTATATATTATGTATTTCTATGTATTAGTATCGTTGACTAACACCCATAACACAAGCAAATATTTGCTTACTTTGGGGTTAGATCAGTAAGTGTAGTTTGTCCCGTGAATATTTATTTATTATTATTATTTATTTATTTTTATAATAGATGGCGTTAGCAGTAATAAAATTCTAATACAAAATGTATTTTCTATTTTTTTAATGTTTATGAAATAGCATTTTAATGGTAGATAATATATCTAGACATGAATTTAAACCACCACGTCAAAGCCCAAACCTTAAAGTGGGATACTTTTTCAGGAAAATGTACCACAAAAGTGCATAGAAAGTCGCCTAGTGTAGGGCTCGCTTCGCTCGCCATAATTATACTGGCTGTTGCCCAAGACTTCGTCCGCGCGGACTTCGTTTACTCCGCACAGCACCTCCCCCGTAGGTGACAGCTTGATAATATGTAGCCTATATGTTGACCCGACCTGTTAGTAATAGTCATGCAAAATTTGAAATAAATCCATGTAGTACTTTTTGAGTTTACCCCGGACATAGGAGTAGTGTAGAGGAGGCTTTAAGGACGAAAGATTGACTTTTTCTCTGGCAACACTGACTCAACCTGTCAAAAGCTAATTAGATCATCTGTTTTAATTTTTACTTAATTTATAAATATATTTATGTAATAAAAGTACAATAAAATAAAAATTGGCAAATAACGTTGTGATATAATAGATTTTAATAATAATTATCAAAAACTGAAGAAACAAAGTTTATAATATTGATCGACAGTAACGGTAACCTTTTTTTAAACAAAGAAGAAAGTTTCAAATTCTTAAACGGAAAACCGGGTAAGTATTAGTTATATTTTTTTCCCCTTTATTACACTTTCGTAGTATTAATAATTTTTAATATATTTCCTTTAGTACCCATAAACGTTGCAAGATTTATTAACACTGAATAACTCTTCTGGAAGAGTCCGAAATTTTGGAATTACTCCGAGTTTTTCCGACTTTGTAAGACTTTTTTCGACTTTTTAAATAAAAATAAACATTCATAAACTGTTACTTTCACTTTGTAAGTTATTTACCTACTTTTATCCGAGAAATTTTTCCACAAGGGCTAAGACAAAAACGGTACGTTGATATCTGTGAGCTGAGCTGCGGAATGGTATGGTAATGCCACATTCGTAAGTTTACCAACTATATTACCTTCCATACCGGAAAATACCAAAGACAAGCATTGATCAAGCAGCAAATATTGATTCTGTAATTATCCTGGAACCACATTTTATCAGGATTATAAAAGGATAATAAGCGTTTATAACCACGGAGTAGGGCCCATTTTATAGGCTTACTTATGCCAATAGAACAACAATAACAGACTTGGTGCTTGCCGTTTAGTTCAATTATAATCTTCTAGTTGGTCCACGTAGAACTGTTTGCTCCCGCGAAGCCAACTATACGCGCTTCATAAAGCCAAACACGACTTATAACGTATTTCATGGTTCTATTTTAAGGTCTTTTAAAAAATGCTCTGTTAAAAATTTGCTAGTAAGATTTTGCTACATAAAATATTTTTAAAAAGTTATGTATCCAGTTTTTTTATCATTAATTAAATGTTAGTACAAATAAAGAGTTTATTTCCTACTATAAGTTTATTACTATAAGCTTTTCCATGGCGCAGGTATATGTTTTGTGTAGTAAATTTTAAAAAGTGTTTTAAATTAAAAAAATCTCGCGTCCTTTAAAATAAGCATATTTCATAATTTGCATTTCTACATAGTACCTATTGTTTTCAATTAGAATTATAACGTAAACTCGCCATTTTTTTTAAGCAAGCATTTCAAAGTACACTACCATACCCTATATACGAGTAGGTACCTACTTGATTCCAAAATGTTATCCATGAGAACCATATTGTAAAAAATTAGGGTTTCACAATCATTTCGACTAAATTTTGTCGTAACTTATTCTCAATATTTTTGTTTAGGTAAAAACCTGTGGTCTACTATGATAGTATTTCTGGACGTCGACCGTTTTGAGATAGCCTTGGAACGTAACACACTATATGCTGTGTTTGAAATGCCATGGATGTGGCCACAGAATTTTAAAATATATGAAGAAAGGCCCTTTAACTTCGTTGTTAATAAAGAATATATATGACCATTGTTAAAAGTTTTGGTGCGAGAACTGTCACGTCTATTCAGTATAATATGACCACTCCACCTGTGACGAATGTGCGCTTGGTAATGTACCTATTTAATTGGTAATTGTAATTGTACTATTTTATGGGATTTCTCCAACACAATTTTGAATACTATATTTTTTATTTATAATTGTATTTCACTACACCCATATAAACTTGCTAAGATTACATAACATTCGAATAGTCCATAATAAGACCAAATGATATTACTCTTGCAATAAGCTGTCACATAACAAATTTACTTATGATGGGTCTATAATGTGAAGTTATAAACCCTTAGTAAGTCAAATAATAAATGCAAATGGTTTCAAGTATGTTCAATTTTATTTTTTTACTTTTTCTAGCAGAGCTAACTTATAATGGAGTTATAATATTTCTTGTAAGCGTTTATAAATACAGCTCCCAGAGTAAGTATTCTAAAGGCTATTTACACCTTTGCAATACTTTTTCAGGACGTCTCAGCTTATATTGTGACTTCAAGTTGCACTTTATAAATTAAAGGATAAAATTTACTAGAAGGCTAAACAAACTCTGTGTTTGCCATTATAAGCGTGCTAGCAAAAACTACACTAGAACCATTAAGGGATAGTTATTTGCTCTGCAGACTTATAAAGTGTCACTATAGGATAATTTTGTTGCTTGGGGACCCTATTACGGCTGGAATAACGAACAGGTAATGCGGTGGTACTAAACCTGGGCTACTCCACCACCTGGTAGTCACGATGATAGTGACACGTTTGGTAAATAGTCCGTCTTTTATGTACTGCCTGCAATTACTATTTTTTATATTCTTTGAATGCCTGGCAGAATAGCAAACGGTATTTTCTTCAAAGGTGACCCATACCACCAAGGGATAAGCTTGGAGCAGTCTTTTGCAAGGGCGTCGCCAGCCGATGGCCGGGGGGGGGGGGGGGGGGGTTCAGTTGACTTTACCTACTTAGGTACATCTACGGCGATTGTAATAACAGTGCCTTACCAGCGTAGTTGAGCGTACGGAATATAAGAAACGGAATTGGTGAATTCATTCGAGTTTCGACGTACGGGATTGATCGATCAAACAAGTCAGACTTAGGACTTTGGTTGTATGGCATTTGGGCAAATTTTTTAGAATCTCTGGGGGGGGGGGGGGGGGGCAGCGGCCCCTCATTTTGGTGTGGGTGTATGTTTATATAATTATCAGAATATAAAATATCGTCATCGCATCAGAAAGAATCGAATGTGGACTTTCTGGATTCACTAGTCAAATGCGCAGGTTACAATCGTATGTATGCCTACTTTTACACACACACACACACACACACACACACATATATATATATATATATATATATCAATTGCTGTTCGTTAGTCTCGGTAAAACTCGAGACCGGCTGAACCAATTTGGCTAATTTTGGTTTTGAATTGATTGTTGAAGGCCAGGGAAGGTTTAAAAGGTGAGAAAATATAGAAAAAAATAAGAGTAGTTAAAAAGGCAGAACAACGTTTGCCGGGTCAGCTAGTTTTATATAAAGAACAGTTTTAGTCCAACAAAATCATAAATAAATCAGTCATCAGTAAAAAAACAGCATATTTTCTTAAAATTTATTTTCTATGCAACATAAAAAAATATTCGTCATAGTTACAATAAATTACCACTTAATGCAAAATTAGAAGAAAATAATATCCAATTCGTTAACTAAACCTTACCACTGCGATAGAGCACAAACTTTGTCATGGTATTCGCTATCAATGCAACTCTAAACCGTAAAATATAATCAAAGCTAAACTCGGAGGCAAAAATTTCTTTGACTTTTCTTATCCAAATGTTATCCTTTGTTACCAAAACATCTATTACTTCCTTTATTTTTAAAGTAGTTTCCAATCAACCAAAAATTCTCCAAGATTATTATATGAAAATATACTTCGTAGATATCTGAATATTTAATTAGTTATATTATTTGTAATATTTTTCACACGCCAATTAAGTTTAAAAACATCAAAAGTAAATTAAAATATCGCTTTTAATACAATTCTTGGCATTTTAATTAAATAGTTTAAAATTCAAATTCAAAACGAAATGTCAAAGTAACATGTGCCTTTATGAATTCAACTTTGTCACATAGACGCTTCAAGTGTTACTAAAACTAAGGCCTTTCATTGTTTAATTCTAATGAAAAAATCGTATAAAAAGCTTTAATCCAAAACATTAGGAAACGTCTATATGAATTATAGTAGACCAGAGTGCGTAACTGAAATTAAAACATATAATACCATGTACACATAGGGACATAATAAAGAAATGCACTCCTTTCGATCACAAACAGCATGATATTACGTATAGGAATAAGAACTGGGTTACAATTTTGTGACAATCATGATTGTATGAGATAAATGCAAAAATTGTGCATGCTTATTAATACAATGAGTGAACATCTATTATAACGAACTTCTTAATTTACCTAGTAGATGTCGATTACTGATTTTCCCTTTACACATAAGGCAAGTGTCGACTAACGGGTTCGATTACCATTACAGGTAAACTATAAAATGAACACATATAGAAATCTAAAACTCTTACGGGAAGGCAGTGATTAATTATCACCGTAATTTTAGCGTGTCAACAATTCAACTATTTGCCATTTCGAATGTCAACAAACAAGTTACATGTGTAAGAATTTTTAATCGTTAACATCTCGGCATAAAAAGCGAGAAAAAACATGCAAATGGAACAAGGCTCCTACTATATTAATTAATATATTAAATTCTTACTAGATAATAGACATGATAAAGACTCCTTAACAAACAACTTAAAGGGGCTCAATAACAGTGCCATAATAATGCGTAATGTACCAATAGTTACGTCGTAAGCTCAAATTAGAACATTAAAGGCAGGTGATGCAATAGAATAGACAAAGGGGATTACTTGTGAACAAATATTCGAGAGTCAGTCGTTTTAAAAACATTGTACAGATTATATCTGACTGACACAATCTATGTCACAGAGTATAAAAATCAACATGGTTAGACCTTGTGGAGTGTAATATTTAGGACCCGACACCTTTCAGGCGTTTCAATAAATAAAATAAATATTTTGTAGAATAACATAGCACTTTAACACACCTAAAATCGCAATAGTCATGGTATCATACACATATTTATGTATATAAAGCAGTGAAAACATAAAGTTACGTTTGACTTTACGGTTTCATTCCTTTGACCATAAATTTGTGTAAGATCTGTAACTCGTGATGTGATAGAGTACTATAATACCGCCGGTCAAATTAGTTTCTTAAATTTCATTATTTAAGATAAACCCTTTTGGCCAACAGTGTTTACTAACGGTAAATGGTAAAAATAAATATATAATTATTATAATACAGTTGCGACAAGCGAATGCGGTAGCTGTCTAACATTAGATAACACGAGACCTCTTATACCTAACACAAGATACAAATTAAGTTGCCTTCGGACACTTCTGTGGTGACTCTCACGTCAAAAATTAAAGTTGTGAAAAAACTTCAATTTACTCTTTAGTTGTTTACATTACGTCATTTTAATCAATCTGAAAGGTTTATAACATTTTCTGTCAGTTAAAGATGTTACTTCGACGGTCAACGTCAAATCCAAACTGTGACAATATTCCACAGAGTATATATCAATATTTATATTTATACAAGGGCAAAAAGAGAGAGGACTTAGAAATAAGACTTTAGCTATAATGTAGCATATATCGTTTCTATAGCAATTCAAATAACGATAAATTTAAACCACGCTACCAACGCCTAATCTAATTGATACGAATACAACATCAATTTTTTTCTCCAATCACTTCACAAAGCACCAACATCATCCGGTGGTCGAAACGCATCTATAACGCTAACAATTATAGAAAAAAATAGCTTATTTTTGATAGTATACGAGCGGTTATCTCTGGCCAGCAACAATTATAATCATTTTTCGCAACTACAGAATTTTGTTTGCCAGTTGCTGTGTGAAAACATCTTAAGATTGTAATTTTAAGGATAAACTGACTATTTTTAAATAAAAAAATTGATAAAAGAAATTTAATCCTATGGACAGTGATTCAATATGAAGAGATATAATTTGTGGATAGATTTTAAATACAAAGTCGGAAAATATAAATCTTTTAATGGTCCTAGAAGTTTGTAATTGTATATAGAAAGATATGCAATTTTATATAAAAATAAATACACATTCATACAAATAATACCTATGTTTCGATGTATTTCTATCTTCTTAATGTCCACCGATCTTTGTACAAGTCAATTATTTTACCGTCAATTGCCAAAGGTGTCTTTCTTAATCATAAATAGAGTTAAATATACTCGATATCATTACATAGTATAAAACAAAGTAGCTTTCTCTGTCTGTCCCTATGTCCTTATGTCCCTATGTATGCTTAAATCTTTAAAACTACGCAACGGATTTTGATGCGGTTTTTTTAATAGATAGATTGATTCTCGAGGAAGGTTTTAGTGTATAAACATTTCCGATATTCCCACGAAAACAAAAGCTACGCAGGTAAAACTGCGGGCAGGTCGCTAGTTTATAATATGTAATACTGTCAATAAATTTTTTCTGTGATTTCAAATGTAGTCGTAGCGGAGTAATTCATTCTCTTGATGTTGTTTGTGTCGGAAACATAGATAATACATGTAGAATAGAGCGTTCTGACCACCGGTATCCGAGCATTCCGTTATCCTTTATCATATTATTACGTGACAAAAATAGCTTTTCTGTAATATCAAGTCTTCACGAGCTACCATAACCTTAATAAGTAATTGATATCGAGCCAAAACACCTATACATATACGCTAGTGTCAAATTCCTAATTTGTATAGTTGAAAAATCAAATTTATTGTTTATAAAATTTAATTAACAACGACATAGCTTACAGATTTGAGAATTGTCAAATGACTATTACTTAAAATCAGTCTCACAAACAAATCCACGTCTAAAGTAAATAAATGTTGCCTTCATCTATCAACTTAAGAAAAAAGTATAAATATTTTGAAAGAAATAATAAATACAAATAATATCGACACTGGCGATAACGACACCGATGAAGGCTCAAAAATTAAAATAATACAAAATTTAAATTGCAAACTAATAAATTTTAACTAAATATAAAAGTTACTATAGAGTGTAAAAGGCAGTTTCAGTTTCCATTGGTTGATTTTTGAACACTTGAAAAGCGATATTTGAAATAATAATACGTCCAGAATAAAAAAAAAATATTCCAAATTTCAACATTTTATTATGTGATAAAATGGTTTATACCTCTTGAAGTTAGATTAAAATAGTTTTCAATATGTTCGACGTAACAATATCAGTTACATAATTCGGTTACATGTACCCGGTGTGGACGTACTATTACGTTAAATATTTCACAAATATCTACAACTTTTACGGCCGTTTTCCGAAACACAAATTAATTTTAACGAGCAATTAATCCGTGATTAGCATAATTTTTAAAAGCAAATGACCTGTTTAACACAGATTAATTGCTCGTTAAAATTAAATTGAGTTTCGGAAACCGGCCTTTAGTGATGTGTAATATTGCACACAAATAATAATTAAAATGTACGCTTCTATTAGCCATCCAAAATCTAAAACTGCGTTTTTGATGTTCGTACTCACCTAGTGCCGATAGTTTTACAGATTTACATGAATTACACAACGATTACAAGTAATGTTAGACCAATGAGAAACAATGAATATATTTAGCCATAGTCCAGGGTTGGCGTAGTGGGGCGGGGGTGTGTGAGCTAGACGTATGTGGGGGGCGCGGGCGCGGGGGGCGCGGGGGGCGGGGGCAGCACGCGCGCGCCCGGCACGTATTGGCCGATGAACGACCCGTCCTCCGTGAACCGCCCTGCAACACCCGCACACACTTATGCAACTTCTGCCGACTACTACCACTATATTGGACATCTACTCAAATATGATTTTTGCTCATTCACCAGACAACTTCAATTCTTTACGATTACGTTTGATGCTTTGTTTACAGATTTACTAAGGATAGCAAATAGTTCTCCTTACAGAAAAAAACACTACGTTGCTATCCATATAGCAAAGATGTACTTTTAACGACACATATGTTAGTTTACCAACTATACTTCCCCTTTTAACCGAATCTCGATTGTAACAAATGTTGATGGTATGTGGCAGGAAAAAGAACCTTAAAGAACTTTTCCACGTATTCGTAACAACTATAATGGTAAAGTTAGGTGGTCTATTATTTCAAATTAAACTTCCATGAGACAACAATACTAAAAGTAGCATCGTTTTCCTTCAGTTTTTAAATTACAATCGCAAAATAATATAGAAAAAGAAGTACCATTATTTTGAGGGCATTTTGCTGCGTTACAGAATTTGCTTGTAACACATCTTTTTACTCGGACCAGCTACGACAATAGGGAATATGCAAGCATTTTTTTAAATTCAATATTCACTTCATTTTTATATAGAAAAAAAAAATAAACATAGCTGTAAGAGTAGTAATTTTTCTTGCAATCTTGCAACTCTTGCAACCGCAAAATATTACCCATCACATATACGTTTTCATGTAAAACACACATGATTGTGTTCACGACACAGACAAACCCCGACTTTTTAGGTTAACACCCTATTAATAAAATGGACAAAGCTATAGATCAAAATTCTGTACAGAGCGTTACACTTTAATAACATATTACACCTATTTACATATTATTAGCTTTTATTTCTACCGATTATTTGTAATCATTCCATTTAATGTCCATGATTTTTTTGTATGAAATTTTAACCTAAACAAGTTGAGCTGTTTAAAAATCATTAATAAAATGGACAAAGTATAGACTTACACAGTCAAAGTTACAGTCACAGTTACAGGACAAAGTATAGCTGGGCATTAACTCGTTAATCCGTTAATCATTAATTAACGATGTTAATATTTCGATTAACGGATTAACGCTTAAGTTAATCTTTAAAATGTTAACAAACTCATTAACTTCCGTTAAATTTCTTCAAGTCCGTTAAATCGTTAATCTAGTACTAACTATTTACTAAACACATTATTTATATTTATTAATAACAAACATTATTATTTATAAATATAAATAAATAATATTAATAAATAATAAGTTTATTTCTTACTCACACGCGCCGGCAAGACTAGTTTCGCTTTATTCACGGCACACGCCGCGCGGCACTTGTGGGCCGGACCAAACGTACTTGTCAGAACGTGTTTTTCGCGGTGTAGCACGTGTTTGGTAAATAGAAGGTAATGGATGAACGATTTAACGGACTTGAGGAAATTTAACGGAAGTTAATGAGTTCGTTAAGAGTAGGTATGATGCATTTGATCGTTTCCATCTAAGCGTCGGCGCGGAACTTAGAATGACTTGTTTAGTTTTTATAAGTAGATCATTAATGCAACAATATAAAAAATGTAATTTCTGCCACATGTTAATGGATTAACGTTTAACGTTAACTTGCGTTAAATCTTCCGAAATGTAACACTGTAACGTTTAATGAAGTTAATTTTTTAGTGACGGATTAGCGATTAACAAAGTTTATTATTTGATTAACAATGTCCAGCTTAGTTTATAGGCTTCTTAGCCTGTTTTGTACTCAAGCAAAAATTAAATAAAAAACACGTGATTTATTTTAATACAGACTTAACATAGATATAGCCACAGCGAACACCATTTGATTATAGTACTGTCTGATGGAGACAGATTGTTATCTAATTTAGGAATGAACATAAATTCTTGTGACAAATAGCGTCTTATCAAATATAGTATATTTTTCAAAAAAACAACAAAAATTTTTTTGGTGTGATAATTGAAAAAATATCAGAGCATTTACTATTATTTCTACAAAAATAATCGAACTGAATAATACGATACTCGTTATTTTTTTATATCTTGATATTACATATCAATTCTTTTTATTGTACTAATTTGTAATGTTATTATAACGAGGAAACGTCTAAGAAATGTTTTGATATAAGTACTTTCGTCGTTAAACATACAATTATCTTGACGAATCGATGTTATCTATGGGAATCAAATGATAAATATACGTAACTTGCTTTAATTATTAAAAATAAATCTTAGCAATATAAAACAGAAAAAACAAATACTCGGTATGCTTAGTGAAAAAAAAACAAATCATAAAACTAATATAAATTATTAATTCAAAAAAGCGAAAACAAAACATACCTTTGAAAACAAAATAATGGCAGCTCGTGCGAGCATAAGGAAAGGAAAATCAAGGACGGAAATGTACAATCTATTCTAAAAATAAATGCAAATCCAAAAAAAAAACATAACACAACTCTCGTGCTTATACAAAATAAAATCTATAAGTAGAAACATTCATTGAAACACATTAAATAATAAATCAAATTCCCCAACTAAATTACACTTACGCTAATGTGTACTATCCGTAAAGAAAAATAGGTAAAGAGTTGCCGATTCATTTGGACGTATTTAAGCATTACATTAACTATTTTTGAAATAGTCAAGTAAAGGCTTAAAGTCCCACAAAAATGAGATTTCTTTAGAGATTCTCATGCACAACCAATTGAATAGGAAAAACAAAAAATAAATTAAAAATGGAACATTTTTTTGTTTAAAAATAGAAAGAGATTCTTTTTATGAAAAGCACAATTTGTTATTGTGATGCATGGCACTACGCTTTTAAGCGTTAGCGTAAAAAACGTAAAGAGCTTTGTGAAAAGGAATGCGGGTATAAGGTGAAGGAGTGAGGGAGAGGTTAGACGAGCGTGGCGAACGCCTGCGAGGCGGAGTCGGGCTGGCCCGAGGGCGCCGCCCGCCGCTTGCGCCCGTACTGCCCGATGAACGAGCCGTCCTCGTTCATGCCCGCTGCAAACGCAAACTCATGCCACACTGCCGCGAGGACATGCCATAGACATAACATGCCACCCACTCGACAGAAATAAACATGCCTTACTACAAATACACATACATAAACAAAAAAAGAAGCAAAAATCATCAAAAAATATCTAATAACATCACTAAAAATACATGGGTAAATATACCTTCCTTTTATGTGCAAATCCTATATTACAATGGTTTGGAAGTAACAATTATTTCATGTCCAAATGTTTTGGCAGTTTTTATTCAAAATCAGTGAAATTGGATTGTTTGGCTAACAAAATGTATATTTCAAAAATCAAATTATTCAGATTTATTTCTTTAATGAAGAGCAGAACTGAGAAGCTTTTGAATATATTATTAAATGTTTTCTGACAGATCTCTAAAAGTATTTAGAAACGAAATTTGTATTCAGTATAGGGATCGTGCACGAACTATAGGGGCAGCACTGTTGCTGAAAGTAGTGCGCTCTGGTGTCAGATAAAGGAACTTTTGTGATGTAAACATTGTAATACAATAACTACAATATTGGAAAAACATGCAAAAAATAATAAAATTTGGTTTTTTACCTATAAAAAACGACCGGATTATGGGTCAGAATCATACTAAAGGCAAAAAGTTAATTGAATCAGGTCATGTCTTAAATGTAATTGAAACTAAGAAGAAGTAAATAGAAATAAACAATCTACTATTACTCATCTATTACCTGTTCAGTTGTCACGCGAACCAGTATATCAGATACTTATAATATCACAATTATCATAAGTGTTAAAATAACTTTAATTAAATTTAAAGAAATTAAATTAATTGTATGATATTGAAAATAGCAAAATCTAGCAGAATTTAGGCTTTTTGAAGAATATATATATAAAGAAGAATTTTTGAAGAAACTTTTTGAAGAAATATTTAAAAATATTGAAATACATCTATTAGTTTGTTTGATTACTATTTTTTTGAGGAAAAACATCTAATTCTTTGTTTTTTTTTTTTTTTTTTTCTTTTTGGCATGGGCGTTAAGCAACTGCCATGATCAAGTAAAACGAGGAAACATATTTTAGACAATAAACTAGGATTTGGAATTTGGATTGACAGGAAAATAGAGGATCAGAAAGTAATCAAAATAACATAGATACTAAAATTATAAATTATTTACAACAATAATATTTAAATAAATATATACAGAGATAATACTTAGTTATTTGTATAATATTTACAAGTGGGTAATTCTTTGTTACTTACAATATTAAAGTTGTTTATTTTTTTTCTTTCGTCCCAAAGGGACAGGCTAAGACCTGAGGTCATGCTGCCTAATCAGTCGTTACTCGTTACCTATCGTATTTCGTGAGTAACAGAGATTATTAATTATTAATTTTTTTTCCATGGATAAATTTTTCTATAAATTTTTAAAACAAAATAGAAACAGATAAAACAAAATAGAAACAGATAAATATATCTGTTTCTATTTTGTTTTAAAAATTTAAATATTATTTATTTTTATAAAAAAAAAAAAAAAGGCGTGTGTGCGATTCACACACGATAGAAGTGAAACTAATAGAGACCGATAATATGAAATAGTATGTATATTTCTGTCTCATTCTTTACCGGCTTCATTCTACACATTTTTGTATTTTTGTCTCTTACCTGTCGTTTTTCCGTTGCATCAGGTTTGAAATCACAACGATTCTAAAGAAGTTTCACTTCAATATTATTTACAATTCCCCTACTGTATTAATAATAAATTTGTACAAAGACACATATGTACGATTATTAACAAGGAAATCAGTGGTCGATCGCAGAACCAAATCGGGACTACCATTCACCATTACAAATTTCGATTAGCTCATCCAACACAATATATATTTATACATTAGAATATGTTAGTAAGATATCATCGAAAGTTTTGAAAGAAAAGGATGAAGTGTTGACAATTTTGGCGAGGTAATCTGTTTTTTCATTTCCAAGAACACCTTTGTGAGATGGAACCCACAAAAGCTAACTATAATGTTGTCAATATCTTACCAAATTAAAGAAATTTGGCATAGTCTTTACAGACTATTCAGAAAATTTCTTTAATTTGGTAAGTTACGTAATTCATACTACCAGGTAGTTTGTTGTTTTTTAAATTTGACAACAAACTCATGCTAGCACTAATAATGAGCCATTTTTGAAGTCCCTGATTTTTTATTTTTTAAATGTTTAAGCAGCTGAAATGGCAACAGCTTCTGCCGTGAAAACACTGGATTTTTTTTTTGAAAACTGATCTAACCCCAAAGTAAGCAAATTATTTGCTTGTGTTATGAGTGTTAATCAACGATACTAATACATCGAAATACATATATAAATACTAGAATATATTTAATAAACACCCAAACCCGGAAACACAAACATTTATGCTCATCACACAAATGCTTGTCCCCGTCGGGGATCAAACCCGAGCCCCGTCGATTGCGTAGTTAGGGTTGCTAACCACTCGACCAACGGGAGGGACAAAATTATTAATAACTTAAATGAAAATTGCATATTGATATTTTGAAATTTATTGAACAATCTTTGGATAAATAATAAGATTCCTATTTCCTGGAAAACTGACTGTTGGGACCAATTTTAAAACCTGGAAAACCTAGACTTCATACAGATTCTTATCATCCAAATACTCTTACTTCTTGTGGTGACAAGATTTATTAAAGCAAAATTCCATATAAAAACAATATTTTACCTTCAAATTAGTCCCTGTTTCTATTTTCTAAATCTGTTTATATTTTGTTTTAAATATTTATAATTAAAAAAAATATCTAAATGCTTATCCATGGAAGAAATTAATAATTATCTCTATTACTCACGAAATAAGGTAACGACTGATAAGGCAGCATTACTTTTGGTCTTAGCCTGTCCCTTTGGACGAAAGGAAAGAAAATACTTGACTAATATTTTCCGCCTTTATTTATTTTTATTAATAGGCACGAAAAATTACTATTAATCAAAGTTATCAAGAAAAATATTTTACTTATCTTAATTTTTCACTGCATTTATCCATTTTTTGCGTTTGAAGATTATCGACGCAGCGTTTAAAGAACTTTCCGGGAAACGGTAAAAATTAATCGCCGTGTTATTTTTATATGGCATATGTGAACACTCACGAATACAACAAGTATTTTTTGACGAGGACATGACGAAAATTAATTTTAGTTTTAAAAAAGGTAACAATTGATATGTAATACTTTTATTTATTTAAATAATACAAATATTCAAAAAACTGTTTACATCACATTAGTTTAGATTTTTCCCACCAGATGGCATCATAGTCATCTTGCTCAATCCCTATTGTTGACAGAATGTTAGCTTAGGCAGCAACAGTTGGGATCATTTGCGTTAGCAAACCTTTTTAATAAATTCTTTTAAACATTTTTGGGAAACTCTTCAAACAACATTATGCTTTAATGTTCTTAGCCCATGTTAATAAATTGGCGTAATCTAGTAATAATCAATATTTTTTTAAAGAAGAAATTATGGTATTTAATTTGCAAATTTCCGCAAAATGTTATTTGGAACTGCCGTGATGCAACAGAAATGAAAGGTAGTGTAAGGAATAGGGCAAACTTATCCAAAGTCTGAAATTATAGAAGACCACAGCGGCACAATAATCCACCCACTTCCATGACAGAAGCAAAGGTAGTAAGTGTAAGTGTAACACACAAGTTATGCACTCAACGCACGTTTCATTTCGCAACCGAAGCATCTTCAGGAGAGTCGAATAGCGCTTCACTCTATGAAGGGTGAAGCATTAATTTTTAAGGTGAAAAAAAAATGAACTTTCATTTCAAAGGTTGGGGAAAGGTAAAACCCTGGGGAGTAATACTCCATGCATAAGTTTTTTTTATTTCATTTATTATATCTACAGGCTTCCTCGTCGTTTTCGGCAACGGTAACTATATCAAACCTTGTCTTTGTTTGGGTTATGGCTTACTCTAATATGGCTCGCGAAACCGAACTTCCAGTTAAAGACGGCACACACGAAACGCAGTGCAGCAGAGCTATCCAATTGCGTTGTAAATATAATTATAGGAGGGCTTCAGAGTTCAGACGGGTCCTTCTCAGGAGCTTGGCGTCGAGGTCTTCTTGACGCTATGTCTTATAAGCTTCTCCAATTCTGTAATGCTACTCTGGTCTGGTACGCAAGCTCCTCCCACTAGTCGCTGGATATGTTGTAGATTACACATTATGTTTACGGACGTCTTTGTAGCGTAACTACTTCTCTACGCTTGCGCTTTCATAGGAAAGTTCAGAGAAGAACACCGATATCAGGAGTCTACTGTTGTCCATACGCAAAAGGTGGCCGCTCCACCTCAGTTGACATTTCATTATTAATGCCACTAGACGTGGCACAGAACTTTAATGTTTGAGAATTTTGGTCTTGCTACTTTATGTGCAAAATTGGTAGCAGACGGGGAAGGTGTCTATTCACTTAATACCAGCTTTGTAACAGCACCAGGATTCTGCAGCATAAAGTAGCGTTGACAGAACTATGGCGTTATAAACAAGTTTTTTGTCATACTACTGGAAGCAAAATTAAGTAGGCCATTTTGGTAGATCCTTTATTTCCAAACTTCCGTGATGTAATATAGCAATCAGACTTAATTTGATTGTAAGTCTCATTTCGTAGCAACTTTATGCTTTTAACATTTTGCTGTCTCCTGCTGAAAAGGGATGGAAACAGGGTGCATTTTCCTACTCCTACATATTTCGGATTAAATCCGTTGCGGGTTCCAAGACAGTTTGGCTTTTCCCCAGGGCATCCTGCGGTCGTAACTAAGAGGTTATCAGGGCGGTTCCCGCTGTTGATTCTGGTTTACAGAAGTTACAGTGGTGGGATCGAGAGGTGGACCCATTGCCCTTAAAAAAAACAAGGATCTTTGTCGGAAGTTTTAGGTCGTGGGATTTCCAGTCAAGATCCAATTGAGGACAAAGCTCAGTTTGCCAAAGGCTGCAGCTACATACTTTGGCTATACGCGCTAGTATCTCTAATGCAAGCATATTGTCACTTCTAATTTGGTTTCCCAAGTATCTGTAATGTGTTACGTCTTTAAGATTACTTTCATCCATTTTAATTTTGAATTGGTTTGAGGTCTTGTAGCACGGTAGCATTTATTTTTAAGCCTAATTATAATTTTGGAATCTGCGTTCAGAGTCCACATAATTTTTATGATATTTTTTGATTTTGAGTAAGCTTCGATTAGATCACTAACTTTTCATCACATCATTACAGAAGCAAAATATAATGCAAACAAAAAGGGAGCCATAACGCAGCCTTTCTTCATACTGCATATCAGTGTAGGAAGCTTCCAAAGAAACGATTTGTATATACCCAATCGGAAACCTTCACTATGTTTAAACTACTAGCCAACGCTACCGTCCATATGTGAATAGCTAAATAAAAGGTCAACGGCTGAACGGCCTCAACGGGTACCTGGCAATTGATAATAATGAATTCCATTACCTTGGAGAACAAAGCAAATATAATAGTAGCTATGTGCCGGTATTTGGATGGATTCGAGCAATCTCCATTTTAGGTATTGCGTGGGATAAAGCAGTCTATCAAGGATTCGATATAATGTTTTATTTATAAGAGAGTACAAATGTTGCATTTAACTCTAGTGCGAGCTCTGGATCACATGTCCTTAGCACAATTGGTGGGACGCTGTTAGGCTTAGACACCATATGGGTATTCAAAGAATGTCAAGCTTTGTAAATGGAGGTCTGCAGGAATGTAACCTCTGGCACTGAAATATCACATTTTGTGGTAGGGGGTAGTATATTTCCATGGTCATTCAAAGTCTGGTCACTCACAAAAAGAGAGTCAGAAAGATCGGTCTTCACTTATGCAGTGTGGCCCAACGAGCCAATGATGGCTTGTTGGGCCATGGGCCATGGGCCATGGGCCGAGGCCATGAAGGGAAGGTTTTCAGAAGTTCTCTCAGACAACATAGGCCAGAATGCAAATGTTCCCTACAAAACTCAAACTAATTTCAGGACAGGATGAGCAAAATCAGATGGACATTGGACAGGTCAGCCTTCAAAGCTGCTGAAAATTTGATGTTAATTTTCTCTCTATCGTAGGCGCAATGTCCAGCGCGTGGAATATAGGAACACTTTCATTTGTACCTTGGGTAAGAAACATCACCCGGAGAAGATATCTGAACACCAATTATAAACGGTAAGGTATCCTTTGCCGTTTCAAGATGATAGTGAATTACCTAAAACAACATCGCCCTCTAAACATGTATTTGGAGTGTGTTGCTCTCCCAGAAAGTTTTTAAACTTGATAATCAGGATAATATGATGACAAAAGTTCTACGTGAAACCGATTTCTAGTAACAGTCTCCTCTGGACTTCCCGAAAAAGTATTTTTTACTTTACACATAGGTACCTTTAAAATCACAAGTTAGGCCTAACATGTCCACTGTTCTAATGTTTGGACAGGAGTTCCACAATACCAAGCCTCTAATTCACGTAACAAAACGTCAATCGAGTCGAAGCGCTTAGGGCTCTTACACACATAAACAAGATACAAAATCACGTCGTGCAGCGACGCGGCATAATGCGTAACAAAATGTTTAATAGCCCTAAACGCTTCGGCTCGATTGACGTTTTGTTACGTGAATTAGAGGCCTCGTATTGTGGAACTCCGTCCAAACAGTGGACATGTGAGGCCTAACTTGTGACTTTAAAGGTATCTATATGTAAAGTAAAAAAATACTTTTTCGGTAAGTCCAGAGGAGACTGTTACTAGAAATCGGTTGCACGTAGAACTTTTGCCATCATATTATCTTGGTGTTACGTGAATCGGACCCCAGCTCCTTCCTTTTGAACATACACAGCGCAAAGCGACTCGAATCGTTAATGACCAGGCTCATTCTAAATAATCATGCCGCTTCTTTAGCTTTGCGAAGAGATATTGACTTTTTCTGCATCTTCTAACGCATTTATCTTGGGAACAGTTCCGAGGTTTCGTTGGGTTTATTTCTTGCTGCTAAATTCCACCATAGTGATCTATGCTTACGCCACATACGCCACTTATATATATACGCCACTATATCTACTCCACAATATTACATTCCAGTCTCATAATTTTGACTTGTGTCTACTACAGTGTGATCCTCTACGCGTATTTTTCCTTGGATTTCTACTTTTTTGCAGTGGATGTATTTAGGAACTGATACGATTCAGGAACTGTCAAGAATAGAGTTACTCATTCTTCAAAGGCCAGCGATGCACTTATCAGACAAATGTTGTTTTAAACAAAGGAAAAGCGATTTTGCTCCTTTTTATATGAAAAGTAGTTGGCTATCCATGTAGCAGAGATGTTATAGTCACATGTATAAGCATTAAAATATGAGGATTAATACTTATTTTTGCAGATATCTCAAATATTACGAAATAAAATTAATAACGTATTAAAATTAAAATGTTTTACCAAACTTGTTACAAATAATCCCAACTATCAATTCGTCGCATATTGCTAACACTCCGTCGAATATCTTGTATTTCGTGTAAAGGGTTTATGTTTGCTATACTTTTTTAAAGAACTTAAACGTCACTGTACATTCGCTGCAATTTCCCAAATTATATTTATATTTGATTCATATTTAACATGTATGTCTGTTTGTTTGGTAGGAAAGTGTGTGGTATTTGGCCATGTATCGGTGTCGCTCTTGGGACCCGGCCTATACCGCACTGTGTGGTGTGTGGTGTGTGTAGCGTGCAGTGTGTGGTGCTCACCGGTCTCGCCGTCGCCGTACTCGGCCATGGAGTCGGTGTCGCTCTCGGGCCCCGGCTTGGTGCCGCTGCTCATCGAATGCCGCGACTTGCTGTCCAGCCTGCCAAAACACACGCACTTGTCACACCAGTACATGTCTCACAATATATACTACAAAATTGTGTGAATAGAGGAAAATTCAAAAATGTAAAATAAACACAATTTAACAGTCGCGAGCGGGTGTAGTTATGTGTGTGACAGTGGTACAGTCGCGGCGGATGCCACGGTGTGTGTGAGAGAGGTATAGTCACGGGCGGGTGTAATATTGTATGGGAGTGGTACAGTCGTGGAGAATGAAGTGATGTGTGAGCGCGATCCAGTCGCGAGCAGGTGTGGTAGTGTGTGGAAGTGGTAGTCTCGGTGGTAGCAGCAGTGTGTGTGAGAACAGTACAGTCGCACGCATGTGTAGTGTGTGAGTGGTACAGTCGCGGCAGTGCAGTGACGTGTGTGAGCGCGGTAGGCGCGGGCGTGTGTACTAGTGTGTGTGAGTGGTGCAGTCGCGGCGGTATGGCGGCATATGGTGTGTGAGAGAGAGCGGTATAGTTACGGGTGCGTGTACTCGTGGAAGGAGCGTCGGCGGTGTGGCGACATGTGGTGTGTGAGAGAGAGCGGTATAGTTACGGGTGCGTGTACTCGTGGAAGGAGCGTCGGCGGTGTGGCGACATGTGGTGTGTGAGAGAGAGCGGTATAGTTACGGGTGCGTGTACTCGTGGAAGGAGCGTCAGCGGCGTGGCGACATGTGGTGCGTGAGAGAGAGCGGTATAGTTACGGGTGCGTGTACTCGTGGAAGGAGCGTCGGCGGTGTGGCGGCATGTGGTGTGTGAGAGAGAGCGGTATAGTTACGGGTGCGTGTACTCGTGGAAGGAGCGTCGGCGGTGTGGCGACATGTGGTGTGTGAGAGAGAGCGGTATAGTTACGGGTGCGTGTACTCGTGGAAGGAGCGTCGGCGGCGTGGCGACATGTGGTGCGTGAGAGAGAGCGGTATAGTTACGGGTGCGTGTACTCGTGGAAGGAGCGTCGGCGGCGTGGCGACATGTGGTGTGTGAGAGAGAGCGGTATAGTTACGGGTGCGTGTACTCGTGGAAGGAGCGTCGGCGGCGTGGCGACATGTGGTGCGTGAGAGAGAGCGGTATAGTTACGGGTGCGTGTACTCGTGGAAGGAGCGTCGGCGGCGTGGCGACATGTGGTGCGTGAGAGAGAGCGGTATAGTTACGGGTGCGTGTACTCGTGGAAGGAGCGTCGGCGGTGTGGCGGCATGTGGTGTGTGAGAGAGAGCGGTATAGTTACGGGTGCGTGTACTCGTGGAAGGAGCGTCGGCGGCGTGGCGACATGTGGTGCGTGAGAGAGAGCGGTATAGTTACGGGTGCGTGTACTCGTGGAAGGAGCGTCGGCGGCGTGGCGACATGTGGTGTGTGAGAGAGAGCGGTATAGTTACGGGTGCGTGTACTCGTGGAAGGAGCGTCGGCGGCGTGGCGACATGTGGTGCGTGAGAGAGAGCGGTATAGTTACGGGTGCGTGTACTCGTGGAAGGAGCGTCGGCGGCGTGGCGACATGTGGTGCGTGAGAGAGAGCGGTATAGTTACGGGTGCGTGTACTCGTGGAAGGAGCGTCGGCGGTGTGGCGGCATGTGGTGTGTGAGAGAGAGCGGTATAGTTACGGGTGCGTGTACTCGTGGAAGGAGCGTCGGCGGTGTCGCGGCATGTGGTGTGTGAGAGAGAGCGGTATAGTTACGGGTGCGTGTACTCGTGGAAGGCGGCGTCGGCGGTGTCGCGGCGGCCGTGCGCGAGCTCGCGGTCGTGCACGTCGTACTTGCCGCCGCGGTTGCGGCGCGCCACACACACGAGCACGAGCACGAGCAGCAGGAAGGCCAGCGCCACCATGACGCCGATGAACCAGCCCGCGGTGGCGGCGCGCTCGTCGCGCAGCGTCACGTGCGGACCGTCTGACGACACACCGCACAACCACATTACCACTAACTACTCATTTAAAACTGACTTCATCTATTAATCAATAAATCAAGGCATCTAAGCCTTGCCTTGAGATATTTATAATCTCCGTCAAATTAAATCTACCACTATAATTCCAATATAATATGAAAACAACAAATTCAAACTGAGCATGGGAGAATTTTATGACAATTTCATATTATTATGAGTAATATTTTCTATTAAGATTATTGAGTGAAATTTAAAACATTCTTTCAAAGTTCTAACAAATTAAGTACCATTGTCAATATCTGTAAAGTTATCTTTGACCATAGATTATCACCAACTTGGTGGCTACACTATTATATAGGTGAGTACATAACTGAGTAGTTATATTATATTCTACCAAAAATAACCAGATTCTAAATCGCGGCCTCAAAAGTAGCTAATAAAATAAGAGCACAAATATGAGTGGTCTTATTTCGTCCAATCACAGCCAACGTACAGCTACGTACAGCCACGTCACAAAAACACTTTATGAGTATCATGTGAATTACAATTTTTAATGATAAAGCTATAAACCTAAAGTTGAAATTGCTAAGGGCCAAATATAATTTTATGAGCTCTCGTCGGCAAAGTGGATCAATAGTCGAAACTAAACCACAACGTAAAGAACCAAATAAGTTCATAATTATGTTGCTATAATTTGTATGTTTCTGTAATATATCATTCATTTTAATCAAAAAGTTATTTGTTTGAAAGTTTGAGACTAGAAACTGTAGTCTCAGAAAAATACAGTAATTTTATTTTAATAATTCTACATGATCACTTTAAACTTACAGAGGTTATTTATGTATTATGTGAATATATTCTTTATCTATATTTATGTATATGAACAGATAAAACTCACCAATGGTAGTATCAACGACCTTAACTTCGCTGGTGCTAAAGTATTCTCCATCATGAGCTGTCACTTTCACTTCATATTCTTCACCTGGCTCCAACCCTGTGAGGATCACATAGTCATCTTCTGTTACTTCGTTACTCCTCAACCACTCAGGATGGCCCTTTAACTTATACCACGCAATAAAATGAGTACCAGCGTGTCCATCTAACGACGGAATCCAACGTACTAAAATATGAGCCGTTCCCTCTTTAGCTGGTAAAATACTTGTCTCAAAGATCGGAACATCGGGAACTGAATTCACCATTGGTTTAGTACTCTGTTCGATATAATACCTATCACCTTCTCCTGCTTTAGTCTTCGCTCTAATCTCTATCCTATATCTTGTATTTGGTTCCAATCCAGCTAACTTTGCCCTGTCAAATTTGGGATCAATTTCTTTCTTCCTCTCTTGCAATGTTCCTAAAGCGGTACCAGTTACTTTTTGGTAGTATATTTTGTATCCTGTCAAAATACCATTTTCGTCTAATGGTTTATCCCACTTAAGTAGCATGGCCGAGGAGCCAATAGGATAGGCTTCGAAAGATCGTACAGTACCAGGTTTTCCTTCAGGGGTAACAAAACTTAGGACCTCGCTAGGCGGTCCGTTGAATCGTCCATTATATACAAGGATCCTAGCATTGTTTTTCTTGAATGGTTTGAATTTCGAGACTAGAGCACTAGATGCATCTGCTTTGACGAGGATTTCTTTAGGCATGTCTTCTTCACCATCAATCCAAGTTTGTATTTTGTATCCTTTGAAGTGTCCTCGAACACTTTCTGGGGGGACAGGGTTCCAGCTGAGCAAGGCGGTGGTGCCGGTGGTGACCTGCACGAGGGTGAAGTTTGCGGGCGCTTGAGTGGGAGTGTCTTCACCTGACCAACCAATTACTTCCACTGGAGCTACATTGGATGTGCCTTTGGAGTTTACTGCTATGACCTGAAAAGTTAAAATGGATATACTTATAGCACGGGACCCCGGACACAAAACCTGGTCCCATAAGAATACTGGATGGCATATACACAGCTTCGTCGTTAATTATAATAAATAATAAATATTCACGAGACAAATTACACTTACTGATCTAACCCCAAAGTAAGCAAATTGTTTGCTTACTTTGGGGTGTGTTATGGGTGTAAGCCAACGACACTAATACATAAGATAAATATAAATACAAGAATATATTTAATAAACACCCAAGCCCGGAAATACAAACTATTATGCTCATCACAAAAATGCTTGTTACCATCGGGGATCGAACCCGAGCCCCGTCAATTGCAGTCAGGGTCGCTAACAACTCAAACAACGGGGCGGACCAATTGGTGAATAAGAAGTGGCTATACTGCAATGCGGAAAAACCGGGTGGTGCTATAAAAAATTAAAAAAAAAAATCGATTTCTAGTATGATAAGACTACCGAATTCCGTTTGTTCCTCGATATAGGCAGAGGGGTAAGACTATACAAAAATGCAGTGCTGCATGTCCCCATAACGGACCTTATCAGTGGCAGCAGCATTATAAGTGATGCCTCGTACCTAGGTATCTAATACAATCGGACTACAGAATGAACCAAAGCTCATCTGAAAGATTATCAATTTCTGTGTAAGAAAAATCACTACCTACTACATCACTGGGGTCGTTAAAACTTGGTCACATTTAATCCCAAGAACACACAGTTTTGCGCGTTCACAGCAAAAAGACACCCTTTGCCAAATCCTCGATTTGAGGATACTCTCCTGACAGCCTCAGCCAGTGTCAAAATCCTGGGAGTCGACATATCGAATACTGTTCAAATTCGCGGTCATCTGGAAGGTAAGGCAAAACTAGCCTCCAAAAAGCTTGGTGTGCTCAGCAGAGTGAAGCAGTACTTCTTGCAGGCTTATCGTCTCCAATTTTATAAGGCGCAAATTCGGCCTCACATGTAGTATTGCTCTTATCTATGGACAAGAATTCCTCAGTACCGCTTCTTCCACTTGATTGCATTCAACGTAGAGCGATTTGAATGGTTCATTACGCAGAAATGTAAGCTCGCTCTGCATCTTTTATCGTATCTATCATGGAATGTCCCGATGAGTTGTTTGCGTTAATTCCTGCTGCCGAATTCCATCATCCGACTTCATGTCAAAATTTAAAGTAATACCTTACCACCTCGATGTCTGGAAATCCACAACCGTGCGGTTCCGCCGGCACTTTTTGCCTCGCACTACTCTTTTATGGAATCAATTACCGACAGGAATTTTCCGAACAGATGTGACAGGGGACCTTCAAGAAAAGAGCTTACTCATTTTTAAAAGGTCGGCAATGCAACTATAACTTCTGGTATTGCGGATGTCCATGGGCGGCAGTGATCATTTAACATCAAGTGCTCCTTCTGCTCGTTTTGCCCCTCTTCCATAAAAAAGATTACGATTTAAGATTAGATAAAGATTTATTAAATGAAAATAGAATGTAGATAATGTAAGAGAATGCGAGTTGAGTGTGTGGGTGGTGTACCTTGATCCGGTTTGACTGGAAGGTGGGCGTGTTGGGCACGATGAGCTCGGTGCGGCTCCAGTCGCGCACGTGCTGCTCGCTCCAGCCGGTGCTCGAGTGGTGGTGAGATGTGGGTGGTGTACCTTGATCCGGTATGGCTAGAAGGTGGGCGTGTTGGGCACGATGAGCTCGGTGCGGCTCCAGTCGCGCACGTGCTGCTCGCTCCAGCCGGTGCTCGAGTGGTGGTGAGATGTGGGTGGTGTACCTTGATCCGGTATGGCTGGAAGGTGGGCGTGTTGGGCACGATGAGCTCGGTGCGGCGCCAGTCGCGCACGTGCTGCTCGCTCCTGCCGGTGCCCGAGTGGTGGTGAGATGTGGGTGGTGTACCTTGATCCGGTATGGCTGGAAGGTGGGCGTGTTGGGCACGATGAGCTCGGTGCGGCGCCAGTCCCGCACTTGCTGCTCGTTCCAGCTGGCACCCGAGATGTTGCGCCGCCACGACACCAGGTAGTAGAACTCGGGCCCGTTGTGCTCGATTTGCGCCATTTTCTGTCCACACGCATCGCAAACAACTTGTTAACGTACTAGTACTACCCATATAAATCACAGAATACTGAAGACTAACAGAAGTCAATGTTGCAATACAAGTAATATTCGAGCATAGCACACATATACACCTCTCACGGACGCGATATTTCGGAATGGTTCAGGACAGTTTGTTCCGCACCAGTTCGAGATATCGCGTCCGTGAGAGGTATCTATGTGTGCTATGCTCGAATATTACTTGTATGTAACATTGATTTCTGTTAGCCTTTAGTATTCTGTACACAGATAAATAATAATAATAATGAAAGATAAAGAATGGGATTAGAAATGGCGGCCAAATATATCAGTATAGTCAGCATACACATCAATAGCAACAATCCACTTACAAAAATATCTTTGAATATGTTACAGCGATATATATTAAAGAAATAAATTAAAAAGTAGTAGACGCATATACATGACTATTTATATTTACTAACTTAACAAGAATGCAAATAATAAAAAAATGCAAAAGAATAAAAATAATTTTTGCTATTTGGGCCTTCACTGGTAACATTTGACAACTTTTCAATTCCGGACACAGCGTCATAACCTTCAATATAGTTTTCCGAATCGCGACTATCGCTATTTAGTACAACATTAATAAAAATATAGTATGCTCTATAGTCATTGATATAAAAAATCCAAGATGTCAAGGCAAGAATCAGTGTCTCAAAAACGTCCTCTAAAAATGGGAGCACAATTTAAAATTGTTGACGTTCAAATAGAGTTGCGTCGACTGCGACACTGTCAATTTTATTACTTTTTATTCATTGCCTTTTAAAAACAATCATAAAACTTGCGCTTAAGGTTGGATATGCAAAAAAATGTTTTTGCCATATCTATAACTATTTTGAGTGTCAGTTTTGTTCGAGACTGTGCATCTTGGGCTTTTTATATCAATGTCTATAGTCAACAAACGGCGTAACATGAAAAATCATTATTATAACTGACAACACTTAACAATATAATAACAATTAAAACTCTAACAACAAAAATATACTAATAACTTTAATAATTACGAAGAAACTCTCAGAACTCAGTAAAAATTGGACTGATGCAGATTATACTGATTATTTGGTTGTCTGTACTGGCGAGTGTGAGTATAGATAGCGAAAGTGTGTGAATGAGAGGTGAACAGAGGCGTCGCCATTATCAATCCTATTGTTTATGCGTACGGATTGTATGTAAATTTGGTCCTTCGAATCCGTTAACAGTTTGATTGCCACATCACGCGACGTCGCGTTATAATAGCTGTTAACCTATGGCCGATAACGCGACGTCGCGTGATAGTACCTTACAGTCAGTCAGTATGGGCAATAAAAGAACAGCCACTGCGTATCGGCTTTCAGTAATTTTTTTTGGCCACTAGAGAAGGAAATGACTTTTTGAATAGTAGGCGTGGCCTGCGGGTCGCCTTCTTGTTAAAACAAATTAAACATTTTTTTTTTTATTCTGGCCATCTATATAAGTCCCAACATATTGCCTTGGCAATGAACGTGTTAAAAGGTGAATAGTTAAAATAGTGGTGTACTGACCGACCAGGAGATGACCATGTTGGTGGGATCGGTGCCCTTGCCCTCGACGTTGTCGGGGTTCTTGTAGGGCACGTCGGGCTGCGTGGTGCACACGTCCGAGTGCGCGGAGGGCGGGGACGCGCCGATCTTGTTGTGCGCGATCACGCGGAACGTGTAGTTGGCCCACGGCGACAGCGCCGCGGCCCACGAGTTGTCGATGGCGGGCACGCTGTCGCTGGACACGTCCCACGAGTCCGGCGTGAAGCTGGTGTTGTACTGGATGGTGAACCGCAGGATGGGCGCGCGGTTGTCGCCCATCGAGTGCCAGTGGATGGTGGCCACTTTCTCACTACAGTCGATACCGTCTAGTGCCGGAGGGTTTGGTTTGTCTGAAAAATAAAAACTAGTATAGTACCTAAATATGCTCTCCTAATTTTTTTAGTGTCTATAGGAAAGCGCTCGACCACAATCTCGTCTGATGGTAAGCTAAGATGTGGCTTAAGATGGAACGCGAATTTTATAACCGACGAAAAATGAAAGGTTATTAGTTTGACCTATATGTATGTGGAATCCGATAATATTTGAGTATGATGATCTATTTTAGGCTTCCAAACACGTGTGCTTTATTTTAAATCTGTATATATGTTTGCATATTTGTCCAAGAATTTCTAAGAAACTAGTTCTTGCCGATGTAACCTTCTTTTGTTTAATGAGATATATTCCAATTATGGTAACAATCCAAGTTTCCTCAAATGCAGTTTAGAAGTTTTTGAGATACGAGTATCCACGCAGTTTTGGAGGGGACATGCATAATATAAGTGCCTAGATATTGGAGTCGGCTTTATTAATTAATTACTTTTTACCGAACAAATTTTTCACCTAAACACATACATTTCGTAATATCCAACTAGATATTGTTATTTTATCCCAATTTAATATTTTAGGACTATTACATTAAGTATTAAATATAAACACTACACCTTTAGGGGTGCAATTTGTAAATATATATTTTTTCATAATAACGCATTTTACTGCTAACATTAGTCTTGAAATGAATGAAAAGGATTTGATGTAATTCCTTAAACACTTACTATTCCACTTGTACATCAATTTCACTTTTACACAATTTTTATTATATTACTCGACCGGTTTCACTTTTTAAAGCATCTTCAGGATGTAATATACTTAACTGATTATTATTGACTCCTAGTATATTACATCCTGAAGATGCTTTAAAAAGTGAAACCGGTCGAGTAATATTTGCCGTGTTGGTCCCGGCCTCCTTTGAAGAATAGGCCAACTGCCGTTCTGCCAGGCAGGTCGTAAAAGGCGACCGATTGGCTATCGAGTCACTACCATCGTGGCTACTAGGTGGTAGAGTTCTACATTGTCTCGCCCGGGTCTGGTACCACCGCCTTACCTATTCCTGCCGCAATAGCGTCAGTGCTTGTCGCTGTCGTGTTCCGGTTTGGAGGGTAAGGTAGCCGGTAAACTTATGCATGTGGCATTAGACCTCGCCACAAGGTAGCAACGCACCATTAACATCTTTGGTGTCTATAGGCGATGGTTGACTCTTTCCATCAGGAGACCCATCTGCTTGTTTGCTATCTTATGACATAAAAAAAAAATATATAATATAATAAAAATTGTGTAAATGTGAAATTGATGTACAAGTGGAATAGTAAAAGTGTCTAGTAACAATGGAATTTCACCAAGTGCCGACGATGGAAAGTATAGAATATGATAATTGAAAATGAATGATAAAAGAAATAAGATGTAGATGTAAAACTATATAATTGTGTAACTGTGTAAAAGAACCGTAAGGCATAGGCATGTTGCTTAAGCTAATTACAGTACCCGGCGATAAATATTGCACATCGACCTTTGGAAAGAGACAATCGGCTAATTTCGGCTTCGTAGAGCGTTATCTCTGTCGCACAAAATATAAACAGTCCGGTACCTATTAGGAGCTGTTAAAACAAGTATGATTTGCTTCTTTTGATATTTTTATTCTTTGTATAAAATACACTAATTTTTCTATAAGTGATGGCTTTAGGTTGGGGTAAAATAAAATAAAAAAACATTTTTACATTATGTTTACGTATTTAATTATTTTGGAACATTACAGCTTTAGTGTACATAATAAACACCATTATACCTATTGCTAAAATGAGACATTGCAATAAAAATAATAATAATTCTAATTCTCAATTACTTCCATTTCACTATCTGTGCTCTCAAAGAGGTCAATATCACTGTCACTATCAGCCGTATTTATTACTAATCTATCAGTGTAATTGTCTAAACTGTGTTGAATGCTTCTATATTCATTCTCACATTTGATTGCATGATCGCAAACCTTTTTCCACTCTTCAGCGCCGATCATGTTTACTTTTTCAGTCAATAATGTTTTTACTGTAGTTAAGTTCATACCCACATTTCTAGAGGCTACATAGCCTTTCAGTTGAGACCATATATTTTCAATTGGATTAAAATCCGGATGATATGGTGGCAATCGCAACACAGTGTGCCCATGTTCGGCAAGTATTTTGTCCACAGAAAACTCTGTATACCTCTCCTTGTGCTGACATATAATAGCGTAAATCTGGGTTTTTGTTAATTTTGGATCAACTGGAATTTCATGTCTGTTTAACCAGTTGATCATTTCCCGTTTAATGGTGTTTGAGTTGGGGGGTCTCTCAACATACTTGTTGTGATAGGGTGCGTTGTCGATAACTAGAACAGAATCACTGGGTATATTTGGGATTAATTGGTTAACCAGCCATTTCTCATAGTTATCGTTATTCATTTCATTGTGATAGTCACCTGTAGTGTCCGTGGATTTATACGTTAAAAAAGCACCGGGTACAAAGCCTTTTTCATTTCCCGCATGAACTATTATCAAACGTTGACCTTTTGAAATTGGCTTTTTTACTCCTTTTTTCTTATCGTCACTCCAAGATTTCCCTTTAGTGTGGGATGCATGTATATATGACTCATCCATGTAGACGATATTTTTTCCTGTTTCGCGAAATTTGCGTATTTTATCAAGGTATTCCATTCGTTTGAGACTAACGTCTAACTAACGTTTGAGACCCCCCAACTCAAACACCATTAAACGGGAAATGATCAACTGGTTAAACAGACATGAAATTCCAGTTGATCCAAAATTAACAAAAACCCAGATTTACGCTATTATATGTCAGCACAAGGAGAGGTATACAGAGTTTTCTGTGGACAAAATACTTGCCGAACATGGGCACACTGTGTTGCGATTGCCACCATATCATCCGGATTTTAATCCAATTGAAAATATATGGTCTCAACTGAAAGGCTATGTAGCCTCTAGAAATGTGGGTATGAACTTAACTACAGTAAAAACATTATTGACTGAAAAAGTAAACATGATCGGCGCTGAAGAGTGGAAAAAGGTTTGCGATCATGCAATCAAATGTGAGAATGAATATAGAAGCATTCAACACAGTTTAGACAATTACACTGATAGATTAGTAATAAATACGGCTGATAGTGACAGTGATATTGACCTCTTTGAGAGCACAGATAGTGAAATGGAAGTAATTGAGAATTAGAATTATTATTATTTTTATTGCAATGTCTCATTTTAGCAATAGGTATAATGGTGTTTATTATGTACACTAAAGCTGTAATGTTCCAAAATAATTAAATACGTAAACATAATGTAAAAATGTTTTTTTATTTTATTTTACCCCAACCTAAAGCCATCACTTATAGAAAAATTAGTGTATTTTATACAAAGAATAAAAATATCAAAAGAAGCAAGTCATACTTGTTTTAACAGCTCCTAATAGGTACCGGACTGTTTGTATTTTATGCGACAGAGATAACGCTCTACGAAGCCGAAATTAGCCGATTGTCTCTTTCCAAAGGTCGATGTGCAATATTTATCGCCGGGTACTGTACCACAACTGTTATAACAATACTGAAAATTATATCTGTCAAGTGTCGTTGCTGTTTCATTTGCTCTCTATTTTATGTTCTAGTTGAATAACAGAAACAGGAACCCCACGTAGCGGGTTCTATTTCCTAGGTGTGGGACGTAAAACCAACCTTTGTAATTGTGTCAGGTTATTTTGTTATGTGTGGGTATGTAGCCATACTTGGCTGTGTATATCAGGTTCTTCCAAAATGGGTGATCATATTTCAACACAGCGCTCAGTACGTCTAATCATAGATATCCAGTCAAATAAGAATGTGATTCAAGGGACTCACTTTTGTTTTATATATTACGAACGAATATTTTTTTCTCATAACATTTTACGCCTTTTTGCATAAAATAATCAACTTTTAACGTAAGATTATGAGTTCTATCAGCTGAAGCTGAGCAATGGATTAATTTATGCAGAAAGGTTAGGGATGTCGGAAATGCAATAAAGTATCGATACATATCGATATCGATATTTTTATTTAAAAATATCGATATATCGGTAAGATATGAAAAAAGAGCTAATCTCTCTCACTTATATTAGGTACATTACTAGATAAATACTAATCAATAGATATCATTTTTAATAAATCAAGAACAATGATAATAAATATTACTTATTATATAAACCAATATTTATCTGATACAGAATTAGCAAAAGACAAAGGGATCTGAGCGCATACAGCCTGGTCAGATACACACTTGAATGAAATTACTGAACTGACATATGTCACATGTGTCATTGTCCTAAAGACAGAGTTGCTAACTTAAAAACCAACCAAATTAAAAAGCTGTTAAGCAGCAAATTGAGTCAACCAAGTAAAAACAAAAGAAAATATTGTTTTTGATACGATTTTCGATATTGGATATTTGATATCGATGTATCGAGATATCGTTACAAAATATATCGCCCCAAAATATCGATATATCGAATTGAAAATATCGCTATATTGATGTATCGATAATTATTTGACAAGCTTAAGAAAGGTGTAAAGCATTATGAGACATAATTGTTTTGTTCGTAAAAACCAAGACAAGAGAAGATAGGGAAATGGCATTAATTTCGATAAGCAATCTAAATTATAAAATAACATGCATTCAAACGCTGAATATATAAAATAGCTTTATCTCAGTTTAACAAGTTCGAACTTTCACAATAGACAAGGGTATACAATTTTTTAAACAGCTTGCAGCCGCTTCGCTACTGTAACACACTGTCAATGTACATAAAATATCAATGGATGTTTGTTCACATAAATATGTACAGATTTTAATGAAGTTATTGTAGTTTTCCGTAATTGTGGTGTGCACCTTAAATATAAACGTGAAAAAAAAATCATGGATAATGTCTAATTGCAACATTATAGGATGTAAAACGAATAATAAAAGGAAATCGCCAAATGAATCATTACACTGTTACGTATTGTTTAAATGTATTTGATACTTAAATACATCTTGGTGTTCTGTTTTTAACTTTTGTTTCTACATTTTACTGTCTTTACATTTTGTCCCTTGTTAGTTGATAGTTGTAGTTAAGTCCGCTATTACTCGCGACAAAATTACACGATTTTTTCTTAGTTATTTCATATTTGGTAGTTACCTTCATCTAAGGTAAAAACCAATGAGTTTTAGTCCCTCCCAATCGCGTTATTTTGAAATTTGAACATTGTGTTGAAATACGATTACCTATTTTGGAAGCACCTCATATGTGTATGTAATTGTAAATGTATGTGAGTGTGTGTGTGTGTGTGTGTCTCACCTTGCACGGTGAGCGTGGCCTGCGCCCTGGCCTCGTCGAACTCGGTGCGCGCGATGCAGGTGTACTCGCCGGAGTCCAGCTCGGTGGTGTCGGAGATGAGCAGCGAGTAGTCGTTGGTGACGCGGAAGCGCGGCTGCGCCTCGAACTCGATGGGCTGTCCGTTGCTGAGCCACACGATCTGCAGCTGCAGCGAGTCGTCCGCGTTGGCGTTGCAGCGGAACGTGGCCGACGAGCCCGCCGCCACCTCGTACGGCTCCGGCTTGTCCGTGATCACCGTGCGCTCTGCACACCAACACACACGTCACACGAGTGGGGACGGAAACTAAACATCATAACTGAACACCCTTATCTATGTCACTGATTTTAGGGATGGGGTAATTATCTATACAAATAATAAAATCGTAGGAAAGTCAAAACTGTACATTGAATATTTTTTAAAAAAAATACTTGGGGCGTGATCTATAATCGATATCTAAGCCAAAATGTAGTTTTTAGAATTTTTGTCTGTTTGTCTGTATGTATGTCCGGGGTAAACTCAAAAAATACTGAATGGATTTACTTCAATTTTGCATGAATATTACTAACAGGTCGGGTCAACATATAGGCTACATATTATATCACCTATGGGGGAGGAGCTGTGTGGAGACAAACAGACATACAGACAAACAGACAAAAATTCTAAAAACTATATTTTGGCTTAGATATCGATTATAGATCACGCCCCAAGTATTTTAAAAAAAAAATATTCAATGTACAGTTTTAACTTTCCTACGATTTTAAATGTATAGATAACAAAATAACAAAATGAATAATTACAATAATATATTTTTGACATTAATTTTAATTATGAACTTTTTGCAAGTGACGTCGGTAGAAGTTGAAAGTTCATTTTCTTGCATCAAATGGATATTTTCAAGTAGGAGACAAAACTTTACTTCCGTTAATATGGAACGTATCCAAGTCATTTACTACGAGTGTCATATACTAAACAAACATCAATGTCAATAATATATATTGTTATTATTTATTTTGTTATGTAAATGAAAAAGAAAACAAGAGATTTATTTGATTATAATTACCCCATCCCTAAAATCGGTCGTCACCAATATGCTACATAGATAGCGAGGTTTAATAATAACACTTCGGTTCGCCACAATAGTTGGTGGTCCCGGTCCCGATTGAGATATTCACATACCGGTTATACTGTATATACATATTCATATTACCGGTTGTCAATGTATGACGATTGACATCACAACCGAACCGAATAAAAATCTTTAAATTTGCTTTTATTTTTTAAAAGTTTTAAATTTAGTAATTTAAATTTACGTAAATCCCGACGTGTTGGTCCGAGCTCCTTTGAAAAATAAACCAACTGCCATTCTGCCAAGCAGGTCGTAAAAACAACCGGTTGATTATACGTGTCACCACCATCGTGACTACTAGATGGTAGAATTCCGCAACGTCTCGCCCGAGTATTTTGTACCACCACCTTACCTATACCTGTCGCAATAGCGTCAATGCTTGTCATTGTCGTGTTCCAGTTTGGAAAGTAAGGTAGCCGGTAGACTTATGCATGTGGTACTGCTATCCCGTCACACGGATAGCAACGCAGCGTCATGGCGAAAGTGTGAATAGTAAGTACTTTATTAAAAGTACAATAATTAGTGAATATTTTAAAATCTAAAAAGAAATAGCTGCTGAATGTGGTCATTGGGTTCTCCGACTTCCAGCGTATCATTGCCAGTACCTTTTACGGCAAGCAAGATGTTGAGTTTATTAAAAAATGCTTGTGCGGAAGTAACTGCCGGAAACTGGGAAAAAGTTGTGATAAGAACCCAAAACATTATAGCATCGGAATGGGAAATTCATGTAGGATTCGATAATATACAAGAACAGGAACTTATGTTGTTAAAGATTACCTGTCGTTATAATTATTTCGTTTCACTGTCGAGTACCTACCTATACCTAATTATTTTACAACAGCTCCGAAAATTTTAAAGAAGTAGGCATTATCAATCAAGAATATATACGTGTAACATCTTGTAATGCAATATAATATTATACTCATATATAGTATAAAATTTTTATATTTCATAAATTTGTACAAAAGTATACGGCAGTAGTTTAGTTTCTTACATTTTGTAAAAAAACGGGTTTGTTATCGTGTTACCTTTATCGATATAGCTCCTATAGTAATCATTATGAGTAGATTAGATTAGAGTAGTGATGTGCACTACCCGTCCATGAAGTACAGTATTATTTGTGAGACTTTTAACGTAAACAACTCAAAATTACATGGACGTTGATCTGTCATCGAGAAAATAAGAAATGGAAATAGTATAGTATGTAATAACCTCAAGAAGTAAAAAATAAAAATGCACTCACTTTTGACAGTCAAAGATCCATAGGCAGACTTCTCGCCGAACTTGTTTTTGGCGTAGCACTGGTAAGTGCCCACGTCCGTGTACGACACGTCGCGGATAACCAGGTCGCCGTCCGTGGTGATGTTGTACCTGTAACAAGTAGTATCAAATTACATGTGCAGATAGGGAAGTTTTATTATTAGTACACCTACTATTATATATTTTTCAACCAACGAAAAAACGAAGGTTATCAATTTGACATACGTATATGTGTGTGTATGTTTTGTTGGAATTGGATAATAACTGAGTTTGATGATCTATTTAGGCGTCCAAGCACGTACATTAAAATTCGTAAGTAAACATACATAATATGTTTGTATGTTGATATATTTGTATGTTTTTCCACGAATTTGTTGGAAACTAAAAACCATATCGAGATAATTCTTTTTGATTGAAATCAGGAATATTTTTTTTATATTATAAGACAGCATTTTTTTTATTTTTTTACAATCAATTACAATATTAGAACAAATTACAAATACAAATTATGATAATTACAAAATTTCAAAAAATATATATGTAAGAGGTTGTTTTGAGGAAAATTAATCCCAGGCTGTTTTGTCTTTTAAACAATGTATCATTTATAATACCCCTTTTTACACAATTTGTTTTAACGCATTTTTTAAATTTATTTACTGATAGATCTCATATAGCTTTGGGAAGTTTATTGAATGAGGAGAATGAGTAAGCTCTTTTCTTGACGGTCCCCAAGTCGTATTCGTTTCGAAACATGCTAGCCGGTAGTTGATTCCACAGTTGTGGATTTCCAGACATCGAGATGGTGAGGATGTAATTTCAAATTTTGACGCGATGTCCGATGATGGAATTCGGCAGCAGGGATTAATTGCTGCTGCCGAATTCCATTATCGGACATCGCGTTTTACAGTACAGGAATTAATCCAGGTAACTCGTCGGAACACTCCCCATGAAAAATACGATCCAAGATACAGAGTGAACAAACATCTCTGCGCAATTCCAAAGTCAAGCCGTTTCGAAATAGCCTGGTTGTCAACGATTCGAACCGCTCTACGCTGAATGCGATCAAGAGGAAGAAGCTGGTACTGAGGAGCTCCGGCCCAGATATGAGAACAAGTACTCCATGTGAGGCCGAATTTGAGCCTTATAAAGTTGAAGGCGATGGGATGGCAAGAATTAGTGTCTCGCTCATACATAGTGTGATAATGACGATACTGAGGCAGGAACAGGTAAGACGGTGGCACCAAGCCGGGGGAATGTTGCAGAAGTTTTACGAGCAATAGATGGACTTAAAACATGTATTTTAAGTCTATTCTTTGTTTTGTTGCGTGACTGGACAAACTAACAAAGGTGCATTTGTATATAATACATGGTATCTTTCAAATCTTTGTTTTACAGTAAAAGAGAACTCACTTCCCGCCGGTGACGTCGACGTCGTCCCTCATCCACCGTACGATCGGCTTGGGCGCACCGAACACGCGACATTTCATCACAGCCACGGAGCCGTCCACCTTGGTGATGTTCTCTGGACCTTCCTTGATTTCCGGCGGAATAGCTAAAATAGACAAGTTGTAAGTAAGTAAGCATCACGCCCGGTTTCCTTGCAAGGTAGACAGAGTAAACGGAAAGTCTGTAGACTTTTCCGGTTCACCACGATTCACCAGTTTGTCGATTGGCGAGATAAGTGGTGATCTCCATCGCTGCATTTTAATGACATATTAGGTATCTGGAGGGTACGGTAGCCGATAAACTTATGAATTTGGCATTCCCTCTGCCACACGAATAGCAACGCACCATTAACTTCACTGATGTTTAAAGGCGATAGCTGTCTATTTTCAGCAGGAGAACAGCTTGGATGCTATCCATTGCATCATAAAAGTGTTTGATGAATCCCACGAAAAAAAATTATTTTTCCGGGATAAAATTCCAGGAAAAATTGTGCTATTCCAAGTCATAATTTATATGTGTGCCAAATTTCATTCAAATCGGTTAAGCTGTTTTTGTGTGAAAGAGTAACAAACATACATCCATCCATACAAACTTTGCATTTATAATTTTAGTAGTATATAGATATATTTCCAGTAACACATGCATAATTAAGTACTGGTTGCGTTCGTGATAAACTAAACATTCATAAAACGCAATCAAATGTTATTGGCTTACGGGGCAGCGAGGGTTGAACGGTCAAATAGCCCGCAGCTATAAAAATCATTGTAATTTCCGGACTCCGGTCTGACGTGCGACTGGAAATCACATCCAATTTGTTTTCTCTCTGAACGAATATTTTCAGTGATGTTTTCACTCTTAATGCGGATAAATTACAGATTCTGTTAATTAAAAGAGTCATTTATTATTTAATTGTAACAGCAATTTTACAATAAAATAATAATTAACGATTCTCTGTAATTGTGTCTACTGACATACAAGTGATCAGACCATGTGATGGAAAGCAATACAACAGTAAAAAACACAGTAGAACAGGAAACAGAATTCGAAACGCAATAATTGAGGAACAAAGTATCTTCAGGCCCGTATCACCGAAGAGGTGAACAGAGGTACAACCTGAGCACGCACGACTAGCCGAAGATACGGCCGGTTTTAGAAACGCAAATGAATTTTAACAAGCAATTATTCTGTGTTTAACAGATAAATGATCTGATTGTGATTTTGTAAAAATTATGTTAAACAAAGATAATTGCTAGTTAAAATTAATTCGCATTTCGGGAACCGGCCGTAAATGTCCTCAACTCCCTGCAAGTTTGTGTAAACGTAAAAAATATTGGCTTTTCCTAGCCAGCGAGATAACACTTTTTTACTTCATATAATATCATATTAAGATTTTTTTATAAGCCCCTTTCTTATCTATAAATGGCCGAGTTTCGACCAGAGGGTAATCGCTAGTATTTTTAAAAGTAGAATGGATAAAACTTTATTTTGCCTTGCCAGCGGAAAAATACTTTTTCTTCATATTTATCAAGGTTTGTTTTGATAAACCCCTTTTTAACTTGCCGCTACTCATGTAGATAAGGAGGTTACTGATTTAGCCCCGATTTTCGAAGCGTTCGGGAGTTATCGTTGATGAAAAATTTTGAAAACAAGTGTTTTTTTGACATGACTTCGCCGTGTTGGTCCCGGCCTCCTTTGAAGAATAGGCCAACTGCCGTTCTGCCAGGCAGGTCGTAAAAGGCAACCGATTGGCTATCGTGTCACTACCATCGTGGCTACTAGGTGGTAAAGTTTTGCATTATCTCGCCCGGGTCTGGTACCACCGCCTTACCTATTCCTACCGCAATAGCGTCAGTGCTTGTCGCTGTCGTGTTCTGGTTTGGAAGGTAAGGTAGCCGGTAAACTTATGCATGTGGCATTAGACCTCGCTACAAGATAGCAACGCACCATTAACATCTTTGGTGTCTATAGGCGATGGTTGACTCTTTCCATCAGGAGACCCATCTGCTTGTTTGCTATCTTATGATATAAAAAAAAATAACTTCGAGATTTTTTATCTAATAATTTTTCGACATTCTACAATATTTTAGTACCTACTTATAAAACTACGTCAAATGCAGTTTCAAAAATCATAATCGAATCAAGTTTTCAAAAGTTACACTTTTATTTTTTTTACAGAAAACTTACTTAATATTTTTAAAATAGCTTTCAGGCTAATTTACCACTTAAAAATCTAATCAGCTTCTCTTTCTAAAAAACTTCATCAAATACCGTAAATTGCATCAAAATCGGCTGCTTTATTTCGGATTTATTAATAACGAACATTTTTGAAAAAAAAATGTTTTAGGATATTATTTTGACATTTTTCAACCTACAGATTATGTAGCTAAGAACACATTTTATAGCTTAAAAATTGCGCTGAATGCCATTCGAAAGATCAAAATCGATCATCGTTTTCAAAATATACAGCTTTTCAAAAATAAACTTACTGTTAAGGTTATTTATAACAAAATTTAGATTTTTATATTCTGAAAAAAATCTATGCTCAGGTATAGTTATTGTTACTTTGAGCTTAAAATACCTCAATTTAGCCAAGCCAATACCTCAAGTTTCACGGATGGCCTGCAGGTTCATCCGACATACAGATTTTTTTCTACAAACGGTCGAGTAATTGCTATTATTTTCAACAGTAGAATGGACAAATCTTTATTTAGCACTGAACGTAATAAAAACAAACTCCACGCTTTTCAAAATGATGATCGCATCTACAAATTACCTCTCCGCTGATGTTATGCATTGAAAAGTTTTTTTTTCATAAATAAAAAAATGATCCTGATCAGATAACTATCAGGTAGCAACGATGTTAACGTTGAGATACCATTCGTGTAGCAAGAATATAATGCATAAGTTTATTGGCTTCCAGCTATGCTCAAAGTCGAAACACATCATTGACAAACAGAGTGCTAAGTGTTAATTTTTTCTTTTCGCATTCGATCGTGAGCGCGTTTGGAGTTTACTAGGAATTTGTATGCGATTTGTACAGCGCCACCTAGTGGTAAACATGAGAAACCATTTTACCACTAGGTGGCGCTGTACAAATCACATACAAATTCCTAGTAAACTCGAAACGCGCTCACGATCGAATGCGAAAAGAAAAACTCACACTTAGCACTCTGATGCTTTTGCGGCAAGAATGTATAAGTTGATGATAACAAGCCCGGGCGTGGCGATGCAGGACTACAACTCAGTCGCGACGGTAGTAGCACCTCACACGTTTCACCTCTAACGTTTGGCAAAAAGGTAAACAGTGTATCCCTTAAAAGGGAACCCAGACCAACCGACATTATTCCAGTCCAGATCAACACAAGGAAAAAGTGTAAGATACTTCCCAAAAATTACGCTTTATGGGATATCAAGACACTTAAGTCTTCAGTTTATACGTCGACCAGTGAGCGCGTGATCTGAATAAGTATTAGCCATAAATTCGGTAGATTGGGGTGTGGGCGCGCGAGTACGTCTAGGGCGGAAGAGTGCAATGAAACCAAATTGCTTTATTCCATATTAAATATAGGCCTATGTCTTGACCGTTAAATACTCGTACATGCAAGCAACATTATACTCATTTGCATGTACACATATAAAGAGTAGGTATGGTACGATAGTAAAATAATGTTGCAATGATACCAAAGTTATTCAACTGTTATTCTTTAAAACGGATGCTTAAGGGGTTCAGTTGCGTGGATGGGATCTTTTTTTTATATCATAAGATAGCAAACAAGCAGATGGGTCTCCTGATGGAAAGAGTCAACCATCGCCTATAGACATCAAAGATGTTAATGGTGCGTTGCTATCTCGTGGCGAGGTCTACTGCCACATGCATAAGTTTACCGGCTACCTTACCCTCCACACCGGAACACGACAGCGACAAGCACTGACGCTATTGCGGCAGGAATAGGTAAGGCGGTGGTACCAGACCCGGGCGAGACAGTGCAGAACTCTACCACCTAGTAGCCACGATGGTAGTGACTCGATAGCCAATCGGTCGCCTTTTACGACCTGCCTGGCAGAACGGTAGTTGGCCTATTCTACAAAGGAGGCCGGGACCAACACGGCGTGAATCGTGATCGCGGCGTGATCCTTAATTTTATGCAATATTATTATACATTTGTATAAAATATACTAGTTCTGTTTCAGAATAAATTACAGAAGCATCGGGCAAGTTACATTTTCCAAAAAAACTTATTTAGAACACATGACCCGACCTCAAATTACTTGAGATTAAGTTTTTTCTTATATCATAATATAGCAAACAAGCAGATGGGTCCCTGGTGGAAAAAGTCATCCATCGCCTATAAAAACCAGAGATGTTAATGATGCGTTGGTATCTTATGGCGAGATCTAATGCCACATGCAGAAGTTTCCCGGCTACCTTACACTCCAAACCGAAACACGACAGTGACAAGCATTGACGCTATTGCGATAGGTAAAGGGGTGGTACCAGACCCGGGCGAGACAATGCAGAACTCTACCACCTAGTAGCCACGATGGTAGTGACTCGTATAGCCAATCGGTCGCCTTTTACGACCTGCCCGGCAGAACGGCAGTCGGCCTATTCTTCAAAGAAGCCCGGGTCCAACACGAGGGTCCCGGGCTACTTTGAAGTTGATAATTAATGCAAAAAAAATTAGAACAATTAGTCCGACCACAATTTACTTGAAAGTTGACAAATGAAAACTAACTGCTGGTTAAGTGAATATATGCAACAAAGTTAATAAACATTAATGGTGCGATGCTATCCGCGTGATCAGTTAGTTATGCTTCAAATCGGAACACGACAGTGACGAGCATTTACGTATTGCAGCAGAAGTAAGTAACAGACGGTGGCCTTAAACCCGAGCGAAGTTGCGGAACATCACGTAGTAACCACGATAGTAGTGATATGTCCTTACAATCGTTTGCCTTTACGAACTGCCTGCCAGCATGGCAAATCGTCTATTATTCAAAAGTGCTCGCACCAACATAGGTCAAAACAAAGCGGGGTCTTTCAATAAACTGGTGAATCAAGTTGAACCTTAATCTCTAATTATTCGCTCTGTCTACTGCGCAAGGGAATTTATAAACCATCTAGCAGTACGGGCTTCGGTACAAACGTACCTATGAGATCTTGAGTTCGAATTTCGGGTCTGCTGTTTCCTAAAACCCGAACTCGACTGAGACTGGATTTGGCATGGCTTGGCGTAGTTTTGCAACATTTCGCTCGGGTTGAGCATCATCGACTTAATTACTTGTAATGTACAGTAGTGTTGGTACCTTTTGCTATGGTATTCAGGTACGGATGGTAAAGGTAGCCTAAATTTATGCATGTGGCACTATCTCCCTACCACACGAATAGCAAGACACTATTAATATCTTTGGTGTAAATAGCAAAGTTATCTCTTCCCATCAGGAGAACCATATGCTTGTTTGTCATTTTAATCCACAATTAAAACTTCTAGACTTTGAACTCCATCCTCTGAACCAACATTGCTACCATTTTTTTTTCTAGAAATAAAAGAAAAATATCATGTTTTGGCGGAGAGGATTGAATTGAACCCCTGTTAACCGCGATTTAATTTCTGGTGAGCATACTAGTTAGAGGGTGATATCCATAAACTCATTTGCCACTTTAACAATGCCTTATTTCTCCAGAAAACAGAAGTCTTAATCTTATTCGAAGCCTGAAAAATTGACGTATAGTGAAAAATCTGGAAACAGAACCTCATGACACATAAAGATCATATCTGAGCACGCTTAAGCCATTGTGACTAAGTATTGCAGTGAAAATTAATTAAATGAAAATTAAGTGAAAATTAATTAATTAAGTGAAAATTAATTTGCACACCATATATTGGTAGAATATGTCGGTAACTTAATTTATTTTTAACAACTTGTAACACCCATATTCTTGCAAATAAATATTTTCTTTCTTTCTTTCTTAAAAAAAAACACAACACACGTCATTTAGACTTCGAGTTAAATAAGATTTTACTAGATAGTAAAAAAAATTACGTTCCGTGAATCGAACCTGGGACACTACGTGAGTTCACTCGAATATAGGCTACTGCTAAACCAAATATGGCCGTTCAGTAAAATATAATTTACTAAATCGTTTGACAATACAAAAGATCATTCTATATAAAAAAGGGAAACTTTTTTCCCGGTAAATCGATGTTTATAGGTGAGAATGGGGTGAGTGAACTTCGGGGGTAGCAAAAAATCCAGCCCCGGGCACACCCGGCGGGGTGGGGGATGAGTCACACGCAGGTCTGTACAGCACGCGACATCCAATCCGCTACAGATAAAATTGCAGCTGCCTGATTCATCGTGTAATGCCCATGTTTCAGGCCCCTTTACAGAATAGATAGAAACAACTGCTTTACTGTTTAGGCATTTTGTAAAACGCGAGAAAAGGCTAATACTTATCTCTAACGCCATAACTATCAACTAGGTGATGGAGTTCTGCAACCTTTCACACGGGTTTTATACCACTGCCTTACCTATTCCTGCCGCAATAGCGTCAGTACTTGTCATTGTCGTGTTCCGGTTTGGTGGGTAAAGTAGCTGGTAAACTTATACACGTGGAATTAACACCTCGCCACACGGATAGCTACACACCTTTTATATCTTTAGTGGTCTCTTTCTTAAGGAGTACTAAAATAATTAAATATCAACTCTGAAAAGGAAATGTAATTTTAATAATTTAAACGAAGTAAATCTGCAACAACAGGCAGACTACCAACTTTTTTATATATCATGAGCAATTGGCTCTCTTGTTGGAAAGAGAGAGAAAATACACCAAAGATGTTAATGGTACGTTGCTATCCGTATGGCGCGATGGTGATACCACATGCATAAATTGACCGGCTACCTGACCCTCCAAACTGGAATACGACAGTAACGAGCACTGACGCTGTTGCGGTAGGAACATGCACGGTGGTGATACCAGACCCGAGCGAAACGTGGCGGAACTCTAGCTCCGTGCACATGCTTGTGGAAATTAGGATCTATGTCTATCCATCATCAGAACCAAATTAAATTGTGATCAATCCAGAGTTACGACCTTTCGAATAAAATAGAATCATTAAGATCATCACATTTTATTTCATTTTAATGAACATACTTACAAACGGTTCCAGCGAATTTAGAACATCCTTTTTTAAATTCGGTTAATAATAATTTCATCGTCTTTTATTCACAATGACACAATTAAGCTCGGTAAAGAACATTGCCGCTTGTAACAGGCGTATGATCTATCATTTAAAGGCCAGGGGGCAATCTGATATGTATGTGTATTGTGTAATATTAGGGAATCGGCGTCGGATCATAAACTCTACTTCTCATTTTCAATTATAATAAGTAACTTAAAATATTCATTATACCTAATATATTTGTCTATTTCAGACATTGCGAGTCACGTAATCTTAATATGACCGAAACAAGATGATGTCGCACAATCGTATCATAAATCGAATAGTTTTTTCAGGAAACTGTCAAGATTGGTACAAATAAAACGCAGGTAACGTTAATCTAATACTAATATTACTAAAATATATGTGTGCTATTCCAACTTTTACACAGAACCTGAGTCACAGATTAAATAATAATATTACATACAGAAGTTTTTTTTTATATAATATCATAAGATAGCAAACAGGCAGATGCGTCTCCTGATGGAAAGAGTCAGCCATCGCCTATAGACACCAAAGATGTTAATGGTGCGTTGCTATCTTGTGGCGAGGTCTAATGGCACATGCATAAGTTTACCGGCGCCTTACCTTCCAAAACGGAACACGATAGTGACAGGCACTGACGTTATTGCGGCACGAATAGGTAAGGCGGTGGTACCTGACCCGGGCGAGACAATGCAGAACTCTACCACCTAGTAGCCACGATGGTAGTGACTCGCATAGCTAATCCGTCGCCTTTTACGACCTGCCTGGCAGAACGGCATTTGGTCTATTTTTCAAAGGAGCCCGGAACCAACGGATTTGCGATGACTTTCTGCGATGCTTTTGCTAATATCTATTAGTTATACTGCGGTAAGTTATATATATATAAATAAACTCCTAATATTTATAAGTTATAACGCGGGCGAATCTCCGGGGAACACATAAAGTAGAAATAGCAAACTGTATTGTTTGCTTTTCATACAACAAAAAGCATTTGTTAAAATTGCTTCTATCTTTGTAGAGAAAAATAGTCTATAATACGTTTACGTATAACTGAAATTCGTATATTAATAAATGATGTTCTCAAATAAAATAAATTGAAACCGAAAGCCATTGTTGGGAACAACAATGAGTAAAACCGAACATAATAAGATTATAGATGTCAGTTATAATTCGGAGGAATTTGTGTAGCTGCTAGTATTACGTCTCTGAAACCGTATGTGGGATCATTCGTTCTTTTCTCTTTATTTATAGGCAATATTCATTTATTAGAATATTACGTTTTTTATATCATAGGATAAAAAACAAGGTGACGGTCGTCTTAACGGAAAGACACAATCATTGCTTATAGACACCTCAGTTGTGCATTGCTATCTGTGGTGTGGTCGAAATTCCACGCAAGTTTACAGACTATCTTACCCTCCAAACCGGAACACGACAGCGACAAGCACCGACGCTATTGCGGCAGGAATAATTAACTTTATAATCAATAAAATATTCAGTAAATGTTTACATTTATTTTTTCTGTATTTCGCATTTTCCGTTTATTAACTTCTGTTTTAAGTGAATTAGTAGCTAACATCACGCAAGTTGATGATATGAATAGATGATAACTACTAATATCATCATGCCAGTTCCTTTTCGAGGTTGACAAAGTAAAGCGAATATAGACTCTTTCGACACACACCGAATCACCAGTTCGTGAGCGAGATGAGTGGTGAGCCCAATCGCCGCGTTTTACCGAACACATGATTGTCATTGATTTCTATCGGTAACTGGGATGGAAAGCAATACACGCTCATTCGAAGCACCGCCACGCTTCTGCTGAAACTTGTATTTTTGATAAAAACCTCAATAAGACTTTTTGTCTTGTCACTTGGAACCTCCTGAGCCGAATATGCAAAGGCAACTTAGACCACGAGGAATTAGGGTTACCTAAATGCCTAATTAAAATTGATTTACCATACCAAAGCCTGCTGCTAATTCTAGCGTGATTTGTAATGACTAATGGATCAGTTTTATATCTCTTTTACCTTTTTTATTTTTAAATAGGGACTTCGGACGTTCACGGGATTTGTTTAATAAGTTGTTGCAACCTGGTCGTACAGTGTTTTACTGTAACCTCTCTATACACATAATTACTGTAGCCTCCCTATACACATAATTAATTATTCAAGCTATTTCTGTAGCGTTGATGCCACGTTGGAACTCGTATCCGTAAATGAGGCGACATTTAAAATTTTCCATATCGTGAACCGAAAGATTACAAAGAAAATTGAATGGCGCGTAAACTAATGAATCGCTAATTGCCAAACACATACATGTACACAAACCAAAATTTGAAAAAAATAAATATAACAACTATTATATAACAAATATTTGAATTGGGATACAGATGTATATAAAACATAATGTGCATGAGTGTTAAAATAATGTTTTTTTTAAATTTAAATTACATACTTACATTGTACATTAATGTAGATATCCTTGTAGACGTATCCATTGGAGTTGGTGGCGTTACATCCGTAGTTGCCGGTGTCCTTCTTCACAAGGTCGGTGATGACAATAGAGTTGGAGGTGACCTGGCGGCGCGGGTTCGGCTCGGCCTGCTCTATAGGCTTCCCGTTGTGAACCCACGAAATTTGGGGATCTGGGGTACCGCCGGCTTTGCAGTTGATGACCGCCGTTTCTCCTTCGGCTAGGTTTTGGAATTGAGGCTCCTCGATAAAGAATGGCGCGGCTGTGGACAATAGTTCAGATTTTAGATTTTTTATTTTGATTACACGTATTTACATTCCGTAGTAGCTGACTGTCACACCTTCACATGTCTTCGATATATTTTTTTATACAAACTTCCGTCTCCAAATTCAACCCCTAAGGGGTATATTTAAAAAATATATATAAATTTCATCAAAATCCCATCAGCGGTTTAGCCATGAAAGGGTAACCAGACAGATATACTTGACAGACTTTCGTATTAATAATATTAGTATGAATTATTGATTAGCGCATACGCCAGTGGATAAATTGATAATGCAATTAAAACTAACAAAAAGGAATGCTTTGTAAGGGCCCGCGAAGTTTTTATTATTCGTACATAATATTTTTAAGACAGTATTGTAAAGTGAATTATATCTTTTAATGTATGTTTTATATATATATATATATATCTAATCAAAAACATCCAGCAGGTAACTCATCTAGACATGGCTTAGAAATAAATTTAAGGGAAGGGGTCTTATTTTTGATGAAGTGTGGGATGGCGTGGTCTGAATGGTGATTACTGATTTCGTCAGCAATATTTATATTTTTACTTTTTCACATTCTCTACAAAATGTCGACTACATTTTGATTTGAATACATATGATAACCTTGCTTGCAAACACAGTCACCCAATACAGTAAACGTCAAATGTCCTCGAAGACACTGATGCATCTGTCATGGAATGATTACTGCCAATTCTACTTTATAAACCAAAATTTTAAAAGAACAAAACATGAAACTTGTTAAACTTTAATATATTAAGATTGTAATACAAATCAAGGTTACACTCCTGGGTTAACCTGTACCACTTTTGAAAAATAGATAGTCTATTCCTTACAGCCTTTCTACCACGTCCGTAAAACGCGAACGATTGGCCAAACTATCATCGTGACTATATAGCTTTTTTGTAGTATCTGCAGGCATACGAGCTAGTGGGCCACCTAGTGAAAAGCTATCACCCTCTTCTTAAATATACCAGTATCAAAGCTACTCGAAAACCGTGTGAGTTAAGCTGTTCCAGAATTTGACTGCTCGTATAAAGAAGGTACAATAGCATAATAAGTATAGGAGCAAATCGAATAGTGGATGACCATTGTGATAATTTTATAACGTTCCATCCGTGCTTATCACTGTCGTATTCCAGTGTTAAGGGTAAGATAGCCAAAATACCTATAACTGTGGCATTAGATCTCCCCACACCAATGCCAACCGTGTTCGCTAATTCAATAGTCGCGTCCACTTGTTAGTCAATTTATGGTTCTAATGCTATAAAAGCCACTTTTCACTTTCTGTCTTTATCCCCTTAAGCTAGCAGCTGTCTAAGCGGCCCGATAAACAAACAGCGCTATTAACTCGGCCGATTGTTGTGTGAATCGGCTTACAGTTCGCGTGACACAATTACTGCGGCGCGCCGACGCGTAACCCTGCACCGAGCAATCCTCCTCGGTGAGATTACACGATTGTTTTCATCACAAGATTTAATGCGGTTTGTTTGAGTTTATGCCGATTATTAGTACTTTAGCCAGCTGCGTCGGGATGATTATGCTTTTAAACGTAGGTATCAGGAATGTTATGGATATGAATTTTCGTATCTGGATATGGTTGAATACCTGATTGCGGTCGCGAAAATAAAATTATTTATGATAATCTTTTTCTCTCAGCATCACGGAACGTAAACTGTGAGAAAATGCTTACTAGCATTAAGTTACGCCTTTGCACCATTTTTGTGCAATAAAGTATTTAAATAAAATAAATAATCCGTTAGTTTTAAAAAGTTTCAGTTACGAATATCAGATTTAAGCTTCAGGCAGAAAACCTAATGGCGGGTACGTTGCTAAACGTATTTTTTTCTATATCAACGAGCAATATATTATTACAATTTCTTCAAAGTTTAAGCCACAAACATAAATTATACCTGTGTATTTGTTAAATGCATTGCATGTGGTTTTTCATTATTAATTTACTAGCTGTTGCGACTTCGCGCGGACTTCGTTTACTCCGCACAGCTCCACCCCCGTAGATGATAACGTGATAATATGTAGCCTATATGTTGACCCGATCTGTTAGTAATATTCATGCAAAATTTGAAGTATATCCATGCAGTACTTTTTGAGTTTACCCCGGACATACATACAGACAAACAGATAAACAGACAAAAATTCTAAAGACCATATTTTTGGCTTCGGTATCGATTGTAGATCACGTCCCAAGTATTCTTTTAAAAAATATTCAATGTACAGTTTTGACTTTCCTACGATTTTATTATATGTATATAGATAATAGTTTTTGAACTTCTCTATATAAACTTTAAATATGCCGAATTTCATACTCTTCAGTCTGCGCAATTTTAGTAAAAATGGGTACGAAGTTCTTGCTTTATGAATTAAAAATATTAACATTGGCGGTGATTGTTTTTTATAATTAGATAATCAGTTATTTGTCTGTTATTGTATGTTACGAAATAGGTAATTCAAAAGCAGTAAAACCAACGGAATCCAACCTTCTATATTTTTAGACTCCTTAAGTTTGTGCTATATGTATATAGGACCCAAAGGTAAATAGAATTCAACATAATTCAACATAAAGAGAATTTCTTAAATCCGTATAATAATAATATATAATCTTTGTGCTTATCTATATATTTATATATTTTGTTCATTATATAATATTATTATACATTATAGGTATTATACATTTTAATTATCAGCTTGCATCCTATTTTCTCGCTATTACTTGCGGTTCGCTGGTTGAGAATGCCAATGGGCATTAAGTCATTCATTGTTCTGTAATTGTGCATAAATTTAAATAAATAAATAAAATAAATAAATATATACCTACTATATGACAGAGTTAAACCCAAATATACATAAAAAAATAAAACCATCCTAAATACAACCCTCTCCTTTTTGGGTAGTCTTTTGAAAAAAACAATAACTTTTTTTCATCCCACGCATAATAATAGCCTTTTCAACAAATAAACACTTCATCAAATATGTAGATCCACTTTTCTGGATGTATCCGAGCAGCATCCGTAATGAAGATGTTCATTAGTATGGCATCCCGAGGATTCTCCAATTAGCGGCATGTCCTTGCGATACACTGACCTACATGAGTGTACTGTAATGATACGCCGCTACATTTTAAGTGTTACCCGGTGCGGAGCGGGATTCTCGTTAATGAACATGATAAAACTGAACGACATGCCCGTTGATGATATACAACGTGATATATAGGTATCACATATAAGACAAGTAATATATACATATTTTTTACATCATTAGGTAGCAAACAAGCAGATTGCCCTCCTGATGGAAAGAGAAACCATTCCCTATAGACACCAAATATATTAATGCATACATATCTTCACACCAGGTCCCTTATGGGGCAGACAGAGAGAACCGAGTGCCATACATCAAGATCCTTGCAGGCTTGTCTCGCTTCTTCCACATTTATCACTCTATACACACACGGCGGTTGCGAGGATTCTTGACACCACCTTCAGACAGTTCTCGATCAATCTGATCATGGAATGTCAGTCTCTGTCTTCCCCGGCACCTACATCCTTCCACATTTGCATTGTATATCTGTTTTGTAAGCCTTTCATCTACCATTTTTTCTACATGTCCGAACCAACGGAGAATGCCCTTTCTCATCTTTACACTGACACTTTCTTCCAAGCAAAACATCTCTCTCTCTCTCTCACTTCCACATTACGAACCCGGTCCGCGAATGTTACACTACATATTTTTTGTAGCGATTTCATCTCGACCGCGTTGATTCTACTTTCATGCCCTTTCTGACATACCCAACTCTCACTTCCATACAATAGCGTTGGAATAAGCACATAATTATGCAGGGCTACACGGGCAGCCTGACTTAAAATTGTGCTATTAAGTAATGTCCCTAACGCTCCATTCATTTTCTTCCCTGCACACACTCATTTTTCAATATCAGCGGTGTACCTTCCATCCCTGTTAAAAGCATATCCAAGATATACAAACTCATCCACTTGTTCCAGCACTACAGCATCGACCACAACTTTTACATCCGTTCTGGTTTCTTCTCTTTCAAACACTAGAACATTAGTTTTCTTCGTATTCAAATGTAAGCTCTTACAATCGTTATTCATAACTGTGACCAGCAGCACCAGTTTGCAGCTCAGATGGAGATGAGTCCAGAAGTACAGCGTCATCTGCATAGAGCAAGCAGTTCACCACTAGAAAACTCATGCGCATTCCCACATTCAGTAACCTTAATCTTTGGAGACACTTATCCAGATATAGGATAAACGGGCGTGCTGACAACACACAAACCTGCTTGTCGCCGATACTGACATCGAACCAGGGCGATATGTTGCCGACCACCCGCACACATGTTTCGCAATCCCATGACATGAATTGCAAAGCACACAGCAGACGTCCATCTATTCCATAATTGGGTAAAATGTCCCAAAGTTTCTTTCGCACAACTCTATCAAACGCTATCTCCAAATCCGTAAAACCGCAGAAAACCTTCCAGCCGACAGCCAGATGCTTCTCTACGATGTTGCGGTGTGGGAAAACTTGATCCTTCACCCAAAAAGAGTCCCAGACGGCAGGACCACCGTATTTGATCATCTTAGTAGTCACCTTATCTATACTTCTTATCGCCCATACAATCTCTTGTATAGTAGTGTCCTGGCATGCTTCCACCATCTCTGAATCACTTACTGAGTCAGAGACAGAGGTAGCGTCCTGAACAGACTCATACATATCTCCACAATATTCACTCCATTGTTTGAACACGCTGTCTGTGCATGTAAGAATGTCACCATCCTTAGACTTAATCCCATTCATTCTGGAAGCTACCGAACAAGTCCTAGACTTCCTCACCTTCCACCAAAAAAGTTTATTAATGGTGCATTGCTATCCGAGTGGCGGCAAAGCAATGTCACATGTATAAGTCTAAGTCTTCCGGCTACCATACCCTTCTATTACCGAAGCGCGACAATTACAAACACTGACGCTATTGCGGCAGGAATAGGTAAGACGGTGATATCAAATACCCGGGCTAGACGTAGCGAAAATCTACCACCTAATAGTCGCGATGGTAGTTACACGTATAGCTAATTAGTTGCCTTTTACGTTTATGACGCGTTTCTTGTCAATGGGATAAACTAGTCGAATGAAAAACTAACGTTGTTATACTAGCTGTTCCCCCGCGACTTCACTCGCGTGATACAACAATATTTTTGTGCATGTTGGTCCGCGCACTTTGAAGAATAAACCATCTGCCGTTCTGTCAGGCAGGTCGTAAAAGGCGAACAAATATGCGAGTCATTACAACAGTAGCTACTAGGTAGCAGAGTTCTGCATTATTTGTCCCGGGTCTGGTACCACCGCCTTCGCTTATTCCTGCCGCACAAGCGTCAGTGCTTGTCATTGTTGTGTCCCGGTATGAAGAGTAAGATGCCGGTAATCTTATGGATGTGACATTAAGACCCTGCCACAAAGATAGCAACCGAGATAGAAATGCTGTATGTCAAATGAACGTAACATTTGTAATGTTAATTCAATGTATTTTAATGCACATAATTTAAAAATAATAGGTTTCTGCACTCCTATATCAAAATTCATACTCTCCTCCGATCGCGTAATTGTCGTAAAAAAGGATAGAAAGGTTTTGCTTTACGTATTAATATATAGATATTTATGAAAATTTGTGTCACTTGCTATTTAATTAAAAGCTAACCCAAGCTGGGTTAGCCTATAATTAAATTATGTTTTTTATAAAAGATACAATGATATAATCCTCGACCTTGCTCTCTATACCCAAGTAGATTCATGGCACGTACATTGAACGCCATAGAATAAAATTTCCTAAATGTCAAGGGTAAATTTTTGGCCCTAGCTTTAGTTCAATGACTCCTGTTACATTTGGCAGCAACCAATGTGTTCTTAAAATAGATAATCTGTTATTTATATTATAACTAATCAATTTTCGGCAACCGTTGTTCTTCCATTTAGGGGATATTTTTTGGAGTTGAGTTGATGGGGAATGGGGGTTAAGGAAGGGAATGAAGATTTGATGCCGCATTAAAAAATTCAAAAGATTATTTTTGCCACAAAATAAAAAAAAACTGGACACCATAATCACTTAGCAGTGTGAAATATAATTATTTACAACCTATTTTCATACCTGCCAAATACAACAAACAAAAAACATAAAAATCGCGCGATCCGTTTCGGAGTACGAGCACAAACATGACATGAGATTGTTATATTATATTAGATAGTAAAATATTATAAAAAAAAAAAACATTTATTTGCATGTATAATATAAAAAAACAAGATTTGTTTGATTGTTTTTATTGAGTAAAATGTAAATTTTAGTAGGTGGTAGAGCAACGTTCTGTTACGTTTTTTTTCCGAATTTGATGTCACTAATGTGGTGGTCGATATAAAAATTTTATCTCTTACCGTCAGAAGAACATACCACATGTACGCCACCCACTTGGATAGTAATGCAGCAATAACATCTTATTTATTTATATCATAAAATAGCAAACAAGCTGATGGCTCGCCTGATGGAAAGAAACAACTAACGCCTATACACACCAAAGATATTAATTGTACGTTGCTGTCCTGGTCTAAATGTCATATGCACAAATACACCGACTCCTTTACCTCCAAATAGGAATATGACAGTCACAGCACTGACGTTAGTAGTTATTGCGGCAGGAATACGTAAGGCGGTGGTACCAGACTGGGGCGAGACAGTGTGAAAATTTACCACCGAGAAGTTACGATGGTGGTGACCCATATAGCCAATCGTTTGCCTCTTACGAACTGCCTGGCATAACGGCAGATAAGAAAACATATCTTCAGTGTCAATAAGCGACGATTATCTTTTACTATCAGAAGCCCCCTCTGCTTTTTTGTTATTCCATGTTCTAAAAAAGAAAACAATGTCTTGTTATAACATGGCTCAGGATTCAAGGAAACTATGTCTTGTTATAACATGGTTCAGGATAGATGATTAAAATGTTAACAATGCGTTGTTATCTCATATCTGGCACCCAGGGCAGATTGTATAGCCGCAGCGTAACTTTACCACATACCTTGCCTACACCTAAATCGTATCAACTATCACGTGAGTGTCTGGAACTGCGGCGGCAATCTCAATGCTTGCCTCTCTATCTACTGTCTATTAGTCATATTGGATGCGATGTGCCATGAGAGATGTCATCTATATAATAAAATAAAATATATATAAAAATCAATCCCTATTTTCCTTGGTCACGAAATCACGCCTGAATGGCTGAACCAATTTCGGTAATTTTTTTGTTGTTGTGTTTGTTATTGTAAGGAGAAGGTTCTTATAAAAGAAAATATTAAGAAAATTACGCCGAAAATTAGAAAATTTAAGAATACTTAACCACCATATAAAGTTTAATGCCATTTTGGCTGCGTGCAAGGACAATCCCGTAGTCTTATATAAATTACTTGTTTTTGTCCGCTATGGATTCCTAATATGTAAGGAGAAACAATGTTTGCCGGGTCAGCTAGTACGTTATAAAAAATCAGAAAATTGTCAAGTGTTTGACATGTATGGTATGGTAACATGGCTAATATACTTGTACTCGTATGTACCCATAAACCGGTTACATATATATGAGGTCATTCCATAATAGGTGAAAATATTTTAACACAGCATTCGGTACGTCTAACCAAAGATATTCCAGCTAAAAGCAAACGTCATTCAAGGTTTTAAAACTTTTTTATTTGTATGAAATTTTATTCGTAGAAATCAAAAAGTTTTACACCCTTGAATGACATTATCTGGATATTTTTGATTAGACGTATCGAAAGCTGGGTTGTAATATTTTCACCTATTATGGAATGACCTTATATAAAGCTCAGTAACGTCGCCGCCATTAATCCACCTTTAATTAATTCAATGTCTATCGATTTATGTAAATGTCGATAGCGTTCTGTGGCATATGGCAGGTCTGTCCAACATGTGGCCCTTTACACAAGTTTGTGTATCACACCGAGTTATTTTCAAAGATTGCGTATCAACAGTAAATTAACGCCCCAAAACTACAACAACCAACTTCTAGTCTCCTGTGTCTCTGTACCCCGGATCAGATCTTCATCAAATTTATACGAGACGACATTGGAAGTTATATTACCAAACAAAAAAAATCTAAATCTGTTAATAAATGATCGATTTCTGATATAACAAAAAATACAAAAGAATTGAGAACCTCCTTTTGGGCAAAGCCAGTTAAAGCCAGTTAAGTAAAGAGGAAAGATTTGATTTTTTGTTTGTTTGTTTGTTACGATTTAACTCAAAAACTATACGACACATTTTTTAAAATTTCTTTCACCTTTAGAAAGCTACATTATTCATGAGTGACATAGACTACTTTTCTACCCGACTAAGCAAAGGGAATTAAAGATTCTTGGTCACGCGAACGAAGTCGCGAGTAAATGTTAGTTACGTATTATAATATAATTTTAGGTCTCGCTAACTCATGTGACATTTATTGTGGCTATTTATTGTGGCGCCGAGCATATGAGCAAACGCTGCAATCACTGTCAAAAAGGTCATACAATTGTAGATATATTATTTGTGAAAAAAATTAAAACAAGCCACGTATTTGTACCGTTTTATCGTAACAAATGAGATGACAAGGTTTAAAAAATACCCTTGAAGTGATTTTATTTCATCGGTAAGTAGTATAACTTTGTATTTCTGGGTGTAATTGCAAGCTACACTGACAAACTAAGAAATTGTCTTGAAAGGTGTATCCATTTAATCCGTGGGAAAGGCGATGACGCCAACTCTGGGCGATATATTGCAATACTTCAACCACCTAGTAAATCGTCTATGCTAAAACGTTAGAATATCTTTTAACAAAAAATTAATCCGACGAAAAGTCATATGTCATACATTAAAATCAATGAGTTAACAATCAATCATCCCTTGTTTACGTACGCTTATGGTTGGAATTCCAAAAAAAAAAGGGACCACTCACGGAGTAAATCCATTTCGATAAAAAAAGAATTATCAAAATACACATAAAAAATATACACGTCGAATTGAGAACTTCGGCTTTCGTCGGTTAAAAATGTATCTGTATTTTAGTCTTTTAAATAATAGAAGATCCAGTTGAAGCGGACCAAAGCACAGAAAAGGACGAACTGGGACATATATTTTAACATACCACTTACATACACATTGGAATGCCTTTGTTCAAAAACTCGTATCCTTATTACAATTCCGTACCAAAATCGAATATAGTCAGTCCTTCCGGTGGCCAAATATTGCGGTGTTCGCCTTTAATGCACTGACGTTAAGTAGAGTAGACACGTTCGCACTAATATATTGCGTGGTTTTTATAAATAGAAAAAGGGGTCAAACGGGCACCAAACTCACCTGATGGATGAGTGATTCCAACCGCCCACCTATATCTGCAACACCAGGTATTGCTGGTGGCACTTTAAAAACGAGTAAATCCTTTTTTTAAAGAAGTAGTAAACGTAATTTCAATAATTAAAAAACAGTAGTTTCATACTAACATTATAAATAGGTACGAAAGTCTGTCCTCTGTCTGTTACACTTTCACAGCTAAACCATTACCATAGCGTTAGTTCCGTGAGTTATCACGTTGGAATCCAGGGTCCGCTAAACCGATTTTGAAGAAATTTGCCAATAGTTGAAGAACTGGGGTCATTGAGGCCAATTTTCTAAATCAAACCTCAAGGGAATGAAATAGGAATACAAGATTAGTAAACTGAAGTTTTAAAATGATTTTTATTTGTCTCAAAGGTACTATTTCAGTTTTAAGTGTTGTAAAATGAATTACAAAATTTGCATGTTTTTAGAGTTTTTCGCTAAAAATGTTGTTTAGACATGAAATAATGGAATTTGAATCTGCAACTGTCCAAGTAATCGGAAAGGTGGTCGTTTAGCAACATGCAGGTTGCAAGCTTTATAGATGTGCCTGTAATGCACAAAAACAGAAAATGCGATGATACCAAAATCCGGAACAGACAGACGTTTTAGAGCTCTACCAACTAGTAGTAATGACTCACGATGGCAGTGGCATTTTTAGCTGTTTGACCTAACTTCGCCTTTTACAAACCGCTCAAAAAGAAAGCAGACGATCTTTTCTCAAAAGGGCGCGGATCAACAAGTGATTCATTCTTGATCATTCTTGACCTGAATTTAATACTGTTTACTTGAGAAGAACACGTTACGTAACGCGAATGTAAGAAAGTTACAGTAATTGAAAAACGTCTATCAACATAAACAATACGAGATGTAGCAGTAAAAGAATGGAACGGGGGTGACCCACAAACGCATGGTCGATGTTCGCGTTCCCGGTATTTTGTTGGGAAGTGCGTACACGGCTTTATACATGACATCATATTATCACGATCGTTAAAATATAGCGAGAATACTCATGGGACAAATTGGTTGGGCCTTGAACTACTAACGATTTCAGAAGATAGTCATAACCATGATAACATAATTGGATTGAATTATGAGTCTGAAATGTCCAATTATAGTTTCCTAGTCTAACGCGCTATACCCCTACGCGTAGGCTGCCTAAATCGAGTTTAAAATTAGTATTCTTAGGTCTTTTAAATCATAAGATTGAAAACAAGCTGATGATTCTCCTGATGGAAAGAGACAACTATCGCCTATACACACCAAAGATGTTAATGGTGCTTTGTAATTCATGAGGCGGGATGGATATGCCACATGCATAAGTTTACTGGCTAACTTACCTCCAAAAGGAAAACACGACTGCCTGTGATGAAGCGTTGACGCTATTGCAGCAGTAATAGGTAAGGCGGTGGTACCAAAACCCGAGAGAGACGTTGCCGAATTCTACCACCTAGAAGTCACGACGGTAGTCACACGTATATGCAAGAGTTTACCTTTTACGAAATGCCTGGCAAAATGGCACTTGGTCTATTCTTGTGAGGGAGCCGGACCAACACAGGGACCAAAACAATATAAATAATAGCAAATCTATATTTTTTATATCATAAGATAGGAAACAAGCAGATGGGTCTCATGATGGGAAACAACCATCGCTTAAAGATACCAAAGATGTTAATGGTGCGTTGCTATCTTGCAGCGAGGTCTAATGCCACATGCATAAGTTTACCGGCTCACCCTCCAAACCGGAACACGGCAGTAACAATCACTGACGCTATTGCGGCAAGAATGGGTAAGCCGGTGGTACCAGACCCGGGCGAGACTTACGACACTCTACTACCTAGTAAAAGTAACGCGGCAGAAAGGCCATATTACAAATTAGGGCGACATTGCAGAATTCAAACACCTAAAATGGACTAGGAGCCACGAGGAGGAGAGAAACTTGTCTATATATTAATACGCGAAGTAAAAACTTTGGATTTGACAACCATTTTTAAGACAATTTGGCACAGATAAAGTTTGCATTAAAGAATACTACAGAAAACTAATATATTTAAATAAAATCCATTACAAATATATTAAATTAATAAAAATAAACACTACACACACTACATTCATGTGAGATTTTGATGTGACGTGATAATTTACACACATCGCTCATTTGGTGGAACATTAGCGTATTTTTTATATCATAAGATAGCAAACAAGCAGATGGGGGTCCTGATGGTAAGAGTCAACCATCGCCTATAGACACCAAAGGTGTTAATGGTGCGTTGCTATCTTGTGGCGAGGTCTAATACTACATGCATAAGTTTACCGGCTACCTTACCCTCCAAGCCGGAACACGACAGTGACAAGCACTGACGCTATTGCGGCAGGAATATGTAAGGCGGTGGTACCAGTCCCGGGCGAGACAATGCAGAACTCTACCACCTAGTAGTCACGATGGTAATGACTTGCGGAGCCAATCGGTCGCCTTTTACGACCTGCCTGACAGAACGGCAGTTGGTCTATTCTTCAAAGAAGCCCGGAACCAACACGGGGAATTTTACAGATTTACGTATTTCACAGGATATTTTTTTAAATGAGTTTATGTTTTTATTATGGCAATTCATGATTATTTTTTTATTTAAACAATAGTAATAGTATATTAGTATTATTAAAACTTATTTTATTATCATAATCAATCAATCAAGCAATCTTTGTCATATTTACCTCGGTTTAAAAATAAAATACATTCCGCCGATGTTCCGCCAAATGAGCGACATGTATACTAATTTCTTTACGGCCAAAGTTTGATGGTCTAATTTAAATGAAATTTTATTTAGTCTATAGTCGAATTTCGGCCACAGCCAATCGCTAGTATGTAATAGAAACGTACACACACACACATAGACAAAACGGTATGGATATATTATCTACCACTAGGGAGAAGAACTACTTGTTTGCAATTCCTATAAATAATTGAAACGCAGTAAAATTGCAATAATCGTCTTTCTGATTCTCTGCAATCCTGAAGTAGATTTTCACCTAATTTATTTGGGACCAAATGGAAAGTATACTTACCTTCCGAAACAAACAAAAATATTTTCCTAAAAGTATCTTCACGCCCGTATCTCCGAAGGGGTTGGCAGAGGTATTGGTACAACCAGTGCACCCATGATTACCCGAAGATATTTAGTCCCACAATGTAATAGGTGGCACCTTTTCCAATCTCGAGCAAAGTTGTTTTTATCAGCGTACCGAAAAACACACATATATTGAATTGCCCGACCCTGGATTCGATCCCGGGACCTCATGTAGTCAACTCCGACACCGGACCACTAGACCACAGGGACGATTTTTCCAAATCGATTATTAATTACCCAAATTACATTCTGAGGCAACTAACATAAAAAATACGAAAGAATGAAGAACCTCCTCCTGTTTTGAAAGTTGGTTGAAAAATATAACCCATCTGTGATGCGGCAGGGTGCAGCACCTACAGGTACCAACCGTGTGCTGTACCGCAGCAAGACAAATAAACCACCTAATAACTAGAAAAACTCTTATAAATCTGAGAAAACACGTCACAAATACAACTCGTGTGACAAGTACACACGTTCATTACATATTACTAGCTGCACCGTGCAGCGCGCTGCGTTATAAAAGTTTTTGGCAAATCCCGCGGGAACAACTCATTTTTCCGGGATGAAAGTAGCCTATGTGCTATTCCAGGTCATCTACTACCTGTATGTCAAATAGCACCCATTTCCGTTTAATAGTTTTTACGTGATTGAGTAGTTTGGATGGATGGATGTTTATGCAGCCATCTAAACATCTAAACTTTCGCATTTATTAACATAGATATTCTGTTTTTGTACTTTGCCCTTTTCTGTATCCGTCACCACGAGGCACGCAAAACATCGTCCCTATAAATAGTAGGTTCTGGCATAATGATCCTCAACTGTGTAGCGAACCGCTAGCGCGCCATGCGGAAGAAAGGTCAATACACACAGAGCTGGTGTTGGCGGAAAACGCAATTGTATGTATATCCAAATGTCATAGACACTATAAATAAGTAACAACTTTTTTATCTCAAGTATTAAGGCGAGGTATTTCGACACGCGTCAATTCTATAGAAAATTGGTGGTGCGGTATGTTCTGAAACCGCTGGGAAACGTGTTAATTTTCGGATAAATAAATATAAGACATCAGCTGAAAACTAAAACTTGGCACATTCTTTTTTGTATTTACAACTAAATATCACCATATAAAATTCATGTGGAAGATTAGAAATGTTATTAACAAATTATTTGTTTTAGAGATTTTTTTAGCCTGTTTTCGGAATTTTATATGATTGAGTAAAGTACATTCTATCATGTAATGAGTTAGCACATTCTTTAGATAATATCTTCAGGTATATTTGTCTGTCAGAAACTCAGAACTTTGTGGAGAAACCCCGCCTAATTGACTACGAATAATGCGTTCAGCATTTTCGCATCTGTTACAAGATACAGATAGTACGGCAATTGATCTAGTTTTCAAAAGGGACTTGAATCAACAAAAGAATTTAAAATAATAACATCCCACTACCATTGGCGTATTTAGAGTTATTTTTCAGGGGGGGCTGGGTCTCGAAAAAATAAAACGGCCTATCCAGCCCACCCTCTATATACGTCAATGCCCACTACACGGGTACCATTAAATTTTTTGTCTGAGGGGGAAGATATCTCTTTCCATCAGAAAAGCCATTAACTTGTTTGCTATCCTATGTTATAAAATACATGCAAAATAATGTATGCTGTATCTAATATGCAACGTTGAACGCTGTCGTTTTCCGGTTATGATGTTAAAGTAGCCGGTGAATTTATGCATGTGGCATTCCAAACTCGTCATGCGGGTAGCAACACACCATTATCTACTTTGATTTCTACAGCCGATGGTTATCTTTTCCACCGGGAAAACCATCTACTTGTTTGCTCGCTTATGACAAAAAAATAGGCCGTATTGGCACCGCAACGCACATATTTCCATATGCGATCAGTCTAAGTCACACGGTTGCAATATTCATAAAACAAGGCAAAGAAACCCCTCATACAGGGTTAGACCTTTTCCCCGTAGCTCAGCGTCGTCGTCGGTTCCGCGTCAACAACTCTGAATGCTAACACGATTGATGTTGTTAACCTTTGAGATTTTCTTAAACGGATTATATCAACGTCTGGTGGACATTTTGTATTTTTAACACAAAATATATAAAATATCCACATAAAAATACATGTTTGGTTAAAAAATGAAAAAAAAAAGAAATGTAGATGCAAGGTTACTAAAACAGATTCACAATGCGAATGTAGAAAGATGTAGGTACGGAGGAGTTACCATGACCGGGTTAATCGGGTGTTGAATGAAGGTGGTGTCAACAGTCTTTACAATTTGCGTATTTGTATGAAGACAGTTCTGAATGAGGAGAATGCAAGACAAATCTGCGACAATATCGTGATAATTGGCACTCGGTTCTCCCTGCCTACCGCGCAAGGGATCTGGCATGAAGATATGTATGTATGTGAAAGTAACAAAAAGGCATATAAAGACCCGATTAGCGAAAATAAAGTTATCGCAAATTAAAACAGTAAATGTGGCAAACCGCGGTAAATCCGGAGCGTGTTTTAAACTTTTGCCTATGCAGTGACGTTCGGCGAGAGCATTTATTATTATAACCAATATAATAAATGCGAAAGTGAGTATGTGTTAGTTACGCTTTCACGTTTTGAACTACTTAACCGATCATCATGAAATTTTGCAGCACGTTGTCAGGGATACAGGAAGGGATTAATGGTCAATCGCACCAACGTTTTCTGAGCTTAGGACAATCCTAAATAGTTTGCTGTCACTTCTTGTCTCAAATGTAAACAATGTGACAGCATATCTCTAAATACTGGCCTTAGTTAAGGTCGGTGCAATTAGCCATTAGAGTAACATTCCTATAGAAGTGTACAGTTCCCGAGGCGTAGAAAAGTAACTTTAAACACGAGTGTAGCTGCGGGAAAAGGCAGTTTATTTATAAAAGAAGCAGCAAATTGATGAAAAAGCCACTCTCTATAAATACTAGAATCGCATTCTATGTTTAACTTTGTGTCGGCTTCGCTTAGTGAAATTCCATTTTGCCAAATATATTACTGATGAGGAGACAACAACTGACAATAGAAACCAAAGACTATGATATCGATATGTTATGAGCTATAACGTATTTTATGGTAGCAAGGGGATAGTTTCGGGGTCCTTAGGACGTTTATTCGTTTTTACACGTTTTTTAGTCTTCACTAAAATCCCTTCAGTTTTAAACTGTTCTTTTTAAATTTTCGCTGGAAAACAACGTTTCCGACTTCAAGTTCACGTTTTTTACATCATATGAGAGCAAACAAATCGACGCGATACGTTCCTACATTGCATATGGCCAGTATATATGACCATTTAAACGATTTGTAACCATTTATGAATGACAGCTAACTTGCAAATCGTTCTCCTGATGTAAGAAGATAACCATTGCTTTAATACTTCGAATCGAATTAATACGTCAAAGTTATTAATCGTGCGCTATGGCGGGAATGTAATGTCACATACAAAAGCGTACCAGCTACTCCACCCTCCACTCAACTAGAACACGATACCAATAAGCACTGAGGCTAGTGCGCCAAAAAATGTAGAGATGGTACCCAATCAGGCCGAGACTTTGCAAAATTCTACCACCTAGTAGTTACGATGACAGTAACACGTTTGGACTATATAGTTCGCCTTTTATAAACTGCGTCACAGCTGGTGTATTCCTCAAAGTTGGGACGTGAATTTCTTAAGCAGCTTTACTTTGCTGCATAACCTTTAAAACTATGAAAGTCGAAGACAACCATTACCGTTTGTTATACATGATTTTTTTATAGTTTATTAAAGTTGATGTCGACAAACTGGCTTACAGTTTGACACATATAAATTATAGAAACTCTCTACATTATTATTATAAAATAAAATAAAAAAATAAAAATAAAAAAAGACCGTGGTCCCAGTAACAATTTTTTTTTGAATAATAACAAGCTGATTTGTTAGCATTTTCGTTTCGACGAGACGCAAATCTTTTTTATCTTCGAAAAATCTAGAATCGGGTAAGTAATAGTTAGGGGGCTTCGCACATTTTAATTCGCTGAAGGAAAAATATTTTATTAATAACAATAATTATTTTTATGCTTTAATCGCTTGATTATTATTTTATGAATAACACGAATAAGCTTTCGTCCTACACATTCGAAAGTTTTACTGACGAGTCCTAGACTCTATAAAGATTAGGAACCATGAGATTTTTAAATTGATATAAATCAATTTAAAAACAACCTAATTTTCTCACAACAGCTTGTTAATTGTTATTTTAATTCAAGGGTTACTTTGTCCTACAGGTAAAGTGGAAACATTTCTTAGTCCGTCACTGACTAATATCGGGCAACTAATAAAGATAGATAAAAAAGAAAACTTTATTTCTTTTTTATCTATCTTCATTAGTTACCCGATTCGAGATTTTTCGAAGATAGAAAAGATGGGCATCTCGTCAAAACGAAGCTATTCACAAAAATTTAGCTTGTTATTAATCAAAAAAAGTTTGTTCTTGTGACTACTGTCTGTTAGTGTCAAACGTAGTAGATGGTTTTGTTGCTACACCATATTTCTGACTAAACAGATTGGGATTATCTTATCCTACTAATATTATAAATGCGAATTATTGTGAGTACGTATGTATGTTTGTCACTCTTTCACGCAAATACTATTGAACCGATTACGATGAAATTTGGTATGTATATAGCTGAAGACCCAAAATAAGAGATAGACTATTTTTTATCCCGGAAAAAATAGGTGATCCCGCGGGATTCACTAAAAACTTTTATAATGCAGCGGGTTGCACGCTGCAGCTAGTTCCTAATATATTCCCAATTTACGCATACTTATCTCCTTGAAATTTTATTTTCGCCTAGAATTCGTATCTTCTAATCATACCACTAAAAAGTAACATCAGCCTTTTTCTATTTTATAGTATCTAAAATGATCTGAAAATAGACATCCCGGTTCATGGAGATCCCCCATCGTAAATGCGGGGTGGTAGAATTTTCAACGTCTCAACCGGGTTTGCTACGACCCCGCTGTATATTTTCCTATGGATATAAAGCAAACGCAAATTCTAAACCTGGATTTTGATAAGTCACAATAACATCAAACTCAGGGTCTAAAATTTGCAAAAAACCTTACCACTAGATCAAAGAAGTAGTATAATAATAATAATAATTCATTTATTTCAGACTCCTTTTTTACAAAAGTAGTCCATAATATTCTATGTTAGTAAATAAAAATTAAATTATAAATAAAATATTATCATAATTGAGATTAATGAGACTAAGCCAATTCTGAACTTACCTTCAACATTAAGCTGTATCGAGTAGGTCTGCATGGAACCGACGCCGTTGCTGACCTCGCAGGTGTAGGTTCCCTGGTCCTCGTACCCAGCTCTTTTTATAACCAGTGTCTTGCCATAGTTGTCCTGCGTTATCCGCTGCGACGACGACATTATTTGACCATTTTTCTTCCACACCACTTGAGGCAACGGCCTGCGAAATTATATAGTGAGGAATTGTTTTGTTTTATGAACTTTTTTATTGTTAACACACAGTTAGTATCCATTCGGTCTATGTAAAATACCCTTTTGGAACTCTTTTTAGGGTTCCGACGCCAAATGCCAAAAAACAGAACCGTTATAATTTCGTCATGTCCATCTGTTTGTCTGTCCGTCCGTCCGTTCGTATGTCACAGTTACTTTATTCAGATTATGTGTACTGTATGTTTGAAATTTAGAAATAAAATTACTAATTAAAGCACTTCGAGTAATTATGTACTAGTAACTGAGGAAATAAAAAAAAAATCAAGCAGTATAGTCACAAAGTATAGTCGTATGGGGGTATTATTTGATAGGTCTGTAAATAAAATATTATTTAAAAAGACTTTTAAAAAAGTTTTTCGATTATGCCAATATTTTGTGACGTGTTCGCTTCTAAAGTGGAAAAAGTGGAAAAATACTTTAGATACCCAATTAAAAAAAAAAAAAGTATAATTATCATCAGAGAATAGTTTGCAACATAGAGATTTACTCGTTTATATTAAACTAGTTACACCGCGCAGCCCGTTGCATAGTAAAAGTTTTCGTGAGTCCCTCGGGAACAACTTAATTTTTCTGGGATAAGAAGTAGCCTAAGTGCTACTACAGGTCATCATCTACCTGCGTGCCAAATTTTATCTTAATCGGTCCAGCCGTTTTTGCGTGACTGAGTAACAAATATCCATCCATCCAAACATACAAACTTAAGCTTTTATAATACTAGTCCTCTAACTTCATTAGTTACCCATTCGAGATTTTTCGAAGAGAGAAAAGATGGGCGTCTCATCAAAACGAAGCTGTTTACAAAAAATCAGCTTGTTATTAATCAAAAATAAAAATGTTCCTGGGACCAAGGTGTATTAGAAATAAGTACATTGGATTATTAAAAATAAATATTACACACACTACATTCACGTAACTATTCTTTGCGGCTAGTCTTTTGTCTAACTTAAAAGAGACTTTATTGTTTAGTCTATGGTTGAATTTCGACCACAGGGCGATCGCTGGTCTAAATAAATCTACGGCTAAGAAGAGGTTGTCCGAAAAATAAATTGATTCACTAAATTATGTTGAAATCATTAAATTCTATAACTCTCTTAAATTAATCTAAAGGCCTCTGTATTCCGTCTACTCGTTTATTAACATTAGGTATCTATCTGTTTCGCACTGCAACTATAAGATATTATATCGTCATTACGATATTTAAGTAATTTGGTAATATTCTAAAATGTGAAACCTATTTTTTTAATCCCTTTGAAAACAAGCCCTGACTCTTCCAAACCCAGCAAACATGCTAAAATGATTCATCACAATAAATATTTTATTTCCATTAATTGATTATGTATTGCAGACAACAACAATTATGAGAAAATAAAGCAGGAACATGATTAATGCAATTAAATTTAAAATAATTGTGACGCATACCACGCTATCGGTTAAGCGCGGGCTGATTCATGCTCTTAAAAAGGCATCTGCATTGCAAATACACAAATTATGAACAGCCAGAGACCTATTTGGCTAAAGTTTTTATTGCCGGAGCCAAGAATTGTTGAGTATTTGATAAAAATATGCAATAAAGAATGAACTTATAAATGTGGGTATTTTCGAGTATTCTTGTGAACAATGTTGAAGAAACATGATCTGAATTGGTTTGAATTTTCGCCAGCTTTGATAAGAATGAATTACAGTTTATTTTTCATCAGACCAAAAATAAAAGATGAATTCTCACATATTGAGATCTAGAATAAGAGAAACCAAGCCTGCTTTCCATTCATTAGTTAAAAAAGTGAACCAATGCAATTTCCTGATAATAAGAACAAAATGAGAGATTCAAATTTTTAGGATTTTGGGGTAACTTAATAGAATAATTTTGCTTTTCATCTTTTCAAGAAGTATGTAGCAAAGCTTCCTCTGGTCAATATGATTTTATAAATTCTAAATTTCCTACGTACATAACTTGCTCGAGGCAAGGTATGTGCCCGATTTGTTAATAGTTTGGCCAGATGTCAGGTGATGGGACGTAATGTCACTGGCTAATCGTGGATGCACTAGTTGCACTTCTCCCTACCGCTTTAGGGATATGGGCGTAACTGTACAACAATGATAGACTTAATAGTGTAGATGACTATTAGAGGACTTTCGCAGGTATCAATGTAAAGTTAGTCGCCAAGTTATGAAATGACAAGTCCCACCTTCTTGAACCTACAAGCCGAATGGTCGTAACTACACGTTCCTAAACTGAAAATAACATACATATTTTTTTTCAAATCAACTAAAACTCACTACTAATTAATTAGTACGTTTAGAATTCCTTTGCTTGTCGATGTTAATTAGCTGGCAAGAGAAATATAACTTTAGGCATAAGCATTAGATTTATTTTTATGTACTTACAAAGATAACATTTTCTTTCAATTCAATTAATTTCCTATTCTATCATACTAATTGATAAATTACGAAAAGGTTAAGTGTTTTCTCGTATTTCAAAAGGAAAAAGCCGGTGAAGTGCGAGCCGGACACACGCCACGTAAGGTACTGTACCACTGAATGATATTAATTGAGGTTACTTGTATGGGAACACCCGAGGAGGATTTTTTTTCCATTTTATTAATTTACTAGCTGTTGCCCACGACTTCGTCCGCGCGGACTTCGTTTACTCCGCACAGCTCCTCCCCCGTAGGTGATAGTGTGATAATATGTAGCCTATATGTTGACCCGACCTATAAGTAATATTCATGCAAAATTTGAAGTAAATCCATGCAGTACTTTTTGAGTTTACCCCGGACATACATACAGACAAACAGACAAAAATTCTAAAAACTATATTTTTGGCTTCGGTATCGATTGTAGATCACGCCCCAAGTATTCTTATAAAAAATATTCAATGTACAGTTTTGACTTTCCTACGATTTTATTATATGTATAGATTATGGTAGCAGTACGAGAAAATATCAGGTTTCTCCTTATTTCCGTTCAAGGGATAGAGACCTATGGCGGACAGTCAGCGGAGTCATATTAATAAGGTTCCGTTTGTCACGCTTTGGGTACGGAACCCTCAAAGTTAAACCAAGTTAATGTCGTGTAGCAGCCAAAGAAAATCTTTGCGACCGAAGCATTTTCCGCAGAATCAGACTCTTTTTTTTTAATATCATAAGATAGCAAACAGGCAAATGAGTCTCCTGATGGAAAGAGTCAAACCATCGCCTATAGACACCAAAGATGTCTAATGGTGCGTTGCTATCTTGTGGCGAGGTCTAATGCCACATGCATAAATTTACCGGCTACCTTACCCTCCAAACCGAAACACGACAGTGACTAGCACTGACGCTATTACGGTTACTAAACGGTAAAGCGGTTGTACCAGACCCGGGCGAGACAATGCAGCACTCTACCACATTGTAGTCACGACGGTAGTGACTCGTATAGCCAATCGGTTGCCTTTTACCACCTGCCTGGCAGAACGGCAGTTGGTCTATTGTTTAAAGGAGCCCGGAACCAACACGGGGGTGGCGATACATATAGAATCGTTCATTTTCGAATAGCCTGGCAGAATTTACAGAAGTTACAGTGGTGGGAACGAGAGGTGGGCCCATTGCCCTTTAAAAGATGCTCTATTCTACAAAGGGCACCCGTACCAGCACGGGGGGTATGTCTGAACCAACGCCATTTAATTGAAGCGATCAATTAAGATCAAATAAGGTTACGAAGATAATTAATAACACATATTGTTAGTATGACAACAAATTCTACGACTGCATGAACAACCCTGACCGAGTTTTTATAAATGACAAATACAGTTTTTCTACAAAAATCCTAACAACTATGTGCTATTCCAGGTCATCATTTACCTGTGTGCTCATACACTATAAGACGGCCAAAAAGCAGAAGGGTCTCCTGATGGAAAGAGTCAACCATCGCCTATAGACACCAAAGATGTTAATGGTGCGTTGCTATCTTGTCTAATGCCACATGCATAAATTTACCGGCTACCTTACCCTCCAAACCGGAACACGACAGTGACTAGAACTGACGCTATTACGGTAGGAATACGTAAGGCGGTGGTACCAGACCCGGGCGAGACAATGCAGAACTCTACCACCTAGTAGCCACGAAGGTAGTGACTCGTATAGCCAATCGGTCGCTTTTTACAACCTGCCTGGCAGAACGGTAGTTTGGTCTCTTATTCAAAGGAGCCCGGACCAACACGGGGAAAAACTTTAATAATGCAGCGGGCTGCCGCTGCAGCTGGTATAATATTAAAACAGTAACTTACGTTCCGCCATATATGCAGTAAAGTTCCACTTTTTTCCCTCTCCACGCCTTCTCAACTCGACGTGTCGTATATTGACGCACTGGCTCATGTTTGTTCGATGTCGGCGATATACCCGTTTCTTGTACTTCCAAATACACCTTGTTGCCCAATTTGTATTCATTCCTAAATACGGATTTAGCTGCACAAGTATAAGCATAATTATCGCTTTTATCGTATCGAGTTACGTTCGAGAACCAGAGGTTACCCTCAGGGTCGAGAGTCATTCGAGAATTATTGATAGTTTTCAATTGTCCTTCATTCCCTTGCAACATCCAGTAGACGTTTGGAGACGGATGGCCATCGGGTGGGTCACATGTAAGTTTGAAAGGTTGTCCTTCTTGAGCGGTGAGGGTTTTTTGTGACTCGCTTTCTTTGAAAGAGTTCAGTTCGGCCTTCCTGACGAATACTGAGTTGGATGTCGCGGTACCCCATTCGTTATATGCGAAACATTGGTATTGGCCGAGGTCCTCGTCTTTAGGCTGGCTGACCACGAGGGTTCCGCGGCCAGACTGCTGGGAGATCCGGTTGTCGTAGCTCGAATATTCGAAAGGTTTTCCGTTTTTGATCCATCTGTACCTGTAAGAAGAAAATAAAGTTTAGTATTTCAATGAATAAAAGATAAGGAAATATAAATAGATATGAATTATTATCATTCTCATGGAAGCCGCCGTATCTAAACTAATATTATATATTTTTTAATTTTTTTAATTTTTATTTGTTACGATTGAACTCAAAAACTGCTCGATCAATTTTAGAAATTCTTTCACTTTTAGAAAGCTACGTTATCCAGGAGTGACATAGGCAAATTTTAACCGACCCAGCAAAAGAAAGTAATGATTTCGGTTCACGCGATCGAAGTCGCAAGTAACAGCTAGTAGAAGAATAAAACCATCTGCTTGTTTGTTAGTTGGAACAACACTATTATTGTCATTGATGTTTATTTTTATATTGCGAAATATAAAGTATTTATAAACATTATAATAATTATTATTTAAGTATATAAATATAATTTTAAAGGAATTAAACCACACTAAATTACAAAGTCATTTGGAATAGGAAGTGTAATTCTAGAATCAATAAAAGTAAAAAAAAACAGAAAAAAAATATAAAAAAATATGTTAAGTTTTGCGATCGTTATATTGCCAGATCCGTACCTATATACAGACATTCGGACAGGCTGGGATTTTTTTCAATCAGTTTTTTTACACTAAATACAATATATCTAATGTTTAGGGTGGGATGGGATTCCTACGAAGAATAGACCATCTACCATTCTGCCAGGCAGATCCCGAATTCCGGAAACAACGCTAACGGTAACTGATTCCTTTTCAGGGAGAGAAGAGGGTTCAAAGAATAGAAAAAATCATACCATTTGACTACTGAGTGGTATTCACCGTCGCACTCGGATTCTTTATCGCAACCTTACCTATTTCTGTCGCAGCAGCGACAAACCTTACTATTTTTCTGGTTCGCATGATTAAGCTGCCGGAAACCTTTATGCATTTAGAATTCTTTTCTGCCACATGGATAGAAACGCTCCGTTAATATCTAGTGTCCACATACGATAGTTGTCTCTTTCCATCAGGAGTCTCAACATATTGTTTGCTATCTTAATAGCAATAGTTGCTGTTTACCACAACCACTAACCATCTGCTTCTTTGCTATCCTATAATGTAAAAAATACCATTTTTGTTGTATATAGATGATGGCTGTCTCTTTCCATCAGGAGAGCCATCTGCTTGGGTACGATATTAAAATAACAAACGAAGCCGGTGTTCCTCGCCACACATTTGTATTCTAGTCGTGTACGGTATGAGTTAATAAAATTATATTAACGATGACATAATATATCCGATGTCAGCCTCGCGAGGTAGCCGCTTTGAGTCAGTCAAGGCTGACTCATGAATAATACATTAACTTGTCGGGACTCGACGCTGCGCCCTGATTGTGCACATACGCGGAGGAGCGAACTAGCAGTATTGGCATGGCCGATAACAACCTTATTCATCGCTAAATTTTACTTGCGACTTTGTTGTCATTCATCAAGTATTACTTGAAACTACACGATCATGGCAAGTTTCTTTACGTTGCCAAAGAATTGATTTTTTGTATTATGGCATAGCAAACTAGGAGATCATTCTCTTGTTCGAAAGAGATAACTGTCCCATATAGGCATCTATCAGTGTAGTAAAATAGTAATGCCACATGCTTAAGTTTATCTACCTTACCCTCCGAACCAAAATTCAAAGGTGACAAACATTTACGCAAACATGGGCAAGACCACAGACCATATGAATACTATAGGCACGGTGTTTGGCAATAAAAGTGTAGTCGGCCATATGAGCGAACGCTCATATCACTCACTGTCAAAAGTATGGCAAATTATTGACTCCGTTAACGCTACAGTATTGACGTACATTGTTTACTAATAACTGAAGTCATGCATAACATTACGCGAGTGACATGCAATGAATCGCTCAGCGATAGATATGCACTTTTCTCATCGATTATTGGTACAAGTGCAATTTTACGGGATTCATAGGGCATGTATAGATAATTTGTACTTTTCGATAATTTGACACGCTACGCTTATAATTTAAATTTTTCTGTGTCTTATATTTTAATATGTTTTAATTTTATATTATTACTAGGGATGGGCCGAAATTCGTTTTACATTCGGTTTAACCGAATTTCGGCAGCTTGAACCGAACTTCGACATTCGGCCGAAATTCGGTTTAAATGCCGAACATTCGGCACTAGAAAAAAGTATCTTCTTGCACTATTTGGCTTGACATCTACGTAATTCAGCAGTTTTCGAGGTTACCGCGTACAAACAAACAAACTAACAAGCTACAATTTTATAATATTAGTATAGATATATAGGATATCGTTAATAGGTTTTGCAACGCACGTGAATTAATGACGTAACAGCAAAATTTTGATACATTGAGTTACATTGTTCCAATTTAGGCATGGATTTTTATTTTTAACTTTCTGCTATGTAGGTATATGCCCCGATTTTTGAAAATCGAGTTTTCACCAGATCTCCACGTTTTGAGGTCCTAGAAATCTTTTTCGACTATTTTCACAATGAGGTCAGCACGTCTGTATTCTCTTATCTCTTATCTGTATTTCTCTTCGCCTAATTTTTTCTTCACTTGTGTAACTTGCATAACATGTTCTGTGCCACAAAAATGTTTGTTTATCAAGAGAAGAATTAAACAAATTTTCAAATCGGATAGCAGCCTCATCTTTTCGTCGATAATCTGCACGTTGTACAGTTATATATAATAATAATAAAAAATATCATTGGACAAATTACACGAATTGATCTGGCCCCAAAGTAAGCAAATTATATGCTTGTAGAATGGGTGCCAGTCAACGATACTAATACATATAAATACATATATAAATACTCTAATATATTTAATAAACACCCAAACCCAGAAATACAAGCATCTGTGATCATCACACAAATGCCTGTCCCTGCCGGGAATCGAACCCGGACCCCATTGATCGGCGTAGTCAGGTTCGCTAACTACTCGACCAACGGGGCGGCATATATGTATCAGGCTTCGGATTTTTCACTACATCGTTTTCATTTTCAAAAAAAATACATGGTAGGATATCATCAGAATATTTTCTTTTCTTGGGAACAATTAAAAACGATATGACACTCACATTTATTGTAACGAAAAATCGGAAATCGGAAAACGGTTGAAAAATAATAATTCCTTGCAATTGCTTAAAAAATTTCGGTTTAAACAATATGGTACCGGATTGCCCCATGGCAACATGCATTTATATCATCAGTAGGGCAATTTGAAGAGGATCACATAAATAAATTGAGGTGGAATAGTTTTCGGTACTCATGCGCCGATTCCTCCCGGACTAAATCTTAGTACATAAATGTATAGATTAGGTACCGATTTGACTAATTCTTTCTGCGTTGGATAGCCTGTTTATCGAGGAACGTTATAGGCTATATAACATCTTGCTACGACCAGTAGGAGCGGAGTAAATAAAGTCCGCGCGGACGAAGTCGCGGGCAACAGCTAGTTCATACTAAAATTATAAATGGGAAAGTGTATCTGTTTGTTTGTCCGTCTTTCACGGCAAAACGGGGCGACGAATTGACGTGATTTTTTAAGTGGAGATAGTTGAAGGGTTGGAGAGTGACATAGGTTACTTTTTCTCTTACTTTAGGCGAGCGAAGCCGCGGACAATATAATAGCTAATAGTAAATAGTAAAATAGCTAATAGTATATAGTAAAATAATAGTATAGTATATAGTAAAATAATATAAAATATAGCTAATAGTAAATAGTAAAATAGCTAATAGTAAATTGTAAAGTAGCTAGTATGAAATAATTAAATTTTAAGCAAATTCGTAAAAAAGTCACGACGTGTCGCTTTTAAGAAAGCTCCCCAAAATTAAACCGAAGTTCGGCCGAAATTCGGCCGAATTTCTTATTTTCACCGAATGTTCGGCCGAAGTTCGAATTCGGTTCAAACCACATTCGGCCCATCACTAATTATTACACATATTCTCGGATTAGATTTGTGTAACTCGCAAGTGCAGTTTTACGGGATTCATAGGGCATGTATAATTTGTGTACTTGTCGATAATTTGACACGCTACGCTTATAATTTAAATTTTTCTGTGTCTCATATTTCAATATGTTTTAATTTTATATTATTACACATATTCTCGGATTAGATTTGTGTAACTCGAATCGTTTAAAAAAGTAGACAAACCATCATAGGTAGACTTTTGCAAATTCGAAAAGCGTAAAACAATAGGTAAATGTAGGTAATTATTTTATTTACTACCGGATCGGAACGTTGCACAATACTGAGATGTTATTTTATTTTGAAACTTCTGTAGTATTTATTTCACCAATTCTATCAATGGTGTTCGAGCATCGAAGGTCAACTCTATTTAAATTTGAATTTTTATTTTCGGCGTTCTAATTAAATTTGAATTTTACACTCGCACAAATACGTCAATGTATGTACATATACATTGACGTATTTGTGTGAGTGTAAATTTTGCTACGCTCGATGTCTAAGAATCATTTCGATTTCGAGAAGGCGCCTCCATTTACGGATATTATAATTAATTAGTTTTCCCAATAAAAAATAATAATCTTAAGGTATTTTCATACATTAAGCATGACAACACCTACAAATAAGTAAATTCTATTGTCAAAGTATGCCGGATATAAAGGAAATATTTTAAGCACGCAATACATATTAATTTTTCCGTTTGAATCACTCTAACTATTGATAAAAACTGCACTAAAATTCGTCGCGTAATTGAAAAGATCTATCCAAACATACAGCGAAACCGACTTTATTTTATGCTATGTAAAGATAAAAAGATAATGTCATTGACCTTCTATATATCTCTGTAGTAACGCACAGGGTTTTTGCTACTTACTGTATAAATACTTTAATATATTAAATAAACAATAAATAATTTATTTTTCCCGTGTTGGTCCCGGGCTCCTTTGAAGAATAGGTCAACTGCCGTTCTGCCAGGCAGGTTGTAAAGGGCGACTGTTCTGTTGTCTGTTGAAGTTCCTTTGTAAAAAGCCGAAAAACAAATGTGAGTGGTTACGCAAAAAGGGACCTCAAGGGAAAATAATTGATTTCGAGTAAATCACGTTTAAAATGTTGAGTCGAAATGAGAGAGGCGCGGGGTGTTTTATGTTAGTGTCGTTAGTGAGCGACTTCGTCAGTGAGAAATAGCACGTGTTTGCGATAGCTGTATTATTGGTGACTTATTTATTCGTCTTTTACTTGTCTTTATGTGCGCGCTAGAAAAAGAAACTAGTGTGCGCTGTGTATAAGGTGTAATATTTTCAAAAATGCCTCCGCTTACATAAAAAATCATTAAAACTACGGCACCTAAAATTATTTTGATTAGAACAAAACAAAGATGAAGGACCATAGAATCAGAATTTATCAAAAAAAAAAAACCGTTTCCAATCCCTTCAGGTCCCTTTTTGCGTAACCACTCACAAATAGCGCGCGGCCTTCGTGTGGTGTTTGTGCGAAAGCCGCCAAAGCGAAACAATGAAACAAACAGCGACAAGGTGTTGTCGTTTTTAAAATATTTGCTTAACTCTAGGAAAATATAAGTAAAAATACGAATATTAAAAAAAACATATCTTTTTTATTTTTAGAAATAAAGTCATTTTAATATTTTTTTTCAGTAATGCCTTTCACCAAACTATATGCCTCTTCCTGATCAGACTTTTCTTTACAAACTGAATACATAATATATACATATATTATGTATATATAATATACATATTACATATATACATAGTATAGCATATGAATATATTATATACACATGTCATACAAACATACATTCGAAATATAGAACCGTACCTACTTCCAGCGTAGTCAGGTAAAAAATACAATCATCGACTTTTATATTATATCGGATGGAAAATGTAGGTAGGTAGTAAAACTACTCACACAAATACTTTTAGGGCGGCTTGCGCCAAAACGCTTAAATCATTTTAAGTCACTAAATACGTTTAAAGTGACAGCTTTTAAGGTGTTTTGACATTTGTTAAATGCATTTAAGCATTTTGGTGCAAGCCGCCCTTAAAGACAGTTTTTATCAATAAAATAATTTAAACAACTAAACCGACTTCAAATATCTGTCAACTACCTATATGACTGACTATACCTATACCTCAAAACCTACAGCACCGATTTCAATGAAACTTGGACTGTTCCCAAGTTGGTCCCTATGTACCTATATAGGTACGTGAATTATATTAAAAAGGACTATCACGATAAGTCTTTTAACTCCCGAGAAATGTTTGAACACACATATATACAAACACGCATAAACAAACCGATAACCTCGGCATTTTCGTCAGTTGAAAAGTGGAGATTTTTTTCCTTCAACCAAATCGACAATGGCCGCACAATTGGTATATATCTATATTAATGCAGTAACTCCCTCATTAAATGTTCTCAGTGAAACTTCCACCGAGAGCACGGTAAACATAGTTCACAACTAACGCCATTTGCGCTCAACTGTTTATTGCTTAACTTTCTGAGTGCTAAGTGTGAGTTTTTCTTTTCGCATTCGATCGTGAGCGCGTTTGGAATTTACTAGGAATTTGTATGTGATTTGTACAGCGCCACCTAGTGGTAAACGTGAGAAACCAGTTTACCACTAGGTGGCACTGTACAAATCACATACAAATTCCTAGTAAACTCGAAACGCGCTCACGATCGAATGCGAAAAGAAAAACTCACACTTAGCACTCAGATCATTACTCGATAGTTGCTAGGTACTTGTAACCATTTTTTATTTTTTCCCGGATATCATTAAAACTATCAATGCTTATTTGTTTAATACTACTAGTTAACCGCTCCAACTTTGCACTTGTAGTATCTATACATATAATAAAATTGTAGGAAAGTCAAAACTGTACATTGAATATTTTTTAAAAGAATACTTGGGGCGTGATCTACAATTGATATCGAAGCCAAAAATATAGTTTTTAGAATTTTTGTCTGTTTGTCTGTATGTATGTCCGGGGTAAACTCAAAAAGTACTACATGGATTTACTTCAAATTTTGCATGAATATTACTAATAATAGGTCGGGTCAACATATAGGCTACATATTATCACGCTATCACCTACGGGGGAGGAGCTCTGCGGAGTAAACGAAATCCGCGCGGACGAAGTCGCTGGCAACAGCTAGTTCCTAATAAAAATGGGATGCATTTTTATTACATCGACCGCCCCGTTGGTCGAGTGGTTAGCGACCCTGACTACGCAATCAACGGGGCTCGGGTTCGATCCCCGACGGGGACAAACATTTGTGTGATGAGCATAAAAATGTTTGTATTTCCGGGTTTGGGTGTTTATTAAATATATTCTAGTATTTATATAATATGAATTTCTATGTATTAGTATCGTTGACTAACACCCATAACACAAGCAAATAATTTGCTTACTTTGGGGTTAGATCAGTAAGTGTAATTTGTCCCGTGAATATTTATTTAGTATTAGATATTATTATTTATTATTTTCTATTATAAGTGGCGAAAAAAAAATTACAAATTTTTCTCGAAAGGGACAAACATTTTTGTGATGAGCATATATGTTTTTGTATTTCTGGGCTTGGGTGTTTATTATGTAACAGTATTTATAATATGCATTTCTATGTATTAGTATCGTTGATTAAAACCCATAACAAAAAGTATCTTCACGCCCGTATCCACGAAAAGATAGGCAGAAGTACAAGTGCACCCACAGTGCAGTCGAAGACAATTAGTTCCACAATGTGACAGGTGGCAGCTGGCAAACCTATCGCCAACCGGGCACTTATCCAATCCCAGACAACGTTGTTTATCAGAAATCTAGAAAAACACATTTTTGAATTGCCCGACCCGGGAGTCTAACTCGGGACCTCATACGGTCAACACCGAGACCGAACCACTACACCACCGAGGCGATAACACCTTTAACACAATCAAATAATTTGAAATGAAATGAAATGAAATGAAAATGAAATGAAATGAAATGAAAAATATTTATTTGCAAGAATATGGGTGTCACAAGTTATTAAAATAAATTAAATTACCATCATATTCTACCATAATATGGCGTGCAAACATTTTAATTTAGGTCGATTTCTTTATAATTACTACCGGATCGGAACGCGGCCACACACTGAGAAGATCCGGCGGAAGAAACTCAGCGGGCTTCTTTTTTTCTATTTCACGTATTACAATTGTATGTATTACAATTTACTAGAATTATTTCACATCAAAAGTTGTTTTTATAGTTTACAAAATATGATCTTATGCTCAATCCAAATTTTTACAATTTACAAAAAATTTACCATTTTACAAATTTGCCGTTCAGTTTTTATTACATTTAAATTTCAAGGTAAATTGTACAAGCTTATATTTCTGTTTATTAACATTTAATCTTATCTGCTAAAAATTCTCTAATATCATAGTATGTTTTATTTAACAGTAAATCAAACAATTTTTTGCGAAATTTATTTATAGGTAATAATTTTAGACTATCAGGAATATGATTGTATATATTAATTGCCATACAATATGCATTTTTTTTATAAATATTTAGTCTTTGGCTTGGCACATGTAGCTTCTCATTGTTTCTAAAATATGAGTTCCCTAATACTTGAGCATTTGTTTTAAACAAATGTTGATGTTTTTTTACAAATACGCATACCGACAGTATGTAAAGACAAGGTAAAGGTAGTATTTTAAGAGTTTTAAATAGGGGTTTACATGAATGTAGTTGATTAACATTACATATTGCACGTATACATTTCTTTTGAATTCTGAAAATCCTAATTAAATCAACTGAGTTTCCCCAAATAGAGATTCCATATTGCAATACAGATGAGACATATCCGTGATATGCCAGCAATGCAGCATTTAAGTTGGCTACTTCTCTTATTCTTCTCAAAACATAGATAAATCTGTCAATTTTTTTGCAAAAAATTTGCTTGGGGTTAGATAGATTTGTGTAATTTGTCCACCGATATTACAATACAATGAAGAAGGGGCCATCCATAAATTACGTTACACGAATTTCATGGTTTTTTGACTCCTTCTACGTCCTTGTCACAGCTGATCCTATTTGTCAGAACCCCCCCCCCCCCCTCGACCTAGTGTGATGTCACATATTTTAAAATTTTACATTAAAATGATGATCTCATTCGGTTATTTTTTATCTTTACAGGTGGTTTTTTAAATTTAGTGCTGTAACACTTAGATATATTATATTTTGAAAAAAATGTGATGTCACAAAATTTTGAACCGCTCCCCACCCCATGTTACATTTCGTTGACCCCCTCCCTCCCCCTTAATGTGTGACATAATTTATGGATAAGATAATTGTATATATAATGGCTCCTAAGTAGTAAGAAAATTGTATCACGACGCGCACAACTTGTTAGACACACCGTTTACCCTGTCTGTCTGTCGCTTTTTTGTCTGTTTATTATATAACCACAAATGACAATACATTTATATAAAGTGTCTCTCGGTCATCTTTTTCGTGTAAATCTAGTGCATCCTACTGTTTTGCCAATACCACGAAAAACTAATTAACAACACTCTAACTAAATAAAATTAAAGTAATAGCTTCTAATAATAAAACCATAATTTTATTACATTTGTGTGAAACATTGAATTACTAGGTCAGTAGGACAGACTGTAAATCAAGAATACATTAGTGAATTAGACGACGCGATGTCGGCGACGCGTGCTATGAATGTGACAGATATTGCTAATTCAGTTGCAGTGATCGTTACTTGGAGCAAGTGTACGCTTTGATAAGTACTTTTATCCATACTAATATTATAAATGCGAAAAATCTGTCTGCCTTATACGCTCTCAAGGCTAATGCCGGGTTCTTATGTTCTTACTAGCTGTTGCCCTCAACTTCGTCCGCGCGGACTTCGTTTACTCCACAAAGCGTCACCTAAGGGGGAGGCCCTTAGGTGATAGCGTGATAATAGTAGCCTATATGTTGACCCGACCTGTTAGTAATATTCATGCAAAATTTGAAATAAATAAAAAAATATTCAATGTACAGTTTTGACTTTCCTACGATTTTATTATATGTATGCATTGATATATAAAAACCCAAGATACACAATCAGTGTCTCAAAAACGTCCTCTAAGAATGAGTGCACAATTTAAAATTGTGCACTTACTTCAAATAGAAGCCCGTCGCTCACGTCACTGCCCGCGCGTCGAAAATACAGAATTTTTCTCTGATAAATTGTAAAATACAACATCATGAACGTTAAAAAATATAAGATATTGTATTTTCGGTAAGTATAAGAGTTTATCGATTTATTTTTGTCGTGTATATTACTAAATATTGGGTGTAATGTATGATTTTCATTTTATTTGTCTTAAAAATGTACTCGAAGCTCCAAATATAATACGACAAAATTTCAATGGTCACTTTTTCAGTAAAAGGACAGTGCATTACAACTTCCTTTTAATTTAGTCGAATAATACAAATTGATCCTGTTATTATTAGTGGAGTCGATTTTTTTTCATTAATAAGTTAATTTTTTTAATAAGATTAATTTTTTTCATTAATAAACCTTTTATAGTTGTTAACCAACTGCCAAAAGAGAAGAGGACATCAATTTGACGATTTTAAAATGTTTCATTATATTGATTACTTATTTTGAGGACTAAGGTGATTCTTTTTATTCTATTTGTACGAATATAAATTAACAATATATAATTGTGATTCTTACGATGAACTTTGGATATATATTATGAAACTTTTAATATAACAATAGGAAATCATAAGTAGCATCGAATTTTGTTCTGTTTACACGTGTTGTTGATAACGATTTCTTAAGTGGAAGGCACAGGTTGCATTAAGAATGTTTATTTTTTGATTTAATAATTTATTTTTAATAAAATGTTGTTTTTGATTGCGGATATCTTATACTATACATATTATAAATGTTAAAGTTTGTATGTTTGATAATCAATCACGTAAAAATGGCTGTACCAATTTGGATTTAGACTCGGATATAAGATGACCTGGAATAGCACATAGAATACTTTTATCCTAATGCAGAGATCTGCAGCTAGTCTTGTATAAATTTTAAGTGACTGTTTATATGTACGAGTTGTTTTATTTGCATACTAGCTGTTACCCGCGGCTTTGCTCGCGCATATTTACTTTAGAACTTATTTAACCTTTCTTTATTTTATTAAAAATCTCTACATTGCCGGGTGGGCCGCTAGTACGTTAAAAATAATATTTTAGTATTCATCTTAATTATTTATATACGACATTTTTGTTATTAAAATGTAAGTAAAAAACGTAAGACCTGCACTTCCTATATCTTCTAAATTTTCTATACCTAATATCATAACTAACTATACCTCAAACTAAAAATACCTATTAGTAATACCTATCGAAAAAACTAACGTAATTATAAAAGAAATGTATAATTAACAGGAAATATTTAATCTAAAATTACCTTTGGCAATAATATTATATGTACTAAACTATACTCCAAACTAAATATACGTATCTATTAGGATTTCTGTGTATGTAACACACCTATGTAACCAACTAATGTAACTATATTAAAAAAGCCTGTGAGCTGGTTGACCCTACAGGCCACCTGAAACTGCCCGCTAAATTTAAGTATTTTGACCTCAAAGAAAAAAACTATGCCTAAGCATAGACTATTGAATTAAAAAAGTTCAAAAATCCAAAGTTTTTTTTTAAATGATACTTAGTTATTCAGTATTTGAAAAGATGTATATTTTTTCAAAATCATCAACGAGTTTGATCTTCCGAATAACATTGAACACAATTTTTTAGCTCTAAATTGTTTTATTGGAATTTTTTATACGAGGGTCAATAAAATTTTCAGAAGCCGACATCGCATTAGCAACTAATCTATTGTGTTTCAAATGTCTATGGACAGTATTCGCTCGTACGTCTGCAGATACTATAACTAAACAAATGTTCGTTTACATAATACTGCAAAAAAAAACCAGAAACACTGAAATCTAATTCAAAACGAGAATTGTACGAAAAGCTAAACTTATTTCTAGGAAATTAATGCGTTTCCTTACTATGTTGTCGATACATTACATAATAAGTCTGAAAAAAAATCGTGTCTTATCATGTAAGAATCTATGAACTTTATAACGTAGTCATAGTCACTACTGCAGTAAATTTCCTATTTCAGTATATTCTAAATCTATTAGACTATGCAAACTAAATGTATCAATATCAAGCGTCAAATACTACATGGCTATAAACCCACAGTTTGCCTATATGTGTAGGTTCTGTGTAATAGAATCAATAACCTATAACGTTTGAAATATAAATAAATTATTTTAATGGTCATTATTTGTTTTATTGATATATAAATGTTCTACGCAAAAACAGATTTTCGACAAGATTTTTTTTATGTAAATTTTACAAACCCTTAAAATTCTACTTCAATGCATAAAAATATTTATATTCGACTCCACATGTTCCTTGTCTTACCGGCTAACTTAAGTCAATATTTTATTGCTTTTTGTATATTGTTTTTTTAAAAGTAACGTTAAATCTTGCGTTTAAGGTTGAATATGCAAAAAAAAATATTTGTGCCATAACTATAAACTTTTTAGACTGAATTAGCGACAGTTTTGAGTGTCAGCTTTGTTCGGAACTGTGTATCTTGGGTATTTTATATCAATGTATGTATGTATGGATAATATACGATCCATCAATCGTACCAGTAACCATTAGCAACCAATTTAATAATGACGAGTAAATGACATTTATATGTAGAAACAATTTTAAGTTACGCCTCGTAGTAAATGTTACTACTCGCAAATAAAACGAGTCATTTTAATGCTCTAAGAATCACGAATTGCGACGCGACGCGGTACCCATGCATGCCGGCGGTGTTTTCACTTGTGTCTTGACAGTGTGTACAATACAATCGCTTGCGGGCGTATTGCTCTTCGGATGAATAATACAAGTTCCATGTATTCCTCGGTCGAAGCCTTTTCGGCCGCTGTGAACTTCGATATTAATGGAAACTTAATGTCCGGCCAAACCGGTGCGTATCACCCGAACGCGTCTGTGCAAAACGGACCTTGCCTTACAAGCTTTATTGCTGATGCGAATGTAACATCTATGATACCAAAACACTGTGACAGCGATCACATATGACATTGATCATAATCGCGAAATTATGACGTTCGCGCCCACTACATGATAATATCCTATCAAATGTCACAGCAACGAACAATTCCGAATCTATTGGCTTCTAGCACTTCTGATTTCTACAGCTTCTTCTAGCAATGCTACAGATCATGTGGTGTGATGTATGTGTGTCACGGGAGTTGAACGCGGTGTCACTCATATACCACCCCAGAAGCTCGATTGTATTTTAGAGTTTATTCCTTTTCAAGACTAAAATTCTTCTAGCTACTCCGCCCTTCGCTACTAAATTACTATTTATTTTATGAGAGAGGCTTGACTAACTTGCCAGGTTTTACATCCGCATCTCACTAACACGCAGGTTTTAATTAATAATGATTAATGACTATGTACCATTTATTAATCCTAAAAACATAAAATAATAATGCTACCATTTACTTCGTAAGGGGGCGTCCACAAATTACGTGAGATGTTTAAGGGGGAGAGGGGGTCGAGTCAAATTTCATCTAATCCTACGTTGGGGAGAGGGGGATCTCCGCAAATATCACGCAATTTTTTTTCTGACTGATCATTCACTAATTCGTTCGAAAGAAAATAATTTAATTCATACTTCGACGTTATACATTACTACTGACTGTCAAACCACCATATTACACAACACACGCATGATTCTCCATGGACTGAATTACAGCAGATATTCTTTTTTAATCGCAGTAATTACGATTTAAGTATTTTATTGTTACATTTTTATTACACTTATAACTCTCAGCAATATTGATTACTAGTCTTAACTAGTCGTTAATAAAAGCACGAAGCATTTTTTTTACAATAACAATCAAACGCGTTTACATATTTAAGAAACCCACATTTTGAAAAGACGTGGTCTTGGTGGTGGAAAAGTCTCACGTGAGATTGGGGGATGGGGGAGGGGGTTGAATAAAATCTCACGGCATCTCATCAGGGGGGAGGGAGGGACAGAAAATTAAAAAAAACACCTCACGTAATTTATGGACGACCTCATTATTAATAAAACGATACATTGTAATACTGGGTCGACAGGAGGCGGATGTAAATCAAGACATGAATTAAGTAAACATTGTGTTCTTGGCGCGGCGGCGCCGCGTTTTGTGAATGTGACTGCTAACTTTAGCTATAACGTTACTCGATGACGCAAGACGTGTCGATCCAGCAATTCGAAGTATACAGTAGTAATAATTAAAGCTAGCCTTTAATTACTAGGTCAATCACAGGGTGTCCCATTATTGAATTACAATCAGAGAGAGAACTCATGCGTGTGGCATTACAAACCTGGCACACGGATAGTAACACACCATTAACATTTTTGTTGTCTATAGATGTTGGTTTCTTCTCTTTCCATCAGGAGTGTCAATTTGTTATCATATGATATAAAAAAATATGACAGTATACCTGACCACCGCCCCGACCCAACATTAAACTTGTCGCTTGAATATGAGCATTATTTAACCTTGTCTTGGTCTAAGCCCCCTTTGAAGAATAGACCATTTGCCGTTCTGCCACGCAGTTTGTAAGAGGCGAACGATTGGATAAGCGAGTCACTACCATCGTAGAGTTCAGCATTGTCTTGCCCAGGTCTGGTACCGCTGCCTTATTCCTGCCGCAATAGCGTTTGAAAGGTAAAGTAGCCGGTAGGCGTATGCATGTGGCATTGCCATCCCGCCACACGGATAGTAACGCATCATTAACGTGTTTGGTGTCTATAGGCGATGGTTTTTTTTTCATAGGGTAAGCCATCTGTTTGCTTGCTATCTAATGATATAAAAAGTCCTAAAAATAACTTTTAGTTCCATATGTCCCGCTTTGGGCGGAACTATCCCGCTTTCAGATTGTCTGTCCCGTGTCTCCAGCGAGAGCAAAATGTTCCGCTCTACAAAAAATTGTTCAGAACAGTAGGACTTAGTGAAATTTTGTGACTGATTGACATACGAGACTGATTATTTATCAAAATTCCGTATATGTCCCGCCCTGACTTAAAAACAAAATGGTCGCGTTAAGTATAAAAGCAAAACCAAACAAAGGCATATTGCAAAACCAATGCACAATGTAAGACGTTCCAGGAAAACAGTCAACACGCCGGATTTAGCCCATTTACGGCGAGCAGGAACACCGGGAAGTGATTTAGCGGGAGCTCGGCGCTGTAAGAGGATTAGTATTCGATTACGTCTCAGCCGCTATGTGGTGCATTCCTATGGTTAGATTGACGACGTGCTTACAACATTCTATTTATATTCAACACTCTTATCGTCGGCACTTGGTGAAACTTCATTTTTATACAATATTTTATATCGATAACACTTGTACTGTTTCACAATAAACACACATTTTTTGTGAAACAGTACAAGTGTTATCGATATAAAATATTGTATGAACATTCTATTTGTTTCTATTCCACTATATTTATTATTTTTATCACATTATTATTCTATTACACATCGTATAACAAATTCCTGTTCGATTCGTAAAAGCACTGTTTGGTAGCCTAATATAATTGCACATATTATTTAATATTGTATATGTCGCAGTGAAATTGTCAGTACCGTTAGATTATAATTTACCTAAGTGATATTATAATTTAACTGCTAACCTAACCTAACCAAATTATAAAATCCCTAGGTAGATTATAATCTAACGGCTATTGACAGTTTCACTGCGACATATACATGGGTGATTCTTCAATGTTGAGGATAATACGGTTCCAGGCAGTTTTCTCTTTACTGTTATAACTACGATGAAGAAAAACAATGTTTTCCTATTCCATTATTACTTTTTTAACTATCAACAAGTAAAAGAAAAACATTTCTTATAATTAATTAACAAAAAAACGCAAAAATCTACTGAAAACGTCATTATTTCGCGTGTCCAGATCACCTGTTCTTGGCTATTTGGTCTTCTAAAATATTCAAATACCACTTAATAAAATTATGTATAGTAAAAAATTGTATTTAAAGGTCTATTGTTTCTGTTTCTTAACAATTTAAAGTATTAACTTAATTCGAAAATAGTAAAACACTCTTTCAAAAGTTTGTCACAAAAAAAGCGTCATTGTAAAAACAGGAATAGTTTTCAAATTTTTTCCACGATGATTGCAATTTTGGGGCATATTTCGTGCCTACCGGATGCCCCTCGGTACTCTTCGGTTAGGCCACATACTTTGAACGGATTGGACAGGTCATATTTCTCTCAAGGTAAGCTTGAATATGGTTCTTCGAAATTTGTCATCTTTATAATCATTATCCTTATTCACTTTATCGTGGTAAATAATATGTTCATTGATTTTATTCATGGCTTTATTTATGTATCGAAATGCAAATAACTCCCCATAGATATTTATTAGCTGTATCTAATCTTTTAAGACAAATTTCGAGATGTTTTCTGGAATTCGTCATTATTGCTAACATCATTATCCTGAAAATGACTGTTGAGAATAATGATGTATGGGTTAGAATAATGATTTGCGGATTTTGAACAATGACAAACGTTGAGAATAATGACGTCAATACAATTATTAGCATATATAACCATTAAAATAAAGTAAGCTGGTACATCAATTGATTAATTTTTTTCGTAATGTCTCTGCAGTTGTTTTGGGAAAAAAATCAGCATGCCTAGAAGTAAGGAATCCTATGAGAATCGTAAAGTCCAATATAAAATGTGTCAGAAACGGAGGTATCAACAAATGATTATTGATCTAGAACTGCTAGCCTTAGAACAAGTGAGAAGGTGACAGAATATAAAAAAAGAAAGAAAAGCGTAAACTGACGAGTATTGCTGCACCGCGCGATTTTCGCTTGCTAGGTTACGTCTAGTTATATAAGAACATATATAAAATAAGACTCGCTCATATCGAACAACGTTCATTTCAGCGGTCATTTGGGAGGAGAGGCTAACTTAGCCCCCAATAAGCTTGGTGTACTCAGCAGAGTAAAGCTTTATCCCAGTCCATCGCCTCCAACTTTACAAGACCCAAATTCGACCTCACATGGAGTACTGCTCCCACCTTTGGGCCGGAGCTCCTCAGTACTAGCTTCTTCCTCTTGATTGCATTCAACGTAGAGCGGTTCGAATCGTCGACGACCAGGCTATTTCTAATTGGCTTGACTCTGGCGTTGCGCAGAGATGTAGGTTCGCTCTGAATCTTTTACCGCAATCATAATGGGGAGTGTTCCGACGAATTGTTCGGATTAATTCCTGCCGTTAAATTCCACCATCGGACATCGCGTCAAAATTTAAAGTTCCATCCTCACCACCTCGATGCCTGGAAAACCACAACAGTGCGCCTTTGTCGGCACTGTTTGCCTCGCACTACTCCTTTATGGAATCAATTACGACTTGGGGACCTTCAAGAAACGAGCTTACTCATTTTTAAAAAGCCGACAACGCATCTGCAAGACCCCTGGTATTGCAGATGTACAAAGGTACTGCTTTTACCATCAGGTGCAGTACCTTTGCTCATTGGCCCCCTCTACTATAAAATAAAACAATGGAAAGATTAATTAAGAAACTAAAAGACCAGACGTAGCGAATCTTTCAGAATTGCCAACCCTTTAGGAGTAATTGCCCTTGCCAAACACATTAAATGTATCTCTTCCTATGCCATCGGCAACGACAATATCAGTTAGCGCATGGTGGCTTCACTGTTCCCCGTCTTAACATATATTATCAATTTTTCCTTTTTTTCTGGCACTTTTCCTTAAGCCTAGAAGACAGCTCACGTCATTCCTTTTTCTAAAGTCTCAGCTCCTACTAATTTCTCTAAATATCGCCCTATACCAATTCTTCCATATTTGTCCAAGATTTTGGACACGCAGTTTAGCCTTTACCTGCAGGATAGTAATTTGTTCAATCCGTATCAATCTGGTTTCCGTTCGGGGCACAGTACTGTTACTGCTATTGTTAAAGTCACTGATGACATAAGACATGCTATTGGTAATAAACAACCTACTTTATTGGTTTTCTTTGACTTCAGTAACGATTTTATCTCTGTGGACTTTGATGTGCTGCTTGGTACTCTTCGTTCGCTGAATCTTTCCCCTCAGTCTGTATCCTGGTTTGACTCATATCTCCGAGATCGTTCTCAATGTGTTCATTTCGAGGATTCTTTCTCAGGTTTTAGTAAATTAACAGTTGGTATTTCACAGGGGGGTGTTCTAGCTCCACTCCTATTTTTCGTGTTTATCAACATAACATCCAATGCCATGTCCTCCAGTTTTCATTCGTCATCATCATATGCGGATGCGGATCATATGCGGATGATCTGCAATCGTATCGTCCTTTCTCTGCTCCGGATGTTCTTGAGGCAATCAGCGCTATATATGAGGATCTGTCGCGTATTCACTCATGAGCGGAGTCATCTGGTTTATTAGTAAATCCCAAAAGTTACAGTTTTTAATTATAGGTAGTGCAAATGCTAATGTTCCTGATCTCGTATATAGCAGCAGTGTTATACTGTATAGCAAATCAGCTAAAAATTTAGGTCAAATTATAAGTGAAGATTTCCCTTGGAATGCTTATATATCAGAAGTATGCAAAAAAGTTCATTCCACCTTTCATGCTATCAAACGTTTGCAAAGATTTCTTCCTTTTAAGACTAGAGTTATTTTAGTGCAAACATAAATCTTTCCTTTATTAGATTATGCTGATATTTGCTATCTTGATATCACAGAAGAAGGCCTGAATAAACTCGAGCGTTTACAGAATGTAGGAATTCGCTTTGTTTTTGGTTTTAGAAGATTTGACCAGATTTCCAATTTCAGAACATAACTCACGTAGCTTCCTATTCGGGAGCGCAGAAACGCTCAGCAGGAACGCTCCGCAGGAACGCAGACGAGCTTTTCATCGATATTACAATCAAATCTAGTTGTTTTGATTGTAATATCGATGAAAAGTATATCCATAGGTGTAATAAAAACCATATCCCAAATAATAACTGTAAGTACACTGAGAATATTAATCCAAATCCTGTCGTTTCATTATCTAGTACACATAAAGAAGAGAGCCGCGATCCAATCTCAGAAAAACAAATATCCTTTCTTCCTATTTAACCAGTGTTATACTCTTAACAATGTTAAGTGTTATCTATTTCGATTTTATTTCTTTGAGCTGATAGTTATTAGTTAATATAATGTGATGCAGGATATAACAATTGAAAAATAATAAAAATATTGTTATATTTTAATTATATACAAGAAGTTATATTTCTGTTCATCAATATGTAATTTTTTGATTAACATTATATTGTTAAATTATATTAATTACACAAGAATTTATGTTTGTGTTTATCAATGCGTGATTTTACGACTAAATATAATTATGTTGATTCTTAATATTTTGTTTTATTTCAATGATAAGTGCAATAAAACAGGTGTAAAATCATTATCCTCAACAAAAGTCATTTATCCTAATTAAATTGTCATTATCATCAAAAAGTTGTCATTGTCCTCAGCAAGCATATTTAAAATTTTCGAATATCTCCCTAAATATTAATAATACAAAGATGCCTCTTACACCGATATCAAAGATTTGAATCAAGTAACAGTTCTAGTACTGATCACTTGTTGTGCCACGAGGTTTTTATTTTTTTCACCAAATCATTGAAAATATATTACGATCGAAGAATGACCCACATAGATAATTTTTCACCGATCGAAATTGACAATATTATAGGTAGTTCTAGTAATATTCGAAATATCATATATCAAATATTACTATGGCCACCCAAAATGCTGGACAAAAAATTTTGATAAACACAGACGTGACTGCGTTTTTATTTGTTACTAACTGTTGCCAGCGACTTCGTCCGCGCGGACTTCGTTTACTCCGCACAACACCTGCCCGCTAGGTGATAGCGTGATAATATGTATGTATGTCCGGAGTAAACTCAAAAAGTACTGCATGGATTTACTTCAAATTTTGCATGAATATCACTAACAGGTCGGGTCAACATATAGGCTACATATTATCACACTATCACCTACGGGGGAGAAGCGGTGCGGAGTAAACGAAGTTCGCGCGGACGAAGTCGTGGGCAATAGCTAGTATACACTAAAAATGTTAATAGTGCGTTGCTGTCCGTATGGTGGGATGGTAATGCCACATCCATGAGATTACCGGCTACCTTACCCCACTTAATCAGAACACGACAATGACAATCATTGTCTTGTTCTAATTAAGGGGCAGAACATAATAACGCTATTGCGGCAGAAATGGTTAGGAGGTGGTAAAAGACATGGGCGAGAGAACGCTGAACTCCACCTAGTAGTCACGATGCTAGTGACATGTTTAGACAATCATTCGCCTTTTACGAACTACCTGACATAAACGCAGAAGGTCTATTCTTCAAAGGAGCCCGGACCAACACAGCGTATACTATTTTCTAAAGTAATATTATAAAGAGGAAAAATTTCATTTTTTGTTTGTTACGATTTAACTAAAAAACTAATTTTTGAGACCGGTTTTAAAAATTCGTTCACATTTAGAAAGCTACATTATCCAGGAGTGGCATAGGCTACTTTTTTACAGAACTGAGTAAGGGGAAGTAATGATTTTTGCTCACACGAACGAAGTCTCGATTAAATGCTTGTAAGTAATAAAAAGTCTTTGCGTACATGCATCATTAGGATCCATAGCTAAATAAAATTCTGATTTATTGTAAAAATGTAGTCCACCAACCAAAACCTGAGCCAAGACTCGAAACATCTATACATAATATAATAAAACCGTAGGAAAGTCAAAACTGTACATTGAATATTTTTTTAAAAGAATACTTGGGGCGTGATCTACAATCGATATCTAAGCCAAAAATATAGTTTTAGAATTTTTGTCTGTTTGTCTGTATATATGTCCGAGGTAAACTCAAAAAGTACTGCATGGATTTACTTCAAGTTTTGGATGAATATTACAGTGACAGGTCGGGTCACAACATATAGGCTACATATTATCACGCTATCACCTACGGGGAGGAGCTGTGCGGAGTAAATGAAGTCCGCGCGGACGAAGTCGCAGGCAACAGCTAGTAACACAATAAATATCTAAACATTTCAGCAACAGACAGCTATAATAAGGGATGGAAGTATTAAAAAAGCGATACTTTTCTCTATCATGAATCATGATGGATTATGTTTATAAAATTCATACGAACAGATTTGATCAAATCAGACGCAAGTAGCCTCTAAATTAGATTCACATGATCGGATAATGCGGGCACGAACATCAAAAGACGAAAGCAATTTGCTCTCAATTTGCAATAAGGGCGGACTGTCTACGTAAACATCACCGCCCCTTGAGTCAGCAAATAATTTTATTTATTGGAAAATATATACATATTTTTAACCATGTTGATCCGGGAACTTTATAAAAAATATATTAGTTTCTTTACTGCCGTGCCAGAGAAAGACATTACTTCGTGTTGGTAATGGGTCCCCTTCGAAGAACAGACCAACTGCTGTTATGCCAGGCATGTCATAAGAGGCGACCGATTGGCTATACATATCACTACCATTGTGACTACTACGTGGTGACGACACGGATAGCAACGTACCATTACCATTGTTGGTGTCTTAATGCATTGGGTATCATTTCCACCAGGAGATACATCTGGCTGTTTGCTATCTTGATGATATAAAAAAACAAATTCGTTATGAACCGTTTAATAAAGCTTAATACCAAACCGATTCCATTTTTTCCCTTCCCTAATGCGGAACGAAATCTTTCAATTTAATTTAAAATATAATAAAAAACCTAACCATTACATAGATTTTTTATTCGCGGCCTATTATAATGTAGATTGCGTATGACTTGAATTTATTCTCAGTAAAATGTAGTCTATAATCAACTTTAGGCAGAACTTAATTCGTTTAAACATATTTTCAATTACATCTGCCTTACTCGTATTTACTAAAAAATATATATTTGCTAACTGATTCTGGTGTGATCATGAGATCTTGTACAGGACTCCTAGATTCGATTCCTGAGTCAAACAAGTTAGTGAGGATTTTTCAGGGCTATTTTCGAATATCGAATCTCAATAGTAGCTCGGACTCTAGCAGTGCTAAGACCCCCGAGTCCCGAATGAGCACGTAAAACTATTGTTCCGGTGGTCTTAAGAAACAAACGATATTCTTTATCAGTTCGGTAACATGCGGCGATGGTATTATTACCCATTTCCCCATTTCACCAATCAACAAACCGGTGAATTGTGAGGAGTTGAAGCGTTTATTGACGTTCAGTTCACACTGCCTGCTTGGCAAGAGAACCGGCTTGATGATATATTTTTTTAACTACTTTCCCATTCTGGAACAGCTGCTAATGATATGGAACGTGAGAAAATTCAGTCGACGCGTTTTCTCCTCATTGAAGACATTATCTCTACTTTTCTACTGTAGCTATCGTGGTAATTAATACACATGATCCGACTTAATATACATTTTTTAGTTGTCAGTAGTCGTTTTGTCTACGGACTTAATATAGCTCTGTGATTTAATCGAATTCGTTAGGACATATTTATTTTGCTCGTATTATGTAAATCGTATACGTGTATATCGTGTATATACGTGTACAAAGTAGTGAGGCAACACATGAGTTGTGCATAAGTATGCAAAGTTTACTATACATTCTCAACGACAATCATTTATTAAAAATAGGTAAGACGATGGTATAACAGGGCGAGACGTTGCAGAACTCAAGCATCTAATTATATTAATTACGATGGTTGTGACATGGATAGTAAATTTTTCACCTTTTACAAAACCCCTAGCAGTATTGCGAAAACTCCTCGGTTAATTTTTTATTTCTTACTTCGCTGATTTTTTTAAAGGGATCCAGATTACACTGGAAATATAATAAAAATTCTTTTAAGTGAATTTTTGTGGTAATTCTTGAGAAGTGTTTTGAAATTTTTTGTGGTAATTCTTGAGAAGTGTTTTGCAATTTTGAAAATTTTAATTTCATATGAAAAATTCTTTTTATATCCTCAAATGCAATCAAACGAAAAAAAATATTTTCAAGAATATGGCTGTTACAAGTTAACAAAAATTAATTAAAAATTACCAACATATTCCTAATATACCATGTTAATTAATATGGTGCAAACGTTTACATTTCGGTCGATTTCTTCAGAATTACTACCGGATCGGAACACGACCACACACTGAGAAGATCCGGCGGAAGAAACCTTTGAAGAAAAAGATCAGCAGACCTGTCTTTTTTTCCAATTTTATGTATTACAACTATTTCATGTATTGCAATATTTACAATAATTGTTTCACATTAAGAAAGTTATTTTACTATTTACAAAATTTATTACTCATTTTTTTCAATTCAAGATGCAATCATTAGATTTTAATTATATTAAAATGAGACTCTTCTAGGAGTTTATTATTTTGTAATATATTGTATCGATATCCTAAAAGTATTATACAAAGCGGCACGAAATTGGCAAAATAATAAATATACATCGGTTAAAATATAAAGATTTCAAAAACTAGCTCTTTTTTTAAAATCGGTCGAATACATAATGATATATTTTCGACCGACTTTAAAAAACCAAATTTAATATACATAGTACGTTTTTGTCGAAGTATCTATACACAAAGTATCTGTTAAATTATTGTACATGCAAATTGTAATTACACTAGATCATACTCGAACCGGCGCGAGAAAGAACTATTTTCGTATTTCTTAAATAACCGCTATCAGTTACGCATTCCTCAGCACCAAATAGTAATTTATCTATTTTTGTACAGCCACTATAAACGGATGCGGTCAATAGACAGTCGCGCACAATGTCGCGTCCGAACGGCGAAGGTGCAGGAAGGTCGCACGTCCTTAGGATACACTGGTGTTATGACATCAGCGCTTGCTCACACGGCCGAACTTGGCGCATATTTTAAATGTTACGTTATTATTTACACAAACTATTTATTGTTAGCCTTAAAGTGGTTCCTTACATTAATTCGCGCAACGCGACCGTACGTGTGGGAGCGTAGCCACGGAGCCGTAATTTCGAGACTGCGGCCGAACATATTTCGTTCTTCTAAGCGGTGATTTAAGAGATCTGCTGCCTTTTATTTTGTCAGCCATTTCAATTTTTTTTAAGATACTTCCTGTGAGAATTAACTTGGATTAACAGACCTCTTAAATAAAACAAAATTCAATCTGCGAAGTTTATTTTTTGTAAATTTTAACTCAGGACTGTTATACTATTTTTTCATTTTCTATATGGTTTGATTTCAAACTGGAGTGTTTGTGAGCTTCTAGGTTAACAAACTCTATTATTAAAAAAACGAAAAAACAAGTTGATCAGAAGATCTTGTATAAAAATCTTCACTATCCTGTATTAGGCTCGGCGCAAACGTGCCACCGACCATAACCACTGGTGGCCAGCGAAGCGATTTAATTCATTTTTGCATATATTTTATATAGACGCGCTGTACACATGTAGCCGGTGGCAGCCAGTCGCTATTCACCACGCTGTCCGCGACTCATCATTGCTCCACTCCTCTCAAAGTTTGCACGCGCTATTGCTTATACGTCCGCGTCTGCGTGTAAACAATAGCGCGTGCAACCTTTGTGTGTCGGAGTCCATCGTAAGATTGCGCAGCACAGAGCCGTTTATAGAATGTAGCTGTTTCCGAACACCAGTGTCTGTCACTCGCTTCTTACACTGTTGCAAATGTAGCGCCAGCGCGCGGCAGCCACCAGAACCTGTAGTTGGTGGCCCGTTTGCGCCGAGTCTAAGTAATCCACGCATTAAGCTTCAGACAAAACAAAGCTATGACGCGATACGAAACAAATGCCACGGACGCACCCCCTACATTCAGTGTATGCAACGTAAAACAGACGCATTTCCTAACCATAGTGTATCGGTCTAAACTGGAACGTTACTAGAAAACATATAATTCGGGATTCTTGCGAATTACCCCACGATCTTCACTCTAGCTATGGTTTTAGAAATATAAAATTATTAAATAAAACAAAACAATCGTGCTTTATCAGTCGCATCAGCATTCACTACGTTTCGTTCGAGGTAACGCTGCACATTTGCATTAAAATAGTTCTTGGAATATGACCTGAAAAAATGAGGACAGTGCGCCATCAAACGCCCATGGACGTATAAAATTAATAATAAAAAAATTACACAAGCATTGATCTAACATCTGAAAGAGAAAAGAGAGAGAGAACATAGTAAAATGAACCAGAATTCAAAGTTCATCAAAAACGCACTGAAAATCGTCATCAATCTCTTTGTGTTGGACTAGGCCTATACGGTAAATTAAAAAGTTTATTCTAGTCAGAGGACGCCTCTATCTTTCATCTATAAGAAACCAAGCATGCCAATTTTGAAGGGAGTTTTCAGTACTTCTTTCGGAGAAGCGAAATATATTTATTGTCGTCATCTACTATGTCTATGCGGTAAATAGGTATTCTAATCTCTTTAGGCAGCAATAAAATCGATTGAAGGTTTCACTTCTTTCATGACTATTCGACCTTTCTAAATTATAGGATAGGGAAGAAAGTGAAAGCTGTCGTGTAGGAAAGAGATAACCAAATCGGGAGAAAACCAATTGGGAGAGAGATAGATCCGTTCCATCCAAGTGGCAGGGATTTAAAGTTACATGAAGTTATATGAGTTTACCGGCTTCTTTATGCTTCAGTCCGAAAGATGTGAATCGGTTATTCGTGGTGAAGCGGACAGTCTATGTACGTTCGATTCACACTGCCTACCTAGGAATAGAACCGGCGTGATAATATTTTATACAAATTGAGGCCTTTCGAAAACGTAGACATGGCCACAAAACAAATAAGAGCGTAGGTATGAAAAGTGGGGTACATGCATGAGATTAATTTCTGAGCTTATTTGTTTTATCGCCGCCAATCAATCGGCCATCGGAAAAAAGAAAATCAGAAATACAAATTTGTTTGAAAACACGTCTGTTTAATTCGGTGTTCAGCGACCCAAACGTTAATAATTCTATTTCGGTGGCGAGATTAATCAAATTTATACAACGCTAGTCTGGAACACCACATCCACCTAAGTATTTTACGACTTGCGTGTTTGCGTGTCGAAATACTTTTACTATAAATCACGTGTTATAAGCTTCATCTGCTAGTATTTTTGCACAGTATACGACTGATCATGGTAAAAGAGGGTTTTCCAAGTGTAAGGAACGACCAGTTGACATAATTTTTTTGCGGGTTTGTCTGATTCCCCCTTGGAGAATAGACGATCAGTTTAACATTATACGTACTGCCTGGCGGAATACAATTCTGACAGGCAGTACGTAAAAGTCGAACAATTGGCCAAACGTTGGCCAAACACTAGAACTGTCTTAACTATTAGGCGGTAGAGTTCTGCAACGTCTCGCCCGGGTTCGGTACCATAGCTTTATTACTTTATCCTATGATATGAGGGTAGGTGGCGCCACCCCTATTTTATGCTTTTCGATGAACACTTTATATACACAGCGTCGGTATTCCTTACCTTGGCCCTCCATAATATAACGCTATGTAATTTACCGTTCCGCCTCCAACGCTTCCGTCTCCCGGCCAGCATTTCCAAACACTAATTTAACAATAAGCCATAACTCTCCTGATGTTGTGGCAGTAGCAGACTAGCATCTATCTACAATGAAATGCCATCATGAGCATTATAAATTGAGGCCGCCAGTAATTAAAATAGACATTGAGATGGATAACATGCATAGGTACTCCCCAAGTAAGTCTGCAGAATCCAAATAATATTTGGGTAACGAAATATTATAATAAATTTTAGAGATTTTAAATAGCATCTATCGTCAAAAGGATATAATTTACGAGGTAAATTTCATACTTTTTATTTTCACGAAGGTTATTGAGCACGGATTCAATCAATCGTATTCAAAACCGATTGATGCTAAGAAAACAATATTCTACCCTTTTGCTCTTTATCCCCCAAAGGGGTTGGTAGAACCGTATCTAGCACACTTAATCCCGATTAGCCAATGATACTCGTATTTATTCTCATGATTGATTCAACCTATTAATTAATCTGGAATAAAAGTAATCCCCGATATTTAGTTTTATTTAAGACGCGCGTTAATATTTCAACAGTTATGTATACCTAAGTGTTAATTTTTAGATTGTAATCATGTCTTTGCTAATGAGTAATAGTGTCTAAATACGCTGTGTACAGGTTTCTTTCTTTCTTATGTTATTCATAAACACTAATAAACTTGGGCTGTTTTAACTGCCCTACCAGGAATCGAACCCAGAACTTATCAGTCTATATCGTGGCAGATACTTGTAGATTCTAGAGTCTAGAGTTAGACCAATCAGACTTTAAAGTACTGAATCTATAATTTACGTCGATTTCCCATTTTTTAATAATGCAGTAATGACTTCGGAAAATGAATATCGGTTGGCTGAGTATTATTGATTATTGCGATTCTGAAATGAGGGAAAACCGACAAAAGAGTATTGGAATCAAGTGTACAGCCGGCTTATACCGCGACGCATGTTCTTTTAAAAGAATTGAGCTTATATTATTTTACGTAACATATAATACCACAAATGTACATTTAACAGCATAAGATAGTAAACGAGATGGCTCTCCAGAAAGAAAGAGACAACCATCGCCTATAGATGCCAAAGATGTTAATAATGCATTTTATACTTTTTATCGACGACTCTTGGTGAAACCCTATTTGTAACTATGTTAAACACACTTGTACAAGTAGATTTTAGTACTGTTTCACAAATCAATTTTTATTTGGTTTATATCTCTAACCGATTTCACCTGTTACGGCACTTGCCCTGAACACCAACGCTCAATTAACATACTTGGTGGCTATGGGTGATGTTTATCGCTTGCCATCAGAAAAAAAACATCTACTTGTTTGCTATCCAAAGATACAAATAAGCGACAGTTGTTATCAGATTAGTAAAATGCGGTAACGTGAATAACTATTTACCACCCATCTCGCTAACCGAAAAACAGGCGAATCGTGGTGAATAAAAAAATCTATTGACATTTGGCCCACTCTGCCTACGATACAAGAAAGCCGGCGGGGTCACATTTTATTACCTTGGTACATCAATGACAATCTTTAAAAAACAACTTCTGGAATATTATTCATGTTCTTACAAAATATAACCATTCTGTCACTACAAGTTTATAGTAAGAATTATTCTTATTCATATAATTATTATTATTTTTTATTTTATTTTCTTGTCTTTTAAAGTGTGTTATTTTTGTCTCTTCTTTTTGGTTTTTTATATTAATAGCTTTTAAGGCCACATTTGATATTAATTGTATGCTTTATTATTATGCCGTGTTAATAATATGTGCACAAGTGTCTTTGTTTGTCTACTGTTTTCTACACATGGGTTAGCTGGAAGAAATCTCGATATGAGATAAGCTCGCTTTTATTTTAATATACTTACATCATTTTATTGTTTACTGTAAATGTTTTGTGTACAATAAAGTGTTTAATAAATAAATAAATAAATAAGAATGTATGTTTTTGTATAAAATAAATGTTAATATATTTGAACCAGTTAGTCCTTACACTACTACAGTGTATAATAATAATAATAATTCACGGGACAAATTACACTTACTGATCTAACCCCAAAGTAAGCAAATTATTTGCTTGTATTATGGGTGTTAGTCAACGATACTAATACATAGAAATACATATATAAATACTAGAATATATATAATAAACACCCAAACCCGGAAATACAAACATTTATGCTCATCACACAAATGCCTGTCCCCGTCGGGGATCGAACCCGAGCCTCGCTGATTGCGTAGTCAGGGTCTCTAACCACTCGACCAACGGGGCGGTCAAATATGTCGGTATCGGTATCGGTATATGTCGGTCGAGCTCAGTCAAGACCTTAAGTACAAGTACAGCTGTTATTTTTTAATGTTTCGATTTTGGCTGAAAATATAGCTTCTGATGACACTAAAACATAACAATACACGACGACACAGCAATATCGGGGCCATTACCTAATATTCGTGACATCCTTCAGTGGTGCCAAAACTATTTACGAAACTATATATGTAATTGTACATCAGTATTTTTAAAGCAATCGTTTAAATTTTAGGATTCCGTACTTAAAAGGATACAACGAAGCTCTTATAGAATCACTCGTGTTTCTGTTTTTCTGTCTGTCCATCTTTTTTATATTATAAGATAGCAAACAAGCTCATGACTCACCTGATGGAAAGAGACAACAATCGCCTATAGACACCAAAGATGTTAATGGTGCGTTGCTATCTTGTGGCGCGGTCTAATGCCACATGCATGGGTTTACCGGCTTTACCGGCTTTACCGGGTTACCTTACCTTCCAAACCAGAACACGACAGTGACAGTGACAGTTAATGCCACACGCATAACTTTACTACCTACCCTACCCTTCAAAACCGAAAGGTGACAGTAATCACTGACGCTATTGCGGCAAGAATAGGAAAGGCGATAGTACCAGACCCAGACGAGACATTTCAGAATTTTACCACCTAGTAGCGACTCGCATAGCCAGTCATCCACCTCTTACGAAATGCCTGGCAGAACGGCAGATGGTTTATTCTTCAAAGGGAGCCCGGACCAACACGGGGTGAAGTCTGCCACAGCCAATTTGCTCCAAAACTATTGGACCAATTGAGTCGAAATTAGGCACACATACTTAATATATAAGTTAATTGCCTAAACACCAAAGTGTTATCTATAATGTAAATAAATAAATTTTTAGCATAAGCCCCATGTTTAAAATTAATTTATTTACGTAAGTTTTTTAAAGGGCAAATTAGAAAAATGAAAAAGTGCAAACTATTTCACCTGATGTATCAAAAGCTTAGCCGTTTAAGCTCTGGCTGTAAGGATTTCAAAAACTTAAGATAAATAAGTTCTAAGTTATTACATAAAATATGCAAAAAATTACCCTTCCCCTAAAATTGGGGTACCTAAAATTTAGAAAAAAATACAGACAATATATTTCTTTACCTACAGATTGCAGCAAAACCTAAAAATGTTTATGATATTTAAAGTAACGAACTTTGATAATTATCATGCTTTACCGTATAGTATAATTATAATCGTGTACGGAACACACTCCACGCGAGTTTAACTCACACTTGTCCGGTTTTGTGAGAATGTACATTTATGAATGTTTAGTTTGTTCTAAAATTAAACTCTTTTAAGATAAATAAAACACGCAGTAATCATATTTAAGTGAAAAAATATTTTTTGATCTTGTGATATCGGCCTTAGTCAATACAAAGTGTATGAGGCCTGGTTGCGCGTTCTAGGTTAGGCAATTAATTTTAAACTAAATGTTTAGTTGTCTAGGTCACTTTCATATCATTGTATGTAAACAAGCAGATGACTCCGCCAATAAAAAACCCCACTGCCCATACATTAAATGTTTTTTTAAGTTATACTTCTTTTGGCGCATTAGGGAAAAAGGATGAGAGTAAATTTCTACAATGCGCGCGCACACCGTCACGAAAAACCGACATAATGAAATATCAATATTTTAGTTTTTCAAAAAAAGTTTATCCATTTTTTCTTAATTTTGTACAAATAATTCTTTTAATCGTAAAGCAATGTATCAATATCAAAAATAAAATTTATTTAACTAGATAATGTGTTATAGAAAAAACCTTCAATGTGTTAAATACCTTTTCTTCTATTATTAGAGTCGTTTTCTCTACAAACAGGATAACGTGAAGAATAGACAGATTTTTATCTCGTTACACCAAAGTATAACTTCTTACGTGCGTACATAAGTACACACACACGTTTATATATAATTAAAGAGCAAACAAGACGATGGTACTCCAGATGGAAAGAAAAACCGTCACCTATAAGCACCAAAGATATAACATAACCGTGCCAAAGATGTCAATGATGCATTGCTATGTGAGTGGGGAGATGGCAATGCCACATTGCATAAGGGGCATCCATAAATTACGTAACACGAATTTCATGATTTTTTTGACGCCTCCCCCTTGTCACAGCTGGTCACATTTGTGAGATCCCTCCCTACCTAGTGTGACGTCACATTTTACACTTTTTTTTACATTGAAATAATGATCTCATTTGTTTATTTTGTTATCTACACCGGTGGCTTTTTAAATTTATTGTTTAATTATATTTTGAAAAATGTGATGTCACAAAAGTTGGAATCCCTCCCCACCCCTTGTCACACAATGTCACACTTCGTCGACCCCCTCCCTCTCCATAACGTGTGACGTAATTTATGGATGGCCCCTAAGTCTACCGGCTACCTTACATTTCAAACCGGAATAAAATGGCAAGTATTGACGCTATTGTGACAGGAATAGGTAAGGCAGTGGTATCATATACCCAGGCAAGACGTTACAGAATTCTACCACCACCACCAGTCACGATGGTAGTGAGATGACAATCGGTCGCCTTTTACGAATTGCCTGACAGAGCGGTAGTTGGTATATTCTTCAAAAGACCCTGGACCAACACGGGGATGTATTGTCATCCATGTGGCAGGGATGTTATGCTATAAATTTACTGGCTACATTAACCTTTAAACTGAAACACAACAGAAATAAACTCTGACGTTAACAGGACATGAAATGTTAAGGCGATGGTACTTAACTCGGGGTGACATTGTACCATCAATTCATGGCTGTATTAAATAGTGCGTGTGAGTAATAATACAGAATACTGTAAGTCTCCAGTATTCTGTGGTAATAGGCATGAGCAATGCTAAAATACGGTTTTTGTAACTAAGAACCTGAAGTAATACGCGGTTAAACAAACAGACGAATGGACACGGTGAAACAATAAGGATTCCGTGTAACTATAGATTTCTAAATACGAGAAGAAAAAACCAATTAGATAAAAACAAAGGATAATAAAAAACATAATAGCCCAAGATAAATAAACAAAATAAGATAGAAAAGATAAATAAACAAACAAACGAATGGACACAGTGAAACAATAAGGATTCCGTGTAACTATAGATTTCTAAATACGAGAAGAAAAAAAAACAATTAGATAAAAACAAAGGATAATAAAAAAAAAATAGCCCAAGATAAATGAATGAAATTTAAAAAATGGAACACGCCATAATCATAATTCTTAGCAAACAGCATAACAAGCTGCTGCAAATAAAAACAATTCAACAACTTGAAAATAATTTAAAAATGGAACGCGCTACAAAGGTCATTTTGAAATTCGAATGTATAATTTGCAATTAAAAATAAAACCTCTTTTATGGTAGTAAAAGGATGAAAATCCTGCAACCTCTTTGTGCTTTAGTCCTACTTTTCAGAATACCCAGCGCATTTACAATGTTCACTACAAGAGAGCTACAGAGTGTAGCACTAAAAATAATTAATGCCCCACTGCAAAACAATGGCGCCTTGTAATTAGAGGGGTAAAAAATGGAGGATTTTTAAAGCCGGGACTTGACATATAAAAATCCAGGCTCTTTTCTATCGACTCCCTGAGGAATTGTGTCGCCAGATAGTTGTTATCCTTTCCTTTGGAGTTTACCCTCGAATAAAAGTGTACAAAGGGTGCAATATTGTGGGAGTGAAATTACGGACTGTGGGACAGTAGTTTCTTTGTTTTTAGAAACTTGAGGGTGTTTCAAATATTTATTTCTGCATACGTATTTCTCAACGCGGTATGAAACCTTTTTTTAGGAGTTTGTGAAATATTTAAATGAAGAGTAAAGAATTCAGTATTATCTACACTTTGTCCAAATCGATAACTTTGGTGTACTTTTAATACATACTACAATAATAAATAAATAATAATACATACTACATAAAACAATGAGAAAAAAGAATCGCAATAACCTCCAAAGAAATTAATCGTCTTTTGCAATCTTCGTGGCGGAGATGTATTGCCACATGCATATATACCCAGTTAATAAGCGGTTACCTTACTCTTCAAACCAAAGAATAGTTGTGACAAGCACTGATGCTACTAAGGAAAAATGCAGGGAAATATTAATAGTTAAATAGATAAAGATTTTTGTAGCAATCCTATACATCTATATTAATATTATAAATTCGAAAGTTTGGATGTTTGGATGGTGGGATGTTTAGTACTCAATCACGCAAAAACTACTGAACGTTAAGTGATCCCGCGGGATTCGCCAAAAACTTTAATAATGCAACGGGCTGCACACTGCAGCTAGTATATTATAAATGTGAAAGTTTGTATGTTTGGATATTTAAATATTTGGATGTTTGTTCACACACTCAATCATGCAAAACGAGTGGATCAATTTGGATGAAAATTTGATATACAGGTATACCTGTCATGGCACCATGACATCATATATGATGCCATGGAATAGCAAAAGGAATAACATAAAATACTTTTTATCCCGGAAAAATAAGTTGTTCCCATGGGGTATACTCGTACCAAAAACTTTTATAGTATAGCGGACTGCAAGGTATAGCTAGTATTTACCAAAAACTTTTATAGTATAGCGGACTGCAGGGTATAGCTAGTATTTACCAAAAACTTTTATAGTATAGCGGACTGCAGGGTATAGCTAGTATTTACCAAAAACTTTTATAGTATAGCGGACTGCAGGGTATAGCTAGTATTTCTATATTAATGGTTTACTGTGAGTCTTATTACGATAAGTACCTATATCAAATTTATGAAGGGGATCATTATAAAGAAATTAAGAAGCCGTTCGCTTGCAAGTCTCATACAAATTTAAACTTAACATCAATGTTAACATCCATCCCCGAGTTGTAATAAGCCGTTACCGTAGTATAGTTATCCTGCCACACAATTCGTAAAAGCTAAGTAAAAATAATTAACGTGTTACTACCACTGGGTGAGGAGATTTATAATGTCTCGCCCATATATAATACCAGTAAGAGGGGTTACTTGTTCCGGACAGTGCTTGTCACTGCCTTGTTCCGGTCAATGACAATGCACAGTTCACAATTTTAGTGTGTATGAGATCCATTTGCTCCTTTGCTATCCACTGTTATAAAAAGTCAAACTTTTCCACTTTTAGAAGATCTACCTTTTTCCAAAACAGTTTATAAGAATATCTTCTTAAATCATACAGTATATGATCGCGCCGGCGGTCGAGTCGTAAGTGAATATAGTCACAAATCTATAGAGCTCGGGTTCAATTCCCGACAGGGACAGACATAAGATTATGATAAGACAATAAATGTTTGTATTTCTGGGTTTGAGTGTTTATTATGTATGTAACAGTATTCGTATATGTATTTCTATGTATTAGTATCGTAGACTAACACCCATAACACAAGCAAACAAATTGCATGCATTGGGGTTAGATCAAATGCATTCTGTGTAGCACTGGAATGGTCTAATCATGCGAATTGAGACTAGGAGAACTATGAAGTTTAAATGGAAAATGCGTGCAGCTATTAGCAATAACGCTAACAATAGTTAAAAGAGAGATTGGTACTCATGTATTGCAAGAGTTTGATGAGAATATAGCGATTTCAGATCATATAAAATTAAAAAATCAAGCGAGTCTTCGTCGCTTATAATGTGTAGCCAACTCTACCGCCGCGCACGCCCATTGGTCAATCCAAATATCGCGCGCTTCTTCGGCTTCCTTTGGTCACGCTTTCGTCGCATTTCACGAAATCAATCCAACGCGAACGGATTGAAAGAAAGCGAGAGGAAAAATGTTACACATCAAAAATTATTAAAATTATTCATTATTGAGAGGTCGAAATTTTTATAGTTACTACCAGATCTGAATGCGACCACACACTGAGAAGATCCGGCGGAAGAACTAAGTTTTTCATCAATTTTATTAACTGTTTTTTGCGGAAAATATTACGTGATATTTGCTGAGTAACCCCCTTCTTCTTCGCGAGATTTAGTGAGATTTTGCTCTACCCCCTCCCTCCCTTAAATCCCTTACGTAATTTATGGACGCCCGCTTACAATAACCTTTTTTTTACATAGTTTTACTATAACACATTTTATCCGTATCCAGTTTGATCCGTGATAGGCCCCCTCACACAAGAACCATCACTGCCATTGCGATAATTATCACGCTAAAATCAAACGCAAGCTATAAAAGCCGTTAGAGCGAAAACCGGACGAAAATATGCACGTTTAAAAGGCTCTTGGCCGTGTTCCGGTCTAAAAACAAGTCCATTCACAAAAACATTCGAGAATTCAATTCGGACTTTTGAAATTTGAATATCATAAACGGCTTGTTTATGGTTCGTTTCACTGTAGCCTAAGACCTAGAGACTTGCTTTTGTCCGCGGTTTTGTTTCAGTATACAGTCATAAAAATTGTATTAATATAAAAATAGAAAAGTTTTATACGTGTCCATGTTATTAAAGATTGGGGGCAGGTATAAAGGATGGGGGTATTTTAGGGGCCCATTGCCCTCTTCTCTCCCGTTCCTTCCCCCCCCTCCCACTGTACCAACCAGAATCATTAGCAACCTATCGATGACCACTGTTTAGTTTTGCGAGCTCAGGGTGTTGTGGAGAAAAGCTATGCTTCGCGTAATTGCCGTAAAAGGGATACATTAGCAAATACGCGAAGGAATATGAAATTTCGCAAAGTATAGTTTGCATGGTAAAGGAGTAAAGAAAGCTAAAAAAAACCGGCCAAGTGTGAGTCGGACTCGCGCACGAAGGGTTCCGTATCATCATAGCAAAAAAAAAACATGTTTAATGTATGGGGTCCCCATACATTAAACGTGTTATTTGCCTGCCTTCCTACCATGACCTACGGAGACCTATCTATGATTTAAAAAACCGGCCAAGTGCGAGTCGGATGCGCGCTCGAAGGGTTTCATGCCATCATCTTTAAAAAATACGAAAAAAAACACGCTTATTGTATGTAACCTTAATATTTTATTTTTTTATTTTTAGTATTTGTTGTTTTGGCGGAAACGGAAATACATAATTTGTGGAAACTTCAGCTTTCTAGCTATCACGGTTTATGAGATACAGACTGGTGACAGACAGACAGACGGACAGCGGAGGCTTAGTGATAGGGTCCCGTTTTACCTTTTAGCTACGGAACCCTAAAAATATAATATTTGTTACAAAGACATTAAATTAAATAATTACCAGAATTAGGATTTTGGACCAGATAGCGATTACGGCAGCCGAGCTTATTTTTTTATGTTTTTTTTTTTATAGAAGAGGTGGCAAACGGACAAGAGGCTCACCTGACGGTAAGTGATTACCGCCACCCATAGACAACTACACAAAAAATAATGTTAATAATTCCGTAATAATTACTTGATAATAACTTACCTATAATAAATAATATTCATTTATTTGCAAGAAAATGTGGGTACATCAATATCAATTTTAATAGTAAATACAAAGTTTCGTGAATAGAGCCGTTTCGAAGAAACCGATTATATACAAATATACAAGAATCGCTCGGATAAGGTTCTAATGGAAAAGTAAATGCTGCAATCACAGGCTGCAATCAATCACCGTTAATAACTTGACACAGCTCTGGTTTCGAAATCCTGTATTTGTTTGACATGACGTATCTAAGTAATATTGTTGGAATTGGATAATATATGAGTATGATTACCCTATTCAGGCTTCTAAGCACGTGTGCTAAATTTCGGAAGTGTATGTATGTTTGTATATCTGTCTAGGGATATCTCAGAAACTAAAAGTGATGACGAGATGATCCTTTCTGATTTTAGTTATGTATATATTTCATTTTAGGGAACAGTTCAATATCCCTAAAAATAGTTTAGTAGTTTTTAAAATATGGGTAGGTATCTACATATTTTTGGATGAGATGTAAGAAGTCGGATTATTATTTTTAAATTAATTTTACTATAGAGTTACATTTTGAAAATATTAATTTAGAATATTGTTTGAGTTTATGTTTAATGTAATTGATTTCTTTATTTTATCTATTACATTTTCTTTATATAATAATAATAATATTTGTATGGACAAACTTAAAACTACTGAATCGATTTTAAAAATTATAACCCCTATTAAAAGCCACATTATTTCAGAATTACTTGGCAAGCAAAAGAATGTGACCAATTTGAGTTACGCTAACGAAGTCACATGCGAAAACTACTCTAAGATATTTTGAATTATTGCTTAACGTAATTAATTTTTCTATTATTTTATTAATAATTAAAATATACTAATTACATTATTAATATAAGAATCGTGTAATTATTATTTTGTAACATATAACAAATTAATAATACAATTACTTTTACGCAAAACGTGGGTCGTAACGTGTGACATTTTTATTAGACGCGTATTATTATGTACATTTTTGTAACTCTCACTCTTTTACCTTTCACCAAAAATAAAAGTTTTAAATTCTATAACACACATATTACAAATTGTATCGCTATAATAATATCAGTGTAAAATTATACCAATTGATGCAACCCCAAAGTAAGCAATTTATTTGCTTGTGTGGCGGTAATCGACGAAATCAATATATAGAAATACATATTATAGAAGTACTCAAATATATTTAATAAGCACCCAAACCCAGAAATACAAACATCTATGCTATCACACAAAGGCCCTGTCTATAGGAAATCGAAACTAAGCTCCATTGATTGCGTAGTCAGGGTTACTAACCAATTGACGAACGGTTCAATTCCATTTTGGTGATGACGAGTGTTATAACATTCGAAAACAAATCATTATCCCACGAAAATGTCTACATTTCTGCCATTGTGCCGACATATTGTCTTTAGTAAACAAGTTGCGGAACAAACAAAGCGATGCAATCCAACGAAAGCGTTTCCCTGTATATCGTCACTCATGGTCCCTCTTAAGTGAGGAGCTCTTGTTACAATACACATAAAAACCTTCCCTGTTTCGATTACAACTCTCGAGTAGTTTTGCTTACTTTGCCTCAAGTCGAGACGTCGGAGTGGCGTGCAATGCAAACGATTATGTTTTTAACTTTTTAGTTAGTCTCGTGTGTTAAGTCTCGTTTTTCAAGATGACGTGATAAGGGGTTGGCGGGGATATGATTGCTAGACCCTTTTTTACATTATTACGAAGTTTTTATACTGTTAGTTCCCGTAATGAATTTCTTTTGAAACAATCATGCTACTTAACTGGTAGCCTTACATTCAAAATTACAAAATAGACAAGCGCTTAAAAATATACAATTTTGATAAATTCACAATAAAAAATCTTGTTGTAATGACAATTGAGCTTAATCTAATACTGGAGCAGCACTTGCGTATATCGTTCCGAAGTTATTTGCGCGCTAAGGCACACGCAGTCCGGAATGCACAGGAACGTGGTTTTAGCAACGCACCATTAACACCTTCGGTGTCTATAGACGATGGTTGACTTTTTCAAGGTCTGCTTGTTTGCTATCTTATGATATAGAAAAAAAAATAGAATAGACCACCAGCAATGCGCCTTTCTGTACAGTGCGTGAGCCACACTGTCAAACTCATAGCAACGTAACACGCTCATTTGTTGATATCCTTGTTATGATTAACAGTCGGGGTGATAGTACCGCGCCCTGTCAGATGGTCATTTTAATGGCAAGAAAGAAGACTTCTATGTACTAACAAACTAGACAAGGCATGCGCCACGCCAAATACGCTCCATTAAAGTGCAGTCCATGGACTGCACTTAAGTCAGAGCTCGTTCAATAAAACGCGTAAGCGCCATGAAATTCACAGTGGTTACGGTCTCTTGGTCGGGAATATATATGAGACAATACAGCGCTGCTTAATTTTGACGTCGATAGTACGTATTATTATTATTTCAGCGCTGCAGCGAGTGCTAACAAAATGGAACAGGACTTCTACTTAGCATAAGCTTTTCTAGTACGTAGTTCATTAAACACTCTCTATAAGAAAAACCAGCTGCATATTTTTATCTGACTGCGCTAGAAGGAGTATAATGTTTTTAAGTGTATGCATGTTTATCCATTATTTTGGAACACCCTACAACATAAACGGCTTAACGTAACATGAGGTGTCATTAGATTTCTCTCAATTGTAGGTGAGTCATCTAATTTTAACCGACTACGCAATACTGAGAGGTAATGATTACTCGTAGAAGGCTTTAGTTATTATAAACTTTGTAGCTTATTATTACTTAAATTCAATTTAAATTATCGGAGATTATAAAATAAATTCCGCGGATGAAAATGACTCCAAGCTATAACAAATGCATGTATGTCTGTGTGATCGGCGTCGGGTGCAGTTTGCGTCACGGCAGTTTACACCGCAGCGGCCAACGGCCCCGATGTTGAAACCCCATTACTTAAACAAACGTCCCAATTCGTCGGTCGCTATTTCAATTCCGTGAAAGCTTTTCATACATTGAATTCGATATCGGTGTACAGCACTGGCTAGGGTTGCCAAACGTATTCTTATTTATGTATTTTATTTCAAAGAAAAAGCAAACCAGCAGATGGTTCTCCAGGTGGAGAGATAATCATCGCATATAGAAACCAAAGATGTTAATGACGCGTTGCTGTCTGAGGGTGGGCCCCTCTTTCGAAGAACAGATTTGAAGAAGACATTTGAAGACATCTCGCAAAAGGCGATTCAAGACTAATATACGTGGCACTAACTAGGTAGTAGAGTTCTGCAACGTCTCGCCTGGGTTTAGAATTATTGTATTCCCGTTGTGGCGCCGCAGGTCACCAAGTCGGGGTCACCACTGTGGCGCCGTTGGTCATCATGTCGTCATGAAAGGACGTGGAATAGGGAGATGGATCACGTCGGGATGACATCACTGTAAAGGTTGGTGACGTCACGAAAGGACGTGGAAGGGGAAAGGGAAGATCATTCCAGCCAGGCAAGGTGTACTGCCTGGGGACCGAAGCCCGTTTGAGAAGCGTAGAAACTTTTATATAGTGTACGATATAAATAATTGTGATATCGCGATTTAGGATTTTATTTTTGAATTTATTTTCTATTTTTTATTATTTTTTCTTGTAGCGTTTGTAGATTGCTTGAACCTATACACTGTCGCAATAGCGTCAGTGTTTGTCGCTGTCGTTTCCCGGTTTAGAGGGTAAGTTAGCCTGTAAATTTATACATGTGGCATTCCAACAAGATAACAACGCATCAACGTTATCTTTCCATCAGGAGAGCCATCTGCTTGTTTGATAATCTATGAAATAAAACAAAATATAATATCTCAAGAACTAATGGTATAACTCCACTGAAAAAGAGCGATATTGAAATAGACAACTTACTTTGGTGCAGGTTCGCCTTCTGCCTCACATTCGATGATGAACGGTTTGTCCACTTCCCCACTCTGCGCCACTTGAAACAGCAACTCTTCAACTGTCGGCTGCTTCACGATTCGCGGCGGTGATGTCACTAAAGAACAAAATCGCGTGTAAGAACTACACATATTCTAGCACATACATCATCTCAGTGGTCAAAAGAATACTATTTCGGTATAAACGCATGATATCTTGGTTTAGAATCCTGGGATATGTTTATCATTTTTTTATTTTGGAAATAATGACTTAGCGAGTCGCAATTACTTGCGCTAACCACTCAACCAATGGAGCGGTCTTGATATCCCACAGAAAGTCAATAGCATTATCCAGTTCACTGGTTTCTCACATAACATAGATTGTATCAAAAACTGATTGATGAACTGTCAATATTGGAATTGGGTGACTGGCAGGGGATGAATATGCAAATCACTTTTCCATCAAGATACAGCCATCGAGCAATGAATGTTGAATGATTATACTTAATACATTAAGTAATTATCATTTTCTGAAAACGTTAGTGGTATCATCCTAGTCACAATAAAGAGACAAGCTTAAGTGGTTGTAAGAGTTAAGTGCGATTAAGTATGTTAAGATTAAGCGATGGCCAATGGTTTGAATAAGCATGCATACATAACCAATTTTCATAGTGCAGATTTCATGTTTCCTCACAGATATCACATCACACACACAGATGCCTCAAAGATCTGCCCTGCTAATTTAGACGACCGTAAGTGCATGTTGAGTGCAACAAAGAAAATCGCGCCCAAAAATTTGCACCTTTATTTTTGACGTTACAAAAATTTTTAGGTTAATCAACATTTTTTCCATGTCTTTTATAGATTTTTTGGAGTGTTATAAAATAAATAAAGGCGCAAATTTTGGGCAAGATTTTCTCTGTTGCACCCAACATGCATTTATGGTTGACTAAATTAGCAAGGCAGAGATAATCATTCAATCAAGAGTCATTTAGTTATACTACTAGCACAATTTTATTTTGTATCTAAACTACAATGTTAAAGTTTTTTTCTTTGATTACAGCCAGGTGTCATATCTAACAGTATGTACTCCATAACAGAAGGTTTAACGCAAGGCTATTAATAATATTATTATTAGCAGATAATCAGCGACCGGTACTCAGCACTTCCTTAGTAGTCAACAGCTTTTCCATTTGTGTTTGTTTCTATGTGTACTACTCTTTTACCTAGCTTTTACTAGCTTAATACTTTTAGACAATGGATCTGGATCATATATTCTATATATGATTCAGATTCATTGTGTTAATGAATTAAGCATGCTATGCTTTTGTAGAACATTATATGTATACTTTAAAATGTTATCTTATCAACTACACTTTCAATTTCTTTGAGAGTAGGGCTTGGGTAGGGTTATCTAGTTTCAATTATTGTTTTAAATTTTACACTTGTACTGTTTCACAATTCACTAATTATATATAATATATATATTATATTCAATAAAACTTCGTATTTAATTATAATTCATGTTTAATGTGCTAGGTAGCAACAACAAGTGACAATATCTAATCCTACCTCCATTTCTTAAACTTCCATTATTTGTTAACAATGACAAGCAAAGACTTAACTACCTACACTAGAATGATAGAACCTAATTATTGTATACAACATACCTTTCCCCTAAGTAAATAAACAAAGTAACTAAAAAGATAACAAAACACTAAAACACTATTTATCATTATTTATCTAATCTAAAAGAAACAAGTTATGCCATGAAATTATTAGAATGACTTGGTCTATCATATGGTGACCTTGGGTGTGCACTTATTTTATTTCTGACCTTACCACCAGAATAACTAGGCTCGACATTTGTTGGTATGCCCAACATTTCTGCCCATTTATCCTGGCTTGGTATTTCAATTATTTCTTCTCTTATGTCACTGTCAGATATTTCCTCCATTAAGTCTCTCTCATTCATTTCATTTCCCAAGTCTACGTCAACACTTACATCTCTTAAGTCATCGTCAGTAATTTTATCCCTTAAGTCAGACATTTCCCTAGAACCCATAGTATCACGTTGGCATTGTGTCGCTTCTCCCTCTTTTTGTGCTCCCTTTGTTCCAACTGCTTGTTTTTTTCTAATCAGTTGATCAATGTGTCTATTGATTACTGTACCCTCTTTAGTACACACCTGGTAGTTTGATGGGCCCTTCTTACCAACCACAGTACCTGGAAGCCATCGTGGCCCTCCAGCATAATTCCTATACATGACATCGTGGCCAGTATTTGCTTCTCTGTTATTTTTTTGTGCATTATTTACAATTTGTTGTGTTCTTTTCTTTCGCTCATGACTATCTGGATGCAAAGTATCAAGTAAGGTGTGTAACCGTCTTTTCATTAAGAGTTCAGCTGGACTCTTGTTTGTTGTTGTGCATGGAGTTACCCGTAATCCAAGTAACATGTTAGGTAGTTTAATATCCCAAGGCATATCATTCATTTTACGTAACTTGTCCTTTACGGTTTGTACCATTCTTTCCGCTAGGCCGTTAGTAGCCGGATGATAGGGTGCTGTGGTAATATGTTTAATTTTATTAGCAGTCAGAAAGTCTTCCATTTCTTTAGAAACAAATGGGGTCCCATTGTCAGAGACCAATGTTTCACACAATCCATGTATTGCGAATAAATTCCTTAAATGTTGAATAACTACTCTGGACGTCATGTTATCAACAATAAGTACTTCTGGCCATCTGGAATAAGCATCCACAACAATTAAAAATGTTTTGTTTTGGAACGGCCCTGCGAAGTCTACATTAATCCGGGACCAAGGTTTTGTAGGCGAGATCCATTCATAATTAGTTTTAGGTGGCATGTGTCTGTTCTCTAAACATTTATTACAATTAGCTACTAGAATTTCTATATCTTTGTTTAATTGTGGCCACCAGATATAGCTTCTAGCTAGTGCTTTTGTTTGTACCATGCCACTGTGTACCTTATGTAAGGCGCTCATAACTAACTCACGAAGCGATGGTGGTATCACCACACGACTGCCAAGCAAGATGCAATCTTCTTGTAAGGAGAGTTCTGCACGGCGCAACCAATATGGGCGTATCTCGCTGTCCTGGACTCTGGTGGGCCATCCGCCTAAGATATAATGGCTGACACGCGATAGCGTCTGGTCCTTTTTTGTTGCGGATGCTATAAGCTCTACATCAACTGGAAAATCAGTAGGAGTCTCAGCCATGAGGAGAATGTCACCCAAACACTGCTCTGGCTCATTAAGAACTGGCTGTGGCCATCGACTTAATCCATCAGCATTACCAATTTCTTTCCCCGGTTTATAAACTATGTTGTAATTATGTGAGGTAAGTATCAACGCAATTCTAGTTAAACGAGGTGACAAAACTGCAGGCATTGGTTTTTTTGGATCAAATATGCCTAACAAAGGCTTATGATCTGTTACAATATAAAAATTCCTGCCCATTAGATAGTTGTGAAATTTTACTACTCCAAAAAGAATAGCTGTGGCTTCTTTATCAAGCTGGGAGTAGCGTCTCTCATGCACATGCAAAGTTCTGGAGCCCATTGCAATTGGCCGTTCTGTTCCATCTTCCATGACATGTGATAGTACAGCTCCTACACCATATTCTGAACTGTCACAAGTAAGTACCAACGGCTTTTTTAGATCATAATGTACCAGAGTCAAATCTGATGAAAGTAAACGTTTAGCAGTATCAAAACTATTCTGTTCTTGGTTAGTCCATGTCCATACTTTTGACTTATCAAGCAACCTATGTAGAGGCTCCAGTATAGTGGCTTTATGAGGTATGAATCTCTCATAGAAGTTGTACAAACCCAGAAATGCCTGCAATTGCTGGATATTTTTAGGTTCCGGGGTGTTCATGATAGATTCAATCTTGCTCTGAGCGGGATGAATCCCATTAGCATCAATTACAAATCCTAGAAATTCGACTCTTTGTTTAGCAAATTTACACTTATCTTTATTCAGACGCATACCCGATTTTTCAATGCGGTGCAGCACCGTGTCTAGACGCTGAGACATTTCATCGAATGTGTGGCCGCTGATTATAATGTCATCGATCAGCACTGCTACCCCGGGAATTCCAGCCAACAGTGCTGTCATTAGTCTTTGAAAGATTCCCGGGCATGCTTTAACACCAAATGCTAATCTGTGTACAGAATATAGACCTTTACAAGTATTTAACGTTAATAGCTTTGCCGTTTTGTCCGTAACCACCACCTGTGTGTAAGCTCTGTCCAAATCTAGCGTGGTGTAATAGCGGCCTCCTCCAACTGTTGCAAAGACTTCACTTGCAGTGGGCATAGGATAAGTATCAGACTCAGTCGCCTGATTCACCGTACTGCGATAATCACCACACAGCCGAATATCTCCGTTCCGCTTTACAATTGGCACAATGGGTGTTGCCCAAGCCGAATATGCTATTGGTTGAAGTACCCCTTCTCCCACTAATCTGTCAATTTCCTTTTCAATTCTTTCCTTTAATGCATATGGTACAGGTCGGGCTTTTAAAAATTTTGGAGAAGCCTTTGGTATAACTTGTATGTCAACGGGGTCTCCCTTGTAAGTACCTAGTCCTTCCCTGAAAACTTGAGAATATTTATTAATTAAGTCATAAATAACTGTCATGTCAATGTCAATTGTATTAATATTCAGTGTAATATCTAATGCTTGAAACCAGTTGCGTCCCAGTAAGTTTGGTCCACTACCCTTTGCTATTACAACACTTAAATTGCGCTTAATGTCCTTATACTGTACTTGAACTATAGCCTGTCCCATCACTTGTACTGGTGAATTGTTCCACGTAGACAGCCTGTTCGTCATAGCCTTTAACTTATTGGTAGAATGTAACAACATCCAAGTCTGTTCATTCAGTATAGAAAATGCAGCTCCAGAATCAACCTCCATCATCACGGGTACTTTATTCAATAAAACTTTAATCCTATAGGCCGGTACATGGATGGGTGTAGTATCCAGATTGTAAATACCATTAAGCTGTGTGTCACTTTCATCGGCATAATGTAATTTACTAGTACGACTTTTCTTTTTAGCAATGCAAATTTTTTCAATATGTCCTTTTTTCTTGCAAAAGTTACAAACAACATTTGTGAAACGGCATTCGCCACCGTGACGGTCACCGCAACGATAACAAAATCGTACATTACTTCTTGATTGCACTGCATTAACATCCATTGGTTCATACGATGATGCAGATCCCGTTATAACTTCTCTGTTGACAGGCATATTCATGCTAGAAGCACTTTGCATTATGCGAACATCTCTCACTGCGCTTTCGGAAGAGAGCATGGCATCGACCACATCTGAGTATTGTAAATTATCTCTTTTCAATAATTCATATTGCAACTTCTTATCAATCATGCCACATACAAGTCTATCGCGAAGCATCCGCTCTAAATCCGTAAAGTTACAGCCTGCACTAATTTTTCTAAGCTGAGCAATATATTCAGACACCGATTCAGTTTCTTTCTGGTCACGTTTGTAAAATTGATAAGAAACCGATATCTCGTTAGGTTTTGGGCTATAATGTTTGGTAAGAATAGTAACAACTTCCGTAAAGGTTACATCACTTGTTTTTCGGGGTGTAATTAAAGCCAAAACTGTCTCATACGTTTGTGCACCACAAACGGTAAAAAAATTCGCCTTTTGGACGGCGTCGGACACGATTCCATTTGCTTCAAAACAGTATTTTAACCTTTCAATATAATTGTCCCAATTATCACTTTGTGAATTGAATTCATTAAATTTCACTGATTTACGCTCCATTTTAACTTTTACACTACGTCGCCACTATTATATTCAATAAAACTTCGTATTTAATTATAATTCATGTTTAATGTGCTAGGTAGCAACAACAAGTGACAATATCTAATCCTACCTCCATTTCTTAAACTTCCATTATTTGTTAACAATGACAAGCAAAGACTTAACTACCTACACTAGAATGATAGAACCTAATTATTGTATACAACAATATACTTTTTTAATTTAAATAGCCAACCGGTTTCGCATTTCACTGCATCATCATCATTCAATTTTCCACACGGCTTAATGAAAGGCAATCTGTTAGTCAATCTGCCGCTTAGGTAATAAGTAATGTTGCTAGAATTATAGTTTGCAATATTTTTAAAGTGAAAATTTCTAAGGCACATTAGACGATTTTTGATAGTGGAAAATTTTGATGGGTTCATTCATGTCATTGTGCATCAATATCATCAAAATGCTAATATTTAATGATAAGTTTAAGGTATATCTATAGCTATTCAGGGTGTAAAGAAAACCCTGTCCGATCCGAAAGAGGTATATAGGTAGGTCAATGACATTATCAAAAAAAATTATTTTTATTAAAATAAGAAAAATATCGTAGTTTAAAGTGCCTCATTTTAGTACTAAAATTGAGGAACTTCCCCTTAAATCAAGCAAATATTTTAAAAATTTATGTTTCAATATCCATAAAATAATGACACAAATATGTTTGTATTAAGCTACCATAGTACCTTTGATGATCGGACAAGGTTTTCTTTTCACCTTGTATAAATGATTAACTTTGTGCATACACTAACTGTGCTTTTAAATTAATGTATTATAGATTTCATTGTATAAATATTATATTATATGCTTATATTTTTACTACAGTTAGCTACAGTTTTAAATTTTCATTTCTGTCAGTACAACTCATGACTGCCTCTGATTATTTTTTTTTAACTTCCCACTACGTATGTAGATAAGGAAGTTACTGATTTTACCCCGATTTTCGAAAATCGAGTTTTTTCCAGATGTCCACGTTTTGAGGTCCTAGGAACATTTTCCGACTATTTTCACGATGACGTCAGTATGTGTGTGTGTGTGTGTGTGTGTGTGTGTGTGTGTGTGTGTGTGTGTGTGTGTGTGTGTGTGTGTGTGTGTGTGTGTGTGTGTGTGTGTGTGTGCGTGCGCGTGCGTGTGCGTGTGTTGGTGTGCGTGTGCGCGTGTGCGCGTGCGCGTGTACGTGTGTGTGTTTGTGTGTGTGCATATTGTGTATATGTAAAGATCTCATAATTTTTGAATGGCTGGACCGATTGAAACGCGGTTGATGGCATTCGATTGGATTCCGCTCAACTTAGACTGCAAAATTTGGACCGATTCGGTCTAGATCTTGAGAAATTTTGAAAAAACACCAAAAAAATTTTGGCAAAACAGTATTTTTTTAATATAACTTCCAGATTTATGTGCCGATTGGGTACAAAAACTAATTAGCTCTTTTCCTTAAAAAAAACTATGTCTAATGCATAAATTTCATCAAAATCAGTTTATCCCTTTGGGAATAATTGTTGACGAAAAATTTTGAGAAGTGTTTTTCCGACATAGCTTCGAAATTTTTCTACCAATCATTTTTTGGTATTCTATGATATTTTTGTACTAAGAAAACTACGTCAAATGCCATTTCAAAAATCAAAATCGAATCTAATTCTCAAAACTTTTAGCTTTTCAAATTAAAATTACGTTGTTTTTATCAAACTTACTTAATTTTTTTTAAATAACTTTCAAGTTAATTCACTGATTGACTTAAAAAACTTTTCAGCTTTTCTTCTTTAAAAATTGCGTCAAACACTGTTAATTTAATCAAAATCTGTCAATTTGTTTGGGATTTATCAATATATATCTCATAGTATTGATAAATCCCAAAAATATGTACATCATGCCCCAAGTATTCTTTTAAAATATTATTCAATGTACAGTTTTGACTTTCCTATGATTTTATTATATGTATAGATGTTATCAATAAGAAACTTTTTAACAGTCAAAGTTATTTTTTAACATTTGTCTTTTTTTGGTTTGGTTTAGTTGGTCATTCTTTAGAGAGTGGTTGTGGTGACTGGTTGACCGGGTCTTGAGACGCCATCACACAATGCGCCTCCATTCTTCTCTGTTCCTGGACTTTTGTGAGCATTCATGGATGAAAGTATTAGTGAAAGACTTTATCACATAAATCTACCTAATTGGGGAGTGGTCCTGAGATATTTTTCACTCAACTTTCCATTGAACCCCGAGCCTTTCCATTGATTCTTCATTGCAAATGGCATTACCAAAAAATTTATATAAGTATATGTATCTATTCAATTATTTTACACAATAATTCTAAAAAATGTTTTTATAAATTTCAGTGTCAGTTTGTAATCATTTGATATGGGGATCCATAAATTAAAAAGTATTTGGTTGTTGTTCCAGTATCTTTTAAGTTTAGGAACCCTTGATCTAGACAGTAAATGATAGCCTTTAATTAATTTTTAGTTCTTTTAAAATGAAAATGTTTGTGCAATAAGCAGTCCACAGGATTCAAATCATATAATAAAAAGTATTTGGTTGTTGTTCCGTTATCTTTTAAGTTTAGGAACCCTTGACCTAGACCAGGGATCTCCAAACTTGGAAGCCTTAGGGCCATACATTTTTTTTTCAGTATGTTCCTAGGGTCAAAACAATTTTAATATTTCTGCCCACCTAAGCTAACATACTATAGGTTTTTTTGCATTTCAATTACAATAGTAATTGCATTTCAATTACAATAATAGTAATTGAAATGTAAAAAAAACCTATACTTGTGTGTATTGTGACACGTAACAACATATAGTGGCAAGTAATATTACTATGTACTGTACTATGTACTATCTATTTCAGCTACCCCCTAACGGGTGACATATTTGGGAATTTCTGCATTGAATCGAGAAAGTTCTGGTTTTGGCAATAAAAAGGTTTGGTATAAAAAGGTTACCGGGGTGCCATTGCGAGTCAGTTTGCGTGGGGGAGGCTAAGGAAGCGAAACTGCCTATTGTGAAATAAAGTAACACCCGTGCATAAGAGTATTTTGATTAGACTTGTTTTTGTGTGATTTATTAGTATGAAAAAGAAGCGAACAACAGACAGTGAATGCAGAAGGCTCCATGATAAATAGAACTTTCAGTATTTTGTGATTTAGTTTTTTCCGTGTTGGTTCTGGACGCCTTTGAAGAATAGACCAACTGCCGTTCTGCCAGGCAGGTCGAAAAGGCGACAGGTTGGCTATGCGAGTCACTACCATCATGACTACTAGGTGGTAGATTTCTGCATTGTCTCGCCCAGGTCTGGTACCACTGCCTTACCTATTCCTGCCGCAATAGCGTCAGTGCTTGTCACTGTCGTGTTCCGGTTTGGAGGGTAAGGTAAACTTATGCATGTGGCATTAGACCTCACCACAAAATAGCAAAGCACCATTAACATCTTTGGTGTCTATATCTAGATGATGGTTGACTGTTTCCATCAGGAGACCCATCTGCTTGTTTGCTATCTTATGATATAAAAAAAAGAGTGCAGTAATAAGGTGCTATGTCTAATTTGTAATGAAAACATAGCTGTTTTTAAAGAATATAAAAATAAACATCAATATGAATTGAAACATCCTCAAAATTACTCTAAATATGCAGGAAGTTTGCGGATGGAAAAATTTAAAGCTTTGAAGCGCAGACTGAAATTGCAGCAATCTTTGTTTAACAAAGCAAATACTGAGCAAGAGTCTGCAACTCATGCCAGCTTTTGTGTGGCTCTTGAAATCGCAAGATGTGAAAACCATTCACCGATGGAGAAATGATAAAAGAATGCTTGATTGCAGTAGCTGAAGGAATGTGCCCCGAAAAGGTAAATTTATTTAAAAGTGTCAGTTTGCCAGCAAACACCGTGGCTAGGTGGGTGAAGAGATTGTAGAAAATATATCATCTCAACTGTCTGACAAAAATGGACATCTTGAGTAGTTTCATCATATGAACTAACTGAATTTGAGAAAATCAGCTACTCCCTGATTTATACACAATATTAAATCATTCAGGCATAATATAACTATTTCAATCGCAATTACGTAAAAAATGTTTCACACATTTTAAAACATGTGAAATATTCAGATACTCTATAGAGACTAATTTCCCTTTGATTTTGCAATCGAAACATTAAGTGCGAAATATAATAATCGAATAATAATCGAAACATTAATTAACATTTAAAGATAAATTTCAATACTCGTTTCTCAGACTTTGATGTCATTGCGAATGAAATTAAGCTTTTTCAAAATACTTTTGATTCTGACACTGAAACCCTCCGGATTGGCTCCGGAAGACCAAATAGTAATTATTGATTTACAGTGCAGTAATATGTTTAAGAAAAAATATCAAAATTCATCTTTGTTGAATTTTATAAGAGTCTTCACTAGTGCAATTTAATAATTTGCATAAATTTGCTCGTAGCTTGTTTTTTGTTTTTGGTGCTACGTACTTGTGTGAGAAAAGGTTTTTCAAGATGAAGTACACAAGAATGTTTACAGATCTAAATTAACTGATGAACATCTTAAATCTCTTAATAATTGGTACAACTAAAATTAATCCACAACTACAAACAATTGTCGGTGGAAACTCACAATTACATAAATCTCATTAGTGTTTTTTTTGTTTTATTAGTGGGATTAATTTCAATTTAGTTGTTTTGTTTGTTGTTAGTTATTAATATGCTTAAGCTTAGATACTTAATTTGAGTTTTCTGCTTCATCATTTCTGTCGAAAAGTTTTATCTTGTAAATAAATAAAACCGAGTAATTATCATTCTGTGTTTTCATTATCTTCCATTCAACTTATCACAGCAATAGTAACATCAGTAAAACATTGGCTGTTGTGGGCCAATTTGATGACACTAGTCTTAAGCTATCACGGGCCGGATTGATGGCACCGGCGGGCCGAATTTGGCCCGCAGGCCGTAGTTTGGAGACCCCTGATCTAGACAGTCAATGATAGGCGTTAATTATAAATTTTTAGGTCTCTTAGCCGTTAATTATAAAAATGATAATGTTAGCACAATAAGCAGTCCACAGAATTCAAAACCGCACCACATTTCCAAGGTATCTATTTTTTTATGGTCATGTAGTCTCATTGTCCGTCCATGTTTCAGCTCCATATAAGGAAATAGAAAAGATAAAGCACCTTGTTAGCTGTTAAAAATGATTAAGGACGTTAGTTCTCTTGGTTATTCTACAATCTTTCTATAGTTTATTAAGCTTTTCTACGGTAACTTAGTTAATGCACAACATCTATAAATCTCCTCCTCACATTCCCCACTGTTTGATATAGAGTCCAGTTAAGCGTCTCACATCTCGCCTCATCTTCAGCATCTCACAATATGCAACAGATCTTACTCTTGGGTGATTATTTTTAGGTCTTTCTGTTCTCTTCTATTTTATAATTAATGATATATTTTAATGTAAATAATTAGGTATAACATTTGCTTAATACAGTGTTATTGGCAGTTATTGATAAAAGTTTAAATATTTATCAAATATTTATTAAATATTTAAACTTTTATCGATAAAATTTTATTCAATTACACATAACTTATCGTTTGTTGAATTATAATTTACTAAATACTAGCCGATGCCTGTGGCTTTGTACGTGTGACCTAAAAAGTTACTTCTTTTGGTTGATTTCGAAAAAAAAATAGTAGCCCATGAAAAATGTACTTTTCCAGTAGTTGGTTTGAACAATTTTTCATATGTTCGATTTTTTCATTCATATTGCCCTTGAATCCTTTCTCTTTTCTTGAATTTTAAGGTATCGAAAATTTTGTCGCCCCTAAAAATATGCCACCCTAGGATCGAGCCTCACAAGCATATGGGTAAATCTGCCACTGGTTCTTGCCAATGAAGAATGTTACTAGGTATGCCAAATTGCTTGCAATTTTGTCTCAGTAAAGCCTGTATGTATACAAATACACTAGTTTTTGTTGTAGTAAAAAATACCTAGTAGTTTTGATTTTATAGGCATTCAAAGTTTCGAAAAATATCAAGTCTCGCTAACAGCCACATGACCGCTTGTGACGTCATGACACAACGCGCCGCGCCTCGCTTAGTATCAAATCAAGTCTCCAGCGGTTATAGTATAGTAAGGTGTAATAGCTTGCGCAGTATTTTGTTGTTTTCGTCAGCGTATTACTTTAATAGTCTATTAATAGTAAATATTATTCGATTAATAAAATGAATGAAGGATTCGAAAAAGGGCAATCGGATATTTCACCTAAAATAGATGGATTAATGGTTGCGCATTATTTATCAACAAATAGTGATTAAATAAATAAATAAATAAATATTCACGGGACAAATTACACTTACTGATCTAACCCCAAAGTAAGCAAATATTTGCTTGTGTTATGGGTGTTAGTCAACGATACTAATACATAGAAATACATATATAAATAGCAGAATATATATATATTAGGGTGATTCATTTGCGACAAACATTTTTTTTTTAGGTGCTCAAGCAAAATTTTGTTCTACATATTGAAAAAAAAATTTCCACCAAGTTAGAGCTCTTAATTCGAGTATGAAGTGCTTGCCGTTTTAATTTGATTTTTTCCCATTAGAAATGCATGTAAATATTTTTATTTTTTTTCAAATTTCTAATGCTTGGACACATTTAATGATATTGGCATTCTGATTGCTGAAATATATCCAGGATTCCACGCTTTTTAAATGACTTTTCGTCAATTTTAATGTCGCCTGCTTTGGTCCACCGGTACCATCTGTCAAAGTTATGTTTTCGAATAAAATGCACATTTTTTTATTTTTACAGCGAAAATTGATTGATAGATGGAAAAAATAATACATATTTTTATAAAAAATTTGATTCTCTTCAAAAAAGGTCGTAACTTAAGTCTCTCAGACTCATAGTTTTTAACTTGCAGTAACTTTTGTAACTAAAAATGTAGAAAAATGATAAAAAAATTACAAATTATGATGTTTAAATTCAAGTTTTTGTTTCAAATTTATTTTTTTCATTACATTGTCAATTTTACTTTTTGTACTTTTATACCTGACATGTTACACATACTGACATACAGACACACATACACACACAAATAAATAAATAACACAATAAGCGGGAAACAAAAAAGTTAATACAAAATTTTAATAAATTTGTAATTTATCATAGTTTATATTTTTATTAGAAATACAACCGAAAGAAAATGAATTGTTATTTTATAAACTTTAAATGAAAGCTCTGTAAAAGTTGTAAACGACACAGCCGAGCGATGTGTTGCGCTCATTGAAAAATTCAATGAGTTTGGCACATACGACGAAGATAAAAAACAATGCCTATTATTAACTGTTCAAAATTATAGAAAAGAATTCCTAACATGTACCAAAAAACTTTATTCAACAACAAAGTAATACCTAACTTATGTGAAGATATATTTAGTAAACAGAGCTTTCATTTAAAGTTTATAAATAACAATTCATTTTCTTTCGGTTGTATTTCTAATAAAAATATAAACTATGATAAATTACAAATTTATTAAAATTTTGTATTAACTTTTTTGTTTCCCGCTTATTGTGTTATTTATTTATTTGTGTGTGTATGTGTGTCTGTATGTCAGTATGTGTAACATGTCAGGTATAAAAGTACAAAAAGTAAAATTGACAATGTAATGAGAAAAATAAATTTGAAACAAAAACTTGAATTTAAACATCATAATTTGTAATTTTTTTATCATTTTTCTACATTTTAAGTTACAAAAGTTACTGCAAGTTAAAAACTATGAGTCTGAGAGACTTAAGTTACGACCTTTTTTGAAGAGAATCAAATTTTTTATAAAAATATGTATTATTTTTTCCATCTATCAATCAATTTTCGCTGTAAAAACAAAAAAATGTGCATTTTATTCGAAAACATAACTTTGACAGATGGTACCAGTGGACCAAAGCAGGCGACATTAAAATTGACGAAAAGTCATTTAAAGAGCGTGGAATCCTGGATATATTTCAGTAATCAGAATGCCAATATCATTAAATGTGTCCAAGCATTAGAAATTTGAAAAAAAATAAAAATATTTACATGCATTTCTAATGGGGAAAAAATCAAATTAAAACGGCAAGCACTTCAAACTCGAATTAAGAGCTCTAACTTGGTGGAAATTTTTTTTTCAATATGTAGAACAAAATTTTGCTTGAGCACCTAAAAAAAAAAATGTTTGTCGCAAATGAATCACCCTAATATATATATATATATATACCCGAACCCCGTTGATTGCGTAGTCAGGGTCGCTAACCACTCGACCAACGAGGCGGTCATTTCGTTGGCGCCGAAATGCGAGGAAGAAAAATGCAAAGGTAAGAAAACTTTCCTTGCTACTACTTATGCTTAATAGTTTATCTGTTCTAAATTATTTTATCAAAACAAAATACCCAACTAATGTCGTAATGAAAAAATGCAAGCAAAGCAACTACGTAGGCCCCGCCACGTTCTTACCGATCCCGATGACCCGATAACTCTGGCCAACGGTTTACACGATAACACTACACACCTACATTCGCGACACCGTCGCCGCCGGCGGCGACGAGGACCCTGTTTCGCCCTTCGGCGAACCGAGCCCAAGGGCAAGGTTCGGCGGACGGACAAAACAATTCCACTAGCCCTCTCATCGCAAAACACGACCCCACCCTAAGCCGAGGTTCGGTCTCACAGGAGACACCCTTAGGGCGGAGGGCGTACAGCCCTACACCTTTAAATTCTGGCTGAGCACTCTGCTCGCCCCCGCGACCGGGCAAGCTGTAACAGCCCATAAGGCTAACAGCAATTGAGACATTCCGAAAAAAAAAACCTCGGGAACTGTACATTTTCCCAGAATTAAAAGGAGCCGTGAGTTATTCCAGACTTCGTCCAGATCCGTTCAGTAGGCACAACTCATGATTTCCTAGTATTTGGATTGGACATTTTTTTTGGAAAAGTATTGAGGTGTAATTTCGACGGCCCGGGCGCGCCGGCCGCCGAGCGAACTAGACTGAGCGTGTTGTGAGATGACGTCACAGCGTCAACGGCAGCCAGCGTCGTGCGGTTCAACTTATTTTACTTCTAAATCGGAAACTAATTGACGTATCGAAGTAATTCTTTCACTACTAGTATTTTTTATTTTTCACAGAGAATATGGAGTGCTAATAATCAAAATAAGTTAACATTCTTCATTCTAGATTATGCTGATATATGTTTTCTGACTTGAGTTAGGAGCTGCAAAACAAACCTGATTGTCTTTCCAGTCTATGCATTCCTTATGTTTTTGGGTTGCATGTGTATGACCATGTTACTCATTTACAGTTAAAGTGATTGAACATTTGATTTGACAGGTGGCAAATGTTCTCTTATGACTTTTTAATATACTTAAGAACCCACATTTCTCTATCTATCTGAGGAATAATTCAAATTTATCGCAAGTCAAGATGAGTCTCAGTGTCTAGTCATTTCAGTATGCTGATGTTCCAGGACCATAACATTACATGTTTTAATTCCTTTACTATATTAGTGCAATTCCATTGTGGAATTAATGCTTTTCCATCTCTCTGTGTGTATGAGATGTATATTGTATGTGTATTTATATATTTATTAGCTGACCCGGCGAACGTTGTCCTGCCTTTTTAACTTCTTGCCGTTCTTGAGTTTTAGCGAGACTAACGAACAGCAATTCATTTTTATACATATAGAAGATTTAGCCTGTTTTGTTGTTCTTGGACATTATTGGTAATAGGTACATAATTATAATTAGATCTTTATATCTTGGTACATAAGTTTACTATGCACCGCCCAAGTTTTTTCTCTTAGTATCATCCAAGTTAAACTGTGAGTAAATGCTTGATAGCATTAAGTTGTGCCTTTTGTACATTTGTGCAATAATGTTTAAGGGAATAAATAATCACAAATATTTAAAAGACTGTTTAATACCTAGTAAACCTAGCTTAGATAACATAAAAAAAATCATCTAATAAGTTATATTGGTTATTATGACATTATTGTCATTTTATGTCAATTTTTATAAATTAAAGTTACATAACACAGAATGGTGATATAAAAATATGATTGAGATAATACTAATGACGGTACTGTGATTAGAATGGACAGCAACAGCTAGATTGTAAATAGGGTCAAAAAGTTAATATGATAAACTAATTTTGGGGGAAGTTTCCAGAGCAGAGATAGAACTCAGCATTCACAAAGTGGCTAGGTGATTTCATTAATTCTTACTGCGGAATCAGTAATTCTATTTTAATTGTATTTTTCAAAGTTAAAAATTAAGTTAATCAGTTAAATATAATATTGTGTGACAACTTTGGATTCTTAAGTTTATTTCAAAAATAGAGGAGTGGGAGATATGGAAAAGTTAAAATTTATACAAAAATATAAATTTGGGAAACCTTAAAGAAATCTAAAATTGATAAATATATTTCAATTAAATTTTAACCAGTAGCCCATTGCTAGTGTGCAACATATGATATATTATTTAATAAGATTCATGCTATTCAAAGATATGAATAATTCTTATAGTAAATTTTGAAACACATTGTATTTGCATGAGGCCAATAGTTTAAAGTTGGTGCTTATATATTTTTACTAAATAAGCAAACGTGGAACTGATACATATGATTAGACTAGTAAAGTTAAAAACGGAAGCAATGCCTTAGACTTACAATATAAGAAATGTAATATCAATTGATTAGTCTCTAATAATAGATAATAGTACATAGTCAAAGTCAAAACATTTTTATTCAAATTATCTTTTACAGGCACTTTTGACAAGTCAACATTTGTTGAGCTACTACCGGATCGGAAATGCGGCCACACACTTTTAGATATCTTTATATTTAATTTTGATTAATAAAACACTCTAGCTTTACTTGGAAAAGCTTTGTTAATAACATCCATAAAAAATAATTTGTTTCATTCTGATCCTTCTAAGGGAATGCACACTCTATAAGAATTACTTTTCACAAACTTTTACCACTCAGCTCCCCCTCTGTGACTACCTATATTATAAGCCAAGATTAAGTTTTTATAGCAATACATAAAAATGGTTTTAAATCATTTTTTGTAAAGAAAATAGAAAAGAAAATTTATTTGTCTTATTGAAATGGGTATGTTCTCTTATAGCTATTGGATGAAGTTTGGCTGCATTATGCAGGTCTTTATTACTAATATGATCATTCTAATGGACAAGTTATTTTCTCAAATTTAGTCGTCTTATAAAGCGAAACAATAGATCACCGATAATATGACTTCGTAAACGTTATGGATGAAGATTTATTACATGCAAAGAAAAAGTTGAATGAACTTTAAGTTATAAAAGCATATTTTATGGTACCAGTTCGATAAATACAAAGCATGCAAATGAGTAATTTGTCAAAACACTTACAGAGCGCCACTGTTTGAGATAATAACGCGAACAAACATATCACTTTAGTCGTTTCCATGGTTGTAACACTTTACTACCTAGGGAATCTTACAAGAAAATAAACAAGTTTATTTAGATACACTTATTTCTCGGCACACATGTTCACCGCACTCGATGACCTAATCCGAATAGGCTTACAATGACAACACCCACTATAAATAGTACCAATCTTATCGTTACTTAGTTTTAAATACGAGTTAAGACTCACAAAACAGAACTTCAATTTATTTATATGTAAAGCCCCGTATTTTTCATGACATAAAATGTGTTTTTGTATTAACTGCACAAACACCATATACAACTGTATTCGGTTAATCAATAAGTATAATGTTCATTTACACAACATATAGATATATCATGAAATTAGTTTGAAGAAATTTACCTATAAAATGTTTATTTTATAAAAATGTCATTACGATCTAAGTACTGTAAATTTTATTTACAGATTTTTAAAGGCGGGGCCTTAGATTTTCGTTTCGACAATGATCAATTCAATCCAATAGCCATAGAGACGGCGATAGCAGGCCGCTCAGCTCCATGTTCTCAAACTGCTACTGTCATAGACAATACAACTCAGATTTCCATTTAATTTTCAGCCTACCTATCAGTGTTACCATATGAAAAATGAGGACAACAGTGATTCCATTTTCAAAAAACGGTAGATTTCAATAAATTACCGTAGTTGCGCCAGAGAAAATATGTTGAATGCAAAGACGTGTATACAAGGAACTTATATACGATAATTGAAAATGTTACGAAGCAATATTTGAAAAATAAAAATGTACTTTATTTCGTTAATCATAAAGTTGACATTTGTTTCTTACTTAACAGAGGGGAAAAACGTTCCGAGCAAGACAACGACAAGAGTGGATGTTGTCCCTTTCTTGCAATTGCCAGTGTAAATAAAACCATCTGATGGTAGATTTTTATATATTCGGTAATCGTTAAATCTCTTTTATTCATACACGTCGATAAATACATTAGCATAAAATGTATTGTAATTAACACAGTGAGTTCTAAAATGTGCTTATTTTAATTATTATGCATTACTTATGCAATGCAAAAACTGTTTCTCAAATTAGTAGAATTACTTAGTAGTAATTTGCAAACTACACATGACCGCACTTATATATGGTGATTGGCGCTTTATTTAGTAAAAAAAGACACACTCCACCCATGTCATGGTACTCTTCGGAACGATTTTGAAGCGCGTGTGAACTATTGATGCGCCAACTCGGAATAAACACGACTCGAGTTAACTCGAGTTAAAATTCACTTAACTCGAGTTGAACTCCAGTTAGCAAGACGAAGCTTTGAATAGGATAATTATTTGTGACTGCTTAATTTTTTTAATAACTGTTAATTCATTTAATTATTGGAACGAAGTTCCTTACGGCAGGCTTGGAGGGGATAGGGATTTTGCTGCGCGACCGAACTGAAAAAAGTGTGATAGTAAAACCGTAAGAAAAATGCGTGGAATAAAAGCGTTAAATGAGACTTGCGCAGGCGCGACAGTTGCGTACACGAGCGAGTAGTGCCGCTTAGCCGAAGGAAGTTCGTTCCTACCTGGTGTCCCGCGACACCACATCATTTTTTTAATTTTTTTGGGATGGGAAAAAATCATGTTAGTATTAAATATAATGAAGTTAAAAGGAAAACTATCACAGCTTATAAGGCTTTACAAGTTTTTGAGTAATAGTCGACCAACTATTATGTATATTATATATAGATTATAAAACGTAGTTAGAGAAGTTTTATAGGCGGTAAATCTATGGTGTGAATATATATTTGTCATTGACGTTTAATAACTTGAATGTTCATAGTTTGCAACTATAAAAGCCCTCTTCTTAGTCCGCATGATTGTGATAGGTAACTTCAGATACCCTAAATTTTATTTCTTTTCCAATTTATTTCTTGAAAAGGCTCCTCCGATGTAGATGGTTCAATGGAGATATCATTTTCATTCGCTAATGACGGCCAAGTTAAAGAATTATTTTTGTCAACTTTGGATGCTTCTTTTTATTGTGATTAAGTAAAGTGATCGTATTTCCCATATATTCGAACGAATTTTAACAGTTTTACAATTTACATGTCCACTGTATGGCAATTGTAACTCGTAAACGTGATTTCTTTCAAGGTCCTAGGGTTTTTGTTTCCTAATTTAAATTATACTTTTATTTAAATTTTATCTCAATTTTGCTACGTATTGCCATTACGCATGTGAATAGTAAATAAATTAATACAGTCTTATATAATCAACAAATCGCGCCAACCAACAATCGCTTGCCTTCCTCGTTTATTCGCGCACAGCCAAAATTCAGAGTTTACAACTCTTAATTCTAGTTCAGGGCAGGCGAATCTAACTCGAGTCAACTCGATTTAGGCACAACTCGAGTTAACTCGAGTTAGTAACTCGAGTTGACCCATCACTAGTGTGAACATTCCGGGTAGAATGTAAAAAAAAAAAAACTTCCTTGCGTGACGTATTATACTACCACTGGACTTGCGGCTGTCAAAGAATTTTTGTACCTATTTGAATATCGCCATTTTGGTGCTATAGACCGATGCGAGTGTTCATGGAACTAAAATTAGTGATGCCCACTTGTCGACATCTTCGATAAGTTTATCGATCGTTTAATATTTACAGCTAGGTGGGCTACAAGGAACTTATATATTATAACTGGAATTGTTACAAAGCAATATTTGAAAAATAAAAATGTACTTTATTTCGTTACTCATAAAGTTGACATTTGTTTCTTACTTAACAGAGGGGAAAAACGTTCTGAGCAAGACAACGACATGAGTGGATGTTGTCCCTTTCTTGCAATTGCCAGTATAAATAAAACTATCTAGATGGTAGATTTTTACATATTCAGTAATCATTAAATCCTTTTTATTCATACACGTTGATAAATAAATTAGCATAAAATGTATTGTAATTAATATAGTGAGTTCTTAAATGTGCTTATTTTAATTATTACGTAATTACTTATGCAATGCAAAAACTATTTCTCAAATTAGTAGAATTACTTAGTAGTAATTTGCAAACTACGCATGGCCGCACTTGTATATGGCGATTGGCGCTTTGTTTAGTAGAAAGAGACACACTCCACTCATGTCGTGGTACTCTTCGGAACGATTTTGAAGCGCCTGTAAGCATTCCGGGTAGAATATAACTTCCTTGGTGAGCTATGAGTCATGAAAACACTAAAATGTTTGTATTAGTTTGCACATATATACGAAATAAATAGGAATAAAAAGAAATATAGTGGTTCAAGATGAAGATTTCCACGTGTTAGTCGGGGCTCCATTGAAAAATAGACCAACTGCCGTTCTGCCAGGCAGGTCGTAAAAGGTGACCGGTTGGCTATTACGTGTCACTACCATCGTGACAACAAGGTGATAGAGTTCCGCAACGTCTCACTTCGGGTATTTGGTAACACCGCCTTACCTATTTCTACCGCAATAACATTGATTCTGTCATTATCGTATTCCGGTTTGAAGGATTACGTAAGTATAAATAGCAAGCATTGACGTGTATAATATTACCACATTATACACGTCATGTTTTGCTCCCACCTTATAAGGTATATATTTTTATTGTGAATTAATTTACAACGTTACAATGAATTTTGAACATGCTGTATAGTGGTGGCACAGAGGGCGGGTGTTGGCTAGTATTTGTTGTTTTATAAAATACTATTTTTGTCGATTTATATTATTATTTCAAGAAATAATATTTTATCGCACACTACTTGGTGTCAATGTTGTCGCCTGTTAGTTCTCCGACCTATTTGAATTTTGAGTTAGGGAAGTAAGACCTTTACGGAAATCAAAAAATAGCTTTCGAACGCTTTGGGTGAAGGAAACTTTTAATCCTGGTCAATTTAGACTTCTCGAACGTGTTTGTATCTCCTTATTCCTATGGATTATGATTTTCAAACAAACATTAAAATTATCCTTAGGGAGATGATTTTTTTGTAATAAAAGATGTTCCACTACAAATTACAACATGGTCACCATTGACAAATTTCGACCGTAGGTTGTAAATTAGTTCTAATCATAGAGCGTTAATCGTTAATTAGGTGCACATAGCAGCACTGCTGCCTGTATACAAAACGATAAATTTGTGCTACAAAATCAAAAATTGTTCACGTTTTTAAAATACAATAACAGAAATAATAATGTGAATTATTATCTATTTGTGAACCTTCAACAGTGAGAAGTATTTCTGTTTAAGACTAAAAACGAGTTTAGAAAATAGCGGATTAAAACATCCTTTAATCAGTATTTATTTTATTCCTAATTTCGTGTTTTTTTGCCTTTATTAAGAAGTTTAAATATAATGAAGTATTAATAATTAGTCACTTGAATTGTTTAATCACATATATTTACTCATGCAAACTGGTTTAAAATATTATCTTGTGGTGCATGTTTTTTTAAACTACTAGTTTGATATTTTGGCTGAAGTACTCAGTAGTACTATATATAAAAATAAATAAAAATAATAAATAAATAAATATTAATGGACAATTTTTTGATCTTTGATTTTTTTTTGATCACGAATTAATCTAAACCCAAAGTAAGCAAATTATTTGCTTGTGGTATGGATGTTAGCCAACGATGTTAATACATAGAAACACATATATAAATACTCAAATATATTTAATAAACACTCAAACCCAGAAATACAAACATCTATGTTCATCACATAAATGCCTGCCCCTGTCGGGAATCGAACCCGGGCCCCATTGATTGCGTTGTCAGGGTCGCTAACCACTTGACCAACGGGGCGGTCGAATGTCAATGCTTTCCATTCTTTTGCTTCACTTGTGCTACTGTAGTTATGTTTAAAGTGTATATTAATTCCCTTTCATCTTTGTTCTGTATTTGTATTAATATTCTGCTTTGTATTGCTACAATACACAACAAAATATTAATATCAATAGTACCCGATGCATGTAGATATTAAAATACCAATGTTTTAAATTTTTAATACATACATGACTAAGCTTTAAAGTCTTGCTGACAATTTCTAATGTCAGAAAATATTTAGATCTTTTTTGTTATGGTGCATTCAACATTATAAAATATAATATGTATTTGTTTCATATTGAAAAAGTTTTGATTTTGATGTCAATTGTCTGGTTGGTTTTAGTTCACTATTTGTTTTTTTTTCTGGATCTATTTATACGTCCAGAATATCCAGAATATATAAATAATCTAAAGGAACAAGGGTGAGATCATACTGGTATTTAAAATTATCCTCTTTAGTCAAATCTCCTGCTACAAAAAACCTTGTAATTTTGTAAAATTTTACTCGTACGTACGAGTAAGGCCTGTGAAAAAATATATTATTTTTTAAATAAAGTCTATATTTAAGCCATTTTATTCTTTGTCTATGTTTTCTTTAAAGTGTATTAACCAAAATGTTGCCGTTTTAAATTAGACCAGATAATTAGTAGATTTTCGACCGCCCCGTTGGTCGAGTGGTTAGCGACCCTGACTACGTAATCAACGGGGCTCGGGTTCTATCCCCGACGGGGACAAGCATTTGTGTGATGAGCATAAATGTTTGTATTTCCAGGTTTGGGTGTTTATTAAATATATTCCAATATTTATATATTTATTTCTGTGTAATAGTATCGTTGACTAACACCCATAACATAAGCAAATAATTTGCTTACTTTGGGGTTAGATCAGTAAGTGTAATTTGTCCCGTGAATATTTATTTATATTTATTTTTCTCCCAACCACTATCCCATTTTGTTCTAAATATATCAATTTTTAATAGAAAATAAAACGATTAATAATTAAATAATATATTTAAATATTATTGTCCTTGTGCTCAAGTAATTTTAATTTTTCATTTATTTAATAAAGATGACAGTAAAAAATGAAGTACCTAGATTGTAGATTATCCAGATGACTTTGTCATTTGTCAATGATGTTAGTTGTCAAATGTCATCAAATAACTCGTCACCAAGGAAGTTACATTCTACCCGGAATATTCACACGCGCTTCAAAATCGTTCCGAAGAGTACCACGACATGGGTGGAGTGTGTCTCTTCCTACTAAATAAGGCGCCAATCGCCATATATAAGTGCGACCATGCTTAGTTTGAAAATTACTACTAAGTAATTCTACTAATTTGAGAAACAGTTTTTGCATTGCATAAGTAATCACGAAATAATTAAAATAAGCACATTTTGGAACTCGCTATGTTAATTACAATACATTTTATGCTAATGTATTTATCGACGTGTATGAATAAAAGGGATTTAACGATTACCGAATATATATAAAAATCTACCATCAGATAGTTTTATTTACACTGGCAATTGCAAGAAAGGGACAACATCCACTCTTGTTGTTGTCTTGCTCAGAACGTTTTTCCCCTCTGATAAGTAAGAAACAAATGTCAACTTTATTAGTAACGAAATAAAGTACATTTTTATTTTTCAAATATTGCTTCGTAACAATTCCAGTTATCGTATATAAGTTCCTTGCTCGTCACATAAGTGTGTTCAGCGAAACTAAAGCCTCAAATAGAAATCTGTCTTCAGAATTCTGGGCTAAGATTTCCGCTGGTCGCCGGTACACTTTATAGATACTTTGTATATACTACTTACGTATAAGAGAGACTGCACACATGCTAAGTACTTTTAGCATCGGTGATCAGCGATTCAGATTTCAGTCGCTTTTAGAAGCTGAATGCAGTGACCGATCGCGCAAATGCGCACAACTGCAAACGCCGATCGCGGCGATCGAGTTGCTACGAGTAGATGCCGCCATGATTGCTACACCCCGCACATTTGCGGATGCCGGTCGCGGAGTTTGGCCTCCGAGTTCCGCGGAATGAGAGTTAATGTTGAACTTGATATCGACGAAGCCACACTATTATGCTGGTGCCGCACTTGCGTCTACGGTCACAAAGCTTCTAGCAATGACACGATTAATGCACATGTGACCGGCTATTGTCGCATTCCGGACTGCATGTGCCTTAGCGCGCATGTAACTTCGGGACGATTGACGCAAGTGCGTCTCCAGTATTACTATAAACTTAATATAAAAAACATCATATGAAAAATATTAAAAAAAAATAATCTTAAGAACTAAATAATTTTTACTAGCGACCTATTATTAAACATTAAAAAATAATTTCGATACCCAAAATACAAACTTTACGAACGGAGTAAAAATGGGAAAAAAAATAAGGAAAAGTTATAACTTTTTTGGGACTTGAAATTAATATCGAATAGTGAATAAAAGTAATTTAAAAAATTAAACCAACTTCAAATATCTGTCAACAATAGATTCCCCATATCTCAAAAACTACTTAACCGATTTTGATGAAACTTGGACAATTGATTGAATTTGATTTAAATTAAAAAGAATTATCTTAATATGACTTTTAGTTCCCGACAAGTTTGTGGGCAAACATATAAACATACAAACATGCATGTGTACCGAAATAGTAGGTACTCAAAACATACTCAAATAGAATCCAATCCAAAAATTACCTACATGCATAGAATAATAACGCATAGAAACCGAGTCGACCCGCGCAATATTAAGCCATTTCAAAGAAGCCTGAAAAGGCTTCTTACGTTCGCCGGCCCCTCAGGCATGCGACACGTGCCACGCGGAGTACAGCTCTCGCAATTTCAAAAAATGTGAGTTACTGTGTGGTGAAATGCTGTCACCGTGCTTCACAAAAGCGTATTTAGGACTTGAAGATAACATTTCACCGATAAAAACTACTTGGCATCGGATATTTTTGTATAAAATCCAAACAAATAAATCATAAATATCTAAGTAGAACGATATTCAAAATGTTGCCAGCCAAAGGGAAAAATATTCTACCACGTATTTGTTTTTACCTATTTTCATTATAATTAATAATATGTGTATTCCTATTTTATGTGCGATATTACATAGCCTGGACTTTGCTTTTGCATAAAAAATAGTTTTTAAGTGTTGAGACTCACCCATTATACTGGCACAAATATTACAAATCCGTTTGTCAGATCAATATTATGAAGCATTTATTCGTATATAATGAGGACTTTTAGAAGACAAAAAAAATGTTCCAACTAGCATTCTAGATGCCACAGTGACCATCAGAAAAAAGCTCTGTCACTACCAAAGTCATTTTTTTTAAATTTTCTTATTAAATAATATGCCATCGTACTGCATTACTTCGTATTGCTTTTTTTTTTTTATAGTAGAGGGGGCAAACGAGCAGATGGTGCACCTGATGGTAAGTGATCACCGCCGCCCATAGATATCCGCAATACCGGGGGTATTGCAGCTGCGTTGCCGGCCTTTTAAGAATGAATAAGCTCGTTTCTTGAAGGTCCCTAAGTCGTATCCATTCGGAAACACCCCCGAGGGTAATAGATTCCACAAAGGAGTAATGCGAGGCAAAAGGTGTCGACAAAAGCGCACGGTTGTGGATTTCCAGACATCGAGGTGGTGAGGATGGAACTTTAAATTTTGACGCGATGTCCGATGGTGGAATTTAGCGGCAGGCATTAGTCCGAACAACTCGTCGGAACACTCCCCATGATAAATACGGTAAAAGATGCAGAGCGAGCCTACATCTCTGCGTAACGCCAAAGAGTCAAGCCAATTAGAAATAGCCTGGTCGTCGACGATTCGAACCGCTCTACGTTGAATGCGATCAAGAGGAAGAAGCTGGTACTGAGGAGCTCCGGCCCAGAGGTGAGAACAGTACTCCATGTGAGGTCGAATTTGGGCCTTGTAAAGTTGGAGGCGATGGGCTGGCATGAAGTACTGCTTTGCTCTACTGAGTACACCAAGCTTTTTGGAGGCTAGTTTAGCCTTCCCTTCCAAATGACCGCGGAACTGAACGTTGTTCGATATGTCGACTCCCAGAATTCCAATACTGGCTGAGGCTGTCAGGAGAGTATTTTCGAACCGAGGTGATACGACAAAGGGTGTTTTTTTTGCGGTGAACGCACAGAGCTGCGTCTTTTTGGGGTTAAATGTAATAAGGTTTTGACGACCCCATTCTGAGACATCAGTTAGTTGATATCGAGTTCAGACACGAGCTTGATCCGGCCCTCTTCAACGTGTTCCCGAGAAATACCGCTACGGCCGGAGTATGTAGCATCAACAGTACTGTCGTCCGCATAGCAATGTATGTTACTAATTCGCAACATATCATTGATATGCAGAAGAAACAGAGTCGGTGATAGCACGCAGCCTTGGGGAACACCAGCATTGACAGGTTTAAGATCGGAGCATGCACCGTCGACTACGACCTTAATGCTCCGATCAGCCAAAAAACGGGCGATCCACTTGCATAGTTTCTCGGGAAGCCCATAGGAAGGCAGCTTTGAGAGAAGCGCTTTATGCCATACCCGATCGAAGGCCTTCGCTATGTCTAAACTAACTGCCAATGCCTCCCCCTTGGACTCAACTGCCTCCGCCCAACGATGTGTCAAGTATACTAGAAGATCACCAGCTGAGCGGCCACGACGGAAACCGTACTGACGGTCACTAATCAGCTGGTGCTCTTCTAAATACTTCAGGAGCTGACAGTTTATAAGTGTCTCCATGACTTTGGAGAACAAGGAGGTTATTGCTATTGGCCGATAGTTTGACGGATTAGAGCGATCTCCTTTTTTAGGAATGGGATGCACTAAAGCTGTTTTCCATGAATTCGGTACCACGCCGAGTGAATAGGAGAGCCGGAATAGGTGCGTCAATACTGGCGCCAACTCTGGAGCACATACTTTAAGCACAACAGGAGGGATGCCATCAGGCCCACTCGACTTGTGGATGTCCAAAGAAAGAAGTGCTTTACGCACAGCTGACTGCCGAAACTGCGGTTCTGGCATGGAACTATCACACTGCGAGATGGTAGGCGGTGTGTTCCCTCGGTCATCCAGAGTCGAGTTGGCCGCAAAGAACGAGCCCAGAAGATCGGCTTTCTCCTTTGCGGTATGGGCCAGAGAGTCATCGTCTCTGTGCAAGGATGGAAATGAAGGCTGGGAGAAATTCCCTAAGACAGCCTTGGCGAGAGACCAGAACGCGCGAGTGCCAGAAGGAAGGCGAACTAATTTCTCACCAATTCTGCCAATGTGTTCCGCTTTTGCCTTGGCGATAGCTCTTTTGAAGAATCTCGAGGATGAGTTGTACTCCTTTCATAATGCGCTAGTTTTTACATCATGAGATGCCGACGCAGCAGCCCAAGCTCGGTAGCAATCCTGCTTTCGGCGTAAAGCCGCTTTGCAGTGGCGACCAAACCAAGGCTGAGACTTGCCACCGATGGGCACCGCAGAAAACGGAATGAAAAGTTCCATGCCCTGCAGCACCACATCAGCGACAGAGTCAGCGACAGCATTCGGATCATCCAGCGAGAAGCACAACCGCCCCCATGGGTAGGATGCAAAGAAAGACCGCATCCCGTCCCAATCTGCTGACCTATAGTGCCAAACGCGACGACAGCCTGCAAAGGGAGACCGTGATGGGCGCGTGACCGGCACTTTGCTCCGGATCAGGCAGTGGTCCGACGCGCCAAGTGGAGCGTCCACCGATACCTGATAACGATCCGGGTCAGAGGTCAGCAGGAGATCCAACAGTGAAGGCGTATGGCCATCCACATCGGGAACACGCGTAGGCGAGGTTACCAATTGTGTTAGACCATACGCCAAGGCAAAATCGTGAACAGACCTCCCCGCATGATCGGTGGTGCGAGAACAAAGCCATTCGGCGTGGTGGGCATTAAAATCGCCCAAGATCACGATCTCTGCGGAGGGGGTCTGCTCTAACACGGAATCCACAGCCGTTTGTAAGCGCTCAATGAGCTGGTCAATTTCAGTATTCCCGCTATGGGACCTGTATAGGCACGCGTAGCTGCGTGGATGGTCGTCGCAAGCTACGTGTAACCAGGGGATGGATAGGTCCTGACCTTCAAGTCTGCCGAGGCGCCGGTAACAAATATCTTCTCTGACGTATGCGCACACACCAGCCCGCGGTACAAAGGAATGTTCCAGTTTGTACCCCGGGTAGGAGAGGTAGGAAGTATCAGCCGGAGAAGATATTTGTGTCTCGGTCAAGAAGAGCAAAGCTGGCTTCGCCGTCTCGAGATGGTAGTGGACGGCGTTCAGGTTAGAATGAAGGCCCCTGATATTGCAGAAATCCACAGTAAGCGTGGTAGGGGGTGCCATGGTCTTCTTGCTCTGTTTGCCCCGGACAGAATTGTCTATGAGCGCAATTTTGCCCCCCCCAGAATACGCAGGGCAGCCTGAGCATCCATGATCTGGCTGGAATCCAGAGCACGGACGCTCAGGGGGGGATTCTCCACTGCTGGTGCAAGTGGTACCCCCCTGGGGTAGTTTTTTTTTAAATAGCGCATTCATAGTGTGCGGGGGTTAGCATAGCTTTACGTCGGTGTCAAGTGAGAGAGTGGTATCTCCCCGGGCGTGCCGGCCTATTCAGTTGCAAATGCAGTATGGCACTACCACTAATTTGGTTGACTGACTGCACCGGTGCTAGATAATTTTTGAACAAAAATTATCCCACCAGTGGGCGATGGGGTCGTCACATCCCTACGCCGGAGAAATTGCTTAGTGTCAAGTAGTTTTATTTGCGATATTTTCGACTCTTATCCACGAAAACATGTAGGGTAACGTGCCCTAAAATCGGTCTGCGCCTAATGTCGACCTCCTAATATATTTATACTGATAATTAAGCTAATATTTCACATAACTTTTAAGAACGCGGGCAAGACTTCATACATCGTTTTTTAATTATTATCTTAAAGTTTAATGTGTTTCTTAAGATTCTATATCAACTGCTTAATTTATCCGCATTTAATAAATATTTTTTTAACTTGGGGAATAGTAGTTAAATAAAGTTGGAATTTAGGTAAGGTTTACGTAAGCAATCAGTTCTCTCCTGAGTAGTCTGTGGTTAGATATTTATCTTGTCATTGGGTGTCTTCAGTACAACAGCTGTTAATCTCAGAAATCTAAGTTAGGTTGACAGAATTCTGAGCTAAGTTTTTGCGAAGACACTTTATAGGTACTTAAAAGAACAAAAAATAAATTAGCTTTAACTATTCTTTAATACAAAAACAGGGAGAATTTTTATTTGATACTTATAATGAAAATTATAATATATAAACTTATTGCTGTTGTAATGAAAATGTAAATTAAGTTTTGTACAATGATAACACTTAAATTTGATGATAGATAAATGATTAATAATGTTATAGTATGAAAGATTATTTGTATACCGGTCAGGTAGATATATTTTAAATACCGTCTTGGGAAAATATTTATTTACTTGCAACACTATTCGAGTCTTTGGAGTCTTTGTGTGCGTGACGACGCAAGTGATTAAACGAAGCTTACACGGACATTGACACGGTTTTGGCCTAAAATATGAACGAAGCGTTGAATGCAATTATCACTCTAAGCGTTATTACTCTATGCCTACATGCATATATTATGTCAAACTGATAACCTCCGTTTTTATGTCGGTTGAAAATAATTGTGTTTTAACGTGTTTTAAGACGGAAAACCCAACTACCTATTCCTACCGTAATAGTGTCGATACTTTTCATTGTCATGTTCCGGTTTGGAGGATAAGTTAGCCGGTAGACTTATGAATGTGGCATTGTTATTCTGCCACACGGATAGCAACGCACCATTAACATCTTAGGAGTCTATAGGCGATGGTTTCTCTTTCCATCAAGAGAGACATCTGTTTGTTTGCTATCTTATGATAAAAAAATCGCACCATTAACATTTTGCCAATTAATTGATGCTTAGTAGCAAACACACTAATCAAACGTCAGATTATAACTACAAATTAATCCTGATGATTATGACGTGATGGAACAATCACACATTTGATCGAAATTGTCTGAACTTTTACAGCCAAACTTTTTTGATTATAGCGTACCTAGTAAGGTATCAAATCAAATACTTAAGAATAAGATTAGTAAATCTTATTAACATCTTTAGAGTTTATGGGTGAAGCTTGTCTCTTTTTTCAAGAGAGCCATATGTTTGTTTGCTATCTTATGACAATAACTTATTAATTTTAAGTAAAACTGTTTAAGCCTAAGATAAATAACATTATTATTTGTCTTAGGCTTAAACAGGCCAATCTTTAGTCGACTATTGATAGTTTGCCAGTTTTGTGGTATGTACCACGGGGTACTATTCGGTATATTTTAACAGCAATGTAATTTAACAAAGATCATCAAGTTATATCAGTATATTTTTTATATTGCTACCAACTTGGGTTACTGTTTTACATGAAAAAAGAAAGATATTAGTATAAAATATATGATACTTTATTTAATTTCTAAAAGTAAACAATACTTTTACAACCCAGCAAATAATCAATAGTCGACTATCGAACAGAAACACTACTGCCGACCGGTCTAGCATCGGAGCAGTCGATGTAATGCGCGATTTCGATACCGCGTTCGATTGCAATGAGTCACTAAAACGCTATGCAACATCGATGCAATAATTGCTAAAACGCGCAATTTGGATACCACGTCCGAACCACATTATACTGGAGACTAACAGAAGTGAATGTACATACAAGTAATATTATAGTAACGCACACATAGACACCTCTCATGGACGCGATATCTCGGAATGGTTCGGGACAGTTTGTTCCGCACCATCCCAAGATATCTCATCCGTGATAGGTGTCTATGTGTGCTGTGATCGAATATTACTTGTATGAACCTTGACTTCTATTAGTCTCTAGTATTCTGTGTCCGAACGCAGAGATTCGCTAAATCGCGACGCAGCATCGATGCAGTCGCTAAAACGCGCATTTTGGATGCTAAAAGTAGCATGTGTGCTGTGTCTGTTAAAGTCCTCTACTCTCCGAATGTGAACTCGCAACTCTCGTTTGTATTGCTTCTGTGTTACTGTCTTACACTCTTGCCCGCTATACCACAGCCAAGTCGTCGATCTTGTGAAATACTCGATTGGGTGCTTAGATTTTCGCTTCGCAAAAATATAGAATAAACACCCACCGTCGTCGTATGCGTTAATACGCAAAAAACGAAAAATAAGTATTTTCACGCCCGTATCCCCTAAGAAGTAGGCTGAGGTAACTAGTGAACCCACGATTAGCCGAAGATACTAAGTCCCACAATGTGATAGGTGGCCAGTCTATCGCCCACTGGTACTTTATCCAATCCCGGGAAACGTAGAAACCACGTTTCATCGGACAACTGAAAAAACACATTTTTGAATTTCCCGACCCGGGCACCAAACCCGGAACCTCATGTGGTCAACTCCGCGACAGTTTGATGAATACGTATTAAACAAATATTTCTCGTAATAGTATCTACTTACATTTATTTTGCACTACAAAATATATAAACACCTGACCCCGCATTTACACATTCGTGTTCGCTATTCGCCTCACTATTTGTACGAATGTGTAAATGCGGCTCGAGCGCGCGAGTCGAGAGCTCACTGTTTTACACATACATGCGTATTCGTGGTTTGCCTCGCCATTCGCCTCGCTATTTGTACGAATGTGTAAATGCGGCACGAGGTAACACAAAACATTCATAAAGACATTTCAATTATGCTTGAGCCGCACTTGCGTCTACCGTCACCAAGCTTCGTGCAATGACACGATAAATGCAGATGTGACCTCTACATTTATCGTGTCACTGCACAAAGTTTTGTGACGATCAGATCAGATACAGTTCAGATCGAACTACAAGCTCGTAACAGTACCTACATTTTCCATAAAAGCATTCTATATCTAGAAAAAACTTTAAAAACAACAAAGAAAAATATCGCGCGCTGGGATTGAACCTGCGACCATTTTCCTAAAGCCGGGAATTCTATATCTATTTTGTTAACCTTTCATCTAGCATTCTTTCTTCCGGAGCATATCAGAAATCAGAAGTACTTTATTCAATAAAACTTTTTACAAGTTATTTTGACGCGTCAACATTTTTTTAAACTACTACTAGATCGGAAACGCGGCCACAAACTGAGAAGATCAATGACGTGTATAATATTACCACATTATACGTCATTGGAGAAGATCCATACCTACCCTTATTTCATGTTCGCCGACACTTTTTTTCAGTCGTAATCTCCTTCTCACTGCAGTAGATGGTATCACTGTGGGTATTACGAAAATACGTATCGGACCGCGAGTGTAAATTAGTCTAATGCTATAAAACTCTTTTTAAAAATTTTTTTTATTCTTTTTACCAATAATAGTGTCAGAATTAAACATTATCGCATAGTATGTATACTCATTGCATTATCAGTCCAAAATTTTGATTATGTTCAGGTGAAAGTTGCTAAAGATTTTTGTGTTTTTAATTTAATATTTAAGTTTAAACTATGAGTAAGTATGTTTTATAATTAAAAATAAAGATAATACGAGATAGGTAAACAAAATAAAATTATTCTATTTTATTGTCAAAAATATGATATAAATATACCTAATAACTATATAAAATACCTTTTCTGTTAGGCAGATATAGTGCCAAGTTTCCTCGTTATTTAAAAAACAGGTCAAATGACTTACCATTACATTACCTCTCTAAAAACGCGAGACAAGCAGAGAGTTTAATGTAGGTACGTACGTACTAGAGAAGCTTATGCTAAGTAGAAGTCGTGTTCCATTTTGTTAGCACTCGCTGCAGCGCTAAAATAATAATAAATCGTCCAACCAAAGTCAAAATTAAGCAGCGCGGCAGCGTATAATATATATTCCGTACCATAAGTTCGTAATATATTGTACACTTTTTATCGTCGGCACTTGGTGAAACTCCATTTTAACACAATTATATTGTGTTAAAAGTTCGTAACCCTGTGAATTCCATAACGGTTTCATTCAACGAGCTTTAACGTACAGGTCGTGGACAGCTCTTTGGTGGAACACAAGTGGTGTGGCGCATGCTTTATACAGGGTTACTTTTAAGGGTCCTGCAAAATTTTCAGAGGTCGTTCAGAATCGATAATATGTTCGATTTATGTAACAAAAAACATAATTTCCCCGTCGGTACGAAAAGCGGCGGATGCGGCGATGGGGGCCGCCACCCATCACGCCAGGCCCGAATAGGCGAGTCGAGGGGAGCAGAGTGCCAAATAGGCACGTGGAATGTTAGAGGTGGGTTGGAAGATAAGATGCATGAATTGATTGATGTAATGAATGAGAGATGCCTGGATGTTTTGTGTGTAACAGAGACTAAGCGTAAAGGTAGTGAAACCACTGATCTCCCCGGTGGCATGATGGCTCTGTGGTCTGGTGTGCCCCAGAGCGATCATGCTGGCGCCGGAGTAGGTATTCTTCTATCGTCACGCTTAGTCTCTGGTCTGAAAGATTATGGGATGGCTGGCTCGAGACTTCTCTGGGTCCGGATCAAACTGGGAATCACGAGAGTCTTTTTGGTCGCATTATATGCACCGGTAAGCTCTTCGTCGCCCAGTGACCTGGAAAAGTTTTGGGATTCTGTAAGGGATGTTCTGGATATGGTTGATGACAATGAAAGAATTATTTTGTGTGGTGATTTGAATGGATGGGTCGGGACTAAGCGGCCTGGTTTCGATGCCGTACTTGGTCCGTATGGTGACAGTAGAGTGAACGACGCCGGTAAGCACATTGTGGATTTATGCGTGGAAAGGAATCTTCTTGTGGCTAACACAATATTCCCTCATAAGGACATACATTTGTATACATGGAGAAGGAATGACCAAAAGAGTGTGATAGATCTGATTTTGATTGATAGTAGACTCCGCAATTGTATAATGGATACGCGCGCCTACAGAGGTCCCAATCTGGAAACAGACCACTATTTGGTAGTAAGCCGATATAGGGGTCTGTTTAAGAAGTGGAGACATTGGCGACAGCGTGTTCCATTCGGAGAGCTTGAAAGAATAAAGAGCGAAAAGTTGCAAGATCCGAGTATAAGGAGTATGTATGAGATTCAGGTTCGAGATAGGTTGGCGAAAGTGAACCTACCGGACTTGGATGTAGACGAATGTTGGAAAGCTTTGAAAGATAGTATGATAGTAGCCGCGAAAGAAGTATGTGGTAGTGCAAAACTGTGCAAGTCAATGGAAGGTGATGCATGGTGGGATGATGAAGTGAAAGCTGCGATTGAGAGAAAGAAGAAAGCATGGCTAGACTATGTATCATGTTTGCAAGCGAATGATGGTATGAAAGACAAGAAGAAAGAATTGTATCGTTGTTGTAAGAATGCCACTAAAAGCTTAGTGAAAGAAAAGCGTGAAAGAGAATGTTTGAAAGCGGAAGAGAGACTGGCGAGCAACTTCGAGGCAAACACCAATCTTTTTTAGAGGGAGGTGAAGAAGTCTAGGAGTTGTTCGGCAGCCTCCAGAATGAATAGGATTAAATCTAAGGATGGTGACATTCTTACAAGCACAGAAAGCGTGTTAAAACGATGGAGTGAATATTTTGGAGATATGTATGATGCTGTTCAGGACGCTGCCTCCGTCTCTGACTCAGTTAGTGATTCAGAGACGGTGGAAGCATGCCAGGACATTACTATGCAAGAGATCGTATGGGCGATAAGAAGTATGAAAAATGGAAAGGCTGCGGGAATAGATAAGGTGACTGCTGAGATGATCAAATACGGTGGTCCTGCCGTCCGGGACTCTTTTTGGGTCCTCTGCAATACATGTTGGAGGACCAGTAGAGTACCCGAAGACTGGCGGCGCGCGGTCATCGTGCCCTTGTATAAAGGCAAGGGCTCACGTATAGACTGCAATAGCTATAGGGCCATCAGTTTGATCAGCTTAGCATCGAAGGTGTATGGTAAGATCATTGAAAGGAGAATGCAAGGGAAGTCCGAGGGAATGTTGTGGGAGGCACAAGGGGGTTTCAGATCTGGAAGAGGATGTATGGATCAAGTTTTCTCACTCCGCAACATCGTAGAGAAGCATCTGGCTGTCGGCCAGAAGGTTTTCTGCGGTTTTGTGGATTTGGAGAAAGCGTTTGATAGAGTCGTGCGAAAGAAACTTTGGGACATTTTACCCAGTTATGAGATAGATGGGCGTCTGTTGCGTGCTTTGCAATCCATGTACTAGAATTGCAAAGCATGTGTGCGGGTGGACGGCAACATATCGCCCTGGTTCGATGTCAATGTCGGCGTCAAGCAGGGTTGTGTGTTGTCAGCTCGTCTGTTTATTCTATATCTGGATAAGTGTCTTCAAAGATTGAGGTCATTGAATGTGGGAATGCGCATGAGTGATCTAGTGGTGAACTGCCTGCTTTATGCAGATGACGCTGTACTTCTAGGCTCAACTCCATCTGAGCTGCAAACACTGGTCACAGTTATGAATGAGGATTGTAAGATTATGGGCTTACATCTGAATGCGAAGAAAACTAAAGTTTTACTATTTGAAAGAGAAGCAACCAGGACGGACGTAAGAGTTGTGGTAGATGATGTAGTGCTGGAACAAGTGGATGAGTTTGTATATCTTGGATGTGCTTTTAGCAGGGATGGAAGGTACACCGCTGATGTTGAAAGAAGAGTGTGTGCAGGGAACAGAGTGAATGGAGCGTTAGGGAGATTACTTAATAGCACAATTTTAAGTCAGGGTGCCCGTCTAGCCCTGCATAATCATGTGCTTATCCCAACGCTATTGTATGGAAGTGAGAGTTGGGTATGTCAGAAAGGGCATGAAAGTAGAATCAACGCGGTTGAGATGAGGTCGCTAAGAAAAATATGTGGTGTGACACTCGCGGACCGGGTTCGTAATGTCGAAGTGAGAGAGAGGTTAGGTTTGAAAGAAAGTGTCGGTGTAAAGATGAGAAAGGGCATGCTCCGTTGGTTCGGACATGTAGAAAGAATGGCAGATGAAAGGTTAACAAAACAGATATACAATGCGAATGTGGAAGGATGTAGGTACCGGGGAAGACCAAGACTGACATACCACGATCAGATCGATCGAGTACTGTCCGAAGGTGGTGTCAAGAGTCTTCGCAACCGGCGTGTATGTATGAAGAGAGTGATGAATGTGGAGGAAGCGAGACAAGCCTGCAAGGATCGTGATGTATGGCACTCGGTTCTCTCTGCCTACCCCGTAAGGGATCTGGCGTGAAGATATGTATGTAAAACATAATTTAAAAATTCAAAATTTTATTTTTATCCGACACAGAAAACACAACGCATGGATATAATTTCAATAACGCAAAAATGCCAAGCGCGGCTCGTGTAGTGTCCCCAGCATACACCGCCCTGTGGCCGGTTTACCCGACTTGTTGCATCCAATTCATGAATTTAGTGGGATATTTTTAAGCGAATATTTTTATATTATTTTCTAATGTTTTTACAATAATAATAAAATTAAAACGCACTCTCAGTTCAATATTTAGTTCTCAGTTTTAAAATTTGGCCGGACTTTTAAAAATAAACCTGTATAGTAAGTAAGTGCCGTTCTACTAGGTAGATCGTAAAAGGCAAACAATTCGCTATGTGTCACTTCAATCGTGACTACTAGGTGGTAGGTAGAGTTCCGCAAAGTCTCGCCCAGCATACGGGGTGTAATCGTAGTCATGTCGTGTAAGGGATGTCACGGTTACTTTGTAGGGTTGACGACCACCCCATTGGTAGAGTGGTTAGCGAACATGACTACGCATCAATGGGGCTCGGGCTCGATTCCCGACAGGGACAAACATTTATGTGATAAGCATAGATGTTTGTATTTCTGGGTTTGGGTGTTTATTAAATCTATTTGTGTATTTATATATGTATCTCTATGTATTAGTATCGTTGACTGTGGAACTTGTGGAATACTTGACCAAAAGCTTGTACACCACGCTATAGAATTATGACCAGTATCGGATTAAGGCTACTTGTTGCCACAAGTAATCCATACATGCGTGTGACGCCTCATCCATAAGTAATCTAATAAATAACTAAAAAAACTAAAATACGCTAAGTTTTGGAGTGTCATTTCTTCAGATTACTTCGAATAGTCTGCATAAACTTAATGCATCGCTGTCGTGTAAGAATAATGATAACAAACACCAAAATTGGCCTTCCCTTGTGGAAAAAATTTCTCGGATAAAAGTAGGTAAATAACTTACAAAGTGAAAGTAACAGTTTATGAATGTTTATTTTTATTTAAAAAGTCGAAAAAAGTCTTACAAAGTCGGAAAAACTCGGAGTAATTCCAAAATTTCGGACTCTTCCAGAAGAGTTATTCAGTGTTAATAAATCTTGCAACGTTTATGGGTACTAAAAGAAATATATTAAAAGTTATTAATACTACGAAAGTGTAATAAAGGGGAAAAAAATATAACTAATACTTACCCGGTTTTCCGTTTAAGAATTTGAAACTTTCTTCTTTGTTTAAAAAAAGGTTACCGTTACTGTCGATCAATATTATAAACTTTGTTTCTTCAATTTTTGATAATTATTATTAAAATCTATTATATCACAACGTTATTTGCCAATTTTTATTTTATTGTACTTTTATTACATAAATGTGAGTGGTTACGCAAAAGGGACCTGAAGGGATTGGAAACGGTTTTTTTTTTTGATAAATTCTGATTCTATGGTCCTTCATCTTTGTTTTGTTCTAATCAAAATAATTTTAGGTGCCGTAGTTTTTTTTAAATGATTTTTTATGTAAGCCGAGGCAGTTTTGAAAATATTACACCTTATACACAGCGCACACTAGTTTCTTTTTCTAGCGCGCACATAAAGACAAGTAAAAGACGAATAAATAAGTCACCAATAATACAGCTATCGCAAACACGTGCCATTTCTCACTGACGAAGTCGCTCACTAACGACACTAACATAAAACACCCCGCGCCTCTCTCCCGCACTCGTGGCGAAACTCATTTCGACTCAACATTTTAAACGTGATTTACTCGAAATCAATTATTTTCCCTTGAGGTCCCTTTTTGCGTAACCACTCACAAATATATTTATAAATTAAGTAAAAATTAAAACAGATGATCTAATTAGCTTTTGACAGGTTGAGTCAGTGTTGCCAGAGAAAAAGTCAATCTTTCGTCCTTAAAGCCTCCTCTACACTACTCGCGAAGTTCCTCGGCGAAGTACTCGGCCGAAGTTGACTGAAGTCCGCGGTGCTACACTACACACTCGTTCAACTTCGCGAGGAGCGCATTCGTGTAGCGTTACCGGTACCCTGCGGACGTTTATTATAATGGACGCTCAAGTAGCAGCTGCCGTAGCAATGTGCTCTCTAGCGTATTATAACTACGTGCATACTTATCTCACGAAGAAGACTAAAAAGAAAAGAAGAAAAAGAAGATGGTGGATGATCGCAATGCATCGGAACAGAACTAGGTAGGTAATATTTATTTAAATAATTAGGATTTCTAATAAGTTAAAGTACATTACATGGCAAGTTAATTAACTGTATTTTTTTTTACAGACGTACTATGGAACAACAATTTCTTGAACTCATACAAGAACCATCAGGAGAATTTGAAAATTTCCACCGAATGTCATTGGACGATTTTAATTTATTACTTTCTAAAGTCGAACCCTTAATCGCTAAACGAGACACTCATTTAAGAGAAGCTATACCTGCTAAGATTCGATTATCAATCACTTTGAGGTTTTTGGCAAGTGGTGACAGCTATAGATCTATGCACTATTTATTTAAAATTTCAAGCCAGTTGATTTCAAAAATTGTAGTCGAAGTCTGTGAAGCTTTGAACGAAGAACTCAAGGATGAAATAAAGGTAAAATTTTAATATTTATGACATATATTTATTAAAAGTTTAGGTATGTACAATTACAAAAATATCAGTGAGAATAAGAATAAGAATAATTTCATACATTACGAGTCATTATATGCCTGATATATTAAATCACTCTGATGTGTATTATCTTCTGGACAATCAGATTGAGTTTGGGTCTCTGGTATATGCAAAATATATTGAACATCGTTAGATTGATCTGATTGAGGCTGCTTATAGCGTTGATAAACTGATTGACTTTGGGTGTCTGGTGCAATAATTTCATCACTTATAACACGTATCTTTGAAGAGCGTTGATGAGCAGTGATTTCGCTTGGTTGTTGGAAGTATGTCGGTTGACATTCACTGGACTCATTAGATAATGTTATATATGTATCAGGTGGCTCTGAAAACGATGAGTGTGGTCTAGGAGATAATGTTGTAACATTATAATGAACTGCATTATTCGCAGATAAAGGACGCTTTCTAGAAGATAGTGATGTAGTTAACGGACTATAATATGGCGTAGACTTAGGTGTAGAAGTACGAAACGATTCACCTGATGGAGATCTTTCAAAACGTGATTTCCGAAATAGAGCATGTATATCGAACATTATATCGTCCCTTTCATGTTCAGGTAACCTCTTCAGTTTTTTGGCAATTAGTTTGCCGAATACGTCGCACTCGTCCTCAACTGCGCTGCTATCCTTTGAAGGATTATTTATCACTTTATTTAAGTTATTGAAGGCTTCTGTCATCTGCCTACTGGCAACTTGCAATTCCGGTGGGTTGTCACGCCGTCGGATGGTGTGTCTATTTTTTGGGGGCTCTGGTTCTTTTGGAGTTGGAGAAGCAATTGGTACATCCTCTGAAGCGTTGGTTGATTCTTCCTGAATCGAATCAGTTCCATGATCCTGAAATAAAAATAGCAAAGGTTTAAATGTATATATCACGACCTATTTAATAATAAATCTTTATTTAATCCAATCCAAATTTGTGAGTGTATATGGGTTCTGTATACTATATGCATTTGAGTGCGCGTATATGCAGGAGTACTGTATGTGTATGTAGGAGTGTGAGTGTATGTCTCTGTATTTTATGAAAAATACATGAGTGCTACAATTAATCGGCTTTTTAATTATTTATATACAATTTGAGTGTCAGCTTTTAATGAAATTGACCGTGTCTTTTTACATATTATTTGATGATAATATTTTTTATATAATATACTTTTTATTTACAGATGCCGTGCAATGAGCAGCAGTGGTTGGAAGTTGAAAACGGATTCAAGGAGAATTTTCCACATGCCCTTGGCGCAATGGATGGAAAGCATATTGTTATACAATGTCCGGTTAACTCTGGTTCTGAGTATTTTAATTATAAAAAGACGTTTAGTTTAGTACTTTTAGCTTTAGTCGACAGTAACTATAACATTATGTATGCTGACATTGGTAGTCAAGGTAGGATCAGTGATGGAGGTGTACTTAAAAATTCTTCGTTATGGCAAAAAATTGCATCTAACGGGCTTAATCTTCCTAAGCCAAGTCCATTATCCGGAACGGATCATGTCGAAATTCCCTACGTTTTTTTGACAGTTGGAGCATTTGCTTTACATAATAATATAATGAAACCATATCCTGGCAACCATGATATCAATTCACCGAAAAGGATTTTCAATATGCGCTTGTCAAAATCTCGAGTAGTAGTTGAGAATGTGTTTGGTATTTTAGCATCCAGGTTTAGAATATTCAGAAAGCCAATTGATTTGGATATTCATAATATCCCAATTATTACAATGACATGTCTCTTATTGCATAACTTTCTCAGAAAAAGTAATAAATCATCCCTTATATATATGCCTCCTGGTACTGTAGATATGTATGATGATAATGGAGTTTTAATTCAACCCGGGTCTTGGCGGGCAGACTTTGATAATAACTGTGCTTTGAGAGATATTACACAAGTACCACGCAGATCACCATTATCTGCCGTTCAGATAAGGGATTACTTTACAAATTATTTTCAATGTTTATAAATAAACACAACGAATGTAGGGTCATTTCGCCTGTTCGTTACCACATTAACTACATACTTTTTATATTAAAACTAATGCAGAGACATTATTATGTTCTCTTTAAAGCAAGCAACTGCACTAAATGGACGCAAACTGGCGAATCGACCTTACTGTAATCTGTACTTTAGTAATAATAAAACAAGTTATTGATAATAAAAAACTTACCGTGGTTATTGTTTGTTTACATTTATACACGGACCCCAAAAAGCTGTTCATGAAATCAAAGGCGAACCAAACTGGACGATAAACATCATCTGCGCCGGCACCACTTTTTAAGGAAGCTTCCATTTTTCTGTAGTAGCCCCTGTATGTCGCAAAAAGTGAATCCTTTTTTTTCTTCAATTCTTCAACTGGTATTTCCAAAACGTCCCGAATACGCACCCAAGCATCATTTACTTTTTTCTTGTCCTTATGACCTTTCCCACTGGGGTCCCAAATAAAAGGCTCTGCTTGAAGTGTTTCAAGGAACAACATAGTTTGCTCCTGTGACCACTGTATGCCGCTCATAATAGAGTCTCACACGCACATCAACGAAAAAATCTATTAAACACACGTGCGTTCACAACGGCGTCTTGACGCGTACTGAAGTCGGCCGAGTAGTGTATAGAGGTACTAAGAGCATGTGTCAGAGGCCTAGTAGCATATCAAAGCAGTCAAGAATAACGACGTTAATAAGTCGGCGATTGCTAAACATCTACAGCTGTAGTCGGGCCGTAATCACTGGATGGAATTTCATAGGCCACGCGTATTTTCGACAGAACGCCATATTACATTCCACGGCTAATGAAAGAAGCCATTGAAATCAAAAAACATCCAAATTTCAACCGGGAAGACGCACGTAGTACGTCCTTGATAAGTTTTCTTGGCACGTATTGATTTTTGAAAAGCTGTATATTTTGGAAACGATGATCGATTTGATCTTTCAAATGGCATTCAACTCAATTTAAATATTGCTTTAGCTAAAAAATCGGTAGGTTCAAAAATTTCGAAGCAATGTCAAAAAAACATTTTCGTCTATGATAGATCCCAAACAAATTTACCGATTTTTATCCAATTAACGGTTCTTGGCGCAGTTTTTAAAGGAGAAACGATGATAAGATTTTGAAGTCAATCGGTATATTAGCCTGAAAGTTATTTCCAAAATATTAAGTAACTTTGCTAAAGAAAACGTAATTTTAATATTTGAAAAGTTGTAACCTTTGAAAATAAGGTTCGGTTTTGATTTTTAAAAGGACATTCGACGTAATTTTTATAGTATTAAAATATCGTAGAATACCAAAAAATAATTGGTTGAAATATTTCGAAGTTATGTCGAAAAAACACTTTTTTCAAAATTTTCGTCAACGATTACTTCCAAACGAATAAACTGATTTTGAGGCAATTTATGCATTAGATGTATTTTTTTGAGGAATAGTTTTTGTACTCAATCGGTACATTAATCTGGAAGTTATTAAAAAAAAAATTGTTTCGTCACAATTTGTTTAGGGTATTTTCAAAATTTCTCAAAATCTCTTAGGCCCATTTGGTACAAAATTTCAGGAAGTATAAGTTGAGCGGAATCCAATCGAATGCCACCAACCGCGTTTCAATCGGTCCAGGCGTTCAAAACTTATGAGTTGTTGACACACACACACACTCACACACACACACTCACACACACACATACATACAGACATACTGACGTCATCGCGAAAATAGTCGAAAATGGTTCCTAAGCCCACAAAACGCGGACATATGGTGAAAACTCCATTTTTGAAAATCGGAGCAAAATCAGTAACCTTCCTATCTACATACGTAGTGGGAAGTTAAAAAGTACAAGTGTTTTAATAGATTAATATTGTATTAAACTGGAGTGAATGAAAATGAATTAAACAAAATAAAACTACCACGCCAAAGCTTAAACCTAAAAGTGCGATATTTTTTTAGTAAAATGTACCACTAAAGGGCACAGATCGTCGCCTAGTGTAGCTTTGTAGCATTTTTACTCGTTATTTGACCCTCCCGTTGGTCGAGTGGTTAGCGACCCTGACTACGCAATCAACGGGGCTCGGGTTCGATCCCCGACGGGGACAAGCATTTGTGTGATGAGCGTAAATGTTTGTATTTCTGGGTTTAGGTGTTTATTATATATATTCTGGTATTTATATATTATGTATTTCTATGTATTAGTATCGTTGACTAACACCCATAACACAAGCAAATATTTGCTTACTTTGGGGTTAGATCAGTAAGTGTAGTTTGTCCCGTGAATATTTATTTATTATTATTATTTATTTATTTTTATAATAGATGGCGTTAGCAGTAATAAAATTCTAATACAAAATGTATTTTCTATTTTTTTAATGTTTATGAAATAGCATTTTAATGATAGATAATATATCTAGACATGAATTTAAACCACCACGTCAAAGCCCAAACCTTAAAGTGGGATACTTTTTCAGGAAAATGTACCACAAAAGTGCATAGAAAGTCGCCTAGTGTAGGGCTCGCTTCGCTCGCCATAATTATACTGGCTGTTGCCCAAGACTTCGTCCGCGCGGACTTCGTTTACTCCGCACAGCACCTCCCCCGTAGGTGACAGCTTGATAATATGTAGCCTATATGTTGACCCGACCTGTTAGTAATAGTCATGCAAAATTTGAAATAAATCCATGTAGTACTTTTTGAGTTTACCCCGGACATAGGAGTAGTGTAGAGGAGGCTTTAAGGACGAAAGATTGACTTTTTCTCTGGCAACACTGACTCAACCTGTCAAAAGCTAATTAGATCATCTGTTTTAATTTTTACTTAATTTATAAATATATTTATGTAATAAAAGTACAATAAAATAAAAATTGGCAAATAACGTTGTGATATAATAGATTTTAATAATAATTATCAAAAATTGAAGAAACAAAGTTTATAATATTGATCGACAGTAACGGTAACCTTTTTTTAAACAAAGAACAAAGTTTCAAATTCTTAAACGGAAAACCGGGTAAGTATTAGTTATATTTTTTTCCCCTTTATTACACTTTCGTAGTATTAATAACTTTTAATATATTTCTTTTAGTACCCATAAACGTTGCAAGATTTATTAACACTGAATAACTCTTCTGGAAGAGTCCGAAATTTTGGAATTACTCCGAGTTTTTCCGACTTTGTAAGACTTTTTTCGACTTTTTAAATAAAAATAAACATTCATAAACTGTTACTTTCACTTTGTAAGTTATTTACCTACTTTTATCCGAGAAATTTTTCCACAAGGGTTTTTAAAGCAAAAATGTTCAGCATAATGTTCTTCCATTTTAAGCCCCATGTATATGTCGCAGGTAAATTCTATAATTCGTCCTTAACAAATGATGTCGTCAGATTGCAGATAAATACGTTTTAAAAAATGCCTTAAACCGAATGTAAAATGTCGTCATTATGTAATATGCATGACATTTACCGCCGCCGATAACAAATCGCCGCGGCACATTGTTTAAATTACTTGTTATGTAAATGGGTTGTTTATTTAGAACTAGAACCCTGTTCGCCTTCTAAGAAGTAGGTTTGTTAAGTTGCCTTTAAATCCTACACCCGGGAAAAGGGGCCCCGCTGGACGGCCATTATATATTGTCCGTCGACCATAGGTGACATTCAGTTTATAGTTGACATTGACGCCATTAATGTCATCAACAATTTGCCTTCGGCAATTTGTATTGGCAGTTTACTTTTATAAAATGATGACGCTATTTATATACGAATTATAGAATTTGCTTGCAACATATTCACACAAGAACCTTATAGCAGTAGCACTGAGTATTTATCTATAAATGCCAATATCGCTGAACAAATAACACAAATTGATTTAACTCAAACTAAGCAAATTATGTACTGTGTTTATCGTCTTATAATGCATATAAATACTAAAATATCTTTAAGAAACACCCAAGCCCAGGAATACAAACATCTATGTTCGTTACACAACATTTTGTCCCTGTCGGGAATCGTTCGGGTACGATTCCAGTCCCATCGATTGTATAGTCTGGGTAGCTAACCACTCGATTAACAGGATCATATAGTCGATCATCGATAACCAGTAGCTTTCAGTCGCTTTAGCCGAGCACTGGCTCGCTTACAGCTTCAAGAAGCGTAATTGTTGGTTTTAGCATGTAACACGTGTAGAGAAGCTAAGGAGCTAAAATTTAGTTAGTTAAAAGACAGGAGATGACAGCATTATTCTCACGAGACACCAAAGGTAAGATGAAGTCGGGAGCAGTCGCTAGCGTATTGTGTAACATATAAGTATACCTATTCGATTCAGACGATCCCATTACAGTACACACGTGAATATTTACACACACGATCGTTTGATTCAGCTTTTCAACGCTCAAATCGTTAAAAGTCGAAATAGTGCTCAAATCCGTTGTTTGGTCTCACAGGAGACACTCTTAGGGTAGACTACCGGTCCAAATAACTTACTTATTTTGGAAACACGACGTCCTTATGCAGGTTTATACTTTTTGCTTCATTCTTCTAATTTTAAAATTATTGTCTAGGTGACGCAACGCAAGTAATAAAGAAGCATCATAGTTTTCACACGACGCCGTCAAGTATCTCTCGTCAGCCGTCTTGTTGGAAATCTGAAGTAAATTTTACATCACAACAAGAGTTTTCTACCACTAACCACCGAAAACTAGTAGAATCCGAGTGCAAAGACAACAAAGAATACTACAAGAAGTATGAACATGATGACGTACCAGTCAAAGACGATAACAGTTTTAACGATCACTCATTCAGTGAAGACAATAATATGGGAGCAGCTGATAGCAAAGATTCTGTAACGAATTCTGACCTTGATAAGTTAGAGATGAAAATATTAAGAAAGATGTCACAAGAACTTCAAACAGAAGGTGACTCCACCAGCAGTTTGGAATCAAATATCAAACTTTTTAAAACCACTGTCCAACAAATTTTTGATAATTTTTATCAAAACATGCAAGATTTTGAATTATATAAGAAAAAATTTAATGAGATTCTAGCAAAAAATAAAGAAGATTCCATTTTCGAGATGGAAGATTTTATTAAAGATATGTTTAGAAACATTTGTTCATCAAATTCTAATGACTCAAACGTTACTAGAACAATAGAAGAAAAAGATCTATGTGATAGGCAGAATATAAATATGGACCTTAATGATGAAACAACTCAAAAGGATTCAGCAATTTCTTACAAAAATGAAAGCTATTTAACTGATTCTACTTTAGGTGATAGCACTTCTAAAACGAATGGAAACTTGGAGAATGATTCTTTAAACATTTTTCTCCTTAGTACTAACCCATGCGTGGAAATTAAAATGAATAATCGAAATTTGCTGTCCGAAATAAACATTCGAAACCAAAGCTTTATTGATGTACATGGTCAGCTAGCTTCAGCTGATAACATTAAAAAGATCGTTGCGAAGAAGTTAGAATTAGAACAATACATAGAACATAAAAATCAAGACCATCTTGAAAAAGACAAAGAAATTCCTGTGAAAAGTTCTAACGCAAAGAAAAATATTTACTTAGACGAAGATTTCGTGGAGCCTGATAAAAATGAGAGCAATAAATTTTTTATATTCAAAATTTGCAGTTACATTTGCAAGAAACTTCGTAAAAATTGATATTGACTTTTTTTTCTAAAATAAAACATCATTTTTAAACAACTTTATTAATGGACTAGAATAAGAATTAACATATATTAATATCACGTTTCACCTTCCTCAAAATTAACTATATAGTACCACCTAACTTTAGTTATATGCTTGCACAATAGCATAGCAAATTCTTTCTTCATATGCAGAGATTCCGTAATTATTGGCAAATCTAGCATTATAAACGCCTGTCCATCAATTTCTTCTTGCTTCATTCTTTCAGCAATAAGTTTACAATCTTCAGTATTACTTAGATAATTATAAACATCATCTACTGTCCAATCCAAAGGATTCGGAGCTAAATTTATTTTACCGTTAATCCAATTAATAGATGTGTTTTTCTCAAACATTTTATTATCTGACGGTAAAGGATCATCTAGGTTAAATTTAAGTTTTTTAAGCTCTGGTTCCTCGTTATCAGATACATCTGAAATATTTTTGACATCTCTAGAATTACAACTGCTTTCATTAGTATCATTTTCTGTGTCGCTGTCTGGCGAGTTTTGTTTTTTCGTTATGCAGCTGTTGTTGTAGATAGTTTCTACGTCTTTTTTGTTCCAATGCGCTTCTTTCATTTGTAGAGCAAAGTTTGGTAATTTAGCTCCTCTAGTCTTCATTTCCATCTTAGGATGACTGCTTTTAGATTCCTTTTCTCGCTTCCTTCTGTTATTTGACAGACTGTCCGGTGAGTTTGGCCTGGTCCCAGATTCCGATGGTGGTGTAGAGCCTGCACTGTGTTCACTCTCAACAGATTCAGCATCCCTATTATTGTCTATTTCTTGTGACGGTTGTTGGTCTTTTTCGCGTTTCTCTGGAAGGCATTTTTTCTTTTTTCTTTTCCCATTTAAACTACCTTTCGGTCTTCCCCGACGTTCGGTACTATTATCTGTAATATAGATAGATATTCAAACTTAAGTAGTCAGACAAACCTTTATGAGTTGTGATCGCCTTCTGCTCGAAATTGGACCTTAGACTAAACAATCTCTGTGACAATAGATTTTAGCAATAATGAAAAAGTAAAAATCTGTACATATATCTTGTATGACATATGAATGTAGTGTGTGTAATTTTATTCTTATTAATTTAATGTATTATTTCTAATGCATATTATTTCAAAAATATTACGTTCCTACACTCCTCCACAATGTAAACTCTTAACTATCCCTGATTTCGTACTTCACCGTTCTGCGTAATTGTCTCAAAAAGGGGTGCAAAGTTTTTGATTTACAAATTAATGTACAATAATGATAAACGCTTGATTAATTTCAGCGTAGCGGTTTATTATTTATTTATTTATTTATTGAAAGGTACAACTACAGAAAACAATTTTTTACATTTACATAATTCTTAAAGTAGTTACACAATAAAATTGAATTCCAATAAGTGTTGCACACATCGTTGATACAGAATTTAGAAATAATGAAAAAATAGGTAAATAAATAGGGGAACATAGATGATACATTTTTTAAATACATTTTTAAGATTACTACTATCTAATATACAGTATTTAGTTGTTTAACAGATTTAACGAATGAACGCAAACTTTGCGAGAAAATGTCTAGATCTTTTGTATTGTTGTTATAAGCTCTACACATACGAAGAAGTGGATCATTAAATGTGACGTTATTGTTACAGAAAAAAGCTTAAAATTTCTTTTACTACCGCTAGTCTTAAGCGACAAATGACTTAATAAATCCATAGCATCCCAGTGTCCATTTACAAGCTTGTACAGTATTGGTAAATCTTGAGTTGATCGTCTAGATTGCAGTGTTTCTATTCCAAAGTACCTAAGTCTAGTGTCATATGTTGGCAGCTTACGCCTCATACCCAGTTTTGAGCTTAAATGACGTAAGAAACGCCTTTGGACCGCCTCTAATCTATCAATGTGGATTTTGTACTGAGGATACCATATGACTGAGTTGTAGTCTAAAATACTTCTAACTAGTGTAAAGTACAGAATCAATACACTAGCTGGCTTCCGAAATGATTTTGATGTTCTTATTATAAAACCCATAGTTTTATTAACCCTAGAAATGATATTTTCATAATGATATGTATAACTTAATTTTGAGTCCAACCACACACCTAGATCCTTAACCAGGTTTTTACGATTTATTTTATAATTGTTAATTGTGTAGGAAAACTGTAATGGAAATTTCTTTTTTGTAAAAGTTATAAGACAACATTTCGAGATATTTAAAGACATACCATTATTCACACACCAATTATGGACCTTGTCAATATCATTTTGAAAAAATACAGCATCTTGAATACTTTTAACTTCATGGTATATTTTAATATCGTCTGCATAAGCAATACTCTTACACGTCAAAGATTCTAAAAGGTCATTAATAAACATAATAAATAGAAGAGGCCCTAGATTTGAGCCCTGTGGAATTCCAGATGTAGATTCATAAGGATCCGAATCATAGCCATAGACTGCCACTAATTGACTTCTTCGAGATAGATAAGAAATAAGCCATCTGAGAAGAACTCCGTGTATTCCAAGACTACGAGCCTTACAACACAAAATATGATGGTCTACTTTGTCGAAAGCCTTAGAAAAATCGATGTAAAGTGAATCTACTTGCACATGCCTGTTAAAAGCTAAATTAAGATCGTGAACATAAGATAGAAGTTGTGGTGGAACGTCCCGAGACAAAACCGTGCTGTTTTTCACTAATAATTGGCTTGAAGTGATGGTATAAATGTTTGTAAACTAAGCTTTCAAAGATTTTAGCAAAATAACTGAGTATGCTAATCGGTCTATAATTTGTCACATCTGATTTTTTTCCAGATTTATATATAGGTACAATTTTAGCAATTTTCCAATCTTGAGGGAAAATACCTGTTTTTATACTGACATTATAAATTAAACAAAGAGGCTTCGCCAACGCCAGACTACAATTTTTAATAAATATGGGTGGTACTCTATCCGGTCCAGCACCTTTATTAACATCAATAGAATTAAGAGCCTCTACAACGTCTTGTTCTGTTATAGTAATGAAAGAGATACTTCTATTTGATTCCGCAAAGTTGGGTATATAACTAGTTGCAGTAGGCTGAGTATAAACAGACGAAAAATGTTTAGCAAAAAGATTAGCAATATCCCTGCCATTATTTGCAAAAAGAGAATTATAGTACATATTACTAGGCACAACATTCGAAGTATTTTTTGATTTAGTAAATCTCCAGAAAGCCTTAATGTCGGTTTTGATACCTTCTTCAACTCCTTCTACATATGTTCTGTAACATTCATCGAATTCTTTTTTGGCTCTTGATCTAAGTATAGAAAAAGTATCAAAGTCACGAGGGTTACCATATAATTTAAATTTATTGAGATATTTATTTTTTTCTTTTAACAATTTAATTAAAGGACGGGAAAACCATGAAGGCCAAGTATTATTATAATTTGTCACTGGTGTATGTTTATCAATTACTTCCCATAAATGATTATAAAATATCTGCACAAAATTATCACAATCTAAATCAATATACTGGAGCCAATCCATTTCAGACAACTCGGCGCTACAAGCAGCAAAATTGGTTTTGTAAAATCTGTACCTTTTACTAGTATTCTGTTTTAATATATTTGGTTTATTATAATCCAAAGTTATCTCTAAGGGTGGGTGATAGACATCAATTCGACTTAGTGGTTGAGCCTCTGAAACAACACAGCCAGTCTGGGAGTTATGTAAAACCAAGTCAAGTATTTTACCCTGTGAATTCAGAATAAAGTTAGACTGAGTCAAGTCCAGTCTAGCTATAAAGTCTCGTAAGGCACATATTTTTGGATTCGTTATTGTTATTGTGTGTTTACAAGACCAGTCGATGTCTCGAAGATTAAAATCACCAATTATAAGTGTATCTTCAGCAGACGACTGAATGTTACTTTCAATACGATCTAAGAAATCTCTAAATTGCTCATACTTTATATAGAATGGTATATAAACAGTACATATGTTTAAAATAATGTTTTTAAGTTGAACTCTTGCCCATACGTTTTCCAGAATTACATCTGGAATCACCTTCTGTGTACACACCAAACATTTTTTAATAGCTACAAGTACACCACCACCATGAGCTTTATCATAAGTTATCATAAATGCAGCAGTCCGATCTTTACGATAGACGATATACCTACTATCAATAAGTTCAGAGGATGCTACAGATTCACTCAGCCAAGTCTCGCATAAACATATTATATCGTAATTATGTAATAATATAGCATTCATTAAATCATCTGTTTTAGAATTGATACCTCTGATATTTTGAAAGTAAACTGTTAATTTGTCAGCCATAATAAAATTAATGGGAGTTATTTTATAATGGTATGCTTAAAATAAAAAGGAATGAAAGGAAAATTAATTAACTGAGTGTTTATTATGTAGCTCAGGTTTAATGCCTAACATTCATTGGTATATACATTTGTGGTTGTGTAGAAAAAGGCAGATGGTTCTCGTGGTTGCTAAAACTAGTTGGACTGTGCTTTAATAACATTTTTAATAGTTCTTCTGAATGCTCCACAAAGCAAATAAGCGTTATGACTTATGAGTTATGATGTCTACACTTGATTATGAATCTTAATATATGTGTGCGGCTTAGGCGCCTCATAGACCTACGATAATATTGCGCAATATTACGTATTGTGCAGTATTATTGGCCGTTTATGGTTGATATTGATAGTTAATATGGTTACTATTGAAGTTTGCACAAAGATTGAATGAAAGTTTGATCGGGTTTAATTGTTATTGTACAATATTTTATATTATTTTTTTTTGCACTGTGTAGTTTATATATTGCACAATATTTTTCACTTCAGAGTCTGGAGCGGTCGTGTTCGGTCGTGCGGTCGGTTAATATATGGTCGTGTCGTAAATTTAAGCAAAATGGCGAGCATCAATGCTATAAAAGATAAAGAACGGGAGTTTTTACTTGAGTGTATAGAATTGTATAGAGATTTATTTAACAAAAATCACCAGCATGGTTGCCGCTAAAACTTCGTCGTCAGACATTTTGCTCGCACGAAAATATTGATCAGACTGGTTTGTCAATTTTATTGAGTAAATTTATTGAACGTATGGAATCAAAGGAGATATTCAATATCAGTGCACAATAAATGTATTGCGCAATATTATTGCAGGTCTATGGGACGCCTTAGATAAAGGAAAATCTTTCTCTTTTCAAAGGTGTGTGGTCATCATCGTAGTGACGTCACGAGTGATGTTGATGTAAACCTAAGTTTTATCGTACATATCTTGAATTTACAATAGCTCATATAAAATTAGTAATGCGTTTATGCTTATATATTTTGTTACCTTAGAACTCAGTAATTTATTGACCGATTGGTAAAATTCTTTTTAACTGACGAAAAACCGGAGGAGATTCTCAGTTCGTTATGTATTTTTTAACTTCCCCCTACGTGTGTTAAGGAAGTTTACTGATTTTAACCGATTTCCGAAAATCAAGTTTTCACTGGATCACCACGTTTTGAGGTCCTAGGAACCTTTCAGACTATTTTCACGATGACGTCAGTATGTCTGTATGCATGTATGTTTGTGGCTGTGTGTGTGTAAACATCTCATAACTTTTAAACGGCTTGACCAATCGAAATGCGGTTGATGGCATTCGATTGGATTTCACTCAACTTAGATTTTCTCAAAATCTGAACCAATTTGGTCTATGAGATTTTGAGAAATTTTGAAAAAAATCTCAACCAGAAAATTGGCGAAACAGTATTTTTTAATATAACTTCCAGATTCATGTACCAATTGAGTACAAAATCTAATGAGCTCTTTTTCTCAAATAACTGCGCCCAATACATACATTGCTTCAAAATCGATTTATCCAAATAAAAATACAAATTTAAATCAATACAAATGACAAATAAAATCTAAACTAATTAAATATCTCATAATTTTTAAAAACCATTAACACTATAAATTGCGCCAGGGCGCGTAATCTTTTGCCGATCAGATTTCGAACCTGCGGTAAATCGAATTATCCAGTCTTAATCTTGCAAAAATTGTAATATCCTTCGAATAATCTGCTCACATTATTACGATATTGCTCTGGAAAAAACTTGAAAACAGTTTTCATTGCAAATCTAATACACGTAATTAACTTAAGTAGATAGCATTAATTATCTTTTCTTATGATGGCAGTAATATCATATAAACATGAGCAAAGTCATACATATTAGCTAGATTAGGTAGTGTAAGCCAAATGTAGAAATTACAATAAGTCTTTAATACAAGATTTTTGGTACCTACACTAAACTCAAGAAGAGAGAAAGCCGGCCTCTGCCTATTCTAAGAGAAAACTGTCATGAAGATATTAAAATGGCACATACGGAAAGTAGACTTCTCAACTTGCTGGCAATTGTTCGGACAGTGTTCAGGGTATTCCACTGGTCCGAACAGAGTCGGACATGCTTGAAGTTTGACACACACCTCACGACAAAAAGACGATACTTGCGCAGATGTTGTGGCTATAGGCACGTATGCATGGTAAGTACTGGATTTTAGTCTGAAACAATGAATAAATTTTACATGAGATTATAGTAAGGCAGCCGACAGATAATTTTGATTAGGGTTCTTTTTTGATTTGGGTGTTACTTTGTGGATATCCGTAATTCTTACATTTGCATTTTACCTACACTCGCGTCGAGTGAGGATTCGGGTCCTAACAGATAGCAAGGTGGTCCTGATGGCACTCCAAAGCAACAAAATTACTTCAAGCTTTATTGACGAATGTCATACTTCTCTAAACAACATAAGTATAATAACGTCATATTACAGTGGATTAAAGGATATGGTGACTCCCGTGGAAATGATGCGGCCGAAAAGTTAGCTCGGCGGGCATCTGACATGGCCCGAGCCGGCTCGTTGGCTGCACGCGAGTCTACGTCACCGCATGACCGACATGCACAATAAATACTGGTCTGAGCGAGTCGACAGTGGCCAATCGAAACAGGTATTAGACAAAATGAACTCCCAACTATCAGACAGGTTACTAAAACTAAACAAAAAACAGCTACGTGTAATTACTGGCGCTATTACAGGGTATGGTCCTTTTAACAAGCACATGTTTAACATGAGTGTTACAGACTGTCCTCAGTGGAAAGCCTGCATGCAGACAGAAGGAACAGCCGTCCACGTCATCTTGGAATGCAAAGGTGTGGCGAACTCCGAGGTCGCTCCCCGAAGCTTTCTCCCACATCAAACGGTAGCTTGGCTTCCTGGAGGAGTTGGGATGGCAAGAATAGGACCATGCTAATTACATGAAAAAAAAGCGCTAGTCGTCGAGTTGCGGAGACCCGCCCATGGAAAGAAGAAGAAGAAGAGGATTCGGGTGTTACTTTGTGGATATCCGTAATTCTTACACTTGTATTTTACCTACAAGTGAGCTAGTTTTGGTTTCACCTGAAGATCCTTCGGTTTCTAAGTGAAATGTGCGTTGAGTGCGTAAATTGTGTGCTTTTAACCTTCAGTGAGTTTTATCCATTTATCTGACAGAGATAGAGGTCTGACTGATAGAGCATCAAAATTGGTAAAATCATATTTACGAGCCAGGTTATAAAAAGTACAAATAAATAGAGCTCATTCTTCCCATAAATAGAGTTCACATGTAGAAATGGAAGTACCACAAGGATCTATTTTGGGACCTCACCTCTTTTTAATATATATAAATGACTTACCTTTGATTGTTAAGAACCTGTGTGAAATTGTGCTATTTGCGGATGACACATCTTTAATTTTTAAGGTAGATATACATAGCCCTAATACTGACGAAGTAAATAGCACTCTTTCACGAGTTCTAGAATGGTTTAGTGTTAATAACTTATCATAAAATGCGAATAAAACAAAATGTTTAAAATTTTCTTTACAAAATGTGAAGTCAAGTACTGACAATAATATTATTAAATTAAATAATGTAAGTTTAGAATATGTAAATACCACAATGTTTCTTGGTTTAACCATTGACTCGAAATTACAATGGGGACCGCACATTTTGTGCCTGACAAAAAAGCTTAGTTCTGCCGCTTTTGCAGTTAGGAAGAGACTTGACGGACGTAGAGACTGCACGTCTAATATACTTTGGTAATTTTCATAGCCATATGGCATTTTACTATGGGGAAGAGCAGCTGACATTAATATAATTTTTAGTCTACAGAAAAGGGCGATACGTGCAATGTATAATTTAAGTAGTAGAGCATCATTGAGACAGTTATTTAAGGAAATAAATATAATGACTGTGCCTAGTCAATATATTTATGAAAATATTATGTACGTCAGGAAAAATATTCACCATTTTCTAATAATAAAGATATACATAGTGTCAATACAAGAAATAAAAATAAGATAGGAACACAAAAATATAGACTAAGTAAGACCTCAAAATGTTTTATAGGTGTTGTAGTACGCATGTACAATAAATTACCCGAAGAATTCATTAATGTATCCGAAAAAAATTCAAAATATATATAAAAAGGGTTCTCTGTAAAAAGGCATATATATTACAGTATTGATAATTATATGAATGACGATACTGTGTGGGTGACAACCACTAATACGATGTACTATTAAATATTATTTTCTGTATTATTTTAAACATAAATTTGTGTCTGACATTCAAAAAATGTATGTTAATACTTACTTTGAATAAAAATCTAATCTATTCTATCAAACCGCCGTCTTTCTTTTCGGTGGCAACGAAGACGTCACATAGATCAATCCGCGGAAAATAAGAAATTTGATTCATTTCACCTTAAATTTTGAGTAGGTACCTAGGTAATTAAGGAACACTAAACATTTGTCAATACTTTTCCTGGAATACCTAAAAACAACTATAGACCTGGCAGGGGAGTGGCAGGGCTAAGTCAACCCTTATAATTTTCAATACCTGAATTTAATTCACAAAATATATCCTTGGGGAATTTCAAAATTATTATGCATTTATTTGATACTAGCTTTTGTGCACAGCTTCGCTCGCGTTAAATTTATTTTAGGAAAAAAGTGGCCTATGTCACTCTCCATCTCTTCAAATATCTCCATTTAAAAAATCACGTCAATTCGTCGCTCCTTTTTGCCGTGAAAGACGGACAAACAAACACACTTTCGCATTTATAATATTAGTATGGATTAGCTGTAGCGTGCAGCCCGCTGCATAATAAACTTTTTTGGTGAATCTCGCGGGAATGTGTCACTTTTCCGGGAAAAAATTAGCATATGTGCTATTCCAGGCCATAATCTGCCTGTGTGCCTAATTTCATTGTAATCCGTTCAGTAGGTTTTGCATATTGAGTAACAAACATCACCCACACATCCAAACTTTTTCATTTGTAATATTAATATAGATTCAAAGAGTAACAAATGAACAAACATTTAGTTCGGATTTAAATTCTGTATAAAGCTCTTGCAAATTTATCATCAATAAATAGCTGTTGAAATTCAGAGGACAAATTACACAAATTGATCTAACCCCAAAGTAAGCAAACTATTTGCTTGTGTTATGGGTATTATTAGTCAACGATACTAATACATAGAAATACATATATAAATACTAGAACATATTTAATAAACATCCAAACCCGGAAATACAAACATTTATGCTCATCACACAAATGCTTGTCCCCGTGGGGGATCGAACCCGAGCCCCATCTATTGCGTAGTCAGAGTCGCTAACCACTCGAAGAACGGGGCGGTCAAATAACATATATATATATATATATATATATATATATATATATATATATATATATATATATATATATATAATGATAAATAGCTGTTGTCGCTGTTGATTCTGGTTTACACAAGTTACAGTATCGGGAACGAGGTGGAACAATTGTCCTTGCTCGACCCAGGATTAAATGGAACCCTCATGATCTCAGCAAAATAAACAAGAAATTATCGGGCTGCTACTGAAATTTTCGTTTTAAAAAAAAACCTTTGTAACGCCTTTGCCCAACCCAAGGTTGTACCTAGCCTGTTAGGTTAGCCTGTAAACATATCAAAAAAAGTAAAAACCAAATAAATAAATGAATAAATAAAAATCACTTACTTGGCCCTTAGCATTTCTAGCCTCATCCCTTCCTCCGGAGGTCCTTCAGTTTCCCAGTCCTTCAACAGCTTTGCAGGCTTATACGACGCAGATATTATCTTGTTTAACACTTCCTTCAAAACCAAAAACAAAGGCCCGGGACCCACCGCCTTGGGGAGTTGCGACAACTTGTTCCGGCTTATCGAAGGACCAGCATAGCACTTATAGTTGAAGAAAATACGATCACACCATTCTTCTTGAAGTTTAGTATTATCCACAACTTTTTTAACTGGTTCAGCGGGTTTTTCGGGTTCTTGAATACTCGTTGAAGGTATGTGAAGTTCATAATTGTTGCTATCACACCAACCAACAGGGAACAACAAATCACTATCTTTGGAATACCAATATTTTTCACCAATTGGTATTAATTCCACATATATCAAATGTTCTATGATTTGTTCCACTGAAGCTACATGGATTTCTTCATGATTTAGAGGATTAACAGCTTCCAATTTCATATTAACTTCAATACCTTTAATTAGTTCTTTATTTCCGAAGCAGTATTCAGGAGCAGGTACTGATGAAGTCAATGAGAGATATTCGTCCCAATCAAATGTATTTTCCTTCCAAGTTTTGGGAGGCTTGAAATTAAATTTGTTCCTTTGAGCCCAACCAATAGGGAATATGTATGGGTGCATATTGTCACACATCCAAGCCATTTTACTATCTTCGTAATCATCTATATGGTCGTCTATGACTACTAAGAATTGAAGGTTGTTGAAGATTTTTGTGACTGTTGCTGGACGAATTGTTTTCATGTCAATAGGATTTAGTGCTTCCAATTTCATACCTGTTGCGAAACTGTGAGCTTCAAGTGTTGCATTTGGCTAGAAGAAGGAGGAATTGTGTATCAGAAATTGTAAAGCTTGTTTTAATGATTTGTTGGATAAAATATCTCCGATAAACTCCGATATAGTAAACAATTGCTTGGTTACCAAAATTAGTTAAAGGTCTTTATAATCGTTACAATTTTATTAATTAAATCATATAAAAAACAAATATTTAATTACGCTGATTCCCATGCAAGGTAGGCAAAGTGAATTGAAGATCTATAGATTTTCGTAAACATAGACAATGTCTTTCTATTTTCGTCTTGTTTGTTTGCCATCCAGCATGCATTTCTTATATTGTTAGATATCAAATTGATTAGCCCTCCTGATGAAAAGAGAGACCAATGGCTATAGACACCAAAGATGTTAGTGGTGCGTTGTATCCGAATGAGGGGATGGTAATGTCACATGCATATGTTTACCTGCTACCTTTCCTATAAATTAGAATACGACACTGACAAGCATTGAAGCTATCGCGGCAGGAGTAGTTATTTTTTTTTTATATCATAAGATAGCAAACAAGCAGATGGGTCTCCTGATGGTAAAAGTCAACCATCGCATATAGAAACCAAAGATTATGGCGAGGTCCCTCCAAACCGGAACACGACAGTGACAAACACTGACGCTATTGCAGCAGGAATAAGTAAGGCGATGGTGCCAGACCCGGGCGAGACAATGCAGAACTCTACCACCTAGTAGTCACGATGGTAGTGACTTGCATAGCAAATCGGTCGCCTTTAACGATCTGCCTGGTAGTAAGTCAGTTGGTCTATTCTTCAAAGGAGCCCGGAACTAACACGGGGAAAAGTTAAGGCAGTAGTACCAAATACCCGAGCAAGACGTTACGGAAACCTATCACCTAGTAGTACCAGGGTGGTGTCTCTCACAGTTTAGGTATATTAGTTTGCGTGCGCCGCTCGGGCGGCGTATGGCAGTGGGCTGTCGCTCGGCTCACACGACAATCGCGGTCACGTCGCGCTCGCGCATACTATATCAGCAAGGTACAAAAACTTCTCAAGTAGCAACCCCGTGCCGCCGTTTGCAGCTCGGTCATAAAACTGGGGCGTGCAAAGAACATACTCGCTTCACGCGTGGTTAACCGTTTGAATTTTGCTTGCAGACGGGTAGCCTTGGCGAGTCATGAACCTAGGTATAAATTTATATCTAAACCTGACTTGTGAGTGAGTGAATCTTCTGTACGGTAGTACTAAATAAATATTCTGTGGTAGTACGTAGTGATACGTATAGCCAATAGGCATGGATCATTTAACAGTTAACATATTAATTTTCGTACTAAATTTTTTTAAAACAATTAACAACTGTTATTTATATTAGCAAATACTGTTAAAAGTAATTTTTATGCATCACTATAATTACCAATAACTTGATATATGATAATAATGTTATTAAACATATTTGAGAGTGTTTTTTTTTGCTCACTAACTTGTTTTATGATGATACTGTTATTAAAAATATTTCGAGAGACTGTGATAATAATAACTGTTAAAAGTTATCAAAACTATTCTAGAGGACCTTTTTTTGGTAGCTTCGTGTTTTTATTGCTTCTAATAGGTACTTATTATATATAGGCTACTGATATAATATAACATAAATAAATAACTGTTAAATATTAATTAACTTTAACAACATAATAGTTAATCTGATTTAACAATAATTTCCATGCCTAATAGCCAATCGTTCGCCTTTTATGTACTGCCAGGCAGAATGGCAAATGATCTCCTCTTTAAAGAGGGCCTGGATCAAAAAATGAAGACGTTAACTTACCAGGAACAAATCTGCAGGTGTAGGCTCTTTGATAGACTCCTCGGCGCTCTGCCGGAGCTGAGCACTAAGTTTGTTCTTACAGGAGAACTTGTTCACCTTCCCCGGATATTTGAACTGCCACGGAGAACCCTGGAATGAAAGAAATACTCTTTGGTATTGAGAACTAAATCGTTGCAGGCCGACGATGCCTTAAACGGCGAGTAGCGTTATCACGAGCTGAAAGTCGACATCACAGAATTCGATCATGATTTTAAGATGAAAACTGTTGGCAAATTGGTAGTTTTTTTTTAATGTTGGTGTTTTTTTTATATAATTAGATTTATTCTTTCTGCATTGCTAATTCTGAAAAACAAAACCAGTATAATTTACAGAAATGCTCAAAATAAGCAATGTGTTATGCGGCACGTGGCGAACCCAGAAGTTACGTTTGGAGGAGGGGAAAGGGAGCTTAATTAAGCATTTTTTTTAAAATTAAATACTGGGTAGACTTTATCAAGTTAATCATTAACTTTTTCAAGGTTTAGAGGGAATTGAATTCTCTAGCTACCCCCTTGATCCGATATTGGTGCGCTACATTCCGCGTTAGATAAACGACTGGTTCGAGAGTTCCCTAGGCTTGACAAGTCCAAGCATATTCAGTTTACATTATGGACTGTAAAAATAAAAAAATATCACAAAACATAAACTTAGCATTTCCTACACAAAAAAAAGGAATTAGCATCCTGAAAAGAACGTAAAATTGCACGTTTCCCTCATTTTTCGGCAATACCCCTTACACGCCGTATACTTTATTGGCTTTAAATGGAACTGTGATTTGCGGCTAATATGTACGTTATGTAAAAAATTTTAAAAGGCGCTCTCCCAGCATTTAGATATAAATTACGTGCGAGTAAGTTGTCTAGCAAATTTTCTTTAGCGCTGGATTTGAGAGCTGCGATTTATCCGGTATGCGTAACTGTAAAAGGGAAAACTTTTTTTTTATAGCAGAGGTGGCAAACGAGCAGGTGGTGCACCTGATGGTAAGTGGTAACCGCCGCCCATGAAGAACTTGCCCGGGGTCTTGCAGCTGCGTTGCCGGCCTTTTAAGAATGAATAAGCTCGTTTCTTGAAGGTCCCTAAGTCGTACTCGTTCGGAAACACCCCCGAGGGGTAGAAAGATAAACTGATAGAAGTCTGCCTCGTGGTCAAGAGGTAGCCTATTCGGCTCAGACCATGAGATCCCGGGTTCGATTCCCGGGTCGGGCGAAGTGTTATTGAGGTTTTCTTGAGAGTTTCTCGAAAATCTAATCCTCAGTAGCAGCTCGGAGTGGTGTATTACCACTGCCGTGCCTCGGGTGCTCACGTTAAACTGTCGGTCCCGGTTCTCACTAGAAATAGTCGATAATCGTTAACATGTCGGTAAATGCGGCGATAAGGATCACCACTTATCTCGCCACCCGACAAACTGTGAATCGCGGTGAACTGAAAAGTCTATAGACGTTCGGTTTACTCTGCCTATACTGCAAGGGAACCGGGCGTGATATTTTTTTTAAATAGAAGTCATCTTGGGAAGCCCTGTCGAGATCTTTCTTATATTATAAAAAAATAGATACTATTCACCTTATTAGTCACGAAGCCGAAGCTGCTGAGGCGCGGGTTAGAGAAGAAGATCCAGGACTTCTGCAGTTCGTCGTCGGCGCCGTCGTATCGCAGTAACAGACGACCGCCCACGTTTTCACACACCTACAAATTATTTTATACTAGCTGCGGCGTGTAGCTCGCTGAATTTTTTGGTTTCGCTGAAGTTTTTAATGAATCCCGCGGGATTACCTAATTTTTCCGGGATAAAAAGTAGCCTATGTGCTATTCCAGGTCATCATCTATCTGTGTGCCAAATTTCATTCAAATCCGTTCAGTCGTTTTTGCGCGAGTAAGTAACAAACATCCAAGCTTTCGCATTTTATAATATAACTAGCTGTTGCCTGCGACTTCGTCCGCGCGGACTTTGTTTACTCCGCACTGCTCCTCCCCTGTAGCGTGATAATATGTAGCCTATATGTTGACCCGACCTATTAGTAATATTCATGCAAAATTTGAAGTAAATCCATGCAGTACTTTTTGAATTTTCCCTGGACATACATAGACAAACAGACAAAAATTCTAAAAACTATATTTTTGGCTTCGGTATCGATTGTAGATCACGCCCCAAGTATTCTTTTAAAAATATATTCAATGTACAGTTTTGACTTTCCTACGATTTTATTATATGTATAGATAAATATAGAATATAGATTTATTTATTATTTTGTACACATCAAAACAATATAATTCAATAAAAAAATATATGTAAGGCAAGCTTATCTCTTTAAGAGCAATAAAGGTTGTTGGAGAAATCACAAGATATACCTCTGGACCTTGATATATAGCACTCAATTAAAGTTTTCCCTACTACGTAATGGATTCAGCGTGCAGTGTATGGATATGTATTTTAACCACCTCGTAGTTTAATGATTTGTCTAGGCTTCCAACACAACGGTAGTGGACCCTGGGTTCTGTGAACAACCTGGACTAACGCTAGCATGATGATGATGCATTTAATGGTTTGCCTATTTATTAAGTAAGTAAGGACAAAATTGCTATTAAGATTTTTCGAGTTTATTCTCGAAAATCGAATTCAGTCGGAAAATCGTCGGCCTCTATTGAAAGACGTGATAGTAAATCAATTCGGTAAAATGAGTTGATATAGATCACCGACCATCTCACCAACTAACAAACTGGTTAATCATAGTGAAACAAAATGTCTATTGACGTTCGACTGCCATTCTGTCAACCTCGCAAAGGAACTGGCATGATGTTATATATATATATATTACTTACTTGATCGTTGGTCAAATGGTTAGCAAATCTAACTACAAATCTATAAGGCTTGGGTTCGATTCTCGACAGTGACAAACATTTGTGTGATGAGCATAGATGTTTTTATTTCTGGGTTTGTATGTTTATATATGTTATAGTTTTTATATATTATGTATTAGTAGTGTTAACATCCATAACACCAGCAAATAATTTGATTTTTTTTCAATTATTTTAAAAACCAGCAGGTTTGTCCTCAATTTTGGGATTAGGACAATTTGTGTAATCTGTCCTGTGATATTTTTTTTTAATTTAAAACTTTGTGTATACCAGTGATATAGGTATGTGTTTGAGACACTCGTCACGTCTTGCTGTTGCACCCCATCGGGCAGTGCAGGATTAATCCATAAACAAATTAGGGCAGAGGTTGGCAACCTTTTATCAAGAAATGGCCATATAGTTGAAAAATTAAATGCGGGCAGGCTGCAGTTTTTTTACCTTTTAAGCAGGCTAAGTGTCTTCAGCTAATCAAAATAAAATGTTCTTTTGGTTGTCGACTATATACTTATCTTTATACAAAGTGTCATAGAAATCAAGTTACACATGTATTAATTTATTATATCGTATAGTGTTCAGCACAACAGGTTTTACAGTTGGAGTAGGTAAATTTTAGTTCTAGAATGGATTAAAATTTAAAAAATGATATTAAGAAAAGATGTGAAGGACCTTTCTTCACTTAGTTGTGGGTTGCAAGAATGACTGTCATAGGCTACATGCATCCCATGAGTTGCCAACTGTTGGTTAGTAGTCTTATGTTTGCTAGCACTTGAAAGGTAATGCTGTTTGGAAATCCGCACATTGAATTGACTAAAGCATTGATGTTCAGGGTCAAGTCAATTCTATTAGTCTATCTCGTTGCAATAAATATGAAGTAAACTTGTATTGGTCTTTAAAATATGCACAAGTGTGAAATGCTTTGGACATCTAGTAGTCTTAATCACCCACTGCCTTCAGGCTATCAGTTATTGCTACAAGAATAAGATCTGAAGTGAAACCTAAAGTGAAATCTGAAGTGAAACCTAAAAAAGACAAGCCTGCTGAGTTTCTTCTGCCGGATCTTCTCAGTGTGTGGCCGTATTCCGATCCGGTGGTAGTTTTGAAGAGTGTTGATGTGTCAAAATAACTTGTAAAAAGTTTTATTGAATAAAGGTCTTCTGATTTCTGAAAAACTTACTGTCGCAATCCAGTATCTATATGGATCTAAAATGTTCTGTATCTCCACTTTCATTCCCACTTTGATCCTATCAATAGGAGACATTCCTTTGTTATTTAATGCTTCTATAGAAACTGACTGGCCACCTAAAAGTGCCTTCTTCATTATATCTATTATAGTGTCCCCACATTTCTCATTTATTTCATCTGGTGGTTCAATCAATTCATCATATTTACCACACCAGCCTAACGGATGGACTTTCGTACTTGATATGTCACACCAGAAATCCTGTTCTGCACCAATAAACTTTATCCTGAGAAGGTGGCCACAAACTAGGGTAATTTCTGCTATCCAGTATATATCTGGATTGTTTTTGTGGCAGACTTCCAAAAGCATGCCTTTTTGGATGCCATTGCGTAGAGATGCTTCCACCTGCAGACAAAAAATGTTTTATTTATATCATAGAATACCAGGTAAGCAAATGGCTCTCCTGATGGAAAGAAACAACCCTCACTTATAAATGCAAAGATGTTAATGTTGTATTGCTACTTAAATGATGATATAATATGCATAAGTTTACTGGTTGCCTCATCTTCTAAATCTGAACATGACAATGATAAATCATTAACACTACTGTGACAGGAATTGGTAAGGCAGTGGTATCAACCCTGAGCAAAATGTTGCAGATCTCTACAACCTAATAGTTACAATGGTAGTAACACATTTTCAATTGAGGTGAAAAAGTAAGCTACTAATTCACCTTTTATAAACTGCTTGGCAGAATGGCATATGATATACTATGAAAGGGGGCCTGGACCAACACAGGGGCGACTTTAAAATAGTAGACTCTAGAAAACTGTGCATGTATTTCAGTATTCAACCTTTATTATGAGAAAGTACAAACACAGGAACCAAAACCTCCCCCATTCTCTAAAATAATACACTCTAGTCAAATGAAGTGAGTAGTACACTAGTAAGTGAAGTATGTGCACAGGTGCACATACTTCAGTGTTCAACTACTACTATTAAAAAGTACAAACAGAAAAATTAAACCTTCTCCAGTTTTTTAAATTATAGACTTATTCATCTGTGCACAACTTCAGTGTTCAACTACTACTATTAAAAAATACAGAGGAACATAGAACCTGCTCCATTCTCTAAAATAATAAACTGTAGTCATTTGTGCACATACCTCAGTGTTTAACTACTGCTATTAAAAACTACAAACAGAAGAAATAGAACCTCTTCCATAAAATAATAAACTATATTAAAAATAATAGACTATAGTCATTTGTGCACAACTTCAGTGTTCAGTTACTACTTTTAAAAAGCACAAACAGAGGAACATAAAACCTTCTTCCTCGAAAATAATTGGTTCAATTTCAAAAAAAAAAACATAAACAAAATTCAAGATTAAAAATGGGTAATAAAATTAGAACACAAATTAATGTGAGGTCTTCTTTCGTCCAATCACAGCAAACATATTGACCGGTCACCTCACTCAAGGCTTCAAGGAAACTTTAAAGCTATGATCTTAATGTTGATTTTTTAAAGGCATAATAAAATTTTACAAGCTCTCATCAGTAAAGCAGAGCAATAGTCAAAATTAAACCATAACAAACAGAAATTATGTTGATTAATATATTGCAACAAAATAAAAGTATCTTAATAGATACTTTTATATTATTGCAGTATATTTTGTATTTGTGTGTATAATATTCACAAGCCATTTTTATGCTTTGAGTTGGTGGGTAACTCTGAGTCCTGAGGTTTATAATTGAAGGTGGTCAACTTCTACAATGAAATAGTACAAAACAGAGGAACGTAGCACCTCCTTCATTCTCTGAAACAATAGTCAACTGTGCACATACTTCAGTGTTCAACTACTACTATTAAAAAGTACAAAAAGAAGAACATAGAACCTCTTGCACTCTCTAAAATAATAGATTCCAATCAACTGTCCAAGGTGTTCAACTACTACTGTATATAAGTATAAACAAAGAAATATAAAGCCTCCTCTATTCAATTTAAACATTATTTAATTAGTAGGTAAGTTTAGTCTATTTTATAGAATTGTACAGTATAATTCTCTAAAATAATAGACTGTAGTCACCTAGACACACATCGCAGTATTCAACTACTAAATAATAGAATAATGAAATTTAACTAAATACAAGGTCATTATTCTGCAAACACTCAAATAATTAGCTTTGTTTTCAATGGCAAAATATTAATTTAAATATTTATGAACTTTAACACATAACAAAGGTGTCTGTTGTGTGTAATGTGTTAATGATACAGAATATATAAAAGGAACAATTATGGTGTTAGAAGTCCAATCTATATAATTCAAGCCAAATTCAATAATTTATAGAAAAACAGAATAAAGTAACAAAATATGTAAAATATAAACTATGAAAAGTTAAAAAAAGAAATATGAGAAAATAAAAAACGGAGTGGGTAAATACTTATTCTACTCCACTACAGAATTTATCAGATAGCATGTAATTTATTTTCATACTGAAGTGAGTAGGAATAATTAAGCTTAAGATACTTTAAATCCTTATAGATCACAATTTCCCTATCACATTAATTCTGCATCAGTACATATCTGTCTAGTTGGGATTTATACACTCATGACCACAATATCAAATAATTTGAGAAGGTTCTTATAATAAGTAAAATGTGTTTCTGAAAGTGTAGATTTTTTATTGTAGAGTATTTTGCGGATATGGGTGATATTTCATTTATCTTACATTTATTTTATGGCAAATAAGTAAGTACATATCAGGTATATAATTACATTATTTACATTTTGTAAGAAAAACAAACATATTATTTGTTTTAAAAATTCCAAACAAGTTATAATAACAATACACATATTGATTTGTAGTGAAAATTAAACTGATATTTTAATCTCCCATATGTTTAGAAGATTTATGTGACTAAATTAATGTGTGTAAAAAATACATATATTTAATTAATTAATAGCATAATTTTCTGTTATTTAGTCATATACACTCTGAATTAATTAGTCTGGAGTCTAAAAATAATATGGCCTTTTGTTACGACATTTTATGAAACGATTTTTAAATTCCAAATTTAATTTCAAAACTGGTAATAAAAGTTAGGTAATCTAAATATATTCATCTTAAAACACACTATGTAAACTAATTTGTAATTATTTCAGTCTATTAAGTTAAAAGTTATTACTTAATTTCAGAGTGATAAAATTATTTATGTCTAAACTTACATGAGAAAATAATTCTTCAGGAACTGCGATACTTTTAGTATCTTTTAAGTAGTCACTCCAGTCGAAATCCATTTTCAATTATTCACTAAAATTTAAGACTAATAAATTTGTTCTTATTTTGATAAATACACATTTCATTTAATTAAAATCGCGTAACCGAACTCAGTACATACAATTTTAAGGTGATTTTAAGTAGTTCAACTTCATTCTATGAAATTGAAATTCACCACCACTGCCTTCCTCCAATGATCTTTCTCGACAAGCTATTTTGCTATTTTCCTCTCTTTTTTTCAATGGTTCATTCATGCGCACAACGACTCTACCTATCTTGCTCTATTTTTGGTCATTCAAATAAAAGGATCCAAATTAGCATGACTACGATCAAATTGACGCAAATAGTTTTAAAATAAACCATTTTACGATATGAATTTAGTATCAGTAAAATAAGTTTTTTAAAAATGTACATTTAATACTTTTTACTTTATATTTTTCTTTTTATTTAGAGTGATCTAAATATTTTTAACATTTGCGGACTTTTAAACTTGCTGACCTACTATATACACTGTTATCTATGTTGTTGACTCTGCAGGCCTAACTAGGCCAGCCCTGAAAAGGCCCGGTAAATAAATGTATTTAAGCGGTAAAGCTTAAAGCAGTCAAAAATATTTTTAAGCATAAACTTTTGACTTTGAAGAGATAAAAAATTTAAACTTCGTTGCGAACGAAAAAAATTGAATTTTTTAAAAGTGGCAAAGCTTAAAGCAGTCATAAATATTTTTAAGCATTGACTTTTGACTTTGAAGAGATCAAAAATCTAAACTTCGTTGGATAAGAAAAAAAAATTCTAAAAGCGGTAACTTATGAATGCAATTACTGCAATTGTACGAGCTAAGTATTAAACGGCTTAAAATATAATTTCTTGAGGTGTAAAGTAATGATGTATCGGCCTATCGTGGAACTGTATCGTGATAGGGCTCGACGCATTCATTACAGTGGGCGTCAAACTTCGGTCCGCAGGTGATATATTTAGCGTGGCCAACACAATAGATAATATATAATTATGATAAACAATAATAATAATAATAATAACAAACTAAAATTTTCACATGAAGATAACTAAATATACCTGAATACTTAGCTATACCTATATAAGTTTTCTCTTGTAACCAGTTCGCTTTCATTAAAGCCTAGTTTTCATTTTGATTAATGTAGTAGATTAGTGTAATAATTTCATTACATACATAAACCTAGTTTTCATTTTGATTAATGTAGTAGATTAGTAAAATAAATAATGATAAGTGTGTAAGAAAATAAATAAAACTATTTTAGTTTTTATCTTCTAGTAAGGTTTATAGTTTATACTATCATTTATTATGCTGTCCATTGAATCGCCAAACTGAACAACTCAATCTCTTTTATTTCCGTGATAGTAGGTGAAAGAATAAGATATGCATATGAATATACATAATAAGAACGCTATGAACTGTCGATAAGGAACGACTCGTTAAGGAACGAATGTTTTTTTTTTATATCATAAGATAGCAAACAAGCAGATGGGTTTCCTGATGGAAAGAGTCAACCATCGCCTATAGACACCAAAGATGTTAATGGTGCGTTGCTATCTTGTGGCGAGGTCTAATTCCACATGCATAAGTTTACCGGCTACCTTACCCTCCAAACCGGAACACGACAGTAACAAGCACTGACGCTATTGCGGCAGGAATATGTAAGGCGGTGGTACCAAACCCGGGCGAGACAATGCAGAACTCTACCACCTAGTAGCCACGATGGTAGTGACTCGATAGCCAATCGGTCGCCTTTTACGACCTGCCTGGCAGAAAGGCAGTTGGCCTATTCTTCAAAGGAGGCCGGGACCAACACGGCGAAAACGAATGTTAATGAATTCAGAATTCAAAAAGAAAATAATTTAAGGAATGTTATAATATTTTTGTTTGCTTTGTCGTGGGACACACAAATATCTCCCGCGGGCCGCAATTTGATGACCAGTGATATCATGAGGTGATTATGACTTAAGCAATTATCGCCATCTAGTTCTGACAATATCGAGCTAGCGCGATACTTCGGCGTAGGTTAATATGTTTAACCACGCTATTACGACAACTTTCTACCGAAACTAATACCGATTACATATGGTCATACCCGTGGTCATATCCAAAATCTCAAACCGAGCAATCTGATGTGTTTTTAACCGCCGGCGCAAAAAGTGTCTTAATTTTGACTGCTATATCTGTGTTGGTCTGTGGCACCATACTGTGGTAACGGATGAACCGATTTGGGTATGTACTTTATTCAAAAGTTGTTTTTATAGTGGTGATTTTTACGACCCGGCCACAACTACCTGCAGTGCGAAATGCGACGCGACTTGCAATGTGGTGAGCGATGAGCGACGAAAAATGTAGGAAATTGTATGCCACCAAATAAAGATGCTATAATGCCTCGAAAAGAAACGAGCTACGTGCGATCATGGCGCACAATGTGATAAGCGAATGAAACTTTACTAGCTGGTACCGATGGACCAACAGCTCAGAGAGGCGCGACCGGCGCAATCGGAGGACACGTATTTGACATCGCGGGACCAAGCAAAACATTTGTTTTTCTATCGCGTGTGGAGTTTGAAATTAATCATGTATATTTAACAATTTACTAAGGAAGTGCTCACTGCTCAGCCACTGCTCAGCAATATGCTGCATAGATGTACAAAACATCATCCGTTTCTAGAAGCCTTCGTATGCAATAACATGCTACCTTAGATAGCCATTTTAAAACTTCTTAATACGTCCGCCACCGACGCTGCTTTGTTTTTTTTATATTTTGACACGAAGACTCTTGACACGACCTTAGGACAGCACCCGATCAATCTGATCATGATACGTTAGTTTTGGTCTTCCCCGGTGCCTAACTCCTTCCGTATTCACAGCTTTTTTGTTAAACTTTCATGTGCTATTCTTTCTTTTAGGCTTAACCTTTTTCTCACTTCAATATTTCGAAATTGCTCCATGAGCGGGCGATCGATCGAAGTCAGTGATCTTGACTTTGTTGACTCTGCTTTAATAAATAAATAAACGTTCAGTTCTGTGATCATTTTGAAGGCAAGGCTAAACTGGCCTCAAAAAAGCTCGGTGTACTCAGTAGAGCGAGACAGTACTTCTTGCTGGCTCATCGCTTGCAACTTTACAAAGCGCAAATTCGCCCTCACATGGAGTACTGTTCTCATCTTTGGGTGGGAGCTAAACATTATCAGCTTCTTCCTCTTGATCGCATTCAGCATAGAGCAGTTCTAATCTTTGGCGACCAGGCTGTCTCCAATCGACTTGACTCCTTGGCTTTACGCAGATCTGTAAGTTCGCTTAGCATCTTTTACCGCATCTATCATGAAGAGGGTTCCAACGAACTGTTTGGATTGATCCCTGCTGTTGAATTTCATCACTGGAAATCGCGGCAAAATTGAAAGTTCTCTTTTTACCGCGCACTACTCTGTGAAATCAATTACCGGCGAGGGTGTTTCCGAACGGATACGACTTAGGGACCTTTAAGAAGAAAGCATACTCCTTCTTAAGAGACCGGCAACGCAGCTGCAAGACCATCGGTGATGTGGCTGTCTATGGGCGGTTGTAATCACTTACCATCAGGTGAGCCTCCTGCTCGTTTGCCCCTTTTTTCTATAAAAAAATGCGTAAAAGGTTGATTCTACGTGCCATTCCTGAAACTTCCCAGTAAATTAAGGTATTTTAGGCTCAAAAGAGTAAAAAAATATAAGCATAGATTTTTCAGTTCAAATCATCTATTTTGTTAAAAATGTCAGTATATTAATTTTTGAAATGCTATATATTGTATAAACAATGATGGCGTTCAACTCAATTTTTAATTCTAAAATATTGTTACAGCTAAATAATCGATAGGTTGAAAAATTTCGATGCAATGTCGAAAAACATTTTATTTTTAATTTTCTTCATTGATAAATCCCAAACAAATTGACCGATTTTTTTTAAATTACCTGTATTTGATGCAGTGTTTCAAGAAGAAAGACTGAAAAATCTTTTAAGTCAATCGGTGAATTAACTTAAAAGTATTTTTTTTTAAAATTACTTTTAAGAATTTGTTTTTAATTTTTTAAATTACTTTTTAAAAAAATTTGCTAAAAACAACGTAATTTAAATATTTGAAAAGCTATAAGTTTTGAGAATTAGATTCGATTTTGATTTTTGAAACGGCATTTGACGTAGTTTTTTAGTACTAAAATATCGTAGCGTACCAAAAAATTATTGCTTGAAAAATTTCAAAGCTATGTCGAAAAAACACTTTTTTCAAAATTTTTCGCCAACGATTACTCCCAAACGGATAAACCGATTTTGATGCAATTTATGTATTAGACGTAGTTTTTTGAGAAATAGAGCTGATTAGTTTTTGTACTCAATCGGTACATAAATCTGGAAGTTATATTATAAAAATACTGTTTAGCCAAAATTTTTTTTGGTGTTTCTTCAAAATTTCTCAAAATCTCCTTAACCGAATCAGTTCAAATTTTCAGAAAGTTAAGCGGAATCCAATCGAATGCCACCAACCGCGTTTCAGTTGGTCTAGCCGTTCAAAAGTTATGAGATGTTTACATACACACATACACACACATTGTCAGAAAACTGAAGAAAACATATTTAATTGTAATTACGTATATGTCATACAAAATCTAGCTTATTTGAAATATACTTTATTCATTTTAATAAAACACATTAACATTTTTATTTATCAATTTATTCATCAATTATGATCATATTTATTGCTTATCCATTAGTTTTGTCTCTTTGATGGCATTTCTTCATCTTCTGATTCAACTTTTGTTTTTGATTAAAGTTGATTTTTGAAATCTACAAGAATATCGCCTTCGTCTCCAATAATTTTTCCAGTCTGTCCACAGTTTCATCTGAATCATTAATTTCGTCGTAGGTCTTTTCTTCCACGTTAGCGCTTTTTTCAGAACCAAGACAATTTAAACATAGATTTGTGCATTTTAAACCATGTTTTCAGTTAGACTGTGACATCCAGTTTCAAAGTTACATCTTTACATACCTAATTCATAATGTTACGTTTATTTATTTATATTTATGCACAAACAAAAAGTATATTAATTTAACCTAACGCCTATACAAGCTAACCTCATTTGTTGATGTTAACGTTGTTTCCAGCCCAAACCTATTGCTGTAAGCTTATATCTCAGTCAAGTTTTAAGTTGATAATAAGCTCTAGAATAGTGTTTTTCTGCTGCGCTTTCTTTTTTCTTTCTTTTTCTTTTTTTGCTGACTTTCTTTTTCTTGCTGACTGATATTCTTAAAATCTTAATTGATTGATTTATTTATTATTTATTTATTTTAACTTTATTGTACACCAAAAACATACATTTTCGTATTAAAAGCGAACTTAATGCCTTAAACTAAACTTAATTTCATATTATAGTTTGTTTTTCAGAAGAAAATTTACCCCAAACGGACAATAGGATCACCTGATGGTGATTATGCCTCCCATAGACCACTACTAGGGGTCTTGCAGTTGAGTTGCCGGCCTCTTAAGAATGAGTAGGCTCTTTTCTGGAAGGTAATTTAATAAAATCCCCTTAAAATCTTACGTTTGATACTTAAAAAAATTAACTTTATTAAAAAAAAATCAAGTATTTTCGCATGTATTTTGCAGTTTATATGTTTCATATATTTAATTTCTTTTTAATTTGCCAATATAAAATAAGAACTTACAATTTTCGAGTAATCAAAGTGTAAATTTTAATAAATAGCTTAAAATTTTACATTATGATAAATAAAAAAATTTCAAATGCGAGTTCTTTCAATAATTATTTGCCATTTTCTCCGAAATTTTTCCAGAGGGTTGTATTTTTTTTATACCAACAGAAAGTAGAGATTCCAAAGAAAAAAACGAATACCGAGTTTTTAAAAACATCAGATATTTTGACTGATGAATTTTCGATTGAACATTATAGTAATAATATTCACGGGACAAATTACACTAACTGACCTAACCCCAAAGTAAGCAAATTATTTTGCTTGTGTTATGGGTGTTAGTCAACGATACTAATACATAGAAATACATATATATATAAATACCAGAATATATTTAATAAACACCCAAACCCGGAAATACAAACATTTATACTCATTACACAAATGCTTGTCCTCGTCGGGGATCGAACCCAAACCCTGTTGATTGCATAGTCAGGGTCGTTAACCACTCGACCAACGGGGCGGTCTATTACATTATGATGTTTTTAAGTCAAAATAAGGAGAAAATATTAATATTTTAAATAAAAAATTACAGTGTTTTTGGGATACAAAAAAGGAACTTTTTACCAAGTTTCGTGAAAAAAAAAACTATTTTTGTAGGAGATATAAAAACAAAACGTAATTTTTTCATATTTTTCGCATAATTTTGAGGTTATATGAAACAAGTGTAAATAAAAAATATTCTTATTGCTGACAACTTTGCCATTAAACTTTTTTGGATAGGACTCGTAGTTTTGCCGAAAATCGTGATAAACAGTTTTTCGTCTTCAAATCCCCCCTCACATTTCCCGAACTCAAATCACCCGTAATTTATTTTTCTTCTTACTTTGGCTTACTCAGTGTTTATTAAAATTTATTTGTCCATTTGAATAATTATTAAAGTTATACTTATCTTAGCGCGTTAAGGAAAAATGATGAAAGCAAATTTTTACAATGTGCGTGCACAGCGTTACGAAACCCGACACTATAAAGTTAGTCAACATTTAAGATTTTCAAAAAAAGTTTGTCCATTTTTTAATTATGTACAAATAGGTAATTCTTTTATGATATTAAAATAAAAAAAAAAACATTAATTAGATGATGCGTTATTATAAAACTTTTTTCTATTATAAGTGTCGTTTTCTCTATAAAGGATAACGCGAAGAATAACATTTTTAGTAGAGTAAAGACATAAGTAAACACACACGATTTTTAGGTAGGTATATTCTTAATATTTAATGTAATGTAGTTATAAATGTGTTATTTAATGTAGTAACCCCAGAAAAATTATAAGAATGTGTAATAATTACGATATGAATAGATGAACTCTGAATAGATGCTGTTACAGGCTTTTACTGTATCAGCGGACGCTGATGCTGATGCTGATTTTTTAAATTAATATCAGCGGATGCTCTCGTTGACGCTGATGCTGATATTAATAAATCACTGACATAAAATACATCCAACATTTTCGTTGAACTTTGTAGTTATTTGCAAATATGATATGTTACTTTCAATGAAACACAAGGTATCTATACATATAATAAAATCGTAGGAAAGTCAAAACTGTACATTGAATATTTTTTTAAAAGAATACTTGGAGCGTGATCTACGATCGATATCGAAGCCAAAAATATAGTTTTTAGAATTTTTGCTTATTATAATATTTTTGCTTATAATGCTTATCTACTAAATTGAATAATATAATTGAATTTGAAAAATTAGACCAACGAATATCTCAAAAAACTACTAAATTAGTTCGTCTTTCTTCGGGCACTCGTGCGTTCTTGTCTCTCGCCAAGGCTGTCTTAGGAAATTTCTCCCAGCCTTCTTTTCCTTTCGTGCACAGAGACGATGACGCTCTGGACTATACCGCAAAGGGGAAAGTCGATCTTCTGGGCTTGTTATTTGCGGCCAACTCGACTCTGGATCACTAAGGGATTGCTCCGCCTATCATTCCACAGTGTGATAGTTCCATGTTGGAACATTTCGGTAGCCTTTTGTACGTGAAGCACTACTTTCCTTGGATATCAACAAGTTGGGTGGGCCTGACGGCATCCCTCCGATTGTGCTCAGAGTATGTGCTCCAGAGTTTGCGCCAGTATTGACGCACCTGTTCGGGCTTTCCTATTCACTCGGCGTGGTATCGAATTCATGGAAGACAGCTTTAGTGCATCCCATCCTTAAAAAGGAGACCGCTTTAATCTGTCAAACTATCAGCCAATAGACATGACCTTGTTCTCCAAAATCATGGAGGCACTTATAAACTGTCAGCTCCTGAAGTATTTAGAAGAGCACCAGCTGAGTAGTGACAGTCAGTACGGTTTCCGTTGTAGCCGCTCAGCTGGTGATCTTCTAGTATACCTGAGGCATCGTTGGGTGGTGGCAGTTGAGTCCCTCATTATGAAACTGATTGGCAAATGCGGCATTGGCAGTTAGTTTAGACATAGCGAAAGCCTTCGATCGGGTATTCCTTAAAGCGCTTCTCTCGAAGCTGCCTTCCTATAGGCTTCCCGAGAAATTGTGCAGGTGGTTCACCAGTTTTTTGGCTGATCGGAGCATCAAGGTTGTAACCGACGGTGCATGCTCAGAACTTAACCCTGTCGATGTTGGTGTTCCCCAAGGTTGCGTGCTATCACCGACACTGTTTCTTCTGCGTATCAATGACATGTTGTGAAATGGTAACATAGATTGCTATGCGGATGGCAGTACTGGTGATGATACATACTCTGGCCGTAACGGTATTTCTCGGGAACACGTCGAAGAGGGCCGCAAGAAGCTCGTGTCTCAAGTCGAAAATCGACTGACCGATGTCTCGGAATGGGGTCATCAAAACCTTATTACATTTAACCCCAAGAAGACGCAGCTGTACGATGATGGAATTTAGCGGCAGGAATTAATCTAAAGAATCGAACGATTTTACTGATTTATTATGATTTATATATATTTGGCATTGACACAATAAATCAGTAAAATCGTTTGATTTTGTTAACTTTAACAAATCAAATCGATTAGTCTCATACACGCTCCACACTATAGATCAGCTGAATGTCATATTCAGATGACAATTATTACAGTGTCAGCAGACGTACAATAATTATTGTACGCGTACCATAATTTAATGAATTTTTCGACCCTCAATCCTAAGTGTACAATCTTGACAAAACCGCCCCGTTGGTCGAGTGGTTAGAGACCCTGACTACACAATCAATGGGGTCTGGGTTCGATTCCCGGCAGGGTCAGGCATTTGTGTGATGAGCACAGATGTTTGTATTTCTGGGTTTGGGTGTTTATTAAATATATTATAGTATTTATATATGTATTTCTATGTATTAGTATCGTTGACTGACACCCATACTACAAACATATAATTTGCTTACTTTGGGGTTAGATCAATTTGTGTAATTTGTCCAGTGATATTTATTTGTTCATTTAAAAGTACAATAATTTCGTATGATAGCAATTTTCTATATAAATATAAATAATGTCTTAAAATAGAAGATAAATATAACTTTATTAGTGTACAATAATTTTCTTAAAGGTACAATAATATTACGGCTCTGTCCAAGGAATGTCCACACGGGCTTCAAAATCGTTCCGAAGAGTACCACGACATGGGTGGAATGTGTCTCTACTAAATAAAGCGCCAATCGCCATATATAAGTGCGGCCATGCATAGTTCGCAAATTAATACTACTTAGTAGTTCTACTAATTTGAGAAACAGCTTTGCATTGCATAAGTAATTACGTAAAAATTACTAGCAAAAAGCAGAGCTTTGTAAGGGCTCGCAAAGTTATACTATCTAGTAATATTGTTATAAAAGTATTTTTATAAGAATTACATCTTTTAATGTAATAATTTATAATTATCTAACCTAAAAAACTCAACATATTTTCACCTAAACATTACATTTGCATCAAAGGCCCGCGTCGTCAGGTTTTGGACTAGGAATATTTGGTTTTTGTTTGTTGGTATTTTCAAGGAAAAATATGTATTAAAAATGAAGGTTGATCTTATAAAAAACACATTTTTGACCTTTTTCTGAAATAATTATTTTTTTTTTAAATCAGGAAGTTCCTGGTTTTACGTCGATTTACGAAATCAAAATCAAAAAATGTTTTATTTAAATAAACCTTCAAAATTTTTGGACTACGCAGGCACGAAGAATTGACGGTAGACACTCAGCGAATACATTTTTCGAATTTTTCTCTCAGAGAAACCCTCGGAGTTCGATTCCAGAGTTAGGCAAATGAAAAAATGTGTTTTTTCAGTTTTCTGATAAAACAACTTTGCCCGGGATTGGAAAAGTGCCCTACTGGCGATAGGCTGGCCACCTATCACATTGTGGGACTTAAGTATCTTCAGCTAACCGTGGATGCACACGTTGTACTTCTGCCTACCTCTTCGGAGATACGGCCGTAAATATACCTTTTTTTAGCTTTTTACCCTCGCCCTCGCCTAAGATTGGGAATTGATCTCAATACAATATAAATCAATGAATACATCTGTACTGTTTCTCAATAATCATATTGTGAAACTCTCTAACGCTCTATTTACTCTGTTCCCAGCAAACATCCCTGCTCTAGACCTAAATTCTCCTTGCGCCTCCCACAACATTCCTTCGAACTTCCCTTACATTCTCCTTTCAATGATTTTATCATACACCTTCGATGCCAAACTGATCAAACTGATGGCCCTATAGCTATTGCACTTTATACTTGAACCTCGCTTTTATACGAGGGCACGATAACCGCGCGCCGCCAGTCAAATATGAAGAAACAGTTCATGAAGTATGTAGTCTCTTAATAAGTTCAAAAATTCTAATAGAAAATGATCTTCTATCAATTTTAACTCGTTAATTTAATAAGAGATGGCGTTAGTAGTAATAAGATTCTAATACAAATTGTACCTTATATTTTTTTATTTTTATAAAATGGTATTTTTATGGTAGATAACAAATCTAGACATGAATATAAACTACCACGTCGAAGCTCAAACCTAAAAATGCGATATTTTTTTCAGTAAAATGTACCAAAAAAAGTGCATAGAAAGTGGCCTAGTGTAGGGCTCGCTTCGCTCGCCCTGAAAATAAGCACATTTTAGAACCCACTATGTTAATTACAATACATTTATGCTAATGTATTTATCGACGTGTATGAATAAAAGGGATTTAACGATTACCGAATATATAAAAATCTACCATCAGCAGTTTTATTTTAACACTGGCAATTGTAAGAAAGGGACAACATCCACTCATGTCGTCTTGCTCAGAACGTTTTTCCCCTCTGTTAAATAAGAAACAAATGTCAACTTTATGAGTAACGAAATAAAGTACATTTTTATTTTTCAAATATTGCTTCGTAGTAATTCCAATTATATAGTTCCTTGGTTCTGTCTCAATAGTCAATAATAATTTATCGCGGATCTGCTAACACTGTCTTGACTTTCAAGCAGCGTTGTCAGAATGTTATTTTTGTAACATTTTACGTTACTTTTGACCCTCTCATGTTACTTCCATGTTATACGGCTCAAAATGTTACTTTTACGTTCCTTTTTGGACTTTGGATTTGGTCTTTGTTAGTTTATGTTGTATTTATGGGCATTTTTACTAAAAAGTACACCCGTTAGAAAATTAAGGATTTTTTAAATACATATGTTTTTAAGTTAGTTGAGGTTATAAGAACATTATTTAAACTCTGATGAACTGGAAATCAATCTTTATTTCTGATAAATAACAAGAGATATACATAAAAAACATTAAATATGTGGACATTGTAGTATATTAGTGGTCAGTTTGGTCACATATAAAAACGGCTCTATGCTGAAACAAAAATGATATATGATTTGGTTTGCACTTTTGATTGATTCAAAATATTTTAATGTATCGTAATAAAGCAAATAATAATGATAAACTCATACGAAAATTCTAAAAATGAAATTTTAAATTCGGTTTTGTGACAATGATGCCATTATGATCATAATTTTCTTGTTTATTTTTAAGTTAGTAGCCGGTTTGTAAAATAATAAATTGTATTTTTTAATATTAATCTAATTAAAGCAATAACGAAAAACTTTGAAGCGGAACATAACACAAAATTAATAAAAAATATTCAAACTGTTTGTAAATTGAGACATTCACCAAACTGACATATCAAAAATAGTTAAGCCGTGGCTACATGATTAATTACACAAATCACAATATTATAATTGTGTTACTCATGATATAATCTTTATCTTTATTCTTTTTTAATTTTAATCTTTGGTATCTTTTCTTTTTCGCAGTCTTCGTATGAATTTTTCAAATTAGATTTAAAGCTTCTTTCTTGTGTAGAACTACTAGTCCCGGGTATTGCATTGATATCTTGAGAAATGGTTGTTCTTTGACTTTCTTTTGTCTTTGCCTACTATTCCTTTTTTCTTTTCTCCACCTTTCTCTTCTTGTTTCCGCTTCCTCTGGTGTGAGTTCTGAGATCTTTTTTTTTGATTTAACTTTATCCAAATTTTGCTTTCTCTGCCTTTCAAATTCATCCAGATGATTTTGTTTAGATCTTTCTCTATATCGTTGAGTTCTTTCTGCGCCACTTAGTGCCATTAAAAGATGCCTGAAAATAAACATGTGTATCATGTAGACCTAGCCTAATGCGTCAGTTTGGTGACTTTAGTGGTCCGACCTATATGTGACAGCATAAAACGTCACTGAACTGACGTCACATTAATCTAGGCGAAATGAAAGAAAAATGTATTTTAATCAAATATTTTGGTATTTTTCTAAATTTAACTTATAAAAATGTTACTTAATAAACAATAAATCGGTAAAAAATTATTGAAGATTAAGACACAAATATATATAATAAGAAAAAGTCTTCAAACCTGACTCAAAAAAAGGTGACCAACAGTCGACTCCAGCAAAACACCTTTACCGCTCACGAATTTGGAGAAACTGAGAGATTTTGAAATAATAGCTATGATTCTCTACGGATAATGTAGCTATTTTTAATAAACGAAGCAACTTTAGTAGAAAGATTATGTCTATTTGGGCCATCACTGTACTGACATGTCCGGTTGGTTCGAATTTTGAGGACTCTCAAAAAATCTATTTTACGCTTATATAGATAGTTTTTATTTACAATTTTTACTCAATTAGACCGAAAAAATAGTCTTTTCCGTGTAAACAAAAACGTAACTATGTGTTTGAAGGAATTTTTATCGGTAATTTCGGTATATTCAAGGCTGGTAAGCAATGGGACAAACCAAATACAACTACTATCAGTATCTTGAATTGTTCATAAATCAATCCCTTGAGAATATTTTTACAAGTATTGTTGCTTAAAAATAATTAAATATTTAAATGAATTTACAATACAACTTTATAAACGTGGGACAGCGTAAAAATGAGGGGTGCACTTTTTAGTGAAAATGCCCTTATATAGTTTTAATTTAATATAAGTATTTAGGAAATCAATAATTCAACAACAAAGTTGCGTTTGCAACTGAAATATGTTTATGATTGTATTAATTGTCTTATACATAAATAAATTAATTAGTTATCTTTAGTTACATAATATATGGTGAGCGATAGCTATAGAAATACAATTCTTAATTAGTTGGTATATATAAATTACATAATATGTTTTTTTTAAGATTAATCAATTATTTGTACAAAAATGATTACGATTCTTTCGAAGCTTAACTAATGGGACAGGAAAGTTTTTAGTTTTTGTGTAATAAAGAGTCATTTTGTCGTTCCATATAAAATAAGGAAATGTTACTTTTCTCGTGAAAATGTTACTTTTTGAGCTGTCTCATGTTACTTTTGACTATCTGTCACTGGCAACACTGCTTTCAAGTTTCAACTTCAAGTTTCAATTCATTAATGCTGTCAATTGTCATTCAGATTTAATTTTTAAGTTCTTTTCATTTTTATCATTGATATTTATATTGTCATTTTGACTTTTTACAACTAAACAAAGAAATATTAAAGTATAATTAACTTTTATTTGAATTGAGCTAATTAAGTTTAAAAATTGTGATTTGTTGTAAATGACATTTGAGTGTTTTTGGTGCATAATTATGTGAAAAGTTGTAACTGTGCTGCTGTCACATATTGCAACATTAAAATGAGTCGATCTCTAAAAGACATTATTAACACTTTATCCGCAAATGGATCCGATGATGAGGGCTGTATGCTACAGAATTCTTCACAAACTATTATTATAACAGGGGCATACAATGGAATACCTCAAACTTTAATCCTTAACTTGATATCGTGGACATGTTTGATTTTCCTATTCTCAATTTTACGTCGCACAGCATGGAATTATGGCCGTATGGCATTAGTGCAACGCTCCAAAAGCCGATGGACAAGTTTATTTTACCGAGACCGTGACGGAGACGCTTTGGTTGAAAGGCGACGGACCAATGACGAATCTTTAAACATAGACGAGGGATTCTTCACCTGGCTCCCAGCTGTTTTTCGTCTGACACGGGAACAGGTACTTGCGAAATGCGGCCCTGACGCCGTTCACTATTTATCATTTCAAAGGCACGCCATAACGCTCTTATTCATAGTTACAATTGTATCTATAGGTATTATTTTGCCAATAAATTTCCAAGGAACAAATTTACAAGTAGATGCTGGTGCTTTTAGTAGAACTACATTATCAAATATTACTGGTAGGTCGCCTTGGCTATGGGTTCACACATTATTTAGCATTGCCTTTTTACCTGTGTCTGTATTGATCATGAGAAGATGTACAGGAAGAAAGCCAGTACCTACCTCTATGACAGGTACTGTAATGATAACAAACATTTCCAGAGCCGATAGAAATGAAGCAACAATTAGGGCTTATTTTAGCCACAATTTTCCTCATATTCAAATTGTGGATCTAAAGTTAGCTTATAATGTCAACAAGTTAAATGAAGTTCAAGAAAAGCAAGCGATGGTTTCAGAAGCTCTAGTGTATTCTGATACATACTTCAAAAAATGTGGAAAACGTATAAAAGTAAAACCAAGCATTTGTGGAGAGGAAGTTGATGCTATTGAATATTACATGCGTGAACAGAAACGTCTTAGTGATGAAGCTAAGAGATGCCGTGCTATCGTCCTTAATGACCCATTAGGAATTGCCTTTCTAACATTGCCATCTTACCAATTAGCTGAACATGTGATAAATAATTTTAGTTTACATAGAGGTTGGGTTTTGAGTCATGCCACAAATCCTGCTGATATCATATGGGAGAATTTAAGTGTGCAACCTGGTGTTTGGTACTTAAAAGCATTTGCTGTTAACTTTTGTTTATTTATAGTTTTGTTCTTTCTCACTACTCCAGCATTTGTCGTTCAAATTGTAAACTCTTTGGTTGCTAAACCAGAAACTTTAAGTAGAATTGGTAGCTTGATTTTTGAATTTCTTCCTACTTTGCTTCTGTGGACGATGGCTGCATTAATGCCTGCCATTGTAGCTTTTTCTGATAAGTTCCTTTCCCATTGGACTAAGTCACAGCAAAATCACTCAATTATGACCAAAACTGTATCATTCCTTTTATTAATGACTCTAGTTTTACCCTCACTAGGGCTTGCCAGTGCAGAAGCTTTTGTGAGGTGGACTTGGCAGCACGAGAATCACACAATGAGGTGGGATTGTGTGTTTCTCCCTGACAAAGGTGCCTTCTTTGTTAATTATGTAATAACTTCTGGTTTTATCGGTACTGCACTTGAACTTATACGTTTCCCTGAGCTATTCCTTTATGTCTGGTATCTTTTGCAGTCTAAATCAAAAGCTGAAAAAAGTTATGTCAAAAAAGCTATTTTATATGAATTTCCATTTGGAGTGCACTATGCATGGAGTCTTGCAATATTTTCTATTACTATAGTTTACAGTTTAGCTTGCCCACTGATTGCTCCATTTGGATTAATGTATTTCTTATTGAAACATGTTGGAGATAAACATAACTTGTACTTTGCTTATGGCCCCTGCGATATGAGTGGTGTTGGTGGTGGAAGAATACATTCTACTGCTGTGCGATTGGTTCGAATATCTGTATTACTATTACTAATAAACATGGCCGCATGGGCTGGTTTAAGAGCTGGTTTTGAAGCAAGGACAATCATTTTAATCATGGCATCTATTGTTGCTTTTGGAACCTTTTTGCTATTGAGTCCGTTCCCAAGTTGCACTCCCCCAGCCCCACTTCAAGCTGAATCTTCCATAAGATTCACAGAATACATAGCTCCAGCATTGGCTAAGCGTTTTGATACTCCACAAACCTCTACCCCTTCGACACCTGATTATGGTGCATCATCATCAGTTATCAATCTATCATATAACCCAGAACCAATAAACATTTAAATAATATTATTTTAATGGCAAAATCATGTTTGCTCTTACTGATAACACTTGATATCACAGATTGTAGTGTGTAAATAAATAATGTAATATTTTTATATGTGTAACTTTATACTTTTTTTTTTGTTAAAATAATCTTATATGTATATTTCATTTAAAAAATATTTTTTTACTTTAAACTAATTAATAGTTTGATTTTTATTTTAAGATCAAATAGCATTCAAGTAATTTTTTAATAAGGTAATTAAATTTATCCATGAATTCTATGAAGCTAAAATTGTGATAACAAAAGTAGCAATGTACTGTTAATTGATTATTTTGATAATGTTATGATATTGTTTTAAAGCATAATAGTGAAGTAGTTGGTCATTTAAAAACCAGGCATAATAAGGCCATCTTGTATAAGTGCAATGTATTGTGTAATGAACAAATCTGTTTTATTTTACACCTGTAAAACGAAAATGAACTAAGTACATTTAAAATATATGTGGCACATTTATTTTATTAATTAATCACTAATTGGATTTTAGATGTTTTTAATACATGTAATATATAAATAAAGTTAAGGTTCATCACACTTTTAATCATCGGCTGGTTTTAAAATTGTAGTTTATTCTACTCTTTTCTTACTTCATATTATAACATTACTACCTGATAAATTATAATAGTAATCTGTATTCAATGAAATTCACTGTTATTCAAAGTAGCTATCTAAATTTAAAATGTGACATCTATTATTATCGTATTAATGGTATACTATTTTTGTTATGGTTTGGAAAACATGTAACTTGTCATGCAAAGAGAAGATGTTAATAATTTTCTTAGTATTGTAGAATTACGTACACAAATTTTGGCAAGTATGAGATCAATAGTAAATAAAAGCTGTAAAATATTTGTACTTCTTTATGAAATCTTAAACATAATAATATTTTGATCTCACTGTGCCTATACTCTACAATCGCACTGTAAATTGTAGTTGTTATTAACTCATTTAACATGTAGGACTTATTTTATTGTTTATAGATGTACATAATATTTATTGTGATTACATTTCATGCTTTAATTTATATTACGTTATGATAGTATATTAAAAAGAATAGGTGTTTCTATAAGTTATGTAGTACTCTGTAGAAAATATGAGTAAATATAAAATTTTGTTTTCAAAAATCTAAAATATGTAGTAATATCAGAGAGCAAACAACAATAAATAAAACAGAAAATAATTATTTGGTTTCTGGTTATATTGGACTTAATATCATTGGCTAATTGTGGGTGTGCTAGCAATAGCATCTCTGATTACTTCTGCGTAGGTGAGCATGACATTAATTTGTTTGATTTTTATATTTAATTTGACCAAGAGCATGTTTATAATACACTGAATTTATGTCTCCAAATCAGAGTTTAAGGAAATTTTATCTTTTGTAATTTTCCTTAAAGTTCATAACATTGGCAATAAACACGGGTAAACCAAATTATTATATATATACCAGGTGACCCGGCAAACGTTGTTCTGCCTTTTAACTACTCTTATTTTTTTCTATATTTTCTCACCTTTTAAACCTTCCCTGGACTTCAACAATTAATTCAAAAGAAAAATTTGCCAAATCGGTTCAGTCAAGACTAACGAACAGCAATTGATTTTTATATCAATCCTCACTAAGCAACATTGAGTAAACTTAACAGGAGAGTGATTTAAAGTTCAAATATAAAATTAGGAGTTCAAAACAACTTTCTGTATTATTAATGGGTGTGTTCCTGATAATGTCTAAACTTAACCTTCTAATAAGATTGACAGATGGCTTAATTAAGATTTTGCCAGGACTATGGCCCCCATTAGATGGTCGTGAAGACGCATAACCATTAGTCATCAATTACATTTGTTGTATGTAAAATAAAATAATAACTACTATGTTTGAATCATATTAGATGCTCAGTCATGGCTGATATTCAGTCAAACTTCATAGAGAGAAGAATGCCGCCATTTTACTTTGCAAGTCAATGCGCTTTTTCAGAATTCTGACAGTTTTTCTATAGGTTTTGACAGTTAAGGATGGAAAGTGTGTAGGCCGAAAATGGATAAATTTAGATGTGCAGAGTAAAATTTTGTTTACTCTGTGACATTCCAAGTATCTTACTAAGATGATTGGTCAGAAGTTGTCAAGAACACACTCGCTAGTTATTATTTAATACATCATTTAAAAATACTCAGCATACAATATTTACTGTGATAATGTTTAATACTATCTTTTATAAACTTGTAGGCAATATACTCATATTGAATTTGAGCTATGTAAAATTTGTGAGTAAAATGGATATGATTAACGTAATGCGACATATTCTTTTGTCAATATTGTTTATAATTGATTACAAAAGTTAGCTGCTAAATATTTTGTTCCATTCAAGGCAACTTTTCCACAATCTTTTTCTTTTCAATAACAACAGTCAACAACTCTGCATTTTCCAGTTGTTTTCACATTTTTTGTATGGAGGCCATATATATGGCTTAGTTATGTTTTATTTACTCTTAACAGTTTAACGGCCGGTTTCCGAAACACAAATCAATTTTAACAAGCAAATAATCTGTGTTTAACAAAATTTTTACAAGCATATGATCTGTTAAATACAGTTTATTGCTTGTAAAAATTAATTTGCATTTCGGAAAGTGCTGTGTTGTGTTTCATTTTTTCCCATTACTAAACTCTAGTGAACCCTATAATTGCTAAGTGCAGAATATTTATTGGATATCAACTTTAGCAATCCACCCGAAACCCCCCACCCGCACACCCCTTCAAGTCAAAATGAAAAACTATCGCTCATTCAACCAGTATGAAGGAACTTATAATATATTGTTAAATAGTCATTCCGTTTTATTGCTACATGATTTAACTATTCTTTTTATTATGCTATCATTTTCTAAATATTAAAATGTTAACTTGTTACTTTTTTATAGGGTTTATTACTGTTGTAATCATTTAATATATTAATAACTTATATTTTCATTAATCGTAGGACATTGCCATATAATATGACAAGTTTGTTTATGTACCACAGGCCTATAGTGACATTACATTCCTTTTGTTACCTTTCTTAATAGTTGTGATGCTATGCATTATTTATTTTATTTTATTTTCATCAACTTATGAGACTTAGAGTATCACTTTGAAACGAGCAAACATTAGAAACATGCCAGATATGTATTATAGATATAGGCAAACTGTGTTATCAGTGTGGACTACATAGACTAATCAATACGAGCAAATGTTAATCCATAAAGGACATAATAGATAAAAACTTGCATAAGCTGCAGCTGCAGGCTGCAGCCTTGAAGTTGAACTATGAATATTATCAGTTCTTTAAATATTTTCAATGTTTCTTCCGCTTATAAAGCACCTATTATAATATTGATACTTCTTAAAGCTAGTATAACCAAGAAGCAGTTTGACCGAATAAAACACTTAAATCACTTTTAGACACACAGTATAATTTTTGGGCAGAGTAAATGCCCTCAAGAAGCGATAGAATTACAATGACTTGAAAACATCTTATCCTCCCCTATTTATACCACCCTTATTTATATTTGTTCATTGTTGAATATAATGATGTCATTATCTTACAATAACAGGTATATAAATCATACAGTTGCGCCACACCTAGTCTGCTAGTGCTTCTCATTAAGCGTAGTTGCTAACACTAGTACAATGTGGGGTAAACTGAATAAGTAATCTGATTGTGTGCAAGGATTAATGCTAAATTGCTAAAAATATTTTTTTTTAATCCTTCAAATTTTATAACTTCTGCCAGCAAATATATTTAATTCGTTTGGATACCATTTATAATCTTGCCACACTATAAGCTCATAAAATAACCATAATAGTATATATTTTTACTTTTTTTTAATTCCTCCATTGGTAGTAGCTTTTAACTCTTGGTTTTACAAATGATATTTTTCAGAGCTGTTTCTTTATAATCTGAGAATTGTGCATATTTTAACTAAAGCTTTACATATATTGTATATCTATATAGTAAGGTTATAAATTGTCCTGTATAGTAATCACAATAATTTTACAGTAGACATTTGTTTGTATTAAACAAAATTTTAGTAGGTATTTCTAATATGATGGCTGATGAAATCAGTAGGTCATTATTACATTTCTGATATATTGAATTTGTACTTTATGGCCTCTTTTAGACTTGCCTTTCACCTTTCTACAGGATCAACTCATTGATATTCTTTGAAAATCTTTCTTGGCTTATTTTAGTAGTTTCTATACACGGAAATTTACACGCATTTGTGACCTTGTTAACTAGTAGCTTTTTCTAATCTACCTATTTGTTTCTCTACTGTTAAAATCATATTATGCAGTAATATCAGTAGTTACATCGCGGTCAGATTAACTTGACGCATGCCGTTGATGACGTCATTTGGCGCAAAACGTAACAATAAAGTCCAAAAACAAAATAACAATAACAAAACTAACCAAATACCTTCGCGCGTATCGGTAACAAAAATGTTGACCATGGCCATACTGACATTTATATTATTAACTTACGCATGTGGCATTAGACCTCGCCACAAGATAGCAACGCACCATTAACATCTTTGGTGTCTATAGGCGATGGTTGACTCTTTCCATCAGGAGACCCATCTGCTTGTTTGCTATCTTATTATTATATAAAAAAAAGCTAAGCCGCCTTACATTCTAAAGATGCGTCAAGTTAATGTGACCGCGTTGTACAAATCGATAATGTGGAAACTCACTTTGTAGCTAACCTTAACCGATTAAATAATCGACTATGTATTTATGTGGTAATAATTATAAATTTGATTAAATGATTAAGTGTTATTAGCGGCTATTTACAAATGTAAATTGTAAATAATACGTTCCAAATAAAGCGATAAACAAACCAAGTCTAAGACCATCAAATTAAAGAATAAATAACATTATATTATTGTTCAAGTAAAATATTAATTAGACCAACACTGAGTATATGAAGTATCGTGATGTATTTTAGAGGCGTATCTTTCCTACTTCTATAATTCCTGTTTAGAATATGAACTAAGTAAAACTTATTTCCAAAGTCTAACTAGGTAACTAGAAATGACATCAGCTCTATATAAACACTGGAGATGCAGGATAAAAGATCTAACATAAAAAATACCACAATCAGAGGTGACTAAATACTACCCATTCAGGGCAATATATCGCGTTTGTTCGTGTGTCATTCTATTTGTAGACCATTTTCGTGATAGAACATTACGTTCATACTACGGCGAACTCCGTGGCCACATGTACAGACAACAATCTATCTCGCTACAACTTGCAATGCGTACCAATGTCAAAGCAAGGTGAACCTAGTCGCGGCAGAAAACCGATAGAAGCTCGAAACCCTTCTATCGCCACATTATCGCCCTACGTCTAAGATTCGCGTTGTTGGGATGTGTGTGGCCAATCACTTTATTGAATCACGAATCTTCGGGCTTTTGTCATTTTTCCACCGCTACTAGGTTCATTTCGCTTATAAATCAGTGTGTTTCGCAAGCTAAAGTGAGATAGAGTCGATGAAAAGGCCAGAGTGCTAAGTGTGAGTTTTTCTTTTCGCATTCGATCGTGAGCGCGTTTCGAGTTTACTAGGAATTTGTATGTGATTTGTACAGCGCCACCTAGTGGTAAACGTGAGAAACCAGTTTACCACTAGGTGGCGCTGTAAAATCACATACAAATTTCTAGTAAACTCCAAACGCGCTCACGATCGAATGCGAAAAGAAAAACTCACACTTAGCACTCTGATAGTTCGCCGTAGCGCAAACACGATTTTTTTATAGCGAACACCGTGTTGCGTGTTCTTATTCGGCTAATTAGTTCTGGGGCACGCAATCTGCTCAGTATAGTCATAATAAGTTTAGCAGCAGACTGATATTATCTGGTTAATAGGAGTAGAAAAGTCTGAACTAATAAATTCAAAATATTTTGCTGACGAAAAAAACAAAAACAACGAAAACTTGATTCTCATCTAAAACATATCAATATTGAAAACATTTTATTTGGAACAGAGATTCTTACGATTATCTTGAATGTGAAATATCTTTACCTTTTAAACAAGTAGGTACATATTATTTGTAAGTACAACAGGAATTCTTCATCAATTTTTAAATGATTTACACCAGCTTTGTTATAGCATGGAAATACTTAATGTAAAATAAATAAACTAAAACTTAAAAGTGGTTTTCTTTAAATATCCCAACTAGGGATTCAAATAAAAAATCTGTAAATTATTTGTCACAACAGGGGAAATGAAAAAGTTATTAGCTAATAGGTAGGTATTAGAGAGTGCACATGGGCGTACCCAGGTTCTGGGCCAGGGGGGGCAACTGTAACATTTTAAGACTATGTTTGTTATCTTATTATATTTTTATCTACAACAGTAGATAGTTGGTAGAGAGGTAAACAAATTCCAGTAACCCCCCCCCCCCCTCCTTTGGTACGCCCATGAGAATGCATATTTATCTGCCAGTGACAAAAATATCAGCTATTACATACTTATGAGTTTTTTAAGAGTTCCTCTCAAACATTGCAGTAATGGGGCGCCCGCGCCATTGTGAAGTTTATGTTCGGTTTAAAAAATCGTAGAACCGGTGCTGTTCTAAAATTAGTGCCTAGTCACGGAATTTTCTGTGTGCCTAGTGATTATAGTAAGCCCTACCTTCCACCCCACTTGGTGGCTATAGCCAGCATAAACACACATTTTTCTCACATTTTACTAGTTACTTTTTTTACCACAATTAATCAAAGAAATCAGTTGATTCAGGTTTACAAAAGTTACAGTGGTAGGAACGAGACGTGGGTCCATTGCCCTATAATTTATGACAAAAGTAACATAGGGATTGGGGAACTCGACTATATTGTGTTTTAGGCAGAGGAAAGTCTAAACCACATTTCTGCAAAGCTTATTAATTTTGCAATTGCACAGATGCGTGTTCGTTAGGATCACTTTTAAAGAAAACACCATAAGTCTTCTTGTCAAGTAGTTAAAGAAGGTGAACGATTGGCCAAGCGTACTATCGTGATCATTAGGCCTTTATCATTATAAACTTTAACCGCCAAGTTAGAACACGACAGACAAGCATTCAGGCTACTTATTGCGGCAAGTCGCAGGACGCTATTGGTACCAAACCTGAGCGAGTTGTGGAACTCTACCATCTATAAAATTTTCCTAACACCTCTTTAACATTTACATAATTTTCTAAAATTTGGTTTTAAACACTTCAACGCTCAAGTTATTTGTCTGCATTTAAACATGTACCAAGCAATTGGATTATGGAAAATCCAATAAGCAATGCGTATTTTTTATACTCTGAGTGCTAAGTGTGAGTTCTTCTTTTCGCATTCGATCGTGAGCGCATTTGGAGTTTACTAGGAATTTGTATGTGATTTGTACAGCGCCACCTAGTGGTAAACGTGAGAAACCAGTTTACCACTAGGTGGCGCTGTACAAATCACATACAAATTCCTAGTAAACTCGAAACGCGCTCACGATCGAATGCGAAAAGAAAAACTCACACTTAGCACTCTGAACCTTAAACTTATGTATGACGTCACTAGTTTCACGGACTTGCATAAGATCATGTCTTTGTTGTTACAAGTCTTCGTAAAAACTAAAAGATACGTATTCCCCAGTGCCCTCTACGGTTTGGTATAAAGAATAACATACAAAAGATCAATAAAGCTAAATATATACCATCCAAATCTCGAAGTGTGAAGTGAATAGTCTCAGTAACCGCTACATTTGTATGAATGAGCTATGAACGTGGAGAGAGCAGGGCAATATCTGCCTGCAGGCTTAGGATAAACACCGCGACATACGTCTCGATCGAGAAAGTGACGTTTGCTCGACTGTTTTTTGTTTGATAAAATGACAGCAAGACATTCAATCGGTAGAAAAAATAACTATCGTCGAGTAATAATGATCATTTTCTCTTCCTTTGAAATATCATTTCTCTTCCTTTGAAATACCATGTCTAATCAAGTGTCAAATGCGTTAGCAAATAGAGAAAGTGACATAAATATCGAGAAAACGGGTCGATAAAATTTTATCGTTTTGCTTATCCTGAGCCTTTTGGATCGTCATGGTTAGCACTCGGTTATCTTATTATTTGTATGTAGCTAACTAAATTCTGAAATACTCTAGTACAAATGGGTGTCTGCTGTCTGGAGTTTTTTGGTAACAATAATAGGCAAATATTATATAAACAATATAATAATAATACATAAATAAACACTGTAATATATACCAACCACCCTGAGAAAAATACAAACAACCACACAAACAACTATACTTTGAACACTGAACTATGCTCATCACATAAATATTTGCTATTGTCGGGAATCGAAACCGAGACCCATCGATTGCGTAGTCAGGTTCGCAAACCATTCGGCCAACGAGACAATTATAGATAAAGTTACATCGAATTTGTTTACCGTATTTTTATGCTATAAAACATTGAAATTGGTAAAAACAGGTGTATTTAACTCCAAAACTATATGTGGTTTCCTTCAGGGCCAAATTCAAATTTGGAAATATAAGTACTTAATGATGGCGTTTGTAATAAAATATTTAATCATTCACATAATCCTGTACGTCAGCGGTCGGCAACCTGCAAGTCGCGACTCATAAAGCTCCGCTACGATTGTAAATGTTTTTTGTTAATACATAGCACTCTCGATTATTTTAATTTACTTCACGTAAATATGCACTTTGACTACCATAATAGCAAAATCAATAATAAAATAAAACAGTGTGGTGTCGCGGGACACAAGATAGGAACGAATCCTTCTTATAAAAATATTAATTTCAAGTTCTGTTCGAAGTATAAAGAAAATAATTATTCGGATATACATTTATTATTATATTTTTTTTTGAATCAAAATAATAATAGCAAACCGCAATACTAATAAAATTAATAACAGTCATCACGTAGAATGTACATTAGATACTGTATAGCCATCAATCATCATACATAGACTATACATAAAAATATTACGCTTTTTCTAACGTTACGGACGTTTTTTGCTGGCTAGGGTACCGCGACGCCCCATAAGGAACTTCGTTCCAAAAGTATATACAACTCTCTGGCCGCAAATTGTAACAAAACTATTTTTCTTGTCTACCGGATGATAAGCATTTAAACCCTAACGGGGCGATCAAATAAATACAAAAGTAAAAAAAAGTATCTTCACGCCCATATCCCCGAAGGGGTAGGCAGAGGTACAACAAGTGCACCCACGATTAGCCGAAGATACTTGGTCCCACAAATGTGATAGGTGGCAAGCCTATCGCCAACCGGGCACTTTCCAATCCCGGGCAACTTTGTGTTTCTCAGAAAACTGAAAAACGCTTTTTTAATGTGCCCGACGCGGGAACCCGGGACCTCATGTGGTCAACGCCAACGCTGGATCACTAGACCACAGAAGCGACAGCTTAGAAGATAGAAGCTAGTTTATCAAATAAATAAACTAGTAATATACAGCTTTATTGCACGTACATATATACATATCTTCACGCCAGATCCCTTATGGGGTAGGCAGAGAGAACCGAGTGCCATACATAACGATCCTTGCAGGCTTGTCTCGCTTCCTCCACATTCATTACTCTTTCATACACACACGCCAGTTGCGATGCCTCTTAATACCACCTTCGGACAGTACTCGATCAATCTGATCATGGTATGTCAGTCTTGGTCTTCCCCGGTACCTACATCCTTCCACATTCGTATTGTATATCTGTTCTATCAACTTTCATTTACCATTTTTTCTACGTCATGTCCGAACCAACGGAGCATGCCCTTTCTCATCTTTACACCGAGACTTTCTTTCAAGCCTAACCTCTCTCTCACTTCCACATTACAAACCCGGTCCGCGAGAGTTACACGTGTTTGATAAAAAATATGTGAACAAAAATATTATTTTAAGCTTTGTGAACAACATAAAAGCTCGCAAAGTGCATAGCCGACTTAAAAAAGGGTGTAAAAATAGTTTGAACGCAAGGATAGAGGATAATGACCACATTATATTGCAGTTAGTATTTACTTAGAGTGAAAAAAGGCTATTCGCTGCTATGTAACTCTATGTACCCTCCCGGGGCCAGGAACTCCCGATAAACATCAAATGCGATGCAAGTGCTTTATCGTGGGCTAAGGCTTTTTCATATACATACTTAATAAAAATATTAAAAAGCGCAAACCGTCAATTTTTTTTATAAATGTGCAGTGGCTCGTTGAAAGGTTCCCAACCGCTGCTTCATATAGCTTTATATACCACAAAATATCTCTGAAATATTGTTATATTGAAATATTGTATTCGTATTATATATACATATTAAGAAAAATCATAAATGAACAAAGCCAAGCTCGCTGAGTTGCTTCCGCCGGATCTTCTCAGTGTGCGGCCGCGTTCTGATACAACTAAATATTCTGTTAAAATTTAAAATGTCTACCTGTTACCGTTATTAATATTGAGCAAAAAAATACAAAGAAAACACGGTTATTGTATGGGGTTATTAATATTTTCATTTTTTTATTTTTAGTATTTGTTGTTATAGCGGCAATGGAAATACATAATTTGTGAAAATTTCAGCTTTATAGCTATCACAGTTAATGAGATACAGCCTGGTAACAGACAGACGGACAGACAGACAGCGGAGGTTTAGTAATAGGGTCCCATTTTTATCTTTTAGGTACGGAACCCCAAAAATGTCAACTCGTCAAAAGTGCCTGTTAAAGTTTGTTTGAACAAAACATGTTACATGTTAATTACACCATTAAACGGTTTGCCTAGAACTTCGAACTTTAGCATAGTTTTATCAATTGATATATTAATTTACTAGCTGTTGCCAGCGACTTCGTCCGCGCGGACTTCGTTTACTCCGCACAGCACCTCCCCTGTAGGTGATAGCGTGATAATATGTAGCCTTTATGTTGACCCGACCTATTAGTAATATTCATGCAAAATTTGAAGTAAATCCATGCAGTACTTTTTGAGTTTACCCCGGACATACATACAGACAAACAGACAAAAATTCTAAAAAACTATATTTTTGGCTTCGGTATCGATTGTGGATCATGTACCAAGTAATCTTTAAAAAAAATATTCAATGTACAGTTTTGACCTTCCTACGATTTTATTATATGTATAGATAATATATATTAATGGTTTTATCATTACACTTTTGGACACTATTTTACAGTCAATCTCGGCAACCCCGTAACCAATTTGGCCCATGTTCTAACTTTACAAATATTTTTGTCTCATTAATTCGCCAACCACGTTGTTCCGACTTTCTTCGATACACGAATGATACCTACTCAACTAACGAGTTATCGTCAAACAAAAACGTCGGTTGTTTCAGTAGGCTCGGGAAACTTTGCTAACTCGACCAATAGAAACAAATGAAATTCGAAATAACCTCGGATGAATTATAAAATATAGTTCCATAAAAATAAAATATAACAAATTTATTTTTTTCAGGATTTATTAATGTTTGTTGCCAGTATCCGGGATAAACATAATGTTTGTTATTAATTTTTTACGCATTTCTCCAAATTTAACCACGAATGTATTTAAAAAAAACGCTATAATTTGAAGAAACTCTCGCCGTGTTGATCCGACACCGGGACTTTGAAAAATAGGCTGTCTGCTGTTCTACCAGGCAGTCCGTAAAGGCACAGAATTAATGGTGTGACTGATATATTAGTATTCGCTAATATATTAGTAATATTGAAAGGATTCGTGGATTAGTAATCCGGCGAACTGTAATACGCTAATATTTCATATTCGCCTAATATCTGTAACGGATATCCAAAATGAATAGGATAATATCATTCGGTATTCGGAATAGTTCGGATTCACTAGATTGGCGCCCGTCGGATTCGTGAAAGTATTAAAATATTTTCACGATACGCCGCGTCGTACGTACGAATGAGACGGACGTATTTCCTGCAGTATCAGATCTTATTTATGTTGTTTTTAATGGTGTGACTGATATATTAGTATTCGCTAAGATATTAGTAATATTGAAAGGATTCGTGGATTAGTAATCCGGCGAACTGTAATACGCTAATATTTCATATTCGCCTAATATCTGTAACGGATATCCAAAATGAATAGGATAATATCATTCGGTATTCGGAATAGTTCGGATTCACTAGATTGGCGCCCGTCGGATTCGTGAAAGTATTAAAATATTTTCACGATACGCCGCGTCGTACGTACGAATGAGACGGACGTATTTCCTGCAGTATCAGATCTTATTTATGTTGTTTTAAGGTCCAAATTACAGTGAAATATTAGTTAATACTGATATATTAGTTAACATATTTTCCTGCCATATCAGTATAAGATCTTATTTCTGTTACTTTAAGGTCCAAATTACAGTGAAATATTAGTTAAGATATTTTCCTGCCGTATCAGTATCAGATTTTATTGCTGTTACTTTAAGGTCCAAATTACAGTGAAATATTAGTTAATACTAACATATTAGTTAAGACATTATAATATTTCAAAGTGAATATATTAGTATCACCTAATCTTGAGAAATATCGGTATTAACCCAACTCTACACAGAATACTGGAAACTAACAGCAGTCAATATACATACAAGTAATATTCGAATAACGCAAACATAGACACCTCTCACGGACGCGATATCTCGGAATGCTTCGGGGCACTTTATTCCGCACCAGTCCGAGATATCTCGTCCGTGAGAGGTGTCTATGTGTGCTATGTTCGAATATTACTTGTATGTAACATTGACTTCTGTTAGTCTCCAGTGTAAAGGCGAATGATTGTCTATACGTGTTACTATTATCATGATTACTAGGTGGTAGTTCCGCAACATCTCGCCCGGATATATGGTACCACAGCCTTACTTATTCCTATTGCAATATTATTTATATTTCTAATGCAAAAACTTGACTCGTTTCTGCTGCAACAGTGATTTTTACTGTCGTGTTCTGGTTGGGAGGGTAAGGTAGGCGGCAGATTTACTGATGGAACCAATGCCATCCTGACACACGGATAGCAACGAACTTTTTTTCTTTAGGAGAGTTTCTTCTTGTTTACTATCTAAAAATATGAAAAACTAGCTATTAACAGAGTAGTTTATTCTTAAAACAAAAAGCAAATCAAAAAGTACCTAGCACAAACAGATATTAAATTAAAATAAGCTCTGAACAACCAGTCGTAACTCGTATAAACTAAAAGCGAAATGGAATGCAATGTAATGGCCATCATGTTATCAACGTTCATTCTTAAAAACACTACATGTTTTCCTATTTTTCAATCAAGGGATGATCCAGGGGGACGGGCATCATGGGGGTCATGACCCTCCTCTCGGCAGGGGTCTAGATATAGATTTATTATTGCAAACAAATAAGGATTAGAGCGAATATGTGAACCCTCCTTCAGCCGATGGCTGGATCCACCCTTCCTAATACTGGCTCCAGGGTGACTAAGGTAATAATTTAGATTAGTTGAAGTCGGTCGAATACTAATAAATACATCTTCATCCATCCCTACAAGCTTTAAAAAGAATGCCTCTTTTATATCGGCCTTCTGATCGAAAATAATTCGTCCTAGCTGGATGTGGCAGGTCACGTATGCAAATGCACCTAATAAATATGCTGTGTGCTGTGTTTATCTCTGACAGCGTGAGTCAGAAAGACATGTCTAAATATTCAGATATAACGCGTACGGCGCACCACTTGTTTTGGCGCTTGCTACATGTTAATTGTTGTTTGTCGTGAATCCGAAGGACATTTTATATTGACACAGGTTTTACACCAGAGTCAATTATACGTCATTTAAAAAAAGATTAATAGGCTGAAATTGAAGATGTAAGTTTGTTCGAAATATCGTTTTCAAATTAACTTGAAAGATTGTATATTTTATTTACATTGATGACTAATAAAAGTCAGCTATTCAATTATATTTTAACATAATAAATCCCAACAATAAACACAATCAAGTCCGTTCAATACGCAAATTGATTATTTTTGTATTAGCTTTCAGATTTAGTACCAAGTACCAACTGTCTTACTCATTCTGTCGCAATAGCGTCAGTGCTTTTCACTTTGTTCCGGTTGAAAAGGTAAGGTAACTATTTTTTATATCGTTAGATAGCCAACAAGCAAATGGCTTTCGTGATAGAAAGAGAACCATCGTTCCTAAATCTAAAGTCTGAATTATATGGTAGAGTTTAAACAAGTTGGTAGAATTCTTACTAAAATAAAGAAATTATTATTATTATTACTAGGTGGTAGAGTTTTGCAACGTCCTGCCGGGTTCGGTACCACCACCTTACCTTATTCCTACCGCAATAGCATCAGTCCTTGTCACAGTCTTATTTCGGTTTGTAAAGTCAGGTAGTCGGTAAATGTATGCATACCCATAGCATTAAATCCCCACCATACAGCCAGTAACGCACCATTAACGTCTTTGGTGTTTAAACATTATCTTTTTATGTCAGAGGCATCTTCTTACGTTTTACTTCAACAAGGGAAGGCTGAAAAGTTTGTTAAAAAAACTAGTTTAGTTTAAACAAAATAACTGCTTCGAGTGTTATTTTATTCGTAACTTAAGAATACAGTTTTGATTGTTGAGTAACGCGCAGTGAAAGTGATAAATATTTTATAACATTCTACGCGTGCACCTATTTAAATTATTGTATTACGGTCAAATAACATGTTAGGTAGGTACTAAGATTTAAGATGGAGTTTCTTATGCTAGTACAATCTCACAAGTTTAAGTAGCTATGTAAAATACTTGAGTCTCGTCTCGATATCAAGATTTCAAGACTTACACAACATTAATCTATTCGTGTGACGATATATTGTCCGGGATGTAATATGTAGTGTAATCAAAACGAATTTTAGTGTGTCATATGAACCTTTAAACTAACGCGTTCTACTATCATTTTTAAAAATATATAAACGGGTCAAAAACGCGTACATATATAGAACTTACTTGTAAAGCTCGACGTTTCGGCCAAGTTACATTGACCGTGGTCACGAGCAGACTGGAGGAGCGAGTTTCCTCCGTCGTTCACATTGGAATCGATTTTCATTTACCCCTGGTCCTGTTTTTCCGAATTTAGCCTACACACAACACTAACCGTATCTTGGACTTTATTTGTTTGCAGGTGCAATGGCCGTATTTTGCTAATCACTGGATTCCAAGCAGCAGACAACTTAAATCCGTCTTCCCTATTGAAATTTTTATATTTTCTAATTTCAATAGCTTTCCGTACCATACGGGGAACATAGTGTCGCTCAGTAGATATAACCTGAGATCGGTGGAATTCAATCCAAAAACAGGCAGGTTAATAAGTCGGCTATAGCTGAACATATTTTGGATACCAGCACTGATCACTAGAGTTTAGTCGACTATAAAATGTATTTGGAGAAGTTTTTATAAGCGGTGAAGCTGTGGTGCCGATATATCCGACATTGACATTAAATATGTTAAATCTTCAAAGTATGAAACGATGCAAAACTCTTTCTTAGTCCGCATTTTTGTGACGTTTAATGTAGGGCACATTGTGCGTAGTCCGACATGCAGTTAGCCAATTTCTTTTAGAATGTTAAAAATATTTACGGTGTTTTGAATCTGGGACCGAATTGACTTGTGTAGCTTAGTGCAATTGTAATTTTTTGACTGGACAGATTAGCGTCGATAAGCTTTCACGGATAATTAATTCAAGATTTTTTACAAAAAAATTGACTCTCAAGTCAGTCATATTTTGCCGGATTAGGAAGCACGTAGCTTAAAAATCTAGAGAGGTTCAGAGTATTAAATTCGTGGCTAAAAGTGTCCCTCAAAAAGCATCCAATAGTTGTGGCGCCACTGACGCGTAAGAATTTTTAGAATGAAAGCGGTAAAATTGCTTTTAAATACGTTTCCAGTAATCTGAGTGCTAAGTGTGAGTTATAAAATATTTTAATGTGATTTGTACAGCGCCACCTGGTGGCAAACGGGTTTCTCACGTTTACCACTAGGTGGCGCTGTACAAATCACATACAAATTCCTAGTAAACTCCAAACGCGCTCACGATTGAATTCGAAAAGAAAAACTCACACTTAGCACTCTGTTTAATACTAAATATTATGTTCACCATAGTTTTTACGCCTACAACAGCTAAGTTCATATTAGTTTATCCTCCGCCAGCGCCATTTTGAAACTCTTTTTTCAGTATAAAACTAGCCAATGTTACTGTTCCTCAGATATAAGTTTGTCCTTACCGCTAGAACATAACAAATAGGTAACAAGTCAAACTCATGTATGTACCTCACGTTTCATACCTACGCTCGGCGGTCGCACTAGGGTTATCAACTTTGGCTTATGCACAAAATACTAGTAATGGCACTCGTATCTAGGTGTTTGATTTAATGTTGAGAATGAAACAGGAATAACGGAAATATAAACAAAATAATAAATAAAATATTTTAATGTTATTGTTATACCTGTTACAAATTGTTTGGACAAAAAAATTCACTGACGCTTGTCTCAAGCAGGTGGCACTCGCACTTGCACAATTCCGAACCACTCCGAGATATCGCGTCCGTGAGAGGTGTCTATGTGTGCGTTGCTCGAACTCACATTGTATGTAGATTGACTTCTTTACCTACCCATTTGTTTTGTGCCACTAGTAATTACATGCTGCTAATGTCAGATCTCTGAGTTTGGTTTCAATGCCTAGTTTGTATTTGCGTTTATTCTATGCTTGTTAAATATATGAGGCGGAAGTCTGAGCGCAGGCTATATGTGGCTTTAATAATCCGAAAATATGCTCTTAAGCCCCGTTTTCACTTTGATTAGCGCGAGTGCGGGTGTTTAATGCAGGTGAAAGAAAAAAATACGTGAAGACAGCCGTTGATCAGTGCGAGTGATTAGTATTCAGCGTAGTAAAAGTGAATAGACGCTGATTACTAATCACTCGCACTGATCAACTGCTGTCTTAACTTAGCACCTGCATTAAACACTCGCACACGCACTAATCAAAGTGAAAATGGGGCTTTAAGCTGTGTAAATATATATTCTGTGCTTAGGTTTATAGAAATTGGATAGTGATTATATGTGGACAAGGTATCGAGCCATACTTATGTTTAGAACATAGAAGAAGATAGAAGTAATCCAAATACATGTAGCTTATCTCTGTTTTGTCTTCCAGAATCCAGGCTGATTTTGGGGCCTCGATATCATCGTTAAATTAAAGTGACTTCATCCAATTTCACGATAAAGATATTAAAGGGAAACAAAAAATATACATAATTCGAATAAGTACAGTTATCTCATCGTATTAACTGATAAAAGTTTGCAAAGATAAATGGTTACATACTTTATAACTACTATTAAGTGCTTTATTGTGATAAACCTCGTATCAAAATCTAAGCAATAAATTTAATAATTATATACATAAGTATAAAATTATTAAAATTTATATTTATCTATGTATATACCTAATTAGTAGGTGGTAGAGTTCATTGACTTCTGTTAGTCTCTAGCTCTCCAGTATTCTGTGCTCTCGTGTTCCGGTATAGAGGGTGAGGTAGCCGGTAAACTCATTAATGTGGGTTAGACCTCGCCACAAGATAGCAACGCACCACTAACATCTTTAGTGTCTATAGGCGATGGTAGCCTTTTTCAATCAGATCTATCTGCTTATTTGCTATCTTATAATATAAAAAATTATAATTCGAATATAATATTATAAATGTGAAAGTCTGTCAAAGTCAAATATGTTTTATTCAAATAAATATTTACAGGTACTTTTGACGAGTCGACATTTTTTATAATTACTACATACAAAGCGGTCACTGATAAGATCCGGCGGAAGAAACTCAGCAGGCTTATCTTTCTGTCTGTCAGTCTGTTACTCTTTCAGGGCTAAAACGTTGAACCCATTTTGGTGAAATTTAACAAGGAGATAGTTAAAGACCCGTGGTCATATATAGGATGCTTTGCTTTCAAAAACTAACTTTTAATGAGTTGTCATAGATAATGGAAGTTTGTATGAAATTAAAAATTAATTATAGTGACGTTATAATGGCACGTTAATAATCTATTTACAGGCAAAGCTGCGTGTTTTATTTACCTATACAATATTAGTCTATGACTGCGTGGGTCAGCTTCGTCGTAATATAAAGAATAGATGTAGGTATAAGTGCTAAAATATATTTACTAGCTTCTGATAAGTCAATTTCTTCGTACACAAAATTTGTTAGGTACATAGGTAGGTATACAAAAAGCAAATAGTTTTTTGATATGATAATATGATTTTTATTTTTCCGTAATATAGTAGTTAGTCGGATAAAAATAACACCTTTACCTAAGTGAAATTGCTATTATGGGGTTTTCCAGGTTTTTCTAAGAAAATCTAATGTGGTGTGAAATCATCCCTGTACCTCGGACAAGTCCGCATCTCGGTTAAAGCAAAATTCTTCACCTTGATGTCTGGAAAACCTACATCAGACGATTTTCGAATCATTTTTGCCATAACACGAGCATTGCGACAGGAATAGGTGAAGCGAGGTACCAACCCCGAGTGGGACATTTTTGAACTGTATCATCATAGTCACGATGGTAGTGACACATTTGGTCAATCATTCGCCTTTTGCGAACTGTCTGGCAGAAAATTAGACGCTCTATTTCTTAGAGATGGCCTAGAGTTCCGATCCAACACGGGAAATAATCTAATAAACCCCCTTTCAAAACATACAGCTTAGAGGAATAACGCATGCAATGCGTTATTATTCTATGACATAATTTTTTACTTGAGTCCTCAAGTTGAGCTTGAATATTACCAGCAAAGTAATACCTACTATGGAATTCCAAATTTAAAAGTACTTATTGCACTAAATTTTGTTTTAAAAATAACAATCAAATTGACACGCTGATTTCATTATCACGACGGTTTAGGTGAACGGCTGAATCATTAGAGTGGAAACAACAGCCGCTGGCACGAGACTCGGCTGATATTTACCCAATCATTACGTCATTGTAAACGTTAGCTAAAAGTCGGTATTTACGAGCGTAACACAGCTTGTACTAGCGTATTATCGATTGATTGTGTCGATAATGTTGCGATAAATTCAAAAGTTATTCAATTATTATATTATTTCCATGTCAATGTATGGATTATTGAGTTCGAAGTTTTCGCCTTTATAAGTTGGACTTCTCGAAAATTTTCCCGCCTAAGCCCGGGCCTCACGGGTCTGTGAATAAATCCGCCATGCCCAAGACAGTACAATCGAGAATTAACCTTAGTCCCGTAACAGAATATATGTATTATTAGTTATTACGTAGTCAGAGTCGCTGACCAGTCGAACGAGCAAAACTCATAGAAAGAGACACTTACCGCTTACCTGTAGATATCAAAAATGTTATTGGTGCGTTGTTATTCGCGTGGTTGAGACGTAACATCACAAACATAAGCATACCGCTCTCCAAACCGGATTACGATGATGACATCACGCTATTATGGCTGAAAAACGGTAGTATGAAACACCCAGTGTTTTTTTTTTATATCATAAGATAGCAAACAAGCAGATGGGTCTCCTGATTGAGAGAGTCAACCATCGCCAATAGACACCAAAGGTGTTAATGGTGCGTTGCTATCTTGTGGCGAGGTCTAATGCCACATGTATAAGTTTACCGGCTACCTTACCCTCCAAACCGGAACACGTACAGTGACAAGCACTGACGCGGTGGTACCAGACCCGGGCGAGACAATGCAGAACTCTACCACCTAGTAAAATTTTATTTTTACCTAGTGACTCGCCGCGTAGTTCGCAGTCGCTGCATGATTAAGTTTTTCAGAAGTCCCATTGGAACAACCAGCAATCGTCGCTCACATATCAAAGATATAGGCGATAGTAATATCTTTATCGGGAGAGTTATCTGGTGCTATACCTATTGTAATACTAGCTTTTGCCCGCGACTTCGTCTTCGTAGAATTTGCAATATGGCGGTTCCCTCGAGAACAGTACAGAACCTGTGCTCCTTTCTGTACCAGGGACATTGAATATGCAAAATTTCATGATTGTTTATTATGTTAACCAGTTAATAATTGACATAATATCTATTTATTTATTTATTTGCATTCCACAATGTTTACAAGATGTTAGATTAAAATAATGCTTAGATCATCGCGGACCCTGTCGGGTAAAGCAATGGCAAGGTAGAAAAGAGGAATATACTTATATATCTTATTTAATTATCATTATAATAAATGTAATTATTTATAAGAAGTGTTTAATTAGAATTGAATTAGATTTATTATTTACATTTATAATTTTATATAAATTTATCACTTAAATATTCATTTATGTCATAATAGCATTTATTTATTAATAGATTTTTTTTATTTTATTACAAATTGATTAAATTTCGATTCATTTTTTATTAGTTCGGGTAATTTATTATAAATTTTTATTGACATTACATAAGTACTCGAAGTGTAAAGTTTTAAGGCGATAGGTAATGCCAAACTACGAAATAGACACCTCTTTGAAAGCCTACTACTGCTAACCGGTTGGTCCAATAATTAAAAAAAAATATGCATTATACGTATAATATAATTAAGTTTAAATTTTAAGTTCGTTTTTTCAAATTTTATTGTTATTTTAGACGAAAAAAAAATCGAATATCTTTCTTATTTTTACGCAAAAATTTGCTTATAACTTCCAAACTACTGTAACGATTTTGATGATTTTTTCTTTTTATTACAGACAATTTATTGCTTTATAAAATTTAAGTTCAAAATTTTACAAAATCATTATAGTGTGCTATTAAATCAATAAAAACCTTATTATTTAATTCGCGGACAGCGCTTGCGTCGTAAGTCAGTCTCCCGGTAGCGTTCATACGGGGAGGCTGTGTCGCATGTTAGCATGCTCCGCTCTCCATATTCGAGTCAAAGAGTAATAGTACAGATAGAACGTTTGGCACAATAGTAAGGTTGTGCCGTTTGGAAATTGAACATTTCGTTTACGCTTGGATGTTTTTTTATAGTAGATAATGAGCTTGGTCCGAGAAGGCTGTTTTTTTACAGATGTTGTTCTTATGATATAGACAAGGAATAAGAAAGGGTTTTTTTAAATTCATCCTCTAAGATGGTAAAATAGGGGGTGAAATTTTGTATGAAACTCTGTCATTTTTGAGTTGTAATGAATGATATGCCGTAATTAAATTATCCTTTATCTGAAAAAAAATTAAATACAAATTTAATATTTTTTTGAATTCTAGCCCATAGAGAGGTAAAAAGAGGCTTTACAGTTTGTATCAAAAATGAAGTGTTTATTTATTGCATTACTATAAAATCTAAATTATTTTAATTAAGAAGTACGAATTTTCGGATTTTTTTAGTACTTATGCTCTTCAATCTAAATTGAAGAAACATGCATGTAATGTTCGAAGTTTCATCCATTAAAGGAGTAAAAGTGTGTTTACAATTTATATGAAAAATCAAACGTTTATGGTCAAAATAATTTGAAATTTGGCACTTATGTTCTTCAACACAATTTAAGAATCATATATTTGGGGTTTTTTTAAATTTCATTCCTTAAAGGGTAAAAAAGCATTGATGTTTGTATAAAAAATAGATTTATATTTTTATTGTAGAATATTGTAGAAATTATTTAAAACTTAGTATTTATAATTTTTAATACAATTAAATGAATACGAGTTTAAGGTTTTCAAATGTTATCTCTTCAAAGGATGAAAAAAGTGGTAAAGTTTGTAGAAAAAATAAAATATGTTTAATCGAAATCTCTTCAAATTTATTAGTCACGTTCTTTAATTCAATTAAATAAACGTGCATGTAAAGATGCTGTGAGTTTTATCTCTTAAAGAGGTAAAAGAGGATATTAAAGGGGCTGAAAGCTAGTACTTTATAAATGGTTTTGTTTGCGAGTAGACGCTGAATAATATTTTTAGACTATTCATGTACTTACCTACGTTTACGCTTGAATGTTTTATTAGGTATAGATAGATAAGTATTTTGTCAATATTTTGTATAAATGTACAAAAATAAAAAAAAAACATATAAACAACGAAGATAATTCAAGCAAGCGAATAAAAAGCAAAACTCTAAAGAAAAAAAAAATAAAAACTGGTACTATTTGAAGGTAGTAAGGACTTCGCAACTAAAAATAAATAAATAAAATATATTATACATACAAATGGTCTAAATAAACCAACTTATTTAGTACTTTCCTATATAAACATTAAATTAAATTATATCTCTACTTTTCTCTTACGCGATTTTGAAACAAAAACTAAGAAGCTAGTTAAAGTTTTAAAATATTATTCAAGAGATTACATTTTACAAAATCAAATTTTGAAAGGTTTTGTTAAATATTAATTGTTGATTGTATGTATTAAAATAAAGTGCTACTCGGGATGTATTGTACATTACAACACTTTCAAAGAAATAGGATACGTAACTGTTATTATTGTGTAAATTGTTATATGTTTTTTTTTCGATTTTCGGTATATTTTTTCTTTAGATATTTATCGTTTTTGTAAAATGAATGTATATGTAATCGATAAATGAGCGATTACTGTTTATTGGTTTTGAGTTTTTTTTTTTTCGGAACAAAAAATATTTTATCCAGATAATAAATAATACACCAGTTTACCAAATTTTATCTAAATCAATCCAGTAACTAACATCTTAACAACTGATACAATGCGTTGTATGTTGTATAATAATGTTGTATGTTGTGTTTATAATAATAAAATAATAAATGTTTATTTCAGAAAATTACATAATCAGACTTAAATCTATAATTACAAGGTTTTCTTAGATATTTATGATATTACGTGTGCCTGAACTAGGAAAACCTGTGTTTCAGGCTGAAAGAGCAAGTATACTTTAAATAATTAATCATTTATACTACAAATAAACATACTTATGATACAAAAAAAAAATACATGTAAATAGGTAAAGTCTACTCTAACCTTATTAACAAATTCTCTGTGTCTTCGTAGGACAAACTTTGTAGGGATGACTGGAGACTTTTTTTGCATTTATGGAAAGATAATTGATAAATATCTAATAATGCATTTAGTCTATTGTAGAGATATGGGCCTAGAAGTAAGTAAAATTTTGTTACAAAACTATGTTTTATGGCAATTTTATGGGAACAAACTATATCTTTTCTTCTTTTGTTAGTAATTTCTGTACAGTAGGGAAGAGCTGCGTGCTGTTTTAGTACTATGTTTAGTATAAAAAGCTGTCGGACTGTTAGCACTTTACATGATTTATAAAGAAGGTTAGTGGAGAACAGGAAAGGGCGAAATGTAGCCACCTTGAGAATTGCTCTTTGCGCTCTCTCGACGGATATTAGTAGCGTTTTAGCTGCACCACCCCATGAGGTAATGCAGTAAGTTATTATTGACTGACATAGAGCAAAGTAAACTTGCCTAATTATTGTAGTGTTAGCAATATAGCGCAGTTTTTTAAAAACAAATATCAGCTTTCTTATTCTATTACATAAGGGCCCTATATGATATTTAAATGTAAGATTTTCATCTATCAATATACCGAGGTATTTTATTTTATTTGTGATTTTAATTGTTGGACATGCACATTGGTTATTATTGTGGTCATTACAGCAATGAGCGATTAATTTTGAGTTCAATTCGGGTGACTTATGCATTGAAAACTTTATAAAGCTAGTTTTGTCCGTATTCAATGTTAATAAATTACGCCGAAGCCAGCTGTTAACAACATTAAATCCCTGTTGTGCGTGCTTATATCACTCATTTTTTGAATCAGATGAGAAAAGAATGGCAGTGTCGTCTGCGTATGATATGATTTTGCCGTTATCTAGCTTTAGATTACAAAGGTCATTTATATATATCAAAAATAGAGTTGGTCCTATAATACTTCCTTGGGGAATTCCAAAGGAAGTGTTTTCTTGTTCAGTACTAACAACACTACCTATTTTTACACATTGGGTTCGTTCTGCTAAATAACTGGTATAAAGTTTTAACTGCTCGCCCCTTACGCCTATATTTTCAAGCTTGTTCAATAGGATGGGGATTGAGACTGTATCAAAAGCCTTAGCAAGATCAAGAAAGATTCCTAATGTATGGTTGCCTTTATCAAGTTCTCGTGCAAGAAACTCCGTTAGATGATGTACAGCGTCAGTAGTCGATAATTTAGGCCTGAATCCAAACTGTGTTTTCGACAATATCGATTTTTCCTCCAAGTAATTTACCAGTCTTTTATTTATAATTTTTTCTAGTATTTTAGAAAAAGAAGGTAATAAGGAGATAGGCCTATAATTAGTTACATCAACTTTACTTCCAGATTTAAAAATAGGGATAACAACGGCTTTTTTTAAACATTTTGGAAAAAGTCCTAAAGACAAACATTTTTGGAAAATATATGTTAGTGGAGGAATTAATATAAATCTAAACTGTTTAATAATTTGGTTGGTTATATTATCCCATCCTACTGCACATTCGTCTTTTAGACTCATAATAATGCTCTCTACCTCGGCTTCATCAGTATCTAGTAGCACAAAGGATGACTTGGATGTATTGCTCATACAAGTTGTGCTTGCATTCGAAAAATATGGCTGACCTTGCACTTTTTCTGCTAAACTCTTACCGACATTTACAAAGAAGTTATTAGCGATATTAGCTGATGTCATTTCTATCGGATGTGCCTGTAATAGATTTAATGATGGCTCCTCACATTTTTTGGTATATGTTGCTTTTTTAATATATTTCCAGATATTTTTATTATTGTTGCCCGCTTGTTCTAGGGACTTTTGTTCATAGTTGATTTTCACTTTTTTTATGAGTTCATTGCAGAAATTTCTGTATCTTTTGTAAGATAGTTGCAAAATCAAATTATGCGGGTGAGCTTTGGCTTTCATATGCAGTTTATCTCTATGTCTCATACACCGTATAAGACCTGGTGTAATCCAAAGTTTTATATTATAATTTTTATTAGTCAAACGAACAACAGTTGTATTTTCCTGAATTGCACCTTGAAGTTGTTCAATCACATACATCATAGAAATCTGCGGATCAGCGGTATTGTAAACTGGGGCAAAGTCTATATTACGTAAACATTCTTCGAGATTTTTTCTGTTTAATTTCGATACTGTGCGACCGTTGTTTGTTTTGGGTAATTTGCAGTCTAAGGTAATAAGAGCAGCATCATGATCAGTTATTGTTGAGTTAGTAACAAGTGTGAGTGAAGGAAAATGGGATTTAAGCATGATATGGTCTAAGCATGAGCCACTTTGATGAGTAGGTAATGTATGAGCAGGTAACAAACCATGAAAAGAGCATAAGTTTAGGTATTCTTGAACGTCTACATTGTCATTTTGTGGAAGGATGTTTATATTTATATCTCCAATTATAATGATGTTTTTGAAAGATGATATAGTTTGCAAGGTGTCATTCAAAGAGTCAACAAAGTTTTTTATATTTCTAAAACAGGGGGGCCTATACAAAGCTAATATAGCAGTTTGTGCTCCCATTCTGATCAACAGTCGGTTACAGTCGGTTATATGTGGTTCCTCGACTGATGCCCGGTTTCTGAAGTCGTCAGTTAAACTATTAACAACTATTGATCGTTTAAAGTTAGCAAGAGGATAAACTTCGTTTATCTCGTAGATGGTTTCTGAAGGCACAACGAACGGTTCAATAACTATTGAACCGATAAGTCATTTTTAAGTCCACCACTAGATGGGTCTGTTTATAATGCGGAAAATAAAATGCTATTTTGGTAATTTTACTCCCTTGTATGATTATTTTTATTTGTGGTAATATTTTATCTAACATAAATAAGTGTTTAAAGAAGGTTTTAATTGAAACTATGTAATTCACGACGATAACTATGGCTGTATACCAGTTACGCTAAAGCATTCAAAGTAAATCTTTATACCCTAGCATGAAAGAAGGTTTTCGCATGAATTTGGTCTTAGTGGAACCGAATGGAAAAGAATGATTTCGAATCAGGTAGCAGAAAGAGAGGGAACTATTATTTTATTAAAGAGAAATGAGATAGCTTTACACTAGTCACTGGTCACTAAATATTTTGTAATATAGTTAGTTTGAGTACCGATCAAAACAATGTTTGTCGTTTGCTTTGAATTAAGAATATTTCTTTTTGCGTCAATTTCTCTTTTAGATATTGTTGGTTGTTACTTGCATTTACCTGATCGACTTGTGACATGTTTAAGTTAATATAAAATCATTATAATGGTGACTCGACAGCGCAGTAAGAATTTTACAGAAAGAGAGAAAACTAAAAAGTAATTATTTTATTTGAGAAGACGCTTTTTTAAGTGGTAAAAGAATTTGTGCATATAAAAATACAGGTAGGAATTTTGTAGAAGCTTAGAAATAAGCTTGAATTGCCTTAACTAACAAATATCCAAGTAAAAGCTGTCTAGTGACCTGTTCCTCTTTGCAAGGATGAAATTTAATTATTTATCATGACAATATTAAACAAATATCATTATATCTGCTGTGAAAACAACGTTTGTACTTCGTACAGCAGTTTTTTTAATGTAAGAACAAACATACAGACAGACAAACAAAACTATTAAAATTATTATGTGCATTAAAAAGAAGCTACCTACAAGAGCAAAAAGCGTTACATAAAGTTATGGAATCGATAAACCGCCAAATTTGGCCGGTTACATTAACCTAAGTTTAAACGGAGTTTGTGTTATAATGCGTAGCTCAGAAACGCAATTCCTGTAGTTATCGGACCGATAGTGTTAACGAATGGATAAACTACTGTTAAAAGTACCTCAGAAACCCGGCATGAGACATTAAGGCCATTTCTAACATAAACTATTACACCACCATTTTGATTATAATTTATATTACTACTATAACCCGGGTATCCATTTATTAGTGGTATATTATATTGAGTGTTAAGCCAGCATTCGGTCAAAACAATGAGATCGCAATTTACGTTGAGTCTTTGTTGAAAAACGCTAAAGTTATCAAAATTTTTATAAACACTCCTTATATTTTGTGTTATTATAGTCAATGGATTACTGTAAGAAGAGATATATTGTTTACAATTTTCCACTCCACAAATCTTGGCGTCCGATACAGAGAAAATATCTAATTCATTAATTAGGTTATTAATCATACTAATCTATTTAATTATTATAAATCTAAAAAACTTATAAAATAAAGGAGGGAGATAATAGGTCCGATCTACGACAATAAACGGCGCTCTTAGGCGCCTTCATAATCAATTGAGTTGATGTACCTCTTTTCGGGCCATTATTTTTGCTGGACAGTCAGTAGCACCTGTATTATGATTGCTGGGCTTTTTGAAACGGCAGCAGGTTGCGCATTTTCGATCCTCTTCTTTTTTAGGGCATTCCTTTAGAGAATGACCTAGATCACCACAATGGCCGCAGGTGTTTGTTGACTCCCGACATGATTTGGCCGCATGTCCATACTGCTGACACTTGTAACAACGTGTGACCAAAGTGAAGTCTCTCACTGGGCAAGATGACCAATTGATAAAGACTCTTTCTTTTGAAACTAGGGCTTTTCGAATAGTTGCAGGAACTTCGACTACATAGTTACAGGTCTCCGCATCCCGTTTACCCGATCTATGGCTTAGCTTAATGGAGGTCAAGAAGGTTTCCAAAGATGGACCTTGAGAATCGTCAGCCAAATTTTGGTGGAACAAACAAGTAAAAACTTCTTTTTCTTGCATCGATGCAGGCACTCCCACTATCACAATTCTAGGCCTCCATTTATATGGTTCATCGATTACAAGGCCGGAATTAGACAGCTGCGCCGACTTTTTCAGCTTTTCAATGTCCTCTTTGGTGTCTGTGCTGATTATGACTCCGCCATTTCTTGTCTTGCGTAGACTTCTTACGTGTAACTTCAGCTGTTCAGGGCATATAATTTTTTGGACCAATGTTTTTGTCTCCTCGCTGGACTTTGACTTATCATTTGGGTATATGGCAAGTGAACTGATATTTAACGGCTTAATGAAGTCTGTACTGCTCTTTTTTACCATGTCAGCAAAGGAAAAACCCTTAGTAGGAATGACTGGTTTCTTTGACTCCTTAATGGTTGTTTTAAGGTCCTGTAATTGCTGCGTAATATCAGCTTGGTCATCAAGTTTTTGAGAGAGGTTGTTGATGGTAGAGTGAGCTTGTATGGTTCTTAGCTTAAGAGATTGATACTGTACTGCCATCTGCGAAGTGCCATGAGCTATTTTACGACATAAGCCATTTATTCTCAATTTTTGGTCTGAGTTTAATTTGCCCTCTGTTGCGATAGAGCACACTTCACTGAGACAATTCTCAATAGACGTCAACCAATTCTGGATTTCAGGGGTTGAAATTACTTCTGGAAAATTGTCTTCCTTTTTGGGAGCGTCGTTATGATGAGGTACAGGTGGGGGCACTGGCGTGTGAGGTGGAGTGCGTGGGGTCCTGCTACTCCGGTTGAAGGGACTGGCGTCCATTCCGATATTTATTAATATAACTCACTTATTTTTAATTTTGATAAACAGACATAAACATACATATTACATAGTGCTAATTTATTACTCATTCAGCAAAATCATTACACAATAATTTATTTTTGTTAAATAATAAAATATGACCGAATTATCAACAAATTGCACGTCAGCGCAAGATCGCGATATATGATTAAAGTGAAAGTGAAGTTTGACAACATTCAGTCGATTCACGATGATAAAAGTTCATATAGGTGAACGAAAATGTTAAAATGTAGGTATCTGCATCAACTGTAAATACTCTTTGACTTTGGAGCACGCCAGCGCGAGAAATAATATTTGCGCCGCTCCTGTTAGAAACTCAAGGTCGTTCGCAGCTGTAATCGCCTTAAACGGGAAGTTGTGCAAATTTAGTCTATTTTTATGTCGTAATTTTTTGTCTGACTGTTTGTCTTCTCTTTTTATGTACCAATCCTGGTGGTTTCGTACAAACTTACACATTTCTAAAATGTAAGTACATGGTAGCGTCAGTATTTTGTGTTGTCGGAAATAAGGCTTACAACTAACGGTGTGGACTTTATTTGCTAAAACTCTAATTAGTTTTTTTGAAGAGTGAAAAGTGTTGTCACATTTGTGCTGTTACCCCATAGTATAATTCCGTAACTGAGCCACGCATATGCATATGCGTAATAAGTAGTAAGGGCAGTTTGGAAATCAGTGGTTTTTTTAATTTCTCATAAAGCATACATAAATTTTGATAATTTTGATTTGATTATATTTATATGTGATTTCCAGTTTATATTTGTGTCTATTGATAAACCTAGAAGCGTAAATTCTGCAACATGTTCTATTTTAGATCCCTGGTATGTTAGATTTATTGCTAATGGGGAATTTTTGTGAGGGTGAAAGGACATTATGTTGGTTTTTGACCAATTTATTTCCACGTTATGATCTGTCATCCAATTAACAATTTTGTAAAATATTTTGACAAGATTTTCCTTTGGGTCAGTGTAGGCCTGGCATGGTGTGAGAACAGAAAGATCGTCTGCAAATAGGAAGCATGGTGTATTTATGCTTTTCGGGAGGTCATTGATGTAGATAAGAAATAGCAGACATCCGATGACGCTGCCTTGTGGGATTGAAGCATTAATTATTTTTGTGCTAGATCGGATTCTTTCTATTTCCCTAGTGTTGCAGTTGCGATGTTCAAGTTCCACTTGGTGTTTTCTATTTTTTAAATAAGAGCTAAACCATTCGTGAGCCTAACCACGGTTTCCTCTAATCTATCTATTTTCGTTCTAAACTATTTGCAAACTCAGCTGATGTAGAACTTAAATCATAGGACTATAATTATGTTTGTAATCAAATTCTAACAATTTAACAGTTCTTTTCACCCCCTTAAGGCATGAAAATAAAAAAAATCCTGAAATACGCATTTCTTTAATTATATTAAAAAGCATAAATACTAAATTTAAATAATTTAGAAGTAGTAGAAATACAGTAAACAGATATCAATGATGAACAGTTAATTTTTGATACAAACTTTAAAGTCCCATTTTACCCCTTTACGGGAAAGAATTAAAAAAAAATACGTGTTTCATTATTTTTTATTCAAAGACTAATTTTTCATTCATTAAAACTCAAAAATTACAGATTCATACAAACTTTCACCCCCAATTTCACCATCTTATGGGATGAATTTCAAAAAATCTTTTATTCATTGTCTGCATCATAACAACCCCTGTAAAAAATTCAGCCTTCTTGGTCCAGCGGTTTAAGCTGTGCGTTGATATGTCAGTCAGTCAGGTATTATCCTTTTACCAAGAAAGTTACATTCTACCCGGAATGTTCACACGCGCTTCAAAATCGTTCCGAAGAGTACCACGACGTGGGTGGAGTATATAGATTTTTTTCAATTCAATCATCTATTTTGTTAGAAATGGCAGTATATTGATTTTTGAAATGCTGTATATTTTGGAAACGAAGATCGAATTTTATCTTTCTAACGGCATTCAACTTAATTTTTGAGATCTGAATAAGTATTGCTTTAGCTAAATAATCGATAGGTTGAAACATTTCGAAATTGAAAAAGATTTGCAATAAAAATATTTCCTGTTGCACTTTTCTTAAACGTTCTAAAATGACGATTAGACGCATATTTTATGAGAAAATGGCAAAATACTGAAAATTGACCCATTTTATTTTCTTATAAATAAAATGTTCTCGGCCATTGATATAAAAAACCCAAGACGCACAGTCCCGAACAAAACTGACACTTAAAATTGTCGCTAATTTTCCCGTGTTGGTCTCGGGCTCCTTTGAAGAATAGGCCAACTGCCGTTCTGCCAGGCAGGTCGTAAAAGGCGACCGAGTGGCTATGCGTGTCACTACCATATACCACCGCCTTACCTATACCACCATAGGTACCACCGCCTTACCTATTTCTGCCGCAATAGCGTCAGTGCTAGTCACTGTCGTGTTCCGGTTCAGAGGGTAAGGTAGCCGCTAAACTTATGCATGTGGCATTAGACCCCGCCACAAGATAGCAACGCACCATTAACATCTTTGATGTCTATAGGCGATTGTTGCCTCTTTCCATCAGGAGACCCATCTGCTTGTTTGCTATCTTATGATACAAAAAAATATATGTAAGTAGTTATAGATATGGCAAAAACATATGTTTTTGCATATCCAACCATTTATAGTTGTTCTTACAAAGCAATGTACAAAAAGTAATAAATTGCGTATCGCGATCACAGAGTACTTTGTATCATACCTAAAGTCGCGATTCTATTTGAAATGAACGCACAATTTTAAATTGTGCGCTCACTTCTAGAGGACGGTTTTGAGACACTGATTGTGTATCTTAAGTTTTTTACAGAAATGTTCTCGGCCTTATGATTTTAGGCTTACGTTGTACATATATTTCACGTATTTTTAAGATAGTAATATTGCAGTTATAACATTTAAAAACAAGTATATTCTAAAACTGATTCTCCCAGATTATAGTCATTAAACAAACACCATGAAATGCCCCAAAAACACACGCTAACTTGTAATGAGCCGTACGTTCAAAGGTTTCTATACAATCCCGGTGTCACGTTTAACTGGATTTTTCACCCGGAAACCTTTGAAATTTATGAAGTGTGTAGCTTCTGAATTACAAAACTGATGACCTTGAAATTTTTACGGAACAATCGTTATAATATCTACTTTAGAACAAAAAAATAATAAAGGGTTTCGGACTACAGATTCATGAATTAAAGCTAAATATGTGTTTGACTTTCATTCCTTATCGCACGAAAACTGTGTCTACCTTTGGGATAAAAAGTATCCTATATGTTGCTCCAGCCTCTTAGCCATCACCATGCCAAATTTCATTATTTTCTGTCCAGTAGTTTTTGCGTGATTGACAGACAGACAGACACAAATTGTAATAATTAGCTTTTTCGCTTTTGTTATCGATATTTTAACCGACCCCATTAATATTTTTCAAAAAACTTCTATGTACAGAAATCACTTTTCTACTCTTTTATTATATCTATAGATAAAACAAAGAGCTCTTGCCTGACACGTCGTTCGCTTGACCTAAAAACATTACTTCGTTTGTATTATATTAGTGGGGTAAAGTTTATGTCACTCTGAAATAATGTAGCTTTCCATAAGTGATCCGATTTTTGAAATCGATTAATTAGTTTTTGAGTTTATCCATTACAAACATACCTGCAAACATTCCCCGTGTTGGCTTTGGCCCCTTATCAAGAATAACGCCTGATCTTCTCAGTGTGTGGCCGCGTTTCCGATCCGGTAGTAGTTGAAAAAAATGTTGACGCGTCAAAATAACTTGTAAAAATTTAATTGAATAAAGCACTTCTGGTTTCTGATACCCCAACTGCCATTCTGCCAGGCAGTTCGTGAGAGGCGAAAGATTAGCTATACATGTGACTACATGGTGGTAGAGTTCTGCAATATTTCGCCCTGGTATTTGGTATCACCGCCTTACCTATTACTGCCGCAATAGCGTCAATGCTTGTCATTATCGTATTCCGGCTTGGAGGGTAAGGTAGCCAGTAGACTTATGCATGTGGCATTACCATCCCGCCCCACAGATAGCAACGCACCATTAACATCTTTGGTGTTAATACGCGGCTGGCGCCTAGCTCTTAGGCTAAGATTGTGACCACCACCAGATCGATGCGGTGCTGTCCGAGGACGGTGTGAGTCTTCGCAACCGGCGTGTTTGTGTGAAAAGAGTAATGAAATCTGCAAGAATCGTGATTCGTGACATACAGCATTCGATTCTCTCTGCCTACCCCCGTAAAGGATCTGGGGATCATTAAGTAGTGACACGTATAGCCAATCGGTCGCCTCTAACGATCTGCCTGGCATAACGGCTTATGGTCTATTTTTCAAAGGAGCCCGGACCAACACGCGGGAGATGATAATGATGAACAAGAGGTACAAAAATAAAACAACAAAAGACAATAAATGCTTCAACATATATTAAACACATAATGACATCTATTTTATTTTTGACAGCAAATTAGACCGCATCTGTGAGATTTGGAAGAGAGCTTTGATGAGTGTGCGGATCTCGTCAGTGGTGAAGTGTTCCGCCAGTGGGCCCGTCCCGTCATTCCAATGGCTCTCTATATCTTTGAGGGAACCTCGCAGCACGAAGATCAGTTCTCGAAGCTTGGCCCACGGTTTGCCATACTCGTCCATATCGGATGGATTCTGTAAAGTTACAATAGGTTTGTTATTGTTATCAAACAATAACTGCAAGTCCACTGCACTACGATTTTCAAGGCATTTTTTGTCTCGCGTGACTGCTCTGTGGAACCAATTACCAGCGAATATGTTTCCGAACCGATACAACTTAGGGGAATTAATTTAGACCAGCAACGCACCTGCAAGACCTCCGGTATTGCAGCTGTTCATGGACGGTAGTGATTGCTTACCATCAGGTAAGCCTCTTGCTCGTTTGTCTCCTATTCCATAAAACAACAGGTTAGTAATTCATTTTAAAATATGACAAAGAAGAAAATGTATTCAATATAATTTAGAAAACCTTTTTAAAGTGCAATTAGAATTAATACTGTTACGAATAAACTAGAAACGTGTAGAGTTGGAACGCTGGAGAGATCAAGAAATAAAAAAAGAGATAGCTACTCCTATTGACAAACAAATAGTTGATCTAAGCTATACCATAATAAACTTTGTGGTATAAGGCATAAGGTTGAAAGTAGCATGTACTAGGATTGATGAGTTATAACTTGTTTATCATAAGTTGATTACAATAATTATCTATTATTTACGAGATGATTGACGAACATTCGCGATTGTTTTAGAACATTACCCTGGGTATAAATAGAGATGTGTTGACGAATGTAAAGCAGTTTTTTTAAAGCGATTAAGAGCGAAAGTGCGAAGCGAGTTTTCTATTGTGTAATCGGTTAAGTTTAGCGTTAGTACAGTGAGTGATTAGTGTTATTCAGAGTATTAAGTATTACGTTGTGTTGTGGTGTGTGTATTTGTATTGTAAATACACGGATTTTATATAAATGGTGTTTTCTTACAATTACGAACCCGAAGAACGTAACAATACTAAAATCTTTTATAGACTCTTAGAATGCTCAGATGCTATTTTTATTGATTTAGGAAACAATAAGACGGTAGTACCGAACCTAGGCGAGACATTACGGAACTACCAAGTAGTCAAATTGTGTGCAATATAATTTCGTGTTTTTTTGCTTACAATAAACAGTTATAATTTACTTTAAAAATTAATGTAACTATAGTAAAATTCATTTAAATATATTAAAATAGTTTGGTGCAAGCGAACCATAATGTTTAACCTTTACATATTTCAACTGTGAAAAAATATCTTCATGCCAGATCCTTTCCGGATTAGACTGAGGAAACCGAGTGCTATGTACGCTACGCGATTCTTGCAGATTTGTCTCGTTTCCTCCACATTTATTACTCTTCATACAAACAAGTTGCGAAGACTTTTGACAAAACCTATGCACAGCTTGCCTGTTTCTCCCGTGAAACAGCTTTGCTGTGTTTCGGAGAGAAGGACAAGACAGGCAGTGTAATTACTGGCACCGAGACTTAACATCTTATGTCTCAGGATAGGCAACACATGAATGGAATACCTGTGCTAGTTTCAGCCCAGATATCCCATTTATGTTCATTGGCGACGTCGACCACTTACCATCAGGTGGCACGTCTGTCAGTTTGCCTATCTCAATAACATAAAAAAAAGCTCTCGATCAATCTGGTCATGGTACATTTTGGTCTTTTTCGGTATCTACATCTTTAAACATAATCCATCATGATTCATGATACAGAAAACTACCGCATTTTTTATACTTCCATTCCTTATTATAGCTGTCTGTTGCTGAAATGTTTAGATATTGTGTGATGTTTCGAGTCTTGGCTTAGGTTTTGGTTGGAGGACTACATTTTTACAATAAACCAGAATCTTATTTAGCTATGGACCCTAATGATGCATGTACGCAAAGACTTTTTATTAATTATAAGCAGTTATTCGAGACTTCGTTCGCGTGACCAAAAATAATTACTTCCCCTTACTCAGTCGGGTAAAAAAGTAGCCTGTGCCACTCCTGGATAATGTAGCTTTTTAAAGGTGAATGAATTTTTAAAACCGGTCTCAAAAAGTAGTTTTTGAGTTAAATCGTAACAAACAAAAAATCAAATTTTTCCTCTGTGCAGGGATCGTGATGTACGGCATTCGGTTCTTTGCCAACGCTGTAAGAGATCTGGCGTGAAGATATGTATGTATGCATTTTGTAGAATGCGCAAAAATGGTTTATCGTTTGTAACTCCGTCTATAAATATTGTACTGTTCTAAACAAATGAATTTCTTTCATTCCATTTCAATACATATAGGATGTACACAGTAGGTATATTTACCTTCTAATTAAATATAAATTATTTATTGAGGGTAACGATGAGGTAACATCACAGTATAAAGATGCAACAATATAGAAACTAAGTTTAGTTGATAAAATAATTACCTACGCTCCATTGAAGTAATAGGGTTGTCACTTTTAATGTTTTTCTAATTAAAATATTCTATGTTCTGTGGTGATTAGTTCATCGAATTGAAATATCTAGTTTACAAATAAAATTTAAGTAGGTATTTCATGGCGTCAGTTCATATCAATTTTTAAAAAGATCGCGGAAATAAAATTATTCGTCTTGACGCGGCACTCACTAGTCACTACTGACAGCACCGCGACATACAAATAAAATTTAAGTAGGCATTTCATGGCGTCGGTTGATATCAAGTTTTAAAAAGATCGCGGAAATAAAATTATTCGTCTTAACGCGGAACTCACTAGTCACTACTGACAGCACCGCGACAACTGCTTAGTCGTCTCGTCGATGTGTATGTTTATGTGAGTAAGCCGTTTTAAACGTTGATAGTTTCTGTACTGTTGCTTGCCTATTTTTACAGTGCCATTTATACTGTGCTAATATGTACATTTGCTTTCGTTATTTCGTGACATTTAGATTATGTTTTTAGTTTGTAACTGTAATACCCTTAAAATACTCTTAAAATAAATTATAATTGTTTTATTGTGAAACAGTACTTAGTGTATTGTGTGATAAATTATATTGCAATGGAGTTTCACCAAGTGTCGACGATGAAAAGTGTAGAATATTTACCCATTTTGTTTATTTATTTAATTTTTCATGTATAAAAAATGTGTAAACGGTTGACCCTACGGGCCATCCCTGAAACTTTCCACTAAATGAAGGTATTTTAAGAACAATAAAGTAAAAAATATAAGCATAGATTTTTCAGTTCAAACATCTATTTTGTTAAAAATGGCAGTAGGTATATTAATTTTTGAAAAGCTGTATATTTTGAAAACGATATGGTATTCAACTCAATTTTTGAGATCTAAAATATTGCTTTAGCTAAATAAATTCGATGCAATGTCAAAAAACATTTTATTTTTAAATTTCTTCATTGATAAATCCCAAATAAATTGACCGATTTTGATTAAATTAACGGTATTTGACGCAGTTTTAAATACGCAAATATCGTACAATACCAAAAAATGATTGGTTCAAAAATGTTGAAGCTATGTCGAAAAAACACTTTTTTCAAAATTTTTCGTCAACGATTACCGAACCAATCAACCAAACGGCATAAACCGATTTTGATGTAATTTATGTATTAGACGTAGTATTTTGAGGAATAGAGCTGATTAGTTTTTGTACTCAATCAGTACATCTGGAGGTTATATTAAAAAAATACGGTTTCGCCAAAAATTTTTTTGGTGTTTTTTAAAATTTCTCAGTCTCCTGGACCAAATCGTTTCAAATTTTGAGGAAATCTAAGTTGAGCGGCATCCAATCGAATGCTATTAACCGCTCAACCGCGTTTCGATCGGTCCAGCCGTTCAAAAGCCGTTATGAGATGTTTACATACACACACACATACATACAGACATATTGACGTCATCGTGAAAACAGTTGGAAAAGGTTCCTAGAACCTCAAAACGTGGACATCTGGTAAAAACTCGATTTTCGAAAATCGGGGTAAAATCATTAACTTTCTTATCTACATACATAGTGGGAAGTTAAAAAAATTATATGTACAACATAAATTAGACAAAACTACGTACATAGGTGTACTTATTTCTTAGAGAGATCTCTTTCAGCAAAACTTGTATGAAAGATTATAACAAAGCAGCATTTTTTTATAAATGAAATTGCGTCGTAATATTGTATCGTATTTACGTGCGCGAGAGTCCCAAGGAAATTACATACTACCTGTAATGTTCACATATATTTCAAAATCGTTTTTAAGAGTACAACGACATTGGTGGAGTGTTTTTTTTTTCTATTAAATAAAGTGCCATACGTAAGTGCGGCTGTGCGTGGTTTGCAAATTACTATTAATTCTACTAATTTGAGAAAACAGTTTTTGCATTGTATAAATGATTATGCAATAATTAAAATAAGCGGGTGAAGTAGGTGAGGTGAGCAGTACCTGGAAGAGCGCGGGCGCCTTGGCGGCGAGCAGCGCGGCCAGGTCGGCCAGCTGCGCCGCCATGTCGGCCGAGATGTCCTCCGCCGTCACCACGCGCTGCGTCAGCTCCGCGCACACCACCGCGCTCAGCGTGCCCATCAGCCTACCACCACACACCACACATCATACATCACATCACACATCACCTCACACTACTCTACTCCAACATCCCCTTAAGGCAGGGGTCGGCAACCTGCGGCTCTTTAGTTCCATACACAAATATTGTTTACTAGCTGCACCGGTGACTTCGTCCACGTAGATACATTTCTAAGTCTCGAGGTTTTACCCGCGTTCTCACGAAAATGGGATTACCGGGATAAAAACTATCCTATGTCCTTTCCCGGGTCTCAAACTATCTTTGTAGTAAATTTCATCCAAATTGGTTCAGTGGTTTAGGCGTAAAGAACAGAACGAGACGGACAAAGGTACTTGCGCATTTATAATATTAATATGGATTTGACAAAAAAAAAAACATTTAAAATGGTTGTCAAACGATTAACGAAGATTAGGCACCATTTCTATCCTTAGCCATTTGTACTCGCGTTTCATTCACTCCCCCCCTCCCCCATGACATGCGTCATCACTGTCGTCAGTAGGTCCACATTTTTTTTAAACTTAATTTCTGGAAGTACTGTTTATTGTTGATAAGATATTTTTTGTGGCTTCTTAAAAACTTTGAAACTTTGTTAATTGTAATTTTTGACCCTTCCGACTCAAAAGGTTACCGACCCCTACCTTAAGGGACTAGCCATAAGTCCAATCCGATACCTACCTTATGTAATTTATCATTACGTTTGGCCACGGGAATCCTAGACTATGTTTATTGAGTCTCGCCATGTTGATTTTCTTCACTTAAGCACACGTTTAGTCTTCCGTCTGTACGTGTAAGCTTATGGATTACATCTCTGCCTTAACCATATGCTCTAAAAGGAATCACGTGTGTAATATACAGTACAGTATTTTTTTTGTAATCTTGTTATATTGTAAAAAAATGATATGAAAAAAGACAAGCCCGCTGAGTTTCAACCGCTAGATCTTCTCAGTATGTCACCGCGTTTCCGATCCACTAGTATTCTTAAAAAAATGTTGACGTGTCAAAAATAAACTTGTAAAATGTTTTATTGAATAAAGTATTTCTGATTACCTGGTGAACACATTGACCGGGAAGACGCCCACCCAGACATTCTTCAACAGCTGTAGTTGTCTGAGACATTGTCTCACAGCTGCCTCTGCGTTGTCACCCAACACGTCTTTCACCACAATGCAGTTCAGATCTGAAAAATAGCCTTTGTGCTTGTTCATTAAGGTTCCATACTCAAAAAGCGCCAATGAGACATTATTATTTACTAGCGAACTGCCTTCGGTTTTGTTCCCGCGTAGCTTTTGTTCCCGTGGGAATATCGGAAAGGTTTATATACTAGAACCTTCTTCAAGAATTAATCTATCTATTAAAAAAACCACATCAAAATCCGTTGCGTAGTTTTAAAGATTTAAGCATACATAGGGACAGACAGAGAAGGCGACTTTGTTTTATACTGTGTAGTGATAAGGTTTTGTCTGTTTATCGGTCATAGGATTAAGTCCAAGGATTAAATGAATGCGCTTTAATGGTAATTTTTTTTGTTAGTGTAGCTTGTAATTACACATAGACATACAGAGTTCTACTACTTACCAATGAAATAAAATCACTTCAAGGGTAATTTTTGAATCTTGTCATCTCATTTTGTGCGACAAAACAGTACGACAGTGCGACAAAACATGGGTTATTTCTATTTTTTGAGATTTTTTTTTTTATATCATAAGATAGCAAACAAGCAGATGGGTCTCCTGATGGAAAGAGTCAACCATCGCCTATAGACACCAAAGGTGTAAATGGTGCGTTGCTATCTTGTGGCGAGGTCTAATGCCACATGCATAAGTTTACCGGCTACCTTACCCTCCAAACCGGAACACGACATTGACCAGCACTGACGCTATTGCGGCAGGAATAGGTAAGGCGGTGGTACCAGACCCGGTCGAGCCGATGCAGAACTCTACCACCTAAATATAATATTGCTACAATAATCTAGAAGCGTGTAGAATTGGAGCGCGCGCGCGCTAACTATCTAGAAATAAAAGAAAGAGATAGCTACTCCTATTGACAAACAAATAGTTGACCTGGGCTATGCCATAATGAACTTTGTGGGATATGGCATAAGGTTGAAAGTAGCGTGTACTAGGATTTATGACTCATAACATGTTTACGATAAGAAGTGATTCATTGTTTCCCGATACATTTAGATTTTTCGGATCCAGCTAGGACTTTCCCCTGCCTATAAATAGAGAATTGTTGACAAACACAAGGCAGTTTTATCAAGCGATCGAGAGCGATACATCAACTGACCAAGTGCGAAGCGAGAAGTGTTTTATTGTGTAGTGTTCTAAGTTCAGTGATAGTACAGCGAGTGACTAGGGTGTAAAGTGTATTTTAGTGTTACGTTGTGTTGTGTTGTGTAAATACACGGATTTAATATAAGTGGTGTTTTCCTACAATTGCGAACCCGAGTACGTAACAATATATTAACAAGTGAATGATATTTTTGATAGCAATAGGAGCGTTTGCTCATATGCGCGGCGACACGTTTCTTTCGCAATGGCGTGTCTATCAGTACTCATGTGGTCTGTGGGTTAAATCTTTTGAAATTTTCAGTGTGTATTATCATACTTTTTAACACTGTAGGCTGTAAAAAAAGCTGTAAGTTATTAACTCAAAATTATCGAAATACTAACACTGACCTAAATGCACCGAAGACACTGTAGTTATTGGCACGTTTCTTGAGCACTGACTTGGATTTGTGCAAAAGTGCATAGTATTACGTATAGAAATTGATTATTTTCAAAAATGATTTATTTTTGGGAAATCCTTTCCACTAAATAATACACCTGTGTCCCGCTCTTGTAGTTAATATAGATTTAAAAAACAAAGATTTTGTTATAAAATTATACCACTTTGATTCCTTAAAAAGTCTAAAACCCCTATTTTTGACGTTGGTATCCTTTAAATTGAGAAGTGACAGGTGGCAACCCTAGGTGCTAAGAACTTGTTACACTGGTTCATTCTAGGGGACCTTCCTTCTACCTTCCCGCTACCAGTTTGTGTCTACTGTATCCATGTATGTGTGTAAGTACATACACAATTTATTTAGATATATAAAAGTATGTAAGTATCTACACATATAATAAAATCGTAGAAAAGTCAAAACTGTACATTGAATATTTTTTTAAAAGAATACTTGGGGCGTTATCTACAATCGATAACGAAACCAAAAATATAGTTTTTAGAATTTTTGTCTGTTTGTCTGTATGTATGTCCGGGGTAAACTCAAAAAGTATTGCATGGATTTACTTCAAATTTTGTATGAATATTACTAATAGGTCGGGTCAACATATAGGCTACATATTATCACGCTATCACCTACGGGGGAGGAGCTGTGCAGAGTAAAATAACTCCGCGCGGACGAAGTCACTGGCAACAGCTAGTATTTGTATACAGAGGTGTCTGTTACGTTAGCTGATATACTACCGTAACCGATGCCGAAGTTCAATGATTTTTTTCACATTAAAAAAATGTCCAACACGCCTAAAGAAGTTTTCACTTAGTATATAAACCAAACTAAATTTCTGAATTTACAATGATTATTCGCCGTCGTGAAAGGTTTCTTCCACGCGACCTTGAAGCTTTGTCATCTACTACTGTTCGCTTTTCACACATGTTTCTGGTCAAAACAGTAAAACTCTGGAACAATCATCCTCACAAGGTCTTGCCAAGAAGTTTTGACATGGGTATTTTTAAAAGGATTAACAAGGTTAAGAGGAGGATTTACAGTTCATAAGAGGTCAGCATCACATTCGTGGCTAACTCCTTTTACCACTGATGTCCATGGACAGTGGTGACTGCTTTCCATCAGACGACCCATGCATGTATGTCATCAATTTCTATATATATAAAACATGAGAAAAATTGTCAAGAGAGTAAATTTTTATGTACCTAATACATTGATATAAAAAATCCAAGATGCACAATCAGTATCTCAAAAACGTTCTATAACAGTAAGCGCACAATTTTAAAGTGTGCGCTCATTTCAAATAGAATTGTGTCGGTCATGTCACTGTCAATTTTATCACTTTTTGTGCATCGCTTTATAAAAACAACCATAAAACTTGCGCTTAAGTTTAGATATGCAAAAACATACATTTTTGCACTATCTATAACTACTTATGTGAAATTAGCGACAGTTTTGAGAGTCAGTTTTGTTTGGAATTGTGTATCTTGGGCTTTTTATATCAATTACCTAATACCTAAACGACGGGAGCTAAGATATCTACTATCTAAATGACAGGAGCTAAGAACCGCTCGTACTATAAGGCCTAGGGCTACGACTAGAAATTCGCTACTGAGTGCATCTGTCAATATTACTATTTTACCACTATTAGAATTATTTGTCTGAAAGCCAGTTGTACCTGAAGATCGTATGTTATCCAATATTTGCTTTCTCTGCTGCTGCATATGTATCATTAGATGTTTGTATCCAAGGTCTCTAATTTTCGGCACTAAATCTACAAAACCGATGGCATAGTCCAGATTCCTGCCTTCCATCAAAGACAGCCACTTGTCTCCAAGAGTCTGTAGGTTATGTGCTAAGTACATGCAGTTGTTGTGGAACAGAGCTGAAAGTAATGAATGGAGTCAGATGCAGTCAAATACTTTAGTTTATTACATTAAGCATTAAGGACTATTTTTTTCCCCAGAAAGTAAGATAGCAAATAAGCAGATGGCTCTATTGATGGTCTGTCATGAGTTTGTGAGGCCATAATCAAATCACAGACACCAGTGCAGTGCCGGTTTATGAATAGTCTTACATACATAATGAGAAAAACGGGTCAATTAAACTCATATTATGTGATAATGTTATTGCTCGTGGCATGACATAACATTATTTTTAAGCATAGTGTTAACCAAAAATGATACAAAATTTGTTACTGTTTAATAATTTTATTCATTACGTTCTGTTATACACTATGAATTAACATTATGGTATATGGTATTATTATATTGTCTTCTAACGCTAAGTGGAGAAAAAATCACGAAACAGCATGAACCGCAGCAAGGTTGCATACATACAGGTATTATAATGTTATGTAGCGTTAAGAATTTTATTGTTATTTGAGTAGCGATACAAATAGTGTTTGAAAACAATTTAGTAACTAAGGTATCGCTACAGTAATAATGTTAAGTGTCGTAAAATAAGTTCTGTTATCTGATAATGTTTTAAATCCTTGGGCTTGACTATTTTGAAATGGCATCATTGTACAAGCATAGAAAGTTTTCTGATCTTATGTTTATATATAAAATATTGTGTAATAAAATTGACTGTCCTAAGTTGCCTAAGTATATCTGTACTTATATTTTACTATCAAGGTAATAATAATAATATTGCTGTACAAATTACACTTACTGATCTAACCCCAGAGTAAGCAAATTATTTGCTTGTGTTATGGGTGTCAGTCACCGATACAAATACATAGAAATATGCATATAAATACTGTTACATACATACTAGATTCGGTATGTATAGGGTGTTCCAGACCACCCGTCTAGGCTAATTACTGAGAAGTTTAAAAAAAAATGAAAACATAAATAAACATGTGTTCAATATTTTTTGAAATTCAATCCAACAATGCCCAAAACAACCCGCGATCCCAACCCCCTGTTAGAGGTAGGGGGTGCAACTTTAAAAAACAAATGACAAACATTTTGTCTAAAAATTTTTTATTGATTTTTAGTAGATGGAGAAATTTCCAACTCATAAATCGAAATCTGCAATGAAAAATAGGGGTTTACATTTGATTTTTTAAAATTGCACACCCTACAGGGGGTTAGGGGTGGTGGTTGTTATTAGCATGGTTGGATAGAGTTTCAAAAAATATTAAATACATGTTTTTGTTTCATTCTTTTTTGAAACTTTCCACAGTAATCAGCCTGGACGGGTGGTCTGGAACATCCAGTATAAGCATTTTAGTGTCTCCTGAGATATACCCACCTAAGAAGTAATTCTCCTGTAACTAGAATGACTCAACTGTATAATAGTTTATCAAGATTACTTTATATTCGGTAGTAATATTTACAACTTTAAAAGGAAAACTAATCAACTTTCAAAATATAACAATTAATGCATGTAGTTCTAAATTCCATTGATTGTTATTTATTGTATATTTATTGTAATACATTTATTATAAAAAATTTAGTTCAGGAAAAAATTTTAAAACCTTACAATTAACTTCTAATTGTAACATAAAAACTATTGTGAATTGTATTATTAATATTATTGTAATTGAGACATGAAATTAATGACTAGTTTTATAAATTGTAATTGCTTATGTGACAAAATTATATGACAATATTTAATAAATTTTTTATATGATACTATACACATTCTTTGCTATTATTATAATTTAACTACATTTCTAATTTTAAGCTAACTGTTTAAGCTATGGTTGCTGAACTGCTATTGCTCAATATGCATAGAACACAACTGTGAGAGCTCTTATACACAAGCAACATTTTGATAATGACAGATGCAAATGCAGCCACGCCGTGTTGGTCCCGGCCTCCTTTGAAGAATAGGCCAACTGCCGTTCTGCCAGACAGGTTGTAAAAGGCGACCACTTGGCTATCGTGTCACTAACATCGTGGCTACTAGGTGGTAGAGTTCTGCATTGTCTCGCCCGGGTCTGGTACCACCGCCTTACCTATTCCTCCCGCAATAGCGTCAGTGCTTGTCGCTGTCGTGTTCCGGTTTGGAGGGTAAGGTAGCCGGTAAACTTATGCATGTGGCATTAGACCTCGCCACAAGATAGCAACGCACCATTAACACCTTTGGTGTCTATAGGCGATGGTTTACTCTTTCCATCAGGAGACCCATCTGCTTGTTTGCTATCTTATGATATAAAAAAAAAAAAAAAAAGATCATAAAAGAGTTGGTGTCAGATGTCGACATGTCAACTTTGAACATTAGTGACAGCCATTGTCAACTGGCTTAGCATATGAGCGAGTTGCAAAACGGATGAAAAAGTTCATTACTGGCAGAATTCTCTGATAATTGCCATTTATATAATTCGAAGAAGGATGAAAAAGTTTTTTAAATTTTTTCATTTCATATCTTTTGTGGGTTCAACAAATATTTCTTGACTAAGATAAGGATTTATTACACTCGATCCACAGTTGAAAAGAAACAATCAACATTTTTTAAAATAATCCTAGAATATCCACTGTTTCATTTAATGAATTGTTTATTTGAAAAATCAAATATCTCGTTAAGATACTGTTATGCCGAAAAGTATTTTAGGTGGACGATGCTTTTAAGTTTGTTCTTATAAATCTGCAAAATGTGCATACTATTACTACTACTCTCCTGGACTATTTGCATCACTATCGGTTGATGACTGCCACAGAAGTAGCAACGATTATCATCAATGCTTGTTGCCTCTGCTGTTGTTATCGTACCACTTGTGTATAATAACCCTTATAAGAACTGACTTGAGGCTTAGACACCATAGCAGTATTTGCATTTTACGAACTGCTTCGTGGATGGTCTACTCTTCAGGTTCCTTTACTTAGATCAACACAGAAATTAAATAGATAAAAGAATATACAAAGGTAATCTTACCAACATATTGTGGAATGGTTTGAAGATAGTTTTCATGATGGTAAGGGACAACAGCGTCATACATCTCGAATATGTATCTAGCAGTGAAATAATGTTTTTTGCACACAATGTCCGAGCACTGGACTGCCTGCTCCATTACACTATACACTAAATCTAATAACTCTTGAGCTGTTTTGGATATCATACACCTTGGAAAATAGAATAAACTTTTTGGTATTGTCTTATCAAATACGTCTAACGCCCTTTCGATGTCTCCATCTTCAAATGGTTTGCTTTTGTGTCCTAGATCATCCGGTATTCTTTCTACACCTATTGACATTGTAACACTTAAATCTTTTAACATAATATTACGAGCTGTCTCTAAAAAGTATTGACTTGAATGTTCAGCAAACAAAACATCTATATTATCTACATATTTCAACATTGAAACTCCATCTGTTGGGAAGAATTTTAATATAATTAAAAATCGCTGAAACTCTTCAATATCTGAGGTTATTCTACCATAAGTTTGAAGGTCTACTATGTTATTTGGTATTGTGTCTACAAAACACTCATTTACAATAGTATCACAAAACTCTTGACTCAGTATTTTTCCCATCATTTTCATTATTGTTTTACTCCCATTGAACTCAACATCCAATCGGTTGCTGAGGTAATGGAAGAGGAGACGCATGTTTGAAATGACATCGTTATAAGGTGGTCTGAAATTTTGCTTATAGTTGATAGTTATTGTAACTAATTCATCTGTTTCTGCATAAACAGATGAATCATGATGCATAATTGGTATAAGAACTTCTTTCATAAGAAATTGAGCAAATTCTGCTACCTTCTGTGTTAGCTTTTTTGCATTGTCAAGGGCTTTTAAAACGTCTACAGCATCTACATTAAGTTTCATAGTAATAACCGTTTTCTTTGTTCCAGGTTTGACATTGTATTTCACCATTCCATCCCAATCTTCATATAAAGCATGCAACAGTCTTTCAAGAATCATTTCTCCAGCTATTTTTATAGTTTCATAGAGATCTAACTGTTCAAAGCCTTCGGCTGGTGTCTCTACATACTGCAACATGTCATAAACAGATTCTATAGCTCTGGTATAACTTTGTGATTCTCGGTCATCTCTAAACTCCTTCATATACTTGCCACATTGTATAACATCATAAAGTATGTTTATGGAAAAGTTAACAGAGTCAAGTTCTTTAGAAAGTGTATTGTGATCATCTATAGATTTGAGTATTTCAGCCATTGTCACCTGTTCTATCTCTTGCTTGCAATCTTCCATATTTACTACTAATTGTTTGCTTTCTTTATAAAGTTTATGACTTTCTTTAAGAATTGTTGGAATATCATAATCACTATTTTCTATAAAAGTTCTCATGTCTGCTTTTAGTTTATCTATTTCTTTTACAACTAGGGGAATTTTATCTACTGGTGTCCAAGAATTATCACCATTTTCAATAATATTCTGGATTATTTTATCAACGTCATAGTTTTCCATATTAATGCTTTCTTCTAGGTCTATCTTTCTTTATAGTAGGTTCAGGTTTCCTTTCGTATTTTGTTGATTTGTGGTTAGAATTGCGGTGGTTGCTATGTGAACTATGGTATTTGTTGTTGCTTACAGCATGGCGTAAAGTGTTAACCAAGAAACGTTTATTTGTTTTCTGTGGTGGAGCTTTAATCCAACCAGAGGGACCTACAATTTCAGCTCTGGCTGCACCTTGAACAGCTTCTCGTATAAGTTCTTCTACAGCCAACCTGCAAATATACATAGAGCACTTTGAAAAAAAAAATATTGGTAGGGATGAGACTACTGGTTGACTAGGAATCACTTGAGTCACTTTAGGGGCAGACACAGATGGAGGGCTCGTTAGGAGCTGACAAGGTTTTGTAATGGTAATAGTTAGATGGTAATCCATCTAACTATTACCATTTTAAACTTTTAGGCTGATAAAGGGCTGTTGACACTTACACATAGTATTTACAATTTTCAGCTTGCAATTTTTGGTATGCATTTAAAATTTTTGAAACATTATGACTATTTTCTACTAGTGCTTCTGATGTTTAGAATTTGTGTCATTGGAAACATTTAGTTTTGAGGATATGTATTTTCGCAATTGGGCTATAAGTATACTGAAATATTTGAGTATTGCACATGAAAATAGAGCTTAGAGGCAACTGAAGTTGTCAGAAATATAAGTACTATTGACGGATGACAAAATTTTTAGTAGTTTTGGTAAAAGAGAGCTTAGTGACTTGATCGTCAGTGATCTAGTTTACTAAGCCCAAAAAAAATTAATAATCAAAAAGCAGAAATGGCAATCAAGTCAGCATTGTAAGGAGATTAATATTTTTTTTTTTAATGTTCAATATATTTATTTGCATAATGTAATAAGGCTACGACAGATAGGGTTAAAATATTTTGTCATAAAAAAGAAAGAAAGAAATTATTTATTTGCCAGAATATAGGAGTTACAAATTATAAATATCATACATTCTTCTTAATCCTGATTTAGGGTGATCGTATAATACCTTTGACAATTACACAGGTTTTTTTTAAATACTATATTCAGTGGGTAAGGTATGGTCTACCGAAAAATTAAGAAGACATACAATTAGACATACATTTCTTATGTTCTGTATATTCTATACTTTCCATCGTCGGCACTTGGTGAAATTCCATTGTTATTAGACACTTTTACTATTGCACTTGTACATAAATTTCACTTTTACACATACTTTCATAATATATTACTTGACCAATTTCACTGAAGATGCTTTAAAAAGCGGAACCGGTCAAGTATTATATTAAAAAATATGTGTAAAAGTGAAATATATGTACAAGTGCAATAGTAAAAGTGTCTTATGTTCTGGTTATGATGGTAATTCCTTTTCTCGTGGGAAATGCTAAATTTGCGTTTTATGATTTTTCCTCTTTTATATGCCACGCAATGTAAAGCGTATGTTGCGCCCGTGGAACTCTCGAGCCAGTTGTTTAATTTGTGCAGCATGTGGTGCATAATACATTGCTTATTTTGTTACAAATAAATACAAAGGTAAAAAAATCTCCAAAATAATCAAAAATTTCTTACATATATTTCCAAGGGTTTTTATCACAGAATCATGGTCCAAAAGTACAGTTTCAAATTTTGGTAAACTGTCCTTTACCTGTATAATTAGTTAGTTTTTTTGTTTATAACTAATGTTGTACACTGTCTACCTGTTCTGTTTTAACATTATATTTCAATGTCTGCTGCTGCTGTAAGACATCTTTTATAAGGATAAGCTCACCTATTGTACTGTCTGTGTTCGTTATGTCGAGGGGAGAGGTGTTCATCCCCCCTTAAAACCCCTGCCGGAAACACATAGCTTTTTTAGTGTGAATTTTTTTCTGTTTTAAAACTTCCATACAAAATGTTGTAAAAAAATTAAATTATGCCATTAGAATAAAGAAAAAAGAAGAGAGAGAAAAGCGGAATAAATTCAGTTAACCTACCCCTCCCTCAATTCTTTTTTTTACTGCATTTTTAACTATATATACTAGTCAGATATACAGAGGTTGTTTAGTCAACTAAACTCAGTTGTTACAGAGGATAGGGGCTGCATCCCTCCTAGCCCTCACAATTTCTTATTACACTCTAGGGGTAGAGCGAACAAGACCACATGCAAGTTGGGGTGCTTTGATTTGTATCTATCATCATATTAACTTCCAGTTTATCGTAAATATTTACGCACCTAACCTAAAAATATATGATTAAAAAGAATGTATCAACGGGGCTATCTAGAAGCTCCCCACAGTTTCAGATTTCCTCTATTGATGTGGCAAGTTTATAAACCCAACCCATACTTTTAACAAAATAAGATGATGCTGTAATAAGCAAAACCGTTTGGGTTTGAACAATAAAAATAAAATATAAGTGAACTGGAAGTATAAGTGAGTTTTATTTGTAAAACCTGCCTACTTAAAAATGCAGTTTCAACAAGTGCTGAAGATGGAAAGTATCCAATTGATAATGTTGATGATTTCGTAGATGGGATTGATTTTTCCATTGAATGTGAGAAAAGTGCTTAAGTTTAAGCAAAAAATATATGCTTCACTTAATTTTGTAGATAAATTATTTGATTTTAAACAATGTTTATTCTTTTTCAAGTGTATTTTATGCCTTTAAATATAATGTTCATTTTAGTGTTTTGATCTGACTAAAATGTATACTAAGCTAGTAATTTATGGTAATGGTGATGGGAAAAGATAAGTCCATTTTAGTGTTTTGATCTGACTAAAATGTATACTAAGCTAGTAATTTATGGTAGTGGTGATGGAAAAAGATAAGTAGTCTATATGAAATTCGATTTTTTTAATACATGCATGCATCTGTCATAATTCCAAATGTTAATGTTCTTATCTATTTTAAAGTTTACATCTTTATGGCTAAATGTATTTCATAACCTTGACTTTTGAACAAATATTTTTATGAAAAGGATTCATAGACATATTTTAGCTAATATCTTAAAAAATATGTCGTGATATCGAATTAGTTTATTAAAATAAAAATTTATGTTTATTTTAATAAACTAATTAATGTTTAAATTATAGCTTAAACAAACCCCAGAAAGTTAAAGCGGAAAATCCAAGATGAAAATCGATCTCCAGTTAAAACTTGAATATCTCAAAACTGTGTGGGAAGGTTTCTTTCGTTTAACTACGCCCAAGCAATTGTACAAAAAGCAATTCTTACGAGTTGCTAGTTGTTTAATGTATTTCCGTATGATGTTTAAAATAATAGTTATATTTTAAAACATACTTTTCTAGAGCTTCGTCATCTAATGGTTTTTGTTCATCATCAGGCTTTTTGGTAGCATCCTCGTTCTCTGTCATAGTTTTTCTTATTACAGTGCTTTTCAAGTGCTCGTCCTTCTTAAAGTATGTTAAATCGATAAATTGATGATATGCATTTTACCATCAAAAATGAATATTCAATTCCAATTTCTACAAAATTCTAATGTTATTGTTGTTTTTTTTTTTTTCTAGTTTTTCCTCTTTATCCATTTAAGGTGAACTGAGACCAATAACCATACTGCCTATTTGTCGTAAGTGTTTATAATTTGTTTTAATTTAATATTAAGGGACATTAAATGATCCTTCTTTGTTTACAATTGAAACTTTTTTTTAAATAAACACAAACAGAATATTTTTTGAAGATCTTATTTTTTTTTTACATTAACTCTAGTTGCTCCATTATTACAATTTTTGAAGTGAAAACTTCTTTAGGCGCGTTGAGCGTTTTGGTAGAGGGTAAAATCCTCGGTTCGCGTCACCGACATGCTAATGATAATAGTATATCTATAGCTATGTTTTGCATATAGTTTTAATTACTCTCAACTTAATAGTTCCGTTTTCACTTCTATCGGCAGTCCCACGACTGCTACTGTTTTTTTTTTTTATTATCTATGTGTATTTGTTCCGTACTCCGTAGATGACGTGCATATTTTTTTATCATTATGTTAGGATCATGAACAATACTTCATGGTTAAGATTACTTTCAGACTTCGACAAATGTTTTTTTGCCTTTTTTAACACATGTGAAAAACATAGGTATCGCACAATTTAGTTGTAGCAGAATTGAAAGCAACGGAGCAATTTCGTGTATCTTTGAAATTCTGCAACTGATTTTCATCAAATTATAATTGGACTATATTTTTCAAATTATTTAAAGCGTCTTCGAATAATCGGTAAACATACATAAAAAGATCCCGACGAATTGTTAACCTCCTCTTTTTTGTGAAATCGGATAAAAATAGGTAGGTAGCAAAAAAAAATATTTTCAAGCTCGATAACATTATTTATTCGTTATATTTTGTATAGGTACCTCTAGATAAAAATAAATAGCCTTCATCTATTGGTTGCATTTGTAAATCGTGTGTTTTAATTTTTAAAATATGATTAATATAAGAAAATGAATAGTTTTTAGAATACTGATGGTAAAAAGTGAGAACCAAAAAATGACCCAAGTACCTTCACGGTCTTGACTTTACGGTCAAAACACTGTGTAAACATTGCGTTCGTCGAACCATGTAGGTTTCACAATGTTTCTACTGTGGGTCTGTCCCATTCAATCATCGTGTTTTCACAGTACATTCTCGTAGAGCCCACAGTACTCACACATCAAATCCACGGTACATGGATATGTATCCACGGTGATTACACAATCAATCTGCAGTCATAACAATCTGTGTGTGCGAACAAATACACAGTGATAACAGTAAAATCAATCGTGGCTACTGGCAGTACCTCCACTGTGTTTTCACTGTGTAGTTAATACCGCAAGGGCCACAGAACAAATATTAATTCCGTGGTATGGAAAAGGTTAAGGCAGGTATTTTTAATATCACAAAAATCAGGAATTTAGCAAGATATAGCACTGAGAGACCCAAGCCCGCACTTTGCCTACGCTTTTCCGTGACAGAATTTATAGCCTGTTTTTACACAGCAAAATGTGGCTAAAGTGCGGGGTTATTATATATGTCTATAGATCCATTAAATTAATATACTACACGTCTGATTGAAGTAGTCCATTGTCGAGCCGCTTAGCATCCTCGTTGCGTTCGGGCACTAGCTTCACGCGATACTATAAATGACAACTTAAGTCACATGCTCTCGTAGGAAGTATTCTTATTTAAGTATTTTAAGGTATTTTTTCCTTGACCACGGAACCAACCAACGGGACTACGAGTTTCGGTTTCGGTTTCGGACGAAACTGAAGTCACGGCCGAATATTCGGTTTCGGTTTCGGCCAGAGAACCAGTTTCGGTCGGACTTTAATTCTTTTGTCACATGAATCGTAATGTACTGTGAGAGATTACATCACGTAGTTATATTTTTTTAATCATGTAAATAAATATGGGAAGCAATATGTTTACAAATCTCCACTCATGCCAATGTCTTAAAAATATTGGTGAGGAGCAGAAAGAACGTGGGGTTATCATCAGGATTTATGCGTTATTCAGGAGAGTTGATAAGGTTTTAAAGACACGAAAATGATAATTGATTAATATTGGTATTTGGTTATAAGTTATATCTCCCGGTGCACCGTTTACATATAGGAGGAAATTTTTAAAGTTAAAAATTACGAGTGTTTAAAAGTTACAAATATAAGTTCCTATTTGTAATTTTCAGAACAGAACAGAATTTTCAGAAAAAAAATTCAGATAAGATGTAAAGATGTTAATATTTATTTGTAGTACAATGTTCCACCATTTCTCAAAATCATGCAAGACGGTTTTAGTTAGATATAACTAAAATAGTTCTACTTTACAATAACCTTTGTATATATGCCAATGTATATTATCTCTAACTAAAAATGAGCCTACGAGTAAATAAACACTTTTATATATACTTATTCGAATTTTTACCGGTGGTTTCACTCGCATTAAAAGTTAAATTATATTCTTCAGGAACAGTTCTTTTGTTCTGGACAAAAGATTCCTTCGCATATAGCATGCCCTTTTTTGTATTTCGGATAAAATGTGTACAAAACTAAGACATGTAGGTACATATTCGTTATGCACCTACTTAGTTAACACACAGAACAAGATATATAAATAATTTCTTGAGTTCTTGAGTCCAAAATAGTTAAGACGTAATGAACCCGTAATAATCGCACTTTTGCATTTACATTACTAAGGTTCTGGCCACAGCTACTCGCGGCGTAAACTGCCATGTGGATTGCGGCGCGGTGGATCACGCGAGATTTCAGGTATGCCACAGCTCAACTAGTTGCGATTAAAGAGTATATAATCACTACGTTTTAGTTGCGACTGAGGCGGTGTCAGTGGTGAACAAAATATATTGTTTTGGTCGTGCGATGTCAAATGCGCCTAAAGCATAATATATACTAGTCTATGAATGCGCCCCCTGATTTCGTCGGTCGCTTGAGCTGCGGGCTGTGTTTATATATATTTGTTTTATTCGCTCATTACTCTGCCACCGTTGCGTGTCGCTCGATTCTTTTCGCGTTGTAAGCAAGGGCGGATTCAGTTTTCTGTTCAGGGGGGGGAGGGGTCACAATATATACAAGAGCCGATCCAGCCTTCTGTTCAGGGGGTCACATATTTGAGGTTCAGTTATGATAGGCTCTAATCCTAATAAATCTATACCTAGACCCCCATGAAACCCCCCCTTCCCCCTGGATCCGCCTTTGGTTGTAAGTCGGGTCGCCGGTAGCTGTGACATAGTACTTCATACAGTTTCTTCACATCTGTATTCGACGCTCGTCGCTCGCCGCACCTCAATTCGCGTGGCAAGTCGCCGGGTTATTAGTAGACAGCTCAGCAACATGTAAAGTGTTTCTTTTTTTATGTCATAAAATAGCAAACAAGCAGGTGGGTCTTCTGATGGAAAGAGTCAACCATCGCCTATAGACACCAAAGATGGTGCGTTGCTATCTTGTGGCGAGGTCTAATGCCACATCATGAAACAAAGAAAACAACTTGTTTTCTGTGTTCCATGAATTTGGTGATTGCGGTCCTGATACAAATGTTTGTACTTCCCACTTCCGCTTGTTTTCTGTGTTCCATGTGCCACGTGCATAAATTTACCGGCTACTTGTATTCTGTGGTCAGGTTCGCTAACCAGTCATGACCAAGGAACTTATATACGATAATTGGAATTAATACGATGCAATATTTGAAAAATAAAAATGTACTTTATTTCGTTACTAATAAAGTTGACATTTGTTTTTTACTTAACAGCGGGGAAAATGTTCTGAGCAAGACAACGACAAGAGTGGACGTTGTCGCTTTTTTGCAATTGCCAGTGTAAATAAAACTATCTGATAGTAGATTTTTATATATTCGGTAATCGTCAAATCCCATACACGTCGATAAATACATTTGCATAAAATGTATTGTAACTAACATAGTAAGTTCTAAAATGTGCTTATTTTAATTATTACGTAATTACTTATGTAATGCAAAAACTGTTTCTCAAATTAGTATAATTACTTAGTAGTAATTTGCAAACTACGCATGGCCGCACTTATTTATGGCGATTTGCGCTTTATTTAGTAGAAAGAGACACACTCCACTCATGTCGTGGTAACTCTTCGGAACGATTTTGAAGCGCGTGTGAACATTCCGGATAGAATGTAACTTCCTTGCTCATGACTCGACAAACACGACGGGGCCGTCAGTCTATCTCACCGACCACACAGCCCATAGACACTTAATAATAGGCGAATGACTTGTGTCCACACATCTGACTTATAGTTCCGATGTAAATGTCCACGCGTCAATGAGTAGTGATTGGGTAATCAGTGTCGACCAATCAGATGCTCTGTCATTACTATCTTTCACTGTGGCCTTGAGTTAGCCAATTACGGCGTTGCAACCCCACTTCGTCATACTTCAGCTCTGTGCTTCAGCTAGTTGCCAGAATGCATTCAATACTGAAAATCAAACATTAGCCGTCTATAGGCTGTGTGGCCTGTGGTCTATCTATAAAATATACATATATATCGTTGTTGATTAAGATTTTGGAACATTCCACTCACTTTTTAATTTATTTCACTAGAATTCATAAATATTGTAATAAATTACTAATAACTTTTTCCTAGAGTTTAGATTATACATATATGAGGAATATTTTTATTTTGTGCAATTATTATATTTTGTTCAAATAATTTTTTGAAATATTTTTAGTTATATGGCAACAGGCAACGTCTGAACTCGTGGAGTGAAACGTCAGCCACGTACGAATTACAAAGCTGTCAAATGACCGAGAAATTTACCTTTCGCTAGGGGTTTTATATTAATTAAAAATATTTGGAACGTAAAAGGTATGTTTCTTACTTATACTTACATTTTATTTCTATTCTATTATTAATTTATAATACCACTATACCGCGAATTGTATCATTTCATTCATATTTTAAGAATTTTCTTTAGTCAAATTTTCAACTGATAGTAAATATCAAAATTGTTAAATTTCAGTTACAATGGCCATGAAATTATTACCAATAATGCTCATAGTGGCAGCAGCTGTTTCGGCGGATGAAGAGCCGACTATTGCAAGGCTGCTAGTATCAAAACAAGTGCTGAACAAATATTTAGTAGAAAATATGGACATATTAGTAAAGTACACTTTATTTAATGTAGGATCAGCTCCAGCAGTGGATGTTAAACTCGTAGATAATGGTTTCCATCCTGAAGTTTTTACAGTCGTCGGAGGACAACTTACTGCACAGATCGACCGGATACCCCCTCAAACTAATGTTTCCCATGTTGTCACAGTGAGATCAAATAGATATGGTTACTTCAACTTTACAGCAGCTGAAATTACATATAAACCAAGTGAAGATGCTACTGAGGTAATTGTTTACTTTTAATTCATAGTAAGACTTGACTAAAAATGTAGGTAACTTTCTTTTTGTAAAATGGTGCAATTTTCCACTAAAATACAAATATGAAAGTTTGTAGGTGTCTGTACATCTTTTACTTCCTCATAGTCTAAATGATAAACAGATTTTAATGAAAAGTGGTATTCAGAGATTTTTATTTTTTGTATGAATCTCAAATTGTTGATCAAAATTTACATGGGGAAAGGTCAAATAAAGGCATTGGTACCTACTATTAGTTCACACCTTTTATATCTTAATTTACATCCAACAAATTTCACTAATTACTTTCTACTTTGAAGCAAAACATCCTGATGATGTATTTTTATTTATTTACCATTTGAACATATGATCAGATTACATCAAATTATTGGAATTTCACAAATAATTAGGAATGGACTGAAACTCGTTTTACATGTGGTTTAACCAAATTTCGACATGCATGTGAAATTCGGTTTAAATACTGAACATTCAGCACTAGAAAAAAGTACCTACCTACTATTTTGACTGAAATCTAGACTAATATTATAAAGAGGAAAGATTTGTATTTTTATGTGTGTATAGAATAAACTCAGAAACTACTGGACCGATTTGAAAAATTTTTTTCACCCTTAGATAGATATTAAATTGTCCCCAAGTAACATAGGTCATATCAGATTAAAAAAATAAGAGATTGCTACCTAGAGTGGTACAATGTAACCCACCTTGTTTACGTGTTTATAAATATATCATGTGTTTATAAACATATCACATGTTATGTGTAATTCTAAACACATTTAAGTACCTTGTTTCTACATACCATTTAAGGAACTATTAGTAAAAGTATAAATAATGTTTAGATCTGTGTTTCCCAAAGTTGACAGGGTTCTGACCCATCCAATAAAAATTTCCAAAGTTAATACTTACCTCTTAGTTGTATAATAAAAAAGAGGTAAAAATATCAGAGCTCAGTCGAATGTGGTCGATATATCGTCCTACACTTCATGGTCCACTCAATATTCGTCAACCCACTAGTGGGTCACGATTCTAAATTTGTGGTTTAGATGTTTGATTTTTGCAATTCCAAGCCAAATGTGATTTTAAGAAATAAAATAATATTTAAATAGAATTTAATAGTATTTCACTCCTACCTAATTACCTACATATATTTAGAATTTTGTGTATATAATATATATATTATATATATATATATATATATATATATATATATTATCGACTTGACCTTGATCTCGCCTGATTGTAAGCTAAGATGAGGCCTAAGATGGAACACGCTTGCCTAGAAGGTACCTGTTCACTCTTCTCTTGAAGATCCCCAGATTGTTCTCGTCCGGGAACACAGACTCACAATAAATCTAATAATAGAAAAGACCAGCCTAAATGTAACAGATACGGATACAGATCTTTCTCCTGTCTCGGATATCTAGGTATATGTTGACCCGGCACATCACTAATTGTTCACAGCCTGATAAAAGTCATCTTTTTATTTACTAAGCTTTTATAAATAGTGGAATTTAAATTAACAAAAAAATGTTTTTTCAGGTACAATTTTCAATCAGCAGTGCTCCAGGAGAAGGTGCAATTGTTGCATTCAAAGATTATGACCGCAAATTCTCCTCACACATTTTAGACTGGGTGGCATTTGCAGTGATGACTCTTCCATCATTAGCTATACCCTTTGGTCTCTGGTATTCCTCAAAAAGCAAATATGAGAAGTTAGCGAAACCTAAAAAGACTCATTAGTTAAGATAAGATTAGTTAGACAAGTTAAGTAAATATCAATGTTGTTTCATTATGAATTTATTTTTGGTAGCTTTTGACTACCACTGGTCTGTACATAGATTTTTTGTGGGATTGTATGCATATGTATACATGTTTGTCACAAGGATAGCAATACAGTGTTAACATCTTTGATATCTAGCGATGGTTGTCTCTTATTATAGAAGAACCACCTGATTGTTTGCCATCTCATGATACAAAAACAAAAAAAAATTATGGAGTTTAAAAGTTTTAAATTAGGCTTATGTATATTGTGAAGATATTTAGATGGTTTTGGTTAGTTAAACAGGAAATTTTAAAACACATTAAACAAAAATAACTTAAGAATATTGAAACCTCATTTTTATTTGTTAAATTAATTTATACCAAGAATAAATTTTTATATAAAATGTGGAGTTTGTTTTCAAATGTATGGGGTGGTTTTGTAAAACGGTCACCTAGAAAATAATTAACATTTCTATGGTTTTATTATTTTTAGTTATTATATTAGACTTAGGACACTTAGTCCGACTATGTTCCACCCTCTTAAAAATATTTTCTGTCCAATTCTCACTAAATAGCACTAATTTTATATTTATTGACTTTAAACAACAATAAGCCTTTAAAGCATTTCGACAATTTGATGGAAACTCCTAGGAGTAACCAAACTCGTTCACAAATAATTACTCTGAAACATCTTTGAACACCTTAATCCAGGAAACACTAGGTGTTCATAGAATAGGGGGCTGAAAGCTCACCCTGTGATAATATAAGTGATCACTGTCATGTATAAACAGTGACAACACCATGGACTTTGCAGGTGATTTGTCAGCCTTTGAAGAATCAGTAATCACTTTTCTTGATGGTTCTCAAGAAATGTTGGTTTGGACACACATTCACTGGTCATAGGTTCCACATAGTCCCAATAACAAAAAAAAAACAACAAAGGCCTCGAGAATTGCACTGTAGTGGATTTCAAGACGTCAAGATTGTGAGGATGGAATTATGATATGTTAATTTAATTCTATAACTGGAATTAAACTGATCTTGAAACTTTATATCATAAACACGGTAGAAGGTGCAGAGAAAACAACGCCAAAGAATCGAGCCGATAAGAACAATATCCATGATGATTCAAATCGCTTTGCACTTATACAGTCAAGGGTCAAGCTTGTTATGCAATACTGTTATTTATTCTGTAGTCTGCGGCACTCCTACCCAAAGATGAAAGTAGTACCTCAAGTGTGGTTTAACTTACAACTTTCAAGTGGTTGACTGGCATAAAGTACTGTTTCGTCCTGTTTTTCTTCTAAATGACCACGCAACTGCATCCTCTTCTCGGGTGAGTATCTTGATATGTCGATCTCTAGATATATCAAGGATTCAAAAGCTGGTTAAGAAATTAAAAGGAGAAAGTAGATACTCTTGAAATGGGGACATACGATAAAAATAGATTTTTGGTATTAGACCCACAAACTTTGCATCTTCGACCGATTTATTATAAACAAGATGCCTAGCGCGCTCATTCTTTTTGCATAAAATTTATTTATAATGCTATCATAGGAAGTACTCTTGGTTACGGAACACTCAAGCCTTGTATAAAATTTGGTCTAAAAAATCTTGACAAAGTACAGTCAAAATGTGGAAAAATGATATTTGGCACAATGAAATATCCTATCAATCCATATTATATTTAGTCTTACTAACATTATGAATGTGAAAGTCTGTCTGTCTGTTACTCTTTCGTTGCTAATCCTCTTATTTCTAAATAGATGGACTATTTAAAAAAAAAATCCTCCCCCTTAAGTATGTATGAAAAATTATATCGACATGTTAATCTATTCCCGGGCGAAGCTGCGCGGCTTAGCTAGTACTTTTAAATTGGATGTTGCGGTCAACTCTTATACTTACTTAAAACGTTAAATTATTTCAGGTCAATACATTTTTCATTGCATCCAATCTTTAGATCATACTTTTAAGAAAAAAACTGCAATTTTCTGAGCTTATTGATAGTTATCTGTAGTTGCATAAGTATATCCGGTAAGTCGTACTTAATTATAGAGCAAGAGCTAGCAAAGATAAAACGTTTAGATTTTATAAAAGCTGAAAGTTTCTCTGTGTTTATCTCCTAGTTCAGGTAAAAACGATTTCGGGGATAAAATTTGAGTCATGGCTTTGAAAATTATAATAATTTTAACGCAATAAAACTGTAGCAAAAAGCTCGATGTGCTCAACATAGCGAAACAGTACTTCTTGCCGGCTCATCGTCTCTAATTTTATAAGACGCAAATTCGGACTCACGTGGAGTTTTCATATAGGCCGGAGCTCCCCAGTAACAGCTTCTTCCACTTGATCGCATTAAACGTAGAGCCGTTCGAATCGTTGACGATTAGACTATTTCGAAACGGCTTGACTCTGGCATTACGCAGGGATGTAGGTTCGCTCTGCATCTTTTAGGGCATCTATCCTGCTGCTGAATTCCATCATCGAACATCGCGTCAAAATTTGAAGTTCCATCCACACCATCTCGATGTCTAGAAATCCACAACCGTGTGTTTCTCCCGGCACTTTTTGCCTCTCACTACGCTTTTGTGGAATCAATTACCGGCAGGGGTTTTTCCGAACAGATACAACTTGGGGACCTTCAAGAAAGGAGCTTAATCATTTTTAAAAGGTCGGTAACGTAGGTAAGTATAAGACCTCTGGTATTGGGGATATCCACGGGCGGTGGTGATCACTTAACATTAGGCGCACCTCCTGCTCGTTTGCCCCTTTATTCATAAAAAACTTTTCATTTCTTGTATTTCTGGAACCCTGCATAAGATCACTAAATTAAAATGGACCACACGGAAATATTTTCCGTCCCTACCCGATCCAACCCTACCAAAAAAAAAAAAAATTTTTAAAATCAGATCATAAATGCCACAAAAAACAACCAAAGCCTCATGAGCTTTTAAACTAACGCGTTCTACTATCATTTTTAAAAATATATAAACGGGTCAAAAAGATAAGATTGGAACGCTACTGAAAAAATATTCCATACCTACCATCTAGATGCCAAGTTTAAGGGTAGTCGGGCACCATCCTTAGCCGTGCCCACATGCCCGATTTATACCATCGTGACTACTAAGTGGTAGAGTTTTGCAACGACTCGCCCGGGTTTTATAACGACATATACATAGCGGCAATGCTTGTCATTGTCGTCTTCCGGTTTGGAGGGTAGTCGGTAGACTTATGCATGTAGCATTGACATACCGCCACACGGATAGCAACGTACCATTGACATCTTTGGTGTCTATAGGCGATAGTTACTCTTTTCACGAGGAGAGTCATCTGTTTGTTCGTGTCTTATGATATAAAAAAATTACACACAAATAATAATTTGATTACTATGGGGTAATGGGTTATCTTATTTCGTGTAATTCTAGCAACATTTAATTTTCTTTATAATTAAAGAATATTAGAAATGCATGTAAGTAGAGAATGCGGTGGATGCTAACGATATTTCATTCCATGTGCAAGTTTTTTTTATCATAAGATAGCAAACAAGCAGATGGGTCTCCTAATGGAAAGAGTCAACCATCGCCTATAGACACCAAAGATGTTAATGGTACGTTGCTATCTTGTGGCGAGGTCTAATGCCACATTCATAAGTTTACCGGCTACCTTACCCTCCAAACCGGAACACGACAGCGACAAGCACTGACGCTATTGCGGCAGGAATAGGTAAGGCGGTGGTACCAGACCCGGGCGAGACAATACAGAACTCTACCACCTAGTAGCCACGTTGGTAATGACTCGATAGCCAATCGGTTGCGTTTTACGACCTGCCTGGCAGAACGGCAGTTAGTCTATTCTTCAAAGGAGGCCGGGACTAACACGGCGAAAAAAGTAATTATAAGTTTTAAGTAAAATATATCGTTATTATTATTTTAGCAATTCTTCGCCTGCTTTATTTTGGCGTAATGTTCACAGCCTTTTGCCAATAAAGAAGGATAAAAATCCCTTGCCATTGCAAGTCTAAAATAAGGAGGGTACGGTCTACCGTAGTTTGTAGAGGCACTAATATATTTTGTAAAAAATAAATTCTTAGGGATTTAACTTCCGACATATTTTTTCAACGATTGTTTTGAAAAATAAAATTTCTATGCTTCAAAATCATCATGGGGAACACTATCTTGACCGCCCCGTAGGTCGAGTGGTTAGCGACCCTGACTACGCAATTGACGGGACTTGGGTTCGATCCCCGACGGGGACAAGCATTTGTGTGATGAGCATAAATGTTTGTATGTCCGGGTTTGGGTGTTTATTAAATATATACTAGTATTTATATATGTATTTCTATGTATTAGTATCGTTGACTAACACCCATAACACAAGCAAATAATTTGCTTACTTTGGGGTTAGATCAGTAAGTGTAATTTGTCCCGTAAATATTTATTTATTTATTATTTTATTATCTTGGTAATCTTGCATCGTACTCGTAATATCGCCGCGCTGCGGTGCATAGGAGTTCATTTCTAGAGAAGCACTTTGGGTAGGCTAGAATGACAATCGAGCGTATTCCCTGGAGCTGTTTATCTACGCTAGATTTCTTACCCTAATACCTTAATCAGTTTGAAAGCTGTTTTATAAAGTATCTTCACGCCCGTATCCCCGAAGGAGTAGGCAGAGGTACAACAAGTGCACCCACGATTAGCCGAATATATTTGGTCCCACAAATGTGATAGGTGGCAAGCCTATCGCCAACCGGGCACTTTGCAATCCCGGGCAACTTTGTGTTTATCAGAAAACTGAAAAAACACTTTTTTTAGGTGCCCTTCCCGGAAATCGAAACCGGGACCTCATGTGGTCAACGCCAATGCTGGACCACCAGACCACACAGGCGATCTGTTTTATAATTTTCGAAAAAGGTAAATTTTGATACTGATTTTGATATATTTGAAATATGACAGGACGTACATCAGACAGATAAAAATTACATGGCCTATCATAATAGCGCATCATGTATTTTCACTGATTCTAGATTTTCATCGACATCGGTCAAACCTTTGTTGTGAGTGAATTCTAGTTAAATTAAACGAAGATTTCGCCCGTTTTACATAGCACCGTTCTCAAAAGTGTGCTTTTTGAATGACTGAAAAAGCGAATACTTATAATGAGACAAAAAAATGATGTCAGCTAAGTGCTAATAACGCTAGAGATTTATATAGATTTATACACCGTATTTTCTACCGTATTTTCGCCGCAGCATTTACCGTAAATTCATAGAATCTACCGTTTTTCAGAAATGGAATCACGTTTTCCTCATTTTTGACATGGCAACACTGGATTGTCAATTGACAATTCGTATTTCACAGCTGATCCATTGTCGTGTATTATATACACGTCAATGCAGTTGAAGTTGATCACAATTGAGTACCTATTCATATTGACATTGACACTTGACAGTAACAAAATAAACGAGAAATGCGCGAAATTTATTTTAGAGCAGTAAAATTTTAAAAATATAATGTTTAAAACATTTTTTCAGCGTAGAAATCCTTTTTTGTATATACATAGAAGTGTAACAACAAAGAAAAAAATCCACGATCCTAATGAAGAGGAGCAACTTCCAAGTAAATAATTATTTATGAGTTGCATACAAAATATAACATTTGCAAGCACTTCTTTTTAATTGTTTTTGTAGTATTTCAGTACCCAGTTAGCAAAAGTTCTGATCGGCGTGTTTATGTATGGGGCTTAGCAGAAACTGGAGCCCTTGGAATCCATTTGCCTAGGGCTAAGAAAAAGAGTCGAAAAGGTTACAGAAATAATTTTAATTATGTATGGCACCCAATGAGATCCAGCTTCTGTGAACGTTTTGACGTAAGTAATCGTATAGTATTTTGCATTTAATAATACATACATATATATCTTCATGTTAGACTTGCGCTAAATATATCCGAGAAAAGAAAAGAGTGATATGTATCTTTCAGAGTTACAGATATATATCACTCATTTATATCTTCAACTCCTTATAACTCAGTAGAAATTAGAGTGATTGGGATTGGTGACATATTTAGCTTTAATGATAATATAAGGAAATGAAATGATTTACAGATTTAAAGACCAGATAAACAGATGAAATAAACGATATGTATTTATGGATTTTGTTTGGTATTCTTTTACTTAATTTTTTAAAAAGCAATCACGCTTGTTTTATTTGATACTAAGGATTGACCGCGGCTTCCACTGCGTGTGAAAGAATTATGTAAATTACATTTAACCGACTTTTAATGTTTTTAAAATGAGAAGTAGGTATATTCGCCGATATATTAAAGATTTCAAGTTTCTAGTCTTAAGAGTTTAACCGGTGCGATATAATGACAAGATAAACAGTTAAAATAAAAGATGTATTTATGGTATATCGAACAGAATCGATATTATTTTATTAAATTATTTAAAAACAAACGCTTATTTTTTATTATGCTTGCGTTTTTAAAACAAAGTACAAACAAAATAATTCTCATCGCTGTTTATTATTACTATCCGCATTTGAACAATATTAAAGATATCTTAATCCCATTAGTTTAAGGTATAACTTTGTGTGTACAGTATGTAGTTCGATGCTACAACATTCTTCATTCCGAACGATGGTTTCCTCTCTTTCTACTCCCTGAAAAACATATCATTCCTTTCATTCTATTCCGCTTAGATGAAATACAATCACTCTGTGATATAAGGATATAGAGAATTAGTTTGAATACTACGGAGTTACTGATATATTCACTCCTTTGTAAAGATTATATCTTTTTGAGTTAATCACTCTGGAGTTACACAAGACTACTTCATGTTGACTCCCTTGCAACATTGGCCAAGAAAAGTGTGCCAGATATGACTATCCATTTTGGCATCCTAAAGTTGTAAGTTTTTGGTCCTATAATCTATTACTGAACATGATATCAGTTTGAAAGTGCTCAAATAATTAGTATTAATATTTTACCAGTATATTATGCACAAACTATGTAATTTTAGTTTGAATTTTTTAATATATTTGGCGCCTCTGGTTCATAATAACATTCTTATTACCTATAAATACAAATGAAAACTAAACTCAATTACCCTTTTGTTTGAAATTTTAGTGTGTTTTAACAAACTATAAATTGTGTCCTTTAGGACACAATTTATTTTGTCACAGTATTAGGAAGCAAATAAGCAGATAGCTCTACTGATGAAAAGAGAAACCATCACCTATAGACACCTAAGATGTTAATGCTGCGTTGCTATCCAAACTAGAACAAGACAATGAATAATTTTGTCGGTAGTGCAGCAGGAATAGGAAGGATATACTAAAAAAGCCTACTTGGTAGTATAAGGAAGGATACCTAATACTACCAAGTAGGCTTAATGATAGTGATACATATAGTCAATGGTTCACATTTTATATATATGAATTGCCTGCCAGAATGGTAAGTAGTCTATTCTTCAAAGGGTGTCCATACCAACATGCAGTAAACTTATGGGGTTCTTGTAAAAATTCAAATTGTTATTATTTTCAAACTTGTATTACAATGAATTTCTGAAATTTGTTTTTTTTAATCACATTTAAATTATCTTAGTCATTGTAGAAACACACAAGCAACAAAATTTAGACTATCCCTAAATTAGTAGTAACAGTACAAAAAATAGAATGACCTATATTTTGTAAATTTGGTAGTTAATTTATTGCAATTAAAAAAAATCTATGCTTGCATACAATTTTTATCTGTTATTCTCTTTCATAAGATAGCAAAAAAGCAGATTCTCCTGATTGAAAGAGATGACCATGACTTATAGACCAAAGATGTTAATACTGTGTTGCGAGGTTGGTATCCAACATGCAAAATTTACCAGCTATTCACTTTGGCACTTTATCATTTGCTTATATAATGTCATCAGTTAAGTTTCTTCTTGCTTATGAGATGTTTTATATTGTATAGCAGGGATGAAATCTACTGAATTTTTTATAAAGAGAAATAACCACATAATATTTTGCCTAAACTATAAATTGAAATTAGAATTAAAGTTAATTAGTGATTGTGATATTCAGCTAAACCATGGCCCAATTACTATACATATAGGGTGTAAGGAACGGTCTAACAAAAATCGAAACCATAGTATTGGATCATGATTTTGAAACGAAAACTGTAGGTAATTTGTGTGGGATTTTTTTTTATCTTTGTAAAATTTGTTTAATTTTAATACTCTACAGTGCTTATTCTTAAAAAATAGTTCAACTTAAGAAAATACACTAAATAAGCAATGTGTTATGTGCCACATACCACACAAACAGCTGGATCGAGAATTTTGGGGGTGCAATTACACTTTACATTACTTGACATGTAAATAAGAAAAAATTATAAAATGTAAATTTTGCATTTTCCCACAAAAAAAGGAATTGCTATCATGACTAGAACATTAAATGGCACATTTTCTGTAGGCATGGTAATTATTGTTAAATTAGGTTAATTGGTATGTTGTTAAAATTAATTAATATTTAACAGTTATTTATTTATGTTATATTATATCAGTAGTAGCCTATATATTATAATAAGTGTTAGAAGCAGCAAAAAGGCAAAGCCACCAAGTTAGCGACCAAAAAAAAAATGGTCCTCTGTTGAGTTAGCGACCAAAAAAAATTTTTAACAGTTATTATTATCATAAATCATAAATGAAGGTAAATATTTTTCAAATATTTTTAATAACATTATTATCCTATATGAAGTTATTGGTAATTTTAGTGATGCATAAAATTTTAACAGCATTTGCTAATATAAATAACAGTTGTTAATTGTTAAAAAAATGTAATATGAAATTTAATATGTTAACTGTTAAATGATCCATGATAATTTTCTGGATATTTTGGTACACCGTCCCTTACATGCTGTATATTACTTGTATTAACAACTGTAAGCACTAATACCACATATTTGATTATCATAGGTGACAAAAATAGCCTGTGGATATGGGTTTACTGTAGCATCTGTTAAAACAAGCGAGCAGCACAAAGTATTTGGTACTGGAATTAATACAGATTCACAAATTGGGTACCATGCACCAAGAATTGGACATCCTCTAGAGTTAGTTTTGAGTCCTGCACCAATATATATTCCATATAAATCTCTAGAGACAAAGGTAATTAGGTGATTTTATTTAAATTGTAGTTGGAATTCTTGAAATACTAGGATGAGAATAGTTGTAAATCAAACATTTTGGGGAACAATTATTCCATGGTTCTATGTTACGAAAAGGCCAAATTCTCCAAAAAATGCTTCTTCTATTCAGTAGTTCTCAATGGTAACTCATAGCCTACAACTTTGTAAAATTTTTAGACCGTTTAGTGTCAGCTTTTTCCTTTTGATCATGGTGGACAGAATGGTTATAATTGTTAGTTCTAGTCCGGTGTTGTTGGTTTTAGGCCATTTCTATCTTAAATGATTTGTGTTGTGAAAAGATGTTGAATTGCTCTACATTTTTGATCACAGCAGCTAATGTGGGTAGTTTCCAAATTTGTTTGGATACTTACTTTGTTGGATTTGAATTCATTGGAAAATTGAGGTAAATTTAAATTATTAAAACTTTCATGTGACATTATTAACTCAATCATTAAAATAACAAAACTAATGTTCAAGTGGTGTAGGTACCAACTAGAAGTAGAAGTATGAAGTTTTTTGTGGTACTTGGATAAAAGACCTCATATATATCTGAAATTAGTCAGAACATACACTGATTGCATAAAAATTTAGCCATTTTAGTTTTTTTTTTTATATCATAAGATAGCAAACAAGCAGATGGGTTTTCTGATGGTAAGAGTCAACCATCGCCTATAAATCCCAAAGATGTTAATGGTGCATTGCTATCTTGTGGCGAGGTCTAATGCTACATGCATAAGTTTACCGTCTACCTTACCTTTCAAACCGGAACACGACAGTGACAAGTACTGACGCTATTGTGGTAGGAATAGGTAAGGCGGTGGTACCAGACCCGGGCGAGACAATGCAGAACTCTACCACCTGGTAGTCACAATAGTAGTGACTTGCATAGCCAATTGGTCACCTTTTACGATCTACCTGGCAGAACTGCAGCTGGTCTATTCTTCAAAGGAGCCCGGAACCAACACGGGGAATAATCATAATGCCCCAAAATAAATCAGAAAAAAATTACAATCAGGATCAAATCAGTCCTATATGAAGTTTTTGTGGTACCCGGGTGAAAGACCTCATATATATCTGAAATTAGTCAGAACATACACTGATTGCATAAAAATTTTGCCATTTTAATTATTTAGTAAAGGAAATTTTTATCATAATGCCATAAAATAAATAAATCAGAAAAAAATTACAATCAAGATCAAATCTTAATGTAGTAGAAGATTTGTATAGGTCCTTACATAGTCAATTGCCAATTTTATATGTAAGATATGTGGTAATCTGCTAGATTTAGTGTGGTCCGACAATATTTAAGTGATTGGTAATCCGGAAGATCTGGATAGTATAGTAGGTGTTGTAGAGTCATTCCAATTACTGATGCTAAAATTTAGCGACTGTTGTGCAATCTGGAGTTTAGTATTGTATTGAAATATTAGGAGTCTAGAGCAATTAGTATAGATTAATCTTACGTCTATATTTGTCTGGTTTAGGACACTGTAGTCGATGACACAGCACTGTTCCACCCAAAATTTACTAGTAGCATTTTTTGAGTTGAATTTTGCAAGGCAGGATTTGGCTGGTATAGTTGGGTCTAAAAAATGTGATGAGAATTTCTGTTAACTTTAGAGAATTAATTACACAAATTAAAAGTGTATATAATTATTCCTTGGTGCACATAATGTCGATAGGATATTAGTTACAGAGCTATCCAATGTGTGTACATATTGATGAAGTAAATCTTCATTTTATTAAAGTTAATTAAAAAAGTCTGGCTATTGACAATTGGAGCTGGTCTTTGTTAAATGTTTTTAAAAGAAAAAAATTGGAAAGCTGTCTATAACTCATCATGATTAAATTTAGATTACAGGTTTAGCTGCAGGCCGAGCTCACACATTGATACTCACAGACAACGAAGGGGTGTATGCACTAGGCAATAATTCATATGGACAATGTGGGAGGAAAATAAATGCTAATGAAGAGTACAGAGGAAGTATGGTAACCCACAACATCAAACGACTAGGCACGGAGAATATTATTGACGTATGTTGTGGACAGGATCACAGGTAGGATTATTTCTAGAAATAAAATACTGTCATATGTTGGTTCCTTTCCCCGTGTTGGTCCCGGGCTCCTTTGAACAATAGGCCAACTGCTGTTCTGCTGGGCAGGTCGTAAAAGGCGACCAATTGGCTATTCGAGTCACTACCATCGTGGCAACTAGCTGGTAGAGTTCTGCATTGTCTCGCCCAGGTCTGCTACCACTGCTTTACTTATTCCTGCCACAATAATGTCAGTGCTTGTCACTGTGTGGCATTTAAAAAAAATATTATTGGATAATGTGGCAAAGGAACTTCAAAAGTCTCAGTTCAGAGCGTCAAAATGTAGTATTTAAAAAAAATATACTACTGAGGTACTACTGAGGAGGGCTGGACGTCCAGATGTAATATTTGAAAAAAACTGTGCATCCAAATGTAATATTAAAAGATATATTTTAGATTTTAATATGGATTAGTAATGATATGGGTGTTCTTACTAAATGGTACATAGAGATTTAATTATATAAATGGACCATACATATCTTGTACTAAAGCGATGAAGTATGTATGATTCCTTAAGATAGAGAAATATATGCTTAACTTAAATATAGTAAGGTTATACTTTTATTATAAGGTCTGATGAGCTATGATGTGTAACAGCTTGGATACAGGTTATTAAGGCGGGAACATTTTAATTAAGGGCGCCACCCACCTATTCCCATCAGCTTATTTGCAATTAGGTTGCACACAGGATAGCCAAACGGCAAGGATTGGAGCTATAAATCTCAAGAGAGGGCGAGATATCACTTACCAGAAGAAGAAGGGAAAAGGATAGCCAAGCCTACCTTTCCTCATGACGGCAATGGAGACATAAAATACTTCCTTGGTTCCTTCCTTCCGTGTTGGTCCCGGCCTCCTTTGTAGAATAGGCCAACTGCCGTTCTGCCAGGCAGGTCGTAAAAGGCGACCGATTGGCTATTGAGTCACTACCATCGTGGCTACTAGGTGGTAGAGTTCTGCATTGTCTCGCCCGGGTCTGGTACCACCGCCTTATCTATTCCTGCCGCAATAGCGTCAGTGCTTGTCGCTGTCGTGTTCCGGTTTGGAGGGTAAGGTAGCCGGTAAACTTATGCATGTGGCATTAGACCTCGCCACAAGATAGCAACGCACCATTAACATCTTTGGTGTCTATAGGCGATGGTTGACTCTCTCAATCAGGAGACCCATCTGCTTGTTTGCTATCTTATGATATAAAAAAAAAAAAAAAAATTTGAACTATGATATGGAATTTTAGTTTACACAAGGAAGTTTGATTCTACGTATCAAATTTTATTTTACATGTGGAATTTTGGTTTTTCATATCAAATTTTAGTTACTTATCAGTATAGGGTAAAGGAAAATAAGTGTCTAGTCAGATAATTTGCGTATATTTCCCTTGAATCGCATAGTAACTTATAACAGCAGTGATAAGAATCTAACCTTTATACTAGATACAATGACAACAGGGCTATGCCTGTTACTAATCGTAAAAAACTTAAAATTATTTAGAGAAAATGCATAAATTAACGCCCAATGGGAAAAAAGTAAAACATTTACATAAAAAGTTACAAATACCCTAGCCAAGGTATTTTTTTCATTCAAAAATCAACCCCTAAGGTGTTGAAATAAGGGATGAAAGTTAGTATTAATAGTGTGACTGATATATTAGTATTCGCTAAGATATTAGTAATATTGAAAAAATTCGTGAATTAGTAATCCGGCGAACTGTAATATTTCTTTTATATTCACCTAATATCTGTAATGGCTATCCAAAATGAATTATTTGGTCTTCGGAATAGTTCAGATTCACTAGATTGGCGCCCGTCGAATTCGACGCGTCGTACGTACGAATGAGACAGACGTATTTCCTACAGTATCAGATCTTATTAGTTGTTTTAAGGTCCAAATTACAGTGAAATATTAGTTAATACTGATATATTAAGATATTTTCCTGCCGTATCAGTATAAGATCTTATTACTGTGGCTTTAAGGTCCAAATTACAGTGAAATATTAGTTAAGATATTTTCCTACCGTATCAGTATCAGATCTTATTATTGTTACTTTAAGGTCCAAATTACAGTGAAATATTAGTTAATATTGACATATTAGTTAAAATATTAGTTAATATTGACATATTAGTTAAAATATTATAATATTTCAAAGTGAATATATTAGTATTACCTAATCTTGAGAAATATCGGTGTTAACCCATCTCTAGTTAGCATGAAGGACTATATTGATGACGTTCGTAGGCGACATGGTGTGGGTCAGGCGGATTCATTAGCGGAAAAATTTGCCACCAAATAAAAAAAAAAGTTGGGATATGGTATCACCGCCTTATGTACCTAAGTAGCGTTAATACAAGGATATCAAGGCACCATTAACATCTTTGGTGTATAGAAATTTCTTCTATAGAGATGATGGTTGTCTCTTTCCATCAGTAATGTTCCATCTTTGTTTGTTACCTATATAATCAAGACTTAATCTTACAAAAACGGTGACATCCTTCGAATAATCTGCTCACACTATTACGATATTGCTCTGGAAATAACTTGAAGATATGAATTTTTCGATGCAAATCAAATACACGTTCTTAAGTATATAAATATCCTGTTGGTAGTTTGTTCATCACGGAGTCGGGCAAGGTGTTCGCGTGCGGGTGGAGCGCGGACGGGCAGACGGGGCTGGGCACGTACCACAGCCAGGGCCCGCCCGCCGCCGTCAGGGGCGACGTCACCACCGAGCACATCGTCAAGGTGGCCTCCACCGCCGACTGCGTCTTGGCCTTGAACGGTACGTTCATTGATTATAACCACCGACCACACAGCCCAAAGACACCTAATGTTTGATTTTCCTTATTGAATGCATTCTAGCAATTAGCTAGCTGAAGTAAGACGAAGCGGGGTTGTAACGCCGTGATTTGTAAGGCCACAGTGAAATATAGTGATGTACAGAGCATCTGATTGGTCGACACTGATTGAGTATTGGCGCGTGGACATTTATATCGGAACTATAAGTCAGATGTGTTGTCAGGAGTCATTCGCCTGTTATTAGGTGTCTATGGGCTGTGTGGCTAGTGCTTGTAACGAATTAGCTATTGTCTCGCTTAAGCCAAACACATTTTGTATAGTTGGTAATGGCGTCCATCAAAACTGATCAGATTTAAGATGGTTAAGCAAAAAATAAATTAGGTTTCCACCTATAAAAAAGGAACGGATTAAGGGGTCAGAATGACATTAAAGATAAAAAAATATTTCAATCATGTTTTAAATGTTATTGAAACTGAAGATGTAAATAAACTATCTACTTTAACCTGTCCAGTGGTCACTCACCCCCCCTCCCCCGGGGGATGGGGATATGAACCCGGATTTAGTCTACACGGATTTTTAGCGAGCTTGATTGACTCCTTATTCAATTTTTGTACTAGTCACGTATTCCTAAGTTTTTGTAGCGTGAAAAACAGTATTACATGTAAAATAGGGAATATTTGGCCACCCTGAGTACACCAGTACAAACAATAACGAACATGTGTTGACAGATAAAGGAGAGCTCTTTGGTTGGGGTAATTCTGAGTACGGGCAAGTGCCGATGGCCACGAAGCAGCAGCAAGTCAACATGTCGTATGCCCTGGTGAACTTCACCCGGGGACTGGGGAAGATCGTGGACATAGCCGCAGGGGGCTCTTTCTGTTTGATTTGTAATGGTGGGTATATGGAGGTTTCCTTTGATTTTTCCATTGCAGATAAGGTACCATGTGTTAAACCTATTCTAATGTACATCTATGCCATCTTCAGACTAAGATGCCGTTATCCAACATCATGCTAATTTATTTTTTGAAGCCCACGTAGGGTTACCAGCATCAAAAATACGGGTCTTATATATTTACGGTAGATAAGTAAATCGGCATTTTTTAATGACAAATATTTTTATTTTTTAATTTATATTTATTTTCAGAGCAAGTAATCGTGAAAACATCTTGTAATTTTGTTAACACACTTGTACTGTTCACAAATCACTTTTAATTTAATTACTGTCACTAACCGGTTTCGCCTTTTACAACATTTTCAGGGCTACGAGATTTTTATAAATATAGCATTAACATAATCTAAATTAATATTTTATACAAAACAAGGTACTGGATAAATTAATATTAGCTTTCAATTGTAGAAATTTTCCCAATAATGGTATATTTTTAAAATTAAAATATACGTATCTTCATATGTTAATCATTTAGATTTTAAATTGTTATTGGAAAAAAAGTATAAAATATATTTTAAAAAAGGTATAAAATATATGAAAACATCTTCACTTTGTGAAGCAAATGTAAAAAATATCTTTACATGTTAAGCAGTCAAGCAACACGTATTGTAGGGTTCCAAAGTTGCCCGTCTCAATAATGCAGACTAAGAGGGCTTTTATTGTTTCACACTATGAACATTTAACCTATTTAACGTCAATGACGGATATATCCGCACCACAGATTTACCACCTATAACCATATTATACCAGTTACCCTACCCTCCAAACAGGAACATGACAATGACAAGCGTTGACGCTATTTCGTCAGGAATATGTAAGGCAAATTCTACACCTGGTATATTTTATTTAGAATTTTGAGGTTAGCAGTTTTCCTGACTAACCCATAATATAGACTAAAAGTTCTGATGATACTTTAAAAAGCAAAAGTGATTGGTTTTATAACAAATTTGTTGTAATTGTAAGATAGTACAAAAGTTTGCTTCAAGACGCTGTCAACGCCAAAAACGCGCATTCTCTCTATTTCTATTGGAGTAAAATGTAACTGGGCGGCCAGGTCGTATAATAAATATTGAAATTAAAAAAAGTGTAGATTATTTCACAAATATGATTTACTATCGGTTCAGGTATGTAATGATCACTTTATGTTTTTAATTGCAGACCCATACATCCAAAAAATAAATATATAAAACCGTTTAGTGATGAATTTAAGACCAATCTTCGTAATTTATTCCCTCATGTTGGTTCCGGGCTTCTTTGAAGAATAGGCCAACTGCCGTTCTGCCAGGCAGGTCGTAAAAGGCGACCGATTGGCTATGCGAGTTACTAGCATCGTGGCTACTAGGTGGTAAAGTTCTGCATTGTCTAGCCCGGGTACCAACGTCTTACCTATTCCTGCCGCAATAGCGTCAGTGCTTGTCACTATCGTGTTCCGGTTTGGAGGGTAAGGTAGCCGGTAAACTTATGCATGTGGCATTACACCTCGCCACAAGATAGCAACGTACCATGAACACCTTTGGTGTCTATAGGCGATGGTTGACTCTTTCCATCAGGAAACCCATCTGCTTGTTTGCTCTTATATCTTATACTATAAAAAAAATCTATCGACTCAATTTTGTTCAATCATGTATCAAGTCCGGCCACAGTCTTTGATATATGATATGATCTATGTCTTTGATGTATGATATATTTTTTGTGATGTTGCTATAACAAATAGATTTTCCTAAAATAAAACTGCTTAAATAACATCAATTTCAAAAATTAGGCCTCGTCAGCCTCTTAAGAAAATCACTTTCATTGTATATTTGATTATTTATATTATAAAAATTTAATTTACAGAGGAAGGTGATGTCTTCGTTTGGGGATTTGGATTACTTGGTCTCGGTCCAAACGTCCAACAATCATTAGTTCCCAAACAAATTCCACCACCTTTATTCGGTAGAAATGAATTTTGTCCGGACAACATGGTGGTGAAAGTTGCCTGTGGGATCGGGCATTTAGCTGCCATCACAAATAACGGGGATTTATATATTTGGGGAAGAAATCGTCATGGATGTCTTGGCCTGGGGCATGGGAAAGATCAACACTTTCCTTTGAAAGTCAATATTGGTGCTCATGTTCTATCTGTGGACTGTAGTGTGGATCATACTGTGGCTATGTGTAAACCTTTTGTTTAGATTTATAAATTGTTAAGTAAACTACTGTTTTGTTTGTAATTGTTTCTTTCTAATTCCATATGACCGCCCTGTTGGTCGAGTGGTTAGCGGCCCTGACTACGCAATCAACGGGGCTCGGGTTCTATTCCCGACGGGGACAAGCATTTGTGTGATGAGCATAAATGTTTGTATTTCCGGGTTTGGGTGTTTATTAAATATATTCCTGTATTTATATATGTATTTCTATGTATTAGTATCGTTGACTTACACCCATAACACAAGCAAAAAATTTGCTTACTTTGGGGTTAGATCAGTAAGTGAAATTTGTCACGTGAATATTTCTTATTATTTATTATTTTTACTCAATTTAGTTTACAATATCTTAAGACAGCAAACAAGATAGTTTTCTGATAGTAGGATATTCACCTCCTATGAAATCAAAGTTTCATTTTTATATACAGGCCAACTGTTCACTTTGCTTATTGTAATAAAACTGAGCGAGCTTTACAGTAATGGTTCCACTCGACCGACGGGGAATCACACGAAATCACAAACCCACAAATTGCATGAAAGCGAGAGGAAAAGATGTCAAATCAATAAACATTACCAGACAAATTACAGAAATTGATATAACCCCAAAGTAAATTATTTGCTTGTGATATGGGATTATATGGGAAAATATTGAAATATATTTAATAAACACTTAAAGTACAAACATCTATGCTCATTACACAAATATTTTTTTCAATATAAAGTTTTCAAATTAAAAACAAAAAAAATTCAACGAATTATGCTTTTTAATTTCAAATGATAAAATGGTATATAGGTATCTCAATAAACTGGTATGTATATCTATTGATGATCTAATAGGTATTAAAAGTTTAGGAATGCAATGTAGGTAATTTGAAATTCATATAAATCGAGAATAAATAAGTAAAATGCCAGGAAGAATTATATCTTACGGAAGGTAAAAAAGTTTTTAAGTTACTGTTAAAAATATAGTAATTACTTTATTGTATTAGTGTAAGTATTCTGTGACTTGTATATGACTCACACACATCACCACTTAGTATCATGATATCCTTCTAATACATCATATCCAATACCTGTTCTTTCGTACATGCAAAGAACTATGGCTGCCGACAAAAGCATTATGATGATGATGATATATGATTTCCAATCTTGGTTAATTTTAGTCAAATTAAACTTATATGCTCATTTCGAAATAAAATTCAGGATGTCACGAATATTTTAACCTAATATTGCACTTCATATGCTATGCGGTTAAATTGTTTTAAATTAGCCTTACATTTTTTTTAAAGTGATAATAACTTAGTGATAAGCCTTTTTGGCTCAGATGAGCTTTGGGGATCAAGACCCATCTCACTAATCATCAAACTGGTAAAGTGTGGTAAACCAGAGTGTCTATTGACGTTCAGTTTACTTTGCTTGCATGGGAAATAGTGTGATGATTATATTTTCATAAACTTTTTGGTTTAAAAATCTGTAAAACGGTTGACCCTGCAGACTATCCCTAGAATTTCCTGCTAAAGAATTTAAGCGCAAAGGAATAAAAGCTATAACTAAGCATAGATTTTTTTAGAGTACAAAAATCTTAATTTTATAACAAGATTTAAACTAACAGTAATCTCAATTTTTGAAAAGCTGTATTTTTGAAAACGATGATCGATTGTGATCTTTCGAATAGCATTAGACACAGTTTTTGAGTTCTAAAATGTTTTCTTAGCTACATAATCTATAGGCTGATAAATGACGGTTTAATATAAAAAAACCTTTTTTTTTCAAAAATGTTCGTTATACATCAATGCCAAATAAATCAACCGATTTTGTAGTTTTTTAGTAGGTACTAAAATATTGTAGAAGGTTGAAATAGGATAGGATATGGAGGACGAAGTAGGCCAAAATTGCCCTACTTCCTTCTCCAAAGGTATCCTGCGGGCATTGAGCTGGGTCACTCATTGTCAATTGTACACAGGATGCAGGGATTGAGTGATGTACCAATGTGTTCCAGTACATCACTAGGTCTAAATCCACCTTGCGAAGAAATGTATTGGAGAAGATCAACTAGGGCTACTGCTATGGAGGCTCTGGTAGAATGTTAAACCCAATCCCAGGGCCCACAGTTGAAGGCATAGAGTTGAACAACATGGGGTTTTAGTTGGTAAGCCTCCTGAGGTAGTTCAACATAATCACACCGAGAGGGTACACATCAAGGGTTTTATCATATAAAAAAAGGCGAGATGTAGTGGAACCCCACCACCTAGTGCAAGACCTAAGATGCTGTGGCTATCCATGGGTGGTGGTAATCACTTACCATCAGTTGAGCCTCCTGCTCATGTGCAACTTTTTTCTTTAAAAAAATACCTAGAAACATCACAATTAATACTTGAAATTTATCATAGTGATTATTCAATTTGGGCAGTTATGTAAAAGTGTAGTTGGTAACACCTTAACTCTCTGGTTCAATTGGAGCTTTTATTAGGGTTCTAAGTGATAATATCAAGATAATAGTTATCTTGATAATTATCACTTATATTTTATGATAATAGTTATCTTTGATAAGTTAAGTGAGGACTTCACCTCTTCAAATACACACAATCCTTATCCAGTTAACACAATAGAGGTAAATGAGGATAAAATTCCACTCATCAATTTAATTAAATTAGTATTATTATTTCTATAATTTATGATTAGTATGTAGTTAATTAACTTCCCCATATTGGTTTACAATTAGCTATGAAATTATGAACAAAAAATTAATAAAAGATTGCCTTGATTGTAAAACAAATATAATTTATTGACTAATCCACTTGACTAACGTAAATTTTTATATGTAGTACCATTTAAAAAAAAACTTGCCATAAATTTGTTAAATGATTATCAATGAGCATATTTATCTTGATAATTTCAAACCCTAGCTTTTATCAAAGCTTATTTATTAAAAAATGTTATGTACAGTGGTTTTACCAAGGATGGGTGCTAAAATATAATTACAATGTAACATACACGTAATATTAACAGTGCTGGCAGAATAGAGAAAACAGGATTTGTACACATTGACTGCTTGAATATATTTACATTATACATTACAAATTGTTTTCTGCCTTCATAAAGGCTATCTAGGTGTATTAATTAAACACTCGTAAAAAATTATGAATAAGACACTGTTTTTATAATATCTGTCCTGAATCAATTGTTTTAAATATAAATTTTTACAGACTTCTCTTAAACTAAAGATAATTCACATTGTCCTTTCACAAATATTGAATGAAAAAGCTTTTCACACAAGTGATATTCTTTTTCATTCAATACCACATTAACTATTGCTTGCATTCGTCATGAAAAGGTTCAAGTGTGCGGAAGTCACGCCAGGCTGGGGGTAACATGGAGATGTGATGTAAGTGGCATCCACAACGCTTGCAAGGTTCACTAAACAGGTTAACATAACTGTGTAGCCATGTCATAAAAGAGCGCACTGCAAGATCAGGTAATGTGGGAGAATAAAAATGAAGCATTGCAGCATGAGCATTTTCCGTCACTTTTCTAAATACAAAATGTCGAGATTCCGTCCATAGGTCTAGTGTTTCACCATAGCCTTTTACCATTACCCATTCCATTAATAATCCTTTGAAAGCAACTACAGCTTTCAACACATGACTAAGGTTTATCTGTACAACTGCATTACTGGCGAATGGGCGAGATATAGTTATTTTCATATCGTTATACGATCGATCAATATTGTTAATCACGTTATCCACTTGAGTCGGTGCTACATTGTGGTTACTTTGCAGTTTTCCTCGACGTTTAGTGCTGCCTGAATTTATATACGACCGTTTTAATGAATTCTGGCTGAGAAGTGTATGTGCAAAGGAACTATATTCGTGAATCTTGTCAGTCCATTTGTAACTATTGACCAATTGAGTATACAAAGCCTGCCGCTCTTGTGTTGTTTCTTGACTCAGAAATGTTGTATTTCCCAGGTTAAACGGTGCTGTGGGTATCGGCAAACCATTCACGGTTTGATCCAAGTCTCTTAAATTTATATTTACATTATTTAGAAGTTCTTGTAATTCTAAAAGAAATTTTTCTTTTCCATCTTCTCCGTGGTCGGCGCGTAATCCATTTGATAGCGTTTCAAATACATGGCTTACACTTGAACGAAGAGTTCTGAGTGAAGTAAGTGCCGAGTTCAATTGATCAACATTTATCGTTTGATTCATTTTTTATAACATAAATATTAGAAATATATACCTACTCCCGAAATGTATTTTGGAATCTTGCAAACAGTAAACACTACTCACCAGCAGCAAGTAGCAACGAAATTTTATGTTGACAATTGACATAGACTGTCAAGTGTCAAGTGTTAACTGTCAACCTTAAAGTTCAAACCAAGGAAGTTACATACTATCTGGAATATCACGTGCGCTTCAAAATCGTTCCGAAGAGTACGACATTGGTGGACTGTGTCTCTTTCTACAAAGTAAAGCGCCATATATAAGTGTGGCCGTGCGTAGTTTGCAAATTACTAGTAATTCAGCTAATTCTTCTAATTTGAGAAAACTGCTTCTACACTGCATAATTACGTAATAATTAAAATAAGCAAATTTATAGAATTAAATGTGTTAATTACAATACATTTTATGCTTTTTTATCTATCAACGTGTATGAATAAAAGGATATAACGGTTACCGAATATATAAAAATCTACCCTTTGATAGTTTTATTTACACTGGTAATTAAAAAAAAAAATGACAACACCCACCGTTGTCGTTGTCTCGCTCAGAACATTTTCCCCTTTTTAAGTAAGAAACAAATGTCAACTTTGTTGGGACGAAATAAAGTACATATTTATTTTTTAAATATTGCTTCGTAAATTCCAGTTCTCGCATATAAGGTCCTTGGTTCAAACAGAACCATTATTTTCTTTTTGTCGCCTTGGTTCACGCTACAACTAATGTTTATGCTGCCTTGTATTAAATGTTATTTCGATAATACTCTATTTCATTTAAATTGCAGAAGTGTCATTTATCAGCTAATTTTGCATAATGTGTTTATTTACCACACAAATGTATAGTAGGGATATTTACCACACAAATGTATAGTAGGGAAGCCCAAGATGCTAAATGGGTAGTTACTCGAGCGTCGTAGGGACCTATTGGATTTTGTAGATCAAATAATAGGAAAAATAAAAGGTAATATCTACGGCAAGGAACTTATATACGATAACTGGAATTATTACGAAGCAATATTTGAAAAATAAAAATGTATTTTATTTCGTTACTAATACATTTGTTTCTTACTTAACAGAGGGGAAAAACTTTCTGAGCAAGACAACGACAAGAGTGGATGTTGTCCTTTCTTGCAATTGCCAGTGTAAATAAAACTATCTGATGGTTGATTTTTATATATTCGGTAATCGTTGAATCCCTTTTATTCATACACGTCATTGACGTGTATATTATACACGTCAATGATACACGTCGATAAACATTAGTATAAAATGTGATGTAATTAGCACAATGAGTTCTAAAATGTACTTATTTTAATTATTACGTTATTAGTTATGAAATGCAAAAACTATTTCTTAAATTAGTAGAATTACTTAGTAGTAATTTGCAAACTACACATGGCCGCACTTATATATGGCGATTGGCGCTTTATGTAGTAGAAAGAGACACAGTCCACCCATGTCGTGGTACTCTTCGGAATGATTTTGAAGCGCGAGTGCACATTCCGTGTAGAATGTAAATTCCTTGATCTACTGTATTTTTTATTTCAATTGTGGAGAAAAAATCTACGGATAAAAAAAAAATAAAAAAAAGCTGTGACATGGAAACACTAAATCGCATCAGATTAAGGTATGGTGGGTTAATTGCCACCTAAAATTTAGAAAATCTGACGATGCAAGTGTTTTGGTAGGGAGTGGGAGGGTCATAGAGTTGCAAAGAAAATGTTGTTTTGACATTCTCGAGTGCGTCTGATTTTTTTTTATTATATAGGAAATGATGTAAGAATAACGAAAAAAATATGATCTAACAATTTCTAGAAACCGAAGTCATTAGAATTTTGTTTTTTTTTTCTGCCCTAATAACCCGCCTCTATATTATTATAAAGGGGTTATATTTGGTAGAGAGGTCAACAGTATGCGAGGCAACCTCCCCTATGTTAATCTGACGCGCTTGAGTAAATCCAAAAATCTCCTTTTGGGCTCCCCTACTAGTACGATGCACCACAATACAACATGTACTGACTAACACTAAAAACTGAAACTGTCGCTATATTCACACTAGAACCAACCGAGTAAACCAAATCACTTTCTGTATGCAGACTAAATCGCGCTATCACTTTTTTACAATATTGCTGTTGCACTGATCATCCAAATTATCGCTTCAGAATTGTTCTTTCGAAAAACTAAACTCGCTTCGAGCCAGCGTGATTATAACATATCCTCACTAAGCATTCGAAAATCTACCCGAAAGATTCACAACAGCTGAGATTTAGCAATAATTCGTAAACAACAAGTCATAGTACAAGTCATAGTACAAACTAATTTCAACCTTACGTTTTCTTGCGAGAAGGTTCATTATGGCATAAGTGTTCGTGTGAAAGTTTCTTATTGTTTGATAAAAGCAACTATCTCTTTCTTTTATTTTAACTTATTCTATTATTTTCACTCTTCACATTTTCTAGAATATTCGCGACAATATGTACCTCTGTCTTTTAATAGGGTTTTTTTCGAGAAATACTCTCCGTCCAAAGCTGATGTCGATATTACAGTGGCTTAACCACGTAAATCAGTTGGGTATACAACGTCAGATATACCGTGCACGAGAGAAGAGACTTTGTCGATTTCGACCTACACCTATGAAATCCAATGAAAGGAATGTTTCTTATAGCATAGTAGGTATAAATGTAAAAGTTACTTGTAAAGTTCGACGTTTCGATCGTCAACGTAAGACCATCACGAGCGGACTGGGTGAGTTTACTCCGTGGTTCATGTCGGGATCGATTTTCCTAGGTACATTAGGAATTCTATTTTCTATTTACACTAAGGCAAAACCGAAAAAGCAAACCATACGTAGGTAAGTTATAAAAATAGGTAATGCGGTGGTACCAAACGCGGTTGAGACATTGCAGAAATCTACCATCTACATATTCACTAAGTTTTTTTTATATAATTAAATAGCAAACAAGAAGATAGCTCTCCTTATGGAAAAGAAACAATCGTTTATAGACACCACTTACCCTCCTAACCAGAACACGACAATGACAAGCATTGACGCTATTGCGGCAGGAATAGGTAAGGCGGTGGTACCAAGTACCCGGCGAGATGTTGTGAAACTCTACCACCTTGTAGTCACGATAGTACTGATACATATAACCAATCGGTCGTCTTTTGCCTGGCAAAATGATAGTTAGTCTTGTAGCGGCTCAAACAATCACAAACGCTACAAGAAAAAATAATAAAAAATGGACAAAAATCAATAACAAATGGAAAAAAATGAAATTTAAAATAAAATCCTGAATCGCGATATCACAATTATTTATCTTGTAACACTATGTACAAGTTTTAACGCTTCTCAAATGGACTTCGGTCCCTAGGCAGTACACCTTGCCTGGCTGGGAAGATCTTTCTTTTCCCCGTACTTGCCGTTGTGTGACGTCATCAACCTCCACAGTAATGACGTCACCTGCCAAGCAGCTGGCCTGTTGGTTCCATCACTATGACCCTTCAGCGGTACGAACCAGCGGCGCCACAGTCTATTCTTCAAAGGAGTCCGGACCAATACAGACAAAATGTTAATGATAAGCATGAATTAAGGATCGAGCACATTGAGACAGGCCACAGCGGGGCGGAGCAGGCCTCTTTGCAACGCATTATCATCTTTCTTCTTAATGTTATTCTCCTTTCTTGATCATCATACCGTAGATCTTGGAAATCATACAGATTTTTGTAGCCTTGAACTAAAATTATTTATCGTTGTTCATCCATAATTACGTGATTCTATAAATTAATACTCAAAACACGGTGAAACGCGTGCGCAAAATTCTGCTTGTCATCGCAAACTGCAGTGGTGTGAGCCAAGCGCATCGCATTCACTGAAATTCATAGAGCAAAAATCCGCTCCGATGAGGCACGATGCGCTCCGTCGCGCCGTAGCGTACGATACTTTATACAAAATGTATGAAAGCGATCTCGGCGCGGATCGGAGGCGGATTTTTGCAATGCAGCCCGACTGTCCTTGCCTTATTGTGCTCCGAGCTTTAGCCTTCTCTCGACTTTTACGAAATGATCCACAGTAAGTTTATCTATTCTTCAAAAGGCTACGTGTTTTTTCACTATATGTTATGTATTATTAAATAACAAGCACAATAAATTTTTTTTTCGAAAATTTGCCTCTTTTTAATTAAATGCACTTTACTCATTGATATATAAAAACCCCTTTACTACTATATCGCCCTGTTGGTCGAGTGGTTAGTGACCCTGACTACGCAATCAACGGGGCTCGGGTTCGATCCCCGACGGGGACAAGCATTTGTGAGATGAGCACAAATGTTTGTATTTCCAGGTTTGGGTGTTTATTAAATATATACCAGTATTTATATATGTGATTATATGTATTAGTATCGTTGACTAACACCCATAACACAAGCAAATAATTTGCTTAATTTGGGGTTAGATCAGTAAGTGTAATTTGTCCCGTGAATATTTATTTATAATATAATATCTTAAATGTACCTACCTACTATAGCATAAATGTCGTTCGGCAACTTTTGTTCATGTAGCTGATAGTACCGATAAACTACGTATTATCACACATTGTGGTATTATTTTATAATATGTACATTGTACATACATGTTACAAACTTATATAATATAGCAGAACGTGATGGATCAACAAACACAGGGTAAGATTAAGACGCCAACAATTTCTATTGAGATATTCAAATAGATGGAGTTCACCACAAGGAAATATAATTGCTCTGCTCTGGTTACATATGTACCTTCGTTTATATATTGATTACCAGTGCTTTATATGGCGTTTCATATCATTGAATGTGATTTTAGTAAAACTTCAGATTCACAATTAATTGGATTGAAGGTTTATTAACTAATAGCTGACCCGGCAAACGTTGTTTTGCCATACATATTAGGAATCCATAGCGGACAGACAACGAGACATGTAATTTATATAAGTATAGGCGATTGTCCTTCCAGGTAGCCGAAAAGGCTTTGAACTTTATATGGTAGTTAAGTATTTTTAAGTTTTTTAATTTTCCACGCAATTTTATTAATATTTTCTTTTATAAGAACCTTCTCCTGACAATTACACACACAAAAAAAAGTGATGTCGTGACCACGGAAAATAGGGACTGATTTTTATATACAAGTTAACTGTGTTAGCCGAGCTGTTAGAGTAGGAAATAATTATAGAGGATATTAGGATTTACGTAAGCGCGGCAGATTATCATACCATATGTCTTGCACATTAGAAAGTACCTACCTCCAGCACATATAAGCCGTCTATGTAGGGGTGGACTTTTAGCACTCATTTATATTACTAACAAAGTAATCGATCAAGCTTCCTGTCGAGTCCCATGGCACACCAACACGGAACCCCTAAATAGATAAATCTTAACCCAGGCAGTTCCCGTTACGATTTCGTCGCCGAAATCGCTCCATCTTATTATACAATTTATTTTTACAAATATGTTTACGGGGCATTTTTCTTTTATTAAACCAGAGCCCACGCCCGTCGTGGATAAGCCTACGACAGTATCTGAAATTTCCTGAAAAGCGTAATTTCAATGTTATTACAGCGTCTGGCAAATCACTCCCTAGCGGCTTTCAGGCTGTCAATCATGTTATTTTGTTTGAATGGTTAACGATTGGTTTGACGTGAATACAGAATTTTGCCAATACCGAATCATTTGTGTGTTTTGCGGACTATTTTCACGAACTTCGGAAATTCTTTGCGTCTTGCCTATGGAGCCGTTCATAAAATACATCATGCTAAAATCAGCTTTCCCCGCCCATTGTCACGTTGTGTCACACTTTCTGTGAACCCCCTTAAAATATGTTGTATCAAAAACTAAGACCCTCCCCTTGAATATGATGATTTTCAATTGATACACACATTTTGGGAATTAAAAATATTTATTTAGATGTTCTAATAAAATTCAAATAAACCAATAAATATATTTTATAACGAACAAATAAATAATATTTATTAGAATCTATAATCAGAATATCTATAATCGGTATTGTTTCAATGAACGGCGAACTTCACGTTGCCGTAGACCCCCCGTCCCCCTTGTCACATTAGTGAGACCCGACTCCCCCCTTTTTTTTTTATAGAAGAGGGGGCAAACGAGCAGGAGATGGACCTGATGGTAAGTGATCACCGCCGCCCATGGACATCCACAATACCAGAGGTCTTGCAGTTGCGTTGCCGGCCTTTTAAGAATGAGTAAGCTCTTTTCTTGAAGGCCCCCAAGTCGTATCCGTTTGGAAACACCCCTGCCGGTAATTGGTTCCACAACAAAGTAGTGCGAGGCAAAAAGTGGCGAGAGAAACGCACTGTTGTGGATTTCCAGACATCGAGATGGTGAGGATGGAATTTCAAATTTTGACGCGATGTCCGATGATGGAATTCGGCGGCAGGAATTAATCCAAATAACTCGTCGGAACACTCCCCTTGAAAGATACGATAGAAGACACAGAGTGAACCAACATCTCTGCACAATGCCAAAGAGTCGAGCCGTTTCTGACGCGTTTCTAAGCTGAATGCGATCAAGAGGAAGGAGCTGGTACGGAGGAGCTCCGGCCCAGAGATGAGAACAGTACTCCATGTGGGGCCGAATTTGAGCCTTATAAAGTTGAAGGCGATGGACCGGCAAGAAGAACCGTCTTGCTCTGCTGAGCACACCGCGCTTTTTGGAGGCTAGTTTAGCCTTTTATGCGAATGTATTTTATGAACGGCTCTACTCGACATTTTTAAACTTTATTTGGTTGGTCATAAATAAATGAAAGTGTTAACTTTATGACACAAAAGAAAAAAAATATCTTAGAAATAAGAAAAAGCGTACAAGTTGGATTAGTTTCATGACTTTCAAGTATGTTCTTTTTAAAAACTTGCTATTAAAAAGTGTCCGTTGAATTCTAATAGTGACTTAATGTATATTAAATCAATTTGATAATTTCGGCTGAGGTTATATTCTTGTAGGACCTTTAGGCCGATTTCATCAATCTCCTTTGCAAATTAATTTACCCTTTATACGTACCGCGTATTGCCACTACTCTTATTTTAGTAAAGCATTGTTTGATTCTTTTAAAAATTTCTCTGTTTCAAAGTAAATTATGCGTTGAGTACGTACTACTCTGTGTTTTTCTGCTATTCGTTTTATTTTAGACTGCTTTTATTTCAGTTTGAAAATCTTATTTCTTTCACACAACCTTTTTATTCTAGTTTTAATAAAAATATACGTAGTTTTAAATACATTGACTTACTAAATTATTGTACTTATTTTATTTTTAACAATTTATTGATTATTTAAAAAAATATTACCTAATGAGGAATAGTTAACTTTGACCGCCCCGTTGATTGAGTGGATAGCGAACCTAATCACGAGTCGATGGGGGTCAGCTTCGATTCCCGATAGGGACAAACATTTATGTGATGAGTATAGATGTTTGTATTTCTGGGTTTGGGTGTTTATTATGTATGTTACAGTATTTATGTATGTATTTTTATATATTAGTATCGTCGACTAACATCTATATTACAAGCAAACAATTTGCTTACTTTGGGGTTTGATTAAATCGTGTAATTTGTCAATTGTTATATATATATATATATATATATATATATATATATATATATATATATATATATATATATATATATATATATCTGATAAACACAACGTTGCCCACACAAAATTGGAAAGTGCCCGGTTGGCGATAGGCTTGCGACCTATAACATTTATGGGACCAAGTATCTTTGGCTAATCGTAGGTGCACTTGTTGTACCTCTGCCTACCCCTTCGGGGATACGGGCGTGAAGATATTTTTTTATATATATAATTGGAATCTCGGAATCGGCTCCAACGATTTTCATGAAAGTCACAAATTAGGGGTTTTTAGGGTCAAGGAATCGATTTATCACAAATTAAGGTTCCAGGTCAAAGAAAAGCTCGGTTCCCAAGATATGGGTATGTGAAAAACCGAGCAAAGCTCGGTCAACCAGATATTGTTATATTATATATTATAATTAATGTAGCGGAAATTCAGAAATATAACCGAATTGCGAACTTACTCCTTGTTAGGAAGTATATGTGGAGTCCTAATTCAGATCTTAATCATATTTAGGAAGAAAGAAAGAAATTATTTATTTGCCAGAATATGGGAGTTACAAGTTATTAAAATTTGATTAAGTTACCAACATATTCTACCATGATATGGTATGCAATTATTTTAAAGTTATCATTATTTATTATTAAACTGAAAATGTTTGGAGTAGATTTTTTTACAATTACTACCGGATCGGAACGCTGCCACACACTGAGAAGATCCGGCGGAAGGAACTCAGGGGCTTATGTTGTACTAGCCGGGTAGTATCTGTGCAATCTTTTATAAAAATCTATTGTTATCTAAATCGGTTAATAAATGAAGGAGATTGAAAGACAACCGAACGGATAACCTCCTCCTTTTAAGGATAGTTGATTTATTATTGCGGTAACCTATTTCCAACTTCCTGTATCTCTGGATCCCCAATCAGATCTTAATCATATTTCTATGGGACTAAACGGGTAGTATACATTCTCTAAAAATGTGTAAATGGTTGAACCTGCAGGCCATCCCTAAAACTTCTCACTAAATTAAGGTATTTTAAGCTCAAAAGAATAAAAACTATGGCCATAGATTGTTTCAGTTCAAACAACTGTTTTGTTAAAAATGGCAGTATATTGATTTTTAAAAACTGAATATTTTGAAAACGATTTTTGAGATCTAAAATATTGCTTTAGCTAAATAATCTATAGGTTGAAAAATTTCGAAGCAGTGTTAAAAACCTTTTTTTTTTGAAATTTTCGTCATTGATAAATCGCAAACAAATTGACAACTTTTGATCTAATTAACGGTATTTGACGCAGTTTTTAAAGGAGAAAAGCTGATAAGATTTTTAGTCTATTATTGAATTAGCCTGAAAATTATTTCAAAAATATTAAGTAAGTTTGCTAAAAACAACGTAATTTTATTATTTGAAAAGCATTTGACGTAGTTTTTAGTACTAAAATATCGTAGAATACAAAAAAATATTGGTTGAAAAATTTCGATGTTATGTTGAAAAAACACTTTTTTCAGAATTTTTCGTCAAAGATTACGCTCAAATGGATTAACCGATTTTGATGCAATATATGCATAAGGCGTAGTTTTTTGAGGAATAGAGCTGATTAGTTTTTGTACTTAATAATAATAAAATTACGTATCACGTAAATCTGGAAGCTATATTAAAAAAATACTGGGTCGACTTAGTCCAAATTTTCAGGAAGTCTAAATTGAGTGGAATCCATTAGAATGCCATCAACCGCGTTTCGATCGATTTAGCCGTTTAAAAGTTATGAGATGTTTACATCCACACACACACACACACAAACACACACACACACACATAGATACATACAGACATACTGACGTCATCGTGAAAATGTTCGGAAAAGGTTACTAGGATCACAAAACGTGGAGATCTGGTGAAAACACGATTTTCGAAAATCGAGGCAAAATCTGTAATTTCCTTATCTACACACGTAGCGGGAAGTTAGAAAAGGTATATGTTACACGAGAGAAGTAAAAACCTAATCAAAGTGAGGTTAATAAAAAAACCTCATCAAAGCGAGGTTAATAAAAATCATTAAAAATAAATGAAACGGTCGCTGAGCGAGTATTACAGTGATGTGTTGATTATATCTCACTATATCTCTCTCACTTCCTTAGTCGACTAAAGCTGACTTTACCCGAACGAGCGTTACATAGCCGAGCGTGAGGAGACAGTCTCATTCAATACCTACATAATTTAATCGCAGTAAAACTGAATGATTGCAAACAACCAACTTCTCATTTCCTGTATCTCCGGAACCCTGCATTAAATCTTCACCAAATTAAAATGGAACAACCTGGAAATTATATCCTTTGAAACACCAAAATATATTTCAAATTGGTTCCAGCGTCTTCGAGTAATCGGTAAACATATTACATACATTACATATACAGTGTGTAAAAAACCTTGTCCGATCCGAAAGAGGTATATAGGTAGTAAAAAAATCTTCTTATTAAAATAAAAAAAATATCACATTTTAAAGTGTCTCATTTTAGTACTAAAATTGAGCAATCAAGCAAATATTTTGAAAATTTATCTATTACTATCCATAAAATAATGACACAGATATGATTATATTAAGTATTAATTATTATATTACATTAAGTATATTATAATAATTAATACTTAATATATATATATATATATATATATATATATATATATATATATATATATATATATATATATATATATATATATATATATATATATTATATTAAGTATTAATTAAGTATTAAGCTACGAAGTAATGCCTATGAAGATCGGACAGGGTTGTCTTTACACCCTGTATATAAAAAAATCTGACAAATTGTAAACCGCCTTTTGGGAAGTCGATTGAAAATAAAGTTCTCAGCCAGCCTCAATAAGATTTCACTTCAATTATATTTCAAATCAGTCAATAAATGTTGAAAATCTGAGGTAAACAACATTAAGCACCTTCTCACTTTTGAAAAGACGGCTGAAAATACAATCAGGTTAAAAATCCGATATAGAAATAGCCACAGCCGGCAAGACAGTAAATAATAAACTGTAAAAGACAGAAGTTGGGAGAATGTTTTCTTATTGTGAAGTTTGCGCTGCATTCTGTATTTTATGGTCGCTTTGTAGCGGAGCCGTGTCCCTCCACTTGAGTGCGAGCGGGTGGATTTATTCCCGACTAGATATACATTATTTAAACTCCATAATTCACTGTTGTATAAAATATCTTTTAGTTTTCTTGTAAGACATGTATCAGGGATGGAATTCAAGTCTTAAATGTTGGATTTATATAATAGTATACATTTTATAGTTGCTATTTTAAATGTAAGATACAAATTTTATTTTTATTTATCTGTAATTATTTAAATTGTCTACTTATTCCATCTAGAAACAAATATCTTTAATTTTTCAATTTGACTTCAAATAAAAAAGCGTAAGTAATGATTTTGGTTAAGCAATATTTCATACACAATGACGCGATCGAAGAGGTTGAGTTCGTTTCCCGACAAGGACAGACATTTGTGTGATGTGCATAGATGTTTGTATTTCTGAGTGTGGCTATTTATTATACAATATCTGGTTGACCGAGCTTTGCTCGATTTTTCACATACCCATATTTTGGGAACCGAGCTTTTCTTGGACCTAGAATCTTGATAAATCGATTCCTTGACCCGAAAAACCCCTAATTTGTGACTTTCATGAAAATCGTTGGAGCCGATTCCGAGATTCAAATTATATATATATATATATATATATATATATATATATATATATATATATATATATTTCCATATATATATATATATATATATATATATATATATATATATATATATATATATATATATATATATATATATATATATATATATATATATACAAAAATATATACAAGAATTGCTCGTTTAAAGGTATTTGAGTTGAGGTTATTTAAGGTAAGGATTATTTGAGTATTTGTGTGTGTATTTCTATGTGTTAATTTCGTTTATTAACGCTCATATATATGCTCATATATATCGGGATTAGATTGTTTCGTGTAATTTTTCCGGTGATTTTACTTATTATTTCCAACGCTATTGTATGAACTGTAGTAACTGTAAGTATTAGAAAATGTATAAAACTGGAGTAAACTCGGGCGTAACATTTAAGCACTGGGCGGGACCGTGATATTGAAATGACAAGTTGGGTCGAAAGTAGTCCATTTACACCGACTTCTTTGAGAAAGGGTATGCTCCAAAAGTTTAGACATGTAAAAAGAATGACTTATCATCAGCTCTTCTCCACTAAAAACTCCGTCAAATACCGTAAGTTGGATCAAAATCGTTAAAATACCCCTACAGTTAAATTTGACTAAAAAACTGATTTATTGGATTTTAACTGATTTCCCTAAAAGAAAGAGGTTTTTAATTTGACTACATTTTTTATGTTTGTTACCTCAAAACTCAGTTATTTATTTAATGATTAAAAAATAATTTCTTGTTTGAGAGGTGTACCTCTTATTTGGTCTCATTTAAATTTAGTAACTATCTAATGCCAGATATGAGAGATTATGGTTCCAGAGATACGAAAAATCTGTTGTAGTTTTACAGCATTTAAATTAATAGTCCAACATTTATTAAATTGTTGGTTAAGTTCTGCGACATATCGTTTGGTATAATCAAATTATATATTCTTTATAGTATTACAGTAATCATATGAAATTAAAATGAAAATATTCATTTGCAATAATATGGGTGTTACAAGTTATTAAAAATTAATTAAAAGTTCCAACATATTCATTAGAAAGAGCTCTGCGCGCTGTTTTAAAAGTATCTAACGCTCAAAAAAGCAGAAAATTAGATACCCTACTTACTTACTTTACAAAGAATTAAATGTAGTACGCATTCGACAACTAAATCATCATTTGGAAAGCTACAGTTTTACATGATCACATAATCTTAAATTCACCAGATTACACCATCCTGATTCAAAGAAGGGTATACAGGGTTCAAATTGCGAGAACAACTTATAACAAATGGACTATTTTCAATCTTTCTTTTCCCAAATATCTATAATCAAGTGTGTCAATGCTGCAGTATTAAAGATCTTTCTTCAAGAATTGCTTCTAAGGAAATAATCAGCAGCATTCTTGGAAATTTTCTCTTCTTTCCGAATCTTTTTTTGAAATTTCTTAAATAGTAATAGTTTATGAAATATTGGCACAAAAAGAAATGCCATTTTTTTCATCTTTAATTGTTTATAACTTTTGCAATTTTTATGTGCTAATACACGTATGGTTGTATGCTTTGAGTATAGACTATAAACGTTTAATACAATATTTGTGGTTGTACGCTTTGAGTATGCTTTTAATACAAATACGTGTATAATGGTAAATGGTAATATTATACACGTCATTGGTTTAATAATATATTCTATGGTTGTATGAAACATAGCGGGACGTAGCCATGACGTAGGCGTAGCAAGGAATCGTGCACTCGTAGCATTGTGTGAAGTCGTAGCATTCATCGTAGCGTTGTGTGTAGCGCAGCGAATTACACGATGTGAATGGCTTTGATTGCTTATTACGCGACTTTGTCTTATGGAGCGTTATGTTTTTCGAGTGTATGTAAACATGTATGTACATATATTTTGTGGGCATGTTTTGAAGCCGAAACGGCTTGATGGATTAGCTTGTGAGGCGTCATTAGATTCATCTTAATTGTGAGAGTGACACTGGATATTTCAATGTTTTAGGTTATTCTTGTTTGCTTTTAATACAAATATTTAAAAAAAGACAAAAGTTTCCTTTTTCAGTTTATTCTCAGGTTGTCGACAGTCCGGCTTTTTTCTGATATGAAATATTTGTTCTATTTATTAATAATTTATTTAGTTTAAACTAGTTGATAACATATCTTCACGCCAGAGCCCGTACGTGGTAGGCAGAGAGAACCGAGTGCCATACATTACGATCCTTGCAAGCTTGTCTCGCTTCCTCCACATTCATCTCTCTCTTCATACACACACGCCGGTTGCGAAGACTCTTGACACCACCTTCGGACAGTACTCTATCAATCTGATCATGGTATGTCAGTCCTGGTCTTCCTCGGTATCTACATCCTTCCACATTCGCGAGTGTTAAACCACATATTTTTCGTAATGATCTCACCTCGACCGCGTTGATTCTACTTTTATGTCCTTTATAACATACCCAACTCTCACTTCTATACAATAGCGTTGGGATCAGCACATAATTATGCAGGGCTAGACGGGCACCTTGACTTAAAATTGTGTTATTAAGTAATCTCCATAACGCTCCATTCACTTGTTCCCTGCACACACTTTTCTTTCAATATCACCAGTGAATTGGCGGTACCTGGCGGAAACTGGCGGCGCAAAAATGGTCATATGTATTTATTTACTGTACAAAATGTGCGTCCCCGTATGAATTTATTTGAGAGCGAGAACATAGTGCAATTATCAACGACTTCTATTTATTGACGGAGTAAATTAAACTCTTTGTCAATTATAAATGAATTGTACTGTCTATAACCTTCCCGCAAGTGTATGCAATAAGATAACAAGCATGGCATAGGAAAAAATATAGATTTTCGTATAATATATGATAAATATAAATATTTAATTAAAAATAGTTTACGATATTGGACTTGTAGCTATTTTTTTTAATAGTCCCTACACAGCCCGAACAGCAGGAAGTTCATCCAATGGGAAGTGTTCATTGCTGCCTATAAGTACCTACACTACCATACGTCTTGCGTTTTGGAGGCTCATAATCTGTAATTTTAAACCAGCTTCAAAAGAATAAGGAGGTACTCAATTCATCGTAATCTTCCGTTATGTATGCTTTCTCAGTATAAAAACACGCATAGACAGATTTGGATCTTCTTTTGTTTCGAAGGGAATACTTTCCATTTTATCCCAAACAAATTTGTTTAAGATCTAATTCAGGGTTACCAATACCAACAGAGTTTTTTTTAAAAACCAGGCGATAATTTTTAACACTTTTAATAACCTCATCATAATTTCAAATGCTTACGATTAACACTCTTTACTAGTTAAAACTAGCTTCTTTATATGATTATTCTTTATATGATTAACAAGCAGATGGCTCTCCTGATGGAAAGAGTAACCATCGTCTATAGACACCAAGGATGTTAACGGTGCATAGCAATGACGCGTGTGTCGGGATAGCAGTGCCACATGCGTAAGTCTACGGGCTACCTTACTCTCCAAATCGAAACAGGACGACGACAAGCATTGCGCTATTACGTCAGAAATAGGCGGTGGTACCAAATACCCAGGCGAGAAGCTGCAGAACTCTAGTAGTCATGAAGGTGACAAGTATAACCGATCAGTCGCCTGGTGGAATTTGTCATGTTCATCGGATAAAAAAAGTTTTGTCATCTGTGTTCAGAGTACTTTTGAAAATTCGTTAATACTGAGATTAAAAAAAAATTGGTATTAATTTGAGATCTAAACCCGGAACCTAATTTATAATCCAAGAGGTTATCCACTTAACCTACAGGTTCTGGAAAGGAAGTTGTCCGTAAACGACTGGAAACATTTTAATCAAGCCGACTGCCCTGAAACTCGCATCAAAATTATTACCCCATCTATTTAGTCGGCGAACCGAGAGTGCTCGAACGGTCTCCAACGTGGACAGATATTTGTTTGATGTGCAGAGTAGGTAATTAACTATATGGTTGTAAATCAAATAGAAGCTCAATTTACTAATACAATGGTTTATTTCTTTCTTTCTTTTAGTTTTCAGCTTGGTTCATTCAGTCTTTGGTCGATCAATCGATTTTGGTCGGGTAAAAGTTTTATTAAGGATTTTTCGGGGTTGTTCTTGAATATTGAAATTTAGAAGCGAATCAGGGTCTCAGGTGGTGTAATGCCTCCGTGTCATGGATGATCGTAAAGGTATCGATATCAACAACCGCAAAAAATAGCGATTATTATTGTCTGTCGAAGTCAATTTTGTTTTTATTCAAATTAATCTAAGAGGCACTTTTGAGTAATCTACAATTTTATAGCTACTCCAGTAGTAGCTGGAAAATTTGAACGCGGCCTCACACTGAGAAGATCAGGCGGAAGAAACTCAACTGGTTTGTCTCTTATTTTTTCAATTATTACAATTTATAATCAACTAGCTGACCCGGCAAACGTTGTTTTGCCTTTTTAACTATTCTTATTTTTTTCTGTATTTTCTCACCTTTTAAACCTTCCTTGGACTTCAACAATTAATTCAAAACCAAAGTTAGCCAAATCGGTTCGGCCGTTCTCGAGTTTTAGCGAGATTAACGAACAGCAATTGATTTTTATATATATAGATTACAATAAGTATCAGAGATTGGTATGACGAACAATTAATAATTATATCTGGCCGATAAAATCTAGAGAGGGGGATAACCACAAATTACGCTAACCAGCAAACCGGTAAATCATGGTGAACCGGAATAAATTCTGTCTTTTGATCCTCTCTGCTGACTCAGCAAGGGAAACCGGCGTAATAAATATCACCGGACAAATTACACGACGCAATCTCACCCAAAGTAAATAAATAATTTGCTTGTGATATGGGTATTATTCAACGATAGGTACTAATACTCAGAAACACACCTATAAATACTGAAATATATTTAAATCATATTTAAATGCAAATTAAAAACTTTCTGACCGTTTTTTTTTTTGGGAGCAGTATGAAATTTGGCATTGTAAAGTGCACATGGTAAAAAAGTGCAGAAAGCTAATATTTTTTTATATTTTTGCTTTGGAATTACAATAAATAAACAAATATAAACATTACAAATACTACGTTCATTTGGCATACGTATACTAAGTATTATGTTATTGGCTAAAGTCTCTTCTAAACTTAGAAGAGATATTTTTATTGTTTAGTCCTTGGTCGAATTTCGATCACAGGGCGAACGCTAGTAATACTTAATAACCATTAAAACTCAAAAATACAAACATCTATGCTTATCACACAAATATTTTGAGATTCAGGTGATACTTTGCGGAAATCCATTAATAAAAATTATTAATTTATTAAACCGGCGTCTATCTTTTCGGTCACATAGCAGTTCTAATAATAATAATATATTATTATATAGCAAAGGATATATAAATGATAATAGCAAATTTAATTACTTTCACCTTTTTATCATACAAACCCTTATCAAACAATTAATGTTCTCGGGAATCGAACTCAAGCGTTATCAATTGCGTAGTCAGGGTCGATAACCACTGGTTTTTGGTTTTAAGTTACTGCGAAAAATCTATTGTTTAACTACGCAACCACAAGCAACATGACACGCAGAAACGTAGCCTCCATGCTGCATAGAGTCCGAGGCAGTACCAATAGCACATACGACACGTCTGTGTGCGTGCGGCGATTCGGGCGCCCTGAATGGAGTCATTCTACTGCGTTATTATTCTATTGTGCCAATAGCCTTCTTATGCAAATAAGTGACAATTTCCAGTGTCCTGTGATCAAACACTGGAACTCGTTATATACGGGCTCAAGGCCTGCCATTTATTTAAAATAAATACATATTTTAATTATTATTTTTTTACCATGTATACTTTGGGCTTAAATTAAATAAAGCTAACATAGTTCTTAAATTTCTTTTTATATGTGTTTCTTTTTTTAAATATGTTGAAACAATTTTTCTGGATTTTATATCTGTTAAATAAATGAATTATTATTATTATAACATGCAATGATTACCTCTAACTCGAGCTGAGTCGCCTGCTAAAGCAACTTCTGTGTTACCCGTTTTATATATGTATATACGTACCTTTATGCCAGATTCCTTTGGGGTTGAGCGGACTGAAACAAATGCCATATATTACGATCCCAGAAGAAATTGCTTCTTCCACATTTATGGCTCTTTTTATGCTTATTTTTTGGCTGTCTTTATTATTTTTTGTCGTTAATGAATTTACGCCCAACAAAGCGGGTGAGTAGTTAATAGCTAGGGTATAGATATAGTTGATACTCAATACTCAATCATTTATTGCATTATATGTTACAAACAATTTTAGGTATTACAATAATAATTAGTAGATAGTGAACATATACACCCTATTAGGGTATTGCAATGTAGGACTGAACCGATCAATTTCATGAAAGATTTATGTGATTGTCATTAAGGAAGTCGTTAACAGTGCAGTAACATTTTTCTATCACGAGATTTTTCACAAGTTTTATAAACATACGGTCATTTTCTTCAGATTTAATTTTGTCTGGTAATTTGTTATATATTTTCACACACATTATATTTGGTCCGGAATTATGCATTCTTAATTTTGATTGTGGCAATTCTAAATTATGCGTAAATCTACTTTCGAAGCGTCGTGGAATATCCATTTGAATTTTAAAAAATTGAGGATATTTTCTTATAAAAATTGCTTCCATAAAGTACATTGACGACAACGTTAATATTTTCAGGCTTTTAAAATATGGTTTGCAGCTTTCAGTGTCTTTGATATTCTTGAGAATACGTACACATTTCTTTTGGGAAATAAATATATCTTGTACTTTCACACTATTTCCCCATATTAGAATGCCATATGTAAGCCATGAGTTTGCATATGCATAATATGCAGACAATGCGGTGTTAAGATCCGTTGCTTTGCGAAGTTCTCTTAAAGCATTAGTGCTGGTATTCTAAAGATCTAGGGCCTAGAGACGTAGAGACCTATTGTACTCAGTTAGTGTATATTTTATCAACCAATGAAAAAACGGAGAAGGTTCACTATTCGACGCGTATATGTTTTTAGGGTTCCGACGTAAATTACGAGCCCTTATAGTTTCGATATGTCCGTCCGTCCGCACATAGCTCAGAGATCTTTCGTATTAGAAAGCTATAATCTGGCACGAATATACATATTAGTCACGTCAACAAAGTGGTAGCAACAAGTGGGAATGTTATTTTTAACTTCCCACTATGTATGTAGATAAGAAAGTTACTGATTTTACCCCGATTTTCGAAAATCGTGTTTTCACCAGATCTCCACGTTTTGAGATCTTAGGAATCTTTTCCGACTATTTTCACGATGACGTCAGTATGTCTGTATGTACTAGCTGTTGCCCACGACTTCGTCCGCGCGGACTTCATTTACTCCACACCGCTTCTCCCTCGCAGGTGATAGCGTGATAATATGTAGCCTATATGTTGACTCGACCTATAAGTAATATTCATGCAAAATTTGAAGTAAATCCATGTTGTACTTTTTGAGTTTACCTCGGACATACATACAGACAAACAGACAAACAGACAAAAATTCTAAAAACTATATTTTTGGCTTTGATATCGATTGTAGATCACACGACAAGTATTCTTTTAAAAAAATATTCAATGTACACTTTTGACTTTCCTACGATTTTATTATATACGTATAGATGTGTGTGTATGTGTGTGTGAATGTGTGTATGTAAACATCTCTAACTTTTAAACGGCTGGACCGATCGAAACGCAGTTGATGGCATTCGCTTGGATTCCGGCGGCAGTGGTCGACTCTTTCCATCAGGAGACCCATCTGCTTGTTTGCTATCTTATGATATAAAAAAAACCTCCAAACCAGAAGCCTTCAGCTAAAAGTACTGAAGCTCTTGCAGCAGAAATAAGCAAAGCGGTGGTGCCACATCTGTGCGTGACATTGCGGAATTCTACCATCTAGTAGTCATGATGGTAATTGGTCGAACCTGTTGACCAATCATTTGCATTTTACAAATAGTCTGACAGAATTCTTTAATGGAGAACTGAATTAAAATAGACGATCATTGGAATAATGAATAATCTTAGTAATATAGGAATATTTGATACGATAATGCTCAGTAAGTTTAATTGTAAGTCAAAATCTCTGTGGTCTAGTGGTCCAGCGTTGGCGTTGACCACATGAATGCCCGGGTTCGATTCCCAGGTCGGGCACATAAAAGTGTTTTTTTTTCAGTTTTATGAGAAAACACAAAGTTGCCCGGGATTGGAAAGTGCCCAGTTGGCGATAGGCTTGTCACCTATATTACATTGTGGGACCAAGTATCTTCCGCTAATCGTGGGTGCACTTGTTGTACCTCTGCCTACCCCTTCGGGGATATGGGCGTGAAAATATTTTGTTTTTTTCAAAATCCATTTAAAATGTTATGATTTTAAAATCATGCCAGGGTGCATTGAAAATTGAAAATTTAGTTAAGATTGATCAGATATCATTTAGTTATTAATTAATTCAACACATTTGGCTTTTATGAACTGCCTAGTAGAATAGCAGTTGGTCTATTCTTTAAAAGGTGGCTCGGATCAACACAGAGAGCTCAAATAAAGGTCACATTTTCCTAAGTTTGCCGTCATACCTAGCCACTTACACTTTCTACTTCACTTATGTTCAACAGAGAAACTGAAAAAATATTTAATGCGATTTTTTCAGAAAAACAAAAAATATATATTTGCAATGATTTTTCTAAAAACCTGAAACATTTATTTAGAACGATTTTCCAGAAAACTAAAATAAATATTTAGATTTTTTTTTAAATAAAACTGAAAACTATATTTAGAACGGCATCCGAACCCTGAGCCTCAAGCTTTCAAATCGAAGCCGGCACTACTAGAGTATTCAGACGAATAATTTAAAACTTTTTAACTCTAAAAACCGGTGAACAAACAGAACGCATTTTCAAGAGACACAATGCTTTCGCTAACATTGCAAGTTATTGTACCAAGTTATGAATGAAGCGCCTCTGAGCAGCTAGCCAGACAGAATAATGGCTTGGATCAACATTACGCCGCCCAATTAAGACTTCCCGAACAACATTTTACTAAAGAGTTGTCGAGGAGAAAAACTCTAGAATTTTCCTTTACAACGGTTTTGCCCGCAATTCACTGATGAACTTTAAATTGTTATTAACTGTTCCTTACCTTTAGTGACCTTTCAGCTAAGAAACCCTTTTGTTTCATGTGTTTGTTTTTAAATCCCTAAACAAAACTAAAAGGTTAGTGTAAATTTGAAGTTTGGGTCAAACAGTATGTAAGGGTTGCTTGATTTCGATAAGGTTAGTGGTATTGTGGTCGGCTGTCATGTTATAGATGTCTAAGAGCAACGACTATCTCTTAACTTTTGACAGAAAATGATGTACTTATATTAAAACACTAGCTGTACTTGCGACTTCGTTCGCGATTTACTTCATTGCAGAATAGATTTCAATAATATTCCTATTTACCAATTTTTCTTATATTAAGCAACGCTGTGGTCTGCAGTAAAGCACTCTTGTCAAGAAAGTAACTTTTTACTTTGGATTTGAAAACTTCCGAGTTTTAGTTCTTAGAAGACAGGAGCTTAAATAAAGTGTTCCTTTGCAGTTCACTCAATAAATGTTGCAAAGTTCTTTGTGCAAATCTTTGAGGCTGTCCTCGTTTGGTGGTGGAACGAAGATAGGGATATTGGATTTTTTATCATAGGATAGCAAACAAGCAGATGGTTCTCCTGATGGAAAGAGAAATCATCGGCAATAGACATCAAAGATATTGTTACGAATATTCTAGAAACGTGTAGAGTTGGGACGCTGGAGAGATCTAGAAATAAAAGAAAGAGATAGCTACTTCTATTGACAAACAAATAGTTGACCGTTACCCTAAGCTATGCCACAATGGACTTTGTGGTATAGGGCACAAGGTTGAAAATAACGTGTACTAGGACTTGTTTGTTTATGATAAGTTGTTTATTGTAAACAACTTATTATTGTTTTTGTTTACGAGATGATTGACGAACATTCGCGATTGTTGTCGAACTTTACCTCGGGTATAAATAGAGATTTATCGACACATACACAGCAGTTTTTATAAAGCGATCGAGAGCGATACTTGAAGCGACCCGTGCGCAGCGAGAAGTGTTTTATTGTGTAGTCGGTTAAGCTTAGTGATAGTACAGTGAGTGACTAGTGTTAATCAGACTATTTGGGTATTACATTGTGTTGTCTTGTGTATTTGTATTGTAAATACACGGATTTAACATAAGTGCTGTTTTCAATATTTATGGTGCGTCGCTATCTGTGTCGCTACACTCATAAGTCTACCGGGTACCTTACCCTCCAAACCGGAACACGATAATGACAAGTAAAGGAGCCCGGACTAACATGGGGGAAAATAGATTGAGCAGTTTCATTACACAATCTTCAAAATGTATCTAGTAAAAGACAGATATTTTGGAGTAGCAAACAGACCGAATGCGGCTATGTTTCACGTTTAGGAGTTTTACCTTAACAAGGGATTGCCTTCTGAGCCTTTAGCCCCGTAGCCTCTAAGTTGAATCTATTTAATATAGTATGTAGTATTTAGCTTGTATTTAATGGTTAAATCAAAAAGCTTTTAAATAGTTTCAGTTTATTTCGTAAATGCCCGTAAATAATATTAAGTAAGATTAAAATTTGCTTGTTAAAATTACAAACTGTGTATAATTCGCCCATAATAATTACGGGTGAATTTCTTTCTTGTATATTTTTTAATTATTTTTAGGGTTTTGCAGTCTAAAAGGAACCCTTATAGTTTTGTCATGTCCATCCGTTCGTTCATATGTCCGTAGTTTAGTCAGAAAAGATCTGTTTGTGAAATATTATAGTGCTAATTTTTGTTAGGCAAGTGTCCTCTGTCAGCCAATTGGTTGTTTCTGGATGTGTAAAAAAATTGATAGTAGTATATATGACGAAGTAATGAAGCAAAAACAACTATCACTACTAAGTAGGTTTACGAGTAATGGTAGACAAACTTACAAAATGTAATTGGAGAAGTAAAAGCGAATATATTTGTCATTGGCGTTGAAAAAATTAAATGTTTTTAATATAAAACAATGAAAAGCTCTCTTCTTAGTCCACATTATTGTGATGGACAACTACTTAGCTCTTTATTGCCCAGAGTCGGACACGCAGTTGGCCGGACTTGCTTATTTAGCTTGCTTTTTAGCCATTTCTTCGCAGGGTGGATTTAAACCTAGCAATGTACCGGAACACATCGGTACATCACTCAATCAGTGGATCTTACGTGCAATGGACGATGAGTGATCCAGCTCAACGCCCGCAGAATACCTTATAGAGTATGAAGTGTGGTAATTTCTCCTGTCTCTGCCCTCTTTCTCCTTCCATCTCTCCTATACCGAATATGAAGAGCTCCAGAAAATTCCTCTCTCTGCCTTTCTGCTGTCTCTTTCAGCGACATATCTTTTTCACAAAAAGAGATAACAGCGTTCCACTTCTCCTGACACTCACACATTCTACCAAGTACATTCCCAACTGCACTAGCACATTCTTTCGCTCTTCTGTCCAAGCTGGATACTCTGCCAGCATACGTTGAGCTGTATCAACACTGTAACCACAATGGTGGCACCTAGATTCAGGCTCCCGCTTCGCGACCTTATGTTGATACTTCCCGAAATTGCCATGCCCGGTAAGTGCATGTGTTAACCAAAATGTCAGCCAACTATGCTGCCTCCGAAGGCACAAGTCTAGCTTTGATCTTATTACCTCCACAGTCTAGGTCCCAATGTTACCTTGTTCCAGCCGAATTGTCCATGCGGCCTTAGCAAACCCTCGTATATGTTTCCTAATACGTTCGATTGTAGCGGCCACTCTCCTCTTCTAGGCTGCTTTGGAGCAGTTATCATCGCCACTTCCTTATATACGAAAGCAGCTACCTTTGTCTCAAGGTAATTGCCCCGCAAGTGCATTTGCAGCATTAAATGACGCCGTGCGGTAACCACGAATCACCTCCCTGCCATGAGGCGTTGTGGTTTCCGCAGTAGCGCCTCGTCCCATGCAGCTAGGGTGTCGTCCCACACAGGAGCCCCGTACATCGCCATTGAACGTACGACGCCAGTGCACAGGCGGCGGCTCACGTTCCCTGCTCATGTTGCCCGTCACAATTTGGCATAAGTCTTACCAACGCCGTCTTACCAACAACGTTCTTAGCAAACGAGGAACTAAATTCCGAAAATGAGCGTTAAACTGCATTTTCAGTCAATGATGAGGACAAGATATTTAATAGCTCACTTGTACTACTAGATTGTCTTTATATAAGTATCGTTAGTGCCTTCAGCAATGTTTCACTTAAAACAATAAAAGCATCATCAGTAATTAATGGTGATCAGCTAACTTCCCCCATCAAATTTTCCCCGGGCTCCTTTGAATAATAGACCAACTGCCGTGCTACGAGACAGGTCCTAAAATGCGACCGATTGGCTATGCGAGTCACTACCATCGTGGCTACTAGGTGGTAGAGTTCTGCGTTGTCTCGCCCGGGTCTGGTACTACCGCTTTACCTATTCCTACCGCAATAGCGTCAGTGCTTGTCACTGTCGTGTTCCGGTTTGGAGGGTAAGGTAGCCGGTTAATTTATCCATGTGGCATTAGACCTCGCCACAAGATAGTAACGCACCATTAACATCTTTGGTGTCTATAGGCGATGGTTGCCTCTTTCTATCAGTATACCCATTTGCTTGTTTGCTATCTTATGTTATAAAAATAAAAAATAAAAAAAAGCAAAAATAATTAGAAATACTAATGAGTAATGATAAATAGTAATATAAGTCAGTTATCTGGTATTATTTGCATTATTCGCGTAAACTTTAAGTCAAACAGTTTCTAATTGTAACATCAACTCTAATTTTTAGCAAAGACCTTATCTACTCATGTGTTTTAGTACTGACGTAAATTATTGTTATTATTGATATAATTGTCATTTAATATGTTGTATTGATATGTGTTTAAACTAAAGTTTAAGGTATTGCTAATTACAGCATCACTTGTAACAAGTAGTAATATTGTTGATAATTCCTATTACATGTTAGTTTAAGTGGTATATTTAAAACTGAAGTTTCAGCCGAATGGTTTTGTAAATTAATGCGTCAAGATATGTAACTAGTGCTGACGACGCATTACGTAGTAGTATGGTAGTAGATATAAATATTATATCGTCTAAACGTTATGTCGTCAAAATGCCTATAAAGAATAATTTGAATAAAGTTTTCTTATTTATCAACTTGTAGTATAACTAAGTTTTATTGGTATAATTGAAATCTTTTCCATTCGACCCACTACTGTTAGTGCCATCGTTGTTATACATTTTAAAAAACTTTCAGGTCATTCGCAATCAAGTCAATATATTAAGAATAATGTCTACTGGCGGCTGCAAGTCTCCCAAGATTCCAAGATGTCTCGTGCTGCAACGACCTTGGTCTCGATGCCCACTCACCCTTACATTCTCCATAGTGCCCTAAAGGATTTTTCAAGGGGCAGGGCTCAGGTTGTTTCGCGCACCTGAAGGCTGCGCAGCGGGGCAAGGGGGGATTTCAGGGGGTGGAGGTAGTACCGGAGCCCAGTCCCGCGCCGAGCGCCGCTCGGGCCGGCCGCGTCGTGTCGGAGGCCGCATGAGCGCGCCGGATTGCTAGCGAGGCGGGCGCGGGTGTGGTATGCCCGCCCTGCTGCCATGGCCCCTGTACTGGCGGCCTTGGCGCTCCTCGCCTTTATACCCGGTGAGTGTCATACTAGTGTTCGCGCAACAGGCTGCGTTTGTTTATCAATCGATCAAATCGTGTTGTGGATGTGTTGGATTGGTACGCGTGGTAAGGTGTACGGATGGCCTGTTAGGCCAATAACGGTTGAAATAGTTGTAAGCACAATTGTGGCCCATTAGGCCAATAGATTTTTTAGGTATCCATAATGATAACTACTGGGTTAAGTTACAATGAGCGTAAAAACGGCTTGTTAAATCAGGATACTTACGCGTCAAATTTAAGATTAATACGTTGGTCATTTTTTAGCTTAGGAAGCATGAACTGTCTTAAAATGGTCTGTTAGGTTTAAAGTAAATTACAATTAAGACAAATATCAAAATAAGCTATATGATAATTACTAGGTTTAGTTACAACGGGCATAAAAATGGCTTGTTATGAGTAAATTAGGAAAGCTTACGAATAAAACTTGAGATTAATTCGTTGGCCAATATTTAACTTAAATAGTCGTCATAAAATGTTTTCTAAGGCTTTAAGTCAATTGTAATTAAGACAAATTTGCCTAAAGTTGTAAAATCGTGGCCTCTACTATTAGAGGTGCGTAAAAATTTATTAGTTATCTGGAAAATTATAATTAAAAGCCACTCCTTTTTTCTTTGAACTTTCATGAATTGAACATTTTGCCGTTGGGCGTTGTATTAAAATTTATCTAAGAATAATTTTCAGGTTGTTACTTGGATCTTGACAAAATACAATTTACATTGCGATTATATCGTCTCATCGCTGATATGACGAGTTAATGTTGTACTCGTACTATGCTTTGTAAACCCTCAGTTATATGAGAAATTGAAAACACTGGACGTTGAGAAGGAGTGAAACATTACGAATAAACTATCAATTTGATTTCTTCTTTCCTCGTACATTTAGTATTTTGTGATATGAAAAATATTATAGAGCGAGGCAAATCTTGTAATATATTGATATTATTTTCTGTTTCATTATATTTATATTTTTAATTTGTCATTACAAAGAATAAGAAATCTTATTAATATTATCATCATAAGTTTGTCGTCCCGGTAATTGCTCAAGCTGGGAACCCGGAGCCCGTTTTCCTATTTTTGTTTCTCCTCTACTTAATAATGTCGCCTCCGTGGTCAAGTGGTCCGCTGTCGGTGTTGACCACATGCGGTCCCAGGTTCCCGAGCCAGATAAATCAAAAAAAGTGTTTTTTCAATTTTCTGATAAAAACATCAGTGTCCGGGATTGGATAAGTGCCCGGTTGGCTATAGGTTTGCTAGTTGCCACCTATCACATTGTGGGACTAAGAATCTTCGGCTAATCGTGGGTACACTACTTTGGGCATACGGGCGTGAAGATACTTTTTATAGTAATTATAATATTAGAATCGTACGTATGTACTATTATTATGTTTAATATTAAATATTATTCTCGAATATTTCAGAATTAAACTACATTATTCATCTTTAAGTGAACAACCAACGATTAATATTATAATATTATTATTATCTATTAAATTACTATTCTGAAAATGTAACCAGCACTTTTACCAATATCTATGAAATAAAGTTTTTTTTATTACAAAGCTGTGAAAATTTTCAACATATCGGATTTATATTCAGTTCTGCTTGGCTAAAATATGTGTTAGGAGAAGAAATTTTGTTGACTCGTTCTGCCGTGTAATATTTTAGTTGATTATGTGTCAATAAATAAATATATAATAAATAAATATCCCTTGACAAATTACACGAATTGATCTAACCCCAAAGTAAGCAAATTATTTGCTCGTGATATGGATGTTTAGTCAACGTTATCAATACATAGAAGTACGTATATAGATACCGAAATATTTATAATAAACACCCAACCCAGAAATACAAATATCTATGAACATAGATGTTTATATTTCTGGGTTTCATCACACAAATGTTTGTCCCTGTTAAGAATCGAACCCGAGCCCGTTCGATTACATAGACAGGGTCACTAACTACTCAACCAACGGGGCGGTCAATTGAATATAGTATGTTTAAAATTAACTTAATGTCTCCCAATTAGTGGTATGTCACTAGGGGTACGCTTAGGAGTACGTGTTTTTTTATGTTATTGAGATAGGCAAACTGGCAGACGTGCCACCTGATAGTAAGTGGTTAACGTCGCCAATGAACAAAAATGGGATGGGCTAGTTCCAGCCCAGGTATTCCATTCGCGTGTTGCCTATCCTGAGACATAAGATGTTAAGTCTCGGTGCCAGTAATTACACTGCCTGTCTTGTCCTTCTCTCCGAAACACAGCAAAGCTGTTTTACGGGAGAAATAAGCAAGATGGTGGTACCCATGCAGCCGGGAGCGCGGCACAGCATATTCCTCACACCGGTAGAGTATGGTGTAGTTATATACCCCTTGTACGCATGGTCATCTATTGAAACCAGAGATTAATGAACTTAGTACGTAGAGGTCGTTGATTAAAACACATAATTTACTGCTCAAGAAACATTGAAATAAACAATAATCGCAGCCCGTTTGATATATGTTTACGTCCATTATGAGAGCTGTCTGTTTTTACGATGCAATGCCTTAAAAATATACGATAAATATTTCATTTATATAAAAAACGTTATCCGTATAGATATAATTCTGGACCCTTCCGTAGATAAAACAGCAACTGCTACGGCGTACGTAGTACATTTATCTCTTTGGCTATGGCCTACGATCAGTCCATATACCCGAAGCTACGATTATTGTAACGTTTAAATATGCTGTTTTCTCAAGTTTATGTAGAACCAAAGAGTAAGTTACAATGTTATTCGGTTATTTATAATGTATAATTTTTATTTTTACACGAAAATGGATGAAATAAAATATTGTATTTTTATCATGTGGTAGAATTCTGCCAACACTATATAAGTATCACTACTTCTTTTATTCCTGCTTGATGTTTATTGTCATCGTATTTTATAGGGTATATAGGTATTTACCGATTTATAGGGTAAGATAACCGGAAAATTACGTATGTGGCGTTCAAGCCCCGCCACACGGATAGCAATGCGGTATAAAATCTTTGGTGTCTATAGACGATAGTAATTTCTTTTCATCAGGGGAATCATCTGCTACTTAATATTCTTTTCAATGAGAAAAAAATCCTTTGATATCCTATGAAAAAAAAATGTTGACTGAGATGAATTCAGCTGCTAAGCGCCCCGTAAATCTTAGGCACATTAAAATTTTCCGGTATTTATCATCGTTATTGCTTATAAACACCAAGGATGTTAATAATTCTCACCGTTACTGTCCTGGTTTCAGGGATGTAACACTATAAACAGCGCGTAGTTAGTAACATAGGATTCACAAGTTCTGACTTCTTTTGTCTTATATAAGATACTCAGCGGTGATGTAGTTAACTTATTCTTTAAACGGGATTAAATTGTTACGGGAAAAGATTTGTGTTAATAACAGAGTTTAATTTTTTTAAAATTGTGATTAATTAAGTACACTTTCAGTGGGAAGAAATAACAATCACCTATAGCTACAATGTAAATGATATGTAGCCATCCATGCAAAAGGTGGATTTTACTGGCTACGTTACCGTACACTGGAATACGATAGTGACAAACACAGATGATATTGCGTCAGTAAAAGGTAATGCATTGCCTCTAACACATAAATATTGCAGAACTCCTACTACCAGAAATAAAATGGCTGGTTGTTGGAATTTTTTAATGTATTATAATAATAAGTAATATTTTATATATCATAAAATGACAAACAGATGGGCTCTCCTGATGGAAAGAGGCAACCATCGCCAATAGACACCAATGATGTTAATGGTGCGTTGCTATCCTTGTGGTAAGGTTTAAATGCTACATGCATAAGTTCGCCGTGACTCTAGCCAGGACTAACTTACTCAAATTTGCCCCTATGTCGCGTGCCATAAATTTACTTGTTAGTGTAATTTCACGGGATGTCGGTATATACTGCTGCAGCTTTCAGAAATTCACAGTGTGCACTGAAACGTATAGAAAGAATGGATAATAATAAGTAAATTGTTATACATATGACTTTCTTATTCTTCTTCCTTAAAAAAATTGTATTGGATAACTGTAAAGATATTTTAAGTGCGTAAATAAATAAATAATAAATAAGTTTACTGGCTTCTTTACCCTCTAAACCAGAACTCTCCAAGACAGCACTGACGCTATTGTGGATTGAGTACCCTTCAAAACAGCACTGACGCTATTGTGGATTGAGTAAGGCAATGGTAACAGACCCGGGCAAGACAATGCAGAACTCTACCACCTAATAGCCACGATGGTAGTGACTCGCATAGCCAATTATTTACCTCTCACATTTTGCTTGATGTTTCATTCTTCAAAGGAGGTCCGGACCAACACGGGGAATTAAAAATAGAGTGCCATTGTCTATAGACACCAAGGATGTTAATCTTCTGATTCTGGATGTTGTATGCAAGCAAACAAGTATTTGACCCTCTTGATGAAAATAATAAATGTAATTGTAGATATTTAAGTATAGTAATGATACATTGCCACAAACCACACAAATACTATACAATACTTATTCTAATACACAGTTTTGGGCGGCGAACATGTTGCCACTTATATGAGTCAATACTTGTGAGTGTCAAACGCATTTGCCCGGTGTTGGTCCGGGCTCCTTTAAAGAATAGATAAACTTCCGTTCAGTCAGACAGGTCGTAAAAGACAGTTGATTGGTTATGCGTGTCTCTACTATCGTGACTCCCTAGGTGGTAGAGTTCTGCAACATCTCACCGGTGTATTTATTACAACCGCCTTACCTATTTCTGCAGTAATAGCGTCAATGCTTGTCATTGTCGTGTTCCGGTTTGGCGGGTGAGGTAGCCTTACGCCATCCCGCCATACGAATAGTAACGCAGAAATCAGTATTTTATATTTCGTTGTTTAAGGGCGGCTTGCACCAAAATGCTTAAATGCATTTAGTCCCTTAAACATGTTTAGTAAATGTTAAAACGCTTTAAATGCTGTCACTTTTAACGTATTTAGTGACTTAAAATGATTTAAGAATTTTGGTGCAAGCCGCCCTAAGGCGTAGTTCACAAATGAAAAGGCAATCCAAACATTCCCGGGACTGTATCTGCGACTATTTGTGTGTTTGGGTCGAATGTCATCTCCGACCCTTTCTTCAATCACGTTTGTGTACAAACCTTTAAATTGGACTTTTGGGTAAATATAAAAGAAACGAAGTAGGGATAATAAAACTCCTTAAAAATACATGATAAAGACATATCAACCTTATTGCTGAGACAATAAAGGTTGGCAATATTTGCTATATTTATAATATGTTAGTTTTATATAAAAACATTCAAAAATAAAGCAACAATGTTACTTACTAAAGAAAATTAATTTGAATGATAAAAGTTGAAAGTGTTTAAATTATACTTCTTATTGGTAAAGGCTTTATTTCTAGTTATGTGTTGTGGATAACTTATTAATTGTAACGTATATGTATGTATGTGTGTGATGTGTATTGTGTATGTAATAAATCATGTTATTAGAGTATCTATGTTTAAAGTCGATGTCTAATGTGAAGTTTGCAACATCCGTACAAATTGAAACATCATCATCTTTATAATTTTTTGTCTGTCTGCCTATATGATTAAATGTTTGCACGGGGTAGTATTTGGAATGGCTGCATATATTTTAATGAGATTTTCATAGGACGATAAATAAGTTTGTAGGGCAACATACGGTTGTGTAATTTTCAAGCAATCTGCAAACGCTACAAGAAAAACAAAATAAAAAATAAAACTCAAAATAAAATCCTGTATCACGATTTTACAATTGTTTATTTTTTAAATAAATAAGTTTCAACGATTCTCAGATGGAATTCGGTCCCCAGCCACCTAGCTTGGTTGAGAAGATCTTTCTTTTCCACATCTTTGTGTGACGTCATCAACCTCCATAGTTTATGATCCTGGGGCCTAATTCATGTAATCAAAAGGTAATCGAGTAGAAGCGTTTAAGACTCTGACACATTTTCTTACATATTAGGCCGCGTCGTAGCACGTATCGACGTTCTGTCGTCTTTAAGTGTGTGAGAGTCCTAAACGTATTGACTTAATTACGTGAATTGGGGGGCTAATAAAGTAGTTGCCATGCTGGTTCTACCGCTTAGCGGTACTGACTGAAACTTTATCCCAGAAATAGTTACGGTTCTATCACAAAGATCACTTAAAATATCACTACAATTAAAGCCCAGTATAGCTATGAAATAGCTAGTCATTTTTATTCTTATATATACTTATTAAAAAGCAGATCGACACAAACAAATAGACAAATTTTTGTTATTTTATTACACAGATTGAATATAACCTAGAAAACACAAAAGCTTTCAAAATCAAAGTTTACATTGAGCGATGCTGTAAACAAAAGCTAATATGAAATAAAAAAAAGTAGGAAATGAAAACAAAACATCGACATTTGTTGTTGCTTTCCTTACTTCAGTAGCCACATAATGAAATTTATGGAAATTTGAAAACCATGTTTTCTTAATGCCATCTTGGATCATGTAAAATTAATCTGTGTGGCTGTGTACACTCATCCGAAAATACATTCTTGTATACTTTGTATTTGCCAGCTACAATATATGTATTTGTCAGCAACTATGTATTTTCCAGCAACTATGTATTTTTTAGTAACTGTGTATTCGTTTCTTTCTCCTATTGATTTCACATAAAAGTATGAATAAATGCTTTTTATTAAGCCGTTTGTAGTGGTTACTTTGTGTTTCTAGAACAGGCAAAACGTTTTATTACAAAGGGTTTTTCTGTTTAAAAAACCTCAGAAGCAATTCAGAGTCTGCTGTATACGTTTCGAAAACCGCGTTATTAAGCTGCCGAATGACAATCATAAAAATAAGTTATAGTCGTTATATTTGACAAATGTAAATGTAATGATAACTTACCATCTATTAAGCCAACAACGAATAATTGGTGAATAGGAATTTCTAAGGCTGCCTCTGCCTAATCGGCATGGGAATCTGTATTATGATATTTTTTATAAGCTTCTTTTTGTGGCGTCAGTCAATAAAATATGTCACATACACAACAACTTTATAAGCAGTTGTAAAAGATGTGAAGGGTTACACAATACCTTTTACGTAAAAAGGAAATCGAATTAGTTTTATCTTTTCAAGATAAAATACATAATATCTTTTATCTTCTGGAAATCCTGTTAAACTTCAAAACAATTTCACATCGAAAAAACTTTTATTCGTTAGTCGTTACCAAGTTTTATATTCAAGCTTTAGAAGGAACTTATCTTCAAGCCTTTGATCCCAGCGCGTGTGACTAATAAAAATTTTGTTCGAGTTATTTTTATTTTCAATGACTTCAATATTTAAAGTTATTTTTTTCAGCTCCTACTATATAATTATACCCGTGTCTGTTCATTAATGTTTTTGTCAAATGTCGCGATAATTCATTTATAACTCCACTGATATAGTTTTTGCCATTTTGAAGTTTTTTGTGCGAAAACTTGTACGGAACACATCCATATATTAGTACGTAAAGCAAAAACTTTGTATCCCTATTCAAGACAATTACGTTAACTGTGGAGTATGAAGTTTGGTATAGTTAAAATTTATATTGCAGAGGACTGCAGAAACCAACGATTTCTATGTACGCCGTACGTTAATCCCTTTGGCAGAAACCTTATATCTATATATATAAAAATCAATTGCTGTTCGTTAGCCTCGCTAAAACTCGAGAACGGCTGAACCGTTTTGGCTAATTTTGGTTTTCAATTATTAATTGTTGAAGTCCAGGGAGTGTTTAAAAGATGAGAAAATATAGAAAAAAATAAGTGTAGTTAAAAAAGCAGAACAACGTTTGCCGGGTCAGCTAGTTTTTAAATAATATGCATTAGAAGGCTAATATTTGTTGTCAATCTTAAAAGAGATTTTGTTGTTTAATCTATGACTGAATTTCGACTACGGGGCGTTCACTAGTTAATATATTTTGGCATACAGTGAGAAAACGAGTTTGTACAAACGATTGATAACCAGCGAAATCAATGTACTATGTCGATGTTGATAACATAGTTTTTTTCACGTCAATGAATTTATGCCTATTGTTCAAAGGTGACGGTCCAAAAGTGATATGTTTGTATAGGAAGCTACCGAGTATGCCTAAAGCTAAGGGATTTAGTGTGATTTTTTTAAATCATAGAAATTATCCTGTTTGTTAAACAAGCAGATGGTTCTTCTGATAGAAACAAAAATCGTAGCCATTAGATACCAAAGACATTAATGGTGCGTTGCAATCGTATGTAACGCCACTTACATTAGTTTCTAACTTGCTCTCCGAATCGGAACACAACAATGTCAAACACAGACGTCATTGCAGCAAAAAATTATTTATTTAATTATTTATTTATATAATAAAACAGCTGTACCACATCCGGGAAAGACGTTGCAGAACTCTATCAAACACTGAGAGGAAAAAGACAACAAAAATATAAACCAGTATCCGTTAAGTATACGAAATATAATTTTCCGATCACTGAATACGGTATTTTCTGGCATAGTCCTCGACAAAACTATAATACCCTTATCTCTGAGGCACAATGGGCAGTATCCTGTTGTTAGTGTTACAATTAGATAATGGTGGACCGTGATTTATGGCTTATACTAACTAAAACATATATATTTACCGACTATCTGATTGATTAATGCTCAGTTCCCTATATCCGAATTAGTACTCGTTTTAGTTACCAGTAGTAACATTTTCTGGCTTAAGCTGAAACTGTTCCTGCATATTTAGTGTGTGATCACGTTTCCGATCCGGTAGTAACTATATAATTGTTCACCAGCCAAAAGTACTTTTAAAAGGTTAATTTGAATAAAAAACATATGTATCTGGCATTACCATTTTTTACACGAATAGCAAAGCATCGTTAACATCTTTGGTGTCTGATCGAAGATCGAAGGTTCCAGGTTAGCATGACTGTTTCAGGTCATGCTAATCTAGAACCTTCTAGGTTTATATTTCCAGGTTGAGCGAAATTATCTCAGGTTGAGCGAAATATCTTTTTTTTTTTGTTTATGACTATACGTATTATAACAAAATAACAGTTGCCTATAAACAATAAGTATTATGTTTATAGTCTACGAACTTTTGACCGTGGCTTCGCTCGCGTTAAATTCGAGAAAGAAGTGTAGGGTTACAAAGAGGCAAAAAGTAACAAGTAACACTCTGTCCCTTCAACTATCTCCACTTAAAAATCACGTCAATTCGTCGCTTCCTTTCGCCGTGAAAGACGGACAAACAAACACATCCATACACTTACCCATTTATAATATTAGCATGGATTGCTATCTGAGTGGCGGCGTGGCGGATTTAAAGGCCTGTAAACTAATGCGTATGTGGTATTTTTATACCGCTATACGAATTTGCACATCAACATTTTTGGTTGTTATATAAAAGATAGTTTTTTCTTTACATCAGGAGAGCTATCTGCTCGATTGTTCTCGTTTGAAATAAATAATAATTCTTAACGCAGTAAAACTGCGGCAACATTTTTAGTTTTATACAAAAGATAGTTTTTTATTTTCATCAGGAGAGCTATCTGCTCGTTTGTTCTCGTTTGATATAAATAATAATTCTTAACGTAGTAAAACTGCGGCAACATTTTTTGTTTTATACAAAAGATAGTTTTTTACTTCCATCAGGAGAGCTATCTGTTCGATTGTTCTCGTTTGAATTAATAATAATTCTTAACGCAGTAAAACTGCAGCAACATTTTTGGTTTTATACAAAAGATAGTTTTTTATTTCCATCAGGAGAGCTATCTGCTCGATTGTTCTCGTTTGAAATAAATAATAATTCTTAACGCAGTAAAACTGCGGTAACAATTTTGGTTTTATACAAAAGATAGTTTTTTATTTCCATCAGGAGAGCTATCTGTTCGATTGTTCTCGTTTGAATTAATAATAATTCTTAACGCAGTAAAACTGCAGCAACATTTTTGGTTTTATACAAAAGATAGTTTTTTCTTTCCATCAGGAGAGCTATCTGCTCGTTTGTTCTCGTTTGATATAAATAATAATTCTTAACGTAGTAAAACTGCGGCAACATTTTTGGTTTCATACAAAAGATAGTTTTTTACTTCCATCAGGAGAGCTATCTGTTCGATTGTTCTCGTTTGAATTAATAATAATTCTTAACGCAGTAAAACTGCAGCAACATTTTTGGTTTTATACAAAATATAGTTTTTCCTTTCCATCAGGAGAGCTATCTGCTCGTTTGTTCTCGTTTGAAATAAATAATAATTCTTAACACAGTAAAACTGCAGCAAAATGTTTGGTTTTATACAAAAGATAGTTTTTTCTTTCCACCAGGAGAGCTATCTGCTTGTTTGTTCTCGTTTGATATAAATAATAATTTTTGACGCAGTAAACCTGCAGCAACCAACTTCCCATTTTCTATATTTCCAGGACCCTGCATCAGATCTTCTCTAAATAAAAATGGTCCGTGTTGGTCCCGGGCTCCTTTTGGAGGGTAATGTAGCCGGTAAACTTATACATGTGGCATTAGACCTTGCCACAAGATAGAAACGCACCATTAACATCTTTGGTGTCTGTAGGTGATGGTTGACTCTTTCCAGCAGGACACCCATCTGCTTGTTTGCTATCTTATGATATAAAAAAACGGACCACATGGCCACGTACCCTTTCAAACAAAAAAAAATTAAAAATCGGTTCAAAAATGACCGAGTTCTGAAAAATAAACACAAAATAAGCTACAGCCGAAATGATAACTTCCTTTTTTTTGAGACGTCGGTTGAAAAAGTGTCTACATAGCATTTGCTGTAAACTGCTTACGATGTAAAAAAAATCAGTTTCATTTTATATTCAAATAGCGACTTTCCTAACTTTCATATGATCTTCGAAGATAAAATTAATTTTAAGTTCTCATTTGATATATAATGATGCTAATAAAAAGGAGAAATTTGAGTTTAAACTTAAAATCTAAAAAAAATTTAATTTATTTTATGGTGAGGACTATAACAGTATAATAAAATAGTTAATTAACTTCTCGTGTTGATCCGGATGGCTTTTGATGAGTAGACCACCTGCTTTCTGGCCAGGCAGCTCGTAAAATGCGAAATAGCTAAATATGATACTACATTAGGAATACTAAGTGGCAAAGGGTAAAGTTCTGTAATTCTCTTCCAGGTTTGGTATCTGCGTTTTACCTTTTCATAAGTGCTAGTCATTGTTGTTTTCTGGTTTAGAAAATTAAAAAACTGGCACAATTGTGAATACAGAAAGTATTTGCTACATGGATGCATTATTAACATATTTTGTGGCCATCGTTATTTTTCTTTTTTAACTGATTTTCCAAAAACGCGGAGAGCTCAAGTTGGTTATATATTTTTTATATTTTTTAACTTAAAACTCGGTCATTTAAGAACCAATTGGCTGCATTTTGCAGTCTACGGCATTATGTTGTGTTTTTGGTGAATTTCACGAGAGTAATATATTTTGCAATTTTATTAAAATCGATCAAGCAGCTTTTACGTGATTATTTAACTAAAATTCAAATAAACAAACATACAAACATTCACATCTATACTAATATTATAAATCCAAAGATACAAATAAGATTTTAAGGTACAAATATAGTTTGAGACGCGAGAAAGTATACATGGGGCACACTAAAAGTTTTGCACTTCTAGCTAATCGGAACTATTTGAATTTCGAATGTTATAATTTTAAAACTTTGCAACCTTCTTAGTAATAAAAAAAAGCAATTGTCGGGAAAAGTTTTGTCAATTGTTTTTTTATCACACATCAAAGTTTTACGTACGCAACGAAAATGGAATTATGTCGAAAAGATTTTAGAGCGATGATTTTTTATGATTTTAAAAGTTCTCTTTCTCCGCAAGACTGCGCCGCTCGTCTTCAAAATGCTGTTGAGAAAAAAGCACCTTGTTTGAGCACCATGAGGCGATGGTTTGCTGAATTTGAGAGAGGTCGAGTTTCATTACATGACGAATTTCGTGAAGGACGGCCTTTAACTGCCGTCAACGAAAATAATGTGGCTACTGTTAAGCGGTTAATTGGAGAAAACCCCCGGATTACCTATGAGACAATTCAAGGATTATTGGGGATTGGTATAAGCCAAATTCAGAAAATTTTACTCGAAGAATTGAAAGTTCGAAAACTTTGTTGTCGTTGGATCCCTCATAAACTGACAGCGGAGCAGAAGCGGGCTCGCGTGGAATGGTGCTCACAGATGCTACTGAAGTACGACCACGGACATTCTAATGCTGTTTATGACATTGTCACAGGAGACGAAACGTAGATTTATTGTTTTGAACCCGAAAAAAAAACAGCAATCTTGTGAATGGGAAAAATGAGAATAGGCCAACAAAAGTGAGACATTCGAGAAACGTTGGTAAAAAAATGATCGCTTTTTTTTCTCAGCTACGGGTCCCATCTGTACAATTCCACTTGAAGATCAAAAGAGTGATAATGTCGAGTGGTACTCTACCATTTGTTTACCCAGGGTGTTAGAAAAAGTTCGCGAAAGACGACCCAAAAGCCGCATTCTCCTACACCATGATAACGCTTCTTCACACACGGCCAACAAAACAAAGTCATTTTAGCTTCCGAAAAAGTACATCCTGCACATAGCCCCGACCTAGCACCCTGTGATTTCTGTATTTTCCCCAAAATCAAAGATTTGATGAGAGGTTTTACTTTTACCAACTCCGAAGAGGCAGTGATAGCGTTAAATCAGCACGTAGAAAACATGTCTTCAGATCTGTGGTCCTCCTGTTTTAAAAAATGGTTCGACCGCATGAAAAAATGTTTAAAATGTAAAGGAGATTGTTTTGAAAAGCAATAACCATAATATTTTGGTTATAACTAATAATATATGATACTTTTTATCCCAGAAATCCCACGGGAACGGGAACTATGCGGGTAAAACCCCGGGACTGTCTATATTTTAAGACATGGTACTAAGAAGTAACTTAGGCTACTTTTGTTTTAAGTCTTTCCCAATCAGGCGAAGTCGGAGGTACAGCTAGTTTATAATATGTACGGAATTTTGCAAATTCTTTTTTTGTTTGGAAAGCTATACTTCCCGCATTGTGCCATTTTAATTTGGTGAAGATTTCATGTAGGTTTCTAGACAGCAAATGGGAGGTCAGTTGTTGCTGTTTTTTATAAAATGAGCTGGCAGACGAGCAAACGGGCGGTCATCAATGCACATGGACGTTTACAACATTTACTAGGTGGTAGAGATCTGCATTGTCTCGCCCGGGTCTGGTACCACCGCCTTATCTATTCCTACCGCAATAGCGTCAGTGCTTGTTACTGTCGTGTTCCGGTTTGGAGCGTAAGGTAGCCGGTAAACTTATGCGTGTGGCATAAGACTTCGCCATAAGATAGCAACGCGCCATTAACATCTTTGGTGCCTATAGGCGATGAGTGATTCTTTCCATCAGGAGACCCGTCTGCTTGTTTGCTATCCTATGATATAAAAAAATCAGAACAAATGCGCTGCTGACTCTTGAGAAATTCAATAATCTACCTCTTAAAAGACCCATGTCATAAATAAAATAAGAAAATACTGACTTAGGAAGTTTATTCGATAATTTAGTAGAGCAAACTAAAAAGTTCCAACAAAATTGTACTAGTGATGAACACAATAGATAGTAGATACAAAATGAGTCAAGGTGTATGCTTAACAATAAATTGTAAATATGAACAAACTGCACATCACATTCTTTGGGACTGAAATCTCTGGCAAAATGAACGTAGCCAAATGCTTGATAGTATACGATGTATATCAGGTGTAATCTACTACTCCGACCTTGTGGGAATACGTGGGAATTTCCGTGCCTTCAAGCAATTTTATCATACTTACTACTAGGAGCAGAATTAAGTAGGCCGTTTTGGTAGATCCTCAACTACCTGTATTACCGTGGTGCAACAGCAATCAGGCTTAACCTGATTGTAAACGTTTTATTTCTTAGCATTTTTTGCTTTTATCATAATGCTGTCTACTGCTGAAAAGGAAAAGAAACGATTTATTTTCTTGCTCCTTCTATACACCTAAGATTAATTTCGTTGCGGATTCCAAGACAGCTTAACTTTTCCCCAGGGTACCCTGAGCTCGCAACTCAGTGGTTATCGATAAGGCTGCTGATTCTAGTTTACAGCAGTTACAGTGGTAGGAAAAAGAGGTGGGACCAATTTTAGTCAAATATTTAAATTATTATGGTTATAGTGTGGATGAAGACTCCGGTTTTGACGAAGGTTTGGGTGAAAGAAGATACAACCTTCCTTCACATTCTTAAGCTGGTATCAAGCTAAATAGCTCCACATAACACTACCCAGCATAAATTCGGTAAGGCATACTTAGAACACCAAAATCTCTTCTCAATCTAAGAAACCTCAAAAGATTCTCCATCTATTTGCTTGCTTTACTAGGATATTAGAATAAAAAATATTAAATGAAATTTCGTGTGGCATTTAGGTATCTAGTATGACTTTTTCAATCTATGAAACATTCAAAGTCACGCGATATTTTCAAATAGTCCTAAGTAATTAAATGTAACCTAATCTATCTATATATATAAAAATCAATCCCTATTTTCCTTGGTCACAAAATCACGCCTGAATGGCTGGACCAATTTCGGTAATTTTTTTTTTGTTGTGTTTGTAATTGTAAGGAGAAGGTTCTTATAAAAGAAAATATTAAGAAAATTGCGCGGAAAATTAGAAAATTTAAGAATACTTAACCACCATATAAAGTTTAATCCCGTAGACTTATATAAATTAAGTGTCACGTTGTTTGTCCGCTATGGATTCCTAATATGTAAGGCAAAACAACGTTTGCCGGGTCAGCTAGTTATATATATAAAAATCAATCACTATTTTCCTTGGTCACGACATCACGCCTGAATGGCTTGACTAATTTCGGTAATTTTTTTGTTGTGTTTATAATTGTAAGGAGAAGGTTCTTATAAAAGAAAATATTAAGAAAATTGCGCGGAAAATTAGAAAATTTAAGAATACTTAACCACCATATAAAGTTTAATCCCGTAGACTTATATAAATTAAGTGTCACGTTGTTTGTCCGCTATGGATTCCTAATATGTAAGGCAAAACAACGTTTGCCGGGTCAGCTAGTTATATATATAAAAATCAATCACTATTTTCCTTGGTCACGACATCACGCCTGAATGGCTTGACCAATTTCGGTAATTTTTTTTGTTGTGTTTATAATTGTAAGGAGAAGGTTCTTATAAAAGAAAATATTAAGAAAATTGCGCGGAAAATTAGAAAATTTAAGAATACTTAACCACCATATAAAGTTTAATCCCGTAGACTTATATAAATTAAGTGTCACGTTGTTTGTCCGCTATGGATTAAGGCAAAACAACGTTTGCCGTGTCAGCTAGTAAATAATAAAATTAAAAAATAATTAAATTTAAAACAGTCATAAGTAATTAAATGTTTCAAATAGTCCTAAGTAATTAATGTAAATGTAACATGTGTTTAAAATATTACGATGTTTGGTTGGATCTGTATAAATATAAATACTCAAAAATATTATACTTATTTTTGCTGAATCGGACAAAAGTACAAAATACGCTTGAATTGAAAGGTTATTTGTTGCGCGCTGAAATCTGTTCCATGTTTCGCCTCGAGGCAGAGTTCACTTACTTCTTTCGTACATTATTCAGCAGGATTCTAGTAAATATAATTCAAATTATTATGGTTATATAATATTTTACTAATATGCAAAAATATTTTCAGGAGAATTGTATTTTATTTATTTATGAAATGTAACTCCTATAGACTATACAATAGACAACAAAAATATGGTTCTCCTGATGCAAAATCAATTATTACCTACCATCAAACACGTCAATAGTTGGTACCCGTGTGGCGGGTAAAAATATGTATGCATAAGTTAACAGCTACCTTACCCTCCAAATTGGAACACGACATTGATATGGAGTAGTATTTCTGCGGGAATAATAGTTAAGGCGGTGGTCCTCAGCCCGGATTAGACGTTGTAGAACTTTATTATATAATAATTATGATGGTAGCGACACGTTTGGCCAATAGTTCGTCTTTTATAAATTGGCTGACAGAAAAGCATATTGTCTGTTCTTAAAAGGGGTTCAGAACACAGTTCCATCACGTCAGTGGCGAAACAAAAGCACACAGTGTACCTACTTAAGGCAAGGCACCGGAGACAAACGGAAAAAAAACTGGTTTGCCTAGTCACATTTTTATGTATTGATTGTTAAATAACAGTTTTACAAAAATTACACGATATACCTGAAGATATTATCTAAGGATGTGCTAACTCTGCTTTTCAACCGACTAAAAAACGGAGGAGGCTCTCAAATCGACGTTATTAGGGCGAGCGCAGCGAGCCCTACACTAGGCGACTTTTTGTGCACTTTTGTGGTACATTTTACTGAAAAAATATCGCATTTTTTAGGTTTGAGCTTCGACGTGGTAGTTTATATTCACGTCTAGATTTGTTATCTAACATAAAAATACCATTTTATAAAAATAAAAAAATAGAAGGTACAATTTGTATTAGAATCTTATTACTACTAACGCCATCTCTTATTAAATTAACGAGTTAAAATTGATAGAAGATACATTTTCTATTAGAATTTTTGAACTTATTAAGATACTAACTACTTCATGAATTGTTTCTTCATATTTGACTGGCGGCGCGCGGTCATCGTGCCCTCGTATAAAGGCGAGGTTCAAGTATAAACTGCAATAGCTATAGGGCCATCAGTTTGATCAGTTTGGCATCGAGGGTGTATGATAAAATCATTGAAAGGAGAATGCAAGGGAAGTACGAAGTAATGTTGTGGGAGGCACAAGGGGAATTTAGGTCTAGAGCAGAGATGTTTGCGGGGAACGGAGTAAATAGAGCGTTAGAGAGTTTCACAATATGCTTATTGAGAAACAGTACAGATGTATTAATTGATTTATATTGAGATCAATTAATTCCCAATCTTAGCCCGAGGGAAAAAAGCTAAAAAAAGGTATATTCACGCAAGCATCCCCGAAGAGGTAGGCAGAAGTACAACGTGTGCATCCATGGTTAGCCGAAGATACTTAAGTCCCACAATGTGATCGATGGCCAGCTTATCGCGAGTAGGGCACTTTTCCAATCCCGGGCAAAGTTGTTTTATCAGAAAACTGAAAAAACACATTTTTTCATTTGCCTGACTCTGGAATCGAACTCCGAGGGTTTCTCTGAGAGAAAAATTCGAAAATGTATTCGCTGAGTGTCTACCGTCAATTCTTCGTGCCTGCATAGTCCAAAAATGTTGAAGGTTTATTTAAATAAAACATTTTTTGATTTTGATTTCGTAAATCGATGTAAAACCAGGAACTTCCTGATTTTAGAAAAAAAAACAATTATTTCAGCAAAATGTCAAAAATGTGTTTTTTTTAAGATCAACCTTCATTTTTAATACATATTTTTCCTTGAAAATACCAACAAACAAAAACCAAATATTCCTAGTCCAAGGCTGACGACGCGGGCCTTTGATGCGATGGTAATGTTTAAGTGAAAATACGCAGAGTTTTTTAGGTTAGAGAATTATAAATAAAGTCCATACATTAAAAGATGTAATTCTAACTAATATTATTAGATAGTTTAACTTTGCGAGCCCTTACAAAACTCTGTTTTTGCTAGTATTAATTAAAGATAAGTGGGCGAGTGAGTGGCATTAGGATCTCGGCCCGTTAAATAAGTCTTGACCATATGTTTCGAGTGTTTGCGGTTGAAACAGTGGGTCGCGTTGTCGTCGGCGGCGTCGCTAATAGTAGGGGAGCCCATGAGGGGATTTCGGTATTTACTTGAGCGCGTCAGATTAACATAGGGAAGATACCTCGCGTACTGTTGGGGCACTTCACTAAATATAAGATATTTCTATAGAGGGGGGTAACTAAGACAGAAAAGAAACAAAATTTAAGATAACTTCGGCTAGTGGAAATTGTCAGATTATGTTTTTTCGTTATCCTTATATTATTTCTTATATAATTAGAGAATTCAGACGCGCTCGAGAATGTCAAAACAACGTTTTTTCTGCAACCTTTTGACCCTCCCAATCCCTTACGCTACATTTTTTTTATATCATAAGATAGCAAACAAGCAGATTGGTCTCTTGATGGAAAGAGTCAACCATCGCCTATTCGCTGGGTGCGTAAGGCACAGTGGAGGACACCAAAGTGATGTTAGCGCCCGTTGCGGACAATATAGAACTACGGGTGGCTCTTTATTATCTAGGACCATAAAATAACACGTGTGTCAGTTTAATTAAATAAATAAAATAAAATGGGTCATCAAAGTTGTGTAGTCGATTGCAAAAATACTAGTAGACATAGTAATTGTAAATTTTATAAGTTTCCGGTTGCCGGTTGGATAACTGCTGTTAAAAGGCAAAAGTAAGTATTACTATAACCTACAACCGTATTCTATAGAATAATGTCATATACACATGTATATCAAGTAAGAAAACGGAGTAATAATTTAATTAACGTTTTTTGTAAAGTATTGATGGATCGTTATGGTCTCCAAAACCTATGGATGTTATATGCAGTGAACACTTCATTGGCGGTGAAAAATCAGATGTTGAATCAAGTCCTAATTACGCTCCAACTATTTTTCCATCAGTTTATAGAAGACGTAAAGTCAACGAATCCGCAGTTTTTAGTAGGTACGTAATAAAATTTAGTTTTGATTAAAATATTTAGATTAATAGAAATAATCGACTTAAAAATTAAGACATATTATTTGATATAGTTAATGATTTAGCAATACCTGTTTTATTTAATTTTATTTCTATTTATATTACCGTAATTTATTTATTTAGACACAAACGCTTGATGGACAGGACATGGATACGCTTAAAATTTAAGATACATTCGTAAATATATATATAATTATGTTAAATAGAGCTATTTGTTATTTTATATATTATTTTAGATTGTTTTTTAATATTAATAATGATTTTTTATTCGACATTAATTTTACAATAAACATTTTGACAGATTTTAACACTGCTTATCCTAATCCACATATTGAGACTTGTTTCAGTTGTTGTAATTATTTTACTTACTGTTTTTAGCTGACCAACGGAAAATTTTTAAATTTAATATTCACTCTGTGTAATAATCACATTTTACATCGAAAAAAAAAATTTTTTTAAAGTTCATTTTATTTTTTCATCCAATACATGTTTATTTTCTCAAAAGAGCCACCGTAACTTGTGTCGTTAGACGGCGCTGGAGTCACGCACCCAGCGAATAGACACCAAAAATGTTAATGGTGCGTTGCTATCTTGTGTCGAGGTCTAATGCCACATGCATAAGTTTACCGGCTACCTTACCCTCCAAACCGGAACCTGACAGCGACAAGCACTGACGCTATTACGGCAGGAATAGGTAAGGCGGTGGTACCAGACCAGGCCGAAACGATGCAGAACTCTAACACCTAGTAGCCACGATGGTAATGACACGTATAGCCAATCAGTCGCCTTTTACGACCTGCCTGGCAGAACGGCAGTTGGCCTATTCTTCAATGGAGCCCGAGACCAATACGGGGAAAATTGGAAGATTTTCCAAATTTTAGGTGGAAATTAACCCGCCATGCCTTAATCTGACGTGATTTAATGTTACCATGGCACATATTTTTTAAAACTTTTTTATCTGTAGTTTTTTTCCCCTCCATTAAAATTAAAAACATTATATAACCTTTTATTTTTCCCATAATTTAATCTACAAAATCCAATAGGTCCCTGCGACGCTCGAGTAACTTCCCATTTAGCATCTTGGGCTCCTCTACTATAACGAGTGTGTAAATTGTGATGTGCAATATGTTTATTGGGATCAAAAGCACGAATTAAACTGGATACACCTTTCAAGCCAATATCTAAGTGTAACTTAAGTTTATTTTAAGTGAATTGCTCCCATCTGTTCAAAATTATTGTAATGTGTAAATTGATCCCAAATATATATATATATATATATATATATATATATATATATATATATATATATATATAGATATATACCGCTAGAAATAGTCGTTAATCATCACCAGGTCAGTGAAATGTGTCGATGTAGATCATCACTCGCTTTGTTAACGGACAAATCGGTGAATCGTGGTGAACTGAAAAGTCTATAGTCATTCGGTTTCTCTGCCTAACCTGCAAGGGAACCAGGCATGATGATTCTTCGTCAGTTTGTTTCCCATTTAAAAAAAAGATTATATATATATATATATATATATATATATATATATATATATATATATATTTGGGATCAATTTACGCATTACAATAATTTTGAACAGATGGGAGCAGTTCACTTAAAATAAACTTTTAAAAAATACAATGGAATGCAATTTATATATAAATATGTATCTACAGTAACATATAACACGAACACAAGAAAGAAAACGATTGCTTGTAATGCCTTTAATACCTTAGCATCGCAAGTGATGTGACACCAAAATGGAAGCCTACTCAGCCTTACACTGCAGTAATTGTGCCACAGCACTGATTTTCAGAGAGTCCAGAAAAAAGTTGTGATACGTCTACGAGGCAGTATATCTGACTGACTGCCTCGTGATGTAGGGGATAGCCTATTCGGCTCAGAACATGATGTCCCCGCTTCGATCCCCGGATCGGGCAAAAGTGCTATTAAGGTTTTTTCAAAATTTTGTTTGAAAATACATAATCTCAGTAGGACCTCGGAGCCTGGCGGATGGAGTCTTATCACTCCCGTGCCTTGGATAAGCACGTATAGCCGTCGGTGCTCCTTACCGTTAGAAATAGCCGATAATCATCATCAGGATGGTAAAATGTGTCGATGGGGATCACCACTCGCTTTGTTAACCGACAAATCAGTAAATCGTGGTGAACTGAAAAGTCTATAGACGTTCATTTCCTCTGCCTACCCTGCAAGGGAACCAGGCATGATGATTCTTCGTCAGTTTGTTTCCCATTAAAAAAAAAGATTCGCCATATTTTGTTGATGCATAATATTTTCATAAGTATTATTGATATCAGTTTTGTCACCTTGCGGGAAAACATCGATCATTTGTACATCATTACCGCCGGAATCGAGGCACGCCTCCCCATTTTCGTTTAGACATTCGATACAATTGACTACCATTTTTTATATGTTCTCGTGCGATTGATCAATGATATTTTATTGATACGATTTATAAAGAGTTGTGTTGGATTTCCACCTACTTCTCGACCTAAGCTAATGTTATAATTTTTTTTTGTAATTTTCAATAAATTTTTAAAACAGAGGAAATTTATAACTTGTTTGTATTTTGTAGTGAAACTTCTTTATTGATATGTATGGGAGGAACTATGTATATAGCATTATTAAAAAACACATTACATTTTTCTGTTATGCTTGACCGTCACCCGCCATGATGTTTATTTCTAGGTAGTAAATAGCACGAAAATTATATTCTTTAAAAAAGCTTCTTAGACTCACTTGTACATTTGTATACACGCCCTTTGTTTATGTTTGTTACCTAAGCACTAAGCCTGGATCATTTTTTTTTATAACATCATAAGATAGCAAACAAGCAGATGGATCTCCTGATGGAAAGGGTCAACCATCGCCTATAAACACCAAAGATGTTAATGGTGCGTTGCTATCTTGTGGCGTAGACCTCGCCACAAGATAGCAACGCACCATTAACATCTTTGGTGTCTATAGGCGATGGTTGCCTCTTTCCATCAGTATACCCATCTGCTTGTTTGCTATCTTATGTTATAAAAATAAAAAATAAAAATAAAAAAAAGCAAAAATAATTAGAAATACTAATGAGTAAAAATTGAAAAATGAAAAATTATAAAAACATAAAATTTTTACGTATTGATCATGATGGTAATCCTTTTTTGTGGGAAATTTGCGTTTTATGTTTTTTTTTTATTATTTTCACGCCTCGCAATATAAAGCGTATATTGCTCCGACTCGTTGCGCCTGCGGAACTCTTGAACCAGCCGTTTATTTTGCGCGGCATGTGGCGTATACATTGCTTATTTTGTGTATTTCCTTAACTTTTACCATTTCAAAAAATCAAATTATAAAAAATTAAGGTAAAAAAAAACCGTTAAAAAATCAAAAATTTCCCATGCAAATTTCCAACGGTTTTTATCTCAGAATAATGGTCCCAATTAACCCCCCTACCCTCAATGATATGGGTTCGATTTTCGGTAGACGGTTACACTTACTTATATGCTGTATATTATGTAGTACAGATAATATTATGTAGTGTAACTAACTGTATCTATATTTTACATGTTACAAATAATAATATAATAAATATTGCTGGATTACACGAATTGATCTGACCCCAGAATAAGAAAATAATTTGCTTGTGTTATGGGCTAGTCACCGATAAAAGAAATACATAATACTGAAATGTATTTAATAAATTCCCAAACCCAGAAATAAAAACATTCGTGCCTGTCGCTCTGTTGGGAATCGAACCCAAGTTCCATAGATTAGGACCGCTAACCTCTGGACCAATAGGGCTTTGTAGTACAATAAAACAAAATATAACCAACGATGTGTTTAGTAGGTCAACATTGGCTATCTAGGTCTGTGTCACGTAAAGTTTAGGCTCAAGGCGACTGTCATTTTCAGAATAACGAGATGACCGGCCGCATTATAAACTAACTTGTTCTCTAACTGTTGTTAAGCTTGAGCTCAAATTGTTAAAATCGTGACAATTCAGTCACGATTTTGAACCATCTAAGTTTAGTCTTTCTGATAGTCAAGAGGCAGCAACTTAGAATACCGTCCTTAAAAATATAGTTCATATTTTATATGAATTAATTAATTTTACCGAATTCAGATCTCGTATAAAAATAGAACATGCTTCTGACCTAGCTCTTGCTAGATAATATGTAAAAAGTAGTGATATAGTGTTATTCAAAAATTCTTTCAGACTATCTGCAACAAAATTAGTAAATATTATATACTACAATGATATTAAACAAGTTTTTAATAAAAAATGATGTGGTGTCGCGGGACACCAGGTAGGAACGAACTTCCTTCGGCTAAACGGCACTACTCGCTTGTGTACGCGACTATCGCGCCTGCGCACGTCTCATTTAACGCTTTTATTCCACGCATTTTTCTTACGGTTTTACTATCACATTTTTTTCAGTTCGGTCGCCCAGCAAAATCCCTATCCCCTCCAAGCCTGCCGTAAGGAACTTCGTTCCAAAAAAAAATGTTAGCTCTAGCTGGATGTGAACCAGCAAGTAAATTTTTTATGTCATAATGTCGTAACCCTTTCTTTGTGAATTCACTTTTATTTGACTAGTTCTTTTGGATTTCCTTTGAAGAATAAATATTTTGGATTTCCTTCCCGCCAGGCAGTAAATAAAAGGCAAACAATAAGCCAAACATTTTACTACTACTCTAACTGGCTATTACTACCGCATTATCTAATACCGCCGTATAGTGTCGGTGCTTGTAATTGTGTGTTCTGGTTTAAAAAGTAAGGGAGCCGATACATAAATACATGTGACATTATCCGTTATACGAATAATAAAATAACATTAACATCTTTTGTTAGGAAGATCATCTGCGAGTTTCATCTTAAAAAAAAAAAAGTATCTTCACGCTCGTATCCCCGAAAGGGTAGGCAGAGGTACAACAACTGCATCCACGATTAGCCGAAGATACTTGGTCCCACTATGTAATAGGTGGCAAGCCTATCGCCAACCGGGCACTTTCCAATCCCGGGCAATGTTGTTTTTATCAGAAAACTGAAAAAACACATTTCTGAATTGCCCGACCCAGGAATCGAACCTGGGACCTCTGTGGTCAACTCCGACACCGAACCACTACACTACAAAGGCGATAAAAGGCGTTTCATCTTAAGGTAGCCAAATGCCACCGTTATCACCATGTTGTAAATGAAACTTTAGTTAGACCAAGATTGGTCTATATTTTTTTAAATACCCGCATACAATTTACAAATAATACACAATATTTATATTATTATATAAAATATCTAAAGAACGAAATGGTTCGTCTTCATAGTAACAATCTTATCTGAAACGTACGAATGAAAGGAATCACACTGTAGTGATTTTTAATCAAGTCACGCAGCGGCAAATTAAAAGCGAGCCACGAGCTCTTTGATTAATTTCATTAGCATGTATATTTGCGCAGTACTAATTGATATTTATTCGTTCAACCTAAATTGCTGGTTCCCTTCTGAATGCCGACCTCAGTGTGGCCTGGATTTTTAGGTTTGTACAGATTCGCTTCAATTTGAACAAAGAATGATTTAAAGTTAAACGGGAGCTGTTTGATTTGGGGATTTCATTAAAAATGAAGTTTTTGTTTCATTTGTATGGAATTGTATTCTTTGTGGTCGTATTGAAATATTGTTTTTGGGTTAATTTAAATTGGCATTGATTTATTTATTAAATACTGTGTATCAATGTACACATAAGGTACGTTTTTTCATCCCATTATATAGCAAACAAGTAGATGGCTCTTCTGATGGAAAGATAAACTATCGCCTATAGACACCAAAGATATAGGTGCATTGCTATCCGTGTAGCGACATGTATAAGTCTACCCGCTACCTTACTCTCCAAATCGGAACACGACAATGGCAAACATTGACGCTATTGCGGCAAGAATAGGTAAGGCGGTGGTACCGAATACCAGGGTGAGATGTTGCAGACTTTATCACCTAATAGTCACGATGATAGTAACATGTATAGCTAACCGGTCACCTATTACGATCTGCCTAAAAATAGATATAAAATTGTTAAAACGTATAAAATTCTTCTTCATATAGTCCCATAAACACAGTACATAATAAATCAATACAATAAGATAAATTCCGCATTATAAGTAGCTAAAAATATATAAAAACGCTCTAAAAAGGTCCTCTCTGCTTTGAAAATGTATTTGCTCTCGTTAATCTTCGGTTTCGGCGTAAAGTCCCCGCTGCATGTTTAAGAATTTCTCAAGAGGGTGCTATAGACGATCTACAGATATTAGGCTATTCCGGCCTTTGAGAATTTCTAATATTTTTATTTCTCCGCCTTTTATTCAAATGAATATCCGAGTTTATTCAATACTAACTTTAGTCCGCGGGTTTTTTGTTATTATTGAACGAGCTAGCGGAAGTGTGTTTTTTATATATCATATACCTTGTGTTGGTCCGGGATCCCTTTGTAGAATAGATCTTCCGCCGTTCTGCCAGGCAATTAAGAGGTAAAAAATTGACACTACGATCGTGGCAATTAGGTGGTGAGATCTGCATTGGCTCACTACTGCCGCCTTACCTATTCCTGCCACAACAGCATTATTACTTATCATTTCGTGATCCAGTTTGTATGGTAAGGTAGTCGGTAAACTTATGCATGTGGCATTAAGACTTCGCTACAAGGACAGCAACACACCATTAACATCTTTAGTGTCTATATGTGATGGTTTCCTCCTTCCATCAGGAGAGCAATCTGCTTGTTTGCTATCTTGATATAAAATAAATATCACTTACTCTTGTGTTTGTTCGCGTAATTCAAAATTAACATAAGCGAATTAATGCATGTGACATAACGAATAAATTCAAAACCGATTTTAAAAATAATTTTACCATTAGAAATCTACGCTATCTAGGAGTGACAGAGGCTATTTTTACCCGACTTAACAAAAAGAAATATTATTTTTAAGTCACGCGAATAAATTCACTGGCAGTAGCTACTTTATAAATAAATAACTTTGCGACACTGACTAGACTAGTATGAGAATTAAAATTAATTAGTTAAAATCACAGACCACATGAATGCTAATAGACACGCCAATGGGAAAGAAATGTGTCGCCGCGCATTTGAGCAAACGCTCACATTACTGTCAAAAATTTAATACATTTGTAGGTTTTATTATAGTGTGAAAAATAGAAATAAACCATGTTGTACTGTTTTATTGTATCAAATGAGATGACAAGGTTAAAATTTACCCTTGAAATGATTTTATTTCATCGGTAAGTAGTATAACTTTGTATTTCTGTATGTAGTTGTAAGCTACGCTGCCAAACTGAGATGTTGTTTTGAAAGGCGTATCCATATAATCCGTGGTTAAAATAAAGGTTGATACTGTTTTAATTTTATTTTCAACTGACATCCTGAAAGGAGGTTATCAATTCGGCTGTTACCTCAGAACTCAGTCATTTATGAACCGATTTTGAAAATTAATGTTTTGTTTCGGAGGATATACTCTCCGTGTGGTCTAGCGATGGGAATTATAGCTACTTTTATTTCACTATCACATCGTGAAGTATTGGTTTTTTGTCACTGCTATATCACGAGTGATAAATCACGACCGTTATATTTTATTAGTGACGGTTATTGTCACAGTGGGTGCATTTCATTCCGTATGTTATATCGCCGCACAGTGATTACTATTTATAAGTGATTAGTAAAGTGAAATAACACATTAAACATATTTTCTCTTTTAGCTGGTGGCACGGTGTTGCTCAAATATGTTGCTTTGTCTCTTTCGAACGATGGATTTCTGCGAATTATAAGCATAAGTAGTAGCTTCGTCCGTTTAAAATTAAATTACGCTCGCGTTATATATAACAGACTGTTTCGATGCATATAACTGGTGTGACACGTGAATTTTTTTATAACGAGTGATATAACCAGTAATGCGTGAAATGTGCCATGCCTCGTGTGGTCCCATTTTAATTTGGTGAAGATTTGATGCAGGGTTGCGGAGTTACAGGAAATGTGAAGTCGGTTGCTGCAGATTTATTGCGTTAAAATTATTCATTTATTCATCCATTCTATTTGATGACAGAGTGAGGCCGCGTTTCGATCTGAGTGCTAAGTGTGAGTTTTTCTTTTCGCATTCGATCGTGAGCTCGTTTCGAGTTTACTAGGAATTTGTATGTGATTTGTACAGCGCCACCTAGTGGTAAACTGGTTTCTCACGTTTACCACTAGGTGGCGCTGTACAAATCACATACAAATTCCTAGTAAACTCCAAACGCGCTCACGATCGAATGCGAAAAGAAAAACTCACACTTAGCACTCAGCTAGTAGCTATAAAATTGTCGACCCATAGAAAGTGTCACTAGAGGTTAATTTGAATAAAAAATGACTTTATTTATTTAGAGTTATTACTTCCAGGTTCGGTAACGATTTATTTTCATAATAGAAGCAAAGTGATGTCATTACGATGGTGGTTATGTTAAAAACCCACTGAGTTTCACAATCCTTTATAACCATTACACATTCACACGACAATTGTATAAAACGTTTTCATTAAAAAGGAAAATATAAATAAATATGAGACAGAATCCACCAAGCCGGTGGAAAATATTAAAATATACAAAGGAGAGTGGCTCGTTTTGTTCTTCAACAATTTTCACAGCTTGTTTCACAACAGTTTTATCGCTTGGACTGTAGCCGAGAACCGTCTTCCTCTAAATATAATTCCGTGTATTATTAAAAATCCAATTAAGTTTTCAATTTTAGTGTTTGACACCAGCTGGTTTCAGTTCACTTTCGAATAATTTAATTAAAACAGTAGAGTTCTGCAACGTCTAATCCAGTTTTAATATCACAAACTTATTTTTTTTCTTGCTGCAACATAGTTAATGATTGTCGCCGCAGGTAAATTGATTGTCGTTGCTGTGTTTCGATTTGAAGGGTAGGTTAACCGAAAAATTTACTACTTAATACTTTTTAAATGCATTTAACTACAGTCAAAGTTATTTAAAAACTTTGATCAAAAATAACCAGATCTAACATTGCAGCCTTAATAATAATAATAATAATTCTTTATTTCCAGATATGAACATCCATTTTTGTTAGCGTGTTAGTAGATTTAAGATACTTAAAAGTGGCCAATAAAAATAACACAAACGAAATAAGGCCACAAATAAATTTGTGGTCTTATTTCGTCTAATTACAACCAATGTACGGACGTGTTATGTTACGTTATAAAACGTCTTATGACTTGTAATTTTAAACATTAAATCAATGGTCTTAAAGTTGAATTTTCTAAGGGCCTAATAAAATTTAAGAGCTCTCGTCGGTAAAGCAAAGCAATAATCGAACCAAAACCATAACGTATAGATATATGGTTGATTATTATTGCGATAATTTTATGACGTCGCAATGTTTTTTGTTGTTTATTATACATTTTTGATCGAAGTTTAAAAAGTATTCAAATTTTGGTGCAAGCCTACCTAAGTCCCTGTCATATGGTACGTTCCTAGGGCTATTAACGTATTTGGTGTCTATAGATGTTTACAGTGCCACAAATTTATCTTTTCAGTAGGCGGCGTTGATAGTAGGTCGTTTAAAATCAATAGAAATCAAACAATCAAATAAATCTCCTGATTGTAACAGAACTAAAGATTTTATGATGCGTTGCAATACCTTTGGTAAAGATGTTATTCGACTAAGACTATTCGAGTTGCAGCAAGAAATGGCAAGACGCGAAAGAAATGGCCTGAGCGTGCAGAACTCTACCATGATAAGAACGACTAGAAAGATAAGTTCGGTCTTCATTCACTTTTTACGAATTGGTTCGCAAAATTGTTCAAAATGGACGTACTTAATTTAGTATATTGGACGGGCCTCCAATATACTTAATTAAGAAAAATAAGTACGAACTGATAGTTTTATTCAGATTTTGAAACCGAAAGTCTGAGATTCTGACGTATCAATTATTAGCAATAAAATTGCTTTTTATTCCTGAGTCTGAGTTAATGTAAATACGAGTATTTAGTACCATGCCAATATTTTTACGAAGATATAAACATCAGACGTATAAAGAATTTTATGTACTACCGTCTACCAGTACACTATTAAATAGGTATTGCAACACATACAGTGCACTATTATACTTTCTGAAGACGTAGCATATTCGAATTAAATGTTTCTAGCACTCACAAGAAACGCACAAGTAATCTTTATTTTATATACGACGAAAAATTTTTTTTGTTTATACATTTTCATGATGCTAAAACAAGCCGCTTTTTTGTGTCGCTAATCTTGGATGCAATACACCTTTGTCTAACTGTTCCGGGGTACGACCTTTGCGGTATTTTCAGTAAAAACATTATGTCATCAAATTTACATTTTGAATTAATTTTGCTGAAAAAAATAAGTAAGTGTTATCACGCCAGGTTCCCATGCTTCCCATTTTCCCCGTGTTGGTTCCGGGCTGCTTTGAAGAATACACCAACTGCCGTTCTGCCAGGCAGGTCGTAAAAGGCGACTGAGTGGCTATGCGCGTCACTACCATCGTGACTACTATGTGGTAGAGTTCTGCATCGGCTCGACCGGGTCTGGTACCACCGCCTTACCTATTCCTGCCGCAATAGCGTCAGTGCGGGTCACTGTCGTGTTCCGTATTGGAGGGTAACGTAGCCGGTAAATTTATGCATGTGGCATTAGACCTTTAACACCTTTGGTGTCTATAGGCGATGGTTGATTCTTTCCATCAGGAGACCCATCTGCTTGTTTGCTATCTTATGATAAAAAAAATGCTGGGTAAGCAAATAAACCGGACGCCTTTGGGCTTTCCAGTTCACCACGATACACCGATTTATCGATTAGCGAGATGAGCCTTATCGCCTCATCGCCGTAATTTTGGAGATAATTATGATAAAATTTGTTTAAGTTTAATCTACGTTTATTTTAAGATTTACAAACGGTACCATTTCGTAGATTTTGGGGCTGTTTCATTGTTAGAAAATTTAAACCTCATTATAATAACATAGTTACATTTAATTAGTAAAAAAAACGGTTTAAAAGGTATTTTGAGGGATACGAGCCAAACGAATATCTACTATAATGAAAATTCATGAAAATAGAATTATCCTTGGTTCAGTTTACCTAGCAAATCGAATTTAGCATACACGCATGTGAGATCGCAAAACCGGACAAGTGCAAACTCAAATAGTATTGCAATATTATGATTTAAAAGTTAAGGGCAATTTTTTGCAGATTTTTGCGTACTTTAGTATTATTAAAAAAGTAGTTCAACAAATGAAACTATTTCAATGAAAATTTAAAAAATTAAAAGATTTCAGTGATACATTGGTCCTTAAATTAAATTAGGTACCTAAAACTATTTTTTGCATTATTGATTTTAATAATGTAATGTCTGAATCAATAAATTAAAAAAAACAAAATTGTTTATAATTCGTCTAAAGTATTTGTACATCGTCGTAATAATGAAGATGCGTACAAAAAAACCTTGTAATTTCACCGGTTTGGAAGGCTGGTTTGGTTCTATGGGAAAGATGCCTGCAAAAAACTTCGCAGTTGCTCTTTATTGTAAAATATATCAAACTGCTTACATATATAAAAAAATGTACTTCTTACCAATGTATACCGGTTGACTGTTAAAAGACTGCACACGTTTAAAGGACATGATAGTTAATAGTCATATTTAACCAACAAAAATACAATAAAGGAGAATATTGCGTAATTATAAAGCAAATTTGAAAGAAATTAGTGTGGTAATATATAAAAAAGTATGGTCACCGTGCTAGAGATAGCGGCGCGCCATCGAAGTCTAGTTATAAGTTCAGTCCAAAATCCGAAGCCTCAGTACCAGCTCGGAGTCTGGCGGGTGGAGCTTTACCACTCCCCTGCCTCGGATGAGCACGTAAAGCCGGTCTCAATTATCGCTAGAAATAATCGTTAATATGCAGCGATGAGGATCTCCATTCATCTCGTCAACAGACAAAAAGGTGAATCGTGATCAACTCAAAAGTCTATAGACGTCACATTTACTCTGCCTAGCACGCAAGGGAATATAAGGCATAATGATAAGGGGTAAAATTAGTAATTTCCTTTAGAGAAAAGATAAAAAACATGTTTATGGAGTAATTTATCTATTCATGTACGTATATTAGAATACTTATTTATTTAACGAGCCAAATGCTACATTGCCAACAATGTCATTCGTTTATTTATACACAGGAAAACTTCTTTTAGTCCTCATTCCAGCGGGCACTCATTACTCTTTTCAAAGTTAACAAGTTTGTAATCTTTTGTTGCAGCCTTACACCGTGCCTCGTTAAAAGTTTAACTGTAGTTTAAGGACTCATTAAGATAAAACGGACAGTGTTTTTATTTCCCGGAATGGCTGTTTAGGCTCAAACATTAAAGTCAAATAATATACAAAATTGTTCTTCTAAAAAATTTTTATACTTACTGTCTTAGGTAATTAATGTAAACGCTCTCTCTACTCCACTTAGTTCTAAAGTCTAACGTCTAAGGTTATCTCTAAAGGAATAAAATATGGAATAGTTCAGAAATGGGATTAATATAAATAAACATAAATGTGATTTGTTATTCTTAGTTACCTCTTTTGCCTATTGGCGCTAAAAATCTTAAAAAGTTCAAAAAAAGTTAAAAGTTCCCCTGACTTTTTATATCATAAAATAGCAAACAAGCAGATGGGTCTCTTGATGGAGAGTCTACCATCGCCTATAGACACCAAAGATGTTAATGGTGCGTTGCTATCATAAGGCGAAGTCTAATGCCACATGAATAAGTTTACCGGCTAACTTACCCTCCAAACTAGAACACAACAGTGACAAGCACTGACGCTATTGCGGCAAGAATAAGTAAGACAGTGGTATCAGTCCCGGGTGAGACAATGCAGTACTCTACCACCTAGTAAGTAATATAAATGGATACCTTCTTCCTGATGAAAGTAGATAACCATTTATAGGCACTATAGATGCAAATGGTGTATTCTGTGTTTTTCCTGGATGTAATACTATAATAAAATATGTATAATATCATCGTTTATTTATATAGCTACAGATGTTATTGGTATGTTGCCATCTTTGTTTATGGATTACACTATTGCATCGTGAATAGATGTTCAAGATGTAAATGGTTATATTTTCATCTTTGTTTGAGGATGAAATATTGCACTCTCATATTAAACCAACGTCTATAGACGCTAAAGATATAAATGGATTTTTTCTGTCTTTGTTCAGGTATATAATATTAAACAATAATATTGCAAGAACGTATGTAGATGGTAAAGACTTTAATGGTATTTTTTCATATGTGTTTTTGGGAGGCAATCTTACACTTTAATATTACACAGTCTACAGATGTAAAAGGCATGTTTTCATCTTTGTATATGGATGTAATATTACGATTTTATTTTTCTCTATTGCATCGTCTATAGATGTTAAAAATATAAATGGTATTTTTGTATCTTTGTTCAGGGATATAATATTACACACTAATATTGCAACAACGTAAGTAGATAAATGGTAACGGACGTAAATGGTATTTTTCCATCTTTGTTTAGGGATCTAATATTACTCTTAAATATTACATGATAAAGATGTAAATGGTATATTTTCATCTTTGTTCGAGGATGAAATATTACACCAACGTCTAAAGACTCTAAAGATGTAAATGGTATTTTTCCATCTTTGTTTAGAGATGTAATATTACTCTTAAATATCTTATATATAAAATTCTCGTGTCACAATGTTCGTTCCCGTACTCCTCCGAAACGGCTTGACCGATTTTGATGAAATTTCGTATGCATATTACATTCTCAGACCCACGTCTGAGAATCGGCCAACATCTATTTTTCATCCCCCTAAATGTTAAGGGTTGTCCACCCCTATTTTTTATTTTATTTTATGGACAAATTTTTTTATTTTTATTTTTTATGATTTAACATTGAAAAAAACATACAACTCTTAATTTTTACTCTTCTATCACCAACCCTTATTTTTTTAATTAAATAATTTATATAGCAAAACAACGTTTGCCGGGTCAGCTAGTTACATGATAAAGATGTAAATGGTATTTTTCAATTTTTGTCCGAGGATGAAATATTATACCAACGTATAATATGTAAAATGGTATTTTTTATCTTTGTTTAGGGATGTAATATTACTCTTAAATATTACATGATAAAGATGTAAATGGTATTATTTCATCTTTGTTTCGGGATGTAATATTATTTATTTATTTATTTTATTTGGATTGCCATCAGAAAGCACACCCTTATATTATAACAACGTCAATAGATGCTAAACATCTATATGGCGTTTTTTCATTTTTGTTCGGAGATATAATATTATACACTTATATTACACTAGCGTCTACAGATTCTACGTATTTAAATGGAATGTTTTGATTTTTGTCTAGATATGTATATAATATACTGGAATCCGACAGTGACAAGCAGGTCTGAAGCTATAACGAAAGGAAATAGTATGGCGGTGGTACCGAACCTAGGTGAGATATTGAAGATATATCCCTCCAAAAAAAAAATAGACTAAGATATAAATTAGTATCCAATTAATATAAGAAAAACAATTTCCCAATCACTGAATACAGCGTTTTCTGGCGTAGTTCTCAACAAAACTATAATACCCTTATCTCTGAAGTACAATGGGCAGTAATCCTGTTGTTGTTAACGTTACAATTAGATAATGGTGGACCGTGATTTATAGCTTACACAAACTTTAATATGTATATAATATTTACCGACTATCTAATTATTGGTCTAGTGGATAATATATTAAAATTTAGGCCATGAGATTTTGGATTCTAATTTAGGGCTGTGAGCGGCATGTATACATGTTATCATATCAAATCCCTTATGATGTAGACAAAGGGAATTGAGTGATATACATCATGGTACAGGCACTCTTGTCTTCCTTCCTTTATAAACTCGGATTTTGTAGACCACCATCCTTAGATAGAAGATACTCATGGTATGCTAGTCTTGGTCTCCTGGTATCTATATCCATTTACATTCGCACGGCATAGATGTTTTATCAGTTTTTCATTTGCCATTTTTATACATGTGGTATAACCATTAACATCTTTGGTGTCTATGGGCGATCGTTTCTCTTTCCATCAAAAGAGCCATCTGCTTGCTTGTTATCTAATAATGTTTAAAAAACACGAATAAGTAAATTAAATCCCAATTTAAAAACTTAATATAAAGACTGCTTCTTGTTCTAGGAGTTTGATCTCTGGATCGAGCAAAATTATTATTGAGATTTGTGGAAGGATTTTCTCGAAAACACAAATCTTAGCAATAGGAATTCAAGTCTCTCGGAGTCAGGTGGTGGCCCTGAATGATCACGAAAAGCTATCGGTTCTGATTATCGCTATAAACTAGGCGTACTCGTTATCAGGTCGATAAAATGTAGCGATCGGGATCATCACTCATCTCACTAACTAACGAACCGTCACCGGTTCACATCGGAAAGTCTAGGTATTGCTGTTCAGTTCATTTTGAATACACTCAAGTAAACTTTTACCCCGTTTTGGTCCCGGGCTCCTTTAAAGAATAGGCCAACTGCCGTTCTGCCAGGCAGGTCGTAAAAGGCGACCGATTGGCTATGCGAGTCACTACCATCGTGGCTACTAGGTGGTAGAGTTCTGCGTTGTCTCGCCCGGTTCTGGTGCCACCGCCTATGTATTCCTGCCGCAATAGTGCCAGTGCTTGTCACTGTCGTGTTTCGGTTTGGAGGTTAAGGTAGCGGGTAAACTTATACATGTGGCATTAGACTTCGCCACAAGATAGCAATGCACCATTAACACCATTGGTGTCTATAGGGGATGGTTGACTCTTTCCATCAGGAGACCCATCTGTTTGTTTGCTAACTAATGATATAAAAAAACTGTTGTAATCAGAGAACTAATAATAATCATTCCATGGGCGTGATGATACTTTTTAACATAGCCTAGACTTAAAAATTGTAATAATCTCAAGATATTTGACGAAAGATCACACAAAAGAGAACTAAATGATGTCTTCTAGTGTCAAAATGCAAAGACCTCATCGTCTAATCGCTTCAGCAATTCAATGGATAAGTATGTTTACATTCAATTCCAACAACTCAAAGCAATTTAAATATTTATTGCAGACGTAATTTCTCTCTATAAGCAAATAGTATTTATAATATTGTCTATCCTCAATAGTCTTAATGTATACAAGACAATCAACTTGTTTGCTGCTCTAATCATAAAAAAATATCATTCCAGTTTTCTTAGGGGGATAGGTATAGAAAACCGAACGTCTTAACATTTGACACTGCTCGAATTTTAAAAGAAAATTGTGGACGCTATGTATATGTCGCAGTGAAATTGTCAATAGACGTTCGATTATAATCTACCTAGGGATTTTATAATTTGGTTAGGTTAGGTTAGCAGTTAAATTATAATATCACTTAGGTAGATTATAATCTAACGGTATTGACAATTTCACTGCGACATATACATACCGAAGATGTTAATGTTACGTTTTTATTCGTGTGACAGGACCCAAGAAATTAAAAACTTTACTAGCGAGTTGTTGCAGAACTCATCTACGTTAAAGCACCTGTTATAATTATACTACCATTGGCACTTACTCGTCTCATACAATCTGCCTGGTAGGTAGGCCAATAGTCTACTTTTCATTAAGAAATGGGACCAATATACGGCAGAGCTCAGACCACCGATTAAATGGAGATCCCTTTCAAGACAATATATTAGTTTGTCAGTGCAGCTTACATTCACACACAGACATTCAGAGTTAGAGTACTTATTGATGAAATAAAATCACTTCAAGGGTAATTTTTAAATCTTGTCGTCTCATTTGGTACGGAGAAACGGTACAACATGGTTTATTTCCATTTTTTCACGATATAATGTATCTACAAAGGTATGACATTTTAGACAGTGGTAGGAGCGTTTGTTAATATGCGCGGCGTCACTTTTCTTCCCAATGGCGTGTCTATTAGTATTCATGTGGTTTGTGGCTCAGGCCAACACGTATATTATTTTTTCATATGATATACTCGTATCATAGAATATCAAACATGCAGATCTCCGATGATCGTAAGAGACAACCACCGGCTGTAGACAACAAAGAGGTTAATGATGTGTTGTCATCCGTAACACGGATTGAAATGCCATATGTACAAATTCACCGGTTACCTTATTCTTTAAACCAGAATACGACAGTGACAAGCACTGACACCATTGCACAGGAATAGACAAAGCGGTGGTACATAAACCCAGGTAAGACGTTGCGAATTCTAGTAACCAATGTCCATATAATAATTAATTTACATACCATTGAAATTCCTTATCCTAAAATACGGGAATATTACTTTAGCTTCCAAGAGTAATCTTGCTTAATACTAATTTTATTAAGTAAATGAAAACATCGAGTAATAAAAAGAAAATAAGTTAAAAAAGCAATTTCGTGAATATTACGTGCGTCATTACATTGCCTTAATTATATTTCACAAAAAAAAGACTAAAAGAAAAATCTTCAGTCTGCAAGATGACGCTCTGAAATGAAATAGGTTTGCAAATTACGAACTGCCCTTGGATACAAAGGTTTTTTCGCTTTGACAGCTTGAACTCAATTTCTTAAGGTTTTACGAAAGTAATATAATAGTCGGCGAGGTAGCATCTCAGAATACGTATCATTTATTTATTCAAATAGGTACACTGCCTAAAGCTTAACTATACTTCAAAGCTCTAAAAAATATATCCAAGTTCGTAACGTTTTACAAATGTACCAAACGTATTTTGTTACTTCTTTGGTGTAATTCTTTTCCGGTTCAGCTTTAAATTTGCAGGTAGTCAAATATTTCTGGGTTTTGGTGTTTATTACGTATAGTTCAGTATTTATATATGTACTAGAATCGTTGATAAAAACTCATATCCCAAATTGATCCTAAACGAATAATTTGTTTCCGTTTGGAATATATTAATTTGTAGAAGTTGTCAAGCGATATAAAAAATATGTATACATATAATGATAATATACTAATAATAATATCGCTGGACAAATTATACAAATTGATCTAACCCAGGGGTTCCCAAAGTGTGCGCCGCGGCGCCCTGGGGCGCGTAGGAAGTAAAGAGGGGCGCCGTGAGTCGATCCTCTATCTATCATTATTCGAAACCACAAATATACGCGGGTGCCTTTTTAAGTGTTGCGCTCACTCGCTAAAGTACGTATGCGCCTCAAAACCGTTGATACCCCCCCCCCCACGTCTTTACCTCGCCGCGCTCGCTTACTCGTAGTTGTTAGGTACCTGCCTATTTCTTTCGACTGTCTTTTTTTCGGGCGCCGTGACAAAATACTAAACTTGTAAATGCGCAGCCATTTTTAAAAGATTGGGAGCCCCTGATCTAACCCCAAAGTAAGCAAATGCTTTGCTTGTGTTATGGGTGTTAGTTAACGATACTAATACATAGAAATACATATATAAATACTGTTACAGACACAATAAACACCCAGACCCAGAAATACAAATATCTATGCTCATCACAGAAATGTTTGTCCCAGTTTGCAATCGAACCCAAGCCCCATCGATTTGTAGTTAGGTTCGCTAACCACTCGAACAATGAGGCGGTCGTGAATTAATGCATATACACATATCTCCACGCAAGATCCCTTAGGGGATAGGCAGAGAGAACCATGCGCCATACATCACGATACTTGCAGGCTTGTCTCGCTTCCTCCACATCCATCACTCTCTTCATACACACACGCCGGTTGCGAAGACTCTTGACACCACCTTCGGACAATACTCGATCAATCTGATCAAGGTATGTCAGTCTTGATCTTCCCCGGTACCTACATCTTTTCACTGTATATCTGTTTTGTTAACGTTTTATCTACCATTCTTTCTACATATCCGAACCAACGGAGCATGCCACCGACCACACAACCCATAGACCCCTAATAACAGGCGAATGGTTCTGTCAACACATCTGTCTTATAGTTCCGATGTAAATGTCCATGCACCGATACCCAATCATTGTCGACCAATCAGATTCTCTGTACATCACTGTGGCCTTGAGTAAGCCAATCACGATGTTGCAGCTCAGCTCAGATAGTTGCCAGAATGTATTCAATACGGAAAATCGAACATTAGGCGTCTATGGGCTGTGTGGTCGATGGAGCATGCCCTTTTTCATCTTTACACCGACCGCGACACTTTCTTCCAAGCGTAACCTCTCTCTCTCACTTCCACATTATGAACCCGGTCCACGAGTGTTACACCACAATAATAATACATGTTAATGAATAAACGAATATTAAGCAAAATATTCTAGAATTCACTAGTATGATGAACTAGTAGAGGTGAACTTAAAAATATAAAAATATTTCAGCTTTAATAAACACTACTAACTGAGAGTATTTTAAAATTTAATCATCTTTAGTTGCTCGCATAATAGTGTCAAGAAATGACTACCACTCTGTAGATTTTGAGTTAGTGATCGCAATATTGATTTACATTGGAATTTCTGGCAATTGTATAAATAGAGATTATCAGTGAAAGCAATTGTATATCAAATATCGATCGTTATTCGAATGCAATCCGTGAATTAAGTAATATTGCTGTGTTTGCAATCGATGCATATCAACAAGGGAGTGTTGATATCTTTAGAGATACAGTTACTGATTTGCATAATAATAGTGTTTGGTTGTTAGTAGAACGAAACTGCATTAAAGTTACTTTTATCGAGCAAGATCTATGTTAAGGGATTTTTATAGGCATTATAAGGAAGTGATAGATTTTTGAAAAGTTTTGAAGTATAACTTCCTTAAGCACGACTTGACAGTCAGAATATGTCGTTGCCATCATGACTACTAGGTGGTAGAGTTTTGCAAGGTCTAGCGCGGGTTTGGTACCACCGTCTTACCAAATCCTGTCGCAACAAATAAATAAATATTTACGGGACAAACTACACTTACTGATCTTACCCCAAATTAAGTAATGGGTGTTAGTCAACGATACTAATACATAGATTACATATACTTTACATAGATAACATATACTTTTACAACATATACTTTTACATAGATAATAAACACCCAAACCCGAAAATACAAACGTTTATGCTCATCACACAAATGCTTGGAGGTTCATCTGCTTTTTAAGCTTGCATAGCTTCTATAGCGGGCCTTGAGCGTGGAGACCGAATCCAGAAATTCCGTAACGAAAAAACCTAACACCCCCCACTCCGACCGGCACAGCGGTGATACTTTTTAGTTTTTCCATCTATCGATAAATACTAGAACTTTTAATGACTTTGAAAAAAAAAAGTATCTTCACGCCCGTGTCCCCGAAAGGGTAGGCAGAGGTACAACAAGTGCACCCACGATTAGCCGAAGATACTTGGTCCCACTATGTGATAGGTGGCAAGCCTATCGCCAACCGGGCACTTTCCAATCCCGGGCAATATTGTTTTTATCAGAAAACTGAAAAAAACACATTTCTGAATTGCCCGACCCAGGAATCGAACCCGAGACCTCTGTGATCAACTCCGAGACCGGACCACTACACCACAGAGGCTTGTCTGTTTAGTTCAGCAACCCGCCTTTAGGTGGCATTGGTTGTATTGGAAAACTACCGTAATCAGCTGTTTATGAGAAAGTATAGAGGTGTATAGGTATTTATCATCTACGTACAACAGTGAATATCTGTACTCGTATAATTTGTGTACAAAGTGTTTTAAATATGAATAAACAAAGAAAAAAAAGATACTGCATAAATAAAATAAATATATAATTGTAATTGTGTAAATTGATAAAAAATGCTATGGAATAGCTTTACCGCGGCAGTCTCCGAGTGCCACACGTCTTTTTTTATTTCATAGCGTACAAACACATGGTTCTCCTGAGTGAAAAAGATAACCATGAAATATAAACAAAAGATGTTAATCTTAACACTACATAGTTGCTATAAATTTCGTATAAAATCACATTTTTCCCTAATGCGACAACAGGAGTATATTTCCAAAAACAAGTTAACATTTTCGTCTCAGCTAGATTTAAAAGCATCTCATTAATATTTCAGAAGGGCCTTGGATTTCATTGCTTTAAGCATTTATAAAGCTTTTCGCCGCTGCTTCGCCTCTGTGATCTAGTGGTCCAGCGTTGGCGTTGACCACATGAGGTCCCGGGTTCTATTCCCGGTTCAGGCACATTAAAAAAAAGTGTTTTTTCTGTTTTCTGAGAAACACAAAGTTGCTCGGGATTGGAAAGTGTCCGGTTGGCGATAGGCTTGCCACCTATCACATTTGTGGGACCAAGTTCGGCTAATCATGGGTGCACTTGTTGTACCTCTGCCTACCCCTTCGGGGATATGGGCGTGAAGATACTACTACTACTACTACTATAAAGCTTTTCTAAGTTTTAAGAATGTGGTTCGAGGATGGAAAATAGTAATTTCTCTTTGGTCGGCGAACAAAGCAAAAAAATGCATTTATTCTACAAAAATTCTTTTAAATTAGTTTTACAAAGGTTCGTTATAAACTTTGTTTAATTTTACGTACAGTTTTGAACTAGTTTAGTAAAGTTACTAAACTGTAGTAATTGCTATATCAAATATCAAGAATGAGCCAATTGAGAGTCGATCTAATTTCGAACTACCGACCGTTGACATATTTTGTGTACGGAGCCCTGAAAACAGTCAGTTGTATAAAAGTTGACTGATAGAGACTGTAAATATTGATGACTACGTTTACTCCGCACAGCTACTCCCCCGTAGGTGATAGCGTGATAATATGTAGCCTATATGTTGGCCCGACCTATTAGTGATATTCATGCAAAATTTGAAATAAATCCATGCCGTACTTTTTGAGTTTACTCCGGGTATACATTGACTTTCCTACGATTTTATTATATATATATATATATATATATATATATATATATATATATATATATATATATATATATATATATATATAGAATTAAAAATATTATTAATTAATTATTATCTATGTTATGAATATTATAAATGCGAAAGTTTGTATGTTTGGATGGATGTTTGTTACTCAATCATACAAAAACTACTAAACGGATTTAAATGAAATTTGGCACACATGTAGATTATAACCTGGTATAGCACATAGGCTACTTTTTATCCCGGAAAAGTTATGTGATCCCGCGGGATTCACCAAATACTTTTATAATGCAAAAACCAAATACTTTATACAATGCGTGCGGGCTGCACGCTGCAGCTAGTTTAAAAATATTCTGCAATCCTCCGCAATTTTAACTTTAACTGTGCCTTTCATACTCTGCCTATACACGTAATTTTCTTAAAAAGAGATGCGAAGCTTTTCATTCCCGTATTAATATATAGATATAAAAATAAAATGTAGGATATGCTTAGGAAAATCTTTACTTAAGCGAGTACATGTTACAATAGGATAATAGGAGCGAGTAGGGATCGGAAAGGGCTGAGAAAGCTGTCTTGTACATGTCAGTCATCAAACATGTCTGTTATATTTGAACGTTTGATCTAAGATAGCGATGATACAACGTAACGAAGCAACATCGTAAGAGATAAATGTAATTTGGCAAATTAAATTTCTGCTCGATCGATCTGTGGTCGAAATTCGACCAAAGACCAAACAATAAAATCTCTTTTTAGTTTGATTACAGATTTTAGCCGTAAAAAATAGTATGTGTGTATATTATCATGTATATCACTATGACTATTTTTAGATTATATTCAAAATTGTTCGAAGTAACTATGAATCATATGTGTATTTATTGTTATTACTATTATTATTTTAACATCATATATTATTCTGTTTAGACAATAGTGTTAATTTTCTTTGTTTAATGTAAAATTATGTACCTGAAATTGTTCTTTAGTACTTTTCTTGTACACTGCCCGTTACTAGTTTTCTACAAATATAGGGTTAACTAAGAGAAAATGGCCATAGACGTTAAGTTCACCGTTGTATATTTTGCGCAATAAAGAGTTTAAATAAATAATAATATCTAATAATATCATTTGACAAATTATACGAATTGATCTAACCCCAAAGTAAGCAAATTATTTGCTTATACGTTATCAATACGTAGAAATACATGTATATAGATACCGAAATAAAGACCCAAACTCAGAAATACAAACATCTATGCTCATCACAAAAATCGAACCCGAGCCCCGTCGATTGCGCAGTCACGGTTACTAACCACTCGATCAACGGGGCGGTCAAAAATAAATAAAAATATGTCACATAAATGTTTATGTAAATTTTAACTGTGTCAAATTTTATATTTCACCGTTTGCATGATTGTCTTAAAAAGGGGTACAAAGCATTTATTTCACGTATAGACAGACAATAAATGTACAGCCATTACTATTCGTACACAAGAATTTATTATTTAGGTATTAGATAAAATGATATTTTAAAAAATGTTATCAATCACACGTACTAGTGGTCCAGCGTTAGCGTCGACCACATGAGGTCCCGGGTTCGATTCCCAGGTCGGGCACATAAACAAAAGTGTTTTTTCAGTTTTCTGAGAAACACAAAGTTGTCCGGGATTGGAAAGTGCCCGGTTGGCGATAGGCTTGCCACCTATCACATTGTGGGACCAAGTATCTTCGGCTAATCGTGGGTGCACTTGTACCTCTGACTACCCCTTCGGGGATATGGGCGTGAATATACTTTAAAAATAATCAAGTTTTCTAAAAATTTTTGAAAGCACTCTAAAATACACTAGTGGAAAAAATTAAGGGAAAAAATCCAAATTTTTAGGTGTTTTACAAATTACTGCATTTTTGTTAATAATGGTCATATCGGAATTCAAAAAATACCATTTTAAAGATTGAACTTTGAAGTTTCTAGTTTTAAGACCTCATGATGTAAAACACATACCAAGAAACGTGTATCGCTCAATCCTAAGAAATACCAAAAGTAATTTATTTCAAAATTTTTTCGATTGTTTGTTTTGTTCTACGGACTTGGATTTTTTTTAACTATCACACGAATCGGATAATTTGTTGATTCAGCTTAAATTTTCTTTTTTAGAAAATTCGGTACAACCATTTTTTACTGAGACATCGAATTTTGCATAAGCTTTTTGTCTTTAACCATCAATATCTCAGCAACCAATGATTGCTTTTCATTTTTCATTAAGTCATTTTTAAAACCTTGAATTAATTTTCCACAAAAACCAATTACGATTTTTCTTAAAAAAAAAACATTTTTTATTCCCTACATCACTTTGAAAAATTAAGAAAAAAGGCTTTTAGAGGCTTTTAGAAATTTGGTCGCGTAAAACGGCTCGATGGATTAAATTTAAACTTTGTAGAGCTTTTGTAAGCATATTGAACTGTATAAAACGCACTTAAAAATAATAATTTTTCGATAGTTTTAACTTAGCGTCTATTATCCGAAAAGCCCCTAAAAGCCCTTTTTTCTTAATTTTTTAAATTAATGTAGGTAATAAAAAAAACTTATTTAAAAATCTTTTTACATTCCATGTATTACATACGAGAATTCTCTCAACCGAAACAAGTCGAGATATCTACCAATTTGGTGAGCATTAGCGGCGTTCCAGTCTCGTGAGCCAAGATATTCAATTCATTTTACTTAATTTTCAACGAGATTTTCAGCTGAAACGCGGAATTACGAAACGTTTTCTGACAATAATACAAGTTTCAGATATGTCCTCCAAATTTCCGGCTGTTGAGATTGGTGAAACGTGCTCCTTTATGTTCATTACGTGTTGGGATTACTGGAACGGCAGTTTTTTGGCGGTTGATGGCGAAATTTTAATGACGCCCGATGCGTATCTCTGGGGATACTCGTATGGCACAAAAGCTTAATCTGCAGGTGAAAGTACCGATATTTTTATTGCCATTAAATTGTTATGAAAACCTGGAAGATTAATAAATGAATCAATGATATTTTTTTATTGTGAATATATCTATATGTATAAAAATCAATTGCTGTTCGTTAGTCTCGTTAAAACTCGAGAACGGCTGAACCGATTTGGCTAATTTTGGTTTAGAATTAATTGTTGAAGTCCACGGAAGGTTTAAAAGGTGAAAAAATATAGAAAAAATAAGAGTAGTTAAAAAGGCAGAACAACGTTTCCCGGGTCAGCTAGTAAGGAATAAACTTAGAGATGAAAATGAAGACTTAATAAAAACAATTAAACATGGAAAGAACTAGAAGGGTTTACTAGATGGAATAAACCAGGAGTGATTCATTTGTCCTTAGTACTACCGCCTTTCTATATATACCAAATAACTAACTACCAAATAACAATATAATATACCAAAATAACTTTTTTTTTTTTTTACAATTTTTGTCTGTCTGTTTGTTCCGGCTAATCTCTGGAACGGCTGAACCAATTTTGACGAGACTTTTAGTGGCAGACAGCTGATGTGATAAGAAGTAACTTAGGCTACTTTTAATTTCGAAATTTTCCACGCGGACGAAGTCGCGGGCTCAGCTAGGCAATGAAATAAAATCACTTCAGATGTATTCCTTAAGCCTGATTTTTTTATTCGACAAAATAAATTAACACAATATGGAATATTTCTATTTTTTACGATATAATACAAGCGTTTGACATCTATATACATTTGCTCAAATGAGCGGCTACACATTTTGCGCCAAACTCCGTATCTATTAGTATTTGTGTGGTCTGTCACATTTTTAGTACATTTTATTTTAAATACTATTAAAAAAAGATTCACTGGTCAAATTACACGGATAAATATAATTCTGGACATATTACACAAATCGTCCAAACCCCAAAGTAAGCAAATTATTTACTTGTGTCATGGTGTTAATCAACGAGATACGAATACATAGAAATACATATATAAATACTGTAAAATACATAATAAACACCCAGACCCAGAAATATAAACATCTATACTCAACATTCAAATGTTTTACCCTGTCTAGAATCAAACCCGAGCCCCATCGATTAGTAGTTAGGTTAGCTAGCCACTCAGTGAAATGATTGACTTTTGATTGATCTAACCTCAAAGTAAGCAAACTATTAGCTTGTTATGTGCTAGTCGATGATACCAATGCATATGTAATTTTTTTCATATCATAAGATAGCAAACAAGCAGATGGGTCTCCTGATGGAAAGAGTCATCCGTCGCCTATAGATACCAAAGATGTCAATGGTGCCTTGCTATCTTGTGGCGAGGTCTAATGCCACATGCATAAGTTTATCGGCTACCTTACCCTCCAAACCGGAACACGACAGCGACAAGCACTGACGCTATTGCGGCAGGGATAGGTAAGGCGATGGTACCAGACCCGGGCGAGACAATGCAGAACTCTACCACCTAGTAGCCACGATTCGATGGTAGTGACTCGCATAGCCAATCGGTCACCTTTTACGACCTGCCTGGCAGAACGGCAGTTGGTCTATTCTTCAACGGAGCCCGCGACCAACACGGGGAAAAAACGGGGAATATTTAATAAACACCCAAACCCAGAAATACGAAGATTTGTACTCATTTAATAAATGCTTGTTCATGTCGGTAATTGAACCCGGACTCCATCTATTGCATTTTCAGGGTTCACTAACCATTTAACTAACAGATAAACCAAATGACAATTTACACTTATAAACAAATTACTAGCGACCTGCCCGCGGTTTCACCCGCGTAGCTTTTGTTTCCGTGGGAATATCGGAAAGGTTTATATACCAAAACCTTCCTTAAGAATCAATCTATCTATTAAAAAAACCGCATCAAAGTCCGTTGAGTAGTTTTAAAGATTTAAGCATACACAAGACATAGGGACAGACAGAGAAAGCGACTATGTTTTATACTATTTAGTGATGTGTATATCAATACATATGCTAGGAATCAACTTGTATGTCGTTTTTCTTTTGTTTTTAAATAAAAAGATTCTACGAGTATAATTGCGTTCATAAATAAAGTGCGGAAAAACCCTCGGGATGGAATGTCATATCCATCATAATTTATTTTTATAACCGATCACAGCAAAAATAAATAAATATTCAAGATATTCCAAGCTAAATACTAGTTTAGTTAGAAGCGCTTTGCAAACTTGAAGTTTACAATTAAAATGCTACAAAATTACAGCAGAAATTAATTCGTTCTCTGTTCCGTTTCATGCGCTAAATTTAAGTGCAATCAAACCGTTTTGAAAGCTGTTGAGAAGTTCAGGATTTTGAAGCGAACTATTAACGTCGTTTACTTTTAAATATAAATATTATAGAGAAATAATAATTATATAGTAGAGATTGCCTATTGGTAGGGTTGCCAACTGTACTATTAATAAAAGTATCAGTTCTTTTATATACTTTAACCCTCTTTTTTATCAGTATTGAATTTCTAAGTTGCAATTTATCAAATTTAAATCAGTATGGTTTTTAGTACCCGAGAAATTTGTGGACCAATATAGAAACACACAAATCTGCCGCAATAGCTTCAGTGCTTTTCATTTGTTGCTTATCGTTCCAGTTTGGAGGGTAAGGTAACCAGTAGACATGTAGTATTGCCATCCCGCCCCATGGCTAGTAACACATTATTATCTTCGATGTCTATAGGCGATGTTTGTCTTTTTTCCATCAGGAGAAACATCTACTTGTTTGCGATCTTCCATACTAGTAATGATATAAATGCGAAAGTAACTCTGTCTGTCTGTCTCTTCTTCACGCCTAAACCACTAAACTGATTCGGATGAAACTTAGTACAAAGATAGTTTGAGACCCGAGAAAGGACATAGGATAGATTTTATCCCGAAAATCCCACGGAAACGGAAACTATGTGGGTTTTATATTAGAAAATATTCCACGCGGACGAAGTCGCGGGCACAGCTAGTATGATACAAAAAAACATACAAACATATAAATATTCTGCCGTTCCGTTCTACCAGGCAGGTCTTAAAAGGCGACCGATTGGCTATGCGAGTCACTAGCATCGTGGCTACTAGGTGGTAGACTTCTGCATTATCTCGCCCGGGTCTGGTACCATCGCCTTACCTATTCGTGCCGCAATAGCGTTAGTGTTAGTATAAAATCGTTTCAAATAAAGAAAACATTCAACACTGGCTGCATTTCAACGTACGACCCACGTATGACCTATGTACTAAGCTTATTTTGTTTATCCAGGTTGTTACGTGCTTCGGGTTCGTACTTGTAATAAAACCGTGCATTTACAACACTAGGGTACAATAAACTACGATGAAATACGTAAATAAACTGATAAGCTGACGTAAATACACTATACACACTAGTCACGCTCGCTGTACTAACACTGAACTTAACCGATTACGCCGAATTAATAAAACACTTTTCGATTCGCACTGGTCGTTTCAAGTATCGCTCTTGATCGCTTTATGAAAACTGCTCTCTATTTGTCAACATTTCCCTATTTATACCCAGGGTAAAGTTCTGCCTGGTTCCCGAAAAATCCAAATTTATCGTGTAAACAATAAACAATACTAATTGTAAACAAATCCAAGAAAGTTCACGCCTTATGCCCTATGACAGAATGGCGTAGCTGCTTGAGTGACGTCGGCTATTGTTTATCAAAGAGGCAGCCTGTCTCTTTCTTTTATTTCTAGATTTTCCAGCGTTTTAATTCTCCACTTTTCCAGATTAATTGTAACAATACTAATATTATAAATGCGAAGATAGTTTGAAACTCGAGAAATTACATAAGATAGTTTTTATCCCAGAAATCCCACGGGAATGCGAACTATACGGGTAAAACCCCAGGACTTTTAATTTAGAAATTTTTCCACGCGGACGAAGTCGCGGGCACAGCTAGTTTATTCATAAAAATATGATTACTTACTAAAAAAATTTTTATTTTTATATTTTTATATCGTAAGATAACAAACAAGCAGATGGGTCTCCTGATGGAAAGAGTCAACTATCGCCTATAGACACCAAAGATGTTAATGGTGCGTTGCTATCTTGTGGCGAGGTCTAATGCCACATGCATAAGTTTACCGGCTACCCTACCCTCCAAACCGGAACACGACAGCGACAAGCACTGACGCTCTTGCGGCAGGAATAGGCAAGGCGGTGGTACCAGATCCGGGCGAGACAATGCAGAACTCTACCACCTAGTAGCCACGATGGTAGTGACTCACATAGCCAATCGGTCACCTTTTACGACCTGCCTGGCAGAACGGCAGTTGGTCTATTCTTCAAAGAAGCCCGAAACCAACACGGTAAGAACACGAGAATAGTGATTTAATCCTAGAGCTGTTCTTGTATTCACATGAACTATTTTATAACGCTTAAGCCTTTGGCAGGATTAACGCAAAATCAATGATAAAGGCTTATCTTAAGATAGTCATAGAAGCATAATAAACGTAGGCGTATATCTTATTAAAATACATCCTCTACCTATTTGTTATTTAATGTAAATTAAGATCCTTGAAAGGGTTTGATGTAAAATGTTAAGTTATAGAGGGACCAGATTACTGCTGCAGATGCTATTAAGCCTGCGAATCCTGAAAGGGCGGGTCTCCATTGGCAACAATGATATGAATCCGTAAACAAACTTAATATACGTGTGTGTACTGTGTAGACAACAGTAAATAATTTAATCTAAAGTAGACGTGTCTCTTTGTGTTCTTAATGAGTTTATCGCATATTTTGTTTTTAATTTTCTTTTATAATAAACTAGCTGACCCGGCAAACGTTGTTTTGCCTTACATATTAGGAATCCATAGCGGACAAACAACGGACAATTTATTTATATAAGTCTACGGGATTAAACTTTATATGGTGGTAAGTATTCTTAAATTTTCTAATTTTCCGCGCAATTTTCTTAACATTTTCTTTTATAAGAACCTTCTCCTTACAATTACAAACACAACAAAAACAAAATTATTGAAATTGGTCCAGCCATTCAGGCGTGATGTCGTGACCAAGGAAAATAGGGATTGATTTATATATATATAGATTTCGTAGTTAGCAGCTCAGTCTTTTAACGATTGCTCAATAACGCAAAACCAACTATATTTTAAAATATTTATTTTTTACCTAAATATGTTAGGTCTCCTCACAGATTAAATGGAAACAGATTAAATGCCTTTCAAGACAGTTTCTTAGTTTGTCGGTGTAGCTTGCAATTACACCCAGAAATACAGAGTTATACTACTTACCGATGAAATAAAATCACTTCAAGTGTAATTTTTAAACCTTGTCATCTCATTCGGTACGATAAAACAGTACCTATCTATAATATCTAGTATTTATTTTTTCACGATATAATATAGTCATGATATTTTTGACAATGGTAGGAGCGTTTGCTCATATGCGCGGTGACATGTTTCCTTCCCTATGGCGTGTCTATTAGTATTCATGTGGTCTGTGGTATTATGTATGTCAAATTAAATATAATATATGTATATAAGTAAAATAAACATCATCAAGCCGATTTATTATGAGGCAGGCAGAGTAAACAAACATTTTTTAACTTGCTTTAGTTAAGTAGTAGCAGTTAGTATCTTCACGTTCGTATCCTCGAAATGGTAGGCAGAGGAATAACCAGTGCACCCACAATTATCCAAAGACACTGTTCCACAACGTGATAGGTGGCAAGCTCATGGCCAACCGGGTTCATCCAATCCCGGGCAACATTGTTTTTATCAGAAAATTAAAAGGCGAAACTAAGGTTTTTTAAAATTAAAAAAGTGTACGAATTCGATGGACCAATGTTATTTTAATAAATATTTTTACGTTATAATTTTGTTTCATATTTTTACTGTACACTAGCTGCGCCCGCGACTTCGTCCTCGTGGAAAAATTTCGAAGAAAAAGTAGCCTAAGTTCCTCCCTGTCACATCCGCTATCTGCCAGTGAAAGTCCCGTCAAAATCGGTCTAGCCGTTCCAGAGATTAGCCGGAACAAGCAGACAGACAGACAAAAATGGTAAAAAATGTTATTTATATGGGCCGTGTATACATCCATATGCATTTAGTAAAAAGCGGTTATTTTAATATTACAAACAGACACTCCAATTTTATTTATTTGTGTAGATAAGCAAAGCAAGAAAGCAATCAGCGAATAAATACTATAATATTTCATTGAGATGAAACAAGTTATGTTTAAATAGGGTAAAATAGATTACGAACGCCGAATATCATCGTCGTATTTCCGCGAAATTGGAGCGTTCCAGGAAACTCAACAACGGAAGATCCAAGGCTGCTTTGATGCCATGATTCACGTACAAAAACGAGAGGTTTGCGGCTTTTTTATCTGTGCCTTTGAGTATAACAGACTTTTCCATTTTGATAGGCTTTTAACGCTGTTTATGACAAACGATGCTATTTAATACCTTTTAGACTATTCATAAGTTTTATAATATTGATATTCTAGCTGTTGCTCGTGACTTCGTTCGCGCGGACTTCGTTTACTCCGCACAGCTCCCTCGTAGGTAATAGCGTGATAATGTGTAGTCTATATGTTGACTCGACCTGTTAGTAATATTCATGCAAAATTTGAAGTAAATCCATGCAGTACTTTTTGAGTTTACCCCTGACATCATTGACTTTCCTACGATTTTATTATATGTATAGATTTTGTAATAGTAAGGATAAATTTAAATCTGAAATAACAAAAGTAATAAAAACATTAGCCTAGCTGATATAGTTTAGTCCAATTTTGAACATATAAAAACACATATTTTTATGTTTACGTATTAAATAAACTTGTAACATATGTATATAATTATGTACTTTAACATCGTAATGTTTATTAATTATATAATAAAAATATATAAGTGTATATATATTTATCTATATATGATTTTTACATATATTTATCTATATTTATTATTATTTTAATACTATTGAATCTGACACGAACAGAAAAATATTATTATGCCGCCTTCAACGCGCATAGTAAAATAAGTAAAAAAATGTTAGAACAACTTAGTGATTGTTGATAATTTATTTAAAAAAAATGTAAATCCAATATTGGGTCTTAGTGTACATTATAAGTAAAGTAAGTTCATAAATATTTAGCTGCTGATTTTATATAAATAAATACTTTAATATCATTTGTGAGAATCGTTATAAAACTTTGGTTTATATGAAAATCTAGCAGTATCCGCAACTTCACGTGGATAAAATTCTAAAATAAAATCCCCATAGCTCCCGTTCTTGTGGGATTTCCGGGATAAAAACTATCCTAAGTCCTTTCTCGGGTTTCATCCTATATCTGTATTAAATTTCATCCAAATCGGTTTGGCGGTTTAGGCGTAAAGAAGAGGCAGACAGACAGAGTTATTTTCGCATAGTATGGATTAGGGTGATTAAATTATTATACGATTAAATTATCACTCGTTGACTTTATTTTTAACATGTCACTCAACCTGTTTCACTTTTTAAAGCATCTTCAGGATGTTAATATACTTAATTGATTATTGATTGTTGTAAGTTGTAAACTAAAATAAATATTAATTGTTAGAGGCTAAACTTAAATATCATTCAAAAGTATTGTCAACCTTAACGATTCTCCCCTAAGATGTTGGAAATTTTAATGTACAATTATTACACTAATTTAAGACTATATATATGGATAAAACATATTATGTAAAATATAACAATGTTAATGAAATAATTATGTTACAGGAATTATGTCAACTAAAATAAGTTCCAATTATGTCACAGGAATTATGTCAACTAAAACAGATTAAATTAGTAATTAAAAATCGATTCGTCTGGAACTTCTAAATCTTATGATAATTTGTGTCTTTTAAGAATCAAAGTTTTATATAAAACGAAAACGACTATAATTTTCTCTTGAGTGATAAAAGAAAGTAAGAAAATCTGTAATTTTCGAATTCCAAACTTGACGCCTATAAATGAGAATGTAGCTTTTATGTTTTTTATATCATAAGATAGTAAATAACTAGATGGCTAAACTGAAAGAGTTATCTCTTTTCACCAACAGAGCCATCTGCTTATTTCTGCAATGTCTCAGTCAGTAACATATTAGCATTCCCCGTTCCCCGTGTTGGTTCCGAGCTCCTTTGAAGAATAGACCAACTGCCGTTCTGCCAGGCAAGTCGTAAAAGGCGACCGATTGGCTATACGAGTCACTACACTACCATCGTCACTACTAGGTTATAGAGTTCTGCATTGTCTCACCCGGGTCTGCTACCACCGCCTTACCTATTCGTGCCGCAATAGCGTCAGTGTTAGTCACTGTCGTGTTCCGGTTTGAAACGTAAGGTAGTCGTTAAACTTATGCATGTAGGATTAGGCCTCGCCAAAAGATAGCAACGCACCATTAACATCTTTGGTGTCTATCGGCGATGATATATACTCGTATATTAAAAAAAAGTTTTAATACCACTGCCTTTTTTATATCCTGAGATAGCAAATAAGCAGATGGCTCTCCTGTAGGCATGATAAAACCATCGCATAGGCGACACCAAAAACGTTAATGTTGCGTTGCTATTCTTCTGCCCGATACTTCATGCCACATGTTTAAGATGACCGGCTACGTTAGCCTCCTAAACAGAACAAGACAGTGACAGGTGCTGACGCTGTTGCGGCAGAAATAGGTAAGGCGGTGGTACCAGACCCGGGCGAGAAAATGCAGAATTCCGCCACCTAGTAGCCACGATGATAGTGACTCGCATAGCCAATCATTCGCCTGTTACGCAATGCCTGACAGAACGGTATATAGTCTACTCTTCAAATTAATAAATAACAATCACGAATAAACAGAATGGTGTATTAACGATAAGACCGTCCGTTTGTGCGTCTGTGCTAATAATTTTAGGTTAAAGTAATTTTATTATTGTGCTATATAAAATATAAGTACATAATTATATTATAGTTGCTGCTTTTTTGTAATGGTCTAGCTAGTTTTGTTATTGTCTTCTCGGTACTAACAATATAAAAAATAAACATGAATGGTTTTTGTAACAGACCGACTAGACTCCTAAAGAGTCTAAAAAATTCACTGGCAAGATGTCGGCAAAAGATGCCACAAAAGATACGCAGAATTTATTGAGCAATAGAAAAGACGACAATGACCCTAATAAATCAGTGCGTTGTATAAAATATTCTTTCCTCGCTTGAATTAATAATTATATTATTTTTTACATAAAAAAACAACAGCCTCTGTGTACTAACGTATGTAGTTTATTAATCTGTTTAATAAAGAAAGTATCTTCAAGCCCATATCCTTGAAGAGGCAGAAGTGCAAACAGGGCACCTACGATTAGCCGGAGACATTACGGCCGGTTTTCGAAACGCAAATTAATTTTAACAACCAATTATTCTGTGTTTAATAGATCATTTGTTTGTAAAAAATATGTTAAACACAGAACTGATTTGTGTTTAGGAAACTGGCCGTTAGTCCCACAATGTGATAGGTGGCAAGCCTATCGCCAATTGGGCACTTATCCAATCCCAGGCAACGTTGTTTTTCAGAAAACTAAAAAAAAACACATTTTTTAATTAACCTCATTTGTCCTCACCGACATCGGATCACTAAATCACAGAGGCAACTGTGACAAATATATATATCCTTTGTCATTGTCGTCTTTTCTATTGCTCAATAAATTCTGCGTATCTTTTGTGACATCTTTTGCTGACATCTTGCCAGTGATTTTTTTAGACTCTTAGGAGTTGTAGCTAAATATATACCTATGCAGTATGACATACTGCATGTATGTCTTGGAATCGTAAAAGGCGTCCACCACTTGTTTTAGTTCGCCATTGGTTTAAGCTGTCATGTTCATGGTAGAAGTGTGAGTTTTTCTTTTCGCATTCGATCGTGAGCACATGTCGAGTTTACTAGGAATTTGTATGTGATTTGTACAGCGCCACCTAGCGGTAAACTGGTTTCTCACGTTTACCACTAGGTGGCGCTGTACAAATCACATACAAATTCCTAGTAAACTCCAAACGCGCTCACGATCGAATGCGAAAAGAAAAACTCACACTTAGCACTCTGATGTAGCTAATTTTACGGGTACTCCTTAATAAGAGTGTGTTTATTTAATTACGATTAATCAGGAATGTATATATTTTGTAAACGGAGTTCATTATGTTAATTCGGTAGCCAATAGCCACTACTTAATTAACAAGCCAAAATGGTTAAATTACAGACCAAACTTAACAGGCTAATAAATGATTTGATTCAGAACTAAGCAGAACATTTGAAAACAATTGGAGTATTTTGTGGGTAATTTACTCAAACCAACATGAAGCCAACATTTTCGATAAAATCTACATTTGTAACATTTTTCCGTCTGATTTGCTGCAATCTGTGGGAGTGATTTTGAGAAATGCGACGGAAGTGTGGAACCGGAAGCTGGGGAAACGTGCGCTTTTAGAATTGACTTATGAGCGCGCGTTATGAATTGACCAATGAGCGTAGGCGTTGGTAGAGTTGTCATCAGAGTGTGTGTATAAGTTGTCAGATGTAACACATCACATGCTAATACTGTTAGCGGTAATGCTCATTCGTTTTTTTGTACATTTTAAAACATTTAAGTACTTAAGCTCATTGATTTAGTTCGCCTGTTTGGCTCAGATAGTGTAGTTTAGGGTTCGATTGTGTCCGTTGATCGGTTCGGAGGCCTTCATCTTTTTGCGTTCTCGACACTTCTTTACTCTGTTATATGGGGGTTCGTGGGTATCATTTGATTGCTATTTAGCAATCCCTGTCAAACGGTATACGTTCTTTGTATTTTGATATGGCTTTTTAAAGATTTTTTAGCTGATTACAATTTTTCTCAGCATTATTCACGAAGTTCCATATATATTTACTATATATGGCACTTAGTGCCATATATAGGAAATTATACAATTAATAAATCTTTACAAGAGCGTTCGAATAAAAATTAATCGAATTTTATAGTTGCTGTGAGTCAGAAGATATATCATATGCAAAATATGTAACGCAGTGGAATAACCTTAAAATGCCGGCACTTTCTACTCCACTACCCGCGAAGCATCGTGATCCGCGTTCAGCTTATCAAATTCTTTGATTCCTTAATATCTACCTATCCATATATAGCTATCCAGTCGTATAATTACATTTTGGTGATGGTTACGTAGCTACAACACCAAACTCTAACCCTTAATTTTGTTATCATCCGTTCTTTGAACTGTCCCCCCTATGACATTTAAAGATGTATTCAAGTCAAAATAATACGCCAAGAGTCGAGATAATAGTGAGCTTCATATTGCAGTCCCCTATACATCTTGTTCGATGTCAGGCGCAGTTCCGACATTATGTATATACTAAGGACTCATAACAATGATAATGGTGAAGCTACAACGTAATCTCGCCTAAGATTAATTTTATATTCACCAAGTTTGAATGGTCGGATGAATGAATAGCCCCCCGGCGACTTGAAGTAAGCAAACTTTGGTATAATATGGAGAGTGTTCATAATAAATCGCTATAGAGTCCTCTTAACGGCGTTAGTACGCGGCCTGGTTCACTTGATTAAGAATTTTCAAGTATGCCTAAACTCTAAAGTTCTTAACAATTTTTAATTTAGGTATATTAAAAGAACTACAAATGAAAGTAATGGAAAATATTTCTTTAACCTGCAAAAGAGCACCTTTACCTTTAAAGAAATAAAAACGTGAACTAGTTTTTATATACAAAGTACAGTTAGTACTTTCGAGTTAATTTCTTACACGGTTTTTATAAGTTCATTCAAATACTTTATTTTTTTTCTATATTATAAGACAACAAGAAGATGGCTGGTGGAAAGAGACAATTATTGACTATATATATCAAAGATATTAACAGTGCGTAGCTTTTTTAAGTGGCGGGCTGGTAATGCCTAATGCATAAATCTACCAGCTACTTTACTCTCTAGACTGGAACACGACAGTGACAAACATTGATGCTATTGCGACAGGTATAGGTAAGGCGGTGGTACCAGACCCGGGAGAGACAATGCAGAACTCTACCACCTAGTAGTTAGTTACTTACACGTATAGCCGATCTTTTGCCATTTACGAACTGCTTGGTAGCTGAATAGCAAATAGGCTGAATAGCAAATGTCTATTCTTTTAAGATGGCCCGAACTAATAATACAGGGGACTTAAAAAAAGATTAATAAAAAAACTAATTCATTTTTAATATAAAACTTGAGTCACCCTTTGTAGATATTTTTACTAATTTTAGTTGCAGTGATGTCGCTTACAATCCGCTATTATTTAATGTACTATTGTCTGCATCGGCGTAGTACTAGATTGTCGATTAATGAATTATAACGGAATGGCAATTTTTACTTGGGTTGTTTAGTGTACCCTCTCTATAAATATTCCCAAGATGTTGCTTAAGTTAGGTAGATACAGTTTCTAGCAGTTTGTATCAACAAGGCCGGTTCCCTTGCGGGGTAGGCGGAGTAAACTGGACGTCTATAGACTTTCCGGTTCACCACGATTAACTGGTTTGTCGGTTGGCGTGATAGCTCAATAGCAGCTCGAAGTCTGGCGGGTGGTGTGTTATAAATAAATAAATAAATATATAAATATAAATATTCATGGGACAAATTACACTCACTGATCTAACCCCAAAGTAAGCAAATTATTTGCTTGTGTTATCGGTGCTAGTCAACGATATTAATACATAGAAATACATATATAAATACTTTTACATACATAATAAACACCCAAACCCGGAAATACAAACATTTATGCTCATCACACAAATGCTTGTCCCCGTCGGGGATCGAACCCGAGCCCCGTCGATTGCGTAGTCAGGGTCGCTAACCACTCGACCAACTTATCACTCCCTTGCCTCGGATTAGCACGTAAAGTAGCCGGTTATCGCTAGAAATAGTAGATAGTCCTCATCAGATCAGTAAAATGCGGTGATTGGGATTACCACTCATCTTGCCAATCGACAAACTGGTGAATCGTGGCGAACTGAAGAGTCTAAGACGTTCGGCTTACTCTGTCTACCCCGCAAGGAAACCGGACGTGATGTGATACCTTTGAAATTTATTAATGAGAATAGGAACCGGTATTAAATGTTTGACTAATTAACAATTTCACTTATAAATCTAGACGTAAGACACTGTATATAAAGGTTTTAAATGACTGTAATAAAATGTATTATTATTATAAAACGGATTGAGTTTGTGACTTTGGATGAGTTGGTTTCTGGAACTACTGAAATGGTTTCGAAAATTCTTTATTGAAAACCTGGGTTCAATCTAAGAATCGAGAAAGTATTATTGAGGTTTTATTGCCGCGGCTATTTTCGAAATTCGAAATTTCAGTAGCAGCTAATAGTGATGTGTTTAAAGCCTTGTGTTTGATCAGTACGTAAAGCTGTCAATTATGTCTGTCAATAATGTTATGTCATTATCAGGTCGGTAGAACAATGAGGATCACTTCTAATCTTACCAATTGACAGACCGGTGAATCGTCGTGAATCATTCTGTCTACCACATCGGTTGTAATTATTTCTAAAGTTCTTTACCCAAACAATAAAATTTTGAAATATTACTTACTACATAAATCACTTTTCAGTATTAAAGTTCCATTTTAGAGCGATTGTGTGGCGCGCCAGCGGAGCCCGTTTAAATCATACTAGATTAATGAACGCAATAAAGGGAGGAAAAATATCCGGATTTGAACAAACGGAGATACCGCCCACTCAGATTAATTTTCAATCAAACACAAATGCTCCGGATTTGAATCAAAAATTTGAAATTAAATTCTGCCTTAAGCAGTTCGTGCATCTTAATTTTTCATCTCCTTGGTCGAGTGGCTAACGACCTTGACTAAGGAATTGTTAGGGATCGAATTCGATTCCCAATAAAAAAGGCGTTTGTGTGATGAGTATAATAGTTTGTATATGTATAGGTTTAGTTGTTCATTATGATTTGAATATTTATGTATTACTAGCTGACCCGGCAAACGTTGTTCTGCGTTTTTAACTACTCTTTATTTTTTTTCTATATTTTTTTTTCACTTTTAAACCTTCCCTGGACTTCAATAATTAATTCAAAACCAAAATTAGCCAAATCGGTTCAACCGTTCTCGAGTTTTAGCGAGACTAACGAACAGCAACTGATTTTTATATATATAAAAGATTTACTTTTGTGTTTTAGCATATATATATATATATATATATATATATATATATATATATATATATATATATATATATATATATATATATATATATATATATATATATATATATATATATATAGCTTTAGGGCAAAGTCGCTGGTTTCTCGTGTCAATATTTTTCTTTGTTAGGTTTTTAAAGATTCATGAATATTTCTTTTTTTTTACTTTATATGTCGTTTAAGCGTCGTTAATGATTTGACGTGTCGTTTAAAATCATTAATTAAATCGGGACATCGCAACAGAGAAGATAATTAACACTAACTCTCAACTAAATAATTACGACTGATTAACTTTAATTCCGTTCAAAAACTCAAATCTGGATAAAGTTTTATCTCAGCTTTGAAACTCGAGGAATTTCCACCTTTGATCTTCGTTGCGTTAATTGTAGAAAATTACTTATCAAGCTCCAGTTGTAGGGAAATTATTGATGGTAGATTACAGTTCGTGGTAAATTAAAGGTTTTGAATTCGTTTAAAATAAGTTTGAAAATCTTTTAGCCAGTCTTTGGCTGCTACTTTCTTCTCCTTTATTTCACCTAAACAAAAAATTGTCATAAAACAAACGTCTGTTTGTACATATTTTACGCACGTAAGAAGTTTCAATTTTTTGGCGTAATAAAATAAAACCATAGCTGGTTTTAGATTAGATTTCATTCCGTATGCCAACACTCTTTCTTTGTAAAAGGAATTATAAAGGAAAAGTTTTAAAATACTTTTAGGTAGCCATTGACACTGATTTTGTTCGCCGCAATTCTCAATCTGTATTGCAGAAAATATTGACTAATCAAATACTTAACGAAGAAAAATGTTGGAAAAAAAATGAAAACACGACAATATTTGAATCTGCGACCTTGCTTCTGACCGGCATGCTTTATCCATCTGAGCCACGTGTCAAATGATTCAATGTGGTGAAATTTCTCTTTGCTTTATGATGAAATCCATAGATTGTGCTAATCGCTAGATATACATATTATGTATATCCTTGTTAAATAAGTTCATCTATACATCTATACAAATAAATAAAATTTGAGTGTCTGTTTGTAATATTAAAATAACCGGTTTTAATTAAATGCATATGGATGTATGCACGGAACACATATCAAAATAACACTTTTTACGATTTTTGTCTGTCTGTCTGTCTGTCCGTCTGTCTATCTCTGGAACGACTGGACCGATTTGGATGAGACTTTCACTGGTACATAGCTGATGTAATAAGGAGTAACTTAGACTACTTTTAAAAAAGTCCAACGCGGATGAAGTTGCAAGCACAGCTACTATATGGTAAAATTCATGATAAAATTCATATTTATAATATTGATCAATACTTTCATGCTTCAAACTACATAAGTATATATTTTGACATTCACTTTGTGCTAGGCAAAACTTATAAAACTTAACAACCGTGTACTATTTTAAAATGACAGCAGAGCGCGTGGGTGTATAAACTTTATATCGTCCATTGCAGTCCATACTATTTCATAAAAATATAATAAATGCAAATAGCTGTCTGTTTGTGTATTTGAATATTTTTTATCGTTAGCGAAACTTGGAACGAGACAATATAGAACTCTATCACGTAGTAGCCGCGATGGTAATGACTCGAATGACAGATTGTCTGTTCTTCAAAGGAGCCCGAACGAAGACGGGGTAAAATTATTTCTGTGTGTTACACAGAAAGACTGCGGCCCAGAGTAACGTATAGTTTATTTCGATTCGTAGCACACATTTTATCTTGCTTAGCAAGTGCTATTTGTCTGTTTAAAAATTATTTCTGTGTATTACACAGGAAGACTACAGCCCAGAATAACGTATAGATTATTTCGCTTCGTAGCACACATTTTATCTTGCTTGGCAAGTGCTATTTGTCTGTTTAAAAATTATTTCTGTATATTACACAGGAAGACTACAGCCCAGAATAACGTATAGATTATTTCGCTTCGTAGCACACATTTTATCTTGCTTGGCAAGTGCTATTTGTCTGTTTAAAAATTATTTCTGTATATTACACAGGAAGACTGCAGCCCAGAGTAACGTATAGTTTATTTCGCTTCGTAGCACACATTTTATCTTGCTTGGCAAGTGCTATTTGTCTGTTTAAAAATTATTTCTGTATATTACACAGGAAGACTACAGCCCAGAATAACGTATAGATTATTTCGCTTCGTAGCACACATTTTATCTTGCTTGGCAAGTGCTATTTGTCTGTTTAAAAATTATTTCTGTATATTACACAGGAAGACTACAGCCCAGAATAACGTATAGATTATTTCGCTTCGTAGCACACATTTTATCTTGCTTGGCAAGTGCTATTTGTCTGTTTAAAAATTATTTCTGTATATTACACAGGAAGACTACAGCCCAGAATAACGTATAGATTATTTCGCTTCGTAGCACACATTTTATCTTGCTTGGCAAGTGCTATTTGTCTGTTTAAAAATTATTTCTGTATATTACACAGGAAGACTACAGCCCAGAATAACGTATAGATTATTTCGCTTCGTAGCACACATTTTATCTTGCTTGGCAAGTGCTATTTGTCTGTTTAAAAATTATTTCTGTATATTACACAGGAAGACTACAGCCCAGAATAACGTATAGATTATTTCGCTTCGTAGCACACATTTTATCTTGCTTGGCAAGTGCTATTTGTCTGTTTAAAAATTATTTCTGTATATTACACAGGAAGACTACAGCCCAGAATAACGTATAGATTATTTCGCTTCGTAGCACACATTTTATCTTGCTTGGCAAGTGCTATTTGTCTGTTTAAAAATTATTTCTGTATATTACACAGGAAGACTACAGCCCAGAATAACGTATAGATTATTTCGCTTCGTAGCACACATTTTATCTTGCTTGGCAAGTGCTATTTGTCTGTTTAAAAATTATTTCTGTATATTACACAGGAAGACTACAGCCCAGAATAACGTATAGATTATTTCGCTTCGTAGCACACATTTTATCTTGCTTGGCAAGTGCTATTTGTCTGTTTAAAAATTATTTCTGTATATTACACAGGAAGACTACAGCCCAGAATAACGTATAGATTATTTCGCTTCGTAGCACACATTTTATCTTGCTTGGCAAGTGCTATTTGTCTGTTTAAAAATTATTTCTGTATATTACACAGGAAGACTACAGCCCAGAATAACGTATAGATTATTTCGCTTCGTAGCACACATTTTATCTTGCTTGGCAAGTGCTATTTGTCTGTTTAAAAATTATTTCTGTATATTACACAGGAAGACTACAGCCCAGAATAACGTATAGATTATTTCGCTTCGTAGCACACATTTTATCTTGCTTGGCAAGTGCTATTTGTCTGTTTAAAAATTATTTCTGTATATTACACAGGAAGACTACAGCCCAGAATAACGTATAGATTATTTCGCTTCGTAGCACACATTTTATCTTGCTTGGCAAGTGCTATTTGTCTGTTTAAAAATTATTTCTGTATATTACACAGGAAGACTACAGCCCAGAATAACGTATAGATTATTTCGCTTCGTAGCACACATTTTATCTTGCTTGGCAAGTGCTATTTGTCTGTTTAAAAATTATTTCTGTATATTACACAGGAAGACTACAGCCCAGAATAACGTATAGATTATTTCGCTTCGTAGCACACATTTTATCTTGCTTGGCAAGTGCTATTTGTCTGTTTAAAAATTATTTCTGTATATTACACAGGAAGACTACAGCCCAGAATAACGTATAGATTATTTCGCTTCGTAGCACACATTTTATCTTGCTTGGCAAGTGCTATTTGTCTGTTTAAAAATTATTTCTGTATATTACACAGGAAGACTACAGCCCAGAATAACGTATAGATTATTTCGCTTCGTAGCACACATTTTATCTTCCTTGGCAAGTGCTATTTGTCTGTTTAAAAATTATTTCTGTATATTACACAGGAAGACTACAGCCCAGAATAACGTATAGATTATTTCGCTTCGTAGCACACATTTTATCTTGCTTGGCAAGTGCTATTTGTCTGTTTAAAAATTATTTCTGTATATTACACAGGAAGACTACAGCCCAGAATAACGTATAGATTATTTCGCTTCGTAGCACACATTTTATCTTGCTTGGCAAGTGCTATTTGTCTGTTTAAAAATTATTTCTGTATATTACACAGGAAGACTACAGCCCAGAATAACGTATAGATTATTTCGCTTCGTAGCACACATTTTATCTTGCTTGGCAAGTGCTATTTGTCTGTTTAAAAATTATTTCTGTATATTACACAGGAAGACTACAGCCCAGAATAACGTATAGATTATTTCGCTTCGTAGCACACATTTTATCTTGCTTGGCAAGTGCTATTTGTCTGTTTAAAAATTATTTCTGTATATTACACAGGAAGACTACAGCCCAGAATAACGTATAGATTATTTCGCTTCGTAGCACACATTTTATCTTGCTTGGCAAGTGCTATTTGTCTGTTTAAAAATTATTTCTGTATATTACACAGGAAGACTACAGCCCAGAATAACGTATAGATTATTTCGCTTCGTAGCACACATTTTATCTTGCTTGGCAAGTGCTATTTGTCTGTTTAAAAACCAAACAGCCAGCTGCAATGAGTGAGCTTAATGAAAATTTCAACATCAATTTTCATAGTTCATGAACAATGATTGACTGCCTTGCTTATGAACTATGTACTAGAATCGTTGCTTGAGTGCTTGACACACAATGTTCCTGATTGTTGACATGTTTCGTATGTATTGTATTAATAATTATTTTTGGTTTAGTGAAATTTTATTTGTATAATTGAAAATCCATTTATACAGTTTTACAGATTGATTTTTGTATCAATATTATGTACAACCACGCAGAAACCTTAATTTTTAACTTCCCGCTACGTATATAGATAAGGAAGTAAGTGATTTTGCCTCGATTTACGAAAATTAAGTTTTCACCAGATCTTTACGTTTTGAGGATCTAGGAAACTTTCCAACTATTTCCACGGTGAAGTCAGTATGTCTGTATGTGTGTGTGTGTGTGTGTGTGCGCGTGTGTGTGTATGTGTGTATGTAACCATCTCATAACCTTTGAACAACTTGACCGATTTGGTTAGATTGGATTCCGCTTAACTTAGACTTTCTGAAAATTTTAACTAATTGAGCTTAGGAAATTTTGAGAAATTATGGAAAAACCTCAAAAAAATGTTTCGTGAAACAGTTTTTTTAAATATAATTTCCAGATTAATAAAACCGATTAAGTACAAAATCTAATCAGCTGTTTCTCTCAAAAAACTGCATATAATGCAAAATTGCATCAAAATTGGTTTATCCGTGTGGGAGTTGTGTCTGTGTCGTTAAATAATAAATAGTGTATGGCGTAAAATGCTCTAATGGAAAATGTCATGTAGCTTTATATTTTTGACATAATATGTGGAAGTCATATAAACAGCTTCTTAGTTTCAACAGCCACAATATACCTACTCGTATATTTTTTTTGTTGCAAAGGCAAAAAAATGATAACCAATTGTAAACCAATAATAACACTAAATTAACAATTTAAGAATGTGACTTTCCTGATTTATGTACATAATTTGCAGAACTACAAAACCAAACAACGAGTCATTTCTTGTAAGTGATTAAGGTGTCATGGCATCTGTAAATTTTCTTGATTGCGGCAGGTTATATTTATTTTAATAACCATCCAGCTTTGATACGACTTCGATTAAAAAATTGCAATGAAATCGGTCTGTCATACAAATACACCGATAAATAAAATAATACCTTTTCCTTTTGCGTTGGGGGTTAGGATGCTCTCGATTTACCTACTTTCACAGTTTTATGAACTAGTGAGATAGGTGATGATAGTCTCCAAATTTGCCAAGCATAATAATAATTAATTCTTATTCGCTATAAACGTATACAGTAACATATAAAAATATACAGGCTTTGAGTAGTTATTGTGATTTTTCTCGCCGTAAAACTTCTATAATTTTTGCACAATACGGGAATTGAACTCGAAATTTCATAATCCTACTTAAACAAGCAAACCAATAGATTTAAAAAAAAAACAGGCATTAATTATATCTATTCAAAAAAGTCATAACAATGTATCCAATGGAAGATAATAACTAAATTAAGATATAAAATAAAGCAAACTAATCTTAATTAAAACAAAATCCTTCTCTGCGTACGTAGCGTATTTTAAGGAAGTTAAAAAACTTAAAAATTATAATGAATTCAAAGTTAAATAAATAAGTGAACTTACTTCTTGAATTGGTAATAAACCGTTTCTACAAAAAGGTTGTAAATTCAATATTCTTTTTGTCTATGATCGGGACACTTGTATATAAAATACATATTCTCAAAGAATAACATTTTGAATGGAAAGGTTATTTTATCAATAACTGTGGTCACCCAGAAGATCCTTCTTAAGCTTACAATTGACTTAAATCCGGGGAAAAGGGACGTGTCATCTGTATGGCGGCTTCAATAATATGTAAGCTTATTTTGGGGTACTTGTGACGCTTTGTCGTTTATTTCTACATTTTCCTTATAATTTAAGTGTTCTTTTTATACAGAAGATATAAAAACGACTTAGCCAAGACAGAATTTTTTATTTTTAAAATGTTTTCAGTTATACCTTGCACGGTTATATTGCTTAATACATGGTACCCAGATACAATCAAAACGTATTAAGATAAGAATCACATATTGATTAAATATCAATATACCACAACACTATCTTACAAAATATTACAAAACTTTGCATTATTGTCTGAAAATGGTTTCTTATACAAAATCAAAACCGAAAGATTTACCCAAAAAGAGCAAAAAAAAACTGATTATAGCTAGAGTTGGCACCCATAGCCTTTTGCGTAGTAGATCAATGCTTTAACTGTTAGGCTATTCAGACTACAGCGATAGAAAAATTATGAAACATATTTCGCGGTCAAATTTTTTTGCGTGAAAACACAGTTTTTTTATAGATATGAGTTTTAACCAGATCGGGTTTCCGCCCCTTTGAACCCGTGATCAATTTAATCGAAATTTGACCTGAAACGGTGAACTTATTTAACTGCCCCCCAATTCACGAAATTTAGTCAATGCGCTTAGGGTTCTCACACACATGAACACGATAGAACGTCGAGGCGTGCTGCGTCGCTGTATAATATGTAAGAACATAAGAGTCTTAGACGCTTCGACTCGATTGCCGTTTGATTACGTGACTTAGGCCCCTGGTTTAGTCGAAAATTTACAAGAGAGCGTATGTTGAATATAATCCATACAAAGGAAAAGTTTCAACAGGTGAACAAGTGGCGCCATGGCCTATCAGTATGACACCGTTTCTGTTTACGACGAAGGTCATTTCTGCCGACAAGAAATTTCTACCGATTTAGGCGGTAGATTTGTGATTATTTAAGGTGAACGCACACTTATCCGAGCCGAACGCGTCGAACAAAACGAATTTTAGAATTTTGTATATAAAATCTCATGAATTCGACGTCGTTTTCAAGACCTCGAAACCATACCTTTACAGCTTTTCAAATATCAAAATATTTAAAACATACTTACTTTATTTTTAAAATATTTTTTAGCCTTTTGATTTAAAAATCTTATTAGCTTTATTTATTACGAAACTGCTTTAGATGCCGTAAATTGGATCAAAATCGGTCAATTTATTTGGGATATATTAATGACGAAAATTAAAAAAAAAGTTTTTTGACATTACATATTTCAAAATTTAAAAAACGGTCGTGTTAATTTATCGTAAGCAACATGTTTGCGCTATACGGTTCTTTGACAAAATGTTTGCTTTTTTAATATTTGTTTTTATTAAACTTTCTTACAACGGTGTATGTATACATACACCACTGTAAGAAATTTGCGTATTTGCGTATAGGCAAAACTCGTCTTATTCATTCATATCTATCTATACATAAAACATAAATCTATCCCTGTATATTACAAGTTTTACAGATATTTTGAATTATATAAAACAGTTGAACTTTCGCAAGAAAAAAGTATCATTACACCCGGTTCCCTTGCGGGGTAAGCAGAGTAAACCGAACGTTTATAGACTTTCTAGTTCACCGTAATTCACCGGTTTATCGGTTGGCGAGATAAGTGGTGAACTTCACAGGAAAAAATAGAAATAAATTTAAAATTTAAATGATATTTCATATTGCATAAAGATTAAAAACTGTACGTTGCATAAAAAATATACATAGTTATATAAAAAATACATCAATCACGCCCCTGCAAAATTAATGAGAATCTGATATTTTTTTAAATAATAGCACCTACTGCAAAAAGTAATTAATTCCTGCTGCTTTACGCAAATGTTCTCATTTCAACATTTTCAAGAACCCCACGCAATAACCGAATGCATTGTTCTCATGGATCTATAACATTCGGTATTTAAAGCAGTAGATCAATACCCTATTCAAGATCAGTCAATGCATTGGCACGTAGATCTATTATGTGGGAGACAGTACCCATTTAATATCTCGTGACGTGTCCGCCTAACGTGTTTGTCCTAGAAATTAATTATTCGACCTATAATTTTAACAAAAAATGAAACTAAAACCAGCATTACACTAGCAAATAAAAAAAATTTATTCCACTCTGCATTTTTCCATATTAAAGGTTTTAATATCAAAAAAAAATATGCAATGATTTTGAAAAATCGAATTTAGACGTTTTTATCTGAAGTTGAATCGGAAGGAAATTTCAGCCGGAGAATGCTAAACCTTTAAGCGACACTGAAAAGTTCAGTTTTAAAGTATTTTGAACAAACAGAAATCAAGCGGCATCATTTAAGGCAGATATAATTTTCGCAGAAAAGATTTTGATTTTAAATGAAGTTTTAATAAAAGCAATATAAACGTTCACCAAATTTTACATTCAACAATTAATATTAAATAACTAGCGGATCACCCGATTTCACACAGGTTACTTATTATATCTATAGTAATTATACAGGGAGGTTGGTAAAGATTGTACATATTAAAAGACACTATATTTAATGGTTATAAGTAAACAATAAAAAAAATATAGCTTAACCACATAGTAAACCTCAAACTCAAACCTCGCCTCTGTGGTCTAGTGGTCCTCCGTTGGCGTTGACCACATGAGGTCCTGAGTTCGATTCCCGGGTCGGGCACATTAAAAAAAAGTGTTTTTTCAGTTTTCTGAGAAACACAAAGTTGACCGGGATTGGAAAGTGCCCGGTTGGCGATAGGCTTGCCACCTATCACATTTGTGGGACCAAGTATCTTCGGCTAATCGTGGGTGCACTTGTTGTACCTCTGCCTACCCCTTCGGGGATATGGGCGTGAGATACTTTTTTTTAAACCTCAATGAAATTAGTAAGTACCTAGTGTTGTTATGTTCAAAAATCTTGGTTTTATCGATTATTGTATAGCGGAAATGTGGACAATTCTTTTAAAAAACATTACTATTGCGTGAAAATTTTAACCTTTTGATGATAAAATTCACACCATTGGTTTAATATAATATTAATTATATAATATATATTTAAATAATTATATTATATAATATATATAATATTAAACCAACCAATATGATATTAAACCAATGGTGTGAATTTTAATATCATCAAAATTTTAAAATGTTATTTAATTGTTACAAACAAGATTAATATGCCTGATGAAGGCTCAATTTCGAGCTGACACGTTGTAGAAATAATCATGTATTAATAGTAACGTTTTTAAAAGAATTGTCCACATTCCCGCTAAATCATAATCGATTAAAACCGAGATGAAACACATAATAATAATTAGTGAAATAATATTCAAAAGTATGGTCACTGTACGATGTACCAACAATCGTTAATTTTGTTATTTATCTATTGTTTCCTAACATATTATACAGTTAGTTATTGTTTTCATTGGATTTTCATTTGCCATTTATAATTGTAATAAAGTTTGTTCCGATTGAATGAATAATATTGTGAAAAACGAATTAATTAAATATGAAAGTTATGATAAAATAATGTTCACGACATAACTTCAATAACTGACTTTTTAATTATTTTTACCCGACTTTTCAAAAGGTAGGTTATTAATCAAGATGTATTTAATTTTTATTTGTTTTCTCAGAACTCGGTCATTTATGAACCGACTCTTCTGTGGAATCAATTACCAGCGGATGTGTTTCCGAACAGATACGACTTAGGGGCCTTCAAAAAAAGAACGTACTCATTCCTTAAAGGCCGGCAACGCACCTGCAGTACCTCCGGTGTAGCAGCTGTTCATGGGCGGTGGTGTTCACTTACCATCAGGTGAGCCACTTGCCTGTTTGCCCCCTATTCTATAAAAAAAAACTTATAAAATTTAGTTGGAGAAGATTTTATTGCCGGTCAAATTCTGGTGTAAATATACACGTCATTGGCGCTAAGTAGGTTAAAAACGTTCATGGTATAAAACAATAGAAAAGCCCTCTTGTTACTCCGCATTATAGTGATAGATAGATAGATAGATAGTGATAGGTACCCAACTTTACGAGTGGCCCGACGTGCACTTGGCCGGGTTTTTTAATTGTTTAGATCTTAGAGTAATAACGCTCAGTGTGATAATTGCAGTCAACGTTTCGTTCATATTTTAGGCCAAAACCGTGTCGATGTCCGTGTAAGCTTCGTGTAATCACTTGCGTCATCACGCACACAAAGACTCGAATGGTGTTGAAAGTAAATAAATATTTTTCCAAGACGGTATTTAAAATATATTTACCTGACCGGTATACAAATGATCTTTCATATTGTAACATTATTAATCATTTAGTATAAACTTGAAACTTACACTTTTTGTGCGGTTAGGTAAAATGTTAAATGCCGGGAAATATTTTAGATGTTCTTAAGATGATTTCAAAGCTATTTAACCTTATATTTTTTAGTTTTTGTGCTTTTATTTGTGATTTAAAATATTTTTACCTCACTGAAATAAAGATTGTCTATCTTTCCAATAGTATTATTAGTCATATAGAAAATTTAGAACTTACTATTTTTATTCCGGTGAGGTAAAATGAGTAGAATTACAGGAAAATGTTTTAGAGACTCTTTGGCTTCTACGTGCTATATATGCATTGGAGTATGACACAAAATAAATATGTCGTGTATTAATACTCAGCCATGTGAGCAAAGTCGTCATTCGCAACACAAATTTCAAGCTATGTAGAATTGAAACTTAATTATCAGCATAAACCGCCCCGTTGGTCGTGTGGTATATATATATATATATATATATATATATATATATATATATATATATATATATATATATATATATATATATATATATATATATATATATATATATATATATATTGTAAATACATTATGTAAAAAAATGTACATGCACAAAAAAGACCAGCCAGCTGAGTTTCTTTCGCCGGATCTTTTCAGTGTATGACCGCGTTTCCGATCCGGTAGTAACTCAAAAAATATTGACTTGTAAAAAGTGACTGAAAAGGATAATTTGAATAAAAGTATTTTGATTTTGACTTTGAATTTAAAAGCATTAGATACAATACACAACTTTACATATTTCTTTGAGTATATTGGGAAATACGCTATAATTTAATTTACATACATTTGATTAAAATCTAAAACATCGGAGATTCCTACATAAATCACAAAGCAAAACATAATACCATAATGGAAAAATATTCTAATCGTTCGAATCAATTGCTTAAATCACCCGGAATGTTCTCTTGTCTTGTATTATAAAAAACAAACAGGAAAATTCGGTACGGCGCTTTGGAAGGAGGAAGCTCTCAAGAAACAAAAGGAAAATAAATAAAGCCATTTACGTCTGTAAAAATGTATGTTTTTCCGCAGAATAATTGTTGTTTAATGACGCAAAAACCACTCTTAATTTACCTATAAAGTCTTTTAATGTGTGACTTCCATTGCCAAATAATTCAAAGGGCGTAATCACAGTCCCTTAGGACAGGAGAGACAGTTCACCATGTTTAAATCAGGAAACCAACTATGTCTATACAAAATCTGCTATGTTACCTTCTGCTTGAGTTGATTTTAGATTGCTTTGAAATATCTTATATAGTATTTGTATAAGGAATTGAAACGGTCGATTGAATTCCTTATGAACTCATTGGGCATAAAGGTTTTCGTAAAAGCTTTTTGTACATTAAATGATTCGCAAAGTTCGCATTAGGAGAATTACGTTAACGCAGTAGAGTTATTATAAGATGATTAATATGTAAGGTAGTATTAACATATGATTATCTAAAAAAATCAGACAGTGTGTCCATAAAAAATGTGTTAGTAATGTATCAATCACTACATTGTGTAAAACAAAGTCGCTTTCTTTGTCTGTCCCTATGTATGCTTAAATTTTCAAAACTACGCAACGGATTTTGATGCGGTTTTTTAATAGATAGATTGATTCTTGATGAAGGTTTTAATATATAAATCTTTCCGATATTCCCACGGGAACAAAGCTATGTAGGTGAAATCGCGGGCAGGTCGATAGTTATAATATAAAATTAATATTAATATATTTTTTGTATTAAACTAGCTGATTCGGCAAACGTTGTCCTGCCTTTTTAACTATTCTTATTTTTTCTATATTTTCTCACCTTTTAAACCTTCCCTGGACTTCAACAATTAATTCAAAACCAAAATTAGCCAAATCGATTCAGCCGTTCTCGAGTTTTAGCGAGACTGACGAACAGCAATTGATTATGGTTCTGAATTATTTTATTTCTCTCATGATGACCCTTGTGATTTTGCAAAGGGCAGATTTAAGATGAAGCAATCCATTTTGGAGTACTGTTGATACTCGGTATATCGTAGTCGGTTAAACACTTTTTTCCGCATAACAGCAGGAAACCATCGACCTTAACATTCACAACAATTGTGGGTGCGATACAATATCGCGGTAATCCCACCAGTCTTTTCAAAGCATTACTATACTACATAAGAAATTAAGTTTTATAACTTTGTATATCTTGGTGTTGGTGGGAATTTAGCAGAGATGGAAGGTACATCGCTGTTATATCAATGCTTGTCATTGTCGTGTTCCTGTTTGGAGGGCAGGATAGCGGGTAGACTTGTGCATGTGGCATTGCTACACGGATAGCAACGCAGCATTAACGTCTTTGGTGTCTATAGGCGATAGTTATCTCTTTCCATCAGGATCTATCTACTTGTTTTCTATCTTATGATGTAAATATAAAAATAGTTGTTAAAGCTACGTTCTTTAGTTATTACCTTGGGCTATTTTTATAGGTATTTTATGATACTAGTTAATGTATTCTATTACACTATAGTTGTTTTGCTAAGGTAGCCGATAAACTTATGCAATATGCATGTATCATTAATACGCCGCCATATAGATAGCGACGCACCATTAACGTCTTTAAACCAAAAAAGTTAATCGTGCGTCGCTACCCTTACAGCCTATATATGCTATAGTCTCTTTCCATTTAGAAGGATTTCCCCATGTTGGTTCTGGGCTCCTTTGAAGAATAGGCCAACTGCCGTTCTGCCAGGCAGGTTGTAAAAGGCGACCGATTGGCCATGCGAGTCATAACCATCGCAACTACTAGGTGGTAGAGTGCTGCATTGTCTCGCCCGGGTCTGGTACCACCGCCTTACCCACTCCTGCCGCAATAGCGTCAGTGCTTGTCAATGTCGTGTTCCGGTTTGGAGGGCAAGGTAGCCGATAAACTTATGCATTAAACCTCGCCACAAGATAGCAACGCACCATTAACATCTTTGGTGTCTATGGGCGATGGTTAACTCTTTCCATCAGAAGACCTATCTGCTTGTTTGTTATCTTATGATATATATTTTGTTTGTTCTGTATTAACTCCAAGTAATCTTAATTTATTTTGATGAAAGCCAAGACGCATCACCTCTTTGAATTACATTTTTTATACAGCATGAGTTTGACATGACAACTTTAGCGCAGAAGTATAAATCAATGAAGTTAATGTATGTATGAATGTATCTTTTATATATTAACTAGCTGTTGCCCACGACTTCGTCCGCGCGGACTTCGTTTACTCCGCACAGCTCCTCCCCCGTAGGTGATAGCGTGATAATATGTAGCCTATATGTTGACCCGACCTGTTAGTAATATTCATGCAAAATTTGAAGTAAATCCATGTAGTACTTTTTAAACTTACCCCAGACATACATACAGACAGACAAACAGACAAAAATTCTAAAAACTATATTTTTGGCTTCGATATCGATTGTAGATCATGGCCCAAGTATTCTTTTAAAAAAATATTCAATGTACAGTTTTGACTTTCCTACGATTTTATTATATGTATAGATACGTGACGGATAAACCTTGTATTTATTTTTAAAACGAAGAAAAAGAAGATAGTAGGGTATGAAGTTTGTCGCGGTTAAAGTTTACATTGCGGAGGACTGCAGAAAGTTAATTGCATTAGAAATACATTGTTAATAAAATAAACACTACACATATGGGCGTACCCAGGTTCTGGACTAGGGGGGGGGGGGGCAACCGTTACATTTTAAGACTATATTTTTATCTATAATATTAGATAGTTAGTAGAAAGGTAAACAAATTCTTACATTGACTTAATATCTATTTGTTCCACCTGTTTGTGAAAAACTGGTGTTTGGTGTAAGTTCTAGAAGATCCTGTAACACACTACATTCATATGAGATACATGATAATATACACACACGTATACTATTGATTGTTAAGTCTTTTGTCGGATTTCGATCACAGAGCGATCGCTGGTATAAATAAATATACGGTGTGTTAGGTAAGTCGACTTAAACCTTGAAGGAGGTGATAAGGTATCTGGTTCTCATTTCAAATAAATAACAATTAAAAATACCCTTAAATTTTAACCTAATTATTTAGAAAATTCATAATTAATACGCACCAACACGTCCACGCAAGTAACGCATATATAGATAGATAAATAGTTAGTTACATAAATAGGCAGTATTTACGTTACTACCTATTTATCTATCTATTGATATGCGCGTTACCTGCGCAAAAGTGTTGGTGCGTATGAATTATGAATTTATTGGATAATTAGGTTAAAATTTAAGGGTATGTTTTTTATTTATTTGGAATGAGAATCAGATACCTTATTACCCCTTCAAGTTTTAGGTCGACTTACCTTACCTTACCTTATAAAAAAAGTCCTTACATTTGAATGATATTTAAAATTCTAGTTATGTTTGTTTTCGTCCTAAAACATGTTTTCCAGTTAGCAGCAGACGGTTGCGGTAATATTGTTTGCATTGCTTTTAGTTAAGCTCAAACATATACGCTCGGAGGACAGTTGCTACTTAACATCTGGTGGTTTTTATTCAGAACTTTGTCAGCTTGGCATTAATGGAAATTCACAAAGTTTTATCCTGTTTTATTTACTTTGAGAGATATATATCATTGGAAGGTAAAGAAATAACAGTTCTTTTTTAACATATGGTGAAAAATAAAATTAAAGTGATGTGTATAGTAGATAAGGTAATAAGTAAGTTAAAATAAGTTTTTTTTTTATTTGATTTCTTACCTACCTGTTAATGGGCAAAATATGTGAACCTTCAATATTAATATTAGACAAGATCTTCATGTACCATATTTTGTGCAATAAATGAATTATTATTATTATTCTCTACGAGTATACCATCAGTACTTATTAAAATATATTTGTTGTGTATAACATAATAACTTAATACATTAATACCACCTGGTCTAGTTTAGTCATGAGGTGTCGGGTTCGCTTTCAGGTCAGACAGTAACAAATGATAGCAAAATTGGTAAAGTCCGTGTCGGGCCACGCGCAATGTAGGGTTCCGAAATTGCCCATCACTGTAATGAGGACTAAGATGACTTTTACTGTTCCATACTATGCTTGTTAATATATATACCCTGCCTGTTAATAATAATAACCTTTAACCTATTTTTTATGTCAATGATAGATATATTCACACTACAGGTTCACCGCTTACAAATGACTTCTCCAAGTACATTTTATAAGTTGATCGACTATTACTCAAAAACTTGTAAAGTCTTTTTAGCCTTGACAGTTTTTCTTTTAATTTCATTATATTTACTAATACTGTGAATTTTTTCACGCCCTCAAAACCAACCATTTAGCTGGCAGAGGGTGGGGGAAGACACTTGATTCTAACAAAAATTAGCACTTTAAAGTTTAATATTTTACAAATGAGTCTCTTAATCGAAATATTGTTTACAAACCTGCAATATTTTGTAAAAAACTATCCAACGATACCCTACACTATGGGATACGTAAGAAAAATAACATTCCCACCTTACATGTAGGAGAGCTACCCTAAAAATAAATATTTTTCAGTATTTTATATTCTTTGTTTTCGTGATTAATATGTTTATTCATGACAAATTACAGATTTCTAGTACAAAGGATATCTGAGCTAGACTGCGGACGGACTGTCGGACGGACATATTGATACTATAAGGGCTCCTAGTTCACTACGAAACCCTAAAAACATGCAAGTTTTTATTAATACGGTGTGATTTCACTTTTACGATGCGGGCGAGGATGTAGGCAACCGTTAGTGGTAATATAATAACGGGAATCAGGCATTTTATGTGTTCAATGTACAACGATTCATAAACTCGTGACGCGTTTACTAAGTTTTGCAATTTATGTAGTCGTAAAATATATTATGCGAAAAGGTCATTTATGACTTGAGTTTTTGATGAAATATAATACCATAGTAAGTACATAAGTAAATGGGTTTCTTGATGGCGAGAGTTCATTTTAGTCGTTTTTAGGGTTCCGAAGTTATCTTTAGGAACCCATTTAGTTTCGCTACGTCCGTCCGTCCGTTCGTCCGTCCATCCGTCTGTCAGTCCCATGTGCCCAAGTGAGACGTAGCGGAATACTACCACTTAGTAGTCACGATTGTAGTGACACGTATAGCCAATCGGTCGCCTTTTACGATCTGCCTGACAGAACGGCAGTTGGTCTACTCTTCAAAGGAGCCCGGACCAACACGGGGGACCGCAAATTGGTATTTTCATGCCTAGCAATTGCATGTTTTGATTTCCTCTCTAAACGGCTAAACCAATTTTCATGAAATTTGCCAAGGAGAGAGTTGAAGACCCGGAGTTAAACTTAGGCTCATTTTTCAAAAGTTAACCCCTAAGGGGTTAAGAGAGGGGTTAAAGTTTGTAGGAAATATTATATTAATGATATATTACCCTGCTCGTGGGTGAAACTGCGTGGGTTGCTACACCATAAATACTATAAATGCGAAAGTTTGGATGTTTTTATGTTTGAAGATATGCATCGATGTTTGTTACTCAATTACTCAAAACGACTAAACTGTTTTGGTTGAAATTTGCAATACGTGTTAATGATGATACATGTTGAGCACACGGGACATTTTCTATCCCGGAAAAGTAGATTGTTTCCGTGGGATTAACCAAAAACTTTTACAATGCAGCAGGTTGCAGGGTGCGTATCGCCCTGTGTTACCTTAATCACTTAGTATATCATCACTACATTACTAATATCATCACAAATAAGAATACTTTTCACGCAGATGAATCTGCAAACAAAAGTTTGTATTAAATCATTTTGAAATGTTGAGGAAGATAAAATTCATTAGAACGAATAATAGGGAGTCGCACAATCATGTTTTAGAGGGAAATCTCGTTGATATTAAACCCGGGAGACGTGGGTAAGATTGACATTTTTAGTTCGGCTGACAGCCAAAGACACTACGCGATCGTTTCCCGTATCCGCACCCACTCTGTTTATCGAATCGATTTACTGAGCTGTTCAGTTATTTGAAATGTATTTTATTTAAATTATATTTAAGATCATATGTTCTTTCTACACATTTCATTCAGGTCGACTGGTATAAGATTAAAAAGATGAAATTAATTAAATTTGCTATGATTCGCGAACTATTCTGTGTTTTTTTCGCGTTGGCACCAAAAAGGTAGACATCGGTTTAATAAATGGATAAAAGTCACTGATGGTCCAGATAAAAAGAAGACCCCAGCGGCACAATTCTACCTACATCCACCACTTTTTTTCACCCACGTCCCATGCCGGCACCAAGCACAAAAGCACACAATTTACGTACTCAACGCATGTTTCACTTCGAAACCGAAGCATTCTCAGGAGAAACGAACACTACTTCTCTCTACATGAGTGGTATAAGATTGTACATATAGATCTGTGATACTGATCGTGATCACAAGAACATTTTTATTATATATAGAATTTTTTCTAAACAGTTTCGTTTTAACGAGACGCCCATTTTTTCTTTCTTCGAAAAATCTCAAATCGGGTAATTTTATTAGTTAAGGGGCTTCAACATGTTGATTTGGTGAAGGAAAAATATTAATGAATAAGAATAATTAGATTTTTAGTTTAATCGCTTGATTATTTTATGAAAATCACGAAAGTTCTTTTGTCCTACTATTCGGTTGTTTTTCTGACGACAAAGAAGCTTAGTCAGATTCAAATCCTGTACATAGATACATGCATATCTTCACGCCAGATCCCTTACGGGGTAGGTAAAGAGAACCGAGTGCCATACTTCACGATCCTTGCAGGCTATTCCTTCACATTCCTTACTCTCTTCATACACACACGCCGGTTCCGAAGACTCTTGACACCTTCGGACAGTACTCGATCAATCTGATTATGTTATGTCAGTCTTGGTCTTTCCCGGCACTTACATCCTTCCATATTCACATTATATATCTGGTCCTGTCAAGTCAAAACTTTTTTTGGTAAAGTTATTAAAGTCGTCTCAAACACGGCATAAATGCTAAAACACTTATATACATATAAGAACAGAAGTATTGATCAATAGGTATTATAATTAATATAAATTTCATCTGTAATGATGAACTCATTTAACTAATATATATATATATATATACGTACGTACGTAATGTATATATATATATATATATATATATATATATATATATATATATATATATATTACATAATATATATGTATCGCTACATGTACCAGTACATGTAGCGATCAGTACAATCGACGGAACCGATCATAAATCCAAGAAAAATTTCGCCACGTTGGACCAGTTGACAGTAATTTAGTTAGTTAAAGCGTGCCGGTCAGAGGCAAGGTCACAGGTTCAAATCCTGTCCTCTCAAAATTTTTCTTTGTTAGGTTTTTAAAGAGGAAACTGTTTGTGTGGCTTGTAAGGAAAGTGTGTGGTGGGGAAAGTGGGGTATATGCGTGTGTATCTTTAAAAGAGAAAGAAATGATTATAAGAAAACTTCAATAGCACGTATAACAACAAGGAAAAAACACGAAATAACATTTAAGGAGTATTCTCGTTGATATTAAATTCGGGAGACGTAGGTAAAATTGACATGTTTAGATCGGTTGATAGCTGAAGACAATTTCGGACTGTCTCACGCACGGATTTAACTGGATATGCCTTTAAAGGCAATTTCTGAGGTTGTCAGTGTATCCGTTTCCACTGGCTGCGTTAATCAAATCGATTATTGAGAAAATTAACCAATCTGTCGATTCGGGCCTCGTTTTGAAGAATAAATCAACTGCCTTACTGCCAAACAGTAAGAGGCGAACGATTGGCCATGAGAATAACTACCATCGTGATTCGTGGCTACTAGGTGATACAGTTCTGCATTGTTCGACCAGGTCTGGTATTACTGTCTTACATATTCCTGCCGCAATAGCGTCAGTGCTTGTCACTTCCGTGTTCCAATTTGGAGGGTAAGGTAATCGGTAAAATTATGCATGTGACATTAAGACGCTGTCACATGGGTAGCAGTGCACCATTAACATCTTTGGTGTTTATATATGATGATTGTCTTTTTCCATCACGAACAATATCTGCTTGTTTGCTGTCTTATGATATAAAAAGGCGTCTTCTAAAATGCTAAAAAAATGTTATACGTGTCACTAACACCTTATGTAACTACTGCCTACTGTAAGTGGTAAAGTTCTGCATTGTTTTGATTGGATCTATCACCACTTCCTTACTTGTCTTATTTGTCTGTAGTGATGGGAGTTATAGCTACTTTTATTTCACTATCACGTTGTGAAGTTATTTTTTGTCACTGTTATATCATGCGTGATAAATTATGACCGTTATATTTCATTAGTGATGATTATTGCCACAGCGGGAGCATTTCATTCCGTCGGTTACATGTCACAGTGATAATAAATAGAGCTCAGCGTTTAGCTTACCAGCGACGATTGGTTACGGCGCCGCTCAAATATTGTTGCTTTCTCTTTTGTAGGATGAAGTTTTGCGATTTATAATAAGATTAAGTAACAGCTTGACCGCATGAAATTAAATCACGTTTGCGTTATAGGTATGTAACAGACAATGTCGGTGCATATAACTTGTGTGGCACGTGTATTATTCTCTCGCAGACGAAGAAGAATAGACGAAGTCGCTGGCAACAGCTAGTATAAAAATATTCGTTTAAAGGTATCCCACTAAATTCATGAATTGCATGCACCGTAGCTTGTGAATGAACTTTGTAATTCTGGCAGTATATCATTTTACATTTACCTATAATTACGATAGTAACTATAATGTAATATGTCATTCTAAGTACATATTCCGCTCGCTTTTAATCGCTTAAGATCGTTTTAATTTGGTTGGAGGTACTAAATTATTAAAGTTCGAATTTTGCGTAAGTGAAATGATATCCATGCGTTTTATTTTTTGCGTCGGATAAAAATGAAATTTTCGATTCTGAACAGCCTACCGACGATACTGAAAATGTTTCCGGACCTTTAAATGTAACCCTGTATAGTAAACCAGCAGGTGGCTTTCCTGATGAAAATCATCGCATATAAACACCAAATGTGTTAATTGTACACGTTACTATTCGTGTGGTGGAATGGTAATGTCAGATACGTAAGCCTACCGGCCACCTTACCCTCCAAACACGACAGTGACAAGTGATGCTATTGCGGTAAAAGTAGTAAAGTCGGTGGCACCTGACCTAAGCGAGCCGTTGCAGGTCTCTACCATTATAACTTTCACTCGGTGAGTTTATCAAATCAGTGAAATGGAAGGCTATTCTCAATTTGCTTAACTTAAATGAAATATGTATTTATGAGTGTTTGAATTTAAGTTTTTAAAAAGAGAAAAAAAAATTCAATGTGTAATAACCACAGACAACTTGAATACTAATAAACACGCTATTGGGAGGGAAAAGTAACGCCGCACATATGAACAAACGCTTCTAATTTTAGGTATTTGTAAATATATTATATCGTGAAAAATTAGAAATGAGCCATGTTGTACTGTTTTATCGTATCGAATGCGATGACAAGGTTTATAAATTAGTCTTAAAGTGAATTCATTTCATCAGTAAGTAGTGTTACGAATGATCTAGAAAAGTGAAGAGTGAGAACACTGGAAAAATCTAGAAATAAAAGAAAGAGATAGTTGCTCTATTAATAAACAATAGCCGCTGTTACCCAAGCAGCTATGCCATAACGGATCTTCCGATATACTTCATAAGGGTGAAAATAGCGTGTACTACGACTTGTTTACAATAAAATTTTTAGTATTTATGCGATATTTTTAGAACTTTCGGGAACATGGTTCAACTTTACCTCGGGTATAAATAGGGATGTGTTGGTGAATAGAGTTCAGTTTTTATAAAGCGATTCGGAGCGATAGTTCGGGCGATCAGTGTGAAGCGATTTTGGAAAGTGTTACGGAAAGTGTTTTAGTTTTGTGATTTAGTGTAGTCGGTTAATTCTAGTGTTAATATAGTGAGTCTTATTAGTGTAGCAGTGTATTTACGTATTGAATTCTTGTGTATTGTACCTTTCTGTTGTAAATACACGGTTTTAACATAAGTGGTATTTTATTGCACAATACGTTTTCGAAGCTCGTAAAAGTTCTATAATTCCGTATTTCCGTATGTAAATGCAAGCTACATTGACGACCTAAGAAAGTGCCCTAAAAGGTGTATCCATTTAATTCGTGGTAATATCAATGACAGAAAAGTGAAATAATCTGAGAATACCTCGAGAGATGTAGATAACTTTGACATTTTTAGATAGGCTGACGGCTAAAGATGCTAAGAGATGTCTCATTTATCCGCTCCACTCGGCGTGTTTATCAAATCGGTTTAATGGCAGCCTATTCGAAATGTGTTTCATTTAAATAAATAAATAATAAATAAATAAATATTCACGGGACAAATTACACTTATTGATCTAACCCCAAAGTAAGCAAATTATTTGCTTGTCTTATGGGTGTTAGTCAACGATACTAATATATAGAAATACATATATAAATACTTTTACATACATAATAAATACCCCAACCCGGAAATACAAACATTTATGCACATCACACAAATGCTTGTCCCCGTCGGGGATCGAAACCGAGCCCCGTTGATTGCGTAGTCAGGGTCACTAACCACTCGACCAACGGGGCGGTCAATAAAATGCATTTTATCTAATTATAAAGTTTTGCTTTTATTTATAGAGGTGGTGTTCATATTTTACTGCGTATTTCTTATCCAGATATAATAACAAAAATAAAGTTGCAAGGAAAAAAGGCTTTATTAGCCTTTTATTTCTTGCAACTTTTCCTTTGTATTTAATTACTAGCTGACCCGGCAAACGTTGTTCTGCCTTTTTAACTACTCTTATTTTTTTTTCTATACTTTCTCATCTTTTAAAGCTTCCCTGGACTTCAACAATTAATTCAAAACCGAAACTAGCCAAATTGGTTCAGCCGTTCTCGAGTTTTAGCGAGACTAACGAACAGCAATTGATTTTTTTTATATAGATGTAAAATTCTTATAACTATTGTAAGTACAACTATTTTTTATACATCGTCTTTGTTTTAAGTTTCTGCAAGAACCCCTCTGCAGTTGAAGGCCTCCTCCAAAGTTAGCCAATCTTCTCTTGATTGGTCTGTTTGATACCAACGTTGATCGACTGTCTTTATATTTTCGTCTTCCCATCTTGAATAAGGTCTCCCCTTTTTACGTTTCCCTTGCGATTCTTTCCATGTCGTAATCTTTTTAGTCAAGCGCTGATCTTGAATACGTACTACATGGCCAGACCATTTCCATCTTTGGACATTTTTACGTTGGCATGTATCCTGATATCCATCTATAAAATCGTAGGAAAGTCAAAACTGTACATTGAATATTTTTTTAAAAGAATACTTGGGGCGTGATCTACAATCAATATCAAAGCCAAAAATATAGTTTTTAGAATTTTTGTCTGTTTGTCTGTATGTATGTCCGGGATAAACTCAAAAAGTACTGCATGGATTTACTTCAAATTTTGCATGATTATTACTTATAGGTCGGGTCAACATATAGGCTACATATTATCGTGCTATCCCGTACAGGGGAGGATCTGTGCGGAGTAAACGAAGTCCGCGCGGACAAAGTTGTGGGAAACAGCTAGTTTTAAATAATATACATTAGAAATACATTAAGTTAAAACAAACATTAACAAAAGTAATTTACATATAATATTTGTGTCAAATTTTATTTAAATCGGTTTTGCCGTTTTAGCGTTTATAATTCTGAATATCCAAATATGTTATCCTCCTATATGTTATCCAATATATTATTTTTCATTTTACATTTTTGTTTCTATCATTCAAATGTTCTACATCAGAAACGCGAACACAACAATCGCTAAAACGCAAAGCACTTAAAACTACAAGATGTACAAAAACTAATACACTCCTGTTAAAGGCAATAATAAGGGTTGTAATAATGCTCCGTGAACTAAAACACTCCACACGAGATCCCCTTCAGGCTTGGAACTGTCGAGTCGATAATAGAACGCAAGCGAACGCGGAGAACTGGCACACCGCCGACTTCACCCGATGTTCTGATTATATTGTTCAAGTTTTACTGAGAAATATTTTATACATTTTGTTGGGTTTTATTTATTTACTATTATAAATGAAATCTATTATTACCAGGTATTTTAATTTAGTATTATCAAAAGTAGTTTGGAAAATCCAAAAGTGTATGCCACAAATATTTTTTTATTAATATTTTGTATATTTGGTGAAATGAAATTGAATATCTTATAATGTTAAGCTTAGCGTCAAAAGTGTATGGTAAAATCATTGAAAGGAGAATGCAAGGGAAATCCGAGGTAATGTTGTGGGCGGCACAAGGGGATTTAGATGTGGAAGAGGATATACAGATCCAGTTTTCTCACTCCGGAACATTGTAGAGAAGCAACTGGCTGCCAGCCAGAAGGTTTTCTGCGGTTTTGTGGATTTAGAGAAAACGTTTGATACGCTTGTGCGAAAGAAACTTTGGGACATTTTACCCAGTTATTGAATAGATGGACGTCTGCTGTTTGCTTTGCAATTCATGTCATGGGATTGCGAAACATGTTTGCGGGTGGTCGGCAACATATCGCCCTGGTTCGATGTCAATATCGGCGTCAAGCAGGGTTGTGTGTTGTCAGCTCGTCTGTTTATTCTGTATCTGGATAAGTGTCTCCAAAGATTGAGGTCATTGAACGTAGGAATGCGCATGAGAGATCTAGTGGTGAACTGCCTGCTTTATGCAGATTACGCTGTAGTTTTAGACTCAACTCCATTTGAGCTTCAAACACTGGTCATAGTTGTGAATTATAATTATTGTAAGAAAATGTGCTTATATTTGAATGCGAAGAAAACTAAAATTCTAATATTTGAAATAGAAGCAACCAGATTGGATGTAAGAGTTGTGATCGATAATGAAGTGCTGGAACAAGTGGATGAGTTTGTATATCTTGGATATGCTTTTAACAGTAATGGGAGGTACACCGCTGATGTCGAAGAGGAGTGTGTGCGGGGAACAAATTGAATGGAGCGTTAGGGATACTACTTAAAACTGTGCTTTTAAGTAATCTCCCTAAGCACATAAATGCTTATCCCAACGCTATTGTGTGGAAGTGAGGATTGGGTATGTCAGAAAGGGTATGAAAGTAGAATCAACGCAGTCGAGATGCGATCGCTACGAAAAATATGAGACACAACACTCACATTACGAACCCGGTGTTCGTAATGTGGAAGTAAGAGATAGGTTAGGCTTGGAAGAAAGTGTTGGTGTTAAGATGGCAAAGAACATGCTCTGTTGGTTCAGACACGTAGAAAGAATAGTAGTAGATGAAAAGTTAACAAAATAGATATACAATGTGGAAGGATATAGGTAGCGGGTAGATCAAGACTGATGTACCATGATAGATTCATCATGTACTGTTTGAAGGTGGTGTCAAAAGTCTTCGCAACCGGCGTGTATGTATGAAGAGTGTAATGAATAAAGGAAGCGAAGTAAGCCTGCAAGGATCGTGATGTATGGCACTCGGCCCCCTCTGCCTATCCCGTTAAAGCAATCTAGCTTGAACATATGTGTGTATGTATGTTAAATGGACATTTTATTTATTTATTATAAAAAAAACAGTTGATATTGGCTTCTAGTCTAAATGGATTTTGTAATATTTATGAAAAATAAAGTGAATTAAAGAACCAATCGAACTTAAATTGTCTACATAATATATACTTGCTGTAGTCGTATATCAATTTTCATTGAGAAGTTTTTTATTGAGATTTTTTATAATCTATATTAATATAAAATCTCGTAAAAGACTCACTGATATACAACGTATTGTGTTAAAAAGCAATGTTTTATATTTTAAAGAAAAATGTTAAACACTTAAAGAGTTGAATGCCATAAAGAGGCTTTGAATTTACAAATTAATTTTCAATAAACATGAAAGCCAGGCATCCATTATAGAAGCGTTCAATAATAAATTCTTTGCAACTATTAAGCCTACAAAGCTGAAATCTGTCACGTATAGCAAACACTTAATTGTCACTTTTAAGTGCTTGTCAAGGACTTTTAAAATATATTGAAGCAAGAATGAAAGCCATGAGTGGTAGTAATAAATACATAAATTAAATTGTCACACTCATAGCAGAGCTACCACGCACCCATAATAGGCTGGGTGACTTAATTTAAAAAACTGTTTAATACCTTACCTTATTAATTATATGAATTGTGTAAAAAGGACATTATAATTATTTAGAAGACAAAAAGGCCTGGGATTAATTGCTCCTCATACCGATACCGATCTCATATATTATATTTTATGTAATATTGGGATATTGTAAAAAAATAGATAATATGAAAAAAAAGACAAGCCCGCTGAGTATCTTCCGCCGGATTTTCTCAGCGTGTGGCCACGTTTCCGATCCGGTAGTAGTTTTAAAAAATATGTTGACGTGTCAAAATAACTTGTAAAAAGTTTTATTGAATAAAGTACTTCTGATTTCTGAACAAAAAAACTATTTTTTAATATCGAATAATTACAATAAACATATCGCGTTTTAAAATTAAGATAATTGTTATTCGCGAACACGCTTTGAACTATCATGACGTCTTGAATGACATCACGCCGTGGTAATACATACATTACCTACTCTGTGGTTTCTAGGAAAATGTCAAAAATAATATGACGTTTTACCACGGTTTGACGTAACTCCTCCAGGTGCATTTACTGTCACGTGACTTAATGTCTAATTTTGTCGAAATTATATCCAAACAGCATTATTAATCCTTATCTTGACTGCCCCGTTGGTCGAGTGGTTAGCGATCCTGACTGCGCAATCGACGGAGCTCGGATTCGATCCCCGACGGGGACAAGCATTTGTGTGAGCATAAATGTTAGTATTTCAGGGTTTGGGTGTTTATTAAGTACATTCCTGTATTTTTGTAATATGTATATTGTATTCCTATGTTGTTCCTATGTTATGTTATTCCTATCCTATGTTATTCCTATGTTATGTTATTCCTATCCTATGTTATTCCTATGTTATGTCTATTAGTATCGCACACCCATAACACAAGCAAATAATTTGCTTATTTTGGGGTTAGATCAGTAATTGAATTTGTCCCGTAAATATTTATTTATTATTTAATCTTTAAAAATAAATATTTCAGTATTTTGGTATCTCCATATAATAATTATGAACCATTAAAAATTACAATATACCCGATCCATTTTTAGTTGAAACAAGCCTATTAGCCAACGTTTAAGTCATATGTTGCGACGGGTAGCTAACTTATTTATATTTGTTAGTTTAATTAAAACTTTAATCAAGCTTAAGTAATATTTTTTAGAAACTCCGAAAAAATATTCAAAATGAAACATTGGGCCGGAATACGAAATCAGGATCGCTAGACCATCGAGTACATATCTGAAACTTCTGTTTAATATAATTTAAACGTGCTATCTCCATCAGAAATCAAAATCAGATGTACTTTATTCAATAAAACTTTTTACAAGTTATTTTGACACGTCAACATATTTTTTTAAAACTACTACCGGATCGAAAACGCGGCCACACACTAAGAAGATCCAGCGGAAGAAACTCAGCGGGCTTGTCTTTTTTTTCATATCATCTATTTTTTTTAAAATGTCACAATATTATAAAAAATATAATATGTGAGTGAGATCGGTATGAGGAGCAATTAATCCCAGGTTTTTTGTTTTCTAAATAATCTGAGATTTTATAATATCCTTTTAAAACAGTTTTGTTTTAACACATTTTTTAAATTTATCGACTGGTATAGTTTCAGAAAGTTTATTGTAAAAGGTTCGTACCACTTTCTGAAAAGCAACTCCACTGCCTTACTATTAATCCACTTGTACCGTTTCGCAATTTACAAATCATTTAAAATTACTTGAATCAAGTGGTCACTAGGACCACTCTGTGATCGAAATTCGACCATAGACTAAACAGTATAAAATCTCTTTTAATTTTAACACTAAGCTTAAGCCGTAAAGAAAATAGTATGTATACTATTTTCTTTATATACATGACCGCCCCGTTGGTCGAGTGGTCAGCGACCCTGACTACGCAATCAACGGGCTCGGGTTCGATCCCCAACGGGGACAAGCATTTGTGTGATGAACATAAATGTTTGTATTTTCGGGTTAGTGTGTTTATTATGTATGTAAAAGTATTTATATATGTATATATATATATATATATATATATACATATATATATATATATATATATATATATATATATATATATATACACACATATATAAATATATATATATATATATATATATATATATATATATATATATATATATATATTATGGTATTTATTATATATAAATATTAGGTTTCGGTGGTCCTCCGCAATGTTAACTTTAACTATGTCAAATTTTATGCTTCACCGTTGGCGTAATTGTCTTACAAAAGGGATACAAAATTTCTGCTTCATGTATTTATATATAGATAGCCTATATATATATATATATATATATATATATATATATATATATATATATATATATATATATATATATATATATATATATATATATATATATATATATAAACCTTGTATATATGCCTTGTATATATAAACAATATATATACATGTGTTTACATTAAAAAAAAAATCCTTTCTGTATTTAAATACAAACGGTGGTCACAGATAAACTTAAAATAGGGTTTTTGTGTACATAATGACGTCAGTGTGTTGATACATTTATATGGCTATTTGTTTACGCGACACGTGCGGCGCTTGGGGACATTGTATCAAAATTACACATTACGTAGGATGGGTACATGTATCATGTGAGAGTTTTATATTCCATTTCGGTACGGCGATAACGCTTTATTAATTGAAAAAAAATGGACGGTAAATTTTATAAACAACGGCGCTTTTAAAAGATTTTTTTAAAAATAATTGTTTAGATACAATTAAGAATTACAATTTTGTAACTCATAAAAGCAGACGTGTAAATGAAATTTACTTAAAAAAAGCAATAAAATAAATTCATCCATTTAAGAGCTACGGTGACACATATAAACACTTACACACTCAAGGTCAAAGTTATTGCATCACTTTTTGCATCGGGAGTTCAAAAATAACCGCTGTTAATATAATTACACTACATTTAACATTTGACTTGGGGTTTTCATATCAAAGAATATCAAACAAGCAAATGGCTCTTCTAATGAAAATATTCTATATAAGGTCCTTCCAAAAATAGGTGATCATATTTCAACACAGCGTTCAGTATGTCTAACGCTGACGCACACCTACAGATGTGGCGCTAGGTTATTTACCTTACTACTCACTCTTGCGTGTGAAAAAAAAAAAAATTATGCAGAAAAGCGTAAAACGTAATGGAGACAAAATCATTTTATTCGTAAAAATCAAAAAGTTTTTGTTTCTGGAATCACATTCACTTTTAGCTGGATATCTTTGGTTATACGCACTGAACGCTGTGGTGAAACGTAATCACCTATTTGTAAGGACTTTATATAAATATCGCCTACAAACGTAAAATATGCAAATGGTACATTTTCATCGATATACACAACCAAATAGTAAACCTCAACTTCAAAAAGTATGATCATCGCACAATGTACTAACGAGTCTAGTTGCGATTTTGGTAAAGCGCTGTTTGTAAATAATGAGCTTATATGCACCGTGCGCGGGTGTCCATACTAACCATTTTTATCGGAAAATTAGGTCAAAATTTAAGTACTTATTTTTTTACTTACTTCAGTGTATATAATATTTTACTAGTCAACCTATGTAAGTAATTTTTTTTTTTGTAATAATAATCCTTTATTTCATTTCAGCCACAAAATATACAACTAGATGTGGGGATTACCTTTTAAGTATTTAATACTTGTGCCAGGTAATCCCGTAAAATAGGTTAAATTAAATTAAGTTTTCAATTTCCTTTATTTTCTTGCATCTTTGGCTAGACGGAAATGGCTATAATCCCTGATTATCAACAAATTTGTATGCTATGAAGAGGTAGATGTATGCACAAGCTTGAAAGGGGTCAAGTTATGTAGAATGTCTTTATAACCGTAATCCCGTAAAATAGGTTAAATTAAATTAAGTTTTCAATTTCCTTTATTTTCTTGCATCTTTGGCTAGACGGAAATGGCTATAATCCCTGATTATCAACAAATTTGTATGATATGAAGAGGTAGATGTATGCACAAGCTTGAAAGGGGTCAAGTTATGTAGAATGTCTTTATAACCGTACTTTATCGGTGTTAAGGTAATTTTACATCTAATTAATCTCTGTTATCCCTGTGAGGGTATGTATTTTTTAATTCCACATCATATAAATAAAAAAGGCAAAAACGATTAGGGTGGACCACCCTAATCACTTAGAGGTATAAAAATAGATAGCAACCTATTCTCAGACCTACTGAATATACATATACATCAAAATCTGTTTAGCTGTTTCGGAAGAGTATGATAACTAAAACTGTATCACGATAATTTTATAAATTTTATCAATTTCAGCTTTCTGAACTTCTATTATTCATTGTAAACGTTAATTATACCAAATCGTCAAAACCTGGTCACTTTTAACCCCAAGAAGAAACACCTTTGCGTGTTTTCCGCTAAAAAGACACCCTTTGTCGTGTCACCTCGATTTGGGGATATTCTCCTGGCAGCCTCAGCTAGTATCGGGATTCTGGGAGTCGACATATCGAATTACGTTCAGTTTCGCGGTCATTTGGAAGGCAAGGCTAAACTAGCCTCCAAAAAGCTCGGTGTGCTCAGCAGAGTGAGACAGTACTTCTTGCCGGCCCATCGCCTTCAACTTTATAAGGCTCAAATTCGGCCCCACATGGAGTACTGTTCTCATCTCTGGGCCGGAGCTCCTCAGTACCAGCTCCTTCCTCTAGATCGCATTCAGCGTAGAGCGGTTCGAATCGTTGATGACCGGCTATTTCGAAACGGCTTGACCCTTTGGCATTGCGCAGAGATGTTGGTTCACTCTGTGTCTTCTATCGTATTTTTCACGGGGAGTGTTCCGACGAGTTATTTGGATTAATTCCTGCCGCCAAATTCCATCATCAGACATCGCGTCAAAATTTGAAATTCCATCCTCACCATCTCGATGTCTTGAAATTCACAACTGTGCGTTTCTCTCGGCACTTTTTGCCTCGCACTACTATGTTGTGGAACCAATTACCGGCTGGGGTGTTTCCAAACGGGTACGACTTGGAGGCCTTCAAGAAAAGAGCTTACTCATTCTTAAAAGGCCGGCAACGCAACTGCAAGACCTCTGGTATTGTGGATGTATATGGGCGGCGGTGATCACTTACCATCAGGTGCACCTCCTGCTCGTTTGCCCCCGCTTCTATATAAAAAAAAAATCTCCAATTTTTTTAAACGCATAATTTTCTTATAAAGAAATCTAAAGTTTTTGCATGTATCTATATAATAATACGTCAATTATTATACACCTAGATATATAATCTTAGGTATCTGTAATAATTGGGAAAGGTTTCAGAAAGTGTCGACGGCATAAGGATGTAGCCATAGAGAGTTTGTCGTAATATATTTATATAATAGAAATGATAGGAAGTAGCTATATTTCGACAAGGGTGTAACTCGATCGCTCGTCGATACAATTACCTTAACACTAGAGAAAGCTCTCCTATCCTAATTGAAGTAACAACTCTGAAGATCGATCGTGACTTACACCTAAATTGTATAGGCGTAAAGAGCTTTGTTAACTTAAGAGTCTTTAATTTTTTATACTTAGTAACCCATCGACTGCTGATATGAGTTTTTATATTTATTTTGTTAAAATATATTTGTAATAAACGTAAATAAGTTGTAAGCTGTGGTTTCGATCGCCGGAAATATGTATTTTTTTAATGTGGTCTATTAATATGATTTGCTTATATTATGAGCAATCTTGTGAGCGAGTTTTTAAGATTGATAAAATTTAAATAGAGTTTATCATACTTTTATATTATAAACGGAGTTGTTAATGGTGTATCATGCGCCTTTTATTTTTAATTGATTTTATTGGTTTTAACCTCGGGGGTAAGTCTATTTAGCTCAGATCATGAGGTCAGGCAAAAGTGTTATTGAGATTTTTTTGAGGTTTTACTCAAAAATACAAAATCGCAGTAGCAGTTTGGGGCCCAACGCATGATGTGTTTGACATTACTGTGCCTCGGGTGAGCACGTAAGGTTGTCGGTCCCAGTTCGCTCTAGAAATAGTCGCTCATGATTATCAGGCCGGTAAAATGTAGCAACGAGGATTACATCTAATTTCGTCAGCCGACAAACCGATGAATCATGGCGGTAAAGTCTACAGACGTTCGATTTAATCTGCCTACCCCGCAAGGGATCTAGAGGTGATGATACCTACTTCACCTCTTGCCTCCTAATAAAAAGAAACTAAAACAAAATTACTAAACCAAAGTTAAATAAGCTGGCCGTCAAGTTAATTTGTTATTACTATTAAGGCAAACGCCTATTTTGTAGTAAATGATTTTTTTAATTACTGCGATGTTAAAAGCCTAAATCATAAACATCATAATTTCAGCTTAATAGTAAAAGATGGGAAGTAATTTTAAAAATGTTGCCAGTTAGCCGCCATATTGCATCAGTTATGGCCCATAAAATGGCGTCGATTTCATTCGAGAGCACGCTAACGTAATCTCAGATATAACCAAACTTAAATTGTAGTGTTAAGTGTTAAGAATATGGGAAAAACATGTTTATTTTGATTGTACAAAAGCTGATCCGGTTGACTAATATAATTTGGAATCTTGTCATAAAACGCAATGGTGTTTTGAACTACATTTATTACAATTTCGTAAAGTGTCAGCGTTTGGTCCGGGTTTTGATCCCGGGCCCTAGATAGCTTGTGAGTGACAAGCTATGGGTTTGTTACTACTGTCGTGACTCCTAGTTAGTAAAGTTTTGAGGAGTCTCTATTCAGAGGAGATTATATTTTTACATTATTAGAAAGGAAACAAACAGATGGCTATCCCGATTGAAAGATATTCCAACGCCTATAGCCACAGAATATAATAATGTTGCGTAGCAACCCAAGTGGCAGGATGGCAATACTATATGTATAAGTCTATCGGCTACCATATCCTTCAAGCTGGAACAAGACAGTGACAAGTGTAACGATAGAACATGCTCTCGCACTGATATCTTATCGCACCATCGTTATCACATTTTATCACGCAGCATACATGTGATTTATTAGTATATAAGTTTAATGTAAATCCCAGTAAATTATAGTTATTAAAACACATTTATCAACCGATGTGTGACTGTCATTTAGTCAACGTAATAATAAGCATTGACGCTATTGCAGCAGGAATAGGTAAGGTGGTGGTACTATATACCTAAGCAAAACTTTGTGGAATTCTACCATCTAGTATGGTAGCGACACGTATAGCCAACCCTACGCATTTTACGTTAAGCGAACTTACCGATACCAACACCTTATATATTGCCATTGTGTTTCGGTCTGGAGGTGAAGATGGTCAGTACGCCTGTACTACGGCTACGCACTATTGCTACCCTTAGTGTCTATAGGAAATGGTTTTCTGTATCCATTAAAAGAGTTAGCAGATAACTTGTTAAAAGTTTTCGAGTTGAAAGTTTACAGATTAACAGTTATCCTGTGTTGTAAAAAAATGAAACACTTGTTTTTAACTTATTAGTAACTTGTTATATATATGTGTTTTGATAATAATTGTTAAAAATATTAATTGGTGCTTTCTTGTCTGTATTTATGATATAAAGTCATTTTACTATGCTCACACTTGCTGATATTTTTGTGATATTTTAAATATAAATTATTCATGCTTTAAGTTTCACAATTTGGTTATTATGGATGTCTATTTAATAATTTGTCCATAAAAATATTATAAAAAGGTGAGAATTTGTTTGTTTGTAATGGATAACCTCGAAAAATACTGAATTAATTTTAAAAATTATTTTACTAATTACTATATTATTACTGAGTAAAATAGACTTTTTTGCCGATTGAGTAAAAAGCACAATTGTGTATGTTCGTAGTGTGTAGGTTACATAAACGAAGTCGCGGAGATCGTCTAGTTTAATATATTTTCATAAACACGCACATAACAGACTGGTAGTGACTATAAAGCAGTGAAATTAATATCAAGACTCTTACAAATAGTGATATGGAATATCACTATTTGTAAGAGTATTTGTTTGAGTTTGTAAGAGTATTTATATCACTATTTGTTTCCTTTCTATACACCCTTTGTCGTATCACCTCGGTTCGAAGATACTCTCCTGACAGCCTCAGCCAGTATTGGAATTCTGGGAGTCGACATATCGAACAACGTTCAGTTCCGCGGTCATTTGGAAGGGAAGGCTAAACTAGCCTCCAAAAAGCTTGGTGTACTCAGTAGAGCAAAGCAGTACTTCATGCCAGCCCATCGACTCCAACTTTACAAGGCCCAAATTCGACCTCACATGGAGTACTGTTCTCACCTCTGGGCCGGAGCTCCTCAGTACCAGCTTCTTCCTCTTGATCGCATTCAACGTAGAGCGGTTCGAATCGTCGACGACCAGGCTATTTCTAATCGGCTTGACTCTTTGGCGTTACGCAGAGATGTAGGCTCGCTCTGCATCTTTTACCGTATTTATCATGGGGAGTGTTCCGACGAGTTGTTCGGACTAATGCCTGCCGCTAAATTCCACCATCGGACATCGCGTCAAAATTTAAAGTTCCATCCTCACCACCTCGATGTCTGGAAATCCACAACCGTGCGCTTTTGTCGACACCTTTTGCCTCGCATTACTCCTTTGTGGAATCTATTACCCTCGGGGGTGTTTCCGAATGGATACGACTTAGGGACCTTCAAGAAACGAGCTTATTCATTCTTAAAAGGCCGGCAACGCAGCTGCAATACCCCCGGTATTGCGGATGTCCATGGGCGGCGGTGATCACTTACCATCAGGTGCACCATCTGCTCGTTTGCCCCCTCTACTATAAAAAAAAAAAAAAATCAAAAGTTCCAAGTGGATATCGTATGACATGTGTTACGCACGTGCCTTGCTCTACGGTCGTAGCACGTACCACTGCTACGAGACAAAGTTTTGTCATCTATGGAACGCTAGGAATGGAGTGAATATCAAATATTGGACATGGATTTTAAATTGAAATCATTCTTAAAATAAAATTTTGCGATATTGTGCATTGGTTTTATATTATGCTATTGTGAGGAGAAAATATAGGTTGTTGTTTTTCTATATTTGTATGTAAATGCAGCGAACTCAATATTGACTTCGCTGTGTAAATATAAATAAGTTAATAATATTATGCAAATTGTTTTGAACGATCACAATTTCTACCTATTCTTTTTGGGAAATTTAATGATATTATTCTACGTGAAATGATTTTATTTTGAGATGTGGTTTAATTATAAGTTTTATTTGTTTGATGTTATTATAATTAAAAAAATACACAACATGGGCATTTTAAAAAAAAGTGCCTTGTGCTATAGGAGATAGCCTATTTGGCTCAGATCATGAGATCCCGGGTTCACTCCCCGGGTCGGGCAAAATGTAATTAAGGTTTTTTCGAGATTTTTCTCGAAAACCCAAAATCTCAGAATAATCTCGGAATTTGGTGAGTGGTATGTTCCCACTTTTACGCCTTGCGTGGGAACGTAAAGCCGTCAATCTCGGTTATTACTAGAAATAATCAATAATTGTTGCAATCGTGGTGAATTTGGAAGTCTATAGACGTTCTGTTTACTCTGCCTACCTAGCAAGAGAACCGGACATGACAATATTTTTGATATTTGATTTCACGAAGGAATAGCATAAAGCATTAAGTGCGTAGGAAATCGCACGGTTGTAGATTTCTAAAAGTATAAGTGGTGTGAGGTGAAAGAATGAGGTGGTTAAACACTTAAAGGGAACTTTAAATTTTTAACGCAATCCCCGTTAATAAACACCAACGGCAGGAATTATGGCGTTTTATGACGAATATATAATAGGTTATTATGACGAATAAGGCGGTAAAAGGCTACGATATGCATCACTTCCCATCTCGGCAACTCACACTTAGGGTGTAGACAGACGGACTGCATTTCATCTGCAATCCGACTGCTAAAGGCAGTTCAGATGCAGTTCACACGACTGCAATAGAACTGCAAACCAAATTTATGCAGTCGTGTTAACTGCATTCAAACTGCATCTGAACTGCCATTTAGCAGTCGGATTGCAGTTGAAATGCAGTCCGTCAGTCTACACCCAAAGTGAATAGCCTACCGTTTATGCAGAGGAACTGGTGTATTTTTTTAGTATACATAGTGTACGCTGTAAGGGACGCTCTATCGAAAATTGAAACCATAGCTTAAGTATGCCACATTCTAAAATGATAATCGTTAAAAATTTGTATGGGAAATTTTTAACATTTTTGTTGATTTTTTATTTAAAAAAAATAAAAAATAAAATTGCTTTTTATTTCTGCTAAAAGCTTACTTGCTTTAAAGGAGTTGTGTGCATGCAAAGTTTATTAGATTGACAGTCAATCTATTTACTTAAAGTAATTATTAATTAATTGATCCAACGTCTCACGTCTTAATATTTTGTTAGATATTGTAATCAGCTTGTATGGGTATAATTGTACAATTGCAAGAACCTCTCTCAGTGGAAGGTAAAGGCCTCCTTCAGAAATGACCAATGCTTTCTGCCTTTTCCTTCTTATAGTGGGTACCAGCTAGTTTTTTTATAACATCATCTTCCCAGCGCGCATATGGTCTGCCCCTTTTTTTTTGGCTAGGACTATCTAGCTGATGATGATGATGATCAATGATGATTTTTTACCTTAATTTGGTATAATTTTATTTATTGTGATACTCTACAGTGCTTTTTCTAAAAATAGTAAAATTTAAGAAAATACACAAAATAAGGTATGTATTATGCGCCAAATGCCGTGGAATATAAATACCTGATTCGAGAGTTTCACGGGCGCAATGAGTCGGAGCATGTACGCTTTACATTGCGGGGCGTGAAAATAAGAAAAAATAATAAAACGCCAATTTTTCAATTCCCACATAAAAAGGAATGTCCGTCACAACAAGAACGTAAAATTGGCATGTTTTCTTAATTTTTCAGTAGACCGTCCCTTACAGGCTGTATGTTCAAACCACGGATTAAACTGGATCCGCTATTCAAGGCAATTTCTTAGTTTGTTAGTGTCACTTGCATTTACACCCAAAAATACAGAGTTATGATCCTTACCGATGAAATAAATTCCTTAACCCTTAGCCTTTTATTCGAGGCGATAAAATAGCACAATATGGCATATTTCTATTTTTTTACGGTATAATATGTCTAAAAGCGTTTGTCTTTTACTCACATTTACTCTCATATGAGCAGCTATGCATTTTGCGCCCAACACAGAGATATATAGTATTGGTTACTTTGTATAAATATATATGTTATTTCCGTGGGATTCAATTTCTCCCCATATTGGTCCGAGCTGGTTTGAACAATAGGCTAACTGCCGTTTTGCCAGGCAGGTCGTAAAAGAATAATAATAATAAATATCACTGGACAAATTACACAAATTGATCTAACTCCAAAGTAAGCAAATTATATGTAATATACGTTTATATTACACATAGTTTCTTTTGATTGTCCCATGATCTCATTTACTTAACACTGTTGGCGTTCGGTCTTTGAAATGAAATTGCACAAGGCAAGTCAAATCAGCTACAGGGATTGCAACATAATTTTAAAATCTATAGAACATAATAATATATGCATACGCAATCGAATTTTCCATTCAAAAAAAATGAATTTTTCTCGTAATGTTTTTCTTTATAAATGTGTTTATAAATATAAAATCTATGTTGATTTTAAAAAGAACATAATGTTAAACGTATGATAAATATACAAATGGTCAAGTCAAAGTTGCCACTCTTACATATTTTTGAACCCTCTTGAGATTGTGTCTACGTATAGTTGAAGTGCTACGGACCGTAACGTGAGTAAGCACGACCGCAAGATTAATCGACTTTGTGGAGCCTCTTGACGTAGTATTATTGCATTAACGCTTTGTTAACTAACTCAACAAAGGAGCTACTGGATTGTGCGGAGTTTGAAAATAGCAAAGTTTTACAATGTTAATAAAAACTTACAAATCTGTTGATATAAGCTTTCGTAACCCTAATTCTAATGTTCTAATTTATATAATAAATACTGTCAGAAGTTTGTTTGTTTTTTACGCCACGGTGTGATTTTTATGGTTGCTAACAACTCGACTGCTCCGTTGGTCGAGTAATTAACAAACCTGACTACCGATCGACGAGATTCCGGTTCGATTCCAGACTACAAGCATTTCTGTTATGAGCATAACTATTTGTATTTCTGGGTTTGGGTATTTGTTAAATATGTTTTAGTAGTGATATCTGTATTTCTATGTATTAGTATTGTTGAGTATCACACATATCATAAGCAAATAATTTGCTTAATTTGAGTTTAGATTAATTAGTTTAAAAGAGTAAGTTTTCAAGTAAATATTTATTTATTTACACTTTAATGTCTTTACAAACAACTGATTATCACAAAGTTATACCACCACTTGTCAGGGGGACAAAAAATATCATAAGATATTATTCTACCAGAAAAAAATATATATATCATAACAAACAAGTAAATGGTTCTCCTGGTGGAAAACATCACATAAAACACCGAAGATGCTAATGGTGCGCTGCTATGGGAAAATACGTTTGACTTAAGTTTACTATTATTACATGGCGTTAAATTACTGCCAGAGCGCAGCGAGGGTGCTCAACGCATATTTGTATTATCTAATAGCGTTTTAGCTATTCGTACTATTATCTAATAGCGTTTTAGCTATTCGTACTATTATCTAATAGCGTTTTAGCTATTCGTACTATTATCTAATAGCGTTTTAGCTATTTGTACTATTATCTAATAGCGTTTTAGCTATTCGTACTATTATCTAATAGTGTTTTAGCTATTCGTACTATTATCTAATAGCGTTTTAGCTATTCGTACTATTATCTAATAGTGTTTTAGCTATTCGTACTATTATCTAATAGCGTTTTAGCTATTTGTACTATTATCTAATAGCGTTTTAGCTATTCGTACTATTATCTAAAAGTGTTTTAGCTATTCGTACTATTATCTAATAGCGTAATCGCCTCTGTGGTGTAGTGGCCTGGTGTTAGAGTTGACCACATCAGGTCTCGGGTTCGATTCCTTTGTCTGGAAATTTAAAAATGTGTTTTTTCAGTATTCTAATAAAAACAACATTGCCCGAGATTGGGAAGTGCCCGGTTGGTGATAGGCTTCCCACCTATCACATTGTGGGATCAAGCAGCTTTGGCTAATCATGCGTGCACTTGTTCCTCTGCCTACCCTTTCGCGGATACGGGCGTGTAGATACTTTATCTAATAGCGTTTTAGCTATTCGTACTATTTTCTAATAGCGTTTTAGCTATTCACACTATTATCTAATAAATAGCGTTTTAGCTATTCGTACTATTATCTAATAGCAAGTCAAACAATACTTTGCGACACTTATTTAAAGTTTATGTTCTTAGACAATTTTTATATATTCCTTGACTGTCTGACTCGGACTGTCTATCTTTTAAACCACAGTAATAAGGAGTTACTTAGGCTACTTTTATTTTAGAAATTTATCCACGCGGACAATGTGGCGGACACAGCTAGGAGTATATAGCAACAAGAACTTCTCATACCACCTTTTATTTTGTTTATTATTTTAATTCAATTTGTATTACACTGACTAATTTAATTAATACTTACTACTTTGTCCCTAGTTAGATTAAATAAAAAATCTGCTTAAGAACAGATAAAAATAAAAAAATGATTAAGAACTGAATATCCAGAAAATCGCATCAAGATAGCATTAGGTCTTAACAACTTGATTAGGGATTGTGCAAACTGATTATTTTATGCAAACTACCTAATCAGGCCCGCTACAGGCTGATACTACACGGGCGTTTCATTAGTAGCGGCAACCCGTTTGAGATAGCTGCCGCAGATTATTTAACTTACACGGAATGCGATTCATTGCTATTTTTGTGCATGACTCAAATCAAATCTAATTAAATCTTTATTGCATCAAATATTGTAGATATTTAACATGGATCCGTCGATAATAGTCTTCTTGCTATTTTTTGCTGCGTTTGTATCAACTAATTATCGCAACATGATCGATTTTCAACACCACAGACTTAACAATAAAATCAAATTTAAGTTTCATAATAGACTTAAGTCGTAAAGAAAATAGAGTATATTTGTATATATTATCATGTATGTCATATGAATATAGTGTGTATATTGTACATTTTTATAAATCTAATGTATTTTTAATGCATATTATTTATAAATATTATGTTTAGGTAATCCTCTGCAATGTAAACTTTAACTGTGTCGAATTTCATATTCCATCGTTAGCGTATTTAAAAGGGATGCAAAGTTTGTACTTCACGTATTAATTATATTAATAGAATTAATTAAAAACCGCTATCGTGTGGTTTGAAAAAGCGGCAAATAGCGGTGGCTTTACGCTGCATGTGGCGCTCGGTTTTTCCGTGTTGGTTCCGGGCTCCTTTGAAGAATAGACCAACGGCCGTTCTGCCAAGAAGGTCGTAAAAAGTGACTGATTGGCTATGCGAGTCGCTACCATCGTGGCTACTAGGTGGTAGAGTTCTGCATTGTCTCGCTCGGGTCTGGTACCACCGCCTTATCTATTCCTGCCGCAATAGCGTCGGTGCTCGTCGCTGTCATGTTCCGGTTTGGAGGGCAAGGTAGCCGGTAAACTTATGCATGTGGCATTAGACCTCGCCACGGGATAGCAACGCATCATTAACATCGTTGGTGTCTAGAGGCAATGGTTGACTCTTACCATCAGGAGACCCATCTGCTTGTTTGCTATCTTATGATATAAAAAAAAAACTTGTGAACTGTGAAGGTGAAATGTGCTGTGTAACAACATGTAATATTATATAATGATATTTTTTTAAATATTTGTACACCATATATTGGTAGAATATGTTGGTACTTAATTTATTTTTAACAACTTGTAACACCCATATTCTTGCAAATAAATATTTTCTTTCTTTCTTTCTTTCAGCATATAAATTTCATATTGTATTGTGTCGGGAGCGTTTTCCTGTGGCGGAAGAACCGTTCGTGTAAATTTGCCCTTAGCGCTATCTTTTACGACTTGATTACAAGACCTCAGTGTTCCTCTATTAAATATTCATGAAAACCCACGTCTTTGTATACGTTGTTTTTTATATCATGAGATAGTAAACAAGCGGATGGCTCTCCTGAGGTATAGGAAGACAACCAAGGATGTTAGTTTTACGTTATCATCTGCATGGTAGAGTTGAAATGCCACATGCACAAGTTTACCGACTACCTTACCATCCACACTGGAATACGGCAGTGACACACTTTTTACGAAATGCCTAGCAGTACGGAAGTTGATTGATTTATATTCCAGTATTGGCTGGGCCCCTTTTTAACGATTAAACTATCTGCTATTATACCAAACATTTCTTAATAGGTGAATAATTGGCTAAATCTGTTAATATCATTTTGAGTACTAGGTGGGAGAATTCTGCAGTCTTGTCCGGGTTAAATATCATCGCTATATTTATTCTTATTACATTAACGTCAGTACTTGTCACTGTTGTGTTCCGTTTGTAGAGTACGGTAACCTGATTGCCAGCCTATAGCTATACAGCTATACGGCTTTACGTTCACAACCCTCGTATCTACTAGGTGGTGGAGTTACGCAACATCTCGTCCGGGTATTTGGTATCACCGCTTTACCTTTTCCTACCGTAATAGCGTCAACGCTTGTCATTGTCGTGTTTTGGTTTAGAGAGTAAGTTAGCCGGTTGATTTATGCATGTGGCATGCCATCCCGCTTCATGGATAGTAACCCACCAAAAACATCTTCGGTGTTGTTAGATGATATCTGTTTCAGAGTGCTAAGTGTGAGTTTTTCTTTTCGCATTCAATCGTGAGCGCGTTTGGAGTTTACTAGGAATTTGTATGTGATTTGTACAGCGCCACCTAGTGGTAAACTGGTTTCTCACGTTTACCACTAGGTGGCGCTGTACAAATCACATACAAATTCTTAGTAAACTCCAAACGCGCTCACGATCGAATGCGAAAAGAAAAACTCACACTTAGCACTCTGAAGACCTATCTGCTTGTTTACTATCTTATGATATACTAGCTGCAGCGTGAAGTCCGCTGTATTATAAGTTATTTTGCGAATCCTGCGGGATTATCTAATTTTTCCGGGATACCTGTGTGCGAAATTTTATTCAAATCTGTTCAGTAGTTTTTCCGTGATTGAGTAACAAACATCCATCCATCTATCCAAATATCCAAACTTTCAAATTTATAATACTAATATAGATAAAAAAATATTTGGTGTGTTTAGATGATGGCTATCTCTTTCCATCAAAAGAGCTGTCTGCTTGTTTGCTCTCTTGTGATATAATAAATCTGAGTATTTAATAAACAGATTAAATTATTTAATATATTTTCACTTGTTGGAATATTTTCCGCCACTTTAATATTGCGAAAGCCGTTATTTTAACAGCTATTTAATAACTTTACAGAGAGCCAAGCAAACGTAGTGCAAACCCAGTCAATTACTCGTGCACTTATGTTAAAAATAAAACTCTATTTCAAGTGAATAAAGTGGGATTTAAAACAACACGAAGTTTGTTCCGAATGAATTATTTTTTCAATAACGCGTAATCTGGTAAACCAACTGAAACAACAAAATTAACATATTTCTGTATTCATCCGGAATTCAATAGGCTCGATATAATTTAAGCAGTATTTATCTTAAACATCTTTGTGATTGATGTAAATGATGGTAAATTTCAGTCTGCTAGCTTTATCATTCGTTAAGGCGAAATTGAGATACCTGTCTCCCCCATTTAAGTAAACACAAACTTTCACGTTTGTAATATTAGTGAGATTCTTTGAAAATAATATTCTCTTGTCGCCTCTATAGTCTAGTGGTCCGGTGTTGATGTTGAATACACGAAGTCTCGGGTTCGGTAACTGGGTCAGGCAAATTAACAAAATATATTTCGCACCTTCAGGATTATATTGACCTATGGACCTAATTAAGAAAATCATAATTTTGACTGTCAGAAAACGACTTAAAACGGCTACCTTTATCGATTCTTATTAAAGCACAGGCAGACTTTGACATAGAAAGCTGTAAAACGTATATTTCGGTCTAATAATCTAATTTTTATACAAAAATCTTAACTGTACAAATACTTATTTGACGTTTCCCTAAAATGGATATTTCTGAAATAGGTCACTATAATTCCAAGGGTGCAATTTTTTCAGTTTTCTGATTAAAACGACACTGCACGGGATTGAATAAGTGCTCGGTTGGCGATATGCTTACCACATATCACATTGTGGGACAAGTATCTTCGAATAACCAAAAGTGAGCTGGTTGTACCTCTGCGTACCTCTTTGACGAAGATCCTCCTTCTCTGAAAATATATTGACCGTCTATTGGTGTTCCCAACAAGTCAATTTCAAGTACGTTACATATAAAAATTGGGTGCAAGCTTAAATTTTGAATAATTAGATATTGTGTGTGTTTATTAGGAAGCTTTTTAAATAATAAACCATCTACTATTTTGCTAGGCAGTTTGTAAAAGGCGAATGGTTATCCTAACGTGTCATTACTGCTGTGACTACTCGGTGGCAGATTTTCATTATGTCTTGTCCAGGTTTTGTACCACCGCTTAACCTATTCCTGGTGCAATAACGTCAATCTTCTCTGTGTCGCGTTCTAGTATGGTATCCGGTAAACTTATGTATATATTTTTACCATCTTGCTATAGAGATAACAATTCTTCCCTGTGTTGGTCCGAGCCCCTTTGCAGAATAGACCAACTGCCGGTCTACCAAGCAAGGCGTAAAAGGCGATTGATTGGCCATACGTGTCACTACCATCTTACGTATTAGGTGGTAGAGTTCCGTTACGTCTCTCCCAGGTATTTGGTACCACCGCATTATCTATTAAATATATTCTAGTAATTACATATGTATTTCTATGTATTAGTATCGTTGACTAACACCAATAACACAAGCAAATAATTTGCTTATTTTGGGATTAGATCTGTAAGTGTAATTTGTCCCGTGAATATTTATATTTATTTCAATTACCTACTAGCTGTAGCAAGCAGCCCGCTATATTATAAAAGTTTTAAGCGAATCCCGCGGGATCATGTATTTTTTCCGGGATAATATGACCTGGAATAGCCTATGTGCTATTCCAGGTCATCATCTACCTGTGTGCAAAATTTCATTCAAATCCGCGCCGTAGTTTTTGCGTGATTTAGTAACAAACATCCATCCAAACTTTCGCATAATATTAATATAGATTCTTACCACAATAGCGTCAATTCTTGTCATTGTCGTGTTCCGGTTTGGAGGGTAAGGTAGCCGGTAGACTTATCCATGTGGCATTGTCATCCCGCCGCACGGACAGCAACGCATCATTAACACCTTTGGTGTCCATAGGCGATGGTTTCTCTTTTTATCAGGAGAGGCATCTGTTTGTTTGTTTGTTATCTTTTGTTTTTTATCTTTATACTATCGTTATGTCTTTCAATTAGGAAAGCTATCTGATTATTTGCTATCATGTGAAATTAAATAAATAATAAATAAAATATAATTAAATAAGTATGTATTAGAAATAGGGCACTTTCCAACCCGGAAAAATAAAGGATTTCTGCTGGGATTTAAGGAAAAGTTTTATCGTGTGTTTACGTTAATCCACTTACGAACGCGAATTGAGAGCTATATTTTACGAACCAGGCAAACTTATTTGTTTCCTTTACATTTATAACTTTCTTCACACTAACATGCCCGTTACTGGGGCTTTTGGCACCACCTTCGGACAACATTCGATAAATCTTGTCAGAGTATTTCAGTCTTACTTTCTACCTTTTAAAAGTGGTGTACAGAGTGCTAAGTGTGAGTTTTTCTTTTCGCATTCGGCTGTGAGCACGTTTCGAGTTTACTAGGAATTTGTATGTGATTTGTACAGCGCTACCTAGTGGTAAACTGGTTTCTCACGTTTACCACTAGGTGGCGCTGTACAAATCACATACAAATTCCTAGTAAACTCCAAACGCGCTCACGATCGAATGCGAAAAGAAAAACTCACACTTAGCACTCTGTTTATAATTTACGGTTGAGTAAAAGACGTATTTAATTACTCAAAAGAAATACAATATTCACTTATAGCCAAAAAATGTTCAGGTTGACTGATAAAATATTTTATCTATTAAAGGACACGATAGTTAAAAGCCATATTATGTAACCAGTAACAATATAATAACAAGATAATAGAAATTAAATAAATAGTTAAACTGAAGCAAAGTACTTGAGTTTCACTGTTTCGTTAAATAATATTGTATAAATATTCAATTATTCACGGGACAAATTACACTTACTGATCTAACCCCAAAGTAATCAAATTATTTGCTTGTGTTATGGGTGTTAGTCAACGATACTAATACATAGAAATACATAATAAATACTGGAATATATTTAATAAGCATCCAAACCCGGAAATACAAACATTTATGCTCATCACCATTGATATAAAAAATCCAAGAGACACAGTGTCTCAAAAAAATGAGCATCATTTTTATATAATCGCGTTGGTCGCGACACTGTCAATTTTATTACTTTTTTACATTGCTTTGTAAAAACAACTATAAATCTTATGCTAAAGGTTGGATATGCAAAGACATATGTTTTTACCATATTTATAACTACTTATGTCATTGATATAAAAAACCCAAGATACACAATCAGTGTGTCAAAAAGGTCCTCCAAAAATGAGTGCACAATTTTAAATTGTGCACTCATTTCAAATAGAATCGCGTCGGCCGCGTCACTGTCAATTTTATTTATTTTCGTACATTGCTTTGTAAAAACAACTATATGTCTTGCATTTAAGGTTGGATATGCAAAAACATATGTTTTTGCCATATCTATAACTACTTAAAAGAAATTAGGGACACTTTTGAGTGTCAGTTTTGTTCGGGACTGTGCATCTAGGGTTTTTTATATCAATGACTTATGTGAAATTAAGTACAGTTTTGAGTGTCAGTTTTGTTCGGGACTGTGCATCTAGGGTTTTTTATATCAATGACTTATGTGAAATTAAGTACAGTTTTGAGTGTCAGTTTTGTTCGGGACTGTGCATCTAGGGTTTTTTATATCAATGACTTATGTGAAATTAAGTACAGTTTTGAGTGTCAGTTGTGTTCGGGACTGTGCATCTTGGCTTTTTATATCAATGCTCATCACACAAATGCTTGTCCCTCTCGGGGATCGAACCCGAGCCCCGTCGATTGCGTAGTCAGGGTCGCTAACCACTCGACCAACGGAGCAGTCAAAATAGTGTAATAGTGTATTAATATGCAAAAAGTATAGTTACCGCGTGAGTATCAGCTAAGCGCAAACGAGTCTAGTCACAATTTTGATAAATTGCTGTTAAATTTTTTACCGTCGGCACTTGGTAAAACTCCACTTAAATGGTTTATTTATCTATCAATACACTTTTACTGTTTCACAATAAAGTAAATATAATCATATTCAACCGGTTCTACTTACATGAGCATCATTTTGATGATATATGAATAGCATAAAATGAATGTGAATATGCTATGAATAGCACAAAATAATTCAAGTGTACTAATAGATAAATATTGCGTAGAAATAATACACATGCGGTAGAAGTAAAACTTCCAGAATACAATTCGAGAGCATGACATAAATACAGAGTAGTACTTGGTCTAGTCAGAGGGTTTTACGCGTATGTTTATATACACGTAAAATCCTCTGACGAGACCAAGTATTTTTATACTTACTTGGCACATTATATATACTTGGATATTATACTCGCAATACAACGCCTAATCTCTCGGTTCGACTCGGTAATATACAGACGCACATAAGCAAATAGGTATGCGTATACGCTTAACATGCAAGAGTTTTTAGCTCACTATCGTTGTTGTAACCTTTTAGGCTCTTAGCTATAGTCATTTCGAAAAATAAATTCATCAGTGGGGAGGCTAAGAATCATCTCACAAAGAGGAAACCGAGTAAAATAAAACACTGTAAGATGTATTACCTTTTTTTTCGCAGGTTAAATCTTATAGACGTGTGCCATTATTTTATTTTAGTGTCTTTATCGTTTTATCTAATTTAAGTTCACAAAATTTCATCGCTTTAAAAAGTTAATTTGAAATATCTACAAGTTTGGACCGGGTTCGTAATGTGAAAGTGAGAGAGAGGTTAGGTTTGAAAGAAAGTGTCGGTGTATAGATGAGAAAGGGCATGCTCCGTTGGTACGGACATGTAGAAAGAATGGTAGATGAAAGGTTAACAAAATAGATATACAATGTGAATGTGGAAGGATGTAGGTTCCGGGAGACCAAGACTGACATACCATGATCAAATTGATCGAGTACTATCCGAAATTGGTGTCAAGAGTCTTCGCAACCGGCGTGTGTGTATGAAGAAAGTGATGGATGTGGAGGAAGCGAGGCAAGCCTGCAAGGATCGTGATGTATGGCATTCGGTTCTCTCTGCCTATCCCGTAAGGGATCTGGCGTGAAGATATGTATGTATGTATGTCTACAAAGCGCATATATTTTCAAATAAATCCTTGTACAGATGCAATTGTATTTTGTATACTTGTACTAAAATAACATTGAATCCTAGTTCATAGTACGTGTATAAAGCCGGTAAACTACGACTGTAGTTGACTGGGTGTTTGGTGAAGTGCACACTTAATGTTTTAACGGAACGTTATATTCTACTATCGAGGGATTCATTTTTTCTCTTTCATCTCGTTGGTAACGTTATCGGCTTTTTGTTTTGCCTTTGTGCGATTTGCGATACAGCCGTATATTTGACAGTATTTAGAGTACTTTTGCATATATTGGTACCGCCCCGTTGGTCGAGTGGTTAGCGACCCTGTTTACGCAATCGACGGGGCTCGGGTTCGATCCCCGGCGGGGACAAGCATTTGTGTGATGAGCATAAATGTTTGTATTTCCGGGTTTAGGTATTTTTATATATATTCCAGTATTTATATAACCCATAGCACAAGCAATAGTTTGCTTACTTTGGGGTTAGATCAGTAAGTGTAATTTGTCCCGTGAATATTTATTTATTTATTTACATAACTCTTAAAATACTTTGAATTTTATTAAGATTTGAATACATTTAGAAGAATTTTTCACATTAGACGAAAATATTAATTTAAATATTAATATGTGAAGGAAATCTTTAAACCCCTTTTTGCGCGAACAGATGAATACGAACTTTAGCACGATTACAGTTTATTGTGGAGGACTGCGAAAACCTAATGATTTTAAATTATATGCTAATTATATGAAATATATTAAATTAATAAAAAAACATTACACACCTACATTGATTTGACATACTCGAGGATATACCTACTGATACCTACACACTCTTAGATAAAGGAAACTACTACTAGATATGAAATAACTAAGTGAAAACCGTGTAATTTCGTTCCGAGTAATGGCGGACTTAAGAACAGCGTGCTAAGTGTGAGTTTTTCTTTTCGCATTCGATCGTGAGCGCGTTTCGAGTTTACTAGGAATTTGTATGTGATTTGTACAGCGCCACCTAGTGGTAAACTGGTTTCTCACGTTTACCACTAGGTGGCGCTGTACAAATCACATACAAATTCCTAGTAAACTCCAAACGCGCTCACGATCGAATGCGAAAAGAAAAACTCACACTTAGCACTCTGCTGTCTACATAACAATTGATAAATTTTATTGCAATTGGGCATGCATGTTACTTTAACAATTAGTTTTTATTTTAGATTTAAGACAGACACTAAAATTATAGAAAAATACAAATAAACGCTCAAATCAATTTAATATTTTGTAAACAATATATAATAGCCCTTCTATTTGACATTTTACGTACATTGACAGCGTATTTTAGTAATGGCGTATTGTCCGCAAGCTATTAAAGGTGACGTTATTTTCTCAAATGATTTGAATTTAGAGCACTGGCTTTTTTGTAGCTTTGTCTATTACGAAAATTCGAACTTGTTAGACAGAGATAAAGCCATTATTATATGTTTAGCGTTGGAATGCATGCAATTTTATAATTTTGATTGTTTATAGAAAATAATGCCAAGTCCATATCTTTCTATTGTCAAAGTACACACTATACACATACTATGCTATTTTTATGGCTAAAGTCTGTTGTCGAAGTCAAAGGAGATTTTATTGTTTAGTCTATGAACTACGGTTGAATTTCGGCCACATGCGATCGCTAGTAATTTTCAAAAGGTAAATAATAAATTTAACAAGTTAATGTTAGGAAGATTATGTCTTTAAAAATATTTTGCACGTAACATGGGTAATAAGAAAATGTCCATAAGTTTCTGCTTCGTATTTATACCACAACCAGATTTAAAAAAAAATATCATACAGTTTTCTGATTTACCAACTTTACTTTGTTATAAATCTTTTGTTTTTTTTTATAAAAAATACTCTGTCTTCTGTTAATACAAGTAATTTAAATAAATATGGCTATACCAATGTAGCTTTGTAATTTTTTGTATTATAAGAACGCAAACACGTAAATGGCTCTCCTGACGTAAAGAGACAACCATAGACTATATACACCAAAGATGTTAATGGTGCATTGTTATTCGTGTGGCAAGGTATTAATTCCACTTATAAGTTTACCGGATACCTTACCCTCAAAACCGTAAAACGACAATGATAAGCTTTGATGCATGCAGGCAGGAATAGTTAAGGTGGTAGTACTGTATCCGGCGGCTATATGGTACTACCACGAGATGTTGCGGAACTTTGCCACCTAGTAGTCCAGATGGTAGTGACACGTATCTAATCGCTCTGATATCATAAAATAGTAAACAAACGGATGGCTCTCCTACCCCAAGCTAGACTAGCATAACTCACGTAAGTCCCGATTCCGTAGGAAAACTGGGATAAAATGTAAGTTATGTGCTATTCCAGATCATCATTTATCTGTGTGTCAAATTTCATCCATATTGGTCCTGTCCTTTTTGCGTTATTAAGTAACTAGCATCTATACATCTAAAATTTTCCTCGTGTTGGTCCCGGGCTTCTTTGAAGAATAGGTCAACTGTTTTTATGCCAGGCAGGTCGTAAAAGGCGACCGATTGGCTATACGAGTCACTACATCGTGACTGGTGGTTGAATTCTGCATTGTTCCATGTCAGGTACCACCGCCTTACCTATTCCTGCCGCAATAGCGCCAGTGCTTGTCACTTTCGTCTTCTGGTTTGGAGGTTAAGGTAGCCGGTAAACTTATACATGTGACATTAGACCTCGCCACAAGATAGCAACGCATCATTAACACCTTTGGTGTCTATAGGCGATGGTTGACTATTTCCATTAGGAGACCCATCTGCTTGTTTGCTATCTTATTATATGAACTAGTATAGATAGATGACGATAGCAAACCAAATATGTTAGAAGTAAAAATAATTATGATTTTTTCGAAAATCCAGTAGTTTGTGCTTAACGTGCGTTTAACGGCGGACTCCTATTATTTAATTTACATAAATGCTCGTTTTAATAGCGTAGGTAGACATTTCCGAACTACATAAAATCATACCCACGAAGATAATCCATGAACAAACGAAACAAAACAGCCATTTTCCATACAAACTCGACGTCAGCTACCGCGTTTAATAAAACCTTTCCATTGAGCGCTCTTCTTGTATCACTTTGTTTTTCAAAGCTTCACTCTTTATTCAGTCGTGTCGTTATATCAAACATGTCATCTAAAACTGTTGCGTAGCGCGTCACAAGTGATCGTAAATGTGCCTTTTTTGTTTGGATACTGTTATTACTGTCACACGGTTGAATAATTTATCGTAACAAGTCTATACTTCTATATAAGTATTTACAAATATCATAAATGCGAACGTCTGTCTGTCTCGCGGTGACGAGTTCTGATTCTGTAGTAATTGTAACAAAATCGACTCACAGCATTTTTAATTTCATAGTGTATAATTATAATTTTAAAATATTTGCACACCTATTTTGGTAGAATCTTTGAGTACATGGGCGTACCCAGGTTCTGGGCCGGGGGGGGGGGAGGGGGTGGCAACAGTCATATTTTAAAACTATTTTGTCTTAATATCTACAACAGTACATAGCTAGTAGAGAGGTAAATAAATTCCAGGGGGGGGCAGCTGCCCCTCCCTGCCCCCCCTCGGTACGCCCATGTTTGAGTATATACCTCTATATCTATGGGTAGAATATGTTGGTAACTTAATCAAATTTTAATATCTTGTAACTCTCATATTCTGGCAAATAAATACTTCATTTCATTGCATTTCATTTCATTACGCTTTCACGGCTAAACCACTGGACCGACATTAATGTAATTTAGAATTGAGATAGTATAAGACCCGGAGTCAAATATAAGGTATTATTATAGATATATTATTATTATTATATATTATTATTATGGTATTATTATATATATGTATAATATACATGTTTATACATGTATATATTATTATATTATAATTATATTATAATAATATATACATGTTTTAGACATTAGTAAGGCATATATGTAAACTGGTTGGCGATATATGTGAATTAATTAAAAAGTGTTTTGTGAAACAGTAGAAGTATATTCAAGTGTACATAATTGAAATGTTATAAGTTTGTCAGCTACTTTATCTTCCAAACTTAAATACGAAATTGACAAGGACGGACGTTACTGTAACAGGAAAAGATACAGCGGTAATGCATAACTCGGACGAGGCGTTGCAAAAGTCTACCACCTAGTCTTTACAATAGCAGTGGTAGTTTAGAATAATCATTTACTGTTAATGAACTGCCTGCTAGAAACGAATATCGCATTCCTAGTAATATGTTTCTACATCTACAAAAATTGATATTGAATTTTGATGACGGTCAAAGTGTCCGAAAGTGGTCTAAAAACTGAAGCAGAAATGTATATCCCTCAATACATATTAAGGTCTTAGGTCTATAGTCCATACCATACTATCTATATATACATATAATAAAATCGTAGGAAAGTCAAAACTGTACATTGAATATTTTTTTAAAAGAATACTTGGGTCGTGATCTACAATCGATATCGAAGCCAAAAATATAGTTTTTTAGAATTTTTGTCTGTTTGTCTGTATGTATGTCCGGGGTAAACTCAAAAAGTACTGCATGGATTTACTTCAAATTTTTCACGAATATTACTAATAGGTCGGGTCAACATACCTATAGGCTACATATTATCACGCTAGCACCAACGGGCTAGCTGTGCGGAGTAAACGAAGTCCGCGCGGACTAATTCGCGGGCAACAGCTAGTATATTATAAAGTATCTTCTCGCCCGTATCCCCGAAAAAATAGGCAGAGGTACAAGTGAACCCACGATGAGATACTTAGTCCCATAATATGATAGGTGCAAGCCTATCGCCCACCGGGCACTTCGTTGTCCTCGCACAATGTTGTTTTTATCAGAAAACTGAAAAAACACATTTTGGAATGCCCGACTCGGGAATCGAACCCGGGACCTCATGTGGTCGACACCGATACCCGACCACTAGACCACGAAGGTGACTTATATTTTACAATTTAAAATATACGTATTAAAAAAAACTGTACATTATAAAATGTAAAATGAAGTTATGGACGGAATAACTCATTATTTGTTGAGACTTGTGAACCTCAACATTGGTTTTGTATATATATATGTGTATGTGTGTGTGAATAAAACGATGGTGTTAGATTAGATAGATATAAATGTGTAATTTGCATTTACTAGCCGACGAGATTTTACTAGATGCCTAAGGGTAAGGTTATTATTCCATTCTTCAAAAGGAGCCTAGATTGAAATGCGGAAACTTGTTATAATTTCTTTTATGCTCAATTTTGTACAATGTTTTCATTTTAATTAAAGTAACGATTTACGAGACAATAAACCACGGGTAGACATGAAGATCAATTAACACTGTAAATGGATTTTCTGTCGCGAACTAGAAGGAACAAGTCTTAATTTATCGGCTTTGTAACGATTACAGTCTGAAATTAAAATGATAAACTTTGTAGAATATTTGGGGTTCTCATGTTAAAAGATAAAACACTATCCAATATAGATTTTTAAAGAATTAAACGATATTCAACATTTTTTGTCTTTATTTCACGATATTATTAATTTCCTATAGTAATATAATAAACACGGATTACACTGGATACGCCTTTTAAGCCGACGTCGAGCTAATTTTGAAATAAATGCCTTGCGTAGATCCCTTGCTATATTATTATTATTGAAGACTAGCTGACCTGGCAAACTTTGTTCTGCCTTTTTAACTACTCTTATTTTTTTTCTATATTTTCTTACCTTTTAAACCCTTCCCTTCCCTTCTTCCCTGGACTTCAACAATTAATTCAAAACCAAAATTAGCCAAATCGGTTCAGCCGTTCTCGAGTTTTAGCGTGACTAACGAACAGCAATTGATTTTTATATATATAGAAGATAGATTCATAACTAATTTAAATTTAAAGTTATTCATAACTAAGGATACTAAAGGATTTACGCCATAAACTATACTAGTAAAAACATATGATAATTTGTAGTTTCCTCGATAGAAAAAAAATATTCAAAGTTACCTCTGAGCAAAGAGGAAAAGTTACTTCTGAGCAAAGAGGAAAAGTTACTTCTGAGCAAAGAGGAAAGCATAGCGTAAATACTTAATGGAAGATATGTAATGTTTTCTATAACTTTTAAAAGAATATAGCAACTGCATGTTTATATTTTTAAAATTTTTACAAACTGAAATCAAATGATGAAAAGGAAATATCAAAATCCGCAATCGTATCGCTTATCCTATTTAAAACCATCACGCTTCCTGCCTGTCCGCATAGAAGGCCAAAATATCGATTCGCTCTAAAACCTCGCTACCCTCTCGAGACAATATCTAAAGTTGTCAGTATAGTTTGCATTCACACTCAGAAATACAGAGTTATAATATTTAACAATGAAATAAAATCACTCCAGCGGTATTTTGTAAGCCTTGGCTTCTTAATCGGCACAGTTAATAAAGCACAATATGGGATATTTTTATTTTTTCACATTATAATATATCAACAAGCATTTGACACAAACATTTATTGCACATTTCTCGCTCCACATCATGTCTACTGTATTTATGTAAACTGTGATAATAAGCTAATGAGGTTTTTGTTCGTTTGGCATATCATTCGCTTTTTTCCTACCACCTAGTATAGAAACAGTTGGTCTTCAAACGGAGCTGGAACCATCACTGGAAAAATTGCTATTATTTATTTTATGTTTGTATATGGTTCTTTAATATTTTTATTTTAATTAAGGGTTCCTACACAAAACCGCGATGCGATGCGATGCCATTTCGCTTCGTAAAAACTTACGATGCGAATTGCTCCGATACGATTTTTTGCGGCAAACCGTTAGTTAAGGTAACCATTACTTCAACGACAGTCAGCCGTATTGGACGTGTTTTTAGAAAGCGTATGGATCGTAAAAAGATTGTTGCACTGCTGTTATTATTAAACATCAGATCAGAAGTTCTTGCGATGCATTCGTGCGAGTTCGCAGATATTTACGATGCGACGCGAATTCGCGATTTTGTGTGGGAGCCCTAAAGTAAGTGACGATTTATGAGACAATAAAGCGAGAGTAGACATGAAAAACCAATTAACGTTGTAAATGGATTTTTAGTCTCGAACTAGAAAGGACAAGTTTTACGTCAGCTTTTTAACGATTACAGATTTAAATTAAAATGATAACAACTTCTGTGGAATGTTTTGGGATTCTCTTGTTAACAGATTCTTGAGTCTATATAAATTTATCGGATTGTACGACTTTTAACGTTTTTGTTTTTATTTAATGAAATTTTTAATTTTCTATACTAACATAGTAGTTGAGTTTTTTGTTTATTTGACTAATGATTCGGCTTTTGCGAACTGCTAGTATGAATACAGATAGTCTTCAAATGGATCTAAAAAATCTAAAATAAAAACCCATATAGTTCTCGTTCTCGTAAGATTTCCGAGATAAAAACTATTCTATCTCCTTTCTCAAGTCTCAATCTAGCTTTGTAACAAATTTCATCCAAATCGGTTCAGTGGCTTAGGCGTAAAGAAGAGACAGACAGACAGGCAGACAGAGTTACTTTCGCATTAATAATATCAGTATGGATATGATTTCATCATATTCCTCGTGTTGGTACGGGCCTCCTTCGAAATAGACCATCGGGCTGGTAGTTCATAAAGGCAAACGATTGGCTATACATGTTATTATTTGGTACCACCGCCTTTACCTACCGCAATAGTGTCAATGTTTACCATAGTCCTATTCTGGTTTAGAGGATAAGGTAGCTTGTAAACTTATGCATGTGGCATTACCATCCCGCTACATGGACAAAAATGCACCATTAACATCTTTGGTGTCTATAATCGATGGTTTCTCTTGTGAACCATCTTCTTTGTTTGCTATCTAATATTAAAAAAAAGTAATTAAAGTAAGTGACGATTTACGAGACCATAAAGCGCGGGTAGACATGAAAAACCAATTAACGCTGTAAATGGATTTTCAGTCACGAACTAGAAGAAACAAGTCTTAATTCGTCAGCTTTGTAACGATTACAGAGTGAAATTAAAATGATAATAAGTTTTGTGGAATATCTCAGGGATTTGTTGTTAGCAGATTCTTGAGTCTGCACAATTTTATAATATGAATTATTTGTTGGTTGCGTTTTCGGTAACGCGATACAGAACATACTCGTAGATAAAAAACTAATCCGCATTAAAGCCACATTATACGATCAGTTATTTTTATTATCGTTTGTTACTTAAGTTAATAGGGATCGACAGGTAGGCGGCATGATTGCGGCGGCGGCATGACCTGAGGCATGATTATGTTAATATACCATCACCAGACTGAAAGCTAGTACTGAGATTTTGATTATAGAGGATAGCCTAAAACTCCAATAACATCTTTGTATGACTCAGGGACTGGATTCAGGATTTTGTGGTCTCAGCCGAACAGGCTCACCATTATACGAGAAATAAAATTACTTACTAAATGACAATTGGCCATTACGATAGTCTATTCCATATAGTAGAGGAGACAGTGGGAGATCGTCCTTCACCGATCTGAAAACCAGATGAGATCTATATTTTATCAAATATTATTTATAAACAAATATGCCTATAATTACTTACCTATCCTAAAGTGCTCATGGCAAATTTATAATTAAATTAACTTTAATCGTTTTTTTTTCATCACTTCCATACTTTTGATAACCAAATGAAATTTATTTCACTGATAATTTTTAACACACAGAATATGCCTAGGTAGGCTTGCCTACTCATTTCTGTGTATGGCTACCTGGCAAGCAGGTGTGAACAGCTAAGTCAATATAGGTGACTCCATCGATCTGCTAACTTATCGAAAGTTATATCAAATTTTATATTATTTTATTGCAAAATAAGTCACATATACGTCTCATCTGGTTATGAGATCGGTGAAGGATGATCTCCCACCGGCTCTTAGACCAATACATTATAAAGTAAACAAAATAACATTGTTAATTTTAGCCTTTATTTTTTTTCCAATACAATATCTAATACCTTTAAACGAGCAATTCTTGTATATTATATATAGATTACACCAGACTTACAAATGAAATCCATACTTTACTCTAAAAATGCTTAATTTGATTACCAATTGATCTACAATCGATATCGAAGCCAAAAATATAGTTTTTAGAATTTTTGTCTGTTTGTATGTATGTCCGGGGTAAACTCAAAAAGTACTGCATGGATTTACTTCAAATTTTGCACGAATATTACTAACATTTTGGGTCAACATATAGGCTACATATTATCACGCTCTCACCTATGGGGGAGGAGCAGTGCGGAGTAAACGAAGTCCGTGCGGACGAAGTCGAAGGCAACAGTTAGTACAATAATACAATTACAGTAATACTAGTACGATTATCGCATATGCAATAAAAACTTACAGATCTAGGTCAAATCACAAAAAAGGTGTTGGTCGTATTTTGTATATTGTATGCGGTTTGCACAAATCTGACACACGTGTGTGCAGTTTCTATCTAGATGTAGTATCTGATAGGGACACGTACAATGTATACACTTGTAAGTGTTTAAACAAGATCCAGCAGCGTTACACTTTAAAAACCCACGGCAAACGCTTCAAGAATTCTCTCTTAGTTCCGACGCAGTTCAAATGTTTGAACGGCTCTCTGACCGTTGAGAGTTGGTTTTAAGTGCTATAAACAGAATATTCCTTTACATTTCCGGATCGGGAAAGCATTGCTTAATAAAGGATATACTCGCTTGTTAAAATGTTTGGAAACATCAAGGGTTATATTTTTATTAAAAATGTGAATTAAAAATATGCTGATTGCGATAACTAAATATATATCTTTCTATATAAATTGTGTGAAAAAAGTGTCTACTAATTTCTTCATTTTTTAATTTTCATTTTTTTTATTTTCATGATAAATATTCGTTTTGTGTAATGATAAATATTAATCTTACGTTTTTGAAAATTTTCATAGATCTGTCTGTAAACACCGTTGTAGCTCAAGAACGACTAGACTGATCTTGATACAAATCAATATATAGGGGGAACACGTAATTTCAGAAATGACAAGCATATTTTTTTTTATTTTTTTGTCAAAAAATTTACACCCAGCGAAACAGGCTGATATAACTCAGTATTTATCTAATACTAGCAACCTGCCCTCGGTTTCACCTGCGTAGCTTTTGTTCCCGTGGGAATATCGGAAAGGTTTATATGCTAAAATCTTCCTGAAAAATCAATCTATCTATTAAAAAAACCGTATCAAAATCCGTTGCGTAGTTTTAAAGATTTAAGCATACATAGGGACAGACAGAGAAAGCGACTTTGTTTTATATTATATAGTGATATAAAATTCTCATGTCGCGGTGTTTGTAGTTAAACTTCTCCTAAACGGTTTGACCGATTCTCATGAAATTTTGTATGCATATCGGGTAGGTCTGAAAATCGAACAAAATCTATTTTTCATCCCTCTGAATGTCAAGAGTAGTTCACCCCCATTTTTTTTATTTTTTAGATAAATTTTTTTTGTTTTTATTTTTTATGATACAGCATTATAAAATTCATATAACTCTAAATTTTCAACCCTCTACGATCAACCCCATTTTTTAATTCAATAATTGATATGGCAAAACAACGTTGCCGGGTCATCTAGTGTATGTATAATAAAATGTGTGTCTTTGGAACCATAGACATAGGCATAGGCAAGGCTTGTAGATAAAATATTAAATTATATAGATAAAGTACATAATGAAATACAGTAGCTGAACGATAGAGCATCGTTTACTATTTAATTGTTAATATATTTGGATAATTAAATATGTATGTCGTCATTTTACATTAATACAATTAAACATAAGAAAACTGCAACAACCGACCTTTAACTTCCTGAATCGTTGGGTCTCTAATTTAGAATTTTCATCAAATTTTTATGGGAGCAAACAGTCTACATATTTCTTCAAATATTTTGACCGCGTTGAATTACAAGTTTGATTTTATCACAGCTGAGGGGAACTGTAGACTTGAGTAGTTGATATAAATTTCAATTTAACACCTTTGTGTTCCTAAGAAAAAAGATCTTGATAAACGGACAGTCAGAAAACAAAGTGATCTTATGAGAATCCCCTTTTTCATTTTAATATACGAAACCCTAAAAAGAACCTAGAATAATATAAAGGAAACCGAACTTATAAAAATGTAATTAAGGAAAAATGTGAACGACATGTAATGTGAAGAAGAAAATAACCATATTCTACCTTTCTTGCTTACGTGTACCGGTAAACTAATGACCTAATTTCCCGCTCGTGGCGCTTACTTTATTCAATCTATTGGTAATGATTGAATTCCCAAGCGACGGGGCGTGGAATAAACTATAGAATAGTATTTGTCCGAGAAAATAAATAGTCTACTGTCGACTTTATTAATTACTGTACAATAAATTTCTTCAATAGGATTCCTTATGAGACTGTCTGACGAAATTAAGGTATGTATTTAATTTGCAAAATTTCCCCAAAATTTTATATGAAACTACTGTGATGCAACTGAAACAAAAGATATTCGACCCTCCTGCTTCGGTGACGAAGTGAAATGTGCGGTGAGTACATAATTTGTGTTTTAATTGCCTTTGCTACGACGTGGAAGAAAGTGTGTAAGACGTGGATGGACTATTATGCCGCTGGGTCTCCTTTAGCTTCCAGACCTTGGTTGAAGTTGCCCCACTCCTAAAACTATCTTTTGTTTCAGTTGCATCAGAGCAATTTCATGTGATTCGTAAAAAGTTTACAAAGATATCTTAATTTTGTTTTTGAATTTTTCTTTGATTTCCAAAAAGTAACGCCTAAATATATAAAATATGGACCATAAGCAACTAACTTGAAGGCATTCTGTAACTATCTATAAGTGGAATTCAAAGAATAGTGAAATTAGATGTAAACTTAGTAAGTACCTAATGTTCAAATATGTAGTATATATAAATCAGATGTGTTGTTGTTGGTGGTTCATATTAAATAAATAGAAAATACATTTGCTATTTAATCGACTTTTTCATAAGGAGGAGATTCTCAATGCGGCTTCATTTTTTAAATGTACTTCAAAACTCGGTCATTTGGGTGGGCATACTTTCCATTTAGTCTCATGTAAAATAGATCCAGAGCTCTAGAGATACAGAAGTTTGGAAGTCGGTTGTGGCAGTTTTACTTCATTTAAATTATCTGTTAGGCCTTAAATGTTATCAAAAGTTACATTTATTAGTATTATTATAATCAAGAGGACTTGTTGGATATTTACATATGTACTTATCTTTGATGCGATCACAGGAAGTCGTGTAGTTGACAGTTGTTCGAGGCAGAATCACCTTCAAAGAAACTATTGATTCTTGCTCCTAAAAAGCTTTTATTGAAGGATTACCTATCACCTATAAAATAACACAAGTGTGTATATATATCTATATACATATAATAAAATCGTAGGAAAGTCAAAACTGTACATTGAATATTTTTTTAAAAGAATACTTGGGGCGTGTTCTACAATCGATATCGAAGCCAAAAATATAGTTTTTAGAATTTTTGTCTGTTTGTCTGTATGTATGTCCGGGGTAAACTCGAAAAGTACTGCATGGATTTACTTCAAATTTTGCATGAATATTACTAACAGGTCGGGTCAACATATAGGCTACATATATCACGCTATCACCTACGGAGGAGAAGTTGCGCGGAGTAAACGAAGTCCACGCGGACGAAGTCGCGGGCAACAGCTAGTTATCTATAAAATAACAGAATTGTAACAATGGTTCATACTTTGATCGATTTGCAATTAATTAAAATAATTGTTTTATTTGTTTTCGTTTTGCTATTTTAGGTTCCGTACCTAAAAGGTAAAACGGAACCCTATTACTAAGCCTCCGCTGTCTATCTGTCTGTCATCAGGCTTTATCTCATCAACCGTGATAGCTAGAAAGCTGAAATTCTTACAAATTATGTATTTCCGTTGCTGCTATGACAACAAATACTAAAAATAACAAGAATTAAAATATTAAGGTCCCCACACACACAACGTGTTTACAATAAACGTGTTTTTTTCGTATTTTTTAAAGATGATGGTATGGAACCCTTCGTGCGCTCGTCCGACTCGCACTTGGCCGGTTTTTCTTTAAACGACGCGCCAAATTATAATGAAGAACTTGATTTCTTTTTGGAACTACATTTTTTTTGTATATAACTAATTATTTTAATGTTTTCTTTTTCATGTAAATTACATTATGGGAATCAGGTAATATTTTTATTTTATTTTATATAAGTAAAATAGTATATAAGTAAAACTAGTAAGAAGGGTAGCGGTCTTCACTTCACATGTACATTGTGTGAGTTTTCAGTGAATTGCCGATGCTTTGAGGAGAGACTGGTGACCTATTGCACTGGTACCTAATCTAAGGGCTACCTCCTCAAGGGTAAAACAGCTTTTTTATAGGCGTAATAGGGCTAGTGCCTAGAACTAATGAATAAAGAGTAAAGTTTACGCGTAGTCACAAGTGTTAATGCTAGTCGCTGTCGTGTCCAGTTTAGAGGATAAGATATCCGATAAACTAAGACACGTGGAATTAACACTTTGCCATATAAATAGCAAAGCACCATTAATATCGTTGGTGTCAATAGACGATGGTTACCTCTTTCCATCAGGAGAGCCATCTGCTTGTTTATTATCCTATCATATAAATGATCGATTGTCATCCATTGCACAAGGGTCTTAATAACGTTGACTAATTGTTAATGCACATAACATTTCGCATTCTATTCTGTTTTATTACCTTAAGGTAAATTACTTACTAACTAATTTATGCTATTCCAGTCGGGCAATACATTGAAAAGATAACATTAATTATAAAAATGTTATCAAAACAAAACAATTATATACTTTAATATATTACACAAACATACAAACGCACAGACGTACATACATGCAGACGTGCAGGCGTGCAGACGTACATATTTACAGACGTACAGACTTGCAGACGTACAGACCTACACACATACAGATACACGCGTACAGATGCACAGGCGACATCAAAATATACAAACATACATAAACTTACAAAGTTTAGCACACGTATTTGGAAGCCTAAATATATAGAGTAAGATCTACATAAATATCCTATTACAACAATGTTAATACATAAAGGTTAATCGATTTTTTGAAGTTTTTTGAAGTCGGTTTAAAGTAACTGTCATAGCGCTGGATACACGGCGCGCAGTGGATGTGAAAGTGATACAACAAGGAAAATTTTATGACTACATTTTCAACTCTTCAACCCCTAATAAAACCCAGTGACATTATAAGAGGCTGCTTATTTAAAACAAAGGTTTAAGTTTAGAGCAAACTACAAAGTATTTACTGTTGTTGTATGTATAAAAATTATACAACATAGAATGTGTTAATAGTTAATATTTTGGTAATTTTCCGTTTCTTTGCCGATTTACACGAGTACTTGAGTTTTACGAGCACGTCTTAGCGCTTCGTCGAATTTATTAGAAAGATAATGCCATGAATACGCCCAAGCGCCTATTTCCACTGCTTACACTGAATTTTTTAACGTCAGAATACTCCAAAAAATATAAATGTTTAATGGCCGTGAATGGCACATTCCGATATATTGTATACTAGCTGACCCGGCAAACGTTGTTCTGCATTTTTAGCTACTCTTATTTTTTTCTATATTTTCTCACCTTTTAAACCTTCGCTGGACTTCAACAATTAATTCAAAACCAAAATTAGCCAAATCGGTTCAGCCGTTCTCGAGTTTTAGCGAGACTAACGAACAGGAATTGATTTTTATATATATAGGCTAGCTGATCCGGCAAACGTTGTTCTGCCTTTTTAATTACTCTTTTTTTTCTATATTTTCTACCTTTTAAACCTTTCCTGTACTTCAACAATTAATTCAAAACCAAAATTAGCTAAATCGGTTCAGCCGTTCTCGAGTTTTAGCGAGACTAACGAACAGCAATTGATTTTTATATATATAGATAAAAGGTCTTTACCTATAAAATTGCTGTTATTCATGAAATAATAGAAGAGTATTATCTACAATCAATGCACCTGTGCCAATTATCTTATAAATCTGTGTTATATAACTTATAAATCTATGTTATATAACTTATAAATCTGTGTTATATCTAATCAATGCATCTGTGCCAACGAATTGGTGCCACACGCAACGCAACGCAAGCTTATTGATGCCCTTCTTGAAGAAATCAGCTGGACAGGAGGCAACAAATTCTTCAAAGGCAATTTGTACTGCCTCTTGGGTATTGAACTTTTTTCCCGCCAAGAAGTTATTCAAATTCTGGAAAAAGTAAAAGTCTGTAGGCGCAAGGTCTGGTGAGTACGGCGGATGACAAAGAACTTCCAACTCCAGCTCTTGTAGCTTGGAGACTGTCTGCTGTGCAGTATGAGGTCGCGCGTTGTCGTGCAAAAGCTACCTATACCTATTATAACAGTCAAGTCAACGACTGCGGCATCTTTAATACTATATCCGCCTATATATCTGTTGACATGTTTTGGCCGTCATTTTTTTACGATAAGATAGCAATCAAGCTGATGGCTCCTGATGGAAAGAGTAAACATTACCTATAGTTACCAAAGATTTTAATGATGCATTGCTATCCGCATGGCAAAGTGGCAATAATATAATAATAATAATCAATTTATTTCAGATTTAAATCCATATTGCGTTCGTAATCACTTATGCTAGTTAGTTTATGTCATTTACATTAAAAATTAACAAATATTATAAAAAAATGCGGTTATATAAAATTCAATTTGAAATTCGGTAAAAACAAGAAGAAATAAAATAGAATTATTAAATGATGTCAGATTAAAAATTAAAATTAGAATACCTACTTTCGTACCCTCCAAACCGGAACACGATAGTGATAAGCAATGACGCTATTGTAGCAGGAATATGTAAGGCAATGGCACCAAATACCCGGGTTGTCCTCGGGTAATAGTATTTGCGAAACTCTACTACCTAGAAGGCACAATGGTAGTAATACATATAGCCAATCGGTCGCTTTTATGACCTGCCTGGCATAATGGCAGTTGATCTATTCTTCAAAGGACCAACATGGGGTTTTTGTTTTCAAGTTAATATTTTAATATATTATTAAAGATTAATTATTTTGATCAGAGGTAATCTACTAGTATCCACAAAATATTTGCCTATTATATTATGCTTACTATCTACCAAACAATGCCTTTGCCAATCGAATAGGGTTTTTGTGTATCTAGGTCATTTTGTCGGTTTCATCTAAGATTTTTCGTCAACTTTTCATTTATTTCTATATCATATCTGATAATTACCCCCATGTTAGTCTTCACTTCGTTGATGAATAGACCAACTACCAAGCAGGTCGTAAAGTGTAAACAATTGGCTATTACGTGTCGCTACCATTGTGACTATTAGGTGGTAGAGTTTTGCAACGACTCGCCTGAGTATTTCGTACCACCGACATACCTATTCCTAACGCAATAGTGTCAGTGCTTGTTAATGTCATGTTCCAGTTTAGTGGGTAAGGTAGCCTGCATAAGCATGTAGCATTGCAATCCCGCCACACGGATAGTAACGCACCATTAATATTCTTGGTGTCTATAGAAGATGGTTTCTCTTTCCATTAGGAGAGTCATCTGCTTGTTTATGATCTAATGATATAATAGGTGGAGGCAAAAGTATTTTCGTATTTTGAATGTTTTATTAGTAATCAAACCTCTTTGGATATACTGAATGTAACTGGCTGGTTTTATACCATTAAATGTAACATTCTGAAGATGCAATAAATAAAAATAAAAAACAAGTTCCCGCCATTTTTCAAGTGTTTTTCAAGCAAGCAAAATGAACGTACATGACGAAGAAATTCGGTACATTTTAAAGTTTTATTACAAAAAAAGTAAAAATGCTACGAACGCTGCGAATAAAATTTATGCGGTTTACGGACCTAATGGGGTATCAATAAGAGTAGCACAAATGTGGTTGAAGCGTTTCAAGTCTGGGAATTTTAGTATGAAAGATGAGGTTCGCTCTAGACGCCCTGTCACAGATAAAATCAGTGCCATCTTTGAGAAAGTGGAGCAAGATCGACATATTACTAGCTACGACATTGCTGAAGAACTGGATGTTGATAATAAAACAGTTTTAAGTCATTTAGGAAAGTCTAGGTACAAGAAAAAACTTGACATTTGGGTACCACATGATCTCACTGAGAGAAACCTAATGCAACGTTTTTCCATTTGCGATTATTTGTTGAAACGTAACAATTCCGAACCATTTATTAAACGGTTGATTACGGGTGATGAAAAATGGGTGACTTACGATAAAAATGTGCGAAAAAAATCATGGTCGAAATATGCATAAGCCCCAAAGACCGTGGCAAAGCTCTGCCTCACTCGGAATAAATTGATGCTATGTGTATTGTGGGATTGGAAAGGAATCGTCCACTATGAGCTTTTGCCACCGGATAAAACTATCGATTCTGACCTCTACTGTCAGCAACTGATGAGGTTAAAAAAACTATTGAGAAAAACCGGCCGGAGCTGGTGAATAGGAAGGGCGTGGTGTTCCACCATGACAACGCCAGACCGCACTCATTTATAGCCACGCAGCAAAAATTGAGAGCTTGGCTGGGATGTGTTGATGCATCTTCCGTATAGTCCTGACCTTGTTCCATCAGATTTCCACCTGTTTCGGTCATTGCAGAACTCTTTAGGAAGCATAAATCTAAACTTAAAAGAACACTGTGAACACTACGTCAGTTTTTCTTAATCAGAAATTTAAAAATTTCTACAGGAATGAGATCATGGCACTACCCACAAGATGGCAACAATACATCGATCAAAACGGCACATACATATTATAAATAAATAAAAAATTACACCTAAAAAAATATTTTCCTTTGTATGAAGAATAAGAAAATACTTTTTCCCCTACCTTATATAAAAATATGATTGGTTGGTGCGGCTAAGTAGATAATATCCATCGTTATAGTTGCCAATTTAAACGATTAACAGTATTTATTTTAACAAACCAGGACTGACGGCAATTCGTGCTTTACGAAGCGAGATGTTGAAACATCAATTTATATTTATAAAACCCTTTACAAACTGAGGTTTTGTCAAAACTAACTCTAAAGTAAAAGCGACGACGTTATCTCTAATTAGAGAAATTTCTCGATGTTCCCCAAGTTTGCAGCCGCAAACTGAAACTTCAAACTTTTACGTGTATTACTGTGCGGAATAAGTTTATGTTATATCAAATTATTTGAGGACTTATATTACAAAATTATATAATTAAATTTTACATACATACTTACTTACACATACATAAGTATGTACTCGTATGTGTAAGTGAGTACATACTCACTCATACATACATAAATATGTATATAGTTTTTAAATAAATATTACTGGACAAATTAAATGAATCGACTTATCCACAATGTATCCATTATTGGACAACGCTACTTAAACATAGTACACATGTCCATACTAATATTATAAATGCAAAAGTAGACAGACTGACTTGTAGGCTGTATGTCTGTTTATCTGTCTCTCCTTCGCACCTAAACCACTAAACTGTAGGGCTACTCTTGAAAACTGATTTCAATTTTAAATGAATATTTAATGAATTTCGAAGTATTTCGTACTCTGGACAACTATATTCAATTATTGGATTCGGCGACAGCGCCACACGGATTTCAAAATTTTTTGGAACTACTCATTATTGCTTTTATTCGTTATTTTATTTAAAACGGTACTTAAAATTTCCACTTTTAACAGTAGCTTGACGTGTAACGATGACATCTATTTCCAATAATTAGGTCGTTACTATACTGAATCAATGTGGGCAATATTGGTTTCAAGAGTACCGTTTTTTGACGATATTCGAAACTTATTGTTTTTATCAATATTGGTTTAAGATTTATATTGTTTTCAAGAGTAGGCCTGCAGATTTGGATGAAAATCGGTACAAAGATAGTTTGAGACCCGAGAAAGGACGTAGGATAGTTTATATCCTGGAAATCCCGTGGGAACGGGAGCTATGCGGGTGAAAACCCGCGACTGTCTATTTTTTAAACTAAAGGTAACTTAGGCTACTTTTGTTTTAGAATTTTTGCCACAAAAAGGTGATCAATGAGATCGGCCTCAAAGTACCACAAGAACATAGCGTCAACTGAAATTATTATAAAATATTAAATTTAATTTAATTTATTAATTTTATATTAATTTATGTATTTTATGTATTTTATATTATTTAGTGTATAATAAGCCCATATACTATTCAAAGGATACTTTTTAATAGCAACTAAATTTGAAAATAAAGAACATACTCGGAAAGTCATGGAACTAATCAAACTTGTACGCTTTTTCTTATTTTTTAATCAAGCAAAGATTTGTCTTTTCTGCCATAAAGTACGTAAAGTTGTTTACCTCGGTTATGGCAAATGAAAACTAATAGTCATTAAAAAAATCTGGAGTTTATCCGGGCCGCCTTTGAGAATAGACCAGCGGACGTTCTCTCAGGCAGTTTGTAAATGGTGAACGATTGGAAATATTCGTGACTATCATTGTAACTACTAGGTGGTAAAGTTCTGCAACGTTTTGCCCGGGCATTTGGTACCACCAGTTTTCTTATTCCTACATTACAATGACGTCAATATCTGTCATTGTCGTGTTCCGGTTTGAAGGGTAAGGTAATCAGTAAATTTATGCAAGGTGTTAACACATCGCTATATGAATAGCAACGTATCATTAATATCTTTGGTGTCCATAGACGATGGTTGTCCCCCTTCCATTAGAAGAGACATCTGATACTTTGCTATCATATAATAAAAAAATGTACAGATTATGGCAATACGGATCACTATTTTGCCACGCAACAAATTGGTTAATCGTGGTGAATTTATACGTCTATTGACGTTTTTAAGGTTAACCAGTGAATTGAATTTGTGACCTCATCATATTATACATAAAGAGGTTAGCCAACCCGAGGTATTTACAGTACCCGGCGATAAATATTGCACATCGACCTTTGGAAAGAGACAATCGGCTAATTTCGGCTTCGTAGAGCGTTATCTCTGTCGCACAAAATACAAACAGTCCGGTACCTATTAGGAGCTGTTAAAACAAGTATGATTTGCTTCTTTTGATATTTTTATTCTTTGTATAAAATACACTAATTTTTCTATAAGTGATGGCTTTAGGTTGGGGTAAAATAAAATAAAAAAACATTTTTACATTATGTTTACGTATTTAATTATTTTGGAACATTACAGCTTTAGTGTACATAATAAACACCATTATACCTATTGCTAAAATGAGACATTGCAATAAAAATAATAATAATTCTAATTCTCAATTACTTCCATTTCACTATCTGTGCTCTCAAAGAGATCAATATCACTGTCACTATCAGCCGTATTTATTACTAATCTATCAGTGTAATTGTCTAAACTGTGTTGAATGCTTCTATATTCATTCTCACATTTGATTGCATGATCGCAAACCTTTTTCCACTCTTCAGCGCCGATCATGTTTACTTTTTCAGTCAATAATGTTTTTACTGTAGTTAAGTTCATACCCACATTTCTAGAGGCTACATAGCCTTTCAGTTGAGACCATATATTTTCAATTGGATTAAAATCCGGATGATATGGTGGCAATCGCAACACAGTGTGCCCATGTTCGGCAAGTATTTTGTCCACAGAAAACTCTGTATACCTCTCCTTGTGCTGACATATAATAGCGTAAATCTGGGTTTTTGTTAATTTTGGATCAACTGGAATTTCATGTCTGTTTAACCAGTTGATCATTTCCCGTTTAATGGTGTTTGAGTTGGGGGGTCTCTCAACATACTTGTTGTGATAGGGTGCGTTGTCGATAACTAGAACAGAATCACTGGGTATATTTGGGATTAATTGGTTAACCAGCCATTTCTCATAGTTATCGTTATTCATTTCATTGTGATAGTCACCTGTAGTATCCGTGGATTTATACGTTAAAAAAGCACCGGGTACAAAGCCTTTTTCATTTCCCGCATGAACTATTATCAAACGTTGACCTTTTGAAATTGGCTTTTTTACTCCTTTTTTCTTAGAGCCATAAGCCATCACTTATAGAAAAATTAGTGTATTTTATACAAAGAATAAAAATATCAAAAGAAGCAAATCATACTTGTTTTAACAGCTCCTAATAGGTACCGGACTGTTTGTATTTTGTGCGACAGAGATAACGCTCTACGAAGCCGAAATTAGCCGATTGTCTCTTTCCAAAGGTCGATGTGCAATATTTATCGCCGGGTACTGTATCATATTCCGTTTATATTTAATTCATAAAATCTAATACCTATAAACGAGCAATTCATATATATATATATATATATATATATATATATATATATATATATATATATATGAAAACAGAGCAAAGCTCGTTCAACCAGGTACAGAAAAAAAAATTATATATTCTATAGGAATCGATTTATCAAGGTTCAAGGTCCAAGAAAAGATCGGTTCCAAAAATATGTGAAAAACCGAACAAAGTTCGGTCAACCAGATATTAACAAATAAAAAGAGCAGAGATTCTCCTGATAAAAGAGATTACAATCGCCCGTAGACACCAAAGATGTTCATGATGCGTTGCTATCCGGGTCGGAATGTCATATACATAAGTTTATCAGCTACTTTACCTTCCAAATCATAACACAATAGCGACAAGCACAAATGCTATTGCGACAGGCACAGTGTACCCACGATTAGCTAAAGATACTTAGTTCCACAGTTTTCATCAGAAAACTGAAAAAACACATTTTTTGAATTGCCTGACCGAGGAATTGAACCCCTAGACCACAGAAGCTATGTTAAATGAATGAATGGCGCAATTAAACACTGTAAATATGTTTTAATCAAGAAATAAAAGTATATGGAATATTACCCATCCAATAAAACGTAGTGATTGGATACTCCTTGCCATCAAAACATTCATTGAACATATTCCCTATATATTTTAATATAAAAATAAAATACTTTTACGAGCAACGTACTAGAACCTCTTTTGAAACTTGTATCTCGAGCACATAAGAACTTTCTTGACTTTTACGTCAATGGAAGGTATTCAGACATCAAAGTAGCATTTTAACGAATGAATTCATACATGTTTTACGCCCTTAAATGTATTTCGTTAATTTTCCAGTTCGTCGAGTAACGCTCGCTCGACCGCCGCCCAAAATAAAACATTCTAGAAGCGTTCGGTGACAACGCCTGTCAAACTGTCAATTCGTTGACCGTATCTATGCTGCGACATTTGCGTTTACAAGATTGCCGATGTTACTATTTTCAATTATTGCTTTTATTTTTGATGTGTATTATATTTCCTTTTGTATTCCTGCAATCTGAGGGAGATCGTTAAATATGATAAAAAAGTGTATGTAAAGGTCGAAAGGCAACGTACGCGCTATTTGAATTTACCAATGAACGTGCATATTTGGATTAACTAATAAGCGCGTCTTATTTGAATTGACCAATAAGTGCGCGTTTTTAAAATTGACCAATGAGTGCGCGCGTTGGTTTAGTAAGATCATCGTATTGTATCAACGTAGTCACTTCCGTGTTGGATGTAACATATCATATGTGACTACTATAAGGCTTGCTCGTATTTTGGCGATCAAATTCGCGAGACCTAGTAAAAATGTAGCTTTTAGCTTTCCATAAATGTAACTATTAAAAAAAGTGTGCTTGTGTGTGTGCGTATTTATGTGCGCATGTAAGAAGTTAGCTTACTTAGATAAGCCACAACTCCTTGTTCACTGTCGTTGTGCGCGCTCATCATAATATCATCTAATTTCATGTCGTTAGCTGCCAGTATGCACGCGCATCGAAATGTCAGGTAACTTCATTATGTAGTATTTTGTTTGTCGCCTATCGAGTAAAAAAATCCTAACAATTTTTTTATAAAACGTCTAAAGAGAAGTATAACTTCGAATGTTTTTGAATCCCACTAGTACATTCAGAGTTTAGCGCGTTCAAAAAAAACCTGTCTATTGCGTGGTAGACTCGCGCAACGAGGTTTCCATTCAAACTTGTAGTCTATAGATGAGAAGGTCGGAACATTAATGTTCTAACTAAAAGACAAACTAGATCAAATAACAAACTTAACTATGCCATTCGATCCCTAGACACGGTTATAGCATCATCTGCAAATAATAAGTTTGTAATAGTTTACTCACTCTTTTTATTAAACTATATTTTTACGGTTTACAGAATTTTTTCTTCATATGTGCTGTAAGACATTACTTTTTATGAAATACAAACCACTTGTTCTCTCACACAGACAATTACAAAAAAGTTATCAATGACCTAATGACAATAAAGTGAGTTTCTATGCGCGTTAAGAGAAAGCCAGGCCACGAAAATGACAAGCACTGGTGTTATGACATCAAGAAAATGTATTTATTGTGCTATTATTGCTGGAAGACAGGCGTGATTTCAAAAGAGGCTGAGCTAAAATGAAGTAAAGTGCCCTCTTATTTTCTATTTGATAGAACTGAGGGTGGCTTGCGTTCTATTCTTGTCGCCAAACGCATTGTAATGACAAATATGACCTTTGTTTTATTTCGGTCTTTAAGCTTATTATAAATTAACACCCTACAACGCTTATTAGGTAAAGGTTGGGTTTTAGGGTATAGTTTGTTTCTATTTAATGTAAGTCGATAACTGAGACAAAATTTCGCAGCTCCACTCAAATAGTGTCACAAAGGGGCTTAAAGTGGCCCCTGTCTATTTTTTTCGCTTTTCCGGCCAACGCCACTAACGTCACTATCTCCATCTAGTATCAAATCATTCAAAACAGTATTAGATCACCATTCGAGACAAAACTATGGCATAATACGATACGAATGGTACAATAAAAGTGATTTTACGATTTTTTGAATTGTGACACTATTTGAGCGGAGTTGCGATTTGTATATCTAAACTAATACTATAAAGAGAAAAGATTTTTAGTTTGTTACGATTTAACTCAACTACTCGACCGATTTTAAAAATTCTTTTACCTTTAGAAAGTTACGTAATCCAAAAGTGACGTAAGCTATTTTTTTATTTTTTACCGAACTGAGTAAAGTAATGATTTTCGGCCACGCCAACATAGCCACGAGCAATTGCTTGTCCTATGATAAATTATATGGATTAATCAATATGTTGAAAACTACAAATTTGAAAAAATTAACACTGTTCCTTCTGATGAAGCATATTATGTAAACTAAAAAAAGTATGATGATCGGATTAACGATTTTGGAATGCATGGACAAACATACATACAAACTTTCACGGATGACATTTTGTATGTTTGTTTATTTTTTAATACTAATTGATTAGGTTGATGAAATTTTGTAGTTGATTTTTCAACATATAAGGAGTGCATATAACATGTTATGTCAAACAGCTAAGACAAAAATATATAAAACAAATTACGAAGGTTTATGTAAGGTAATTACATTTTTGTATTGGTATAATACACACAGTCACATTGTTCTTTTAATGGAAAGAGACAACCATCGCCTATAGACACTAGAGATGTTAATATGCGTCGCTATTTGCATAGCGAGTTGCTAACACCACCTGTTTCAGAGAGATGTTGATGATCTTTTCTTTTAAAGTGGGCCGATTCGAGAATTATAGTTCAAACAATCTACTCACGCTACAAGAAAAAACAATGAAAAACAAAAAAAAAAAACAAATAAAATTTGAAGTAAAATCCTAAATCGCAATGTTCAATTATTTATCTTGTAAACACTATATAAAAGCTTCAATGTTTTACAGATAGATTTTAGTATCCACGCAGAACACCTTACCTTGCTAGGATGATCTTACATCCTTGTGTGATGTCATCAACCTCCATGGTTATGACGTCACTATGATAGTTATTGGTACGCTGCATCCCGCTATGACTCTTTAGCGATATTGACCATGAACTTATAACGTTATAATTTCGATTTTTTGCTGTTTCGTGATTGGTTCCCTGCGTTTTATACTGTTTCGTGATTGGTTCGCCAACGTCGCGCTAGAAGACAACGTCATAATATCATATACCATAGCCAATCACAACGCCACAAATATATCGAAATCATAACGTTTTAAATCCTTGCCATGGAGCTTTAATATAGTACTTCATGGTATTGATAGCGGCGCCACAGAAGCATCAGCAAATACATAATCAAAAGCTTCGTAGATATTAATTAGTGCCTACGTAGCTGTAGGGCTACTTCTGAAAACCGATTTCAATTTTAAATGAATATTTAATGAATTTTAAGTTATTTTGTACTCTGGACATCTATATTCAATTATTGGATTCGGCGATAGCGCCACACGGATTTCGAATTTTTTTAACTATTTATTATTGCTTTTATTCGTTACTAGCTGTTGCCTGCGACTTCGTTCGCGCGGATTTCGTTTACTCCGTACAGCTCCTCCCCCATAGTGATAGCGTGATAATATGTAGCCTATATGTTGACTCGACCTGTTAGTAATATTCATGCAAAATTTGAAGTAAATCCATGCTGTATTTTTTGAGTTTACCCCGGACATACATTGACTTTCCTACGATTTTATTATATGTATAAATTTTGTATAAAACGGTACTTAAAATTTCCACTTGTAACACTAGCTTGACGTGTAACGATGACATCTATTTCCAATAATTAGGTCGTTACTATACTGAATCAATGTGGGCAATATTGGTTTCAAGAGTACCGTTTTTTGACGATATTCGAAACCTATTGTTTTTATCAATAATGGTTTAAGATTTATATTATTTTCAAGAGTAGGCCTGCTGTTGTTCAGTTCGTTTTTGTTTATTTCATTTAATCACTACTATTACTCGTAGCTACACACTTTATGTTTCCTATAAAATATAAAAGTTTTTATCACTAGAGCGTAATATAATATCAATTAAGATTTTTTAATAACTGCATAAAACTTTGATAACTCAGCAGGCTGCTGCGTTATAAAAGTTTTTGGCGAATTTAATGGGAACAGCGTATTTTTCCGAGATAAAAGTATTAGCTTGTTATTAAAAGTTATAATCTTTCTTTGTGCAAAATTTCATCTAGATCCGTTCAGCCGTTCTGGTATAATCGAGTAACAAACATCCGTCTACACATTCACATTTATAATTTTAGTAAGATATATATTTTTTTATAAATAAAATAATTAATAAATTTAAATTTCATTAAATTGTAATGGCAATAAAAAATAGTTTTTTATTGCCATTACAATTTAATGAAAGTTAAAAATAAATCTGTATATTTTGTTATGAATAATCATGATAGAATAGACAGAGTGAACCGAACGACCAAAGACACTCCCGGTTCATTACGATTCACCAGTTTATCGGCTTTTGAGATTTATGGTACTTCCTATCATCATTACAGGTCATGAAACGACTATGAGTTTTTGTTTGTGGTAACCGAGACCTACAGTTAAATATGTTTTCTAGGCCTAATAGTCCTAAATATAGCATCATCAGACTCTGGACGCGCAGAGAATGTTCTAGATCGAAAAAAACAATTTTTTTAAAATCTCTATCATTATCTAAACCGACCTGAAAAACCATGAACCCAACGATACAGTTGTGAAAAATGCCTGACAAATATCATCTACATTTGAATCTCGCATTTATAATTTTTTTTTTTTTAATCTGGCATATCGCCAACCAAAACCTATGCTGACATTTGATTGAGTTCGGTTTTGCTGTCCAAAAACTAAACAAAATGAATCTGTGAAATGAAAACAGCTAGCGACTGATAACACGATTTTACTATTGCAAACTGGAAGTCTACAATGGCTTTGCCTGTGTGACCGCGAATCATTAAATATTTAGAATAGAGTTGTTCGAATGGTTAGCGATGCTGACTACGCCATCGATAAGGTTCGGGTTCGATTACCGATAGAAATAATCGTTTGTATGAGGAACACTTCCGGATTAAGACTTATTGATGCCTCAAGAAATCCCGTTCGTGCTTCCATATCCATAAGGAAACAAGAAAATTAAAACAAAAAACATACGTTACGTTACTCCGAACGTCAACAGCGGACTTTTAAATAGCCTTAGCTTTCATTTTCTAGGAAAAATAAATTGTTAAGCGCATGTCAGGCCGCGCACAGTGTAGGGTTCTGAAGTTGGGCACACAAAATGCGGATTAAGAAGGGGGCTTTTATTGCTTCCTACATGAACATTTAACGTAAATGATGGATATATCTGCATCATAGCTTCACCGTCTATAAAAACTTCAAGTACATTTTATAAGTTGGTCTACTAGTACTCAAAATCCTTTAACGCTTTCTAAGCCGTGATAGTTTTCCTTTTAACTTCATTATATTTACTACTACCCTAAATTTTTTCTCATCCCTAAAACCAATTAATTAGTAGGGTAGGGGGAGACACTGACTTTAACAAAAAATAGCACTTTATAGTTTAATATTTCATAAAATTAATTTCACAAACCGACATTTTTTTAAAGGCGTAGTGACCGTAAAGTTTTAAAGCCGTAAAAACATAGTGACTTGCATGGCCAGACGGTCGCCTTTTTCGACCTATCTGGCAGAACTGTAGTTAGCCTATTCTTCAAAGGAGCCCGATACCAACACGAGGAAACGGCCTGCGGAAGGTGTAGGAAGGCTTAGATCTTTTTTTTCGTATTTGGCTTTTATCTATTTATTTTCGTGTTATAGCACTCACCCCGTGCTTGGAAAAATAGATTTAAGTCTATTAAACTTATGCATGTGGCATTAGACCTCGCCAGAAGATAGCAACGCACCATTAACATTTTACATGATTGACTCTTTCCATCAGGACCCATCTGCTTGTTTGCTATCTTATGATATAAAAAAATAAGTCACTTTTCTTCGAAGGACTTAATATTTTCACACATAGTTTTGCGCCAAGATTTGACACTTAGGATATTTTGCACAGCTTATACTTGTATGTTTCTTGAGTACATTTTATAGCAAAGCATTGTCCTCCATGATCCCGTTTACTTTCAGCTTACATTTGAAGTTTCACCCTCACCATTTCGAAGCCTGGAAATCCACGACACTTTTTGTCTCGCACTACTTTGTTATGGAATTAAATACCGGCGGGGTGTTTCCGAATGGACGCGACTTGGAGACCTTCAAAAAGTCCGGCAACGCAACTGGAATACTTCTGTTATTGTGGATGTCCATGTGCGGTGGTAATCACTTACCATTAGGTGCACCTCCTGCTCGTTTTCCCCGTCTTCTGTAAAAAAAGACTACCTACTTCGAATAAAAACCGCCTTTAGTAAGTGGTCATTTTTAATGCGAAGAAGTGGATACTTTCTTCGCATTACTCAAGTAAGCGCTGCATTAGCTGAGCCTACACGCCCTACATATTAGCGTGTAGAAGAACTTGTATTGGAAACACGATCCTGCCACCTAATTCTTAAAATAGACCTGAGACAGGCTAAAAATAGAACTAGACTGAGACACTTCAGATATTTTTTTTCAGATGATACTGCCAAATTTTTAAATTAGGAACTAAATTTTTTTTCTTCAATTTTCTGATAAAAACAACGTTGCCCGTGATTAGGTAAGTTTTCGTGGTTAGCGATAGGCTTGCCACTTATTACATTGTGGGACAATATCTAATCGTGGGTGCATTGGTTGTACCTCTGTCTTCGGGGATACGAGCGTGAAGATTTTTTTTAAATGAAAATTACACACACTATGATTCATTTGACACACATCATTTTATTGGCACATCCATGTGACAAACTTAAAAGACAATTTAATATAGTCTGTAATCTTTACGGTCGTATTTCGGTCAGCGAGCGACTACTGTTTTTTTTTTAAACACAGAATCTGCTTTTAACACATTGTATTACCTCCTCTTGCGCGTCACTTTCATTGAGCGAATTGAGTGTACTCAGCTCGGCTTTATATTTCAACACCTCATCGAGGCTTAAAAATGTTGATGTTTTATTTATCTTAAGCCCTGATGATTTTATCCGAACCCGTTCACGTGTCAATGCACCAAAAGAACTTTATATTGACCTGTTCATATCCTGTTGACGGATTAACGTTTCGTGTAAACAGTAATTCACAAACTGTTAAAACCTGAACATGTATTTTATTGACACAATGGTTTTATTTTTGGTTTAAATCCAGTCGGATTTGAACCAAAAATAAAACCAGTCAAGTACGAGTAGGACTCGCGCATAAAGGTTTCATACCATTTTGTATAAAAAACGGCAAACACACGTTTATTATATGGGAGACCCCCTTAAATATTTATAATATTCTGTTTTTAATATTTGTTGTTATAGCGGCAACAGACGTACCTACATCATCCTGTGAAATTTCAACTACCTAGCTATTACGGTTCATGAGATACAGCCTAGTGACAGACAAATGGACAAACTAAAGCAATAGGGTTTCGTTTGTACTCTTTCGATACGGAAACCTAAATAAGCCACAAACGTTAGATCACATTTTCGCTTGAAAATTCGTGGAGTATTGTCGTAATAAAACAGTGTTCAATATCTTTCTCGCTAGGAACCATTGCACCAATGCTAAAATGATCGTAGTCGCGGTACAAAGCCAATGCAACCCTTCGTGTTAGTTCTAATGATTTACGACTTAGTGTATTGGTATAGTGTATTGTATAGTGTAGTGTATTGGTATAGTGACTCAGTATATTGGACTTAGGGTATTGGTGGCTACACATATCGAGACAGAATGAATATTCGTCGGTAAGTTAGCCTCGACGTTATACAACAACAAAATAATAGGCTTACGATTTATATATGTGTTAGCATGGACCAAGGAAAACTTTGAAAGCTTAACAAAGAAACATTTTTAAATAATAGGATGTGAACCTACGATCTTGGCATCGCAAAGCAGAAAAGAAAGTCGCCACATTGGACCAAGGGATGCGTGGCTTGGTTGGATAGAGTGAGCCGGCCAGAGGCAAGATCGCAGGTTCAAATCCTGTCGTGTAAACATTTTTCTTTTTAAGTTTTTAAAGCTTCACGACTAATTACGAGCAAGTTAAATAACTATCGTGCGTTTCTCTTGCGAGACAGGCGATGTGAACCGAACTAAAGACTATAAATTTTTCCGTCTGTCTATAGACTTCTATAGACTTGGTGAACTGTAAAGTGTATAGAGCATCTATAGCTTTTTTTATTGATTCACGCGTTACTTTACGGAAATCCACTATTAAAAAGGTGAAATAAATTAAATTTGCTATTATCCGCGAACTGTTCTATGTATTCTCCGTGATGGTATCGAGTGTAAGTATTAGTTACACTCGCGTAGAGTGAGGTAGTGTTCGTTTCTCCTGAAGATGCTTCGGTTTCGAAGTGAAACGTGCGTTGAGTGCGTACATAAATTGTGTGCTTTTGTGATTTGTGCCGGTGTGGACGTGGGTGTAAAAGTGTGGTGGATGTGGGTGGATAATTGTGCCACTGTGGTCTTTTTTTGTCCGGACCGTCGGTGAGTCTTATCCACTTATTAAACCGAAGTCTTTCTTTTCGATACCATCGTGGAGGATACATAGAGCAGTTCGCGAATAATAGCAAATTTAGTTTATTTCACTTCTTTTTTTTGTCTATAGCTTTTCCAGTTCAACAATATTCATGCGTTTGTTAGTTGGAGAGATGAGTAGTGATTTCTATCGCTGCATTTTAATGACCTGATAGCGTTTAGCGCCCATTTCTAACGATAGTTGGGACTGACAGCTTTACATGCTCATCCGGGTCACTGGGGGGGCAACAATTCACCTTACACATAGAGCTGCTTGCTTGGGTTTTCGAGGAAAACCTCACAAAATCTCAATAAATCATTTGCCTGACCCGGGGATCGATCGGAGACCTCATGTTCAGAGTCGAATAGGTTAACCCCTAGACCACGAAGGAGTCAAGCACGAGCAAATTGTTTTACTTAAAGAAAAAAATAAAATTTACCATTCAGAATGAGTCACCGTTTTTTCAGCGGGAATATTATGTAGTGATTGAGATTAGTGTCGTTAAATCTATACAAATAAATAAAATTTGAGTGTCTGTTGTAATATTAAAATAACCGCTTTTTACTAAATGCATATGGATGTATACACGGTACATATACCAAAGTAACATTTTTTTACAATTTTTGTCAAAAATATTCAAAACAATCAAGTCAAAAATATTTATATTTATAACTAAAGCAAAGTCCCGACCGTTTGTTCGTATAGCTTGTTGTCTCAAAGATAACTTTTTGATACAATAAGAAAATTAAAATGTTTGACACTTAGCTCTGTCCCCTTCTATCGGCTGGTAACTGGGGCAATGTTGTGGGGGCTGTTGCCATGGTAACGCCTCCCTGGGCGGTCTTCGCGCCTCACAGCTTCCACTTAAACATAACACGATGAGCGGTAATTTAATTGATTGAATATACATTTAGTTACTCTTAATTACTTAAGTTAAAAACGATATCAGTTGGTAGCTTTTTTTTACAAGAGTTTTTAACTTGGACGATCTTAATTAAAATATATAAAAATATTATAGAGGTAAGGTTTTTGTTAGTAATGGATAATCCCTAAAACTGAATGGATTTTAAAAATTCTTTTAGCGATATGAAGCTACAAAACTAACTGAGTAAAAGGAAGTAATGTATGTAGGCCAAGCGAATGAAGTCAGGGGAATAGCTAGTAGGGTACATATAATGGTTGCAGCCACTGCAACGTTTGTAGTTTTTTTTTATATCATAAGATAGCAAACAAACAAATGGGTCTCTTGATGGAAAGAGTCAACCATCGCCTATAGACACCAAAGGTGATAATGGTGCGTTGCTATCCATCGGTCGCCATACGGCCTGCCTGGCAGAACGTCAGTTGGTCTATTCTTCAAAGGAACCCGGCATCAACACAGGGTAAAATTATAAATCAATAGGGCTATTATGACGTAGGATAGTGTTACTTCACCAGAAAAGACGTTTAAAAACCAAAAGGGTAAAGGTCTTTCTTCTCTCCCTGTACAGGACTCATTTTGTTTAGAAATATACTAAAATAAAATATTTCTTCCTTTTTGTGTCTGAATTCTTGTATGCTGATAAAGAATTAGTATTTGTTTTGCGTATTTCATGTTTAAAGATAAAATTTATAGATATAATACCACAAAGAAAAAGAGGGCTTTATTCATCCTTTAATTGTACAGACGGCTATTACAATGAAATTTTGCTAAAGAGAATGGGTGCGAAAACAAAGCCATTAACGAGTTTCTATATGTAGCTTTTAATAGAAGTGTAATTTAATGTTACGTCGAAAAACAAATTAGAAGCTATTCTCAAAATCTGAGATAAGTGAGTGAATGAGTTTGCCATGCGCCATAAATAAACTCAACATTGAAGGGTTATTAAAAGCTATTTTAATCAAGGATTTAAATATCGGTATTTTGTGGTAACTTTATTGCTCGCGACATGACATAACGTTATTTTCAAGTATAACGTTATCCGAAAATGATACAGAATTTGTTACTATTTAATAACGTTATTCATTACGTTCTGTTATATACTACGAATTAACTTTATGGTATATGGTATTATGACGTTGTCTTCTAGCGCTAGTTGTCGAACCAATCATGAAACAACATGAAACGCGGCGAACCAATCACAAAACAGCATGAGACGTTATATTACATGGAACTATTACTACAGGAAGTAAGAGTAAAATAAGAGCAGAATACGCCAATTTTGTCTCTCTTCGGTCATATGACCCCGGTAATGAGCTAAAAAAAGATACATATATATTGTCAGTGTCGAATTTACCTAGGTTGTCACAAGATTTCTCACGATAAAATTTTTGCTAGTGAAGGGTACGGTCGATAACATCTTTCGATGTTTTTACTAAGTCTCGGGAATTTCAATGAGTACACTGTTAATACTCTTAGTTAAATGAATGTTTGAAAATAAGGGAAAGATAATTTATTTGCAAAAATACTTTATTAATTTTAATTTATATCTAACAAAATATTCTAGTAAATAAAATCTACAAACATTATAATAAGATTTGACATTTTTTTATTAAATCTCCATACCAATTTTGTCTACCAGAAATACTTGCAATTACTAGGTAGCTCCCGAACAAATTAACCGAGTTTGATCTGATTTGCAGCAACCAATGCAGTCTGGCAGTTATTGTGAAAGAAGATTGTTTCGTCACTTTTTTTAGGTTTTCTAAATCTACTGCGTCGAATAGGTTAAAATTTTTCAGCAAATCTAATTTTGACGGAATTAATCTAATTTTCAAGCTGACTTCAGGCAGACTCTGCCTATTTTTTGATAAAAGTGCTAAATCGCAGTCAACAACATTGCTGAGTATGAGACATATCGTTGTCAAATACGAATAACTAGTGTACAGGGATGGCAATTGGGAACGAAGTCGCGGGTACAGCTTGTAATTAATGCCTTTATTAATTACAAGCTGTACCCGCGACGAAAGTAATAACATTTCACCGACAGCATCAACACATATAATAAAATCGTAGAAAAGTCAAAACTGTACATTGAATATTTTTTTAAAAGAATACTTGGGACGTGATCTACAATCGATGTCGAAGCCAAAAATATAGTTTTTAGAATTTTTGTCTGTTTGTCTGTTTGTCTGTTTGTCTGTTTGCTTGTCTGTTTGTCTGTTTATCTGTTTGTCTGTATGTATGTCCGGGGTAAACTCAAAAAGTACTGCATGGATTTACTTCAAATTTTGCATGAATATTACTAATAGGTCGGGTCAACATATGTGCTACATATTATCACGCTATCACCTACGGCGGAGAAGCTGTGCACAGTAAACGAAGTCCGCGCGGACGAAGTCGCTGGCAACAGCTAGTAATTAATAAAATGGAAATTAGAAATTGACTTTAATCTGTAATAAGTTTGTCGTATTTAGAATTTGACTTACTGTATATTGACGTCGATTGAACATGTAGTATCGCAGATTTAGCTTAAAGTATAATCTACTGATTGACGTCAACTGGTCGTAAACCGTATTTACCGGCTATCTTATCCTCCAAACCGGAACACGACAGTGACAGACACTGTTGCTATTGCTGCAGGAATAGGTGAGCCAGTGGTACCAGATCCGGGCGAGACAATGCAGAATTCTGCCGACTAGAAGCCACAATGCTAGTGACTCGTTTAGCCAATTGTTCGCCTCTAACAAACTGTGTGAACACCTAGTGTGTAGTGAAGTATTAGGTTTGCAAAATGCTGACAATGTCTTACTCCGCGGCTACATATATCGCCTACGGCGAAGGTTCGCGCTAACACGATGTTGTCACGAACTAGTAACTACATCGCGACAACTGGTTACTTCATAATGACGTCGTATTATCACAGAGTGCTAAGTGTGAGTTTTTCTTTTCGCATTCGATCGTGAGCGCGTTTCGAGTTTACTAGGAATTTGTATGTGATTTGTACAGCGCCACCTAGTGGTAAACTGGTTTCTCACGTTTACCACTAGGTGGCGCTGTACAAATCACATACAAATTCCTAGTAAACTCCAAACGCGCTCACGATCGAATGCGAAAAGAAAAACTCACACTTAGCACTCAGATCATCAAAACGCGGCCGGCAGGATATATATGTGTGCGGCCTGCTGATGATATTTGTGCAGCCCACGACTATGCAAACAAGAATATTGTAACATTCGTTAAAAACTTTAATTCTCAAATTCTTAATTCAAGAACATTCGTTCTTTAAATTCTTTAATTTTCTGCTACTGTGTACTGTATTTCATTCGCCCAACGATTACGAACTTATAATACAGCATCATAAATATGAAAAGTCAAATCGTCGTATATTATTTTTTTTCTACCATGGAACTAAAAAAATAAGAATATGTCGATACACTAGGTCAGTATCAAAATACTGCTTGTACATGAAATTACTTAAACATATGTATGCAAATATATTATAGTTTACTATTATTATTATTGTTTATCGTAATTATATTACAGTTTTTTGTCATGAGTCGCACAAATATCACCTGCGGACCGCAGTTTGACGCCCACTGCAGTGACGCGTCAAGCCCCTTCGTGAAGCAGTTCGAGAAAGCCCGAACATATCGTGATACGATATGTTATAATTAAAATAGGGCATGAAATTTTGTATGAAAAACTATATCGACAACATGTTATATGACATGTATAAATAAAACTAGGGGATGAAATTCTGTAAATGTAAATCTTTAAAATAGAGGATGAAATTTTGTATGAGGAACTATATCGACAACATGTTATTTGACGACATGTTATAACTAAAAATAAGGTATGAAATTTTAATAAAAAACTATATCGACGCCATGATATATGACGAAAAGTTAGCATTAAAAATAGGGGATGAAGTTTTGTATGAAAAATTATATCGACAACATGTTATATGACGACATGTTATAATTAAAAATAGGGGATGAAATTTTGTATGAAAAACTATATCGACGACATGTTATATGACGACTAGTTATCTTTAAAATACAGAATTAAATTTTGTATGAGGAACTATATAGACAACATGTTATTTGACGACATGTTATAACTAAAAATAGGAGATGAAATTTTTAATGAAAAACTATATCGACAACGTGTTATATGACGAAAAGTTAGCATTAAAAATAGGGGATGAAGTTTTCTATGAAAAATTATATCGACAACATGTTATATGACGACATTTTATAAATTAAAAATAGGGGATGAAATTTTGTATGAAAAACTATATCGACAACATGTTATTTGACGACATGTTATAACTAAAAATAGGAGATGAAATTTTTAATGAAAAACTATATCGACAACGTGTTATATGACGAAAAGTTAGCATTAAAAATAGGGGATGAAGTTTTCTATGAAAAATTATATCGACAACATGTTATATGACGACATTTTATAAATTAAAAATAGGGGATGAAATTTTGTATGAAAAACTATATCGACAACATGTTATTTGACGACATGTTATAACTAAAAATAGGAGATGAAATTTTTAATGAAAAACTATATCGACAACGTGTTATATGACGAAAAGTTAGCATTAAAAATAGGGGATGAAGTTTTCTATGAAAAATTATATCGACAACATGTTATATGACGACATTTTATAAATTAAAAATAGGGGATGAAATTTTGTATGAAAAACTATATCGACAACATGTTATTTGACGACATGTTATAACTAAAAATAGGAGATGAAATTTTTAATGAAAAACTATATCGACAACGTGTTATATGACGAAAAGTTAGCATTAAAAATAGGGGATGAAGTTTTCTATTAAAAATTATATCGACAACATGTTATATGACGACATGTTATAAATTAAAAATAGGGGATGAAATTTTGTATGAAAAACTATATCGACAACATGTTATTTGACGACATGTTATAACTAAAAATAGGGGATGAAATTTTAATGAAAAACTATATCGACAACGTGTTATATGACGAAAAGTTAGCATTAAAAATAGGGGATGAAGTTTTGTATGAAAAATTATATCGACAACATGTTATATGACGACATGTTATAAATTAAAAATAGGGGATGAAATTTTGTATGAAAAACTATATCGACGACATGTTATATGACAACTAGTTATCTTTAAAATAGAAGACGAAATTTTAGAGGAGGATAGAGGAGGAAAACTATATCGACAACATGTTATATGACGACATGTTATAACTAAAGATAGGGGATAAAATTTTTAATGAAAAACTATATCGATGACATATGACGAAAAGTTAGCATTAAAAATAGGGGATGAAGTTTTGTATGAAAAATTATATCGACAACATGTTATATGACGACATGTTATAATTAAAAATAGGGGATGAAGTTTTGTATGAAAAATTATATCGACAACATGTTATATGACGACATGTTATAAATAAAAATAGGGGATGAAATTTTGTATGAAAAACTATGTCGACGACATGTTATATGACGACTAGTTATCTTTAAAATACAGGATGAAATTTTGTATGAGGAACTATATCGACAACATGTTATTTGACGACATGTTATAACTAAAAATAGGGGATGAAATTTTGTATGAAAAACTATATCGACGACATGTTATATGACGACTAGTTTCTTTAAAATACAGGATGAAATTTTGTATGAGGAACTATATAGACAACATGTTATTTGACGACATGTTATAACTAAAAATAGGGGATGAAATTTTTAACGAAAAACTATATCGACAACGTGTTATATGACGAAAAGTTAGCATTAAAAATAGGGGATGAAGGTTTGTATGAAAAATTATATCGACAACATGTTATATGACGACATGTTATAAATTAAAAATAGGGGATGAAATTTTGTATGAAAAACTATATCGACGACATGTTATATGACAACTAGTTATCTTTAAAATAGAGGATGAAATTTTAGAGGAGGATAGAGGAGGAAAACTATATCGACAACATGTTATATGACGACATGTTATAAATAAAAAATAGGGGATGAAATTTTGTATGAAAAACTATATCGACGACATGTTATATGACAACTAGTTATCTTTAAAATAGAAGACGAAATTTTAGAGGAGGATAGAGGAGGAAAACTATATCGACAACATGTTATATGACGACATGTTATAAATAAAAAATAGGGGATGAAATTTTTAATGAAAAACTATATCGACGACATGTTATATGACGAATAGTTAGCATTAAAAATAGGGGATGAAGTTTTGTATGAATTATATTGACAACATGTTATATGACGACATGTTATAATTAAAAATAGGGGATGAAATTTTGTATGAAAAACTATATCGACGACGTGTTAATGTCGATATACTATAACTAGAAATAGGGGATGAAAACTTGTATATAAAACTGTATTGACATGTTATATTTGAAAAACTATATCGATGACATGTTATATAAAGACATGCTATTTAACTTAAAACAAGGAACGAAAATTTGTGTGAAAAATTAAATTATGACCATACATATATTATGTATGGTCAACATAATATTATGGTGGCAATAACCATAATATTATGTTGTTATACGTTCTTTGATTTCTTTGATAATGTCAACAACTCATTTAGTCATTGCGTTACCACGGCGTGACGTAACGCTGTCTGATTTGTGTTCACAGCCACGTGACTAAATGTTTATTTTTATCGAATTTATATCCTAAAAATGTTAAAAGTCTATATTTTATAACAAATACTAGCTATGATACCCGGCTTCGCTCGGGAGTTGATATGAGATTGCTTGGTAGTTGAAATATAACAAATGTAATTTGAGACTTTATTGAAATTGGAATTTTAAATTTCGCGTCGTTACTACACATGCTGCAATTGCTCGTAGCGCCTTTCGAAATGCAACCCAAATAATCGTTGTTCTAAATGAAGTTCAATTACTCGACAACATGTGTCGCCATTACACTCATTTCCAAGTTGAAGGGTTGGAAAAGCCCTTATATCTTTAAAAACACGCCCTTTAGGTTCAAACTGGAACTTTGTTGTTCGAGGGGGGATAAAGGGCTATCGCACTATATAAGTCCCTTTATCGTGCCGGGACTCCTTTTCAAGTTTTATCAGCATGTACATTTTATCAACTAGTGCAGCTTCAGAGATAATACTCATTGTTTATGCTAGAACAATAAGGATACTTTTCTTCCTCTCATTGTTTGAAAGGATCCCCCTTTCACATTTTGCGCAAAGGTCGGTGGTCCAGTTACATTTTTCTCATAAATTATCTCTACGAAATTTAAAAGTGCCTCTTTGACGGGACGTTTAAGCGTAACTCAGCGAAACATTAATTAGACGCCTCGAAGAGCCCAATGAGAACACCCTAAAAATAAATGTTTGACGTACAAAATATTTTTAGCTGTATAATTCAATGAATAATTTATTATATCAACGAAAAATTGGCGTAGATCATAGGAGGCTTGAATCCTATTGATAAAAAACTGTTATAAGACAGAAGAATTTCAAATGGTTCTCTTGTTAGCAAGGGATAACCGCCGCCTTCAGATCTTTAACGATATTGTGACGCCGCTGGTCGGTACCGCAGAAGGGTCATAGTGATGGAACCAACGGGCCAACTTCTTGTCAGATGACGTCATAACTGTGAAGGTTGATGACGTCACACAAGGACAAGGAAGAGGAAAAGGAAGATCTTCCCAGCTAGGAATGGTGTACTGCCTGGGGACCGAAGTCCATTTGAGAAGCGTTACAATTTTCAATTGTATATAGTGTGTACAAGATAAATAATTGTAATACCGCGTTTCAGGATTTTATTTTAAACTAGCTGTTGCCGTTTGTTTTGCCGTAATTCTACTACCGTAATGATACCTTACCCACTAAACTGAAATTCGAGAACTACGCATTGACGCTATTACGACAAAAAAAATATAGCGGTGGTACCAATTACCCGGGCGAGTCATTGCGGAACGCTACTACCTAGTAGCCACGATGGTAGTGACTCGCATAACCAATCGGTCGCCTTTTAAGATCTGTCTGGCAGAAAAGTAAATGATCTATTCTACTAAGGTGCCCCGAAACAACATGGGGAAAATCATAAAAAAGTATTTTCGCGCCCGTATCCTCGGAGAGGTAGGCAGAGGTACAATAAGTGCACCAACGATTAGCCGAAGATATTTAGTCCCACAATGTGATAGGTGAAAAGCCTATCCAACTTTTCAATCCCGAGCAAATTTATTTTTATCAGAAAACTTGAAAAACACATTTTTGAATTACCGAACCCGGGAATCGCACCCGGGACCTCATATGGTCAACGCCGACGGACCACTGGACTGCAGAGGGGAATCATTATATTTCAAAATGTGAGGCAGGTCATTCATTAATTAGTCTTAACCACAGGTCTCAACACTGATATTTTTTGTTATATTTAACGCAGCGTCTCCGGCTATTAATAACGTTGACAAACCCAAGGGTTTTCTTCTTCTAATCCTCGAGGGAAATCTGATAAGATGAATAAAAATAAGCGTAATACCCCGCTGAAACGACGCCACGGGACAATGGGGCCTTAAAATTATCTTAAAATTTCTACAATTTTTCTGTTTATAATTTCCACAAAAATTAATCTAGCAAAATATAACGTTGGCCCCGTTTCTTTAGTGCTTCATTTTAGTTAATTTTTAAATTATTTGTCTCTCTTGTAATTCTTATGATGATATAAAAGAAAAAGACGAGAATAATTTACTCCTGTCAAATTCGTGTGCCCTTTGTGACCTACAGACAGAATTTTTTATTTTGTTTACCCCGTGTTGGGCCGGACTCCCTGTGGAAAATAGACTAACTGTCGTTCCGCCAGGCAGTTTAAAAGAGGCGGACGATTGGCTATATGAGTCACTAGCATCGTGGCCATCGTGGCTACTAAGTGGTACAGTTCTGCATTGTCTTATTGTCTTGCCACAAAAAAATAAAATAAATAAATATATATATATATATATATATATATATATATATATATATATATATATATATATATATATATATATATATATATATATATATATATTATTAGTATATATGCTTACTACCTACCAAACAATGCATTTGACAATCGAATACAGTTTTTGTATATCTCGGTCATTTTGACGGTTTCATCAAAGATTTTCCGCCTACTTTTTATTTATTTTCTATAAAATATCTGACAATTACCCGTCCGTGATGATCAGGGCTCCAGAAAAGACCAAATGCTAAGCAGGTCGTAAAGGGCAACTGTTTGGCTATTACGTGTCGCTACCATTGTGACTACTAGGTGATAGAGTTTTGCACCGACTCGTCTGGGTATTTGGTACCACCGCCTTACCATACCTGCCGCAATAGCGTCATGAATTGTTACTGTCTTGTTCCGGTTTGGAGGATAGCAACGCCATATTGACACGTTTGGTGTCTATAGGCAGTGTTTGTCTCTTTCCATTAGGAGAGCCGTCTGATTGTTTGCTATTTTATGATTTAAAAAATAGTGGAACTATTTCCTAGTATTTTTGATGCGTCAGATATGTCTGTGATAATTTATCGTTTTATTGGGTACATCTTTTCGCCCGAGCACTTGTTGTTTTTCAGAAATACTGAATAATTTATGTAAACGTATAGAACACAGCTAGCATTACTTTAACCCTATCAGTTATATTCCCTTCCCTACCCTATAATAATATCAGGAAATTTAGCCTAATATTATTATAGGGTTCGAAATAGCAACAAGTTAGCAGTTACGCGACATGTTACATAAACGTGAAGTAAGTTTCTTAGGTTGCTTTGGCTCTAAAAAAAAATTAACCTTGTAAAGTTCAATAATTTACAGATTGATCCATGCATAGATACGAACATATCTTAACCTCAAATCCCTTTCGGGGTAGGCAGAGGGAATTGAGTGTGTGGCGCCGCTGGTCGCTACCGCTGAAGGGATATAGTGATGGAACCAACGGGCCAACTATTGTCAGGTGACGACATTACTGTGGAGGTTGATGACGTCACACAAGGACAAGGGGAAAAGGAAGATCTTCCCAGCCAGGCAAGGTTTACTGCCTGGGGACCGAAGTCCATTTTAGAATCGTTGAAACTTGTATATAGTGTTACAAGATAAATCATTGTGGATTTTATTTTGAATTTCATTTTTTCACAATCAGGATTTTATTTTGAATTTCATTTTTTCCATTTGTTATTGATTTTTGTCCATTTTTTATTGTTTTTTCTTGTAGCGTTTGTGATTGTTTGAGCCGTTACAAGTGCCATATGTCACGATCCAGTCAGACTTGCCTCGCTTCCTGCACATTACGCCGGTTTAGAAGACTCTTGACATCATCTTCAGACAGCACACGACCAATTTGACGTACGTCAATCTTAGAAGAATAAATCCTTTAAACTTTCTATAGATGTATTGGACCGCCCCGTTGGCCGAGTGGTTAACGACCCTGACTACGCAATCAACGGGGCTCGGGTTCGATCCCCGACAGGGACAAGCATTTGTGTGATGAGCATAAATATTTGTATTTCCGGGTTTGGGTGTTTATTAAATATATTCTGGTATTTATATATGTATTTCTATGTATTAGTATCGTTAACTAACACCCATAACACAAGCAAAATAGTTTGCTTATTTTGGGGTTAGATCAGTAAGTGTAATTTGTCCCGTGAATATTTGAATATATTGGAAGAGCAGTACATCCTGGATTCCTGACACAAGTATTACTTTCCTTAAAAGGATGCCCACGACAATGTCATACGTAATCATTGTAAAAGACGGAAAATGGCGATTTCGTGCTGACGGATGTGGCTCAACACTTAAGCTACTTTTTTATCTGACTTAGCAGAAGAAAATAATGCTTATGAACGAAGTAGCAAGTAATACTTACATTATTAATGAGGCCGTTAATTACATTATTTTAGTCTTTCATAAAAAAAAGAAACTTCACGCCCGTATCCTTGAAGGATCACCTCTTCAGAGGTACAACCATTGCAGTCAAGATTAGCTGAAGATGCTTAGGAACAATTGCACCATTATTATCTAAGCTTAGGAAAATTCTAAGTAGTAGTCTTAAGGCGATTACAGCTGCGAACGACCTTGAGTTTCTAACAGGAGCAGCGCAAATATTATTTCGCGCGTGGCATGGTCCAAAGTCAAAGAGTATTTACAGTAGATGCAGATACATACGTTTTAACATTTTTGTTCACCTATATGAACTTTTATCATCATGAATCGACTGAATGTTGTCAAACTCAAAACCAATAACCAGTAATCGCTCATTTATCGATTACATATACATTCATTTTAGAAAAACGATAAATATGTAAAGAAAAAAAATTACCGAAAATCGACAAAAAATTATATAACAATTTACGCAATAATAACAGCTACATATCCTATTACTTTGAAAGTTTTGTAATATACAGTACATCCCGTGTAGCACTTTATTTTAATACATACAATCAACAATTAATATTTAACAAAACCTTTCAAAATTTGATTTTGTAAAATGTATCCTCTTCAATAATATTTTAAAACTAACTAGCTTCTTAGTTTTTGTTTTAAAATGTCGTAATAAAAAAGAAAATATAAAAATTGATTTAATTTTATAGAGGAAACTACTAAATAAGTTGTTTTATTTAGACTATTTGTATGTATAATGTATTTAATTAATTAATTTTTTGTTGCGAAGTCTTCCTTCTACTACCTTCAAATAGTACCAGTTTTTATTTTTTTTTTCTTTAGAGTTTTGCTTTTTATTCGCTTGCTTAAATTATCTTCGTTGTTTATATGTTTTTTATTTTTTTTATTTTTGTACATTTATACAAAATATTGACAAAATACTTATCTATCTATAGCTAATAAAAAATTCAAGCGTAAACGTAGGTAAGTACATGAATAGTCTCAAAATATTATTCAGCGTCTACTCGCAAACAAAACTATTTATAAAGTACTAGCTTTCAGCCCCTTTAATACCCTCTTTTACCTCTTTAAGAGATAAAACTTACAGCCTCCTTACATGCACGTTTATTTAATTGAATTTTAATTCTTTAGAATATGACTAATACATTTGAAGAGATTTTGATTAAACATATTTTTTTTACAAACTTTACCACTTTTTTCATCGTTTGAAGAGATGACATTTGAAAACCTTAAACTCGTATTCGTTTAATTGTATTAAAAATCATAAATACTAAGTTTTAAATAATTTCTACAATATTCTACAATAAACAGTCTATTTTTTATACAAACATCAATGCTTTTTTACCCTTTAAGGAATGAAATTTAAAAATCCCCAAATATATGATTCTTAAATTGTGTCGAAGAACGTAAGTGCCGAATTTCAAGTTATTTTGACCATGAACGTTTGATTTTTCATATAAATTGTAACACACACTTTTACTCCTTTAATGGATGAAACTTCCAACATTACATGCACGTTTCTTCAATTTCGATTGAAGAGTATAAGTACTAAAAAATCCGAAAATTCGTACATCTTAATTGTATTAAAAATCATAAATACTAAATTAAAATAATTTAGATTTTATAGTAATGCAATAAATAAACAATTCATTTTGATAGAAACTTTAAAGTCTCTTTTTACCTCTCTATGGGCTAGAATTCAAAAAAATATTAAATTTGTATTTAATTTTTTTTTCAATTAAAAGATTATTTAATTACAGCATATCATTCATTTCAACTCAAAAATGACAGAGTTTCATACAAACTTTCACCCCCTATTTCACCATCTTAGGGGATGAATTAAAAAAAAATCTTTTCTTATTCCTTGTCTATATCATAAGAACAACATCTGTAAAAAAACAGCCTTCTCGGTCCAAGCTCATTATCTACTATAAAAAAAACAACCAAGCGTAAACGAAATGTTCATTTTCCAAACGGCACAACCTTACTATTGTGCCAAACGTTCTATCTGTACTATTAATCTTTGACTCGAATATGGAGAGCGGAGCAGCTAACATTCGACACAATCTCCCCGTATGATCGCTACCGGGAGACTGACTTTCGAAGCGAGCGCTGTCCGCGAATTAAATAATAAGGTTTTTATTGATTTAATAGCACACTATAATGATTTTGTAAAATGTTGAACTTAAATTTTATAAAGCAATAAATTGTCTGTAATAAAAAGAAAAAATCATCAAAATCGTTACAGTAGTTTGGAAGTTATAGGCAAATTTTTGCGTAAAAATAAGAAAGATATTCGATTTTTTTCCGTCAAAAATAACAATAAAATTTAAAAAAACGAACTTAAAATTTAAACTCAATTATATTATACGCATAATGCATATTTTTTTTAAATTATTGGATCAACCGGTTAGCAGTAGTAGGCTTTCAAAGAGGTGTTTGGCATTACCTATCGCCTTAAATAAATAATTGGTCGCGCTGTGCTTGACTAGATACTGCCGACGTACTTGTCAAATGCGGCAACAAATACTACGCCGAAACCGGCGTACCCGATTCAGTCACCAATCACAATGCAAGCTTTAAGAGCACACTACTCACTGTTATCCATTTGCACACTGTCACATCACACACACTACAATATTGAGTTGCCGCGTTCACGGAGTTGTTGTTTTGAGATAGTGCAGTATCTTGTCAAGCGCCGCGAGACCAATTATTTATCTATGGTAGTAGTATCCTGTTCTTGTCTTAATTAAGAAAAATATGACAGCATGTCACTAAAGGCTGCGTTAAGCTAAGAGAAGATTAGTGCAATTAGCCATTAGTCTCATAATATGATAGGTGGCAAGTCTATTACCAACCGGACACTTATACCATATTAATTCCAAGCAACGTGTTTTTATCAGAAAACTGAAAAAAATATTTTTAATTGCCTGATCCGGGAATCGAAACCTGGACCTCATGTGGTCAACACCGATACCCGACCACTAGACCACACAGGCGATTTTTTATGTATGGATATGGATAAAAAATAACAATAAATTAGATAAATTGACTAACATCATAGTTAATTTTTTTATGTCATGAGATAGCAAACAAGCAGATGGGTCTTCTGATGGAAAGAGTCAAACATCGCCTATAGACACCAAAGATGTTAATGGTGCGGTGCGTCTCCTGATGGAAGAGTCAACCATCGCCTATAGACACCATAGATGTAAATGGTGCGTTGCTATTTTGTGGCCAAGTCTAATAGCATATGCATAAGTTTACTGGCTACCTTACCTTTCAAACCGGAACACGACAGTGACAAGTACTGACGCTGTTGCGGCAGGAATAGGAAAGGCGGTGGTATCAGATCCGGGCGAGACAATGCAGAACTCTACCACCTAGTAGCCACGATGGTAGTGATTCGCATAGCCAATCGGTCGCCTTTTATGACCTGCCTGACAGAACGGCAGTTGGCCTAATCTTTAAAAGAGCTCGGGGCCAATACGGGGGAAAAAAGATGACAAATATTTAAGTAAGAACAGGTAGAAAAGCTTAAGTCAATCAATAAACTATAATGTTATCGTTATAAATAACAAATCGCCTCTGTGGTTTAGTGGTCTAGCGTTGGCGTTGACCACATGAGGTCCCGGGTTCAATTTCCGAGTCGGGCACATAAAAAAAATGTTTTTTCAGTTTTCTGAGAAACACAAAGTTGCCCGGGATTGGAAAGTGCCCGGTTGGCGATAAGCTTGCCACCTATCACATTATGGGACCAAGTATCTTCAGCTAATCGTGGGTGCACTTGTTGTACCTCTGCCTACCCCTTCGGGGATATGGGCGTGAATATACTTTTTATAAATAATAAATTATATTTCTAAAACTGGGTCCACTTTATTAGTATTGCCAGAATTTCAAATATGAGATATATAAGCCTCAAATATTCTCGAATATCCGCCTTATTTGTTTCCCCATGACCTCATATGAATTATAACTCATCTTTAACATCCAGAATTGCCTTATAAAAGTAATTTAGTTCCTATTCCGCATTGTCAACATTCGGGAAGGCAGACAGACGTTTTAATTAAGCCTTTGTGCAGTTAAAACGTTCAGTAATGGACCGTTGTTTCGTGGCTTGTTTGAAATGAGTTGTTTGTTAAAGATTCGGATATAGCTGATGTAATCTGTTATGAAATATAGCTTTATAAATTGCCTTAAATATAAGTGGAATTACTCCGATATCTGTATACCGTAGTTACCATTTAATGAGAGATCTCTACGAAAATTATAATAATGTAACGCAAGGTATCAAAAAATTGCCAATAAAAGTCTTAAGGCGGCCCATAGACCTACTATAATATTGCCCAATACTTTTATTGTGCACTAATATTGAATAGCCCTTTGATTGCAAACGTTCAATAAATTCACTCAATAAAATTGATAAAATATTTAAATCAATATTTTCGTGCGAGCAACATGTCTAACGACAAATTTTTGGTGGCAACCATGCTGGTGATTTTGTTAAATAAATCTCTATACAATTCTATACACTCAAGTAAAAATTCTCGTTCCTTATTTTTTATAGCATTCTTGCTTACCATTTTGCTTAAATTTACGACACGACCATACATTAAACACTGTGACTGACCGAACGCGACCGCTCCTAACTCTGAAGTGAAAAATATTTTACAATGTTAAGCCTACACAGTGCAAGAAAAAAATATTGTACAGTAAAAATTAAACCCGCTCAAACTTTCGTTCAGTCTTTGTGCAAACTTCAATATTAATCATAAACGTTCAATAATATTCCACAATACGTAATATTGATTTTTATATATATAGATATCTTTTTATATCTATATATATAAAAATCAATTGCTGTCCGTTAGTCTCGCTAAAACTCGAGAACGGCTGAACCGATTTGGCGAATTTTGGTTTTGAATTAATTGTTGTCCCGGGAAAACCTTCCCTGTTGTCCAGGGAAGGTTTAAAAGGTGAAAAAATATAGAAAAAATATAAGCGTAGTTAAAAAGGCAGAACAACGTTTGCCAGGTCAGCTAGTTCGTTATAAAATTTGTATTTATAGTCGTCGAGTAATGAGTTCCTTGCGAAAAATCATTAGAACTGTTGCAATAATATAAACGATAGTTCATTTAACGTGAAATGAACTATTGAGAAAGGACAATTTTTGTTTTGTGAGGTGAAATTATTATTTTTTTCAAAAAACAATAACAAGAAAAGATCCCTCAGCTTTTTGTTATTAATTTAAAAAGTATGAATTATAGCCACATTTTTTAAAAGATTCTAAAGAAGAGGAAATTTCCTACATAAATCTTACTCTTCAACACAAAAAAATGATATTGATTGTAATAATTATTATTTATATTTAACAAAGACTCATAAATATGTACTATCGTACTAGACAAGGTGTGTGCAAGGTGAGTCCATGGACTGCACCTACGTCAGAGCTAGAACAGAGAATAAATGATATTATTATTTTTTTTATGGAAGAGGGGACAAACGAGCAGGAGGTGCACCTGATGTTGAGTGATCACCGCCGCCCATGGACATCTGCAATACCAGAGGCCTTGCAGTTTCGTTCCCGCCCTTTTAAAAATGAGTACGCTCTTTTCTTGAAGGTCCCCATGTCATATTTGTTCGGAAAAACCCCTGCCGGTAATTGATTCCACAAGAGAGTAGTGCGAGGCAAAAAGTGCCGGGAGAACCGCACGGTTGTGGATTTCCAGACATCAAGATGGTGTGGGTGGAACTTCAAATTTTGGCGCGATGTCCGATAATGGAAGTTAGCAGCAGAAATTAATCCAAACAACTCGTCGGAACACTCTCCATGATAGATACGATAAAAGACGCAGAGTGAGCTTACATCTCTGCGTAATGCCAAAGAGTCAAGCCGTTTCGAAATAGCCTGATCGTCAACGATTCGAACCGCTCTACGTTGAATGGGGTCAAGTGGAAGAAGCTGGTACTGGGGAGCTCCGGCCCAGAGATGAGAGCAGTACTCCATGTGAGGCCGAATTTGCGCCTTATAAAGTTGGAGACGATGGGCCGGCAAGAAATACTGCTTCACTCTGCTGAGCACACCGAGCTTTTTGGAGGCTAGTTTCGCCTTGCCTTCCAGATGATCGCGAAATTGAACGGTATTCATTATTATTATTATTATTATTATTAAGATTCTATCGTTTAAAAATTACGTTGTCTATAGAAGATTGTAAATTTTGTTAGGATCTCTAAAATAGGAGGTCTAAAATAGGATTCTGTAAGCAAACTCCATTATTATAATCAGAGATATCAGAAATTAGCGCTAAAAGTCATTTCATATAAAGCTTTTTAAGAATATTTTATCATACAATGATTTCAGCTCTTGTACTGGTTTAATCACAGGATTAGTAGATACATTTGCTTGTTATTGCATCTCGCTAAGCAATTTTACTCGGTATCCTATTGTCCGTGTGTTTATTGTCAAGCGATTTACTATTGTATGCCGCAATAGCGTCAGTGCTTGTCGCTGTCGTGTTCCGGTTTGGAGGGTAAGGTAGCCGGTAAACTTATGCATGTGGCATTAGACCTCGCCACAAGATAGCAACGCACCATTAACATCTTTGGTGTCTATAGGCGATGGTTGACTCTTTCCATCAGGAGACCCATCTGCTTGTTTGCTATCTTATGATATAAAAAAAAAAAAAAAAACTACATAAGCTTCTTTTTACTTTATCAAAGTTATTGGGATTATGAACTGGACATAAAATATTATTAAAGATATATTTATACGTCAATGTTTTATAATGTTGTGTGGAGAAAACGATATCGTAAAGGTTTAACGTGTTCTGAATTGATCAATACGAGAACAAAGGGCAGTGTGTAATTTATCGTCAGCGTCCGTTTTATCTCGGGCCCATTGAGCAAAATAGAGCACTTGTACAGTCTATTTATCTGTCTTCACCATGAAACAACCTTCCAAAACGATTGTGGTCACAGCCGCCCGAAAATCGGCCAACTGGCCCGCTCTCGATAAATATATTGCATTCTTAATGAGAACAAATAAAAATATTTGGATAAAGCATTTTTATAATTGATTATTTAGTTTAAGGCAATGACATTTTACAGACTTTTCACTGTTTTAAGGTCGATTAGTCCTCAACCTAACTTGTATTTTGTTGGTATTGCGTCATCTCCCGTCAACTCATACTTCATTACAATATACACTGCGAGATACACTGTAAATCTTTGCTTCCACAGACTAGTAAAAAAACTACGTTCAGACCGCTGGGAAATATTGGCTTTAAACCGGCTCAGTGAATTTGGCCCCACTTTTTTTGATTTTCAGATTTTTGATATTTTTAATTATTTGTTCGTCGTTCGTTCTTTAACGTTCGATTGTAAAAATTGTTTGTTCGTCTTTTATTTATTTATAATTAATTAAACAAATGATAACCCTTAAGTTGGCCCCCCTTACTAGATATCTTTATTTTTATCACTTAGATTAATTAATTTTGATTAATTATCGTTTGTTCGACGACTATTGGTGATTGTTCGATCATAAAAACAATTAAATTCCCAATTATTATTTATTTTATATCTAATATGCAAACCATTACCTCACGCCTACATTGCGCATGCGCCAGCAGTCTAATGGCGACTGAGCGATGCGTAGTGCATGTCATGTAAAAAAATGACATTATAAATAATGCTCCATTTCGAATGTTTAGTTGTAAAAGAATCATTATTAATAAATTATGTACTTATTAATAATCATCGAAAAACATCTAATGTCTATATAGGCCATTTACATGCATTACGTCCAATATATGTACTTAACTCATAAAGCCACATAAAGCTGTTTGTTGAGTAAACAAAAAGAGTAATTACTCTAATTAAATATGAATTTCTTATATATGTACATATGTGTGTGGGTGTGTATATCATACAACTGTTTTTAATTTGTTTCTTTGCTAAAATGATAGGCCTATTTATAATTCTGTTAAAGATGTATATATTAGATGTACTATTAGTTAACCTCAAAAAATGTGCAGATTTTTTTTTATGTATCGTGTTAAATTTACCACTATCGGAACTACCTACAATATTTCCTAATAAGAATTAAATACCTTTATATTTAATCGAGGTACTCACACTGTTGAATAAATACTTCATTCAAATCGTATAATTTGATGATATTCGAAATGGAGCATTATTTATAATGTCATTTTTTTACATGACATGCACTACGCATCTCTCAGTCGCCATTAGACTGCTGGCGCATGCGCAATGTAGGCGTGAGGTAATGGTTTGCATATTAGATATAAAATAAATAATAATTGGGAATTTAATTGTTTTTATGATCGAACAATCACCAATAGTCGTCGAACAAACGATAATTAATCAAACTTAATTAATCTAAGTGATAAAAATAAAGATATCTAGTAAGGGGGGCCAACTTAAGGGTGATCATTTGTTTAATTAATTATAAATAAATAAAAGACGAACAAACAATTTTTACAATCGAACGTTAAAGAACGAACGACGAACAAATAATTAAAAATATCAAAAATCTGAAAATCAAAAAAAGTGGGGCCAAATTCACTGAGCCCTTTAAACCGTATGCTACAATTGAAGGGAGTTTTAGTTTTTATTTTTGTTTTCTTATTTGATATTATTTGTAAAGCAAATGATTAATACGATACAGCCAGAAGCGTAAGATTCTACCGTATACATCGTTTTTGAAGTGAAAACTTCTTTAGGCGCGTTGAGCGTTTTGGTAGAGGGTAAAATCCTCGGTACGCGTCACCGACATGCTAATGATAATAGTATATCTATAGCTATGGAGAGCCCAAGGAAGTTATATTCTACCCGGAATGCTTACACGCGCTTCAAAATCGTTCCGAAGAGTACCACGACATGAGTGGAGTGTGTCTCTTTCTACTAAATAAAGCGCCAATCGCCATATATAAGTGCGGCCATGCGTAGCTTGCAAATTACTACTAAGTAATTCTACTAATTTGAGAAACAGTTTTTGCATTGCATAAGTAATTACGTAATAATTAAAATAAGCACATTTTAGTACTCACTGTGTTAATTACAATACATTTTATGCTAATTTATTTATCAACCTGTATGAATAAAAAGTATTTAATGATTACTGAATATGTAAAAATCTACCATCTAGATAGTTTATTTATACTGGCAATTAAGAAAGGGACAACATCCACTCATGTCGTTGTCTTGCTCAGAACGTTTTTCCCCTCTGTTAAGTAAGAAACAAATGTCAACTTTATGATGAACGAAATAAAGAACATTTTTATTTTTCAAATATTGCTTTGTAACAATTCCAGTTATAGTATATAAGTTCCTTGGGAGAGCCAGACTAGCGCACGCGCAGTAGCCTGTGTACACGTATATACTAATACATCGACTATTTCTGACTGTATTTTATTATTTAACCCATCATATGTAACTAATAAATAAAACATAAAAAATTTCATATAATTTTTGCATATAGTTTTAATTACTCTCAACTTAATAGTTCCGTTTTCACTTCTATCGGCAGTCCCACGACTGCTACTGTTTTTTTTAATTATTTCAGGTTTTTATTTATTTTAAATGGATAATTATGTAAGTAGAACAACAATTTTAATTACTTAAATTTTTTCATTTTTGAAAAAGAATGATCTAATTCCCTTGTAGTTGCAGCTGAAAAACATAAACAGAATAAAATGAAACGGAAATGTGTGGGTTGTTATTGAATCGGATGGGATTAGGTGAGTTCTGGTAAGATAGGGTGGAATTAGGCGGGGATGCGGTGAAAAAATCAGTCGATCTAGGTTAGGATTTTTTGATTATACCATATATATGCACAAAAAAAATTGTTAGACTTAAGCTGTCAGCATATCGACCTCGATTAAGATTGTAGGTGCGCCCAGCGTGTCCACAAACTTGGATCCGTGCTTGCCATAAGCATACCTAGAGCTTTGTTATGGGGGGGTCCAAGGGTTTGAAAATATTTAAAAAATAACCTAAAAATCATTTAATTTTATATAACCGAAAAATCATTTAATTTAATATATGATTTTTCGGTTAAGTATATATGTCTTATGTAGAATATGAATTGTGAATATCTATTCCGCGCATACATGTGTTTTCGCCATCGAGTAAACAGATTATAGACCCGACAACAGACCAACTGTTCTATCAACAGAGCCTCAGATTATTGACAGAATTAATTTGGTACAAGAAATCAAACATTAGACAATCTACACCTACGTTGTCAACGGTTTTCGCTAATAGTGGGAGGAGTCCGAACCTCCTAAATTATATACGCTTATGCTCTTCATATGTGAGGATCACTAAATAAAAAGGTGGCTTTCCTGGTAGAAATAGCTACCCATCGCCTACAAACTCCAATTATATTTTATGAAGCGTTACCATTAATGTAGCAGGGATGTAAAGTCGTATTCATTTACCGGACTTTACTCTCCGAACAAGTACTGCAGTGGTTCCAATCTGGTCGAGGGATTTTGGATTTCTACTCCCTTACAGTCACGATAGAAGTGATAGATAAGGCCAATCGTTTGCTTTTAGGACCTGCCTAGCTAGAAGAAAAATTATATACTACTCGAAAGGGACCTGGATTAACATAGCGCAAAACATAACTTACAAGATTTTTCTAAATAACCGTCAGTGAAAGCGTAAAATTTGTTTAAAGTAATTTTAGATATACAGTAACTACAAATATATTGTGATTGTTGAATAATTGCTTTTCTACACATAAAATATTAGCCTAAAGCATTTCTCTAGGAGACCCGAGATTAAATCCAATGTCCCAAATAATTGAAAAAGACAAAAAGATCCAGACTATTTATTACTAGTAAAATACACTACTGTACCGTGAAATTCCTACAAGAATGAATCACCTGGGATTTGACGTATTACATACTTTATCTCTTTCCAACTTTCTAATCCACACACAGAGCATGTATACTCATCGCTTTCACACCTTAATATATCACGTACGGTGGAGCGATCTAAGCCCCTAAAATGAGTGTTTATTGCTGGTCCTTTCGAGCCGGACTCTAGTGAAATTCGTGGCTCATTTAAAGGAAATTGCTCCTTTTTGTCTTCATGTTAAGAGTGTTCATAAATTCAGCAATAAATAGCTCAGGTGCGTAGCTAACGTTATCAAGTCGTAACTCTTAGACAGATGTGGGTTGTTTCAAAATATCCAACAAGGATTTGCACAATTTGTGCAGTGGTTGGGATAACTTAACAGACATTTATAAATGTATAGTCGCGTCTTGACGTTGTAAGTCAGAACGAGTCACATAGGAATTTATAAAAGTAGTTCACTATGAAGATGAAAAGGAGAGTATTTTCTATATAACGGTTCTTTTTGTGCTAAAAACATAAAATATAAAAAAATAGATTTTAGATGTTTACTCTCATACTCTCATGTACATTGGCGGACAACGATTAAAAATAAGAATTACATTTTTTACTAATGAGGTAATAAACAAGCATATGTTTCTCCTGATGGAAAGAAAAAACCATCACCTATAGACACCAAATAAGCAAATGTTTCTTTGCCATTATGTGACAGGTTTGGAATGCTGAATGCATTCGTTTACAGATTTCTTTAAAAAAATGCCAAGAATGAAATAAGTAATTTAAAAAAAAACTTATTTAAAGATTTTTTCGTGGACGTCGGGATGTCTGTTTGGATGTGACACTATTATGCTCAAAATACTTAATGTATCGGTACGATTTTTTTAACAGATTCAGTGTCACGAGTTTCCTATTGAAAATCACTATCTAATGCGGTGTCATTTATTTTTAACTTCCCGCTACGTATGTAGAATAAAAGCATTTTGGCGAAATAGCCTTTTTTTAATTTAACTTCCAGATTAATGTACCGATTGACTACAAAAATCAATCAGCTCTATTTCTCAAAAAACTGTGTCCAATCCATAAATTGCATCAAAACCAGGTCATCTGTTTGGTATTAATCGTTGACGAAAAATTTTGAAAAAATTGTGTTTTTTTTTGACATATCTCAGAATTTTTTCAACCAATAATTTTTCAGTATTCTGTGATATTTAAGTACTAAAAAAACTACGTCAAATGCCGTTTTAAAATACAAAATCGTAAACACATATTAAAATTACGTTGTTTTTAGCAAACTTACTTAATATTTTTGAAATAACTTTCAGGCTAATTACACTGATTGATTAAAAAATCTTATCAGATTTTTTCTTAAAAAATTGCGTCAAATACAATATAGTAATTGAATAAAAATTGGTCAATTTGTTTGGTATTTATCAATGACGAAAAGTTTTGAAAAAAATGTTTTTAGACATTGCTTCGAAATTTTTCAATCTATTATTTAGCTGAATCAAAATTTTAGATCTAAAAATTGAGTTTAATGCCATTCGTTTTTTACAACTGTTTTGATGTTTGAACCTACTACCTATCGGTAAAAACTATAAGCATAGATGTTTCAGTTCAAACATCTATATTAAGATTTTTGAAAAGCTGTATACCTATTGGAAACGCCGATTGAATTTTCAAGACCTTTCGAATGACATTCAACGCAATTTTTGAGATCTAAAATATTTCTTTAGCTAAATAATCGATAGGTTGAATAATTTCAAAGTAATGTCAAATTTTTCGTCATTAACAAGTCCCAAACAAATTGACCGGTTTTGATGCAATTAACGATATTTGACACAGTTTTCAAAGGAAAAAAGTTGATAAGATTTTAAGTCAATCTGTGTATTAACCTAAAAGTTATTTCAAAAATATTAAGTAAATTTGCTAAAAACAACGTAATTTAATATTCGAAAAGCTGTAACTTTTGAAAATTAGACTCAATTTTAATTTTAGAAAAGGCATTTGACGTAGTTTTATGAGTACTAAAATATCGTAGAATACCAATAAATTATTGGTCAAAAAATTTCGATGTATTCGACATACCCTTAAAAACCCTTTTTTCAATATTTTTCTCCCAAACGGATAAACCGATTTTGGTGCAATTTATGCATTAGACGTAGTCTTTTGAGGAATAAAGCTGATTAATTTTTGTACTCAATCGGTACATAAATCTGGAAGTTATATTAAAAAATACTGTATCGTCAAAAATTTTTTTGGTGATTTTTCAAAATTTCTCAAAATCTCCTGGACCGAATCGGTTCAAGTTTTCAGGAAATCTAAGTTGAGCAGAATCCAATCGAAAGCCATCAACCGCGTGTCGATCAGTCCAGCCGTTCAAAAGTTATGAGATGTTTACATACACACACACACACATACATACATACAGACATACTGACGTCATCGTGAAAATAGTCGTAAAAGATTCCTAGGACCTCAAAACGTGGACATCTGGTGAAAACCCGATTTTCGAAAATCGGGGCAAAATCAGTAACGTATACGTAACGGGAAGTTTAAAAATTATGCATATAGTTTTTACTCTTTTGAGCTTAAAATACTTTAATTTAGCGGGAAGTTTCAGAGATGGCCTGCAGGATCAACCGTTTATAGATTTTTTTTAAACAAACGAGTAACACTCGTTTGATTAAAAAAAATCTGTAAACGGTGAAGTGTGCACTTTTGGATTTCACAAAAAATTGGTATTACCAACCATGGCAAATTTAGGTATTTCTATCAAAACATTCTCATAAAGCACTATTACAACAAAAATCCATCCTCCTCTGTTAAATACATCTTTTGCAGATCCGTAAGTTTGCCGTGGAAGTGACGATATGGTACTCGGAAATATTAGCATATTTATAGGTTGACTGATAAAAGATTGGAAAAAGGGTGTCAAGATAGTAAATATTTAAATTAATTTAAAAACACGATAGTTAATGGTCTTATGTGAACTATAAAAATATAATATAGAGGATGTTGCCCCCTATATCTATTGAGGATAGTTAACCTTACTGAAATTAGTGTAGTAATTTCTTTGAGGCCACCGCACGATGTATTAATGAGTCTAGTCGCGAGTTCCTGAAATAATTGTTCGTAAACAATGAACTTCTATGCGCCGTGCGTGAGCGTCCGTACATTTTTATTGGAAAATAAGGACAACATTTAATTCATTCATTTCATCAACGCTATACATATTCGGTATTATAATCGGCTACTAAACAAATTCCTTTAATATAATTAGTATGTGCATACAATCTCTTATCACTCAACCTGAATATTACCATTTTAGTCCATTTAAAATATGGATGACACAGATGACGGGTTCAGGTGTTAATATTTAATTGCGCCTGTTTAGTATTCTGACAAAATCCAGGCCGCGACACTCCCAAATATTAAAATATTTCGTATGCTTTCCACGAACATCGAAGAAAAACAAACGCGCACATATTTTATGCGGAAAATATTTTAAGCCATATTTCTGAACTGCTTTTAAGCTATGTGGCGAAGTTTATTTTATATATTCGGATTTTTTTTAACATTCGAATCTGTGTTTTTACAGTTTTATACTGAATGGAAGCGGAATCTGAATAAATTTCATCATTAACAGTCGTAACTGAGCGACTCGGTTTCGCTACATTTTTTTTTAAATATTTTATTTTTGTTTATTCACAAAACCACAGCCCTTGTACAACTTACAATTTAAACTTACATACTAAACTGAAGGCCAATTACGGATTTACATTTTTAAACAGATCTTAACAAAATACTACAGATCAAAGCTAAAAATTAAAAACGTGAATTAGTTTCGTTAGTTTGTGAGCATGGGCTGATAAATATGTGTTTGTGTATGTGTGTGTGTGTGTGTATGAATGCGTGTGTGTTGTTAAGGTGTATATTTAAAGATTTTTAAATACTGTTTTTTTGAAAATACGAGAATATTTCTATGTAATATAACATATACTAGTCAGTATATGTTATATTACATAGAAATATTATATTAAATATTAAATATTATTAAATATATAATATTATTAAATATTATATTATATTATATAAAAAATAATACAGCTGAACAAATGACACAAACTATCTGTTCTAAACCAAAGCTAAGCAAATTATTTGCTTGTGATATTGATGGTGTCAAGAGTCTTCGCATCCGGCGTTTTTGTGAAATAAGAGTAGGTAATAAATATGGAGGAAGCTTGACAAATCTGCTAGGATCTTGTCCTAAGGCACTCGATTCTTTCTACCTAACCCATAAGGAATTTGCCGTGAATATATGTGAGTGTGATATTGGTGTTAGTCAACAATATTAATACATAGAAATACATATTAATATTAATAACAGACATTTATAAACAAACAAACATTTATACTAATATATAAACATTTATACTAATAATACCCAGAAAAACAAACATTTATACTCAACACACAAAAGCTTGTGCCTGTCGGGAATCGAACCCGATCCCCATCAATTGCATAGTCGAGGTTGCTTACTAATTGGGCGATGGGGCGTTAGCGTGATCCTATAAAATTTTGAAATAAGAATAATATATTGATTATCATGAATTTGTTACGTTGTTATCCAAAAACTTACGAGATGAGAAATTGTTAGCATTAGAGCGGATACCACAAAAATTCTTTTTGTGTATAAATGCGTTTTATTCTAAAATTTCGTTTTTTTATGCCATAAGATGGTGGTAAAGAAGCACATAGGTCTCCTGATGGAAATATTCCATGATCGCCATAGACACCAATGACTTTAACGGTGCCTTGCTATCTCTTGACAAAGTCCAGTGTCACATGCATAAGTTTACCGGCTACCTTACTCTCCAAACCAGAACATGAAAGTGACAAGCAACGCTATTACGACAGGAAGAAATACAAAAATAAAAAAGGAATAGGTAAGGTGGTGGTACCAGACCCAGGCGAGACAATAATAATAAATAATAAATAAATATTCACGGGACAAATTACACTTACTGATCTAACCCCAAAGTAAGCAAATTATTTGCTTGTGTTATGGGTGTAAGTCAACGATACTAATACATAGAAATACATATATAAATACTTCTACATACATAATAAACACCCAAACCCGGAAATACAAACATTTATGCTCATCACACAAATGCTTGTCCCCGTCGGGGATCGAACCCGAGCCCCGTTCCTTGCGTCAGGGTCACTAACCACTCGACCAACGGGTAGAACTCTACCACCTGACGTGCATAGCTAGTCGGTCGCCTTTTACGACTTGCCTGGCAGAACGGCAGTTCGCCTATTCTTTAAAAGAGCTCGGACCAACACGGGGTCAGATGAGATTCAATAAGTTGTGTATTCGTTTTTTACATATGGAAGACTATTCAATATATTTTTGTGCATAAGTTTTACCCCGTGGTTTTATCTGTGGTAATTTGGAACCCTTTTTAAACTAGACAATCTGCCTTTCTGCTATTTACGGCTATTTAATCAAACTAGCGATGGCCTGTAACCGAAATTCGACCATAGAATTTATTTACATATAATAAAATCGTAGGAAAAATCAATGTATGTCCGGGATAAACTCAAAGAGTACTGCATGGATTTAATGCAAATTTTGCATGAATATTACTAACAGGTCGGGTCAACGTATAGGCTACATATTATCATGCTATCACCTACGGGGGAGGAGCTATGCGGAGTAAACGAAGTCCGCGCGAACGAAGTCGCGGGAAACAGCTAGTAAACGATAAACTCTCTTAAGTTTGACAACTGACTTGAAAGAAAATATTAATTACATGTGTTTTTATTATCATTCATCAGGCAGGCATTATTTTGAAACAGCTTGACTCTTAACTGAACTTAATAAAACAGCACTTTTTTATGTAGAAGGTACTCAATGTCCTCTTCTGGATGGCTGATAAAATTGATGCAAAAATGTATGCGAAATTGTATGATTGGTTAAGCAAGTACCTGAGACGTATATTGTAAAGATATCTTAAAAGGAAAACTTTACAAAAGCAACAAGGCTTAAAATTACCAGTTAAATATTGTAGAGACTGCTATATAAATTGATTCAACAAACTCCATTACCTCAACTATATTTCTTGAGTATCCCAGGAGGGTTCTAAGGCATAATATAATTCCCGATAGCTTCCCACTTGTAAGATAAGCTCTATTGTCTTTGGATAAACGATAGAAAATAAAGGGATTTGAGGAATAGCGGACAGAGGACTGATTATAAAAATACTAGCGACCTGCCCGCGGTTTCACCCGCGCAGCTTTTGTTCCCGTGGAAATATTGGAAAGGTTTATACGCTAAAACCTTCCTCAAGAATCAATCTATCTATTAATAACGACCTCATCAAAATCCGTTGCGTAGTTTTAAAGATTTAAGCATACATAGGGACATAAGGACATAGGGACAGACAGAGAAAGCGACTTTGTTTTATACCATGTAATGATATTTTATCAATACACGTAGTTTTAGGTAAAAAACACAAGCAACATTTGACTCAATCTACTCAAACTTAACTCAAAACTTAACTTAACTAAAAAAAACTCGTCGAAACCATGATAGATACGATAAAAGACGCAGAGCGAGCTTATATCTTTGCGTAATGCCAAATAGTCAAGCCGTTTCGAAATAGTTTAATCATCAACGATTGTTGTACTTACATATTATTATTTACACTTAATTCAATTGTACATTGCTTTTATTGAAATCTATTGAATAACATTATAAAAGTAATCTTAAAAATTTAACCGACTCCAAATATCGATATATACCGATGGTAAACTATACCCATATCTCAAAAACTACTCAACCGATTTCGATGAAACTTAAACTTTTCCCTAAGTCGGAATATACCTAATTTAAATCAAAAAGAATTATCTTGAATAATGCTTAGTTCCCGTTGAAGTTCGTGAACAAACATAAAAACATACAAATACGTAAACATACAAACATTTTTGTGTAATTTTGTATACGTGCTTGGACGCTTAAATCATCATCTTCAAATGTTATCCAATTTTTTCCTATATTATAAAATATCAAACAAGCAGATGGGTCGGTCTCCTGATGGAAAGAGACAATCATCACCTATAGACACCAAAGATGTTAACGGTGCGTTGCTATCTTGTGGCGAGGTATAATGCCACATGCATAAGTTTACTGGCTATCTTACCCTCCAAACTGGAACAAGACAGTGACCAGCACTGACGATGTTGCGACAGGAATAGGTAAGGCGGTGGTACCAGACCCGGGCGAGACAATGCAGAACTCTACCACCTAGTAGCCACGATGGTAGTGACTCGCATAGCCAATCGGCCGCCTTTTACGACCTGCCTGGTAGAAGGGCAGTTGGCCTATTTTTCAAAAGAGCCCGGAACCAACACTAGGAGAACAATATTATAAACATATATGTCAAACTGACACCGGTCGCTTTCTTAACAACTGAAAATAGCATTAGTTAGTAAAATCCACAGACTACATGAATACTAATAGACAAGCCAAACAAACGCTCCTATCACTATCAAAAGTGTAGATATATCGTGAAAAAATAGAAATAAACCATGTTGTACTGTTTTATTGTACCGAATAAGATGACAAGGTTTAAAATTACCCTTGAAGTTTATTATTTCTTCGGTAAGTCGTATAACTGTATTTCTGTGTGTTCTACATTGATATAAAAAACCCAAGATACACAATCAGTGTCTCAAAATGTCCTCCAAAAATGAGCGCACAATTTTAAATTGTGTAATTTGATATGTGTATCATCCTTATAGCCGTTAATGGCAAGCACTGATTATATTAACATAATACTGGGCCGCACTTGCGTGTATCATCATAAAGCTTCGTGCATTGACACGATATTTTTTTTCAACCCCAAAGTAAGCAAAAAATTTGCTTGTGTTGTAAATACATAATACATAAATGCTGGAATATATTTAATAAACACAAAACCAAAAAATGCAAATATTTATGCTCATCACACAAAGTGTTTGTCCCCGTCGGGGATCGAACCCGAGCCCCATCGATTGTGTAGTCAGGGTCGCTAACCGCTCAACCACTGGGTTTGGCATACGCTGAGTTGGACCCTTTTTAGCGGCACTGTAAGACACACGCATGGTATGGATACTAACACACTGCTACACAGAGTTTTTTGAATTTAATTTGCTTAGATCAATAATTGTGTGTGTGTGTTTTTATTATAATTTATTTTTTGTATAAGAATAGAAAATCTGCCACTATACCAGGCGATTCGTAAAAGGTGAACCATTGACTATACGAGTCACTACCGTCTTGACTATTAGGTGTTAGAGTTCTGCATTATCTATTCTTGCTGCAATAATGTCAATGCTTGTCATGGTTATATTGAGGTTTGGAGGGTAAGCTAGCCGTAAAATGCATGTGGTACTACTATCCTGCTACACCGATAGCAATGCACCATTCACATCTTCGGTGTCTACAGACGATGGTTGCCTCTTTCTATCGGATGAGCTATCTGTTTATTTGTTATCTTATGATAGAAAAACCTTGTTGGGCGGTTCTAGCATATACATTCATGTCATCCAGTACACTTCTTTTTTAATAATTATCTCCGTAACGTTTCTAGCTATTGTACAAACAAACAAAAATATTAGTTATAATAAAAGTCATGATAGGCTCGGTGACGCTGTCTAAAATACGGACCTGTTTTGCTAGCATACATTTTCAGATAAAAAACAAATCGTGCAAATTGGCATGAATGTTTCAGACAAATGAATACGCGCAAAATAATGATGAAAAAAATATTGCCTTCTCTAAAGTCAATTTATTTGTCTGCTAAATTTCTGCGAATTTCTTTGTTATAAAAAAGTTTTAATGACAGATTTGTTCACAGGGAATACGAAAAGTTATAATTGGCAACATTGATATTTCTTATGTCATTGTTTAATTTGCGTAACAGAATTTGTTAACATATAACTTTTCATAATCAAAAGAAGAGTTTATTTTGAATTTTTGACAACAGTGCTAAAATATTGCCGAATACGTTGACGTTTCAACATTTTATAATTGGGAAACGATCACAAGACCAGGCACGTTTTTCACAGATTATAAAACGTGTATATAAGAACACATGCTTCATCCGAAATTAAAATGAGATCTAGGCACTTTGTATTTAAATGTGTATTTCCGTATTGGTCCGAAAAATTTTTTGGGATACTCTTCCTTCCTGCCAGGTAGTCAAAAGACGAATGAAAGACCACGTACCAATATTAGGCGCCCCATAGACCTCCAATAACATTGCGCAAAACTTTTATTGTGCAATATAATTGAATATCCCTTTGACTCCAAACGTTCAATAAATTCACTCAATAAAATTGACAAACCAGTCTGATCAATATTTTCGAGCGAGCAACATATCTGACGACGAAGTTTTGGCGGCAACCATGCTGGTGATTTAGCTAAATAAATCTCCATACAATTCTATACATTCAAGTAAAAACTCCCGTTCTTTATCTTTTAAAGCATTCTTGCTCGCCATTTTGCTTAAATTTACGATACGATCATACATTAAACACCGTGACTGACCGAAATCGACTGCTCCAACTTCTAAAGTGAAAAATATTGTGCAATATTAAGCCTACACAGTGCAAGAAAAAAATATTGCGCAATAAAAATTAAACCCGCTCAAACTTTCGTTCAATCATTGTGCAACTTCAATATTAACTCTAAACGGTCAATAATATTGTACAATACGTAATATTGCGCAATAGGGGTCTAGGCGCCTAACGTGACATATTAAGAAAATCGACGACATTGGAAGTTATGAGTAACTGACACAAATTTTTAAAATCTTATTTCGGCGGAACATGCCCAATATTAGTACATATTTTTATATATCATAAGATAGCAAACAAGCAGATGGGTCTCCTAATAGAAAGAGTCAACCATCGCCTATAGACACCAAAGGTGTTAATGATGCATTGCTATCTTTTTTCTGCGACAAAGCTTCAGTGCTTGTCACTATCGTGATTCGGTCATGAGGTTGCCAGTAAACATATGCATAGATTATTACATCTCGCTAAACGGATTACAATACACCAATGCTATTTGATCACTATAGGCGATATTTTCTATTTGTATCTAGAAAATATGAATATTAAAGAAAGAAAATAATGCCTGCTACAATTTGCTGAAATCCTGCGACTTTCTTTGTAAGTAATATCAAAGTTTTTATTATTAGAATTGTTCATAGGGATTATCAAAACTTTTAATTGGCAACATCGATATTTCTCATTTATGTCATTGTTTAATCAATGTAAAAGGATTGTAACGATGTAACTTTTCCCTTTACAATCAAAAGAACAGACTAATTGAAGTAGACTCAATTGACAGTGTTAAAATGTTGCTTGAATAAATACTGTTTCAACTTGTTATAATTGGGAAACGATCACGAGACAGGGCACGTTTTTTTATCCTTAATAGGTCCTATTAAAATATATATTATGCTTTATTTATTAATAGGTGTGTTTTTTATTATTTTTTTATATCATTCAAACAAGCAGATGGGTCTCCTGATGAAAAGAGTCAACCATCGCCTATAGACACCAAAGTTGTTAATGGTGCGTTGCTATCTTGTGGCGAGGTCTAATGCCACATGCATAAGTTTACCGGCTACCTTACTCTCCAAACCGGAACACGACAGCGACAAGCACTGATGCTATTGCGGCAGGAATAAGTAAGGCGGTGGTACCAGACCCGGGCGAGACAATGCGGAAATCTACCACCTAGTAGCCACGATGGTAGTGACTCGATAGCCAATTGGTTGCCTTTTACGACCTGCCTGGCAGAACGGCAGTTGGCCTATTCTTCAAAGGAGGCTGGGACCAACACTTTAATATTCGAATATAAATATAATATACAGATATTAAAATTATTTATTTATTAATTTGTATTTTTGTTAAAACATGTAATTTATATTTATTCAAGTCAAAATGAAGTCTGCATATTTTGTGTTTATTATTTCAAAATTCTTATATTTTTGACGTATTGCCACTGTGGTCTAGTGGTCCGGTATCGGTGTTGACCACGTGAGACCCCGGCTTCGATTCCTGGGTCGAGCAATTGAAAATGTGTTATTTCAGTTTTCTGATAAAAACAAAGTTGTCCAAGATTGCATAAGTGCCCGGTTGGTGATAGACATTCCACTTATCACGTTATGGTCCTAAGCATCTTCGGCTAATCGTGAGTGCACTTGTATTCTCTCTACCTCTTCCGGGATGTGGGCGTGAAAATATTTTTAACTTCTTTAGAATCATCGTATTTCGATACTCGATGAAACGGAAATGCATTATGATACAAAAACAAACACATAAATGTATAGGATTAAGGCAATAGAGTGAGATAGAATACATGGCACAGTATTTTACATTTTAAATGTCTGTTTATTTAATTGTTCCAAAACCAGCCAGATACAAAGAGTTCAAAGAGATTATACTGCAACTTTTTACTCTAACATATAAGATAAATTATATATCTCTCTCTTTCATTATTTCTTACTATAATCAAAAGTTTCACTTCTACCACGTGTGAGCTCACACTCAATTCCTTGTATATTTTTATTCAGTAATTCGACTAACAGTCGGCCATGTTCGGCTGCGGTGACTGTAGTCCCCTGGGTGCATATACCGTTGCGAGGTGCATGCTTTCCAAGGTGTAGCGAGCGGTTCCATTCAAATCATCTGTTTTCTAAAGAAAAAATTATTAGCTTCTCGCTAAGGAAGTTACTGATTTCACCTCGATTCTTGACAATCCAGTTTTTCATTACATCAGACATTAGACGTTTTGAGGTCTTAGAAAGATTTGCTGATTATTTTTACGATGTCATCTATATTAATATTATAAATGCGAAAGTTTGGATGTTTGGATGGATGTTTGTTACTCAATTACGCAAAAACTACTGAACGGATTTAAATGAAATTTGGCACACAGGTAGATGATGACCTGGAATAGCACATAGGTTACTTTTTATCCCGGAAAAATTAGGTGATCTCGCGGGATTCACCAAAAACTTTTATAATGCAGCGAGCTGCACGCCGCAGCTAGTGAGTATATATGTGTATGAGTATATATGCGAACGTGTGTATAAACCTCCCATAACATTTAAACAGCTTCATTGAAAACGCGGGAAAGGGCATTCGATTGGTTTCTCCAAATTTCATTTTTTTAAATCACAGTTGCGATACGTTGTTTTTTCATTTTATCAGCTCTTTTTATTGAAAAACTGTATGTAATTCCGCTATGCTGATTCGTTCAGGAGTTATGTTTGATAGCAAAATGTTAAAAAAAGCGTTTTTACACAATTTTTAAATTGCCTACTATGTGGTAAAGTTCTCCAACATCTCGCCCGGGTCTGTTGCTATCGTCTTCTGCCACATTAGCATCAATGCTTGTAACTGTCGTGTTCCGGCTTAGGTAGCCGGTAAACTTATGCATGTGACATAACACCCTGCCAGACGGATAGCAACGCACCATTAATATCTTTGGTGTCCATAGGTGATGGTTGTCTATTTCTTTCAGGAGAGCCATCTGCTTGTATGTTGTCATATGATATAAAATACTTCGAGATTTTTCAATCAATCGCATAAATACAAAAATTTTAGAGATCTAAAATTTGCTTTTAATGGTGTTAGAAATATCCATTGGAAATATCAAAATCAATCATTGCATTCAAAAATAGTGTCGCTTACAACAAAGTTTATTTTTTAACTCCGAGCCCAAGTCTTTTTTTTTATCATAAGATAGCAAACAAGCAGATGGGTCTCCTGATGGAAAGAGTCAACCATCGCCTATAGACACCAAAGGTGTTAATAGTGCGTTGCTATCTTGTGGCGAGGTCTAATACCACATGCATAAGTTTATCGGCTACCCCACCCTCCAAACCGGAACACGACAGTGACAAGCACTGACGCTATTGCGGCAGGAATAGGTAAGGTGATAGTACCAGACCCGGGCGAGACAATGCAGAACCCTACCACCTAGTAGCCACGATGTTAGTGACTTGCATAGCTAATCGGTCGCCTTTTACGACATGCCTGGCAGAACGGCAGTTGGCCTATTTTCAAAGGAGCCCGAAACCAACACGGGGAAAATCCGTCTATGCTTAAGAATATTTTTGTCTGCTTTAACTTATCTTAGTAGAATATCTACCAAACTATATATATACGGGCTGTAGGCTCAACCGATTTATAGTTTTTTGAAAGTTTGAACCAGATCGTTTGCACTTGCTGAAACTTCATAATTTTTTCCACACGTTTGCCAAATTTTGATCGAGAAATAAACCATCTGTCTTTCTTTGATAATAATGGATGACAAGTCATGTACTGTGGCTTTAATAGCCTGATAAAACTAAATAATACTCTTGAATAATCCGGGGGGAGTCAGGACTTCAGGATCTGAGACCATTCAGTCTACTATAAGACAGTCAATAAAGGTAATATAAACATTAAACAAATTAATATTTGCAGATATATTATTAAATAGCATGAATTTAAGTATTTAGCTCAGTACTTCAAGATTTGTCTCTTTAGTTGGTTAGATGAACAGTAAGGTCACCATTATAATTAACGCTCTCACATCCATTGCTAATTACAGCGATAATTAAAACCAGCCGCATATAATGTCTCGGAAACATAGCTCAGCAGATCTATTTACATAAAGTAACACTTACTTTCAGCTTTATTTACCCGTGCGGTTAGGGGAAAGAAGCCGAGTCTATGTATGTTTCAGGTTTCAGGCTAAGATCGCTTATCACTAGAGGAGGTAAGATAGATAGAACTGTATTTTTATTTATTGTTATATAATATTTTTCCTTTCACTTTATTTTTCGTGTTTATAAGGTAGTCGATATTTCTATTTTTAAATATTGCTTTTGATTTTTAAAGTAAAGATATTTTTTACTCTCGTATTCCTACAATCTGTGGGAGTGAGTTAGTAAGATAATTGTATGGTTTTATGAAAAACCAAGATGCAAGTGAAACTTTTTCGGTTTGTAGGCATTTAAGATAATATTTTTGGAAAATTGTTCGATTTAGGGTATTAAAATTGCACTTTTAATCTTAATTATTAACAAATGGGAATGATAATGGGAAATCAATAGTAGATAAAATATTCACTTATAAAATTTAATTTCAATTTGTGTATTAGAGTACGGAATACATAACTAATACAATACAAATTACGCCGCCATATTGATCATCCGCCTTTCACTTTATCCCTACTTTGCAGCCAGCTGTAATGCGACATGCGATAGACGAATGAAACATTTTGGGGCGATAGAAAAATATTTCACTTTAATACGAAGGAAGTATGTGACAAAAAGCCGGGGAAGGGAGCACTATTGGAATTGACCAATGATAGCGTGCTATTTGCATTTAAAACCCAGTTTGTGTTAGACCGGGCCCACTTTGAAGAATACTCCATCTCCCATTCTACAAGGCAGTTTGTAATAAGTGCACGATTGACTATACTATCTACACACTTGACTACACTGTCATGATGACTACTAGGTGGTTGAGTTTTGCAACAGCTCGACCAAGTCTGGTACCACCGTCTTATCTATCATGCAATAGCGTTCGTGCTTTTCGCTGTCGTGTTAAGGTAAAGTAGTCGGTAAAATTATGCAAGTGGCATAACCATCTCGCCACACGGAACCAATGCATCATTAACATATTTGGTGTCAATTAACGATGGTGGACTCTTTCCATGTAGAAAGCCATCTGCCTGTTTACTATCTTATGATTTATATAAAAATAACTGTAAAAAAATCAGAGCATTATAAATGTATTCTTAAAACTCCTGAGCTTTAGAAGTGCTGATATCTGAGTTCGAAAAGTTGACTTATGGTAAGTCTCAACGCGTTGTCGATTTTTCTAGACATTTTCAATTATTATAACTTACAACCTTTTCATTCAATTTCAGCCAAGGCGAAAGAGTTGGTGTAATATGGATACAACCTTTGAGTATATAATCTATGGATACAAATGTAGGTCTGTAGCTAGTCGGTATTTTCCTGGACATAGATTGTGTTCACATAAGTGATGGTTAAGTAATATTCGTATCCTTCATTACAGTAGCGAAAAAGCGTTTCGTTTCACATATAGTCAATTGCTGTATTTTCTGATACGGCATCGAGAGGCCTACCGTATGCCGCCCTATTTTTTATAAATGGCGTATAATAGAGCAATAGTCGTATTAATAACAAATATCTGGTTGACCGTGCTTTGCTCGGTTTTTCACATACCCATCTTGGGAACCGAGCTTTTTTGGACCTGGAACCTTGATAAATCGATTTCTATAGAATAAATATATTTTTTTCTGTACCTGGTTGACCGAGCTTTGCTCGGTCTTCACATACCCATATCTTGGGAACAGAGCTTTTCTTGGACCTGGAACCTTGATAAATCGATTCCTTGACCCGAAAAACCCCTAATTTGTGACTTTCATGAAAATCGTTGAAGCCGATTCCGAGATTCCAATTATATATATACAAGAATTGCTCGTTTAAAGGTATTAGATACTGTTGCCAGTTCATTTAATAAATCAAGGTGGTAGTTTACATTCTTACACGTTACATGGTTATGCGTTATGTGGCGAAAGTTAGGATACAGGATGTTTCTGTTGATGATAAATTAAAAGTAAATAAGTTTTAACATAGGAATATTTTTTTGCAGTCACGGAGCAAGGACCGCACGAAAAACGTCTACTCAACGAACTCCTGGCATCGTACAACACACTGGAACGGCCGGTAGCCAACGAGAGTGAGCCGCTGGAAGTCAAGTTCGGCCTTACATTACAACAAATCATTGACGTGGTTAGTATAATATCTAATTCTGATATACTCTAAAACCTTTTAAAAATATAATCTAATATTTTGCAAGTGTAAAGGTACGCGCCCACTGACTCGTGTAACCGCAACGCACGCGAATTACTGTTGGGTCAACATTCCGATCTCACGCAACTATGACCAACAGCGACTATAGCAGAAATAAGTCAGATGACAGTAATTGTTTTGTATATATAGAATTTTTTGATATTCCATCCTACGATTCTATACATATCAGTATTCGAATAAATTACCTTGTTTCTGTATTTACTACATTGTTTATACATTACAAGCGCTGGTTTTTAGACTATTTTATAAATGTTTTCTTGCTGTGCGATGCCGTTATTCATGTCAGTGGGTTTGCTCTCATAGTACATATAAATTACATGTTATAGATATAGTTTGTTAATTGGAAATCAAATATGATCTGTTATATTACAAAGTCATTTTGAATTATAACATTTATATTAAGTATTAATTACGTTATACTGTATAGGTATAAACGAGTATAATCACACACGGAGATATCACGAATACTTTTTTAAGTGGAAGGACACACTGGGTATACATTCTATGTTTATTTCACATCAAGAACAACTATAATGTTTAGTCAATTGTGTAAATTTTAAAGACATTTATAACACCTATTGCAAAAGATTTGTCAGTGGATTTTACTTGGTGTGTTCCAACACTTTTTAGTTTTGGTTACGTGGTAACTATGAAAGTACAGTAAAACTGCGCTACTAAGTCAAATTATGCTATGGTAAAATGTCTCCTAAATTTAATATTTGATAATTTTATCTATTTATCTATAATATGTGTTAATTTCCAGTACTATAATTAGGTCGATTAGGTTAGACCTGGTTAGCAATTTCATTGTGTAAAGCTTACAATAATAATGTTTTAATAGGGAATACATGAGAGAAGATTGGTTGTATTTCCAAGCGGAAACAGCGAAGTTTGCTTTAATAATATTATATTGAACAGCGCGTTTCTTTACAAAACAATGTTTTTAACACATAATTTAAAAGATAGGTAACTTTAGTCTACGACTTGGGGTCTATGAAATAAAATTGAAAATTTTCAATATTAAATTAGTAAGATTAAATCTTTTGTATATGAAATTAAGAGTCCATAAGCGCTTTAATAGCGTTGAAGTATTTTCCTTTTCAAATCTTCTACGTGGAATGGAAAAATACATTTTAATAGTATCCAATAATAAGTAGTTGTGTGATATCAACTTGAACACTCTTATTCCCATTGTAATACCTGCCCTGAATATCTAATTTAACACTATTTGTTAAGTTAACCTTTTATTTCTCACGATGAAACTACAATAAAAAAATTTTTTAAAAAGATGTACAGCGGGTCGAATAATCTTCATACACATTAGATTTTTTCAATTTACGATTATAATATTTACTTATTAATTTATTAAGTTAACCTTTTATTACTCACGACAAATGTAGAATAAAAAATTTACATTAAAAAGATGTACAGCGGGCTGAATAATCTTACATACGCATTTGATTTTTTTTCAATTTACGAGCATAATATTTACTTATTATTTATTTATTTACCTTTTATTACTCACAACAAAAGTAGAATACAAAATGAACGTTAAAAAGATGTACTGTGGGCCGAATAATCTTATACACACATTTGATTTTTTTAAATTAACGAGTGTAATATATACTTATTTATTTATTTACTAGCTGTACTCGTGACTTCGTCCGCGTAGAAAAATTTCTAAAATAAAAGTTCCGGTGTTTTACCCGCAGAGTTCCAATCCCGTGGGATTTCCGGGACAAAAACTAAGCGTTTTGTCCTTTCGCAGGTTTTAAATTATCTTTGTACCAAATTTCATCCAAATCGGTTCAGTGGTTTAGGCGTAAAGAAGAGACAGACAGATAGAGTTACTTTCGCATTTATAAATTAGTATGGATTAACTTAACTTTTATTTATAAAAATATTTGTTTCAAAAATATTATTATAATATCGCTGTTCAAATTACACCAATCGATCTAACCCCAAAGTAAGCAAATTTTTTGCTTGTGTAATATTTATACATACAAAGATATACATACTTATACATAGAAATACATATATAAATACTGTTATATACATAATAAACACCCAAAGCCAGAAATACAAACATCTATGCCCAGCCGAGCCCCATCGATTTGTAGTTATGTTCGCTTACCACTCAACAAACGGGGCTGTCATTTTATTACCCACGACAAAAGTAGAATAAAAAAAATACATTAAAAAGACGTACAGCGAGCCGAACAATCTTATATTATTATTTTTTTAATTTACGAGTATATCTGCTTACTTATTCATTAAGTTAACCTTTTATTACTCACGACAAAATTAGAATAAAAAAATTGTAAACGGCTGACTATGCAGGTCATCTCTGAAACTTCCCGCTAAATTAAGGTATTTTAAACTCAAAGGAGTAAAAACAGTAGGTATATTGATTTTTGATAAGTTGTATATTTTGAAAATGATGATCGATGGAACGACATTCGACGTAGTTTTCTTGAACAAATATATCGTAGAATACCAAAACATGATTGGTTGAAAAATTGCGAAGTTATGTCGAAAAAACACTTTTTGTAAAATGTTTCGTCAACCATTACTTCCAAACGGATAAACCCATTTTGATGCAATAATTTTGAAAGGGCATGCTCCGTTGTTTCGGACATGTAGATGAAAGGTTAACAAAACAGATATACAATGCGAATGTGGAAGGATGTAGGTACCGGGGAAGACCAAGACTGACATGCCACGATCAGATTGATCGAGTACTGCCCGAAGGTGGTGTCAAGAGTCTTCGCAACCGGCGTTTGTGTATGAAGAGAGTGATGAATGTGGAGGAAGCGAGACAAGCCTGCAAGGATCGTGATGTATGGCACTCGGTTCTCTCTGCCTACCCCGTAAGGGATCTGGCGTGAAGATATGTATGTATGTATGCGTAATACGTACGTACGGATGTAAGAGAGTGGTATTTGGTGCGTTAGCGCCGTTATAAGTTTGGGAACGCATGGTATAGGCAATATATTGCAGATGACGTCTGGATCAATCGAGAAAAGCAGATCTAGCCTTCCAGTCATCTACGTAAATAAAACGTCAGGCGTTGAATGTACAATGGTTAAAATGGTAAGGGTTTTCCCTCGTCATAATTAATGAATTGCGCGTAAAGAAGAAATCTAATAGATACATGTCAACACTATAAAAATGTAAAATTAATGTCCAGGTTGATTACATAACGCGACCCCTCAGAACTTTAAAATTTACGTTAAAGTGAAAGTTATTAATTTATAGTGCATATGTCTAAATAATCAAAGAAATGTTTATTTTCTACTAATATTACATTACAAATTAAATGTGAACAAAGCTTTATAAAATGCAAGTTTACAGATTCGTCTGTCTCGAGGGAATTTTCTTAGTAGACCCAACCCAATTCAAATTATTGATTATTCCGTTCGATCAAGCAAACTCGGCCTTTATTTTCATTGAAATAGAGTACCTTTAGAACCTTTCTCTTCTACAAGGATAATTGATAAAGTTGAATTCGATAAAGTTTACAAGAAAAGGAAAATGAAATTTATTGAAAAGTGATTTGGAAATCCGTCTCTGTGACTCATATAAGATCTTTGTGCCATAACTAGTAAGTCATAAATGTATAAATGAGTCAAAATTACTTCATTTAAATATAATACCTGCATAATCTAGCTTTGCTCGGTATTTTTTTTAGTTAAAAACGGCGTTTTCTTAAAATGAAACTAGCTAAATCGATTTATCACACCCGAAATCACCTAAATACTAAATTTCATGAAAATCGTTGAAAGTATTAGATATCTGATACACACACGTACATGTATATATCAGAAATGGCTCTAACGAATTGAATGTTTGTATTTATTCGCCCGGGTCTCATACCGTTTGTCTCAACTACTCCTGCCACAAATATATCGTTAATATGTGTTTTGTGTTCCAGCTTGAATAGTAGTGTTACCGTTAATTAAACTATGCAAAATTACATGCGTCATTCAAATAGCAATGTACCATTAACATCTTGGATGTCTATAGGCGATGGCTGTCTCTTTCCGTCAAGAGATCTATCTGGTTGCTTTCTATTTAACGACATTCAAAATGAAATATAATTTACCATTTGCTTCATTATTCAAAACCCACAAAACACACTAAAACGTTAAGGTTAGAGTAAGAAAGTAAGAAAGTATCTTCACGCCCGTATCCCCGAAGAAGTAGGCAGAGGTACAACAAGTGCACCCACGATTAGCCGAAGATACTTGGTCCCACAAATGTGATAGGTGGCAAGCTTATCACCAACCGGGCACTTTCCAATCCTGAGCAACTTTGTGTTTAACAGAAAACTGAAAAAATACTTTTTTTTAGAACCAGGGACCTCATGTAGTCAAGCCAACGCTAGACCACTAGACCACAGAGGCGATAAAGTTAAACAGTGTAAAGACGAAAAATTAATTATTTAAAATTTCCAGGAGAATCCACTTATCAATGTCTCTGTTCACCACTGAAATGCATTAAAAACAATAAAATGAACCAGTGAGTGCAGTAAGTGGTCATAAAACGTATGCGTTAAACCGGAAATTAACTTATTTCAACTATATTTCAAGTTAACTAGTACACTACACAGGTAGACAGCCGGAAATTGGGACGAGTTTCATAGTTTTGCTACCTGTGTGTTAGTTAAAGGTTTTATATTGAGCGTATATATTGTGTGTAAAAAATCCTTTCCGGTCGTCAAAGGCATTGTTTAGTAGCTTAATAAAATCTTTTTTTATATATCATAAGATAGCAAACAAGCAGATGGGTCTCCTGATGGAAAGAGTCAACCGTCGCCTATAGGCACCAAAGATGTTAATGGTGCGTTGCTATTTTGTGGCGAGGTCCAATGCCACATGCATAAGTTTACCGGCTACCTTACCCTCCAAATTCAAATTCAAATTCAAATTCAAATAATATTTATTCGACGTAGGTACATTTAAGAACACTTGTCGACGTCAAAAAAACATATCACAACAAAATATAAAAGACAATTTATACAATATTTGTAAAATACGATTCATAAAAATCACGTCAACCAGAGAGAATTTTGTTTTGCTTACAGAAATGACCAATTATTTAAAAAAAAAATTAAATAAAATATATATTTTAAAATTATAATTTTAAGCAAACATGAAGACGGACATTTATAAAATTAATAAAATATGTCAATTAAATGTCATAATTACAAAATTTAGATCTAGTGATGTCAACATTAAATTACTATTAATTTATAAATAAAATTGGCAATAAATAATTGTAATCAGATTTAATTAAAAATGTCAAAATGAAATAAAAAAAATTAAATATAAAGTTAAATACCCGTAATTAATTGCAAGTTTTTACATTTAGAGTCAAAATTCATTTAGAAAGTTAAAACATAAAACTGTTATAAAAATGGTAGTAATATCAAAATAAATTTTAAATAAATGTCAAAAAAAAAAAATGATCACAATATTCTATATACCAAAATACAAAAGCCAATTAAAATACCAACCAATTAAATAAATTATTATATATTAGCTATTTCCAAGCGTCTTTGTCATTTACAAAATCCTGTATTTTGTAATAGCCCTTTTTGCATAATTTTTGTTTCACAATTTTTTTAAATCTGCAATAAGGCAATTCTATAATATCGTCAGGAAGTGTATTGTAAAAACGAACGCTTTGGCATAAAAACGACTTGTTAATTTTACTCAGTCTTGAAAAATGTGTTACTATTTTATTTTTGTTTCTAGTATTTATACTGTGAGTGTCACAAATCTTGGAAAATTTATTTATATTTTTTTTCACATATAAGATATTCTCCAAACCGGAACACGACAGTAACCAGCACGGACGCTATTGCGGCAGGAATAGGTAAGGCGGTGGTACCAGACCCGGTTGAGCCGATGCAGAAATTTACTACCTAGTAATCTCTACAACCTATTAAAAAAAATATTTATATTATTATTTTGTGTATATAGATAAACAAATTTTGCCAGATCAAAATAATTAATCGTAAGTGAAATTTTAAAATACTACTGACAATATGACAAGCATGTCGCCAGACAAAGAGGCGGTTACGATAACAAATAGACCACGGTCATTGACTCAACGTGATGTGGCCCACTCAGCCAGTAAATTTTAAGAAAATTAAAGAGTAAAAGAAAAGTATTTTCACGCCGGTATCCTCGAAAGAGTAGGCAGAGGTACAACAAGTGCACTCACGATTAGCCGAAGATGCTTGGTCCCACAAATGTGATAGGTGGCGAGCCTATCGCCAACCGGCCACTTTCCAATCCCGGGAAACTTTGTGTTTATCAGAAAACTGAAAAACACTTTTTTTCTAACAGTCCGACCCCGGAATTGAATCCGGGACCTCATGTGGTCAACGCCGACGCTGGACCACTAGACCACAGAGGCGATTAAAATTAAAGAGTAAATACGAGGATTTAAAATACTCATAATATTGGTATCGAATAGGGTTTGCGTTACTCAATATTTAATTATGTGTTTGTTCTGCATATGTATGAGTGGTCAGAATCACGTAGGGTCTATAATATTTTTACTCGATATTTATGATTAAAAAAAATGATGTGGTGTCGCGGGACACCAGGTAGGAACGAACTTCCTTCGGCTAAACGGCACTACTCGCTTGTGTACGCGACTGTCGCGCCTGCGCACGTCTCATTTAACGCTTTTATTCCACGCATTTTTCTTACGGTTTTACTATCACATTTTTTTCAGTTCGGTCGCGCAGCAAAATCCCTATCCCCTCCAAGCCTGCCGTAAGGAACTTCGTTCCAATAAGTCGTAAATAAACAAGCAATAAACAAATAGTTCAAGTCAATATGCGATCGAGATAATTCCTTATTTCGGACACCCATTGGTTACGATAAGCTGTAGCGGTTTAATCCTAAGGCCCACTAGGTTTGGACTTAGGGCAGCAGCTATTAGGGGCGACTAATCGGGGCAAGAAATACATTATTCATAACAAAAAACAACCCAGAAAAAATAAAATATTGGGTACTTATAATTAAAACGCAGTAAAAAACGAATAACCGATATATCTAACTTCTCCTATATGTCCGGAAACTTGAATCAATCAATCAAACTAAACGCAAAGCCCTTAAATGAGGGAAGCTAATAAGCGGCTGGTATCGCAAGATTAATGGCGGCCAAGACTGCAGATCCGCCACTGATGATAAACATTTAGGGTGTAGACAGACGGACTGCATTTCAATGCAGTCCGTCTGTCTATACCGATACTGCAATCTGACTGCTAAATGGCAGTTCAGATGCAGTTTGAATGCAGTTGACACGACTGCAATAGAACTGCAAACCAAATGCGCAGTCCGATTGCAGGTCAGTTGCAGTCGGCGTGCAGTTCACACGACTGCACGCCGACTGCACGCCGACTGCAATTGAACTGCAATCGGACTGCGCATTTGGTTTGCAGTTCTATTGCAGTTGTGTCAACTGCATTCAAACTACATCTGAACTGCCGTTTAGCCGTCGGATTGCGGTTGAAATGCAGTCCGTCTGTCTACACCCTTACTGGTGTTGAGCAAAGGGGCTAATGTTTATACATACATAGACCTGTCAGATGACAGTTATAAATTCCTTTGCAATAAAAAACGGGTCATTTTGATTTTTCTATATTATTGGTGATCATTCGGTCTCAAAAAAGTTTTAATAGTCAAACTATATAACTGGCATTTAATAAATAGTCTAGGTATGAAAAAATGTCGATTTGAAATAGGGGTATAAAAATGTTGAAGTCAAAAATAATATATAAAATCTCATGTCACGGTGTTTGTGATCTGCTTAATCGCATGTTTTATTTATTTGTTATTTATGGAATCGGTTGTAATTTATATTTCATACCAGTTAACCAGAAGGTTCCATTCCGGATTTTTTTTCAATTTTTGTCTATTTATATTCGGCATCAAAAAATACCGATTACCCCAAACTTTTACCCCTATTCTATTTTGTTTACGGTCAATCTTAGAAGAGATTTTATCGTTTAGTCTATGGTCAAACTGAGGCATACTTTGTTTATGATCCTATAATCATCATCATCATCAGCCGGCATTCGTCCACTGCTGGACATAGGCCTCTCCCAAGGCGCGCCACTGAGCCCGGTCTTCGGCTCTCCTCATCCAGTTACTTCCCGCCACCCTGCGCAGATCGTCGCGCCACCGCGTAAGGGGGCGTCCCACGCTACGTTTGCCAAGACGCGGTTTCCACTCTATGAGCCGTTTACTCCATCGGTGATCAGATCTACGGCAGATGTGACCGGCCCATTGCCACTTCAGCTTGCTTACCTTCTGAGCTATGTCAGTGACCTTGGTCCTCATACGAATTTCTTCGTTTCGGATTCTATCCCTGAGGGATACACCGAGCATAGCTCTCTCCATAGCCCGCTGAGCGACTTTGAGTCTATGAACCAGTCCCACCGTTAGTGTCCACGTCTCGGCTGCGTATGTCATGACTGGTAAGACGCACTGGTCGAAGACTTTCGTCTTCAAGCTTTGTGGTATAGGCGACGAAAAGATGTGACGAAGCTTCCCAAACGCTGCCCAGCCTAACTGAATCCTCCTATTGACTTCCCTTTCGAAGTTGTTTTTAAGTAATTGCACAATCTGCCCAAGGTATACATACTCCCGAACAACTTCGAGAGTCATGCCATTTACGGTGACTGGACTAGGTTGAACGTGTGAGTTGAACATAACCTTGGTTTTGTCCAAGTTCATACCAAGCCCCACCCTTTGGAAGGCGCCATTCAGGCTAGTCAGCATTTCCTGCAGCTCCTCCAGTGAATCTGCCATGATGACAATATCGTCGGCAAAGCGTAAGTGCGAGATGCGATCACCGTCTATGTTGATTCCTCGTCCTTTCCAGTCCAGTAGTTTGAAGACGTCCTCCAACGCGCTTGTGAATAGTTTCGGGGATAGAACATCCCCCTGTCTTACGCCTCTGTGTAATTGAATTGGTCTTGTCTGGACGTTTTGGATGTAAACGCTCATTGTTGCGGAATTGTATAGACATCTCAGAACATCAATGTACCGGTAATCCACCTGGCATCGCTGCAGGGATTCCAGAACAGCCCAGGTCTCGATCGAGTCAAACGCTTTCTCGTAATCCACAAATGCAAGACACAGGGGCTGATTATATTCTTCCTTTTTCTGTATAATTTGCCGCACTGTGAAAATGTGGTCTACGGTGCCAAAGTCTCGTCGAAACCCGGCCTGCTCGGGAGGTTGGAAGTCATCAAGTCTTCGTGCAAGTCGATTTGTAATTACCCTTGAGAACAGCTTATAGACGTGGCTTAGGAGCGAGATGGGTCGATAATTTTTAAGCAGTGTTTTGTCCCCCTTTTTGTGAAACAAAACTACTATGCTCCTATTCCACGCCCTTGGAGTTCTCCCCGAGTGCAAGACGGAGTTAAATATCCTTAGTAGTTCCTGTAGCACAGGTTTGCCTCCAGCTTTGAGCAATTCGGATGTAACTCCGTCCTCACCAGGGGCTTTTCCATTTTTAAGCTGCCCCAGGGCCAGTACAACCTCCTCGAGACTTATATCTGGAAGTTCGTCGGTGTAGTGGCGTGTCAATGTGGCTCTGGGATCAGAGTCTAGGGGTTCAGGTTGAGGTATTCGCGAGGCATATAATTGGCAATAGAAGACTTCAGTTTCGGTGAGTATCTCCGGCTTAGAAGCGACGGTTCTGCCATCCTGAGTTCTTAACTTCGTCAAATTACTCTTTCCAAGTTGATGTGAAAATACTTTGGAACCCCGATTTTGCTCTATAGCTCGTTGGATGTTTGTAACATTTGAGCGTCGGAGGTCCCTTCGTATCAGTTTCCTGATATCCTTGGTGAGTTGTTGGAGATCTGACGGTGCCGCGGTGATTTTTTCACGTCTTTGCTTCATAAACTCCAGAGTTTCATCCGAGAACTTAGAGTTATTGCCCGAATGCCTCTTTTTACAAAACCTTTTACCCGCATCCCTTAAGGTCTTCACCACATTTTCGTAGTCCTCGTCAACGTCTAGGGTATGTGCCAAGGCATCGAACCGATTTTTTAGCTCCAGCTGAAATTTTTTTCGGTTTTTCGGAAAAATCCGAGCTTTTTTCGGTTTGGGAAGGAATCGGTCGGAGTGTGGACTTCATCATACGGCTTCTCTCTAGCTTGAAATTGATATATAGAGATCCTCGAACAAGTCGGTGATCACTGCCGGTATTGAACCTGTTAATCACTGAGACATCTCTAAATATGCGCTTACAGTCTGTAATGATGAAGTCAATCTCGTTTTTTGACCTACCGTCAGGGCTACGCCAGGTCCATTTCCTCTGAGGCTTTTTCTTGTAGAAGGAGTTCATCAAGAATAGCCCTTGTCCTTCTAGGAAATTGACCAGCATTTGCCCTCTCTGGTTTCTCCTCCCGTAACCGTGTGGTCCGATTGACATTTCGATGCCAATTTGTATACCTACCCTGGCATTGAATCTCCCATGACAACATTGTAATGAGCTCCAGTGGTGTTATTTAAGGCTCTATTGATATCTTCGTACAATAGCTCAACCTCTTCATCCGAGTGTGTCGAGGTCGGCGCATAAACTTGTACGACCTTGAGAATCTCTTGGTCAGCTTGAGTACAAGATATGCAACCTGGTCGACACACTGGATATCTCCACAACGCTGTTAATGAGAGCTTTGTTGACGAAGAAACCTACTCCGCCTTGGGAACGGTGGTCTCCCTCTCGATAGTAGAGGAGATGGCCTGATTGCAGAGTTATCGTGTCCTCTCCCTGTCTTCGGACTTCGCATAACCCTACAATTTGCCAGTTAATTTTCTCTAACTCTACTTCAAGCTCTGCGATGTTCTCGTCAAGCCTCAGTGTCCGTCCATTATACGTCGCCAGGGTCAGTCGTTTTTGGTAGCCTACCGTAACCCGGGGATTCTTCGCACCCCCTGTCCCACCGATACCGTGACCGCTACCTTGGCCCGGTCTGGTGAGGCGGCCGGGAACTGGGGGCCGTTTATTTGCAGCGCTATTCATGTTGGGAGGTTTTGCCCTAATCGCCACGCTGGGCAAGCGGGTTGGCGATCGCAGACACCAGAGCATTTCAGACGTTGACGCTGCTGCCCGTCGTCATCGATAGCATTTACTGCCCGGTGTTGTATGTGATGGTTATACCGCCATCTGTCGGTCGTCAGTGCCTCGTTAGTTTCTCAGCAGGGTGTACCACGAGCAGGTGAGGTTGACTTTTGGGACTTCAGATGTTATGCCCCCTTACACCCCTGATCCTATAATTTATATATAATTTGTTTATAATCCTATATTTTTTTATCATGCATAATTTATATTTGTGCTTTAACATTTATGTAATTACAGTCAAGATTCAAACGGAGAGCAACAACTAGTATTAATAAAGCCGTATATCTGTTTACATATAACCAACATTCTGTATAAATTGCCAACTTCATTAAGCGACACAATTTGTCCCATAATTTAGACCGTAGCGGTGATTCAACAAGGGTAACTGTTGTATTTATTATGCGGTTACTTGTTTGCATAGCCATCAACTAAACCTACAGTTGTGCCCGATTTGCGTACAGTTTCACTCCACAGGATGCCGGATGCGTTTATCTCGTGTGTGCCAAGACTAATGTTGTATACGTTGTCTTACTGCGACAGTGATTTCCTTTGTGGTTTGATTCAGTATTAGGATGGTATCTCCGGCGATGTAAAGGAAATATAAACAATAATTCGAGTTGAATTAATCAATGTCAATATATTGTATTGTGTAAGGTAACTCTTAAGGAAATCAATAATACAATACAATTACATCTTATTGATCAACGGAAATAATCATCAATCGTCTTATCACCAAAAAAATTATCTCTTCCAGATCATCCTTAGATACAGATAGTGGTTACCACCACTTTTAGAATGTATTATTAATCTATTAAATAATATATACTAAAACTGGCAGTAACCAGAAGTAAACTAATAGTTTTTAGGTTCTTAAATGACAGAAAAGAAAAACAACAATCCAATTATGTGCACATATAAACAAAATTGAAATGTTTGTTTGTGATTTCAAAATAAATAGGTTCTTTAAGCGCAGTGTTATTATTACGATAATAAAAACTAAACAACCATTTTTAAAATTTCTGTCTGTGGTCCTTTTTGTGTGGCGTAATATCTGGAAAAAGCGGAATCGATTTTAATGGAACTTTTACTGAAAGATAGAAGAGTTTATAGGGCAGAACATAGGCTACTTTGTATCCGAGTGTGCAAGAGGAAATAATGATTTTGGATTATGTGAATAAAGTTGCGAGTAGAAAATAAATTGAACAATCATCAGAAAATAAACAGTCACGTCGTTTGAGTGATTTTTTTTCTGAATTACTTTCGTGTCCCAGTTAGGAGCGTAATGTAATGTAATGTATCCGGTAAACTCATGCGTACGTGGTCATTGATATAAAAAAAACCTAAGATGCCCAGTCTCGATCAAAACTGTCACTCAAAGCTATCGCTAATCTATATATATATATATATATATATATATATATATATATATATATATATATATATATATATATATATATATATATATATATATATATATATAAATCAATCCCTATTTTCCCTGGTCACGACATCACGCCTGAATGGCTGGACCAATTTCGCAAATTTTTTTTTGTTGTGTTTGTAATTGTAAGGAGAAGGTTCTTATATAAGAAAATATTAAGAAAATTGTGCGGAAAATTGGAAAATTTAAGAATACTTAACCACCATATAAAGTTTAATCCCGTAGACTTATATAAATTAAGTGTCACGTTGTTTGTCCGCTGTGGATTCCTAATATGTAAGGCGAAACAACGTTTGCCGGGTCAGCTAGTTAATATTATAAATGCGAAAGTTTGGATGTTTGGATGGAAGTTTGTTACTCAATCACGCAAAAACCACTGAACACATCCGAATGGAATTTGGTACATAGGTAGCTGATAACCTGGAATAGCACATAAGCTACTTATTATCCCGGAAAAATTTGGTGATCCCGCGGGATTCATCAAAAACTTTTATAATGCAGCGGACTGCACGCTGCAGCTAGTTTCACATAAGTAGTAAGAGATATGGCTAAACATATGAATTTATATATCCAACCTTAAGCACAAGATTTATAGTTATTCTTACAAAGCAATGTACAAAAAGTAATAAAATTGACAGTGTCGCGATCGACGTGATTCTATTTGAAATGAGTGAACAATTTTAAATTGTGCACTCTTTTTTAGAGGACGGTTTTAAGACACCGATCGTGTATCTTGGGTTTTTTATATCAATATACATGGTATTCTCCATATCGATGACAACGCACTATTAAACATTTTCGTGTTTTCAAGCGATTATTGTCTTTTCCATCAGAAGAAACATCTGTTTGCTTGCTATCTTTTGACATAGCAATATAATGATTCGAAGCAAATTATTTTGTTAACATTGATTGATGATGAATATATTTTTATTTATTTATTTATTTTATTTAAAAAAGCATACATCATAATTATTTGCTAAACATCCTTAAACCTATAATTAGAGGTTTATGCGGATGTTGCACACTCCACATATAAATAGGTATAAGTTAACACTACAGAATATATTACTAACAGTTACAATCTTTGCTTAAACATACTCAGTACCAATATTGCTCAGTACTTTAACGCTGCACACAAAATAAAAAATGATGTGGTGTCGCGGGACACCAGGTAGGAACGAACTTCCTTCGGCTAAACGGCACTACTCGCTTGTGTACGCGACTGTCGCGCCTGCGCACGTCTCATTTAACGCTTTTATTCCACGCATTTTTCTTACGGTTTTACTATCACATTTTTTTCAGTTCGGTCGCGCAGCAAAATCCCTATCCCCTCCAAGCCTGCCGTAAGGAACTTCGTTCCAAAAAGGTAGATAGGTATTTTGTTGGTATACCAACTGCTGTTATGTTTGGCAGGTCGTAAAAGGCGACCGATTATATACCGCTATACGTGTTACTACCATCGTGACTGCTAATTGGTAGAGTTCCGCAACGTCTTGCCCGGGTATTTGGTACCACCGCCTTGTCATTGTGTTCCGGTTTGGAGGGTAAGGTAGACGGTAGACTTAAACATGTGGTTTTGCCATTCCGCCACACAGATAGCAACGCACCATTAACATCTTTAGTACCTATAGGCGATGGTTTTTCTTTCCATCAGAAGAGTTATCTGTTTGTTTGTTATCTTATAATAAAGGCACTTTGTATATATATTATATATTAAAATTATATATTAGGTATTAAAAAAAATTGTCTTGAAAATATTTCTAGAATAAAGATATCTATTTCTATAATATCAATACTGCTATAGGTTTCATTACATGCAACAGGCTCTCAGTAAAATTGAATCTAGACACGAAATTGCGAAATCGTAGCATATGTACCAAAATGCTGGCGATAGACCAAATCTGGATTGATATTTCACTGCAAAGCCTGTTGCTGTATGAGAGAATTTTACTTGACAGCAACAGTTTTATTCAACAACGACGCCATAATATAATTTACGAATGTACTAATTCTGGCTTGCGATTTCGTCTATAGAAACAATAAAAGTCAGTGTTTATGACTCAAATTTTCTTAAGGGCAAATAGCAGTTCTATGCAACATCTAAACTATAACATGATTTAAGAAAGTATTAACTGTCACTCGTAATTTTTTTGTCTACGTAAATGTTGTCAGTATGAATTTTTAACTTTACAGCATATTGCTGTAAGACTAAACTTTACGTAACAGCAACAGTTATATTCAACAACAATAACATAACTTGGAAAAATCTTAAAAACAACAAAGAAAAATATCGACACGCGGATTCTTTGTTGTTTTTAAGATTTTTCCAGATTCCCAAGCACGGGATGAGTGCTATAACACAAAAATAAGTAGAAATACGAAAGTACTGATCAAAATTATAAATGTGAATTTCATCTGTAACGATGAACTCATTTAATTAGTTATACGTATGTATAGCTAGCGATCAGTATAATCGACGTAATCGATCATATAGCAAAGAAGAATTTCGCCGCCTCGAGCCTGTCGACACTAGCTCAGCGGAAGAGCGTCCCGGCTTTAGGGAAATGGTCGCAGGTTCAAATCCCGCGTGTCGATATTTTTCTTTGTTGTTTTTAAGATTTTTCCAGATTCCCAAGCACGGGATGAGTGCTATAACACAAAAAAAAATAACATAACTTACTTTATAAAAGTATTGACTGCTGATTGCGATTTTGTCCACGTTTAATTTAATTTTATACATTTCCCCGTGTTGGTTCCGGGCTCCTTTGAAGAATAGACCAACTGCCGTTCTGCCAGGCAGGTCGTAAAAGGCGGCCGATTGGCTATGCGAGTCACTAACATCGTGGCTACTAGGTAGTAGATTTCTGCATTGTCTCGCCCGGGTCTGGTACCACCGCCTTACCTATTCCTGCCGCAATAGCGTCAGTGCTTGTCACTGTCGTGTTCCGGTTTGGAGGGTAAGGTAGCCGGTAAACTTATGCATGTGGCATTAGACCTCGCCACAAGATAGCAACGCACCATTAACACCTTTGCTGTCTATAGGCGATGGTTGACTCTTTCCACCAGGAGACCCATCTGCTTGTTTGCTATCTTATGTTATAAAAAAAATATATCAATATTACTATTTCACTGCAGGTTTGTTTCTGCATGGATAAAATTTACTCAACAAAAACAGTTTTGTTCAACAACCGTTGTTCGCGATTTTGTCCACGTGGAGTTTGGTTACATACATATACATACATCTTCACGCCAGATTCTTTACGGTGTTTGCAGAGAAAACCGAGTGCCATATATCTGTCTGTCTGTCTTATTTTCTCCACATTCATTTCTCTATTTCTCTCTGACAATACCTTCGGGCAGTATTCGATCAATCTGATCATAGAGTTTAATTTTATCTCAATATTAACATTTAATTCACAGTCTTTTTTTATCGTTTCATTCACGTCTTTACCCCGTGTTGATCACGGGCTCCTATGAAGAATAGGCCAACTGCCGTTCTGCCAGGCAGGTCGTAAAAGGCGACTGAGTGGCTATTCGCGTCACTATCATCGTGACTACTAGGTGGTAGAGTTCTGCATCGTCTCGACCGGGTCTGGTACCACTGCCTTATCTATTTCTGCTGCAATAGCGTCAGTGCTGGTCATTGTCGTGTTCCGGTTTGGAGGGTAAGGTAGCCGGTAAACTTATGCATGTGGCATTAACCTCGCTACAAGATAGCAACGCACCATTAACATCTTTGGTGTCTATAGGCGATGGTTGAATCTTTCCATCGGGAGACCCATCTGCCTGTTATATCTTATGATATATAAAAAAAAAGTTTTTTGCTGTTTGAATGAATTCTACTTGACAGCAACAGTTTTATTCAACAATGACGTTTTAAATTAGTTTTAGAAGATAATGATTGTTGCTGTTGCGAAACTACTCACAAATGTGGAATTTAATTTTTAACCGATTTTCGCAAAGATGGAGGTTATCAATTCGGCTGTACGTAGATTGATATACAAAGGTTTACTGAATATTATTAAGAAAAAAGACTTGACTGTTTATATGTTTGTATCTCAAAAACTTCATCTTTTTAATTATCGATAAGGAAGCCCTTGGCCACGATATCTCTTGATGGTAAGCTAAGATGCAGCCTAAGATGGAACGCGTTTCCCTAGAAGGTAGCTTTACCTGTTCATCGTATATTTAATTGATTTTAAAATCGGATCACCAATGAAAATTCTTATATAAACTTTATTACCGAGTAACGCTTTCCGATTTAACAAATGGATGTAACGTTTTAGGATGAAAAGAACGAAGTCGTAGGCAAGTGATAGTATAAAAAAAACGTTATAAAATAACTTTGTTCTTTACACAAATGTAAGGCTGCTACATTCATATAATAACTCTAGCATTCTAATACAATTTTTTTGGTTTCAAAATTACACGTGTAAACAAAGAATCTTCCCTTGAGGGCTCTCGTACGTGCGCTCGCTGCAAAACAAAAAGAGTCTCCGCGACAAAGCCACGCCTATGGCACTGCCATCTGTTCCCGCACTCGACTTCCCCAAACACATTTTACATTTTGTAAGCACTTAATCGGTGAACCGTAAAGGAATTTTTAACTTTGTCAACACCTGCCTTTCTGAACTTTGATTTTTTTGTAAAGTTGAGATTGTGTATCTTAAGCAAATTCGCTTTATTAACAAGAGGGTATTTTTTGGAATCCGTACTTTTTATGGATATTGAACACTTATCTATAGGATAACTTCTTTGTCCCTCTGTTCGTCTGTCAAGACCTTTTTTCTCAGGAACGCGTAGAGGTATCAAGTTGCAATTTATATTAAGCTAGCTGCAACGTTGACCTAAAATTATGAAATTTGACAAGAAGTTTTCTTATTGCACATTTATAGGAAACAATAGGAAAAACTTAAATTTTTATTAATTTTTTCTTCAATAAAGTATAATTCCGTACGTAAGTTATGGGCATAAACTTTTCGGTTATTCATATCTAAGCGAATAAGTGCTGTTAGGGGCACTCTGTATTTTTCTTATATTATAAAATAGCAAACAAGCAGATGCCTCTCTTGATGGAAAGTGATCACCAAGTGCATTGCTTTCTGTGTGGCGAAGTGGTAATAAATATCACATTCATAAGTTTAACGATTAATCCTCCAAAACGGAACACGGCAATGACAATATACTTTCCATTATAAATTGACCACCCCGTTGGTCGAGTGGTTAGCGATCCTGACTACGCGATCGACGGGGCTCGGGTTCGATCCCCGACGGGGACAAGCATTTGTGTGATGAACATAAATGTTTGTATTTCCGGGTTTGGGTGTATGTATATTAAATATATTCTTGTATTTATATATTTATTTCTATGTATTAGTATCGTTGACTAACACCCATAACACAAGCAAATAATTTGCTTACTTTGGGGTTAGATCAGTTAGTGTAATTTGTCCCTTGAATAATTATTTATTTATTATTTATTTATTATAAATTAAAATTTCGATAGTTTTAACAGGTAGATAAAGTTAAGTAGGTGAATTTGGCAATCGATGAACTGGTTTCGGAAACTCTGTTCGGAAGATCTATTGACTTTTCGTTCACGTTTTTTTTTAAATATTTAGTTAGGTGCTACCGAATATAACACGCAAGGCGATGGTTCTTACTGTTGGTATGAGATAGAAAAGATTATACAAAAAACAATCTTGTGTTGCGATTATCCAAGTTGAAATTTTAATGATTACTACGATTATAATGGTTAAATTTCATTCGACGGAAATTGAATGTAGCAGCACTTGCAAAACAGCAAAAATGCTAACCTGTAATGTTCCACACGCCCCTTAAACCACACGCATAATGTGTGGTCTCCAGGAAAGTACGTGCTCTCCCGCATCAGAAAAACTCCATCTGGCGAACCAGACAGGAGCGCTTCTGCGCTCTCCCGTGATATCGCCCCGTGGTGCCATCTGTTAATAGTTGGAGAGCCCATGATGCTAAATGGGTTACTCGAGCGTCGTAGGGATTTATTGGATTTTGTAAATTAAATTATAGGAAAAATAAAAGGAAATGTTAAGATAGGGTTCTTTCTGACTTGAAACTTTTTTAGGACAGATTCTAAGCTTTTTAATCACTAAACTCTTACTAACGACTTTACTCGCCCAAAAGCTCGGTTTCACGGTACGGACATACAAGCTTACTACTTACAATCATTAAAAGAAGGCTGATCCTTAGTATTTGTGTGGACTGTTAATCTAAATAAATAAACTAAATCCAAAATATTTGTATTCTCACTCATAACAACATCTATTTACATATATATTTTAAAAATTAAAAACTAGTTCGTTGAAATTTCATGTTTGCTATGTGTGAAGCAGCATGGCGGACGTGAAAATTATCAAATAAAACAATTTATTTATTAATTGGTTAGAGCTTCATTCAAATATATTTTGTTTGAACCAACATTCAATATATTTATTGATTTATGCAATATTATGAGTGGACTATATTAGTTTTTTTTGTATAATAGGATAACAAACAGTCAAACAACAACAAAAGGGTCTACAGTCGTTCATAGACACTGAAGATATTTTATCGCAGGGTTAAATAGCACGTCATGCGTAATTTTATCGCTTAATTTACCCCTTAAATTGAAAGACAAAAGTAACAAGTTTTGATGCTATTAAGACAACAAAAATGGATAAAATGCATAATATAGGGTTCCGAAGTTACCCATCTCAACAATGCGGACAAAGAAGAGGGTTTTGATGGTTTCATACTGTGGACATTTAACCTATTTATTGTTAATGAGGTATATATGTGCACCACAGATTCACCGCCTATAAAAACTTCTTCATTCTCCACTATTTATATGTTAGTCGACTACTATTCAAAAAGTTATAAAGTCTTCAAGCCGTGATAGTTTTTCGTTTAATTTCATTATATTTACTACTATCATGAATTTTTTTCTGCCGTTTAGCTGGCAGAGGGTCATTTGACTCTTAACAAAAATTGGCACTTTTAAGCTTAATATTTAGCACACACGAGTTTTTTAATAGATAAGTTTTTTGCATAAACCTACAATATTTTTTAAAAACCTATCCAATGATATAACACACTATACGGTAAACGAAAAAAGAAATTAACATCCTCACTTTACATGTAGAGGAGCTGCCCTAAAAATATTTTTCAATATTTTATGTTACCACTTCGTTGTCGTGACTAATATGTATATTCATGCGAAATTGCAGCTTTTTAGTACTAAGGATCTCCGAGAAATCGTGCGGAAGGATGGCCGGACGGATGGACGGACCTACATAGTAAAACTTTAAGGGCTCCTAGTTTACTTCGAAACCCTAAAAAGTAAGGATGTCGAAGTTTATTGTTTACAAACTGCAAATTATATCGCGGGCCCTCTTAAGGACTAGACCAACTGCCATTTTGCCAGGCAGGTCGTAAAAGGCGATCGTATGGCTTGTCACTACTACCATGATTACTAGGTGGTAGAATTTCGCAACGTCTCGCCCGGGTATATGGTACCTCCGCCTTACTTATTCTAGCCGCAATAGCTTCAAAGCTTGTCATGTCGTGTTTCCGTTTGGAGGGCGTTACCCTCCAGCCTTCCTTAGCCAGTTGACTTATGTTTGTGACATTGTCATCCCGTCACACACATAGCAACTCACCATTAACATCTTTGGTGTCTATAGGCAATGGTCGAGTCTTTCCATCAGGACTCCTGATTCAGGAGAGTCTTCTGTTTGTTTGCTGTTTAATGATATATAAAATCCAGTTAAAGCAATATTCACTATTTATAATATTTTGATTGGTTGCATATGACCTTTAAGTATCCTTCAATACAGTCTTTTACCAGTTACACTGTACATGGTACCACATTCTCGCCTTACACCGTATAATTATTATTTGTATGGTCTGCGGTGACAATCTTTAATTGAACGGGCGTTTGTAGTACTTATTATTGGGCGCGGTCAGGATTTAGCCTCAATTTAAAAGAACACTACATTCATTATTCACCTCTAAGTATCCTTCAATACAGTCTTTTACCAGTCACACTGTACATGGCACCACTTTCCTCGCCTTACACCGTATCATTATCATTTGTGTGGTCTGTGGTGACAATCCTTAATTGAACGGGCGTGGGTAGTACTTATTACTGGTTGCGATCAGGATTTAGACTCAATTTAAAAGAACACTACATTCATTATTCACAATAATTAATTTCCTTGACATTTTACACCACTTCACAATTCCTACCTATTTTCCCCTTTCTACACATATTGTTGGCCTCTCGAGCGTCTCTTTTGAAAAGCTGCGACATAATGTCACGCTACTCCGGCCGACTCGCCAATCTTACATACGAAACACAAACCGGAAAGAAACGATCGAAGCGCCAACAAAAACAACCAATCAGATGATACCGGAAATAATTATAGAGAATTTTAAATACAATAATAGTCAAATGATATCCTTAGTTCCTTAATAAATATCGAACATACACTTGTGAATTATTCTAACAAATAGAATTAAACTTTGAATGACACTTAACTCGAGTATCTTTGATCAAAACGTCGTGAAATATAGACGATCGCATGACCAAATGAAATAAGGCAAAAATAATTTTTAAAGTCACAAAAGATTGCCGAGACATAGGAATTGTAAACGAGGGTATAAAAATATAACTCTAAAATTATTTAATCTCCAGATTACAGTTTGGGGCGAACCTGTAGTATTATGTAACTGTCACAATGCAACATAAGCATTCATAGCACTAAATTTAAAATATACGTCTGCAGAACATGCATTCGTAGAATATGTACTGGCGGTAACAAAAAACTAATCAACATAAAAGCTAGCCTTACAGCTGTACAGGAACAATGGATGGTATAAATTTGCCACGCTAGTATTATCAATCAAAATGTCCGACTATAATTACATTATGATGTGTGATTCGAGCAACTATGGGTAGCTTTGATGGTTTTTCTTATCTTATGCTTACATTTATGTTGCGATATATTATGTTGAGACTGACGAGGCAGTCTAAGGTCTAAGGTTTTAATCTATTTGGCTCTGAGCAGAAGGTCCTGTGTTTGTATCTCTGGTTGGGCAAAAGTGGTATCGAGATATTTTCGAGGTTTTTCTCGAAAATCCAATACTTCAATAGCAGCTCAGAGTCTGGCGAGTAGTATGTTACCAATCCCGTTCCTCGGATGAGCACGTAAAGCCGTAGATACCGGCTATCTCTAGAAATAGCCAATAATCGTTATTAGGTCGGTAAAATGCAGCAATAAGTATCACCACTCATCTCGCCAACCGACGAACCGGTGAATCGTGATGACCTGGTAAATCCATAGACGTTCGGTTTACTTTACCTACCCCGCAAGGGAACCGGGTATGATGATACTTTTATGTTTATATATTGTGTGAAGTAACTGAATGTCGTAAAACTTGCAGTGTAATTGAATTGCTAGCAACTTCTAGTACGCAATCAATGGGGCTCGGATTTGAATCCCGATAGGGACAAGTATTTGTGTGATGAGCATAAATATTAGTATTTCTGGATTTGGGTGTTTATTACATTTATTTCAGTGTTTGTCCATGACTAACACCCATAACACAAGCGAAATTAATTGTTTACTTTGAGGTTAGATCAATTCGTGTTATGTTGTCGTCGATGTTTATAATTATAATTAAAATCTATACTAATATATAAATACGAAATTCTGTCTGTCTGTTACACCTAAACCGCTGAAACGATTTTGATGAAATTTGGCATACCGATTCTTAAAGAATCGGGGTCAAACATAGGCTACTTTTTTCTTAAACTTTCAACATTTGGGAGGCTGAAATAGGAGATAATTTTTTGTATGAAATTTTTTATATCAATGACTTGTCAATCTACTAGTGGGTGAAGCTATGCGAATCAACTAGTATCCTGTATAGGGTTAACATTTCAGGATTTTAAAATTATTATTTACGTCTTAGAATTCACACCCGAATCCAATGGACCAGCCGCGGCAGACTACATTCCAGATCCTAATCCCGATCCCAAATTACGTAGGCCCTGCCACGTTCTCACCGATCCCGACGATCCGATAACTCTGGCCAACGCAACATATCAAAATACTACATAACTATACACGCGACACGGTCGCCGCCGGCGGCGACGAGGACTCCTGTTTTGCCCATCGGTGAACCGAGCCCAAGGGCAAGGATTAACCGACGTCAAAATAATGCCACTAACCCTCTTATCGCAAACACGATCCTACGCCCGAGGATCGGCCTCACAGGAGACACCCTTAAGGTGGAGGGCGTTTAGCCCCACATATTTAAACTCTGGCTGAGTAGAGGGCGAGCAGAGTTGCCCCCACGACTGGTGAAGGCCCTTAAGGCTAGTTGTCATTCACACAACAAATTTAGGGTTAAGTATCCAGATACGTTTTTCTACATTCAATTTTGTCTTTATCTATGTACGGTAAAATCATAACATACTGCAAATCATGATTTTACACGCAATGTTCGCTATTATTGTAATTTGTAAAGTAACAGTTCGTATACTTGATTGCTATTGACTTTCATGTTTTGTGTTGCTTAAACCAACAGCTTAATGTGATTATGCAATACATGCGGCTGCTAATACACTAGCTACTACCAGACTCCGGACTGAGATTTTGATTTTCTATCAGCGCGGTAACAGGTGATTTGTCGGGATTTTTTCACTACTCATCACAATTAGAGGAAGCTTAATCAGTTAAATGAATCTGATAAAGTCCAATGAGAAGGAAATAGGCATGAAGTCAGGTTTACAGGTTTGTTGGAGTTTTCTCACTGATACAGGCTAGACTTAAGGACCGGGCAATTTAGGGCTTGAGGTGTCCTAAGTCAATAGTGTTGCCACACTGGACTCAGTGAACCAATCAAATATAGTGTAAAAGAGAAATTATTTACATATTTATATACTATATATAGGTTACTACTAACACATACATGTATATTAATCGATGTTCGTTACACATTCCTGTTGCAGTCGCAGAGGATGTGGGCCAGTGCTCACGGTTGCGTCGTTCTTAATTTAGTAGGTTTTCTACGAGGCTGCTGCTTATGACTGTGTCTCGAATTTATGTTTCTGAGAGTGTATTTGATTGAAGTCAGTGATGGTGTCGTTGCTAGGCCATTATTAAGCTCTAAACAACCTCAAAACCCTCATTTACAATTTTTCTTGATCTTGGGACCGAACTCGCGATATCATTATCAAACCACGAAGTGTAATTTATAAAACAAATCTTAACAATTACCTAAATTTAAAAAAAAGATTAGTTATATCTATACCTAATAAAATTTGCAATATCTTCGGCTTTGAAAAAGCTTGCGTCAAAAAGGATGCCGGGAAATTGCAACCCGTAATATCCCATCTTATATCAAACTGAGAAATAGCTGAAGTGGGCGGGTTACGTCCGAATCGACAAGTTTAAGATTGGAATTTCAATAAAATGGAATTACACCGTATATTTACTGTGTTTATTTATTGCAGTACTAGTTGATACGCAATTTTGTGCTTTTTGCTATCTAATAAACATCACGTTGTGCTTATGGTACCTAGTGTCTTAATAACTTATGACTTTTTTAATGAAGATATCATGCTATTTACAAAAAAAAAAAGAAATATTTAAGAAGACAAATAAAAAAAACTTAATTGAAATGTAACTAGTAGTGTTTGTGTCATGTACACACAAGGACATATATTTTCTTAATGGAATAGGATGCAAACAGGCCAGAGACTCTGATGGTAAGTAATTACCATCGTCCACGAACAGCTGCAATACTTATCATGTCTTGCAGGTGCGTTGCCATTTAAACTCTGGCTGAGTTGCTTAAAGGAATGAGTAAACTCTTATTTAGAAGGCCCCCAAGTTATACCGGTCAAATCCGCTGGCAAATGGATCTACGTAGCAATCGTGCGAGGTAAAAACGCCTTGAATGTTCTCTATTATTACATTTATCCTAACGATTGCCTTCTGATTGAAACTCGTCCATAATTTTATAATGTTACAGTACAAATCTAGATACGCGAGAGCGTGTTCAGCCAAGTTCAAAGAAGGAACTAGCGACTGGCGACACAGCACCCGTGTGCAATATTACACAAACCATCTCGAGGTATTTTTGACCCCTTCACAACTTAAAAAGTGTTCATCCCACATACATAAAATTTTGCACATTTATTAAAACTCTTAGGTTGCTTAGAATCCAAGTTTTATAAATGTAGTTTTGCTACATGCAGTTAGTGAATTATTAACGATTAAAAACCATCATTTTGTGACTGACTGAGCCACTCATCTATATACAGCCTGTAAGGGAAAGCGTACCGAAAAATTAAGAAAATATGCCAACTTTATGTGCTAGTCATGATGGCAATTGCCTTTTTTGTGGATAATGCAAACTTTTCGTCTCATGATTTTTTCTTATTTTCACGACACGCAATGTAAAGCGTAGATTACCCGGAATCATTTTGGCTCATGGCTTATTTTGTGTATTTTCTGAAATACTATTTTACCTTACTATTTTTTTTAGAATAGTCACTGTAGAGTATAGTTAGAATACATCAAATTATATAAAATTGAGGAAAAAAATCTTCAAAAAATCAAAAAATCTCACACAAATTCCAACGGTTTTCATCTCAGATTCATGGTCTAAATTCATGATTTTAACCACGGATTAAATGGATACGCCTTTCAAGACAATTTCTTAGTTTGTCAGTGTAGCTTGCATTTATACACAAAAATACAGTTATACTACTTAGTGATAAAATAAAATTACTTCAAGTGAAATTTTTAAGCCTTGTCATCTCATTTGGCACGATAAAACCGTACAATATGGTTTATTTTATATTTTTTTCACGATATATGTATAAATGTTTGACACTTTTGACAGTGATAGGAGAGTTTGCTCATATGCACGGCGACAAGTTTACTTCCCAATGACGTGTCTATTAGTATTCATGTGGTCTGTGGTTTTAACTTTCGGTAGACTGCCCTTACACGCTTTATAGATCTAAAATCTAATTTTCTTTCAGATAACCTAGAAATTCGATATTTGGCACCACGTTAGACTTTTAGGAATATACTAAGGAATAAATCCGAAACCTCAAAATACTTTTAACCATCCCATTGGTCGAGTGGATAACGAACCTAACTATGAATCGATTTTCGATTCGATTCCCAACAAAGACAAACATTTCTGTGATGAGCATAGATGATTCTATTTCTGGGTCCTGGGTGTGTAATATGCATATAATAATATTTATATATGTATTTTTATGTATTAATATCGTTGACTAACACCCATAACACAAGCAAGTAATTTGCTTGCTATTAGCAGGTGAGTTTTTTTATAGTAGAGGTGGCAAACGAGCAGGTGGTGCACCTGGTGGTAAGTGATCACCGCCGCCATGAATAGGTTCGTTTCTTGAAGGTCCCTAAGTCTTATCCGTTCGGAAACACCCCCGAGGGTAATTGAATCCACAAAAAAGTAGTGCGAGGCAAAAAATGTCGACAAAAGCGCACGGTTGTGGATTTCCAGACATCGAGGTGGTGAGGATGGAACTAGATTAATGGGTTTTAATTAACGCCAAAATTAATAAAATATTGCGCTACAGAATTAACCTTACCTTACTACTTACTAGTTAACCAATCGTTTCAAGAGGGTACCTTCCCAGATATGCTAAAAATATCAGTTATAAAACCTATCCACAAAAAGTCGTCTAAGCTAGACCCACAGAATTATAGGCCTATAGCGCTTTTACCTACCTCATCAAAATTTTTTGAAAAAGTAATGCAAAAACGTTTAAATGCTTACTGTGAAAAATACAAAATATTCCCCGACTCCCAGAATGGTTTCCGAAAAAACCACTCCACAACTTTAGCAGTATATAAATATACAAATGAAGCACTTAACATAATTAATGAAAAAAAATATGCTTTAGGGATTTTATTGGATATGACTAAAGCATATGATAAAGTAAAGTATAATATTCTATTACAAAAGCTCTACGACATAGGAATTCGCGGCGTACCTTTACAATGGTTCAAATCTTACTTAAGTAACCGTCAGCAATGTGTAACAATTGAAAACTTTGATATCAAAAACAGTAAAATTGATGTCACAAAATCTAAAATGATACAAATAGAAAATTCTATCCCACAGGGAAGTGTACTGGGATGTATCCTATTTTTATTGTATATTAACGATCTTCCAAAAATAATTAATGAATATTGTGTACTATTTGCGGACGATATCTCCCTTTTGACATCATGTAAAAATAATATAAATTTAATTCAAAATCTTACTGACATTTTTAATACTTTAAATAACTGGATGAAAAACCAAAACCTTGACATAAATTTTTCAAAGACGAAACTAATTCAATTCAGACCCTATCAAAAAATCCCCCTTGACATTAACTTTAAATATAATAATATAAAAATAGAATGCATTGATACGTTCACATTATTAGGCTTGGACATAGATTCAAATATAAACTGGAAGAATCATATAAAAAAAATTAAAACAAAAATGTCGAGCTTTACCTATGCTTTAAGAGAACTTCGCAAAGCGACGGATCTTAACACTGCATTGTCCGCATATTATGCATATGCAAATTCATGGCTTACATATGGCATTCTACTATGGGGAAATAGTGTGAAAGTACAAGATATATTTATTTCCCAAAAGAAATGTATACGTATTCTCAAGAATATCAAAGACACTGAAAGCTGCAAACCATATTTTAAAAGCCTGAAAATATTAACGTTATTGTCAATGTACTTTATGCAAGCAATTAAATTTATAAGAAAATATCCTCAATTTTTTTAAAAATCAAATGGATATTCCACGACGCTTCGAAAATAGATTTAAGTATAATTTAGAATTGCCACAATCAAAATTAAGAATTCATAGTTCCGGACCAAATATAATGTGTGTGAAAATATATAACAAATTACCAGATAAAATTAAACCAGAAGAAAATGACCGTATATTTATATAACTTGTGAAAAATCTCCTGATAGAAAAATATTACTACACCGTTAACGACTTCCTTAATGACAATCACATAAATCTTTCATGAAATGGATCGGTTCAGTCCTACATTGCAATACCCTAATAGGGTGTATATGTTCACTATCTACTAATTATTATTGTAATACCTAAAATTGTTTGTAACATATAATGCAATAAATGATTGAGTATTGAGTATAGATCAATTTGTGTTTTTGGTCCAGCGACATTATTAATATTATTATATATACTTAATGACAAGTAGTAGTGAACCTACGTTTACCTAGGCTTTACAATTTCAAACAGCGGGGGATATGAGGAGGAGATTCGTAGATGTTGCGCAATAACTAGGTCTGCAGTAGAAAAGTTTAATAAAATATGGAAAGATCGTAGAACACCAAAAGAACTAAGTTACGTCTAGAACTAAAACGTGAACAATAAGATTACATGACCTAAAAAAATAGATGCCTCGGAAATGTGGTGCTGGAGGTGACTTCTCCCATTGAGCACTTATCGCACAAAATTTTCCACTTTAAAAGAACTAAACATTAAGGAAAGGCTATTGTCGACTGTCCTGATACGCATATGCAATTTTTTTGGGTCATGTCATTCGCAACGAAGAATTGATGGAAAGGTTGAAAAGAAAGTTGAAATAATCTCGAAGTCGTTCCTGAATTAGATGGATTGACTTGATGAAGTTTCTGTCGAGAGTGATCGATTAAAGAGGGAGACTAGCTGATTACTAAGATTACTTTTAAAGTGGCCTAGGTTTAAACTGGAATTTAACTATATTTTTGCCAAATTTATTAAAACTGGTTCAACGGTTTAGCCGTGGAAATGACTGACTGATGAACAGACTGATAGATAAACAAAAGGACGTACTTTTAAATTTAAAATACTTTTATGGGTTGGATAAAATAAACTCTCCACGGTATTTTTAAACGCGAGTAAGGAAAGTACTGAAAAAGAACGAGCGTGATTTACTATAAATCATTGGCTTAGAAAATGATATCGTGTTATACAGGTATACGTATAATGCAATGCGATCTGGTATACCGATATATTGAAACAATAGAGAATGTATATCGGAACGTTGACAGCAACAATAATCCAGGTCATTATCAAATTTAATTATAATTTAATTTACGAACTAGAATGTGGCATAACCGAGTTTTAGATATTATGTTAATAATATGTTCGTTGGTAATAATTCCCCGTATTCCTTAGTTCCTTAATATGCTATTATTACTCTACACAAATCATAAGGACTTAATCTTGATAGCGCTTTTCTCGACATAGGCTCCTCAATATTTAGGAAAGGGTAGACTTGCGTAGCACTCTCTAGAGTTAAAACCTTAAACAGAATATGTATTATCAATCCAGATCCAAAAAAAATCAAGACACAATATACCCATATAGTAGAATACAATTAACTGCTCACGTTATATCGCCCTGATTTGGTCAGAAAGAAACAGAAAACGTATAACAAAAATTACAAGTAGAGAATGAGTAATTAACTCTTTAGTTTTGAAGGTACAATAGTAGTTTGTTCAGCAAGGCGAGAAAATGACCGATACCTTATGAGAGTGTAGTTTGAGGCCCGAAGCGCAGCTGAGGGTCTCAATACACTCAAGTTAGGTATCGCATTTTCTCCCGAGTGATACATACTGCTTTATACTACACCGATGAGGAAAATAAAAACATTTTAGTTAAAATTTATATTAAAATTATTACAATTATTGAAACTCCATAAATTCTTCATATGTTTTGTTGTACTTATGCTTGGACTTTTCTGCCAAAAGGTTTAAAATGACTGTTTAAACAGCTTCTTTTAATTCAGGCGGCGTAAATAAATTTTCATCTCGCTACTAGACATAGACATCAGAACAGAATGTAAGAAGAAGATACAATAAAAAAGAAAATTCGCGCGTACAATAGTTTTTTTTTTAATATTGAGGAGGCAAATGAAATAAAGCACACACTGCCAAGTTTCCTTAGTAAATGCTAGTGGCCAGTAACATTTTGATGTGCTTTGAGATACAAACTTATGAATTTTAAAAAGTTAAAGGAGGGGAGAAAATTACTTTCTCCCCAAGGGGAGAAAGTAAATCTCATACATTTTGCCGCCCGCATATTGGTTCACTTGGAATTAGGTACTTTCTTCTCGTTTTTAAAGTAAGAACTAACTGCTTTCCGAATAGGTGTAGCATAAAACATATTAAAAAACTACAAAAACGTCAATAATACAGCTTAGATGTAGGAAGAAGAATAATTTAAAAGTAAAAAGTAATGATATCCCGTCAAAACATAAATGTAAAATGCGAAAGCCAAGTGCAACAGAAGCGTCTGTCAACTTCGCAGACAAAAGAATAGGGATCTATTTGGGAGTCAAGTATTGTAAAAAAGCTCATCAAATTTTAGTTACAAGAACATGCAATATTCTGTAATAAATTGATATAACAATTTCTTCAATTTGACTTGGCTAGTTTTTACCAATAAATCAAATTTCAGGAAAAATATAAACTATATGAACCCAGCAATATGAATACAGTATGGACAGAAAGCAAACGGGAAAGCAAACTTGCACTAATTTAACTGTTTCTACTTTTGTAGGTAAAAATATATATAAATAACTTATCCCATTCCTTCATCATCATCGTTCATCACACAAATGGTGTACCTGTCAGCGTCTCTAAGCACTTGTTTTACATAGGCTATATTTTATCATGACAAAATGTGCTATTCCCGTGGGGTTCACAATAAACTTAGATGAGAGTTACAGAATACATCAGTATTTTAATAAAATTTACTCGAGCTTCGGCTTAAAAGGAGTTTGTAACAAAAAGGATATCGGGAAAATACAACCAATAATATCTCGCAGATCAAACAGAAATACAAGGAGCGAGCAGATTAAATTAGCTTCGAGTAGGCAACTTAAAGATAAGAACTTCAATAAAGCGGAATTACGTGAGTATAATAGTTCAATCTAGGGCCGTCAAAATGGGTGGGGATCCAGAATAAGGTAGACTAATTGATTTTTGACATTACACTAATAATAATCCGTCGGAGTCGCGATATGTAACTTGGCCAGTTTTATTGGAAAGATTCTTTTTTTTGAATTATATATATACTAGCTGACCCGCGCAGCTTCGCCCCCGAGTATATTAATAAGTCGTCCAAATAGCTTTTAATAAAAATTTCATTCCCAATTTCAGCCCTCCAGGGACTGATTTTTGAAAAAAATTAGCCTATGTTTGACCCCGAATCTTCAACTATATCCATGCCAAATTTCAAGAAAATCGGTCCAGCGGTTTAGCCGTGACAGGGTAACAGACAGACAGACCGACTTTCGCATTTATAATATTAGTATGGATATAAATAGTATGGATATAAATAGAATGGTATGGATAATATAGTATGGATGTAAATACTGTAGTTGTCAGCCATGTGGGTTAGATACAGATTCGAACTGAAAATATAAGTTTAGTATTGCAATACAACAGATTAACGCCGCGCGACATTTTAGGTTGCGCGCGCGGCGTTAAAGCCCGAGTACTACTTCTTCAACTTCTTACTACTTAAAAAAAATGGGCGGGTTGTAAATTTTGCTTAAAATTAACTTCTCAACAAATTAAACAATTATTAATGAACGAAATTTTATAGAGCTTGCGTTTTAATTGTAGATTAAACAATTAGCGGAAAATTCTTTCACTCCGTGGAGTCCTTCTGGTATACGTATACTAAAATCATGCCACAAAAGTAAAAAAAGTTCAATACTTGTACTATATAATATCTACTATATCACGTATACTAAAATCAATGTTGTAAAAATATAAGTAAAATATAAGACTAATCCCTTTATTAAAATTTGCTAGAGCGTCAGTTTCAAAGAGCTTATGAAAGGATGCCAAGAGATTGCAACCCGTAATATCTCGTCTTTTATCATGTGGAGTAATAGTGAGTGGATTATGTCTGAATCGACAAGTTTAAGTTTTAAATTTCAATGAAATGAAACAGATTTTTGATATTTATGATACTACAAGCTGACCCAGATATTTTTTGGTCATATGTGAACTACGTTCCGCCATATCTGCTACATGAAAGTGTAACAGATAGACATACCGACTGTGTATTTTTATATTAGTATGAATTGCTTATTATGGCCTATTAAACTGACTACCTTTTTTCTATTGGTTAGCCTTTTAAGTAAAATCCCTATTTCTATCCTTAGGTCTAAAATAATTGTTATTGAATTTTATTGGTTATTTTTGAAAATTTATATCATTGTCGCCTCTGTGGTATAGTGGTCTTGTGTCGGTATATTGATCACGTTAGGTGCCGGGTTTTATTCCCTGATCAAGCAATTCAAAAATATGGTTTTACAGGTTTTTGATAAAAGCAACGTTGCGGCTGGCGATAAGCTTGCCACCTATCACATTGTGTGACTAGGTATAGCTAAACGTGATGCACTGGTTGTACCTCTGCTTATCTGTCCTGAGATATGAACGTGAAGATATTTTTTAAAAATCGCACTAGTAGCTAAGAATCTCATCGCATTGTTTAACAACCTTGTGCCTCGGCTACGGCCTGGGATGGGTATTGTAAGCTGACGGTTATCACAATAATCAAAAGATAGTCGTTATCTGGTCGCTAATAAGTAATGGTTTGGATTACCATCCATCTGGCCAACCAGCAATCTAGTGAATCATGGTGAATCTGAACGTCTGTTAAAGCTAAGTTCACCATGATACCGGCATTATCTATACATATAATAAAATCGTAGGAACGTCAAAACTGTACATTGAATATTTTTGAAAAAGAATACTTGGGGCGTGATCTACAATCGATATCGAAGCCAAAGATATAGTTTTTAGAATTTTTGTCTGTTTTTCTGTTTGTCTGTATGTATATCCGGGGTAAACTCAAAAAAAACTGCATGGATTTACTTCAAATTTTGCATGAATATTACTAACAGGTCAGGTCAACATATAGGCTACATATTATCACGCTATCACCTACGGGGGAGGAGCTGTGCGGAGTAAACGAAGTCGTGGGCAACAGCTAGTAATATATATTCATTAAAAACTTATATTACTCGTGTTGTAACGAAGAACACGTATGAGAACGTTGGCTGTCATCTCATTTCATCGTCTTTGTAAATGAATAAAAGTGGCAGGTCGTGGAACACGTAGCAACATTCTTTGAATATATTATAGTCTGTGGGTTAGGAAAAAAACATGATTGAGATTTCAATTGGAAAATCTAGTGTTTTTTTTATATTATAAGATAGTAAATAAGCAGTTGGAAATAGTAGTAGTTGGCAGTTCTGACGAAAAAAGAACGTTCGCCTTTAGATATTACAGACGTAAATAAAGCATTGATATCTGCGTGGTGAGGTATTAATGATACTTATATATGTTTATCGGCTACCTTACCCTCCAAACCGGAACACGACGAATGACAAATATTAACAATATTGCGGCACAAAAATGGTATCAAATATCCGCGCAAGACGTTGTGGAATTTTACCACCTGGTAGCCACGATGATAGTGACACTTATTTTCAATGGTTTTTTTAACGAACTGCCTGGTAAAATGGCAGATGGTTAATTCTTCACATTGGGGCCGCACCAACACGGGGTAATATAGTGTACATTAGTATACATATATTTTTATTTTATGTTAATAATAAATTTCATGTTATCCGCGCATACCACCAGCCATTTTCGCATTTTTTTCTAAAAACGCACAGACCGTTGCGTGCACACGTTCCGAGTCCGTTCCGGTGGACCGTGGTCACAAAAATGGTTTATGAATTGTTTGGATTGAATCAGATACTGTAAAGCGTATATTTTTTAAAGGTCTTGAGCACTGCAATACACTGGTGTGAGAATCGTTTAATTTAAAAGGTTTAAGCTACAAAATATTTCAGATGTAACACGACACTTTGAGAAAAATATGACTACTTGTCAGTCGAGGATATTTAATTCAACAAGTAAATCGATAACCAATGCTTTTTATATTTTTTTATATAATTGGTAACACGCGAAAAAAAAAAAAATAAAGAACATATATTATAGTACAAAAATATTTATTTACATAAATGTTAATATTTTTAATTCTTCATAATTAATATGTATTTTCTTTCGTAATTTTTAAATAATTTATTTCTTTTTCAATTTTACAGATTCGTTAATTTTTTTTTAAATATTATTTAGGATATATCACATTCATATCATATGATTTTTTTTGAGATCACAGATATCAACACTAAAATTTACGAAAATAAATAAAAATAGGTACCATCATACCCAAAGCGCTGGTATCATCAAAATGATCGTTAACGGAAAATATATTTTATTATTTGATATTTACGGTTTTTTGACAAAATTATTATCTTAACTGTTAGATTTTGAACTAATCTTGATTAAAAATAAAGTTTACTTGTTGATTAATATGCCAAAACACTTAATGAACTGCAACCAACATATAACAGCACGAATCAAAATGGCAGACTAATTTCTTTTATTTTTCCCCAAGATCGTACTTGAAAAAAACAGTGCCAATTTAATGTTATTTTGTACAATGTTTCATTCGAATACGACAAAATACCATAGAATATTGTATTAAAACTGGTAAATAGTGAAAATATTGTTTTTTTATTAGTGTATTAACCTATAGAGACCATATTAGTGTATTAACGGTAAACTTAAATATTTTCAGTGGTCTCATTAGTTACCAAAGTGTAGTGAGCTGTTACTAATAAATAAATTAAATTGTATGTTATCACTAATTTAAAAAAATATCTTCACGCCCTATTTCCAAAGAGATAGGTAGAAGTACAATCAGTGCACCTACGATTAGTCAATGATAGTTAGTCCCACAATGTGATAGGTGGTAAGCCTATCACCAACCGGGCACTTATTCAATTTCGGACAATGTTGATTTTGTCAGAAAACTGAAAAAACACATTTTGATTTTCCCGATCCGGGATTCGAATCCCGGGAGCTCATGTAGTCAACACCAACACCTGGCTATTAGAACATAGAGGCGATTTGGCTTGTTGGTAGTTGGTGGTTGGTAGTTTTAACTGGAAAGTTTTCCGGGAGTTTTGAAAATTAGTTATTTTATGGATTTCGGTATGCTCTTTTCGAATTTCAACTTTGCCACTTCGTATCTCCGCCGCTCGCGCCGCTATATTGAAAAAATGGCGCCTAATAACAGTTTTTTGGGAATATTACGAAAAAACATTTATGTATTAAATAAACAATAAATAAGTACTAAGTAACCCCCATTTTATTGATCAAATGACGGGGCTAATTAATAAAAAAATAAGCAGGCAATTGTTATAAAAATTTAAAACTTAACTGCAACCGGTCACGTCGAGACAACGTTTCAAGTTAAAAGGAAACTATTACGGTTTAGAAGGCATTACAAGTTTTTGAGTAATAATCGACCAATTTATAAAATATACTTTGAGAAATTTTTATAGGTGGTGTACCCGTGGTGCGACTATATCAGTCATTCACGTTAAATAAGTTGAATGTCCATTATAGGAAACAAAAAAGTTGAGAGGTGTCAAGGGACACCCGGATGGAACGAAGTTCCTTTCGATTAATTAGTGAAGGAATTGTAATAAAATTTATTACGTACAAAAAACCTGTATATACACTCAACAAAAATAATCGTCGCGACACCACTCTGTTCAATGCCAAATAGAAATGAAAATATCTGACTTGCTTTCTATAAGAGAGAGAGAGACAGATAGAGAAACATGCGCACGCCACACAGCTTACAATAGTTTACTATAGCAAAAAGTGACGTTACAACTTTTCGTGAGAAGTTTTTCTGTCTAGCCCCCTTTCATATCGCGCGATAAGGAACTTCGTTCCAAAATTTCGTTCCAATAAAAGTCCTCTTTTTAGCTCGAATTATTGTTATCAATAATTCGAGCTAAAAACAGAACTTTTATTGGAACTAAAAAGAGGACTTCTGAAGGGCAACTTCGGAACCCTACGTTGTGCCTGGTCCCACACGCACTTCATTAATTTATTCTTAGTAATACTTCTCACCTGCAACGTCGTCAACTGACTAGATAACTTGCTGATACTACGCCTTTCACTATACGTATATTATGTAATTGTCATCCAATTAGTCTCATAATATATCAACTGAGCCTTATTCATTTAAAAACTTTGTAAGTCTGGCTTGAGTGTCGTATCTATATGTAGCCATGTTAAAACTTGGGGCTTGTTTTGCTAAAGTTGTTTCCAACAAACATATTCAAGGGAAACCAAATTAATCAAACTAAGCTGAGAAAAGATGAACTGAGCATCTTGACAGTAGTATCATTTAATATTAAACTTGGATATCTAAGCCTTATGCTTCGTGTGTATAAATATAAACTATTAGCTGCAGCCTGCAGCCCGGTGCATCATAAAAGTTTTTGGCTAATCCCGCGGAATCATTTAATTTTTCCGGGATAAAAAGTAGCCTATGTACTATTTCAGATCATCATCTACTTGTGTACCAAATTTCATTCAAATTCGTTCAGTAGTTTTTGCGTGATTGAGTAACAAACATCCATCCATCCAAACATCCAAACTTTCGCATTTATAATATTATAATATATAATATAATATATAATATTATCTATATATATATATATATATATATATATATATATATATATATATATATATATATATATATATATATATATATATATATATATATATATATATATATATATATATATATATATATATATATATATATATATATATAAAATCAATTGCTGTTCGTTAGTCTCGCTAAAATTCGAGAATGTTTGAACCGATTTGGCTAATTTTGGTTTTGAATTAATTGTTGAAGTCCAGGGAAGGTTTAAAAGGTGAGAAAATATAGAAAAATATGGAGTAGTTAAAAAAACAGTACAACGTTTGCCGGGTCAGCCAGTCATATATAATATAGATCACTGTCGTAATAGAGTCAGTGCTTATTACTGTCGTGTTCCGGCTCGGAGCGTAAGGTGGCTAGTAAACTTCTGTATGAAGCATTTCAATCCGCTCATGGATAGCAACGCACCATTAAAATCTTTGGTGTCTATAGGTGACGGTTATCTCTTGCTATCAAGAAGGTTATCTGCTTGTAAATATGCAGATAAAACTTAAGGTTTTTTGGTATAAAAAAATAATTGTTACCTTCTTGCAAAATAAGTATATACCGTAAAGCCTACATTCTCCAAAAAGTACTTTTGTTGTGCAATGCACTTGCCAACGGTATTAAGTCCAATTAAGTGACAATTCAGACCAATCGATAAATTTGGCAAATTTTCCAGTAAAATTATAATTTCTAAAACACCGGTGTTTTAGAAATAACAATTGTAATTGTATTATAATTGTACAGTACCCGGCGATAAATATTGCACATCGAACTTTGGAAAGAGACAGTCGGATAATTTCGGCTTCGTAAAGCGTTATCTCTGTCCCACACTACCTATGTGACGTTTAGTCAGTCGTTGTTCAAGTACGATAGAGTGCAGTCGCGTCCCGAAAAAAAATATATATTTAGAGTTGATAACACCCACAAATTTAAATAATTTAAAGTTGTAATATGACATCTTTCGGAAAAAGAGGGAAACCTTTACGAGGTCAGTCACGTGAAATTATCTACAATGTTTATAAATACTTTGTAAGCGAAGCTGATAGATTTTAAAAAAAAGTAGATGAAAATGTAAGTTGTTATTTTAAGAAGATTCAAGAGCGAGTTGCAAATGCCACTGGAATTTCAAGAAGAACTTTGAACAATATATTAAACGAAGTCAGTACTGAAACACATTCGACTGAAATTAAGTTCAGCACTCCAAAAAAGGGAGACCAAAAAAGCAATTTCGTTTGGATATGGACGATTTTGATTACGATGTTGTTCGAAGAATGGTGTATGATTTTCACTTACGATTTAATGAACTGCCAACAATAAAATCATTAAAAGCTAAGTTATCTGAAGCTATTAATTACAATGGGTCTGAAAAAACGTTGAGAAAAATACTTCATGACATGGGATTTCAGTTCACTAAAATGGAAGATAATCGAAAAATTCTAATGGAAAAGCACGACGTTAGTCTCAAACGAATGAAATACCTTGATAAAATACGCAAATTTCGCGAAACAGGAAAAAATATCGTCTACATGGATGAGTCATATATACATGCATCCCACACTAAAGGGAAATCTTGGAGTGACGATAAGAAAAAAGGAGTAAAAAAGCCAATTTCAAAAGGTCAACGTTTGATAATAGTTCATGCGGGAAATGAAAAAGGCTTTGTACCCGGTGCTTTTTTAACGTATAAATCCACGGACACTACAGGTGACTATCACAATGAAATGAATAACGATAACTATGAGAAATGGCTGGTTAACCAATTAATCCCAAATATACCCAGTGATTCTGTTCTAGTTATCGACAACGCACCCTATCACAACAAGTATGTTGAGAGACCCCTCAACTCAAACACCATTAAACGGGAAATGATCAACTGGTTAAACAGACATGAAATTCCAGTTGATCCAAAATTAACAAAAACCCAGATTTACGCTATTATATGTCAGCACAAGGAGAGGTATACAGAGTTTTCTGTGGACAAAATACTTGCCGAACATGGGCACACTGTGTTGCGATTGCCACCATATCATCCGGATTTTAATCCAATTGAAAATATATGGTCTCAACTGAAAGGCTATGTAGCCTCTAGAAATGTGGGTATGAACTTAACTACAGTAAAAACATTATTGACTGAAAAAGTAAACATGATCGGCGCTGAAGAATGGAAAAAGGTTTGCGATCATGCAATCAAATGTGAGAATGAATATAGAAGCATTCAACACAGTTTAGACAATTACACTGATAGATTAGTAATAAATACGGCTGATAGTGACAGTGATATTGACCTCTTTGAGAGCACAGATAGTGAAATGGAAGTAATTGAGAATTAGAATTATTATTATTTTTATTGCAATGTCTCATTTTAGCAATAGGTATAATGGTGTTTATTATGTACACTAAAGCTGTAATGTTCCAAAATAATTAAATACGTAAACATAATGTAAAAATGTTTTTTTATTTTATTTTACCCCAACCTAAAGCCATCACTTATAGAAAAATTAGTGTATTTTATACAAAGAATAAAAATATCAAAAGAAGCAAATCATACTTGTTTTAACAGCTCCTAATAGGTACCGGACTGTTCGTATTTTGTGCGACAGAGATAACGCTCTACGAAGCCGAAATTAGCCGATTGTCTCTTTCCAAAGGTCGATGTGCAATATTTATCGCCGGGTACTGTAATTACCGGTGGGAGGGATACCCTGTGCCACGCTGTTGGCTGCATGGGTCTTACTTATTTTTGCATCTTACTTATTTCTTCTAGAAACACCTTTGCTGTATTTCGGCAAGAAGAGCAAGACAGGCAGTGTTATTACTGGCATCGAGACTTAACATCTTATGTCTCAGAATAGTTAACACATAGATGGGCTAGTTCCAGGTAAACTAGTTTTTGTTCATTGGCGACGTCCACCATTTACCATCAGGTGGCACGTCTGCCAGTTTGCCTATTTAACTAACATAAACAATAACTGAGAAAATTATGAAGACCTAGTCGAAGCAGAACATTGCTAGACCTCTGAAACGACATTTACATTTGATATTCCAAATTTCAATTGGTTTGTATTAGGAATATTCGTGGCCTTAAATTTGAAGAAGAAATTAATTTAGTTTGCAAACCTTACACAGACTCTCACATCTGATGACATTTACAGAAAAAATAAGAATTTACTCTAAAGGTACGAAAAATAAAGAATACCCTAGCGCCACTATTTTCTATTCCCGCGTATCACACTTGCCACAAATACCGGGTCGGAAGAAAGTAATGGTAATCTATTCGCGGGCAAAGCTGCGTGGTTCAGCTAGTAAGTTATAGATTGAAAAGTGAAAAATTTCCAAGTAATGTGTACTTGGAACTCTTTTCACAATTTTTGAAGTAACAAAGTACCATTTAAATGTACCAGATATTTAAGCAAAAACGCACACTAAACATTTAACTAACGTTTCATTTTGTAACTAAAACAACAGGGATGTTATATTTTACTCGACAAAAGATAAGTTAGTTAACAGACGTTACTATAAACTAATATAAATAATTATCATCTTAACCATCCTCTAGCGTAGATATATACAAATAAAGTAAATTATATTTCTTGAGTTGCTCAAAACTTTTTGTCTTAAGTGCAAAGTTGAGATATGTTAAAATTACAGAATTCATATTTTCTTTGAATCTGCGCCAAGATATTTCAATATCTTATGAATGCCTTCGAGGATCGGGTCTATATTTAGTAGCATAACAATTTTTGGACTATTTTAAGTAGGCATCACGTTTTTACAACTAATGATAATTTACCATAACAACTAAATACATAACTGTTTCGCATAATTTTTACTAGCATAACCCTATGTAGCATAAAGATAACATAGCATAATGTTTAAAGGCACACATTGAGGAAAGCATAACAATACATAAACATAATGATCAACGGCATACACTTAAAAGTCCTAATTAAAATGCAAGAAATAGGTGGATAGCAGACGGTAGCAGCATTGCATAAATAGCAAGACCAAATAGCAGACTGTATTGTAGCAGCATACTATTCCCGTAACAAGTGGGGTTGGACTAAGTCGACGGAGCCCCGCTACGCGGGGCTCCTGTTCCTGGGTATGGAATCTAAAGAGAATCTAACTAACCTACTTCAACTGTAGCATTGTATAGCTTTGTTTCTTTGTGGCGGGGGGCTTATGCCATGTGTTTTTATGCTAAGATAACATTAGGAAAAATAAAAAAAATATCTAAAGACTATTATGCGTATCATCAATAGTCGAATTAAATGTAGTACAATAGATTGTTATGCTTAAAACTCATTTCGCAAAAAAAAGATTATGCTTTAATTATATAATGACACTACATATTATGCTATATTCATTATGACAAAGTAAATTAGGAAAAAAATTATGCGATTTAAACGTATCCCTCGTAGATCTTATGGTATAATATAATATGTAAGTTTTTAGGAGAAAAAAAAGAAGTCGAAAAGTTTAAGCAACAATATATTATGTCAAAGAAAGGGCATAATATTGTTTCTCAGAAATTATAAAAGCTTTCAGTGATGCGGTGTGGACAAGAAATACAACGATATTGCCTATAAGCAAAAACAAATATGATATGAAATGGCATAGGCCATAGAATCAAGATTAAGCAGGAATATATTTTATTTTGATTTTGTCAAACACTTCTACTATTTCACAAATAAATATTGTGGAAATTGGGAAGTATAAATAGATTTAATAATGTAACTGGTTATTTTTATATCACAAGATAGCAAACAAGCAGATGGCTCTTCTGATGGAAAGAGAAATCATCGCCTATAGACACCAAAGATGTTAATGGTGCGTTGCAATTCGTGTGGCGGGATGACAGTGCCACATGCATAAGTCTATTAACTACCTAATCCTCCAAATAGGAATATGATAATGACGCTATTGCGGCAGGAATAGGTAAACGGCGGAACGTTACGGAACTCTACCACCTAGTAGTCACGATGACACGTATCAGTCGCCTCTTACGACCTCTCTGGTAGAACGGCAGTTGATCTATTTTTCAAGGGAGCCCGAACCAACACCTCACTACAGTATACTGAAGACTAACAGTAGTCAATCTACATACATGTGATAATCGAGCAACGCACACATAGACACCTCTCACGGATACGATATCTCGGAATGGTTCGGTACAGTTTGTTCCGCACTAGTCCGAGATATCGCGTCCGTGAGAGGTGGTTATGTGTGCTATGCTCGAATATTACTTGTATGCAACTTTGACTTCTGTTAGTCTCTAACTATTCTGTGACCTCACCGTGGGTCTGGTATCACCGCCTTACGTATTCCCGCCACAATAGTATCAGCGCACCATTTACATCTATGGTGTACATAGGTTTTTCCATCAGTAGAGGCATTTGTTTGTTTGCTATCTAATGATATATAAAAATACTTTAGAGGAAAAAACAGATACACAAATATTGCAAATACAAATGAAATAGCATGAAAGCATGCAAGCGTAACCACCGCCATTTTTAAATTTATTCAAAATCTACTCGCTGCACTCAATGATTTCCATAATATATAAAGATTTAAAAACAATTTATAACTCATACGTTTCGTATTATAAGTATGTAGCTATTAAATTAAATTATTGAGCTATAACAATATACATTTAATAAATCCCTCGCACGCACATACACTCACACACACACACAAACACACACACTGAACACACGCATAAATCAAAATTAGCACTTTATACCATAAGTTCATTTACTTTTCGTTTACTCAAGGATATATTTTTGTAAATTTTATAGATTTTAATACAAATTTAAATGATAAGGAGCAATTGTTCTAAACAAAGGGGGGGGAGGGGGGGCACTCGTACTGCGCTACAGTTTTTAACTTTACCAGTTGAGAGAGCTAAAACTGTTTGTATGTGTTATGCTTGTTAGCTCTTATGATGTAAAAAATCTTTTTTATTTCAAATTTGTACAATATACATCCATTATATCGTATAAACTGTAAAGAAAAAATACCGATACACAAATCAGATATCGCATACAAAATAACATTAAAATATCTACATGTACCACCATTTAAAAAAAATCAAAAATCGACTCGCTGTACATAATAATTTTTTAAATAATGTATAAAAATAAAACAAATTTAAATATTATTACTAAGCTGAATTAATAAACTTGAATAATATACATGATGTAGTTTTTACATAAGAAAATTAGAGTGAAACGAATTAAGATCAAAGTTTAGTTGGATATATTATAAGAGTAAAAATTAGGCATTAAAGTGTAAATCCTGTTTGAAGTAAATTAGCAATTTATAGGGATATATAGGCTTAGATATTCATTAACTTTTTTCGTTCCCTTCTTGCGTCGCCGTGTGTATTATACAAAATAAGGATGAGAAAAATCAAATCCTCACTACGAACGTCTGGCTTAACTTGGTAAGTGGTAGGAGCCGGGCCCGGCGCCTTTGCCGTCCCGCCCTTGCAATCTAAGGGTATTTTTTATCTAATTCGAAATATTTTTTCTTTTTTCACGCTAAAGCACATTAAATTTGATATGCACAGTAAATTGGATTTATCCATTTGACAACTTTACGCTTAGTAATTTGAAAGCACAATTAAAAGTAATGGTTACAGGTGGCGGGAGCGGCTAGGTGGCACTGCCATCGCGGCAATATGTCGCATGGAGAATCGGTGTTAAATTGTTGTACACGTCATTTCGCCTAATATTAGATTATGTGTTGGGCGAGACTCTAGAGGCTTTATCGCATGAGGTCTCTCGCGCCTCGCCCAGTCCTTTTGTTTTGTGGACCCACAGTGTAAATCACTGCTGTCTAGAATATTATACTGACTGCGCCCTTTCTCTCTGTTTATGTTCACGTCGTCTAACCAAATAGGACGAGAAGAATCAACTACTTATAACCAATATATGGCTGTCATTGGTAAGTGTAATAAAAAACAAATCTAAATTAACACTCGATAAAATTTCCAATTATTTTGTCTCTTCTGTTTTCTTTCTCATTTCTTTGTTCGTTCTCTATATTGATTTGAACTCTATGGTTTCTTCCTATTTCTTATCTGTTTTGAAAATTGCATTGCATTGTGGAGTATGCGGCAGTTTTGGTATACTTGTATGATATTGTTTAGTGAACTTTCCTGAGATCCTTGTCATTGTGCTGAATTCCAGCTCATGCAAGTAGATTAGCGCTAACCCTATCATGCATCCCATTATGAGACTGTCATTCATTGAGTAGCATCTTGATTCTACAAAGACTTTTTATTTTTTCTAATATACGATGCTAGGTAATGTGAACATTCGTCATTTTATCAGGCAGGTGAGTATAGAATATTCTCCGGGTATACATTAAGGAACTGCAGCATTAAATGAGTAGTAAATGAAAGTAAGAAAATAAAATTGCTTGGTTTGATAGTTGTACAAAGTATTTTTATTTACGTTTTCTGTAAAAGGAGTATTATTTTTGCAAAAAATTGTGTACAGTCAATCATTATTGACAAAATTGGCGGTATATTGATACTTTTAACTGCCGTGTAAACCGCAATGCACTATTAAAGCATACTACAAGTTTATAAAAATGAATTTAAAATTACTAGTACATTAAGCATTCAAATGGGGTTTAAAAATGTATAGTAACTCTATATGTTGTACAACGTGTTATTTGATATAATGAAAAATCACTGTTAATTATCATGCACTGCCAAACACGTTATTTTTTATTTGCTACACAAATTTTTATTCTGTGTGACTGTGCATGAAATTGGCGTTAAATATATTGGGGTAAATCTGACGGGAACAAATTGGCAACACATTTATTTTTAAAACAATTAAACATTATTTTCTCATTTAAATTACACAATAATTTTTTTATCATAAACTTTATTTAAAACCTAATTTAAAATTAGTATAGAATTTTTGTTTCATTATTTTTTAAATTTATTTTTTCTTAACTAAAATTCGTTAAATTCTAAGCTTGAAAACATACTTTTTTTGTTATTAATAACATGTTATTTTTTCTGTAGCTGTTACAAACCTTCCTGCACTAAAAGTATGTTGAATAAGCAATTAAATAATAATATTTCTTAGCATTTACCAATATGGCAGCGTAGATAATCTAAAATAAGTAGTTACCTAAGTCCTCGGTCCTATTATAAAAACTTTCAGGGCGGTCGAAATTTACTCCTTTGAATGTAGTAGCGCTTCTGTGAATCTTTGATAGTGTTGCATGATGTATTACGTATATTGCATGTGTGTAATAGCTTATGTTATTATATTTTCAATGTTGAAACTATATAAAATGTTCAGTAGTCAGTATATTTCTAAAACAAGATTTTCTATTTGTATTACTTTTGTTTTTATATTCTATATTTTCACTTTTTTCAAAACGTAATTGCACAATTTATATTATTAGAAAGGTTTTTTTACTTACATTTATATAATTATATTAAGCCAACTTTTACATTTTACTTACCGGCTTTTGAAAAGTTGGCATAATGTTATAAATCAGCTGAACTATCATGATTAAGGCGCATAAACTAACAAAGTTTACTATCCAATAACGATAATGGCTTTAATGTATTTTCAGATGAATCGTAAACTGTTGCCTTTGAAACAACACTAACAGTTGTATAACTATCCTGCTCATGCTATACAGGCTACTAATAGCGGCAAAATAGCCTCGTTAAAAGTTAGGTCTTGTACATACTTGTACACTAGATAGTAAAAAGTAGGTATTTAGGTACTTTATATTACTTTCAACAACGTTTTTTATATTAAAACCATACGATAGTTTTAATGTAAAAACGTTGTTGAAAGTAATATTAAAACCATTTTATATTAAAACCATCGTAAAAGAAACGGGCTTGTTTTGACATTTTTGACTCAACTTTTGCAACGTAGATATTTCGTCTAAAACTTAGAATACCAGATAGTTAAAATGTAGGTAATTTATATGACTTTAAACAACGTCCTTTAACATTAAAATTTCCATTGTAAAAGAGACAGATTTATTTTGTTTTTTTTTTGACGGAACGTTTGCTACATAGATTTTTCGTCTAAAATATAAATATAGTACACAACAGTACACTGGATAGTTAAGACGTGGGTACTCTATATCACTTTCAACAACATCTTTTAATATTAAAATATAAAAAACTTTCTCTATATAGATTTTTCTACTAAAGTTTTATGCTCCTGGCTTAATAGTTTTCAATTTTGGGGCATGTATCAAGACTGTGAATATAAAAGTGTGTAAAGATGTTTGAATTTTTAGATGTTCGTTATTCTAAATATAACAGCTCAACGACTGGATCATTTTGTACAAAATTTGATACGCACCTGTGTATCATATTTTGTGCAAAGTGCCCACCTGGGTTATGTCCATATTTAACACAACCGAATATGCAAAGCTAAGGGAAACAGTCAATAAAAATATGCTATTGGTAGATTTTTAAAATTGCCATATCTGTTACTATTTCTCTTTAAAATGAAAATAAATATCAAAATCATTCAATAATATTTGGCCTGTCAATATAAATTTGACACAAAGTTATCCTTTATGTAAAAAAAAACCATTAAAATTAAAAAACAAATTATTGTTTTACATAGGTATTTTTCATAGGCCGTTATTACCGACAATCGTATACGTACATAAACGGCAAAAAATGTGGTCTGAAATTCGCTTTAGTTTCAATTTAGATCTATGGTAAGCAATAAAATATATTGTTGTTATAATATTCAACAATTTATTGATCCCAATAGAGAAAATTAATATTGTCAAACTACCCACGGAAAGTATGTCGTTTGCATTGGGCGGTGGGCTTAATCATTGTAACTTTAGTGATATAAGTGGGGACCCCTCGAAGTTTGCTAGTGGAGAGGTTTTGTTTGAATATTATCTAACGGTTCGTTATTGTTCGCTGGCATATTTCTGTGACATAAAGCCCGTATGGCATGAGTTGATTACTTCAAAACAACATTTATTTAAATAACATTAAAAAATAAAGTTCTTATTATTGTGAGAACATTTTATTTTTGAACATATTTCTATATGGCCGCGTTTCCGATCCAGTAGTAGTTTTTAAAAAAAAAATGTTGACGTGTCAAAATAACTTGTAAAAAGTTTTATTGAATAAAGTATTTCTGATTTCTGATTTCTATTTAGATATAATTGCATAATTATATCAGTTCCATTTGTTTTTAACATAAGCTTAAGAAAATAATTAAATTAACTCCACATTCAAGTTCTAATATCATTTGTACAGTTTCAACCGCATTATGTTGCTAGTTTTGACACAATTAGTAGCAACGCGAAACTAGCAATGTATAATAACAGCCTTAATATGTGTTAACAGCTTAACTTTTAGTGTTATAGCAGTTAACTACGTAACTTACTGAAGATACATACAATATGATATTTATTAAGCGTAAAAGTTTTATTTCAATATTATTTTCTATACAGTTGTGTATTACTTTAATAAAAGTTCCATTTCATTATAGTATCAATATTAGGTAAACATTTTTAGTTCAATTGTAGTTATTTTTGTAATTTTATATTTTAGAAAGTATAAGTAATGTTTTGACGAACTTTATACGTCAAATTAACCGAGGAAAAATTACGAATTATTATTAGTGACTGATCAATTTCTTATGAGATGAAAACATTGTTAACATTATGTTCTGTGTAACAGGAATGGAATGACTACAACTTAAGGTGGAATGACAGCGCATACGGAGGCGTCAAAGATTTGCGAATAACACCGAACAAACTTTGGAAACCTGACGTGCTTATGTACAATAGGTAAGATTAGTTGCATGAGAAATGTTATGAGATACATTTAATATCTTCCTTACAGGTCTTTCACGGTAAAAATATAGATAGTCGGCTATTTTCGTGCAAGGTACACCGTTTGCTTTATATATGCGTATTACAAACAAATAACTAAATCTTACACAACACATGGACGAAGTATTTTATTTATATGTTGCGTGAGTTCTTTGCACAAAATCACTAACACATATAAATCAAGCGCTGTTTGTGTACAAAGATGCCCACCATTTATATATTTTAAATAAAATAGCTCTATTACGAAATGAAGCAACAGTAAAACGTAAAGTTTTAAAATAATTTAATATCTTAATGACGTTTAAATATCTAATTAACTATTAAACACTTTCTTATTTTATTTTTCTGTGGTGGTTTGCAAAGGGTTTCATAAAAAATAAATTCATCTTCCATTGAAATTGCCCTTTGCAAGTGTACCGTATATAATGCTTACTTATAAAATATCTTATTGCACTTATAAAATATTATATTTCTAAAATCAACTATCATAAATTTGACCACTAAATTTAAAAATATTTGTACATTATTTATGATAGTTGTAAAATTTATACATATTATTATATCTTATTTATTAAGATGCTTTTCAAATAATTTATATATATATATATATATATATATATATATATATATATATATATATATATATATATATATATATAGACACATACCCACACTATATTCTTTTAATACCGTATCCTTTTTTCTTTCCCAAGGAACTTTTCTCTGCCTTTTGAAGTTGGAAGTAGTAAATGTATAGTTTTGTTAACTTGACAAATGGCAAAAATCCATTAATCCATCTCAAAGAAAAAGCTAGATATAAAAACCTTTTTTCGTATGGCAGTATCGTCGAAAACCATGACCAGGGATTTTGTGAAACATCTGAGACAATAAAATTTATTGGTGTTTGTATTTGTAAACATGTCAAATTAGACGTAAATAAAGCATAAAGTGTGAAGTTTAAAATATTTGAGTTTTACTCAAATCAGTCGAAGAATGGATTAGTCATTTGATATTTTGTTAGTACTATGGCTTATACAAAAAAAATCTGTATTATACAGAGAGTAAACCATATCCCACTCGAAAGGGACACCGAGGTAGGTCGATAGCATTATAAAAAAAATTAAATGAGTTTCTTAATAAAATTAAAAATATTGAGATATTTCTCACCCGTGTTGATTTCGGGCTCCTTTGAAGAATAGACCAACTGCCGTTCTGCCAGGCAGGTCGTAAAAGGCGACCGATTAGCTATGCGAGTCACTAACATCGTTGCTACTAGGTGGTAGAGTTCTGCATTGTCTCGCCCGGGTCTGGTACCATCGCCTTACCTATTCCTGCCGCAATAGCGTCAGTGCTTGTCATTGTCGTGTTCCGGTTTGGAGGGTAAGGTAGCCGGTAAACTTGTGCATGTGGCATTAGACCTCGCTACAAGATACAACGCACCATTAATATCTTTAGTGTCTATAGGCGATGGTTGACTCTTTCCATCAGGAGACCCATCTGCTTGATTTTAATCGTTTGATTATATTATGAAAAACACGATAAAACTTTTGTCCTACACGTTCAATAGTTTTTCTGGCGAGTCCTCCACTCTAAAGTTTCGGAATTATAAGATGTTTAAATTGATATTCATCAATTTAATAACAACCTAATATTCTCACAACGGCTTGTTAATTATTATTGTTATTCAAGGGTAACATTGTGCTACACGTAAAGTAAAAACTTTTCTCAATCCAACACTCTAAAGATTTCTTTTTTTTCTATCTTTATTAGTTATCCCATTCGAGATTTTTCGAAAATAGAAAAGATGAATGTCTCGTCAAAATGAAGCTGTTCACAAAAATTCAGCTTATTATTAATTAAAAAAAAGTTTGTTCCTGGAATCACGGTCTATAAGGTAGTCGCTGGTTCCCATCCAGTCATGTCAAAAATTTTCTTTGTTTAATCATTTTTAAGCAAAGTTCTGTCTCTAATTTAAAATGTAATTTTGTTCTCGTTCGTTTTGGTCTCTCGCCCAAAATGGCTACAAAATTGAAAACGTAAACGTTGGGTAGTCAACAAGTAACATAAACTGGGTGGCCTGGTCGTCCAGGGAGCAATAGCAGTCGTTGGCAAGCGGCCAGGTAAAATTAATAAGTAAGTGCTCTTTACGCTACATCTCCAGTCTAAGTGTGTATCGTCACTGGAACAAAAATCTATCGAATTTACATTCTCTTACAAATTATTTTTAGGATTTTGTCTAAACGCTTGATTTAAGTAGGTACCTAATCCATCCATCTACAATATTTAAAAAGCGATTTTCATTATTATACCGATATGCGTTGGTTATTATTTCATTAGGAGAACTATTTTCCTATACCTTATACTTGAAACCAGCAATTCTTGTATTAAGTTAAAAAGTATCCTCACGCCTGTATCCCCGAAGAGGTTGGCAGAGGTACAACAAGTGCACCCACGATTAGCCGAAGATACTTTGGTGATAGGTGGCAAGCCTATCGCTAACCGGCATTTTCCAATCCCGTTGTTTTTATCAGAAAACTGAAAAAACACATTTTTGAATTGCCCGACCCAGGAATCGAACCCGGGACCTCATGTGATTAACTCCGACACCGGACCACTAGACAACAGAGTCGAGGATTTTGTATTATTGTAAGTAAATGGTTTCTCCGAAACGGCTCCAACAATATTAATGACATTTTGTTTTTAGATAGTATGTTACTATTGAAATAATTGATCTAGATAGTGTCATCTCCGAGATAATGCAGCAACTAACTTTCTATTTCCAGTATCTACGAAACCCCATATCAGATCTACATCAAAATTAAATTAGAGCACACAGGAAGTAAAAACAACAAATAAGTTTAAAAAAGAACGTTTAAAAACAACAAAAAAGTAATTTTAAAACGTTTTAAAATTACCGAGTTCTGAAGTAACAAACATAAATAAAATAAAATAAATAAATATTCATGGGACAAATTACACTTACTGATCTAACCCAAAGTAAGCAAATTATTTGTTTGTGTTATGGGTGTTAGTCAACGATACTATATAAATACTTTTAGAAATACATATATAAATACTTTTACATACATAATAAACACCCAAACCCGAAAATACAAACATTTATGCTCATCACACAAATGCTTGTCCCCGTCGGGGATCGAACCCGAGCCCCGTTGATTGCGTAGTCAGGGTCGCTAACCACTCGACCAACGGGGCGGTGAAATAAAAAGCTGAAATGATAACTTTCTGCTTTTGAGAAGTCGGTTGTGAAAGCTATTGACCTTAAGTGTCACCTTTGTGGCTAACCAAGTCACGCATTTGGGGTTAGCGTCTTTGGATGCTCAGTTCGGGTCCGCCTACCATACAATGATAAATATTTATTTTTAAAATATTGTTACGTGCTTCGGGTTCGTAATTTGCAAGAAAACGCCACTTATATTAAAACCGTGTATTTACAACACTAAGGTACAATAAACTACGATGAAATACGTAAATACATTGATAAGCTAACGTAAATACACTATATAAACACTTGTCACACTCGCTGTACTAACATTAAACTTAACCGACTACGCTAAATCACTAAAACACTTGTCTTATTCACTGGTCGTGTCAAGTATCGCTCTCGATCGCTTTATAAATACTACTCTCTATTTGTCAACACATCTCTATTTACACCCAGGGTAAAGTTCTACTACTACCCGAAAATCCAAATTTATTGCGTAAACAATAAACAATTCTAATTGTAAACAACTCCAAGTAAGTACACGCCATATTCACCCTTATGCCCAATGACAGAAAATTCATTATGGCGTAGCTACTTGGGTGACGTCGGCTATTGTTTATCAACAGAGGCAGCCTTTCTCTTTCTTTTATTTCTAGACTTTTCCATCGTTTTAATTCTTCACTTTTCTAGATGATTTGTAACAATATAATAAGACATGCATGCAGGATGATTTTATTTCACAATACAAACATTATCAATTATTCTAAATTTTGAACGTCTATAAAAATAAAGCAATATTTTCCCTTTTCCAGTTTTAGCGGCCATAAATTTGAGATTCTTAAACTAAAACAACAGGATTTCAATCAATTCTCACTACGAACTGTCATAAAATTGGCGTTAACCGGTATAAACGTGTTTGGAGAATGGCTATATCTATTTTTAATATTCCGAATGCAGTGATTGGTATTATGTCCCACATTGTAATTGATGAACATAATATAATGAACGAATTTACCTGTTCGTGAAGTTCATGATAGAATTATACGAAATAATTTGTTCAAAAAATGAGTTACCTTTTAGAATTATTTATTACTAGCAGACCCGCACAGTTTCGGCCGCGAGTAGATTAACATATCGTCGAAATAGTTTCCAATACAAATTTCATCCCCTATTTCAGTCCTTCGAAGATTGATTTTTGAAAAAAAAATAGTTTATGTTTGACCCCGAATCTTCAACTATTTCCCTGCCAAACTGCATGAAAATCGGTCGTGTTTTAGCCATGAAAGCGTAACAGAAAGACAGACAGACTTTCGCATTTATGATATAGTGTGTAAGTATGTATATATTCGATGAGTGATAATATCTGGACGTAGTACAAGTAAATATAAAATAATTCTAACAGGTTACTTATCTCAACGAACGAAGCACGACATGTGCTTCGAGTTAATACTGGTAACTTAGTACGACTAATATAATTTCTTTCTTTTTCTTACTGTTTAAAGAAATCAGTTGATGACATTTCGTCAAATCATTATTGCAGGGGCCTGCTGCGAAAAGAAGTCACGATGCTAGTAATATTTAAGACTAATTTTTCGCCTTTTACAAAGTCTAGCAGGAAGGCAACAGTCTGTTCTTTAAGAGAGCCCCGGGTTAGCACGAAGAAATTTACTGTACACAAATAATTACAATTGATAACATCCTCTTTGGAAGGCTGGTTAACATAGAAGAAGGCAAGTAGTGACCAGTACAGATATCAGACAAACGCTTTACCTACTATTTTTAGTAATGAATGCCAGGCAGAACGGTAGATGGTCTTTGATCGATATGACAAGAAACGGGTATGACTCTAAAATATTAAAACATGTTTTTAATATTTAAGAGTTGGCAATACTAGCAGCTATTCCATTACAACAATAATCTCTTAAGCTTTCACCAATAGCATTATATCTCGAATGTTGAACTGGCCCTTTGCCAGGGAATCTTTTAAAACAGGAGTGAATACTGTGATTTGTGGCCAACAGCCTTCAGATATTAGTTCTGGAGTTGTTTGACTTGTTGATTTTATGATTTGTTTGTTTCAATATTCGAAAGTTGTTTCAGATTTGTTTTGTTATTGGCAACTTTCACGAGTTGTTTGTTTTGTTTTTGAAGGCTACATTTTCATTTTATACATCGGAATTGTGTTACAATTTTATTGTGTTTATTCTAAGTTGTATTAATTAATTTACATAAGAGTGAATAATAACAGTGAAAAGTTATTCGATAAAATTGTTTTGTGCCTTTTTAGGGTTCCGAAGTAAAGTAGGAATTCTTATAGTTTCGCTATGTCCGTCCGTCCGTCCGTCCGTCCGTCCGTCTGTCCGTCTGTCCGTCCATCCGTTCGTCCGCAGTCTAGCTCAGAGATTCTAAGTACTTGTAAAGTTGTCATTTAGCACGAATATAGATTATTAATCACGGTAATAAAGTGGTAATATAAGACCTTGAACATTTTTTTAGGGTAGCTCCTCAAATTGTAAAGCGAGGATGTTAATTTATGTTTTCGCATGCCCCATAGTTTCAGGTATTGTTGGATAAGTTTTTAAAAAATATTGTAAGTATGTGAAAACAATTTTTCGATTAAGGAACTTGTTTGTAAAATAATAAGCTTTAAAGTGCTAATTTTTGTTACACTCAAGTGTCCTCCTCCTCTGCCAGCTAAACGGTTGGTTTTGGAGGTTGGAAAAAATGATGGTAGTAGTAAATATAATAAAATTAAAAGAAAAACCATCACGGCTTAGAAGGCTTTACAAGTTTTTGAGTAATAGACGACCAACTTATATAATGTAATTGGAGAAGTTTTATAGGTATATATAGTTTTTATAGATGAACCAGCGGTGTGGTTAACTTAAGTTAATTTTTTATAGTATAAAATATTAAAACACCTCTTCTTAGTCCGCATTATTGTGATTGGCAACTTCGGAATCCTACATTGCGCGTGGCCCAACACGCACTTTACCAATTTTTACTCATACCCTTTTACTTATACCTTAATCTTTATCTTTGGTGTCGATAGACGATGGTTGACTCTTTCCCTCAAGAGACCCATCTGCTTGTTTGCTATCTTATGATATAAAAAAATAAGGCATTTATTCTATAGTAAAGGAGGGTAAGCAGGATTGTTTCAGAAGAGAATTTTCTTCAGGCTTTGCTGTATATGACAGAATGTTTTTAAGAATTAATTAAAACCTTTAATTATAACTTTTTATGACGAAGCTTAATTGACATAGATTAATTAAAGCAGTTAGATTAAATTTAGGCTGATTATTTATTTATGAAATATAAATACAAATATGATGTAGGTACTAGCAGTTACTCGTCACTTCATTGCTGTAACCAAAAATTATTACTTCCATGTGCACACACGAGTTGTTTAAATTTGAAAGAATTTTTAAAGTTTGTCGTTTCTGAGTCAAATAAATAAATCATATCTTTCTCCTACATAATTTTAATTCAGATTTAAGTAAAGTAAATCTTCACGCCCAATACCCGAAGAGGTAGGCAGAAGTACAACCAGTGCACTCACGATTAGCCTATGATAGGTGGCGAGCTTATCGCCACTCGTCACTTTTCTTGGGCCTAATTCACGTAATCAAGCGGCAAGCGAGTCGAAACATTTAAGACACTTACACATTTTCTTACATATTATGCCGCGTGGTAGCACGTCTCGACGTTCTATCGTGTTTGTGTGTGTGGAAGCCCCAAGCGTTTTGAGTCAATTACGTGAATTGGCGGGCTTATCTCGGGCAACGTTGTTTTTATGCGTAATGTAATGCGGTACTTAAATCTTTCTTCAAAACTAAACCGACTCTTATAAATTTTACGGCAAAACTAATCGAACTAGAAAAACCGGTTAACATTTAGTTCAATCTGGCTAGCCCACAAGAAAATCAGTGTGGTTATATTTATTTTATTTAAACATACCTTGTACCACTCGTTATCATCTACATTTAAGCTCCATCTCTACACTATGTAGTTTCTTAAACAAACTGCTCAAAATAACTTTTGTTTCGCGTTAGGGTAAAATAATATCTTTATTATGTTACCTAAAGGTTACATATTTTGTATCTAAGCCCTTCTTAATCTAACGACATTAATCTTATTAATCCTAAAGGTTACACTGTTTATCTTTTAGAATAGAATTTAATCTAGAATAAATCTTTAATAGGGATAATGTTTATTATAAAACAAATAAGGCGTTAGGGATTTGGCAATTTTACCCTACGAATGTACACTTATATTATAAAGAAGTAAGATTTTATTGTTTGTTTGTAATGTTGGAGCCGCACGTGCGTGAATGATATTCAGAATAGTAGGGAGCCCAAGAGGGGATTTTGGTATTTACTCGTCTCTTAAGTTAAGGCTCTCCACCAAATATAAGCCCTTTCTATAGAAGGGGGTAACTATGGCAGAAAAAAAAAAACAAAATTAAGATAACTTCGGCTTGTGGAAATTGTCAGATTATACTTTTTTCGTAATTCTTACATAATTTCCTCCATACTAAAGGAAATTCAGTCGCGCTCGAGACTGTCAACATTTCCTTTGCAACTTTATAACCCTCCCACTCTCTTACGGTACACTTGAATCGTCAGATTTTCTAAATTTTAGCTGGCAATTAACCCACTATACCCTAATCTAACGAGCTTCAATGTTTCTATGTCACTGATTTTCTTAAAACATTTTTTATCTGTAGATTTTTCCCCACCATTGAAATGAAAACATTATATAACCTTTTATTTTTCCTATAATTTAATCTACAAAATCCAATAGGTCCCTGCGACGCTCGAGTAACTTCCCATTTAGCATCTTAGGCTCCCCTACTAGAAGTTATATGCGCGCTAGGGCACACGCAGTCCGGAATGTATGAGAAAATAGCAGATAATAGCCGGTCACATCTGCATTTATCGTGTCATTGCACGAAGCTTTGTGACGGTAGACGCAAGTGCGGCTCCAACGAAATAGATAAACTCAAACTACTGAACTGATTTTGGAAATTCTTCTACCAATAAAAGCTACATTATCACTAAGTAACATATGCTATTTTTAGCCGGTCTAAAAGTAAGTAATATGTGTGTGTGTCATGTAATGAAGTTGCAAAAAACAGCTAGCGATATAAATGAGTGGCATAAATTGACATGTCATCGTGTAATATATCCGGTGATATTCATTACTATACCTATATAGTAATATGTCCGATAATATTCATTACTATATATAGTAATGAATATCACCGGATATATTACACGATGACATGTCAATTTACGCCACTCATTTATATGGCGGGGCCTTGGAGAGTCGTACTGAGGTAATGGCCGTATCCTTGGACATCTCTAAAGCTGTATGATGATTCATACAGTTATAGCACTCTTTTTTCATCTTCTTTCGAGATAGGATGAACCTATCTCGAAAGAAGACGAAAAAAGAGTGCTGCCATGTGTTATCGAATAAATTTATAGTAAAATATAAAAACCGAGAAAAGGCCGATCTCCCAGATACAAATAATAATAATATATTTTTAGTAAAAGGAATGCTTCACTTTTACACGTCCACTGGTAAAATATTGTAGGTACATCTTGAAAGACACGATAGTTAATGGTCATATGTAACCAATCAATAAAAATATAATGAAAAGCAAATAAAATTGCGTAACTACATAGTAAACTAACTGAACAATTACAATAACCCCCTACTATGACATCTCTAACATGACATCGAGTCTGTCATGATGAACTTTTAAGAATTGTTCCTGTTGCATATTAATGACCTAACATCTGGTACTAATAGCGACGCCAATGACTGCATCGTAGTAGGGAGATATATGTCTATGTCGTGAGCAAATTTACCTCAAATACAATCACAATATATTCAGCATGAATCGTTTTTTCCCATACAAAGTACTTAGCAAAAGCCAGTTAGGTTGGACACATAAATACTGAGCTGGTCATGACCCAAAAAAGTAATTGTGTCTAGCTAAAGACGGACACATAGCAACTCATAATATGTACATTGTGCACATTCTGCAAGGTCTTGCTTAGATCTTGGTACCAACGTCTTACTTATTCCTGCGTCAATACTTGTTATTGTTGTGTATCGGTTTCGGGGGTAAATTAGCCGGTAGACTTATACATGTGGCATTGGCTTCCGCCACACTGATAGCAACGAACCATTCACATCTTTGGTGTCTGCAGACTATGGTTTTCTTTACATCAGGAAAGCCATCTGTTGTTTACTATCTTATATATAGACTGACTGGTGAGTTACTTTCAATATTGAAGGATGTGATAGTAGGCGATCATATATATGATGAGAAAAAATACCATTAAAGATAAATATTAAAATACTTCTTAGTAAATTTGGTAAACGAATCCTATATTTACCTGCGCCATATTTGGACACCGCGCGGACGCAGCGTGCTATCAACACAGAATAGCGGGGGGTGGCGGTGGCGTGTCCTTGATATAGACTAGCTTGTACCGCGGCGTGTTTAAAGATTATAATATCCACATTTCACTTATTTTTAGAGAAATACTGGTCAAAGATTAGGTCGCTAATTTTATTATTTCATTTTAACGAGAATCTAGTACCGGGTACTTTCCAGAAGTATGGAAGGTAACTCACGAGTCAGTCTGTGTAAATAATTTATTTACACAGAAGGACTCGTGAGTTACCTTCCATACTTCATGTTAAACATACATAATGTAAACGCTGAATTATTCTTGTAGACTCTAAGAACTGGTTTCGTTAAAAAAACTTGACTTCACTCCCATTTATTTCCTAAACTTAATTCAAACAACTATTAACTTAAACCAATAGTTATTCATCCTATGTCACCTGCGTTAATACTAAATAAATGCGTTAAATCTTAGTTTGTATTCCGACAGGGCTTAACATGTATTCAAGGCCTATTGAATGTAAATAACAACGGTTTAGGAACAAACCCAGATTAAGAGGATAGGGAATTTTGAATGTTCCGATATAAGCTCATAATCTTACACGCATATTAGCCAAATGAAGTGGTTTTACTCGTAGCTAAGCTCTAAGTTTACTACGAGAAGTTTCGCCGAATTTCAGAACAATATTCTGAATGTATTTAGGCGTATAAGACAAGTTATAAGTTTTAAATTTAAATAAGATAAGTAGATTTTACACAAACGTATGGGTGTTCATTAAAACTATTTGTGGGTTGAATGGCTAGCGACCCTGAGTGTGTAATCGAGGAGGCTTGGGTTTGATTTCCGACAGGGACAAGTGTTTGTCTGACATGCATAAATCTATATCTATATTTATAAGTATACATATAATAAAATCGTAGGAAAGTCAAAATTGTACATTGAATATTTTTTTAAAAGAATACTTGGGTCGTGATCTACAATCGATATCGAAGCCAGAAATATAGTTTTTAGAATTTTTGTCTGTTTGTTTGTTTGTCTGTTTATCTGTTTATCTGTTTATCTGTTTGTCTGTATGTATGTTCGGGGTAAACTCAAAAAGTACTGCATGGATTTACTTCAAATTTTGCACGAATATTACTAACAGGTCGGGTCAACATATAGGCTTCAATTATCACGCTATCACCTACGGGGGAGGAATTGTGCGGATTAAACGAAGTCCGCGCGGACGAAGTCGCTGCCAACAGCTAGTATATAATATATGTATTTCTGGGTTTCGGTGTTCTAAGTACTCGTATTTCTTACAATAAACCAATTAGTGTAATTAATGGCGTAACATTCATTTATTAATTTTTTATTTTACGTAGTTCTTCCTATGGATTAACGATATTTAACTAATATCGACACTACGAGCAAATAATTTGTTGATTTTAGGGTTCTAATACTATAGTCAAAATATTAGAAAGTCGTCTTTAAAATAAAATCTATATGCAACTTCAATGTTATTATGCTTTTGAGTAGTTTTGACACATTTGAATTGATTTATACTTAGATTTTTTACATAAAATACATAACAAACAACAATATATTTAAAATGAATTTTCCTCGTGTTGGTTCCGGGCTCTTTTGGAGAATAGGCCAACTGCCGTTCTGCTAGGCAGGTCGTAAAAGGCGACTGATTGGCTATACGAGTTACTACCGTCGTGGCTACTAGGTGGTAGAGTTCTGCATTCTGTACATTCTGCATTGGGTCTGGTACCACGGCCTTACATATTACCTGCTGCAATAACGTCAATGCTTGTCACTGTTGTGTTCCGATTTCTAGGGTAAGTTAGCCGGTAGACTTATGTATGTGGTACTGCCATTCCGTCACACGGATAGCAACACACCATTAACATTTTTGGTGTCTATAGGCAATGGTCTCTCTATCAGGATAGCCACCTGCTTGTTTGCTTGTTCGCTAACGCTTCGCCAATTTCTTCTGATACAGTTTTTCGAAATTTTATATAATGTAATAAACTACATATTTTTAAGCAATACATATAAATAAAATTGTAGTGTCTGTCTGTGATTTCAAAATAACTAAGTTTTGTCAAGTGAGTGCGTTATGTTTACAATTCTAAAACCTAAACAACCATTTTTACAATTTCTGTCTGTCTGTCATTCTATTTGTACGGAGTAATCTCTGGGATAACTGCACTGATTTTCATGGAACTTTCGTTGAAAGTTAGAAAAGTTTATAGGACAGGACATGGCCTACTTTTCCCCGAGTGAGCAAACGGAATTAATGATTTTGGATCACGCCAGTCGAAGTCGCCAGTAATAGCTAGTTTTAAATAAATAAAAAGTAGTTTTATTTATAAATTTCATAATTTCATATTTAATTTTTTTAAATAAAATCATGTACAAAAACATGTACACTTTGTATTAAAACAATGTTATAATGGTTATTATTTATATCTCCAATTGCAAGGGTTACAATTTAATTGAGTTGAAATTGGATTGAAATTGCCCCATGTTTGGTTTGAAAACTATGTTTACAAATGTACGCTTGTGTTTCGATTATCAATGTTGCGGGAAAATTGATTGTCAACACTTTAATTTATAAATACCTAGTCGTGGGTGATTTTTATAAGTTTCACCGAATAACTAAATATTATTTGAAATTCACATTGACGGAATTATTAATTATTTGCAAGAATAAATATATTTTTAAACATATTCTATTACTGTTTAAAATAGTTAAAAACCACAAAAAGCTTAATCCCATTAGGCATTAGTAATCGATTTTCAATTTACTAGTATATTCATGACTTTCGATATTCTAATAATAGCGATGATCGTCAATATCTAATTAATAAAAACTCAATTACCAATGTTTGGTTGGAAAACTGTTTTTCCATTTTACCTTGCGTTTTTATCACATAATTTTTTGCATGCGTCAGTTTAAAGTAAAATTCCAATAATGGCTACTTTATTGTACAATTTTCACTACCTCATACATATAATATTGATTTTCAAAGCTTAATTAAAATTCTCTGTGGCCTAGTGGTCCGGTGTCGCTGTTGACCACATCAGCTCCCGGGTTCGATTCCCGGGTCGGGCAATTAAAAAAGTGATAAAAAGAATGATGCCCGGGATTGGATAAGTACCTGGTTTGCGATAGGATTATCGCCTATCGCAATTTTGGGGCAAAGTATCTTCGGCTTATCGTAGGTGCACTGCTTGTACCTCTGCTTAACTTTTCGGGAATACAGACGTGAAGATAACTTAAATAAAAGCTACCTCCCCCTGGTTGATCCATGCTCCCTTTGAAGAATAGATCATCTACTCATTTGCCAGGCAGAGGCGAAAGATTGGCTATACGTGTCACTACCCTCGTGGCTACTAGGTGGTAGAGTTTCTGCATTGTCTTGCCCGGGTCTAGTACCACCGCCTTACCTATTCCCGCCGCAATAACGATAGTACTTGTCATTGTCGTATTCCAGTTTGGAGAGTTAGGTAGCCGGTAAACGTATGCATGTGGCTTTAAGACCTCGCCCCAATAGCACGTACGGTTGTCATCTTTGGTGTTTATAGACGATGGTTGCTTTTTCTATCAAGAGAGCCATCTCCCTGTTTGCTATCTTATGATATATAAAAAAATCAAAATCATTGCTTATAACTCATTATCCTCCTAATGTTTGCGGAAATCATGTTCTTTATCTCATTCACATCCAATGCGATTGCATTTGTCCTACTAATCTATATTACCTAATACTATTTGACCTGGCAAACGTATAAATTATTTATGTAGACTATTTTGTTGGAGCACTTGAGAGAAGGGGAGGGGGGGTTAATTGAGATGAAAACTAGCCTATCTACAAAATTTCATTGAAATCAGTTCAGTAGCTTAGGAATTCATAGCGGACAAACTACATGACACGTAATTTATATACATCAAAAAGATCAGGTAAACATATCAGGAGAACCAACAGCTTATTTCTTACCCTTTTATAAACAAATATAATCAATGATTACTTTATAATTGGTATTAAATGTATAGACCCTTGGGCTTAGAAAACATAATCATCGCTATCGTCTGGTATTCCTAATGACAAGGGTAAGGGTAGGGTTCCAAAACTGTATTCACTATCTTATTTATAGTCAATGTACATAATATGTTATCGATTTTAAGGATTGAAAATACTTGAATTATTGCGATTTTGTCATATTTCTGATGACAAGGATTTAAAGTCAATCGCTTGTATTTGGTTTCACAATTGTGTTTACTGTTTCCCTTGAGTTTTCTCGTCGTCGTCACTTTTTGAATGGATTTTTTTACACAAAATCGTAACCAGAATATTAATTAATAACGGTTATATTGAAATATATACTTTTTTGTTAGTGTATCTTAAAAACTAAATTAAAAATTGTTTGTAAAAGCATCGATATTGGAAATTTTTAAAAATCTGCACGGTAACTTGAATAAATTACAAACATAAGACGTTTTAAAATTAATATTCTTAAAAAGTAAAGATCTGGATTGTGATTCTAATTTCTTACTTTTACTACTTACACATTGGTTGAAATATGTAAGTAAGTTTGAGTATAATTTTCATAACACAAAAAAGTTTATCTTACCTGATAATGCCTAAAACTCTGCCATTTGACAAAGACTTTGCACATAATCAAACGATCGTTAGAATGTTGGTAAATAATTAAAAATTCTACTTAAAATTACTGACACTATAACAAAATTTTTAGAAATTTATGAATGAGAAATTCATTTTACTATATGATTATGGTAACTTACTTTATTATTTTACTTATATAAAGTATAAAAAATCTTCCTATTTAAGGGGTAACTCTGTTAAGTGTGCAAGACATACAATATGAAGTGTATTTTGAATTTAATATTCGATACAATTTTCGTACACACTTTGTGTTTGTCAGATTGTCACCCTTTTAAACCATGACGGTTTGTACCCTGATGATGCGTTAACACAAGAACGGAGTCAGTGTCATAAAAATAACTATGTAACAGGTTTACTTATATATGTATTATAGGATAGCAAACAAACAGATGGCTCCCCTGTTGGAAAGAGACAACCATCGCCTATAGACACCAAAGATGTTAATGGTATATTGCTATTTATCTAGCGGGATGGCAATGCCTCATGTAGAAGTCTACGGGATACCTTGTCCACCAAACCGGAACATAACAATGGCAAGCATTGACACTATTGTGTCGGGAATAGGTACGGCAGTGATACCAAATACCCGAGCGAGATATTGTGGAATTCTACCACCTAGTTGTCACGATGATAGTGAGACGTATAGTCAATCAGTTGCTTTTTACGACTTGCCTGACAGAACGGCAGTCGGCCTATTATTTAATTGAGCCGGAATCAACACGAGGGACTAAACACTTTAAGTGTTTTTAAGAATATATAAATACACAGCAAACACAGACGTTCGAATCCAAAACCCAACAGGTAAACGAACTTATAAACGTGTGACCTTTCACGACGGTGTCACACGCGCCCGCTAAAACAGATTTGTTGGCGTGTAGCCAGTTCAACCACCACGTATAGTACTCATGAATACTACATCCGCCGCCAGAGACCTCTGTTGTCATGTATTTGCAGCGATTTGGCCATTTCACATTGTTAATACATTTATCTAGATCTTTTTATGTATTCCGTCTCGAATCTCCTATTTTATTCTTGTTTGCACTTTATCTATTCTGAGAGGTGGCCAAACTGTACATGTATTGGAATTGAATATGTATGAGCACAAGATTTTATATCGAATATGTATTGGGTATAAAAATATTTCTTCGTATTCCATTCCATAAAATGGCGTTATTGCTTAATGAAATGCTATCCAATCGACTTCTAAAGACTTTATGTTGGTATAAAACAGGGTATAATTCTATTTTTAATAAACAAGTTTATAAAATAGTGAATGAATGATTTAAAAATGAAAAAAATTTTTAGTATTCAGACACTAACAGTTTCAAAAACTGCTAAAATCTTTGCAAGATTACTTCTTTCGACAGCAACCTAGAGTACTGAATGGAAACATAGGGTACTGCACCTGAGTACATACTGCATAGAAATGTCGTTTTTGTCGATCGCTTTCCGTTTGTTATCGTCGCTTGGTCTATAAATTAACCACGGGTTCAACTACGGGTGTACAGAGAAAATTGCGCCCAAAAATTTCCACTTTTATTTTTGGCGCTACGAAAAATCTACCTAAATTTTTTGTAGCGTCAAAAATACAGGTGCAAATTTTTGGGCGCAATTTTCGGGGACGATTTTCTCTGTTGCATCTAACATGCACCTACGGTCGACTAAATTAGCAGGGCAGAATGTGGCTAAGAAGATCACTTCATAGCTTGCTAGTAAAGAAATAGGTAAATAAAGGCGAATTTATGGCGTCTTTAGACGTTAAGCTCATTTTAGCTACCCCTCGCGATAATCAGAGTGGTAATATTATTTTGGTTCAATATATTATTAACATAAATGAAGACTTTATTGTAATCTATAAAAATATTGTAATTTAGCGATTTTTAGTACAAAAAATATTTGGCAAGAGAAATACGCATTTCAGGAACTCATTTTAATAAAAAATATAATATTATCTTTAGGAAAATTAAAAAAGAGGCATTAAAAGAAAGATAAGTAATCCAAATGCGGGAGAAATTATACTTAAGAAATGAATGTAAAAGTTTTCGTATTAAAAATGCCATAAAAAGGAATCCTTAATACCTTTACTCTTGTAAAGTTTTATGCGGTAAGTTTTCTTCAAAAATCGTTACTTTAAGCAGGGCTAAAGAAAAGCGATACCTAATATAAACAAAATTAAAACAAAGATAGGTACCCATCGTATCATTGTTTTAACGTTTTAATATACTTTTTATGAACATACTTATTTCTTTTTAAAAATATAAGAGAAGATTCTTCATTCTGTTGGACTTTTTTTATTGGTATATTAAATCAATTGGCAGAGTGCATATTGGGCCACGCACAATGTGGGGTTTTGAAGTTGCCCATCATAATAATGCGTACTAAGAAGAGAGCTGCTGTTGTTGTTTTATACTATGAACATTAAACCTAATTAACGTCAATGATGAATATATCAGCACCGCAGGTTCACCACCTAGAAAAACTTCTCCAAGTACATTATATAAGTTGGTCGACTATTACTCAAAAACTTGTAAAGCCTTCTAAGTCGTGTTAGTCTAAAATCAACCTTTTAGCTGGCAGAGGGTGTGGGAGACACTTGACTGTAACAAAAATTAACAATTTAAAGCCTAATATTTTACAAACGGTCCCTTAACTGAAAAAAATGTTTTCATAAATCTGCAGTATTTTTAAAAAACCTATGCAATGATACCCTACATAATAGGATACACGAGAAAAAAATATAATATCATCAATTTACATGTAGAGGAGCTACCCTAAAAAAATATTTTTCAAGATTTTATGTTACCACTTTAAATCCGTGACTAATATGTATAATTATGCCAAATTACAGCTTTCTAGTACTAAGGATTTCGGCACTATACTGCGGAAGGACGGACTTAGCGAAACTATAAGGGTTCCTAGTTTACTTCGGAACCCTAAAAAGAGACGTTGTAGAACAAGTTGCGATGATAGTTTATGTACTCGTTCGCTTTTTACAAAAGTACTTAACGAAAAGGCATGTGATTTCTTCTAAAACGGGTGCGGACCAACACGGCAAATCTATAAATATGTATAAACTATTATAAGAAAACAAAAGAATGAATTGCGTTTATTCGCACATAGTTCGTGGCCCAGCTGATGCTAGGTCATAAAATACAATAAAAGCTACATATAACGAGTTAACGTTTGTTGCCAACGTTAACGTAAATGAGAATCTTCAAGTACGAATCAAGCGGGCTAATGAATTGTCGAGCTACGTGGTCCGATCGGTTTTCACTTAGCGCTCTGGAGTCTAGACCACATTAAATGGAGACTCCAGATGGGTGATTACTTTAGTTATTTGATTCGTGTGAGAACTTAACAATTAGTCAAAGAACTCGATCTGTTCGGAGCAAACTATAATCAAACTTTATGTCGCAATGACATTACATTGTGATCAATGACATTTTACTAATAGACAGATCATATGACCGTGAAGTATTAGGTAAAGTTACATCTGATTCTATGAGGTCTCGTCATCTCTTTTTATACAACTGTGTTAGAAAGAGAGGGTAAGACTTCAGAAAATGGCAGCAGTATTAAAAGTTGTGTTTCATGTAAGTTTTAGAAGTCTTGCCTCCTCCCATAATACAGCTTCATGCATACGCTAACATAACTGCGATTTAAAATAGCGCAAACGTAAATGTGACTATGCAGCTACTTATATTAATTACTACATATGACGTGCGAAACTAAATAAAATTCATGCAATGCTTTGCTTACATGATACCAGTTTGGAATGCGAATCATGAAGTATTACGTAAAGGTGGAGCAAGCACTCGTATTAATCAATTGAAAAAAACATTTACATTATGTCTCAGTCTCTGAGGTCTCGCCATCTCTTTTTATACAGCTGTGTTAGAAAGAGAGGATAAGACCTCAGAACATGACAGCAGTATTTAAAATTTGGTTTCAAGTAGTTATTAGAAGTGTTGCCTCCAGATATAATACAGCTTCATGATGCGAACAACGTATCTATACTTTTTTACAACATTGATTGTGTCATAAACGTTGATTGCAACTTGCCTAATTTCCACAAACAAGTATTTCATTTATTCAAACTTTGATTGCAGCTTGCCTAATTTCCACAAACAAGTATTTCATTTATTCAAACTTTGATTGCAGGTTGCCTAATTTCCACAAACAAGTATTTCATTTATTCAAACTTTGATTGCAGCTTACCTAATTTCCACAAACAAGTATTTCGTTTATTCAAACTTTTATTGCAGCTTGCCTAATTTCCACAAACAAGTATTTCATGTATTCAAACTTTGATTGCAGCTTGCCTAATTTCCACAAACAAGTATTTCATTTATTCAAACTTTGATTGCAGCTTGCCTAATTTCCACAAACAAGTATTTCATTTATTCAAACTTTGATTGCAGCTTACCTAATTTCCACAAACAAGTATTTCATTTATTCAAACTTTGCAGCTTACCTTATTTTCACAAACAAGTATTTCGTTTACTTCCGTTATTCCTGTGTTGGTTCAAGCTGCCTTAGAAGAATCTGCCATTTTGCCAGGCAGTTCATAAAAGGCGAACGATGGGATACCACCGTGACTACGAGGTGGTAGAGTCCCACAAAGTCTCGCCCGGGTTTATGGTACTACTGCCTTATATATTCGTGCCACAATAACGTCAATGTTTTTCACTGTCGTATTCCGGTTTAGAGGATAAGGTAATAAAGTGGACTTATGCATATGGCCTTATCATCTTGCCTTATAGATAGCAAGGCACAATTTGCTGCTAAATAAAAATAAAAATGACTTTGTTAAATTCACGTGTGTTACCTATATTTTAAAATTTAAATATAAATAAAATACATACTAATATTATAAATGCGAATATCTGTCTGCCCGTTTGTCTGTCTGTTATGGTTACATGGCTAAACCGCTATAGTAATTTCGATGAATTTGGCTAGGAGATAGTTGAAGATTGGGAATCAAGTATTGACTACCTTATTAGTCAAAAATCAACACCGAAGGGATTAAAATAGGGGATGAAAGTTTGTATTAAAAACTATTTGAACGACATGCAAATCTATTCGAGAGCGAAGCGGCCTGGGTCAGCTAGTAGATTAAGCAACACTTTTGGTGTCTCTAGGCGACGGTTTCTTTTTCCATTAGGAGTCAGGAGCGTCGCTAAGAATGGGCAGGAAGAAGAGGCAGCTGCCCTCCCTCCCACCTAGAGATTCCAAAAAGTTGCCTAATGTAAAGTACCCAAAGTCCTTGTCTCCAAAGTCTTGCTTGATTGATCATTCCCGTGCGTCTTAATATTTGTCGACCACTGCAATACTAAAATCTGGTAATTACAAAAAAAATACACTGTATGTTCACATTTAAACTCTCAAATTATTTCTATTATATTTTTCTAATAAAAGTAATAACTTATTCATAAGTTTTATTTATGCCTCGCCCTCGACTTTACCTAGAATCCATACTTTCTCATTCTCCATATCAACTAAGCACCCCCCCCCCCCCCCCCCTTCCGGGCCAGCGGCTGGCGACACCCTTGTCAGGAAAACCTGTTTGTTTTCTATCTTCATATTCATATTCAAAATGCCCTTGTCAATGTAACTGTAGAGGAATGTAATGCATTGTATTTATCGGTGTGCTTCACTAAATTCATGCGGTATATATTTACGGAGTTTCTTCACAATATCATTGTTTACCTTAATTGTTAATACATCTAATCCGTCGACAGACACTTTCTTATACCTTTTTCTCAATTAAATTTCACTTTCGACACTAGATAGGCCAGTTCTCCTGAGTTCTGTCATTGTGATGAACATTTCCGATTATCATCCAAGATCCATGTTTTATCACGTATAGTGTTTTTTTAACTATTCCAATTTTTTTCATGTGAATAAAAATTCTTTTATCAAACACATTATCATGTTAGTTGCGGATCTGTTTTAACGATCACTTTTAACTCTTCACTGACGACTAGGAGTGTTATTTTTAGATCAACATTTCCAGAACAAAAACATTGTAACCAAAAATTTATCGAGTCTTCTTTTACAGTAGCTTTCCCATACACATCATTAATCCTTCGAGCACGCCACGACTAAATTCGCATTTGTTAACATCGCGATATTTTAAGTTTCACATATTGTGAACAGAGCGATGTGAAAGGAAAAAAAGCCGCGAAAACAAATGAATAACTAAATTTAAAACACATATAATATACAAGCTTAAATCCATATTCATGCTTCCGTATCCATATAAATGCAGAAGTCTGTTTGTCTGTCTGTTACGCCCTCACGGCTAATCCACTGAACTGGTTTTAATGAAATTTGGCACGAAGATAATTTAATATCAGGGTTCAATTATAGGCTAACTTTATTCCACAAATAAAACCTTCAGAGCGTGAAATAGGGGATGAAAGTTTGGACGAAAAACTATACCGACTACATGTTAATATCATGCTACATTATCATCTTCACATAACAATAGCATTAATATCATCCATATAGCGTATCTGCGGGGGCTAGCTAGTTTGAAATAAATTTGAATTTAGAATTAATATAATTATATAACCCTACCAAACATTACATATTTTAGATCACAATGGACAGTTTGCTACGATAATATTATAATTTGTAAGGGCTTAATATATGATATGTATTAGATTAGCATATTGAATTAATTTCCACTATTAATTACATATTAGTTCGCGGTCCAGCTAATATTATATACTGAATAATATTAAAGCTAGGTACAACATTTGTTGGCAGCGCTAATGTAAACGAGAATCTACAAGTATGAAATGTGAATCAAGTGAACTAATGAATTGTTGAGCTACGTGGTCGCGTCGGTTTTCACTTAGCGCTCTAGAACTCATTAAATGAAGTAGATGGGTTATTACAAAAGTTATTTGATACGTGTGAGATCTCACAATTACTTAAAAAACCTTTTCTGTTTTTTAATCTGTTAAAAGAAGAAGCTAAAGTCATCTTGTTGAAAAGGATTCATTTCTACTTGCATTTTTTTTACCAAAGAATAAGAGGCAGATGGTTTTTTGGTTTTTGACCGCCCCGTTGATCGAGTGGTTAGCGACCCTGACTACGCAATCAGTGGGGTCTGGATTCGATTCCCGACAGGGACAGGAATTTGTGTGATGAGCACAGATGTTTGTATTTCTGGGTTTGGGTGTTTATTAAATATATTAGAGTGTTTATATATGTATTTCTATGTATTAGTATCGTTGACTGACACCTATACTACAAGCATATAATTTGCTTATTTTGGGGTTAGATCAATTTGTGTCATTTGTCCAGTGATATTTATTTATTTGTTTTGTTGGAAAGGGAAACCATCGCCTATAGACACCAAATATGTTAATGGTGTGTTACTTTCCATGCGGCTGAATGACAATGTCATATACAGAATTCTACCGACTACCTTACTCTTCAAACTCGAATAAAAAGTCACCATAGGTAATGTCACATCTGTCGGCGCTCCGGTGACAATGAGGGTACCTCAAGGTTCCATTTTAGGCCCCTTGTTATTTCTAATTTACATTAATGACCTACCTTTCATGATAGAGCAGTTCATAAATATAGTCCTTTTTGCCGATGATACATCTTTGTTATTTAATGTTAAACGAAAAGAAAAAAATTACGACATAATTAAAAATACATTAGAATTATTATCCAACTGGTTTTCGGTAAACAATTTTACGCTAAATACCTCCAAAACAAAATGTATTAAATTTACTCTTGCAAATATTGATTCAACAGATTTAAAAATAAAACTTAATAATAATGACCTCGAACTAGTACCTTCGAGTACTTTTTTGGGAATGACTCTAGATAGCAAATTGCAATGGAATTACCATATTGAAAATTTAGTTGGGAAATTAAGTTCAGCTGCTTACGCCATACGAAAAATAAGACACATAACTGACGTAGCTACAGCTAGGTTAGTTTATTATGCCTACTTTCACAGCGTCATGAGTTATGATATTTTGCTTTGGGGATCAGCGGCCAACTTAGAAAGAGTATTTTTTCTACAAAAAAGAGCCATAAACTCTATATATAATCTAAAACCGAGACACTCCCTTCGAGAACTGTTTAACCAAATAAATATAATCACCCTACCATCATTATACGTCTATGTAAATATTGTTAACGTCAGGAAAAACATAATTGAATATGAAAAATATGTCCCTCATCACAACAGTTCTCGAAAAATAAATAGTTTAGTAGTACCTCGATTTAGGCTCCAAAATAGCGACAAATCATTTTTTAGGAAACAGAGTAAGATTTTATAATAAAATTCCTACGGAAATAATTAATCTCCCGGATAGGAAATTCTACAAACTAATAAAATCGAAGCTAATTCAAAGAGCATACTACAAAATAAGTGACTACATCGATGACAAAGATGTTTGGCAATAATTACGTTTTTTTTTCGAGACTGCGACCAAATCTACTTCAACTAAGGTAAATTTTAATGTTTTTTTTTGACATATTCTTATTGTATAATTTTTGCTATTACTTTTGACATGTTATTTAAATTTATTATTAATTTATCTTTGAAATGTAAATGACATTCAATAAGTGATACAAATGTATCCTATTTTGAATAAAAAATATTGATTGATTGATTGAAAAAATACGACACTGACATGCATTGACGTTATTGCGGTAGGAATAGGTAAGGCAGGGGAACAAAATATACGAGGCACCTAAACGTGCAAGTTATAACTTGCCTAAGACCACTATGCTCGATTTGTCTATAGGTTGGTCACCTGTCACATCAAGAGACATGTAATGTAGGCTAATAATGGGTGTTTTGCATTTCTGCTTATTATATGTGTATATGGATATAAATGTTTATTTATTTGTCGTTTTTTAATTAATACAAATAAGATAATATTATTTATTCGTATGTTTTCACTGCTTTAAATTTAATGGGTTCTCGAATAAGATCACTTTATTGTTCGGCTTTTTGATATGTATATAATGTTGTTGTTGTTGATATGTATATAAAATATTTAACTTTATAGTGTCTTGTAGTTGTAAAAAATCAAACACTCAACTCGACTAACACTGTTTGTAGGAATATCAGCACTAATTACGAAATCGAAACGTCACGACCACGAAACGAAAACGAAAGTAACATGTACTTTTAACAGAAAATTATGACAACTGGCAAAAATAAAATAAATAGCACAGCTAAAAGGAACATTTTAATTTTTTTTAATTTGTGGTCAGTCATACGAAATTTAATTTTTGTTTAATCTATATTATCGACAAAACAAACATTTGCCCAATTTTCACACAGCATTTTACTTTTTTTTATCATTAGATAGCAAAGAAACAAACATGTGCCTCTCCTGATGAAAAGACAAATCATTGAGACAACAAATATGTTAATGGTGCGATGCTATTCGTGTGCCAGATTTTAATTTCTTAAAAAAAAGTGTCTTCACGCCCGTATCCCCGAAGGGGTAGGCAGAGGTACCCACAAGTGCACCTATGATTAGCCGAACATACTTGGTCCCACAAATGTGATAGGTGGCAAGCCTATCGCCAACCGGACACTTTCCAATCCCGGGTAACTTTGAGTTTATCAGAAAACTGAAAAAACACTTTTTTTAAGTTACCCGACCTGGGAATCGAACCCGGGACCTCACGTAATCAATGCTAACGCCGGACCACTAGACCACAGAGGCGACATTTCTTAGTATTATAAAAATCAAAAATGCATAAATTTATTTCTTATTATTTTTTCATAAATTTTCCTCGTGAAATTTTCGAATAAACGACTTGTCAAATTTAATGTGTGATTGATAATTTTCTTATTCAAGAATAGCGAACGCTATTACCAGGTCTCAGAAACCGGTTATTTTTTTAAAACTATTTGCCAATGACACCATAAGATTGGTTTGCGGTATAAGTTACAGTTACTGGTATTTAACTGGTTAAATTCAGAAACTGGTATTTTACGATTTCCCCGCTTATTTAATGCAAAGTCAAAGAGAGCTAGTCAAAAGCCCCTGGGCCCTATTTACATAACAAAACTTATTATCGTATTTATGTGTGTTCCATCGCCTTTATCAAACATCAAACATCAGACATCAAAGTTGTTAATGGTGCGTTGCTATCTTGTGGCGAGGTCTAATGCCACATGCAAAATTTACGGGCTATCTTACCCCCAAGCTGGAACACGGCAGTGACAAGCACTGACGCTATTGTTGCAGGAATAGGTAAGGCGGTGGTACCAGACTCGGACGAGACAATGCAGGACTCTACCACCCAGTAGTCACGATGGTAGTTATTCGCAGAGCCAATCAGTCGCCTTTTACGACTTGTCTGGCAGAACGGCAGTTGGCCTGTTCTTTAAGGGAGCCCGGACCAACCCAGGAGACGTTAGATTTCTTCAATTTGATTGAAGTTTTTCTACGTGAATCACGTATCCAGTTAAATACGAAAGGGTTTGCGCGCAGCTTACGACGGCGTCAGGAGAAATAAATTTTGAGTTCAACCGCTTAACTCGACTTGCGCGCGAGTTGAAATTTATACTTTCTGTATATACCGTTGATAATTAAAATGTTAAAAAGATTTTAAAGAGAAACGAATCGTTCAATTGATTAACCGGTTTATCAATATTAACCGCTATATTAATTATTGTCCTATTCTCTACTTATTACGTTTTGTTTAATTACGTACATATTTTATTGCATGAAATATGAGACGAGGAAGGTCAGCAGAAGCTGGAACTTGTGCTATGGATAAGTTTTATTGATAGATTGGCCCCGTATATTACGGAATGGAATATATTTAGATTGTTGTTCAATTGATTAACCGGTTTATCAATGATATTAACCACTATATTAATTATTGTCCTATTCTCTGCTTATTACGTTTTGTTTAATTATGTACATATTATATTGCATGAAATATGAGACGAGGAAGGTCAGCAGAAGCTGGAACTTGTGTATAGAGAAGTTTTATTGATAGATTGCCCCGTATATTACGGGATTGAATATATTTAGATTGTTGACGGTGTATTAGTTGCAACTTTATGGGCTTCCTCGAAAATATATGCGTGATGATAGAATTTGAGAAAATTCCATTTGGGAATTAGTTTAAAAGAACATCTATGACAATCAGCTCAATAACGTTGCACTGGCAATGTTAGGGTGGTAGCCGAAAGTCCTGGTGACCTTTTTCTTTTGCCATTTCGTCCAGAGTCCAGTCCAGTAGTAACAGTAGTTGGGCAGTGTAATACGTAGTTACACTGCCCAACTGAATAACATACTAATTTCATAACACTATTAATGAAAACTAGATCTATGCTGCGAGTGTCGTTAGTGATAAAAATGAATGGCATAACGTCACATCCCTAGTCATGTGGTACTGAGAGATGTCAAGTGTCAACGTCATACAGACAATTGTCACCCGCACTGTGCTACAGCGCAAATAGTGTAATGAACCTAACTACAAGTCGATGGGGCTCGTCTTCGATTCCAGACAGGGACAAGCATTTGTGTGATGCGCATAGATGTTTGTATTTATAGGTTTGGGTGTTTCTTATGTATGTATTTATTTACGTACTGTTATGTATTAGTATCGTTGACGAAGACCCGTGACACGAGCATATAATTTGCTTAATTTGGGTTTAGGTCATTGTATAATTTGTCCACCGATATTTATTTATTACTAGCTGACTCGGCAAACGTTGTTTTACCATACATATTAGGAATCCATAGCGAACAAACAACATGACACGTAATCAATATGAGTGTACGGGATTGTCCTTCCAGACAGCCGAAAGTGCATTGAACTTTATATGGTGGTTAAGTATTCTTAAATTTTCTAATTTTCCACGCAATTTTCTTAATATTTTCTTTAATAAGAACCTTTTTTGAAGGTTAACTAAGAACCTTTTTTTTCTGATAATTACAAACACAAAAAAGAATTAGCGAAATCGGTCTCACTTACCATCAGCCTCTTGCTCGTTTGCCCCCTCTTCTAATCCCGAAATGGTGGGAAGCCACTGTTACTTATAAACATGGTACATAAGCAAGCGGTTTTTGTGATGGTAAAAGACTGCCATAAACTTACAAACATCAAAGGTGTCAGATGAAAAAGATAGCCGTTGCTTATAGACGCTAATAATGTAAATAATTAGTTGCTATCATGTACGCAAAATGTATAAGAATAAACCAAATTCCCCTTTTTTATATCGTTGGATAGCAGACAAGCAGATGGGTTTCCTGACGGAATAGTCAGCCATCGCCTATAGACACCAAAGGTGTTAATGGTGCGTTGCTATCGTGTGACGAGGTCTAATGCCACACGCATAAGTTTACCGGCTACCTTACACTCCAAACCGGAACACAACAGTGACAAACACTGACGCGATTGCGACTTTACCACCTAGTAGTCTTGATGGTAGTGACTCGCATAGCCAAACAGTCGCCTTTTACGACCCGTCTGGCAGAACAGGGGAAAGGGGAATCCTTATCATCTCGATGTCTGGAAATCCACAACCATGCGATTCTCGAGGCATTTTTTGCCCCGCATCACTCCTTTGTGGAACCAGCTATCGGCAGAAATTTTTCCAAATGGATACGACTTAGGGACCTTCAAGAAAAGAGCTTACTCATTCTTAAAAGGCCGGCAACGCAATTACAAGACCTCTGGTAGTGTAGTTGTCTATGAGCGGCGGTAATCACTTACCATCAGGTGAGCCTCCTGTCCGTTTGCCCCCTCTTCTATATAAAAAAAAGGAGCCGGGGGAAAATGGATCGAAAGCCTTACTGAGTGTCTTGTAAAAGTCAAGACAAGCCTAATACGTCTCAGTACTAATAAGAATACAGCAAAGAAAGAAAGATATAGACAAGAAACTTCTGTCTTCTTTTATACCGTTGAATTTTTTATTATCGATAGGGAAGCGCTTGACCTGGACCTGGAAGCTAAGATCTGGTCTAAGATGGAACGCACTTCCCTAGAAGGTACCTGTTCACTCTTCTCTTGAAGATCCCCAGATCGTACTCGTCGGAGAACACAGACTCAGTAAGCATGTTTCAGTCCTTTGCGGTTTGAATGAAGAATGTTGAGTGGAACCGCTTTGTCCGGGTACGTGGAACGTCCAATAATTGCTTAGCTAGGCTAAAATGCAAATGATCTTTTCTTCAAATAGATTCCCAAGCAACATAGAGAAATTGTCCGGTATCATTTATACGTTCGCATAAGGCGAAATTTTCCAAGGGAGTATGATTTGTATGAAAATAGTTTTCTTGAAGATTGAGTTACTGCGCGCACCGCTTTTTATTATTCGGGTCGTTGGTTTCAGTTTTTCCTTTGTTCAAAGTTTTAATATGTTAGGCGTTAGTGACAGTGTGGGGATGAATAGAGGTTACTCGAGCAGGGATATATATTTAGCTATGGATGAGGATATAATAATTATCGCTATTTAACTAACTTTTTATGCTTTTAAACATAATATAATCTTATGTTTAAAAGCATAAAAAGGTAGTTAGATTATAACCTTATGTTTAAAAGCATAAAATGGCCATTTTGAGTTATTGTTGCAATAATAGCATTAATAATAATTATTATTATTCATTCTATTATTGCAACAATAACTCAAAAACTGCTTATCTGATTTTGACGAAAATTAGTGTACAGCAAGGACACATGATCGCGCATAACTTTTTGTCTGTCTGTAGATCCGTATGTCCTGTTAAAATTTAAGAACGGCTTGACCTATCTTGCAAAAAAATATAGTCGTTGATCTTTCATTAATGAATTTATGTATGGCAAAGTGGGCTTGAGTTAGCTATAGTATATATAATCGAATAACGTATGAATGATTAATCAAATAATAAATAATTGAATGTAAATTGAATTCAAAACAGATATTTATAATAAGAATGAAATTTCAGAAATAGGGCAAATAGTTTAATCAATAGGAGCTAATTTGGATGGCCATAAAGGTATATATTTTGTATTGCCATAACACCAGGCAACGCTCAAAATCTTTCGGGGAAAATTTGTAGCGTGTTTTATAGATTGCACGGAAAAATAATCTAATCTTCATTTTTATAATTTTTTTAATATATTTTAGTCACATATATATAATGAGATTAAATTTTTTGATCAATAAGTAGGAGTATTACTTTAAATTTTTGTTATAAATGATCTTAATAAATTTTGTAGTTTTAGTATACATTTTATTCTTTCACTATATCCCACTGTGTTGTTACTTTAAACAAAAAAATGCTTGTTTGGCATTTATTCAAGTCAAATAACTTATAACTTGAACAAATTTTCTCTTTTTTGAGAAATAAACGCTCTAAGGAGGCATTGTAAGTCAATTGTTAAATAAATATTTAAGTGATAAGTATAAATAAGTATTTAAGTGGTAAGTATAAATAAGTATTTTGTAAGTACAAATAATTAGGTTTTGACAATTCATTAAAGATGCACTTCCGGCATTCGCATCTCAATATTTAGAAAGAAAATCTAGGTACAGTGGAAGGTGACTATGGTGAGCGCTTTAGGGACTATGGACTTTTCCAATGCTTGCAGACTACTGTTGGCTTTTGGTTAGATAGGCACTGACTTTTTCATGTAATAACCGGTCAAGAGAATAAAAAACTATTTTTTAAAAATTATACAGTGTAATAAAATTAAAGCGACTACGAAAAATTGTTAAAATTGAAAATCTTTTTCTCTTTAAAGCTGTACGTGACTGAGATATTTAATTTGTAAGTTCTCTGTAGTATGGCGATTTCAAATTACATAATTAAATCTCGGAAAAGGCGTGTTGTTGCCTTAGTCTTGCTGCTAATATATTTATTATTAATATTATTAGAATTTTCGTATATCGGTCAATATATTAATTATTATTATCAATTAGTATAATCTTGAGTGTAATAAAATTATGGTATTGTTGTGCACCCGGCCACTTTTAAAGAACAGACTATAAACTTCTCAGAAAGTTTATTTCTAAACCATACTTTTTAATAAATTAAATATAAGACATTAACAATTAATTCTATTTTTTAAGACATGGGCATGAGTATTTTTAATAATAAATTTTTATCTTTTAGGATAAAGTGAACACAAAACCTCTGATTATATTTGACTTGGTATTAATTTGGTGGTATAGTTAAAGTGTTTCTCTTTATTTAGTGAGGATAATATTGTAATTGTAAGTAAATATATATAAAAAAATACTATAAGATTTAATTTAAAATTTACTATGATTATAAACATTTTTTTAAATTAAATTTACTATGATTATAAACATAATTTTAACATTTGCACGCCACAAAACAGGCAAAATAGGATTAAAGAGAAGCATATTTTTTAAATAAGATCTTATTATGTACCCTATTTTATGCAAATAAAGATATTATTATTATTATTATAATTGCATTACAACGGTTTGTTATGGGTGTTAGTCAACGAGACTAATACATAGAAATACATAGATAGTTACTAGATATAAATAGATATAAATAAATACTGGAATATATTTAATAAACACCCATACCCGGAAATACAAACATCACACCAATGCTTGTCCCCGTCAGGGATCCCACCCAAGCCTCGTCAATTGCGTAGTCAGGGTCGGTAACCACTAGACCAATGGGGCGGTCGCTAAACCCTAACAAAACAATAAAAAAACTTTTACTTCGGAACTGGGCCTTTTTAGCAGAAAGCTCAGCCAGAGTTTGAGTTAAGAGGATTTAGAGCCCGTCCTCAGAGTGTCTCCTGTGAGACAGAACCTCGGCTTAGGGCAGTATCATGACTAACTTTAACTAGGTGGACTTCTGCAACGTCCTGTACAGGTTTTGGTACCACCGTCTTACCTATTCCTACCGCAATAGCGTCGGTGCATTGTATTCCCGTTTGGAGGGTAAGAAATCCGATAAACTTATAAATTTGACATTCCATCCCTGCCATATGGTTAGAAACATACCACATTCCGCTTCGTAACCGGAGCATATTTAGGAGACTTGAATAGCACTTCACTTTATAAGAATTGAAGCAAATAAAAAAGTATGCATGTAGCATTGCCATTTGTCACATGGATAGCAACGAACCACTAACATTTCTGATGTCTATAGGTAATGATAGACTATTATTATCAGCTTGTTGTTTTTTTTATATATATATCATAAGATAGCAAACAAGCAGATGAGTCTCCTGATGGTAAGAGTCAACCATTGCCTATAAACACCAAAGATGTTAATGGCGCGTTGCTATCTTTTGGAGAGGTCTAATGCCACATTCATAACTTTACAGGCAACTTTACCCTGCAAACCGGAACACGACAGTGACAAGCACTGATGCTATTGGAATAGGTAAGGCGGTGTACCAGACCCGGGCGAGACAATGCAGAATTCTACCACATAGTAGCCACGTTAGTAGTGACTTACATAGCTAATCGGTCGCCTTTTATGACCTGCGTGTCAGAACGGCAATTGGCCTATTCTTCAATGGCGCCCAGAACCAACACGGGGGAAATATTTAAATAGTAAGTAGCTTGTATTCATTTACCGACTGTTTTCTCTCTAAACTGGAATACAACAATGAAAAGGACATTTTCGTCAGTAAAACTTAAGACAGTTGTATCACGGATTGGACGGTGTAGAACTCTACCAACTAGTAAGGCGATACTTCAAATAACACAACATACTTCCAAATAACAAGTACTTAACTTTAGCATAAGGTAACTTCGCTGGGAAACGTGATAGTATCAACACCTGGAAGCTTTAACAAGACGAACTTTATATAAATGAATTCTCCGCTCCGGTTTAAATTAGGAGCGTTAATGTTGGCAAACTACAGGAAAGAGATTATTATCTATTGATAAAGTTATGTTAGCTTCATCATCTAACATCTATATTTATATTAATGCGAAAGTTTGGATGGGTGTTTTTGAGTTAAAACTACTGAAAGAATTTGCATTAAATTTAGCATACAATTGTATGATAACCTGAAATAGCACGTAAGTTTTATATCTCCGAAAAATCAGTTGTTCCCGCAGGATTCACCATAGACTTTCCAGTTTGCCACGATTTACAGGTTTGTCGGTTGACCAGATGATTGGTGATCCCTATAGCCACTGTTTATCGATTTTATAATGATTATCGCCGTTTTTAGCGATAACCGGTACCGACAGATTTACATGCTCATCTGTGGTACGGCGGTAGTAACACACCATCCGCCATACTCCGAGATGATACAGAGATTTTGGATTTTCGAAAAATACGTCGAAAATACCTCAACATCAATTTTGCTTAATCAGGGAATTGAACCCGAGACCTCATGAGCTGAGCTAAACAGGTTAACTTTTTAGGTGTGTTCACTAAAACGCAGATAATTTTAATTTTTGGAATTAAGAGAATATAGATGAAGGTTTAATCAAATATTAGAATGAATTTGGATTGTCACGTGAACTTAGATTTACAATATCTTGTAGAAAGCCATTTTATTTAATTGTTACCGGCGCTCATCTGGCATCAAAATGAACATTCATAAAGTTTTATTCAGTGTCAGGTTTCAAAGATTATTATAAAATTATGTAACTTACTAAAATTAATTTTAAAAAAAATATTTTTAAGGGCTTGCAATGGTTTTCGTTTCGAAACGTTTTAATTTATGTATAAGCCATGATACTCATATAAATTTTAAACTGAGTTGTGATTTTAATTAAGCCTATATTTTTTTATTAAAAGTATTTTCAAGGAATTTTAAAATTTATATGTAGTAAAGCACTATTTTCGAATTAAGAATAACTAAAAATATTTTAAACATATAAAAAATCAACATCGGTCTTGAATCGGTGACTTCGTCCTAAATACAAGCGGTGTCCTACGGTAGACCACAATATTACTGGTTAAACCTGGTTAAAAAATTCCTTTTGTGTCGATTACAGTAATCTAGTTAAGTAAATTTATCTTTGCATGAGAAATTTACAATTACTTAATCACTCATTATTAGCTTCAACTCTTATAGAGTGAAGTGCTATTCAAGTCTCTTGAAGATGCTTCGGATACAAAATAAAACGTGCATTGAGAACATAAACTCTGAGTTTCTGTTAGTGTTACTGACGTGGGGGGACTATTGTCTATTTCTGTTTTATATCAAAATATGGCTCTCCTGATGGAAAAAGAAGCCATCGCCTATAGACACCAAAGATGTTAATGGTGTCTTTATATCCGTGTAGCGTGATATCAATGCCATATGCGTAAGTTTACTGGCCACCTTACACTACAAATTGAAACACGACACTCGCAAGCATTTACGCTATTATGACAGGAATAGGTAAGGCGGTGGTAAAAAATAGCCGGGCGAGTCGTTGCGGAACTCTACCACCTAGTAGTCACGATGGTAGTGGCACGTATGGCCGATCGATTGCCTTGCCTGCTGGCAGAACGGCAGTTGTTCTATTCTTCAAAGGAGCCCGGGCCAACACGGAGGATTATTGTGTTGTTGGATCTTATTTAATTTCTAGACTTCCGGTAAATTTGTTCCATTTCGTACACGACTTGTTGCTTCAGTGGCGTTACAAAAGTCATTTATTATAGGATTTTAAAATTTTACAGAAAGTTGCAAAATAATTGCTTTATTTTTGTCTTTTCTTACATACATATTTCGACTTTAACGTCAAAAGACGAGAGAAAATCATTTTTCTTTTATTAATGATTATTTTGACTTCCTAATTTAACAGTAGCTATAATTTTACTGAATTTGACACTTCGCTAAGATATAGCTATTTACTCGTATTACCGATGTAACATAATATAACAGCGTTATATCGGGGGATTTATATGTGGTGAACGCTATGAGAAATTAACTATTAATTTAAATAACAAAATACATTGATAGCACTGTGTGTGCAACATGCACTTTAGCAACGATTTCCTGCGACCTAAATAGAATTTCTTTGCATTGAAAAGCATGGCTAAAGTACGGGTTTTTGTCACTCTAGATACAAAATAATATACGATACGTGTGACTTATATATACTCCGTACGATAATAGATTATAAGACTATTATCGCACGTAGAGAAGGTAGCGTTCAAGCACAGCGAGATTGCTAAGTGCTGGGATATGTTCTATTGTTCTATTTCTATATCAATAACAAAAAAGATATATTTTTGCACTTTATGGATATTGCCGTAATGTCATTATTAACAAACTATACATATTTCACAGATGAAATCTACTTTACTACTTAACTAGATAATATATCCTATATCTATCTCCTCTTCTATAAATCTTTGCTATTTTTACACATATTTAAATTATATGTTTACACTAATAAGTATTTGCATTATATATGAAGTATGTTTATATTAAACACACTGTTCGTTTTTTATTTTCTTAGTGTAATATAAACTTAAATGTATAATAATAAATTAAACAAAAATAGAAGTGACAATTCAGTAAGAGGTCAATCCGAATGTGACGATTGGTACTTGAATATTTACGAAGATTCTTGCCATAGTGGAATAACATCTTTTGACAGCCGGATGATTTTTTGTCGACAACATCCATTTCATCGCACCGATATTTAGCAAAATATTGATTTGTTTTTAAAATCTTACGTAATTCCTTCTAAAATCTTACTATTGTTCATTTAGTCATCTGATACTTATTCAGTATGTACCTAACATACCTATAGTTGGCTGTAATTTTAAAATAATCTTACTAATATCTTGTTGTCAATAATAGTAGTATTATTTAAATATTTTGTAACGTTTTTCAGTTACTTTTCTGAGATTGATGTAATCCACCTAAATTTATTTTTTAATTAAATAAAAGCAAGAAATTAGATGAAATAGAATGAAAAGAGAGAGAAATCAAGTCAAAAAGGTTTAATAACATAATTTAGTTAATTTGTAATACTTTAATTTTTTATCGACATTTTACTTTTAATGGATTCATAAATGAGAAAATACTAGAAAATTTATTCGTAAATCAGGGATACCGAAAGTAACAATCGTTCGCGTGGCAAAGACCTCTTACTTCGTATTGCCACAATAAACATACATGGCATGCTAGCCGCTGGTTTGAAGCACCACGCCCATCGTTTCGCTTATCAGACACACGTCTCTCATTATAATAATGAGAAAAAGAATAAATCCCGTCTGAACAAGCGAGAGGATGTTATCCGTGCCGACAATGATAAAACAACTTTGTTTGACTCGAGTTCTTTTACTGTTGTCGGTATTAAATAAAAATCGTCCCAGATAAAACCAAAGCACTGATAAAAACTAACGCAAGTGTAAATTATAGAATAAACTTTTGCTTTCGTCACCGCATTAAATAAATATTAATATTGTAACTTAAGTACATACTATTATTAGAGGATTATTTTTTATGTCTTTCTTTACACCTTATATTTATATTTTAGGAGTTTATCTTGCACCTAAAACACTCCTAACCTTTATATGCAGATTATTTTTTAACTAGTTTTAAATATATACTACTTAAATGTTGTAATAAAAAAATAATTGACATTATTTAGGGGTAATAATTTTCAGCCTGGACCAAAAATATATGCGTAAGGTTGATGTGTCAGCAAAAAAGTCTAAAATACCATAGAAACAGTTTCTGTGTCTGTAAAAATAAAGTTCGTTAAAGTGTAGTAATAAACATACATAGCCAAAAACTATAAGAAATAAGCATCGAACTTTTTAATTTAGACTCCGAATTATATTTTATAAATATGTAAGGTAACAAAATTAATATAATTATTAAGTATCTTCACGCCCGTATCCCCGAATGGGTAGGCAGAGGTACAACAAGTACACCCATGATTAGCCGAAGATACTAGGTCCCACAAATGTGATAGGTGGCAAGCCTATCGCCAACCGGGCACTTTTTAATCCCGGGCAACTTTGTGATTATCAGAAAACTGAAAAAACACTTTTTTATGTGCCCGACCCGGGAATCGAACCCGGGACCTCATGTGGTCAACGCCAATGCTGGACCACTAGACCACAGAGGCGATTAATGTAATTATGTTTTTACAAAGAACTCAAAAGTAATATTTTTAATAAATTAAATTTGAGTTTAGCCGCTAGTGTTTATTGAATGTTTTCTTTGGTCAACTAAATGTAATTGATATGGAATATTTGAAAAATTTTGTTGGTTGCCTTTCATTAAACATACCCGTAGAATGGTCGGAATAAAAAAGTAAAAACAATCCATGACGGCGCATGAATATTTCTAAATTTATATTTACCTATATATTTGGTCCTGATTGTATGCAATTCTACAATTACACGTTCTTATTTAAGTGGATACAAAATTTTTCTATTTTATTATTTTCTAGAATAATAATTATACATTATGTTTATCTTGTCCATTTATCTCTAGGACATATTTGATATTTAATTCTAAGAATTTTTTTTTATTGCGAAACTTTTGGAATATGTATTATTTTATAAGCTTCTAAGGCTCCTGATTCAGATTTAAGATAAAGCATAGAAAGAAATGAAAAATAACTTTAGATTCATAGAGAAAATTACTATTCAAAAAGTACAGTTTTTATGAGCAAAGACTGAAAATATAAACCAATACTAGCTTAAACTGATCCAACTTTCATTTCATTGAGATTCACTAATTTAGAAATTGATTTGAACTTAACCATATAGATACCAAATATCTTTTTCTTTGGTAGATGAGTAAATTCTGCTTTACGCGCATTATTCTTATTTATAATTTCCAAAAAGTGTACACTAATAACAAACATACGTACATACATACATATATGTAGTTATAATCCTATCGCATCTTATAATGAATTAAATCGGAATGCAGAATTTATACGATTATCACCATTAATTTCACTTAATCTGTTCAAAACTGTCTAATATCTTCTGATCTTCTAAAAACATATTCACATAATATGAAGAAATCAGTCTTAACCTGAGAGAGTTCGTTGTATCTAAAATTGAAAGTAATCTGTTTATTTTTTTATAGTTAATTTCAGATTTTAAATATTATTAATATTTTTATAATAAATTAAACAAAATCAAGATGAGAATTTTCCTGGTAATTTTTATTAATCTTTGTCAAAAACAAATACAGTATTCATAAAAATATGTTTATCTAATTAGGTCTGTATTTTTTATATTTCCTACATCTCTATTGACATATAAATATTCTAATACGTTATTAATTTTTATTAACTTTTCTCACATTTTCTCACTTTTGTTCAACTTTTCTCACATTTTCTCACTTTTGTTTAACTTTTCTCACTTTTTGCAAAATTTGTAAATCTAAAATCACTGAGAATATTATTGCTTTTTAATTTTATTTTCATTTATTGAAGTTTCATTTTCGTTTATAACGACCAACCAGTTATGTTTCTACGTTTGCGACGGTACAAAAATGTCCTCTAATTCAAATAGTATAAGGTCCGTTTGCACTGAGCTATTTAAATACTTTTTAATGACTTTAGCTATGTAAATGAAAAATAAATATTAATGTTAAAATTATTTAAAAAGTATTTAAATGGTTTAGTGCAAGCGGTCCTAAGAGTTGCTTCAAATGTTTTGGCAATGGCATAAACGACTATTTCTTCTTTTTTTTGCACAATAATAACAAAATTACCTTAATTTAAGCATTAAATAATTCAATAAATATGCTTTTTAAGTAACATTTTAAATAAAGGCTTTAACAATTCACACTTCATAATCAATCAGTAATGGCAGCTTGTCGTTTGCTACGGCAGTAAATATCTCTACAATAATTAAAAATTGTTCTTTTAATGAAGCCTTTCATAAAGCTTTTAACTTTATATATAATAAAACGAAACATTTTTTATAGCTGAAGTATTTATTGTGCCTTTTTAAAACTTTTTTACATTTTGTGAATTTAAATTACAAATGCTACTTATATATTTTTTGAAATTCAATAGTATATATTCGTTGAATGAAATGCAAAATGCGTTGAATGATTAAATTACAGTACAGATTTTTGTAGTTAACAATCTATCTGTCTATAATCTAGATAATATATGAAGTCTAACTATATTTGTTTAGTTGCATAATTGACACTAAAACGACATAATATGTATTGTCGTTGCATTTATTACAAAAAGTTCGAACGTTTTTATCACGTTAAAAAGTTATAATATGGAATAGATAGAATAGACTGTGACAAACAAATATTCATTCATTTATTTCAACATAATGAATTTTACTTAAAATATTTTGACAGTAATATGGATACAATTTGTAATCAGCTTCAAATACAAGAATGAATTAAAATTTAAGACTATAAAATAAACTACTGATTTATTCAATCTGTGACAAGTTGAAAATTGAGTAGATGAAACTCATAAGATGCTTTTTATAATAGTGCTGACGAAGGTTTTGATGGGACGTTTCAAACGAACGTGGTGGTCAGAAACAACGGCAGTTGTCTGTATGTGCCCCCGGGCATTTTCAAGAGCACATGCAAGATAGACATCACATGGTTCCCCTTCGACGACCAACATTGCGACATGAAGTTTGGTAGCTGGACCTACGATGGCAACCAGGTATAAATTAAATTCAAAATTATAAGCCAATTATTACAAAGTATATCACCAAGCATTATTTTAAAGTTAAACATAAATATTTTCAAAACTGCTAGCAACAATGTAAAGCACTTCTTTTTAAATATTTATAATGTCATATAAGCTATTTTTATGGTAAAAACATAGGTTGTTTTTAAACTGAAAGCATGCAATAATTGATAATGTTGGTTAATAATAATAATACCAAATAACTGAAAATACGTTAAGAAGCTATAAAATAATTGGAAGCGCAATACTTAATTACAAAAATTAAAGTGCAGTTGATAAAATATCGAAAATATTCCAATTATAGTTTTATTTATTTATATAAATTTATGCACATCAAAAATATACATAGGTAAACTAGTCTATATTTCAGTTTTATATACAGTTGTATAAACAACTTAACAATGTTAAATACTTAAATACTGCTTAATAGATCAACACTTCAAGATGTTGTTGTATATAATTTCTAAACTAAAATGTTGTATATAATATCAAAACATAAAACAAATGTCAAATTTCAATAAATTTAAGCATTACACAATAATTAATTAGAAGTAGTATTCTTATATAAATATAAAAAAGTTTTATGTTAGTAATAAATAACGTAGAAACTCTTCCTTAAAAAATATAGAAATAGTTATATATATTTCTTAGTAATTTTTAAAAGAAAACACGAATATTTAAAATTTATTGTTAATTGAATGTTTAATTAAAAGTAACGTCGGTCAGCCTATGTTATTTTACCACAACATATTGTATACTTGTTTGCAACTCTGAAGTCAAGTTTACCACTCTAATGATTTCATTATCATTGAAAACCGTGGAAAATAATGTTCGTACGTGTCAATAAAAGTCCAAAGACGGGTTGTAGGTTTTATACCTCGCAGAGTAATTTTCTTTCGGTCCAGTTATTTCGTCTGCTCAGCAGTAATATTACACGAGAGAAAGCTTTGCGCTGCGGTGATTAAAATTATAACAGCATTAATTTTAAAATGGCGAGACATTAAAAGAAGAGCGCCTGTTAGAATAAAATTTAAACCTTTATTACATTGGATATAATGTATTATAATTATGAAGAAAATTTTAATAATTAAAGCGAAGTTAATCCAGCCAGTATTCAATGTACGGTATTTAAATGTCGATGAAATATATTGTGTAGTATATAAATATTCATTTTATTACTTAACTAATTTATATTTCATGGGTTCATGGGTTTGAATGAAATTATCATTGCAAATATTACTAACCCTTAAAATACATAAAATAAAATTATAAAATAGAATCATTTCAATATTATAAAATAGAATAATTTTAAATATTGTGAAGTAAAAATATTATAAAACTTTTGTACAGTTATATCAAAAAATATTAAAATGAAAAATGACAAAAATTGTTCAAACAAATGTCAAAAATTATTAATTACTATTGATTTCCATTTTACACTTTTTCGTATAACTCATCTACTAAAAAAACATTTAATAATTTCTTCAATTTAACAGAGTAAGAAAAGTGTTTAATATTTTTTTCTGATAGGTAAATCCTTACTTCCTAGTGTAAAACATTGTAATTTAACCGAGTACAATAAAAACTAAAAAAAGTATAATAAAATTTATATATTTACAAAATATTGTAGAACATAGAAATGAAAAAAGCTTATGACTTTACATAAAAATACTTTACGTAAATAAATAACAAATCAAACGCATTCATTGTTTTGAAAAGTGATAAAATAATAAATTAAAAGAGAGTGGCAAACTTAGAAATAATGTATATTATACCTTGAAATATGTTAATGAACAAAATGTAACCATACTTTACCCTGAATAACATAACACTGAGATTTTGGGAACCAAGTGAAAAACCACAAGGATTTCAATCCGAGAGTTTTGTATGTACTATTTTGCATGATGCAAAAATATTCTACGTAATTAATAATCTACTTGACAATTATTGGTTTTACGCAGAAAGGGTATAAATTCTATTCTTTACATAATTTTGAGAATCTGTGACAGTGGTTGCATGTAACCGGATTATTCTATATTTTATTTAATGTGTTATGAAACGTACTGTTGTTATACAAAATTAGCATGAATTTTGGTTTCTGTTGTGTTAAAATTATGAGAGTTCATGTTAATTTTTGTTCTTTTTATAATACGGTAATAAATAGAATAGTTCTATTAAACATATAGGGTGAAATTAAAAAAGGATTTTACGTAATTATATTACGACACGGCAAATATTAACTTTATACGTGAAAAGCATGAATATTTCAGACTATAAACTATAAAATTTAATGACACCTTGCATGCGCATACTTATTTTAATTCGGTATGAAATTCAACTATGATTACACAAAATTAGCATGAAATTGTTTTAGAAACAAAAAGTATTATTTAAAAATAAAATTATTAAGATGCATACAAAATGAAATAATTTAGTACCATAAAAATATTTTTTAAATTTATGTCTTTTGTGTACAAATAATTTTTTTTTTTAATATTTAAAAATATTATATTATATAGAATAGCTTTTGTCTGTTTTATTGTAAATACTTAATATTTATAAAAAATACTTAGCTATTGAAAGTAAATCCAAACTTTTAAAAATATTACGAGTATGTACGAATTGACTTTGACCTGGACTTGTTCATTTTACTGGAAAGGATTATGTTATCCTTTCCATTAAAATAAAAAGTCCAGGTTGTGATTGTGAAAATGAGTGTGTGACACTGGGTATATCCAATGATCCTTTTTTCTAGTTAACAAATCTAGCTTTTTGTTCCTATCAAACAGGTGATTGTTTAAGAATATTGGATACAATTATTTTATTTTGATTAGGCATCTTAATATCTACTCTTTTGATATAGGTACGTATATTTGACTATCAATAAATTGTAATTTATTGAAACAATATTAATCTTATGATTTTTGACTTCACGATCTTAAAATCATTAAACTGATATTATCATAAAATTTTAAATATTTTGGTATCATAGACAAGTAGACTTGTATATCATTTTTTTGTGTAATTTTATTAATCTATAGCTATAGCTATTTTAGATTTTTTCCATGTCGCATGTCAGTACCATTAGTCGGTTGTAATATTCTTTCGTTAGGTATTACAAATAAACTCACTTGTACTTCCAGTTCACGTATATTTTATTGTTCACACCCAACTGGTTTCGCTTGTTACAGCATCATCAGGGATATTTCGCACATTTACAATATTTTTAACAGATTTTGTACAGTTAAAAGCTACATTATTTAAATAATAATTGTGTGTATTTGTAATACCTACTTAAAACGCAGTTTTACCAAGTGCCGACGACGGAAAGTATCCAATTTATTCTTACGCTAATTTGGTTGATAATTCTATACAAATTTATTTAACAACTTCTTAATTTTATATTTCAAACGTCTTTATATTAGTATCTTTGAAATTACTTAGTGTTAAGCTACTGTTATCATCTTAGTTCTTAATTAGTTTTGTGTTATAGCACTCACCCCGTGCTTGGGAAAACTGGAAAAACATCTTAGTTATGTTCATATGAATACATCGGGTCGCATTTCGTTGTAGAGAACGAGAGTTAGAGAAATAATTTGCCTCTGGGATACTGGCTTATAGGGATTCGGGTCGTGGCTTGCGGGTTCTCAAGTTTTACTTTTCCCTCTGGAATAATACAGAGAATGTTATGAAAGAACATTCGTTTAGATTGTTGTTTGTTTGCCGAAGTAATATTGAGCAAACTTTATCTAGTTAGGTGCCACTAGATAGTTTCCTATTGAATAAGGGGAAATTATTTTTTTGACAGATTAATTTATAAATAATTTATAATAAAAATTAATTTATAATAAAATATTATGTACAAAATGGTCGCAGACGAAAGAGAGAACTGTGTTAATTAACTTTTTTGTGTAAATATTACACAAAAACGTGAATTAACACAGTAGTAGGGGAGCCCAAGAGGGAATTTTAGAATTTACTCAAGCGTGTCAGATTAACATATGGGGATACCTCGCATATTATGTTAAGGTTAAAAACCTTAACAATATGCGAGGTATATCCTTTATAATATAGATCCGAGCATCTGAGGCATTTGGAAAATAAAAAAACTTTTAATCAGGCTTTTAGAAATTGTCAGATTGTATTTTTTGTTATATATTATTTCCTTCAAAATAAAAGAAAATCCAAAGGCGCTCGAGAATGTCAAGCCATTCGTTGTAACATTGTGACCCTCTCACCTCCCAAATCGTCAGATTTTCTAAATGTCTTCACTGTTAGACTTTCTGCAAACCTCTCATTCGGATGATTGCCAGGTGCTGCAGTGTTATGGGACTTTTCATTCCGTTTTCTTCGGTGCCAATTGGTGGTAAGTCTCCCTTAAGCCTTGGTTTGGTTACTAATGCAAAACGACTTCACGCAGAAATCAGAAAAACTTCCGGGCTTGAGCTGCGGCGTCGACATCTCGTGATGTTAAAACCAGCGCGTTACAAACGGAGTACAATTCTGCCTCAAGGTTTTTCAAAAGAACTATCGCCAAGGCAAAGTCGGAACACATTGAAGAATTGGTGAGAAATTAGTTCGCCTTCTTTCGTGAACTCGTGTGTTCTGGTCACTCGCCAAGGCTGTCATAGAGGATTTCTCTCAGCCCTCTCATCCATATTTGAACGGAGTCGATGACTCTCTGGTCCATACCGTAAAGAAGAAAGCCGGTCTTCTGGGCTCGTTCTTTGTGGCTAACTCGACTCGGGAAGACCAAAGAAATGCACCACCTTCCATCCCGCGGTGTGATAGCTCTATGCCAAAACTAAGTTTCCTGCAGTCTTCTGTGCGTAAAGCATTATTTTCCTTGGACGTCCACAAGTCCAGTGGGTCGGATGGCAACTCTCCAGTTGTGCTCCAGAGTTGGCGCCAGTATTAACGCGTCTGTTTCGACTCTCCTACTTACTCGGTGTGGTATCAAAATCGTGGAAGACAGCTTTAGTGCATCCCATTCCTAAAAAAGGAGATAGCTCTAATCCGTCCACTGGCCCATAACCATAACCTCCTTGTTCTCCAAAATTTTGGAAACCATCATCAACTTAGCCATCATCGTCATCAACCATCATCGTCAGCTCCTGAAGTATTTAGAAGAGCACCAGTTGATCAGTGTAATTGAAATGAAAAACATTATATTATAACCTTTTATTTTTACTACCATCTAATCTTTAAAGTACAATAGGTCTCCACGACTCTTGAGTAAATCCCCATTTAGCATCTTGGGCTCCCTTACCACAGCCAATAAACCAAATAAGTAGAAGTAACTACCATTGAATTAACCTGTTTAAGATTAGTAAGCTAAATTAGCTTGGAAAGCTATAAACACGACTTACCAGTAGGTGGGAAATATCTGATAAAATAAACTTTCTAATTTATTAATAAAATTAGTATCTTCACGCCCGTATCCTCGAAGTGCTAGGCAGAGGTACAACAAGTCCACCCATGATTAGCTGAAGATTAGGTCCCACATATGTGATAGGTGACAAGCCTATCGCCACCCGGGCACTTTCCAATCCCGGGCAACTTTGTGTTTATCAGAAAACTGAAAAAACACTTTTTTTATGTGCCAGACCCGGGAATCGAACCTCATGTGGTCAACGCCGCGAATTAATAAAATGAATTATGATAAATACTATAAAAAGCCATTTATTGAGATATTACACTTGTACTAATATTTTTTTTACAAAATTACAAGCAATGTAACCAGCACTGCTAAATGTTAGGATCGTAGACAAATAAGGTTGGAACACATTTTGGTACATAAAGTTGAGCGACATGCGGTTTTAACATTCTTCTAATGATGAAGGCCATATTTTGAAAAATATAAAAGAAAATCATTTTAATGATTTTTTTTATTTTTATGCTACGCAATGTGTAGCGTACATTAATTACTTAGATTCTTCTAGTTTGCGGAAATCTCTCAAACCAGCCATTTATTTTTTACGGTATGTTGCGTATAATTCATTGCTAACTATAGTTATTTTTTAAAATTTCACTGTCAAATTACACAAAGCTAAGGTAAAAGATACGTCAACCAATAAAATAATTCCCACAAAATTTGTCAACGGTTTATACTTTAGAATGAAGGCCCAACTCCATGGTTTGGTAGAATGTCTCTTATTCTTCGTATACAGAGTGCAAGAAACGGTATCGTATTTTTTTTTGAACCTTAGACAAAAAATAATCAAAAAACTCTATAGTTGAGACACAGTATGGTTTTTAAACTTCATGATATTTTCACAAAATTTATATTTTTACTAAACGTTGCGTCACAAATAAACGCGTTGTGATTATTCAATAACGTACTAGTAGTGCGGACCAGACAATGAAATTGTAATTCAGACACATACAATCTAGTACTACTCTGACTTAAGATAATGGTATCGTAAATGATAACAAATCATTCGTAACGACACTCGTGCGTCGTGTCGAATTTTTTTTTAAAGATTTTCAAGTTTTCCCAAGCACGGGATAAGTGTTATATGTTTAGTGTACACACTAAGTACACACAAAATATTTATATGGTTTAGTGAAAGCCGTGTATTAAATCAAATTGATTGCATTAGCGGCCTTGTATATTTGTTATTGAGTGTTAGGAATGAGGCATTGTTAAATAAAGTAAAAAAAATCGAAAATATTGTAATATATTTTTTACTTGAATACATCCTATATATTTGTATACATCCTATATACATCCTATTTAGCAAGTAAAGAAGTTGTTAAATAAATTTATCAGCTTTTTTGAGTTTGGTAGTTAGAAAAATCGCGATTAATACACATTTTTACTATATTCATTTCTTGTGAAATTCGTTTACTAATGAGATTTATTTTGGCAGTTGGATCTAGTACTTAAGGACGAACAGGGAGGTGATTTATCAGATTTTATTACAAATGGAGAATGGCATTTAATAGGTAAGTTAAAATATTTTTATTTATTAAAAATCGTGGTCTTTGTCTTTCTTTTTTTTTTAAACAGGTACCTTCTAGGGAAGCGCGTTATATCCTAGGCCGCATCTAAGCTACCATCAGGCGAGATCGTGGTTAAGCGCTTCCCTAACGATAATAATAAAGACACCCTATATACTAATAATGTAATAACGCTGAAAAGTACTTTGTTTGTTTGGACGTATCAATCTCTAGATAAATCATTCGGATTTCAAATATTATTATTATATGATAACCACACTATTATAGAAAATTACAAACAATATTATACTTTTATATTACCCAATATTGTATAAATCCACTGTTGAATAACTATGTTATGAACAAGTTATTCAATCGGCTAGTTCTTGACTACTAGGGACACATATACGGATGTTACATTTTTATATAGGTTGACTGATAAAATACTGTACATACTAAAGGGTTCAAATCAGTCCAGTACTCGAATCTGAAACCGAATATATAAAAACAAGTGGTACTTAAATTTTAATCTAGTTATCCAATAAAAATGTTAAGTGCAGATAGGACATGGCGCATATATGTTCATTGTTTACAAACGGCGACTTACCGAACTCGCTTCAAGAATCGTTAGTATTACGTACGTTGACCATAAATTTTCAATATTACTACACTCATTTCGTTAAGTCCAAACCAGGTTATGGTCACTTGTACTTACACTACAAATATAGACAAATAATTTTAAATTAATCGACCGGTTTCACTTTTTAAAACAACTTCAAGACGTAATATTCTTAACTCTTGAATAATTATCTTTTTCTTCAGCATCTTCAGGAAGTAATATTATTACTCTCTATTGTATACATCGACCACACAACCCCTAATAACAGGCGAATGGCTTCTGTCAGTCTCTCTGTCTGTCTGTTCTGTCTGTCTTATAGTTCCGATGTAAAAGTCCATGCACCAATACCCAATCAGTGTCGACCAATCAGAAATGAAATGAAATGAAATGAAATGAAATGATCCTCTGTACATCACTATCTTTCACTGTGGCCTTGAGTACGCCAATCACGATGTTGCAGCTCAGCTCAGCTAGTTGTCAGAATCCATTCAATACGGAAAATCGAACATTAGGCATCTATGGGCTGTGTGGTCGATGATTGTATATTACGTAATACTATTGTACTATTGAGTACAGAACATACTCTTGAATAAAGAATATTACGTCCTGAAGATGCTTTAAAAAGCGAAGTCAGCCGATTAATTTAAATTATTTATCTATATTTATAGTGAAATTAAAGTACAAGTGACCATAACCTAGTCTGGACTAATAGCAATGGAATTTCTCCAAGTGGTGACGATTGAAAGTGTAAAATTAAAAAAAAATCGTTAAGGTTTATTATGTACTAAAGCAATATTTTCCTTTAATTATATTTTTATTGTTTACTAATGACCCTTCCCGTATTGGCTCGGGCTCCTTTGAAGAGTAGGCTAACTGCCGTTCTGCTAGACAGGTCGTAAAAGGCGACCGATTGGCTATGCAAGTCACTACCACCGTGGCTACTAGGTGGCAGAATTCTGCATTGTCTCGCCCGGGTCTGGTACCACCGCCTTATCTATTCCTGTCGCAATAGCGTCAATGAATGTCACTGTCGCGTTCAGGTTTGAAAGGTTAAGTAACCTGTAAACTTATGCGTGTAATATTAGACCTCGCCACAAGATAGCAACGCACCATTAACATCTTTAGTGTCTATAGGCGATGGTTGACTCTTTCCACCAGGAGACCCATCTGCTTGTTTGCTATCTTATGATCCTCTTAATTCTTATAAAAAATACAGACGGCCTCATTCTGAAAAACTCACTACGGCGCTTAGACTACATATAAATAATATTATTTTTAGGAACATTCATAATAATAAAAATAAAAAAGCCTTGTATTTCTTTTTTTAACTTTTAACAAATTCATTTTAAAAAACCATAATATTTATTTGAGAAACCCTGAGGTGAAGGCCTCCTCCAGAGAATGCCAGTGGTCTTTGTCTTGCGCTGCATCCATCCAGCGTGATCCAGCTAAACGCACAATCTCGTCTTCCCATCGTTTATGTGGTCTCCCTCGTTAACGTTAAGGCATATTCACAATATCACTCAAAAAATATTACGATACTTTGATATGATACAGGAATCGATTTCAAAGAGTTTTTTAATCTGTTTAGTGTGTGATCGCAGCGCAGATTTGATATAATCAAAACCCTTATTGAAACCTTTTTTGGTATTATTATATAGAGAAAAATATTTTTTACATCTTCTATACAAATAAATAAAAGTGGAGTGTCTGTTTGTAATATTAAAATAATCGCTTTTTATTAAGTTCCATCCTTGTGGCTTGGTCTTAATGCCACATGGGTAAGTTTATCGGCTAACTTACCATGTAAACCAGAGCACGACAGTGACAAGCATTAACGCTATTGCGACAGGTATAAGTAAGGCGGTGGTACCAGACCCAGCGAGACATGCAGACCTCTATAACCTTGTAGCCACGATGGTAGTGACACGCATAGACAATCGTACGCCTCTTACGAATCGCCTGACAGAACGGCAGATGGTGTATTCTTCAAATGCGGAGCAATAAAATCAGTTACCCGATTTTGATAACTCACTTTAATTCCCCCCCTGTTGGTCCCGGGCTCCTTTGAAGAATAGGCCAACTCCCGTTCTGCCAGGCAGGTCGTAAAAGGCGACCGATTGGCTATGCGAGTCAATACCATTGTAACTACTAGGTGGTAAGGTTCTGCTGCATCGTCTCGCCAGGTTCTGGTACCACCGCCTTATCTATCACTGCCGCAATAGCGTCATTACTTGTTACTGTCGTGTTCCAGTTTGGAAGGTACCGTATCTGGTTAACTTATGCATATGACGTAAAGACCCTCCCACAAGGATAGCAACGTACCATTAAAATCTTAAGTGTCTATAGACAATGGTTGTCTCCTTACCGATAAGGAGAATTATCTGCTTGTTTGCTATGTTACAATATAAAAAACCTTTTTACTTTAAATTTTTTTGTATCATAAGATAGCAAACAAACAGATAGTTCTCCTGATGGTAAGAGTCAACCATCGCCTATACTTTAACGGCTACTAGGTGGTAGAGTTCTGCATTGTCCCGCCCGGGTTAGGTACCACCGCTTTACCTATTCCTGCCGCAATAGCATCAGTGCTTGTCGCTGTCGTATTCCGGTTTGAAGGGTAAGGTAGCCGGTAAACTTATGCATGTGGTATTGGACCTCGCCACGAGATAGCAATGCACCAAAGATGTTAATGGTGCGTTACTATCTTGTGGAGAGGTCTAATGCCACATGCATAAGTTTACCGGCTCACCCTCCAAACCGGAACACGACAGTGACAAGCACTGACGCTATTGCGGCAGGAATAGTTAAAGCGGTGGTACCAGACCCGGGCGAGACAATGCAGAATGCAGAACGGGGAGTAAAGTAAAGTATTAAGTTTGTATGCGTAAGTCAGCACTTATTTTTTCTCGTTCATTATCACCACTGATCTCGATATCATGCATTGCGTAGTGGTCGTCGATGCGATCGAATGAGCGCTAATCTACAGGCACGATCAAATAGATTTATTGACACCATTAGTCAATAAATAATATCTTCAATAATCTAAAGTAATTATTTTCAGGAATGCCTGGAAAGAAAAACACAATAACGTACGCGTGTTGTCCAGAGCCTTACGTCGACGTAACGTTCACAATAATGATCAGAAGACGGACCCTGTATTATTTCTACAACCTCATAGTGCCGTGTGTTTTAATATCGTCTATGGCCCTTTTGGGATTTACACTGCCGCCTGACTCCGGAGAAAAGCTTACGCTTGGTTAGTAATATCTCTTTTACTGCCAATTTGTAGGTCTTTATTGTTTTTGTGTTCGATAGCGTTTAGCTATATGGTTATCTTGAAATAATATTTCTGTTGCTGATTGTTTTCACAGAATAAATAGATCATAGATTCAGAATATATATATATATATATATATATATATATATATATATATATATATATATATATATATATATATATATATATATATATATATATATATATATATAATATAGTATAAATCTCTGTGGGAGAGTGGGAGCCCCTCCGTTGTGGAGGCCCCGGTGTTGTAGCCTTGTCTATTCTCCAGCCCTACTCCGGCCCTAAAGTAGTATATAGTAGCAATAATAATTATAGTATACAGCAGGAACTTAATTTCACAAAAGAAAGAACAAACATTTCGCCCACACACTCACGTTAAATCAAAATCTGACTGCTAGTTAACTTGCATTAAAAGGCTGCGTCAAGGATTTACTTTAAGTACTTATTCTGGAAACTGATTCTGGCGCCAATGAGGTCTTCCTTTAGATGTTGCTTTTCTAATTTCATTGGAATTGGCTTTGGTTTTTTGCAGTGAAACTGGAAGTGGCTATTATAATCGCAATATTTATAGCAAAAACTTGTAATTAATTACATAAATAAATAATCTAATATTATTTCTTAGGCTTATTTGCAATGCATTATTATAAACTGTTTTTATATATAAATACTCTGTACGATTTAACACTTGTTTGCGTTGACTAATTTGAGTGTATGTGTAATTTGTGTGCATCATTAAATTAAATGCAAATTTGGCCAGTTAGAAATTTATATTCAACTACTATTCAATGCAACTACGACTACGATTTAATGCAATAACGCTTCGTTTCGATTCGATCTCTCAACAATTTTACGTTTAAGGTGTTGAGGCTTATTATATTTATTTGAATCCTGTTGAAACAATTATTTTACTTTGTGTGATAAGCTGATGTTTGCAGCATCATCTGGTTGCCTCTTCATGGTGACCTTAATTTTTCAAATTAAAGATGTCACTGGGATTGTTGACAAAATTAAAAAAATTATGGAGTTGTTATTTTTAATTATTAATTTTATTTATTTAATTCTTTATTGTACATATAACTGTCATATTACATTTTGATTTGTGAAAACTTTACAAAAAGCGCGCTTATCTCTGCAAGAGATATCATCCAGCCAAGTCAAAAGGGTGAGAATGCATGAAGGAGATGTAGAATATAATGTCTAAAGATTATAAATTTAGAAATATAGTTACAACTAGGAAAAAAACAAGCACATTCTTTCTAAAATTAAAATTTCTTTAAAGTTTATCTATATCTTTATTAATATTATAAATGCGAAAATTTGGATGTTTGGATATATGGATGGATGGATGTTAATCAATCACGTAAAAAGTGAACGGATTTTAGTGAAATCTAACACACAGCTAGATGATGGCCTAAAATAGCACATAGGATATTTTTATCCCGCAAAAATGATTTTTTTCCGCGGAATTCCCCAAATTTTTTTTAATGCACTGGGCTGCACGATGCATCTGGTTCAATATAAACAAAATATATTGTAGATCAAACCTCCTGAAATTGTGTTGGGAATTAGTATTTATAGAAAACTAATATTAAATGTTACATGGGTTGTTACAGTAATGGAGTAAAAAATTCAACAAGTCTATGTCATGCTCTACTGGGATGAAAAAAAAATTGTACAAAAAATGTAACGTAAATATTTTAACATTTTTACAACATAGTAATAATGTCAAAATTACAAGACTGTTTTTATAAATCTTTTACACATATAATTTTGTCAGAAACATCTTAAGTGAAACACAAAGGCTATATTTTATTTTAAAAATAAAATGTTGCCTATGTGTTTCTTCTGTAAATTTAAATCAAATTATCCAAGGTTCAAAAGTTGCATGTATGCAAAGTTTCGGTAATTAGCAAGTATACTAATAATATAGTTATTTATTCAGTTATTATTCTATGTATTATTGGATATACGTTATTGTTTTTTGTGAACGCTCGAAAATTCACATAAGCCTCTATAAATGAGAAATTACATCATGTAGAAAAAGGTTACTAAATGAGATTCCGTGGGCCTTTCCTAACTCTACAATTTCGGGTCTATAAAAATATAGGTAATGATTATTTCACCCGTTAAAGTTTTTGCTCTTTTGTCTTAACGACGCGGCTATCCTCAAAGTATTTTATCGTATTTATTTTTTGTTATCAAACATATTGATACAAAAAACTACAACAGAGAACTATATAAGTTTATTTAGTATTTTATACTAATAAAAACGTCCCTATTGCAGTTTTTATTAGTATAAGATAGTAAATGTACTTTATATATGAGTCAACATATGAGTACGCTTCACCTCGGCGTATAGAATGAAAAGAAATTTGGGTCACTTCATTTTTCAATACACAAATACAAAGCAATTACGTAAACAAAATTTTGATACGCGTAGAATATTATACAGACTGGTGAGTTACCTTTAATATTTATGGACGTGATAGTTGGCGATAATATATGTTGAGAAAAAATAACATTAAAAATAAATATTAAAATAATTTTTAGTAAACTTAGTAAACAGTACACCGAGAATCCTATATTTACCTGCATACTTGGACACCGCGTGGACGCACGTGTCGCGCAGGTAGTGAGGTTGAGGACGGAAGGTGGCGGCGGCGTGTCCTTGATGTCGACTAGCGTGGCGTGCTTAAAGAGTATAATATCTACATTTCACTTATTTTTAAAAAGAAATATTGTTCAAAAATTAAGCCCCTAATTTTATTATTTCATTTTAACGAGAATCGAGTACTGAGTACTCTCCGAAGTATCGAAGGTAATTCACCAGTCAGTCTTTATAGTGTAAAAATTGTTTAATTTATGATTTATATATAAACTATATTATTTATAATTAATTAACAACTTCCGTTACATGTATATATTATAAAATAACACTGAATAGCGTGTTAAAAGCAGTTGCTTTTAGGAAATAGATGCGTGATAATTGAATTATTTTGTCCTTTTCGAAGTAAAAAAAAAATATTGTTCAGTGTTCATGGGTTTGTTTCTTAGGTTCGTGAGTAATTGTTATTCTAAAACGACAGACCTATGTATACATGGGGCACACTAAAAGTTTTGCACTTCTAGCTAATTGGAACTATTTGAATTTCGAATGTTATATTTTTAAAACTTTGCAACCTTCTTAGTAATAAAAAAAACAATGGGCGGGAAATGATTTGTCAATTGTTTTTTTACCACACATCAAAGTTCTACGTACGCAACGAAAATGGAGTTAAGTCGAAAAGATTTTAGAGCGATGATTTTTTTATAATTTTAAAAGTTTTCTTTTTCCGCAAGACTGTGCCGCTAGTCTTCAAAATGCCTTTGGGAGAGAAGCACCTTGTTTCAGCACCGTGAGGCGGTGGTTTGCTGAATTTTAGAGAGGTCGAGTTTCTTTACATAGCGAATTTCGTGAAGGGCAGCCTTCAACTGCCGTCAACGAAAATAATGTGGCTACTGTTAATCGGTTAATTCAAGACAACCCCCGGATTACCTATGAGACAATTCGAGGACTATTGGGGATTGGTATGAGCTAAATTCAAAAATTTTACATGAAGAATTGAAAGTTAGGACAGCGAACAACAGCGGAGCAGAAGCGGGTTCGCGTGGAATGGTGCTCACAGATGCTACTGAAGTACTACCACGGACATTCTAATGCTGTTTATGACATTGTCACAGGAGACGAAACGTGGATTTATTGTTTTGAACCCGAAAAAAAAACAGCAATCTTGTGAATGGGTGTTTGAAAATGAGAAAAGGCCAACAAAAGTGAGACAGGCGAGAAACGTTGGTAAAAAAATGATCGCGTTTTTTTCTCAGCTATGGGTCCCATCTGTACAATTCTACTTGAAGATCAAAAGAGTGTTAATGCCTAATGGTATTCTGCCATTTGTTTACCCAGGGTGTTAGAAAAAGTTCGAGAAAGGCGACCCAAAAACCGCATTCTCCTACACCATGATAACGCTTCTTCATACACGGCCAACAAAGCAAAGTCATTTTTAGCTTCCGGAAAAGTACATCTCGTCACCCACCCTGCGCATAGCCCCGACCTAGCACCACGTGATTTCTGTATTTTCCCCAAAATCAAAGATTTGATGAGAGGTTTTACTTTTACCAAATCCGAAGATTAAAGTAATAGCGTTCAATCAGCACGTAGAAAACATGCCTTCAGATCTGTGGTCCTCCTGTTTTAAAAAATGGTTCGATCGCATGAAAAAATGTTTAAAATGTAAAGGAAATTATTTTGAAAAGCAATAAATATAATATTTTGGTTATAACATGTTATTTTTTTAAGTTACGCAAAATTTATAGTATTACCTACGTATAAATGAGAGTTTTTATCACTTCGTTAATAGCATACGATATCATAAAAAAGACTGTTATACTAAAAGCATCAGGTAAGCGCTAAATATACATAAAAGTTATTAATATTTCGCTGTTAACTTCATGAATAGAATGCTTCAAGACAGATTACCTAGAAAAGTATTATTACCTAGAATGTGTGTGTATACCAAAGATATATTTTGGAATTTGATATTGCAATGTAAGCCTTTTCTGTCTATGGATGAAATTCAATCCAAGGCTGTTAAAAATAAATCCCAAGAATCTTTTACTACTCTTTGAAGTGATAGATTTATTTATGGTAGCAGGAATTGTCAAGGCAGAGGTGGGTGGGATGATCTCAGAGCCTATCAACAAATATTGTTTTTTTCGTATTCTGAAGGCTGATTACACTTAAACCTAAACTTTAATGTAAACAGATATCACAGAATAAGCCGTCAGAGCACAGCGTATAAGATATTAGTAACATGCGATGTTATTAATATCACTTTCTTCAATCTAGCCATGAGGCATGCATATTCCAGTCCACATTTTGTTTTGGAGCTAGAAAACTTAAGTGGTACGAATGAGTTACCTTTACGGCAACATTTGGCTGTGAATAATTTTAAGTGAATTAAAATCAATATATTAATAAAGTCAGATTTTCGTACTGCGTATGCGTAATTTCGTCCCATTCCCTTATTTCCTTTGGTTATTTATCTTAAATGTTTTCTTTTTAATATTTTACATTGATAAGATTTTATATTTAACATTGATAACATTTTACTACATGAGATTATTTTCCAAATATATAAATTCAACTTGATATTTTGTATTTTTACAGATTTACTTTACAATTGGGTGTTTTATTAAATTATTAGTACTTACAAAGACATTTTGTTTTTTAATAATTAAAATTATTTAGCCAAATCCCTTTGGATTAAACTAATAATATGAAAATGATATATTTTAGATATCGTAGATCGATGAGCAAATATTCTATATATGCCATTAAAATAAGAGAATGCAACAGTTATTATGCCAAAATTCTAACTGCAAATATAGAAGTAATAACATACTTGACCGAAAAACAATTGTTTTAGAGATGATAGATTTGTTATACTGTCTAAATGTGTTATCATGGACCAAGAACAATATGAAATGCTATGGAGTTGACTATGTGTTTGATTTCAGGAGTCACTATACTACTTTCGCTGACGGTGTTCCTCAACTTGGTTGCCGAGACCCTGCCGCAGGTCTCCGATGCAATCCCCTTGTTAGGTACACAATCCATACCAAATCCTCTCAAATCCCTTCCAATAATCCCATTTTATTTTATTTCTGCTTTCAAAATTTCAACAACTTTAGTTTCTTCTTCGCTTTTCTTTGTTTAACTGTCTGTCCTATTGTAAACCATGTGTTAATGTTTTAATTTAAACATCAAGGAGTAAATCAAGAATAATGTCCGCAGTTTTATAATTTTTTTAATGAAAATATCAATAACAACAAAGATTATATTTTCTTAGCAAAATGATATGTTTATGCTTGTTGTTTCTCTTGTACATTTGTTTATATTTCTTCTATGAACCACTCATAACTTTTGCATAATATAACGCCATTACTTTTTATTATTTGTCGTGCTCATATTATTTTGGAATCGATTTCGTAGCACCAATTATATTTAAAAAGAAATTAAGATTGTTTATACGAGAATTCATTTTATTTTGTAGTTGAAAAAATGCATGATTATTTTATGATTTTTAACTATCGAAATAATATTTTGAATAAAGACTGGTAATAACATTTTTTTAATAGCATGGATAGAAATGATGTAAATATATGGTTAATATCAGATATTTCAGGTAAGTTTACTGATTACATTTCTGTCACTTTCACCGTGCAGTATAAACACGTAATCGATTCCATTGAGCAACATTTTGTGTTGCATCCTTAATATTATAAAACGTTTCACCGTCTTTAATAATTATAAATATAATGGCAGTTTTGCTCTTGATATTTGGAGGGTGGTTTATTCTAGTAGATCTGCAGTATATCGATCTAACTTATTTCTTCCGTTAAATAATAAATACTTAAAATAAATACTAAATACACTCTTTAAATTACTGTCTGCACGTTAACTATTTTTATTTATTTATCATACTTTTTACTCGAGTCCTTACAAACACAGTACACAGGCAGAAATCCTTAGAAATGTCCATGATGTAGGTTGTATTTAGCAGAATGGAACCATACACGGTTTTACAGATTTAATTGTAAATAGCTTGCTCTTGTAGTATTACATATTATTAATCTTTACAGGTGTAACAATTCTCCTGTCGCAAACTGTATTCTCTCTATTGGTGGGGCACGTTATCACTAAAACCTCTGAGGCGATCCCCCTAATAGGTGAGAATTGAGTTTTTATTTCACATGAAATCTAAATTGACAAAAGATAATATTAAAAATAAAACAAGTAGATTGTTGCTCTAAATTTAATGTGAAATGGGTTTAAAGGAATAATTGTGTTTTAAAATTTTAATAGTTGAGAACTTATAGAATGTTCCTTTACCCTATTTCTAATTGGTAACTTAATAATAATTTAAATAGAATGCTTGAGTAACATCTATCTATATCAAAAGCCTACAGCCTAAATATTCTGCTCTTTATCTTGCATTTTATAATTTCAAGGTTTTAATATATAATACTGCTTTAAGAGAGATCAATGCCCCTAATAATATCACAGCGCTATGCCCTATTCAGCTAAAATCTTCCGCTAGACGACACTTAAGGTATTATTAAACTGTCTACAAAATAGTTCTTCCTTTATATCATTAACTTTCGTTAATTCTTTATATTTTTTTCTTCACCGTAGTTGTTTATTACCTTAGGTAAATATAATCTTAGTAAAATTGGCATGATCCTTTCAAATATTTCTACTTTGTACAGCCTAACCATATTTAAATACTAAATCAATTATAAAAATATGCTTCATAATTAAACAGTAATTTATGAGTGCGTCCTCCAAGTATCTTGTTAATGCTAATTTAATTTTTAATATCATGAAAGCTAATAATTTACTATAAATAGCTTTCACAATATTTAATACGAATAATTTAATATAGTAGTTTTAATAACTAGATATTATTATTTGCATTTGTTTTTAGTATCACGTTAAAAAATATTATATTATTTTAATCATATTGTAGATATCCTATCAACTTATTAAATATTGAATATTATAATGTTTGCTAGCATAGCAAATTACCCATCAGTATCGTTTAAATTCAAAACTTTTTGATATCAGTTATGTAGTCGAGAATTTGTTACCTCATGAAATGGTTCTAAATCTAATAAAAATATAAGCGATAGCTCATTTGATCCGGAATACTGGTCCAAGGAAGTAGTTTTCCCATACTTAGACTGCAAATTAAAATTATAATTGTTATTAATAAGAAAAAAAGAGAGTTTATTTTTTATTATAACGATAAAACTAGGTAAAAACAATCTGAGAAAAGATTAAGAAAGGACAGGAAATTAAAAATCTATCATTTTATACAACTTAAAAAGTCATAAAAAAATAAAATTTACAACAACTTTTTTTCGTAGTATTGTCAAATATATATTTAATAAAAAGAACTTCATAAAATTTTTAGACCAGTTATTTAAACATTTTTTTGGTCTGAAATGCTTACTAATACTAAAAATTTAGATAATTAATAATTGACCAAGTTTTTGAAAATTTAACTTTTTTGATTTTATCGAACGAAACTTTATTCTCGAAGGTATCAAAAATGTACCATAATATATTTTTTATAGTGAAGATCTGATGCTGGATTCCAGAGATATGGAAATGGGACGTCGGTTGCTGCAGCTTTACAGTGTTAAAAATGATTTCTTATCTGGTCGCAGTCAGGTTTTCATTTTTATAATAATACTTGTTTAATTTTCTCTATATTTCACTCCGAGAAGAGCCAATACTTAAATATACGATACATATTATGATATACGAAATGCCGCTGACTATCGGTTTAATGTTATACACGACTTTCACAAGTCCATAATATAAATACTCGTACTTCTTGATAGTAAAATAATTGTTTTTATTTATTTTATCGCCGAGTGGTTAGCGAAGCTGACTATGCATCAATGGAGTTCGAGTTCGATTCCATACAGGGACAAACATTTATGAGATAAGCATAGATGTTAATATTTCTGGGTTTGGGTTTTTATAAATTCTATTTGAGTATTAATATATGTACTTATATGTATCAGTATCGTTTATTGACACCCGTACTACAAGTACTACGTAACTACGTACTACGTAAGCAAATAAATTGCTTACTTTGGGGTTAGATCCATTCGTATGATATGTCCAGTGATATTTATTTATTCATTTATTTAACACTTTATTGCAGACATGAGTTATCCCTTATATTTTTACGAGATATGGAATTACTTTCTCAGGTCTTCAAATTCTCGACTAGACTACTCTTCTCGTAGTTGGTTTAATTACAAAAATATTTTGATTATTTTATATTTTAAGTGCATTTTAATATAATAACAAATGGAGTTTCACCAAGTGCCGACGAAAAATGTATAAAATATATATTGTAATAGGTTTGTTTTATTAGTGATAATTTCAAAATAGCATGAGCACGATTGCGTAAGTATACACCACCACCTTTTTAATGCTGAGTATAACTAGTAGGCTTATTAAAATTTTAGAAATATTTTAATATGATTTATTGAGATCCACTAATATTTGCACGATTTGCACGAAATATCTGAATAAATTTAAATTTATCTTTGTTGTTGTTGTCTAAAAACTTGTTGAATTCAAATGTATTATGATGTACGTTACCATACTAAAACGACGCTCCTTAATATTTTTTCCATATCTCCCATATATTTTAATTTTTATATTTTTTTTTAATGTGTTATCATTATTTCATTTAAATAAATATTCATTTGAAGATAATTAGACGACAAATCAGATACAAGTTGAAACTGTTGTTGGAGATTAAAAGAGAAAGTAATTTACGTTGTAAAATTTAAAACTTTTGTTTTACTCAAATATATTTTTGTCCAACACTATTATTGTGACACAACATGATATCGGATTTGTCATCTAATAACGCTAATATATTTTGTTGTATTTATAAAAATACTTTACGGTTACTCATATTTTTGTTTTGACAGGAACATACTTCAACTGCATTATGTTTATGGTGGCTTCATCTGTGGTTTTGACTGTAGTTGTATTAAATTATCATCACAGAACAGCAGACATTCACGAAATGCCTCAATGGGTATGTTGAAAATATTACTTAACAATATAATTTAAACATTGTAACATGTTTTGTTTTAATTAAGTCAATGTTTTAACGACGAATAACTAGTATTTGGAGTGAAATTAGCGATGTACGAGTAATATAACGCAATTATAATTAGCACGAAACACTGCTTTGTATAAATTCATTTGCCCTTAGGTGCATACTGTGTTATCCGACCTGTTTTATATTAATTTCTGGGTCGCACAACATGATAACTGACATCGTTCCATCGTAATATTTATTTAGTTGCGTATGGCTTTAGATAACACAAAAACCTGCATATATTCCGAGAAAGTTTTATGTCAGGTTTATTTAACATCTAAATGTGTTAGGTGAGAAAGGTAGCAGGATGCTTTGATTTTTTTGTGCTTATTTCATTTATCACATTTTATTAGACAATGACATGCTGAATTATTATGTTCAAGTTTGGCTTAAGAATTTTTAGATCTACTATTGTAACTACTTAGTAATCAATTAACATTATTATAAATTGGATTGGTTACCTTACGGAAAGTAAACTGGAACAAGACAGTGTCAGGTATTGACGTCCTTGTGGCAGGTACGAGGATCAAACTGAAAGTTCTTAGAAAATCAAAAACTGAGCAAATTAAGCAAGTTATTTATTGTGTCCATTCACATCAATATATCGTTTCATCTGATGCAATGCACCCACTCGTCCTTAGGGGTCTTTTCGACGGTCTTTTAAAACGCAGTCATTGCTTCCTCGGCGTCAATAAAACGTTTTCTTTGAAAGTTTTTTTTATTTTCGGAAATAAATAAAAATTGCAAGGTGCAATGTCAGGACTATAAAGCGAGTGACTCAGTAACTATATGTCTGACTTTGCCAAATAGTTAATTGTTCGCCCGGCGGTGTGCGACGAGGCGTTGTCGTGGTGAACGAGGATTTTCCAAAACTAGTGGTAAACAAATTTAGTATGCATTAACTGTATTTTGTTCCTCTAAAACAATTGTTCCTTCCGAAGAACAAAGCCACCATATTTTTTTCCACACTTCGACCTCTTTTCACTTTGATTGGCAACTCCATGTAAGCAAACATCCACTGAGCTCACTATCTTTTGGTTTCCGGATCATAACAGTAAATCCAGCTTTTGTCACCTGTAATTATGTCGAACACACCATTTGAGTCACCTCCGTTAAATCTTTGAATCATTTCACGGCCCCAATTAACACTACGGAGTTTTCGGGCTTCGGTCAAATTATAAGATATCCACCGGGCACAAAGCTTCTTGGCCGCTAAATGTTCATGGTGGTTTTGTGCACTTGTCTCATACCGATGTCTAAGCTTGTCCAAATATACTGATATATCATCATTATGTCAGTCTAGCTATGCCGCACAACATTGATGTTATCTTCAGTCGTCACCGTAGAAGGCCCTTCCTTACGCAGATCGGTGAGATTAGTGCGATCATATTTAAACCTATTTAACTAGTTGTAAGTAGTGGAACAAGATTTCGTGCCATGTTTTTTATAATCGAAAGTCATAAAAAACATGGCACGAAAAATTTCTCGCGTTAAAATCATGCTGACGTGCCACAAACAATTTTTTATTTACCGCCAAATCTTAAACTAAATGACAAATTAATGAAATGCATACTCAATTATATTGACAGAGTTTCATTTTCAAAATTTAAACTTACTTTTTGTTATATTGTTCACAAGTGGACAGTTCTAAAAGCTTTTAGTTTGGCCCTTGTAAAGACAAGACCACCTTTTAGTCATGATGATGACATTTTAGTCATAGTGTCACGTTCACCTCATCGTTCCCCTTTTATGAAATGTTTTTCATTATAGCAGATGTTTTTTCTTTAATAGAGCCATGAGCAAATCAATCAACCAATCTATTTGTAATGTAATACGTTACGTCTTGTACATCAACAAATTGAATTTAATTTGAACCTATTATGAATATTAGTTAACATTATTAATTCGATTCAGGATTTGTAAGACTGTCTATAGACGACTGTCTTTTATCATTAAAACACACGTATCCATCCTCTTTATTAAAAATAAAAAGAATTGAACGACAATTTTGATGATCATCAGACCAAACTGAAATTATAGTACACGAACGAAGAAAACTTGTCTATAATTATAAAATAGAATTGTCGTATTGTTTTCACAACTTACAGCTGAATATATAATAACATTTATTATATTTTGCAGATAAAAACAGTGTTTCTGCAGTGGTTGCCGTGGATATTAAGAATGTCGAGGCCGGGGAAAAAGATCACGAGAAAAACAATATTAATGACAAATAGAATGAGAGAATTAGAACTAAAGGAGCGGTCGTCCAAATCACTGTTAGCTAATGTTTTAGATATAGATGATGATTTTAGACATTTACCTCCACCGCCGAATAGCACTGCGTCGACGGGGAATTTAGGACCTGGGTAAGTTTCACTTAATATTAGAATAAATTTTATTAACTATTGATATTTTCTAGAAACTTATAAACTTTTGACACAAATGAAATAAGTATCATGTTAAACAATTTAAAAGAGGAATGGTGATAGTTCTTATACCTGTTAGTATCGTACTTGATGTGATATATTAGAATATTTTGTACGTTCATCGTCAATGAATAAAATTTTTAATAATTTTATAAATAAAAAGAAAATAAGGAAAAATTAATATCGTTTTAAAGAATTTCCGTATTATCAATTTTAATGTACAAAAGGAGAAAGACTATTAGAAGGCTAATCTGATTGTGACTAACAATGCCCGTTGACGTCGCTAGAGCCAGAAGTTTTGCACTTACTTTAAACTAAAATGCAATTACTAAACTTTACTTTTAATTAATAATATTACTCTAGACAATGAGTAAAACTGTTTTATTTTACAAAATAAATTAATAGAAAGAGAAATAAACGATATTTATTACGCCAGTTTCTTTACGGGATAGGTTATTAGGTTTAAATGCTGTTTATCATTGTGGTTCTTGACATTAAAGTGCAATTGACACTATCAGTTTAATTTTATACACAGCGTTCACTAGTCCATATAAATACTTCTAAGTAACATTTTTTCTATCATTAGATAGCAAACAAGCTGATGGCTGTCTAGATGGAAAGAGAAACCCTCGCTTATAGACATCAAAGAAGTCAATGATGCGTTGTTATCTGAGTGTCGGAATAGCAGTGATACATGCATAAGTTCACCGGCTACTTTGGCCTCTAAACAGGAATACGGCAACGACAAGCATGACGCTATTGCAGCAGGATTAGGTGAGCACCGCCTCACCGTACTGTATACCCGAGCGTAATTACTGAGCTGACAGAACACTTGGTCTGTCTTTTAAAATCAAGCGGACACCTTTTCCTCTTCTCTGTATGTGTTGTGAATATATTATTATTAGGAAGTTTTTTTATTTCCTATCGCTTTTGAGAGATGTTTTCTTTACCCGTCAAGGTTTGACGTATTATTTTTTTAAACTTTATTATTTTACTTTTTATTTAGCTCGCATATTAATTATATTAATTAATATTATCATTATCAGGTTTCATATAAACATGTTGTTTGCGAAACCGTTTAAAATATCAGTGAGGCGGATGTGGCCTAGAAAATCAGCTATAGCTTTGATAAGACATCTCATCCTATGTGTTTGTCAAGTGTCTTACCATTTCACCGCTATGTGCTATACATAAGGATTACTAAAAAGTATCATCATGCCTATACCCCTGAAGAGGTAAGCAGAGGTACAACAAGTGCACCCACGATCATCCGAAGATACGTAGTCCCATAATATGACAAGCGGCAATCCTATCGCCACTTTTACTATTCCGGGCAACGTTGTTTTTATCAGAAAACTCATAAGAATACATTTTTTGATCGCTCGACCGGGAAATCGAACCTAATAAAAAAATGTTTCTAGAGCTATGGTTGTCTTTTTCTACCTGAAGAGCCATCTGCTTGTTTGCTATTCAAATATCTCCAGTTTTTTTTTAAAATTGTATTTATTCTTAGGTTTGTTTTTCTTTAACTCGACAACGAAGCAAGAATTGACCTGAATAGACTGACCACAGAACTGCCCGACCGTGTGGGAATCAACCTCAAGCCTTTGCTTTGTAGTCAGTATCACAAACCATTCGACCGCAGGCGCAGGGGGAATACATCTGTTTTCATTAGAATTACATTCTCTCAGATTATGAGAAATACATGAAGCAAAAACTTTGTATCCCTCTTTAAGACAATTACGTGAACGCTGGAGTATGAAATTTGGCACAGTTAAAGTTTACATTGGGGAAGACTGCTGAAACCTAATATTTTTTAATACTCGTACTTATGAAGCATTGGAAAAATATTAAATCAATAAAAATAGCCATGATAATATAAACCCATTTTCTTTGCGGCTGTCTGCTGAACAATTCAAAAGATATTATATTGTTTATTCTATGGTCGATTTTTAACCACAGGGCAATCGTTTGTTATGAGAAATACATGTTCAACGGTAATAATTATGCCGAATGATGTTTTGTTTGATCAATCATTTCGTTTGTTTAGTAATTTATTGTGATGAATATTTAAACACACATCACGTGTTAAAATATATTTGTTCCAAATATTTAAACATGACTGGCGGGGAGTAAGGTTTAAATATATTATTATTATTTAAACACAATTGACTAATCACTTGTTCTTTAATTTCACATCAAAACTTTATTTTTGTATATCACTCGACCGGTTTCACTTTTTAAGCATCTTCAGGATTATTACATCCTGAACATGCTTAAAAAGTGAAAGATTATTTTTGTATATCACTCGACCGGTTTTACTTTTTAAGGATCTTCAGGATTATTACATCCTGAAGATGCTTAAAAAGTGAAAGATTATTTTTTTATATCACTCGACCGTTTTTACTTTTTAAGCATCTTCAGGATGTAACAATCTTGCGATAATAAATAATTTTAAAAAGTGAAACCGGTCGAGTGGTATACAAAAATAAAGCTTTGATGTGAAATTAAAGTAAAAGTGATTAATTACAAAGTACAAGTTACAATAATGGAATTTCAACAAGTGCTGACGATGGAAAGTACAAAATATATTATTATTAGGTAATTAAAATTGATTTATATTACAAATGAAATTAATGGTAATTAGTTACATTAATCATGGTAATGTCTCTGCAAAATATAAGTACACTTGACCATAAATCCTAGAGATTTAGTCCCTAGTCGTGTGCTTGATCTAAGGATTGATTATTTTACCCCGTATTAGTTCCGGCCCTCTTTGAAGAATAAACTATTTGCTGTCCTGCCAGGTAGTTCGTAAGAAGCAAACGATTGGTTATGCGAGTCACAATCATCGTGGCTACTGGTGGTAAAGTTCTGCATTGTCTCCCCCGGGTCTGGTACCACCGCCTCAACTATTCCTGCCACAATAGCGTCAATGCTTGTCACTGTCGTGTTCCGGTTTGGAGGGTAAGGTAGCCGGTAAACTTAAGCATGTGGCATTAGACCTCGCCACAAGATAGCAACGCACCATTAACATCTTTGGTGCCTATAAGCGATGTTGATTCTTTCCATTAGGAGACCCATCTGCTTGTTTGCTATCTTATGATATAAAAAAAATAGTAAAATTATGAATCAGACCAAAACTGGTTTCAACTACAATTAGAAATAAAATATTGACCTGTACGTAAACGACAGAGTGGAATGTCCAGTAGCTAGTTTTATTAAAAATAGGTACTTGTTTATTTCAACTGATAAGAGTTACTGTAATGTTAAAATTTATGTTGTAAAATGTAGCTTCGCTAAAAAAACAATCGATCAGTCGGTCGAGACAATGCAGAAATCTACCACCTAGTAGCCACAATGGTAGTGACCAATACCAATAGACAGGTAAGCATAGCCAATCGGTCGCCTTTTACGACCTGCCTGGCAGAACAGCAGCTGGCCTATTTTTTAAAGGAGCTCGGGACCAACACCTTTTTTGTCTATAACCAACACGGGGACACTATAAATTAAAGATAAGAACGCTTTTGTATAATTAATTTCTTTGTGTAATTAAAACTGCACAAAAAAGGCATTTGCGCAAAAGACATTTTTTGTGCAATTTAATTTTTTATAATTTACAAAGTTTTCACCATTTACGAAATTTTTTAAGTCGAATTCAACAAACTTATATTTCTATCGATTAATATTTAATTTTATCGGCTTAAAATTCTTTAATATTATAATAAGTTTTATCTAACAGTAAATCAAACAACTTTTTACGAAACTTATTTATAGAAGAACTGGTTGCAGCAGATGGTAGAATCTAGCTCGCTTCTTATGTGGTGGCTGTAACGCCACAATGACGCAGACCATCAACTATCGCAAGACGCAAACGTGCCATTTGTTTCATGGCCTTTTAAGCCGATGCCTCAATCCCCATCTAGCTGATATAGTGTGCGCGTTCAGACTTATCGTTCCCAATAATAGAAAAAGGGCGAGGAAAGTTCGCGAATCCAGTTATAAAGCCTCGCAACTAGAATGAAACTCAGAATAGGTTGTTCCTAATTCCTAATAAATTATTCCTAAACCAAATCTGCTGCCTATTTTTAAAATGGGCTTTTTTCTAGTTACCTATTTGCTTACAAAGTAGTATAAAAAACTTATATTATAATTCCGCCAAACCGTTAGCAGTTTATCGGCAGACACAATGCTTTCTTCTCAGGTATAACATTATGTTATTTTTATAATAATAATTTTACACTGCATTTTTCACTCTTATTTCGTTACAATTGACTTTTCTATTTAAAAAAAGAACTTATAACATGTAAGATTATAATATTCCGTACGTAATGACTTCTAGCAGCTACCCGCCGTGTTGGTCCCGGCTTGCTTTGAAGAATAGGCCAACTGCTGTTCTACCAGGCAGGTAAAAGGCGACTGATTGGCTATCGAGTCACTACCATCGTGGCTACTAGGTGGTAGAGTTTTACATTGGCTCGCCCGGGTCTGGTACCACCGCCTTACCTATTCCTGCTGCAATAGCGTCAGTGCTTGTCGGTTGCTGTCCGGTTTGGAGGGTAAGGTAGCCGGTAAACTTATGCATGTGGCATTAGACCTCGCCACAAGATAACAACGCACCATTAACATCTTTGGTGTCTATAGGCGATGGTTGACTCTTTCCATCAGGAGACCCATCTCCTTGTTTGATATCTTATGATATAAAAAAAAAACTTTCCACACAGCAAAAATAATGTGTAAACAATGTGCGTTACGATAACTGGATCATATCACGGTTTATATACATGTTTATTGTTTCTGTATTACAGGAGCTTAAAATTACGGCACTATAACTTATAAAGTTAAAATGCAGCTAAATACACTCTATATTCTTCCTTATTTTGATATGATGCAAGTCGTAGTACACCTCGCTAATAGTGGATGCGTTGATGAACTTTAACACAGTAAAATTATTATAGTTGTTCATCGTAATTAGGCACCATAGACCAGGACTTCCCAACCAGTGAGGCGCGCTCCCCTGGGGAGGCGTAAGGAAGTCTACAAAAAGTGTGTAATGTGGCAAGATCGCAAGATATACTTGCATTTTAGAAAGAAAAAATCAGTTGTTTAGTAAGTTAAGCATATAAACAAGCCTATATATTCGATGTATTTGCATTTAATATATACCTACCAGCCGTACCTAGTCTAATATCGAACCCGATCAATGAAAGAAAAGTTTGGGAACCCTGCCATAGACGTTAATGTTATTTTGATATTTTTTTATAGTTATCGTTTTTTTACGTTTATAAATAAGATCTTTTATCTCGATACCAGCAATGAACACTACGCTAACTTGAAAAAGTCAACTTTACAGTAGAGACGAACTAAAGAGAAAAATGAGGTAACTTTTATAATTTTAGAGCTTTCTTAATGAGATTTTTGTATTGAATAGGTAGTTTAGTGTTACTTAGAATGAATTTTTACACTTTCTGATTTATTGTTACTTTAAAATTTAGAGTTAGTTGTCGGAGTGTATTACCAGAATACCTTGTGGAGAGAACAATCTAAACTACGCCAACTGTAGTTAGCGTAGCTAACTTAAGTTTTGATGTATTTCGCAAAGACCTAATTTCGATTAAAGGGATTTTGGAACCAAATAGCATAATTAAGAGAGAGTAAGGTGGATGAGTTCGCGGTCGAATCGTGTCTCGCACTCAGTAAGTCCCTAATAAAGGACATCTAATAGGTCCGAAACTAATCGGAACCTATACCAACGAAAAGTGAGTTTAGCAGTTTTAATTATTTACTTCAAATTTTAATATTACAAATTTCCCAGGTGTTCAATATTCCGTACGGATTTTCGCCGATCGTTCGTTCGGCCGTCCACTATGGAAGACGTTGGGGGTGGCTTAGGAAGCCATCATCGAGAACTGCAACTTATACTTCGGGAGCTTCAATTTATCACCGCGAGGATGAAGAAAACCGATGAAGAGGCTGAGCTTATTAGCGATTGGAAGTTTGCGGCGATGGTAGTGGACAGGTAGGACGACACTGTTAATTAATTATAAAAAAAGTTGTTAAATATTAGAATCCTTTTGTCTAAGAACACAGAAGTCCTGCTATTTTTAACGACAATATAAGTCGTCAACAAATAGCTTCTTAACTGCATTATGCCGGGTTCCTATATTCATCGATTCGTCATTCGTAGTCGTAATAATTGAATAACAACGAGGCGTTCCACAAATTGTTTGTGCATTTAGTAATTTGACATTTATTGGAACAGTTTTATCTTACGGCACGTACAGTTATTACTAGTTTTATTTAAAACGAGTTGTTTTACTGATAAAGAAACCGAGAATTTATGAAAGAAAGCAGCGCCAACTGAAGGCCGTCTTAGCCAGTATGTTGATGGTGTTAGCATAGAATACTGGAGACTAACAAGTCAATGTACATTTAAGTAATATTCGAGCAACGCACACATAAATACTTCTTACGACGCGATATCTCGGAATGTTTCGGGACAGTTTGTCCGAGATATCGCGTTCGTGAGAGGTTTTATTGTGTGCTATGTTTGAATATCACTTGTATGTAACATTGACTTCTGTTAGTCTCTATTATCACAGAATACTTCGTCTGGGTGTTTATGTTCTATTAATTTGTTATTTACTCGTGGTCCTACGTCTTATAAAAGCCAAGAGAAGTCTAATAGCCAATTGCGCTAACATTATCTTAGCTTAGGACAATAGTATGCTGTCAATTCTTGTCTTAAATAAACAGAATGTGACAGCATACTATTTAGGCTAAGACAATGTTAGTGTAACTGGGTATAAAACGTGTTAATGCCATTGTGACTGCCAGGTGGTAGAATTTTGCAATGTCTGGCCCAGGCTTAAAACTACTGCCTTACTTGTTCTTGCCACAATAACTTAAGTGCTTGTAACTGTCGTATTCCGGCTATAATACGACAATGTGGCTGGGTTTTTTAGAATAAAAAAATTGAATTTGACGCCTCAACACATTGATATTCATGTGGTGGGGCGTCAAAGTCAAATGTTTTGTTCTAAAAAACCTTTACACCCACTATTAACATCTTTGGTATTCACAGTTATCTCTTTCCATCAAGAGAGCCAAAATCTAAAGAGAGCTATATGGCTGTTTGCTATCTTATGACATTAAGAAAAGAAAGTGACAAAGGTCGTTAAATTCCGATAAAAAGAGCTCTAAACAATTTAGAGCGAATAAAAAGTTTTGGCAACACTTTTTGAGAAACGCTAGGATTCATAGTAAGCAGAAGCGGATTAATACACTTTCATTGTTTGTAAATGGTGAAAGCGTCGACCAAATGGCGTTGAATGTCTCCTTTTTTTTGTCATTATATAGCAAACAAATAGATGCCATTCCTGATGAAAAGACCACCAAAGATGTATCAAACATGTTAATAATGCATCTACCTGAGTTGTGAGAGGGCAATGCTTAGAGGGCTACATGCTTAAGTCTACATGCTTAAGTCTATCGATAACCTTACCCACCAAACCAGAATAAGACATTAATAAGCATTGACGCTTTTGCGACAGGAACAAGTAAGGCGATGGTACTGAATCCCCGGCCGAGATATTGCGTAACTCAACCATGTAGTGGTCACCATGATAGTGACACATATTGCCAATCGTTCGCTTTTCACGAAGTGCCTGGCAGAATGGAAAATGCTCTATAATCTATAATAATATTCTTCAAAAAAGTCTCAGACCAACACAGGCTTCGACTGGCGCTTCTCGCCCTTGACCCGTTTTACCAGTATTTATCTGTATCTGTATATTTATATTTTAAATATACAGATTATATCTAATAAAACTATTGTTCCCACCAGGTTTTGCCTCATCGTGTTCACCATGTTCACTATCATTGCAACAGTAGCCGTTCTACTTTCGGCGCCGCATATCATTGTGCAATGAACAGTGCAATTGCATTGTGACTCTTCGAGAGAAATTTAGTAATAATTGTAATTATAACTTTGTAATATAATTATTATAGACAAGGTGATAATATCAGAATATGCAGTGTTATATAGTTTGAAACGTTCATATGTTATAGACCGGAGATAATTTATTTATTTTTAAATTTTACTCAGTTTTATTATTGACTTTGTAAATATTGGTGTAAGTAAAATCAATTTTTTCAATGTGTTCTATGTAATCAAGTTTTGGATTTTAAATCACTGAATGCGTTGATTTATATTTGAATGTTATTTTTTTAGTTAACTTTGAGGTTTTTATTTAATATTCATTTAATTTAAAAATTTATCTTAATACGTGAAGACCACAGTCCATTCACATCGACATGGACACGATCCACTGTTTTGGCCTGCAAACACTCGAAACCCTGGTTTACAATAGTAATTATTATATAATCTGTGCCCTGATCAAGCGTTTTAACAAGTCGAATGTTTGATGCTACTTATTCTCCCATTTATCGTTAAGATACTGCCCTAAGCCGAGGTTCGGTCTCACAAGAGACACCCTTAGGGCGGGTTCTCAGCCCAATTAAATGAAACTTTGTATGAGAATTCTGCTCGAACTAATACGCCCGGTTTTGCTGCAACATTCATGCAGACCAATTGCCTAAGTTCAATTCGAAAAAAGAAACAAACAAGAAAAAAGAAACTTAATACTTAACTTGGTGAGGTACGAAGTTTTCACGTATTATATTTTTTATTAAAATTGTGGGTAGTGAGGGGTACGAAATTATGCATACATATCGATTTTTAAATAAAATTCAGTTTGAATTAAAGTAATCGAAGTAAGTGATATAATTATTCAGCCACTATACTGTCCAAAATATTTTATCGAATAATTTAGTAACAGTTGGCACAAGCTTGTTAACGTTCCGATCGATGAATGAAAACTTTTAATTATGCAGATACAGGCGTAAAAGATAAAACTGACGATAAATATTTAAACATCCCAGCTACAAAAGAACAAATATTGGAAAATTGAATCGATTTTACTTAACGGTCAGGTTTTCCTTTTATAATTACGATAATTTAAGAACTTTATTTGATAGTTTTGTATCATATATACAACACGCAACACAGTAGTTTAATAATGATGACTTACTATTCATCGGAAAATTGAAGTAAAAACGAATTTCAATTGAGATGAGTCTGAGTAATAACTGAGTTTGAGGTACTAAGTAAAACAATGCATCATATTTTTTTTTTGAATGGAATAGGGGTATACGGATAAGAGGCTCACCTAATGGCAAGTGATCACCGCTGCCCATTAACAGCTCTAATACAATACAGGAGAGCCTGCAGATGCGTTGCCGGCCTTTAAGGAATGAGTATGCTCTTTTTTCGTTCCTTTAAGGAATGAGTCGAACTCTCACTTGGCCGGTTTTTGTTGGAATAGTTATACCCCAAGGGTAGTCTCGTTTTTTAAATTCCAAACATACGTCAGGGTACGTAAAACATTGGATGATTGATTGTTCACTCACAGATTTTAATGTATTACTTTTTACAGAAGGATCCAATTTTGATAATTCTTCTTTTAATTGATAGAATATATCCCGGGGTTGTACCATACAATTTTTGAAAAAAAAAACTTGCCAAAAGACAAAAACAGAAGGTGATCGATTATTCACTCACTGATTGCACATGCATTAAACATGACTATGCATAACATTTTCTCGGTTTATTTTTTGTCAAAAAGATATATCGCTTTGGTTATGACGTAGGAGTACATAATAATGAAAGAGATAAAGTAAACATAGACTTATGTAAGAAATCAAACTTATTTATTAATGAGATCTTAAAATGTTAAATGTCTAGTATTTCGAAATATTATATGAAAATAATTATAATTGTCATTCAAACGTACTCTGTTATAAGGAAAATGTAATAGAAATAGGGTGGGAATCAAGATGAAGCATGAATCAAATTTTATTGACCTGTGATGAGAACGGTGATAAAATGTCTGAATATCTCTGAAGCTAACTTTACAGATATTGACTCCGAGCTAAACATGATTACTTGCATTATTAGGAATGAATTTAATCACTACAAATATTACAATACAAGTCTGATCATAGAGTTATATAAATATATCTAGAGTTTCATATTTTAATGACAATAATAACTGACGAACGTTTCAAATAAATGTTTAATGTTACAATTTCTGATATGATCACTACTTTATTACCTAAAACGTGGTTTATACGCACACGTCTCCATTAACTAAGTCGAAAGACGGTAAATGAAAATTTAATGCGTTATAGTTAAGTCCAACATAATATAAAACAATTGTGATGTTGACTAGGAATTAATACAAATTAATGTTGACGAGTGTAATTTGTTAAAATATATGATATTTCTAATAAATACGGTTAAATATATAATAAAAATGTTTTGTTAATGGTGAGTGGTGGGTTGTACTTTGGTTCAGTAATCAGTGACAAGTTAAAAATATTGTCCGATAAAGCAATATTTTTTCTCAACCAAGGGATTTTATAAAATCATGAATTACAATAGCAAAGCCTTAGTAAATGTATAATACAGAATTATTTGTGTATTGGTTAAAAATACACGCAATTAAATCATCAAAAAAGAAAATTTTCATTGCCATGTTTTATCTAATCTATCTAATATAACTCTAATCTAATCTAATCTAAATATATCTGTGTATTTTTATAGACCAATACTAGGGTTTTTATTTTAAAAAAACAATAATAATAAAAACAATAACAATAATAGTAATACATAGTAAAACATTTTAAAATTGTTACTATTATCATTTTTAACATTATAATTAAGAAAATCCTTATAAAGTAAATTATTAAAAAAGGTTTATTCTTTTCTAATTTCTAATATGTGATCGGATAATATTTTTGACTGATTCTGTGTCAAAAACCATTTTTATATTATAATAATTCAATTCTGGTGTATAATTGAGTCATTCGTAAGGATCACTTGTAATAAATGAATGTGAACTCAGAATAAAGGACGTTCAGTAGTTCGTATGTATTCGGCGTTTTGTTTTTTGTATGTGTACCTAAATATTTAATTGGTATAAACATTCTATAATTGTCATAAAACATGGACATGTTTAGTGTTCACAGTAGTGCAATAATAATTACTAGATAGAAACATAATAAACACATAATATTGTGGTATTCGAAATTAGTTTTTTTTATTCGAACTGCTGAACCAAATGAATGAATTCGCTCAATAAATATAAAACTAAAAGCACAAGCATAATATTAAGTCTTTCAGTAAAATAGAACTTTATTGTATCAATAAATTTTTGATATGCGCATTTCTTTATAGCTTCTTGTGTTATATGTATGTGAAATCTGCGAATGAATTGAAAGAATTTTTGATGGAATATTTAAAAGCTTAGAAATCCTTTATAAGTAAAAGAGGGATCACTGACAATGACATTACACTAGAATAAGAGTGTAAATAGCGTAATGGATCAAATATTTTTAGTCGTAGCATTCGACTTTAGAACGACATTAAATTTATTAAAACAATTTTTATTTACTGAAACTAATTCGGGAATTGTTTTTCATCTTAGGAATTGAAACAAGAACCAAAGTATAGATGTAAAATGAGTAGGGACGTGGATTTAATAAAAACAGTTAATGTTCAAACCATAAATAAACGTGAAATTGACCTATTAGAATACTTTAAATATAAATGTCAATATATATATATATATATATATATATATATATATATATATATATATATATATATATATATATATATATATAAGTTTAATATTTGTTTAATATAGTGTATTTATCTTTCAACTTTATCGTATCTAGGTAATTTATTGGATGCTACCAATACGATAGTTGAAGTCTTCCTTATATAATCAACCTCAAAAAAGTAATTTTTCGTCTATAATATTAAACGTTTTATCTTTTAAGTTATTGAAATATTCTCAACTAAGAATAATATGATTCTGCTATTTAAAGCTTTTTAATTATAAGAATATTTAAGAATTGCATTCTTTTTTACTGCATCAATTTTAATCTTAGTAAAATTAGTTTTATTTGGCTTTGGTACGATCGTTCACGATTGTAATTATTCACTGCGTTCATTATGTTGTGCTAGCTATAAGAATTATGTTACAATCAGCTTGGATTAACATTTTTTTAAATTATCAATATTTTAAATTTTTTGGTGGTACTTTATCGACATTTAATATATTCGTCATATTACTTCAATATAGCAGTAATAATACGAATAAATTAAATGTGAATGAAAATTTGGCACACAGTCATTAAAAGGTTTTCATTCATCATGTTATTCAATAGCATATCTTAAATTCCCACTTACTGTATTTTATTCTCCATTGGACAATTTCATGGAATATTAGCTTGAAATATTTTATTTATTTGTTCACGTCATATCTTGTTTTGTTAGCTCTCTAAGTCGAAAAAATATATCTTTTTGAGGTTGACCGGATATAATGGAATGTTATTACAAATAGTTAATACAAATAGATAGGTAAAACGTATATATAATATAATAAAATATAAAAATGGAAGGCGTATAGTTTCTAAATTGTTATCAAAAATATATGAACTGTCTTAAGTTCCACGCTTAAGCTTGATAATTATTTATATTAGACTCCATGGCTCATTTAAATGAGCTTCATAGACATCAGAAAAATATATACGGGAATTATAGTTGTAAACCCAATGTTTTGCTATAGCATCGCGTTATGACTATTCTTAATAAAAAAGTTTACGATTGATAACTGCAATGATGTGCAATAATTTAAATAAGAATCAATTAAAATTGATGTTCGATATAATTAAATTGTTAAATGTATATTTTAAATGTTTAAAAATTTTAATTAACTTCATTTAAGGTAACACATTTTTTATATCTGATTCAAATATGATTTGAAAACAACATTCACATCATTGCAGTTATCAGTCGTAAACTATTTTAAAGTAAAGTCAATATCTATTTCCTTTTACATATAAATAAATTTTGAGTTGCAAAAATTTCTAACGTGTGAATAAATATAAAGCAAATTCGCTATCTAATTCATATATAGTTCAAAACTAACAATTCAGATAGTCAGAAATTCGTTTTAGATTTATTCATAATTAAAATTAATCTTAGAATGGGAGTAGGATCCTTTAGAATTATATAAATATTAGCTAATTAATCTTATCTTAGGTAAATTATTTTATAAGAATTTATTCACGTCTTTGTCTATGTCCGTTCCTCAATTTCACTCTTATCGGTGTCGTGATAGCCTAGTGCATGTCGTGTTTCTCATAAGCTACGGTTATAATGTTAAGAAGGCTCAGTAATTATAATTATAACTGTAAAATCAATCCTCTCAGTGTGTTCTATGTAATCAAGTTTTGGATATCAAATCTATTCTTCATTGAAAGTGTTTGAATGTAACTGGTGGTAAGCTTTTCATTTGAAATGTAATATTGTTAATGTAGATATTATAAATGGTTACATTGAATTAGGAGTGGTATATATTGGATTTGTAATAATTGATGGAGATTTGTGTTTATTTAAATGTCCTTATTACTTACTTTTTACCGCGTGGTGCTGGATTGATATCAAGAAAAACTATTATTTGTAAAAAACTTGTTTTATTCTATAGTTTTGAAAGTTTTATAAAAATCTCTTTTTTGATTATTGTTCTTTGAAGTTTTTAAAGTGCTCCTTGCATAATTCTATTCGCCAGTGATAAAAAGTAATTGGTATGATTAGATTTGTTAGTGCCAAAGACTTAGGATATAAATAGTAATTTAAGATATATAGAGATATAAATAAAACATAAAAACGAGTTTTATTGTAAAATTAAAAACGAAATAGTGTCTTTGTTAATAAATAATCTTAAATGTAACGTTAAAAACGGCATAGGGACGCAACTAAGAGTGCTATCAGCCAATTTTAAAAACTAAGTTTATTAAAAAATAATTGCGAGGTTGTGAAACGATATTGAGCCTCTAATTGCGGTCCTTTGTCGGTAAATATATTAAAGGATGTAGGATTTATTCTACTAATAAAAAAGGATAATTTAAAATGCCTGCTCAGGACCGGGTTAGTAAATGAAACGTACATACGCATTACATACACTTAATCTGCAGTGCTTTTCTCATGTATTATATTTTGCTCACTTATTATTTATCTAAGAGGTTATTTAGATAATTAATATAGTTAATTTATTTATTAAAACAATAATACTGTAATAGTTATGATAAGCGGACACACTGAATGTTAAATCTGCGGTAAATATATTGTAATTTAAATAATTGTTAACATTTTTGGCGTAAAGTTTCTTATTTAAAAATTGAAAGGGACAGTGTGAAAAGCTGCCATTTTGAATTAAATTTTATTAATAAATAAGAAGGCTTAAAAACTGCAAATTATATCATTAAATAACTTTAAAACTTTATTGATATTAGGTTTAAAATTAGAATCAATGTGTATTTTTTTGGTTTTTTTCTTTTCTTTTATTTCTTTCTATTTGGAAAGTTACTAAACTTATTATAAAAAACAAGTTTTTCATTTGACATTTACTACGTAAAATATAACATTTTATGAGAACTTATTTGCATTCAATTATTTGAGTAGTTTTTACGTCAATGGTATTGATATGATTTTAAATATTTTTTTTAAATAAAAAATACTAAAAAGTCTTAAATTGTAATTTATGTATCCCAATAAAATTTGTTTACAAACATACCATCCATTCACGATAATTTGTTTTAAGCAGTTTTAAAAGTAACATTATTTAAGTAACTTATACTAAATATACCACTCACTTTTAAGCATACTATATACTTGCACAACAGAAACTAAATGCTTTAATTCCAAAACAGGTATTTTGGAGTTTTAATGTTATGTAATTCTATTTCCATTTACCTGAAGTCTAGTATAGGATTTTCATTCATATATATTCAATATTTCTAAGATTTTGATTACTTGTATTTGGAATTTGACTTCAAGTTTTGTTTTTTCTTAAATATTTTATAACTTTAAATAGAAAAATAACTTGTTAGAATATACGCATCTACCACACAACTGAAGAGGCACAAAACATAAAAAGTTGTTTTCTAAACAGAAAAGTGTGATAACATGTTATCATTTTAAACATGTATCAACAAAATATTATAGAAGACACAGTGAATGACTTTTAATAGTAAATTATTTTCATTTTCTACACTGCACCGTCGCTTACAGATATATAATAATATTAATAAGATATTACAGATTATTTGATATTTTTAAATAGTTTTACATCGCTTTTATACACAACTGTTTACATACTTGATAATGTTTAAGAAATATAGAATCCATCTCTTTGTTACTATTGTTATTTTAACTTGCAAATATTTTAGCGAATTATGCTGTTTACGAGTTGAGCCTATAAATCAACTTTCTTTATATTAGAATTTTATTTTATATGGCAACTCACACTTAATAAATATTATATATAAATATAAGAGTTTACAAAAAACTTGATACTTCTATTTTGACATATAGGACTCAGTTATGCATAAATGGACTAACCCACTAATTAAAAAAAAAAAAAAAACTATACTATCAATATGCACGAAATATAAAACGTATTACCTATTTCATTATAAACAGTCCAAGTTATATCCAATACTATCTGGATTATATTGAAATCCAAACCACATAATATATTATCAATAGTAAAATTAACTACGTGGAGTCGTAATCATTATTTTTCAAAATATTTCAATCTCTATGAGGAACTAGTTTGCAATTGAATAATATTTTTTTATTCGAACCACCAGTTCAAATAACAAAATATTATCCAAATGAAAACTAATGCATTCCATTTTCAAACTTATAACCCCGAAGAATCCGAGTAGAATTTGTACATTTTGGCATAACTAGGTCCAGTACTTCAAGGCTATGTATTACTTCTGTTTTATAATAATATTAACGTGTTGCATATGAACGTGTAACTATCTTATTTTAATATTACTTAATATACTAAATGGAGTCCTATGTGCAATGTTTTCAATATTTTAAATATTAGAATGATTTCTTAAGAGACCACTTATTACCGCATAAAACAATAGAATAACTATTATTATTTATATATTTTCAAACAAAATACTCCATATTGTGTTCCTGTGGCTAATCCATAGTTAAATAATAAAAGTAATTAAAAATACGACTGCAGCTAAGTTAAAACTACCGAGTGTAATGTAAGTTTATAAATAAAAAAAGCCCCTATGGAGGTTTTTATAATCATCATTATAAAAATACAAAGGTAAATTTGTAAAGAATATTAAATAACTCAACGGGTAATAAGTTTATTCGTTAAATTGACTATCGTAAGTAGTATTCGATTTGTATAAAAATAAAATTAAAGCGATCTGATTTATAATAAATTTCTCGTTTTATTTCTTGCAATTTTTCCTGTCTACAATGTGTGAAAATTACGTCCACACATTTTTTAAAGATTTTCATATCCATATTAAAATTATAAATGCGAAAGTCTAGTCTGTCTGATACGCTTTCCTCTGAAAAAAAAATCGCTGAACCAATTTTGATGCAATTTAGTTTAGAGATAGTTGAGGATCCGGGGTCAAACTTTTTTTCATATATCCACCTCTAAGGGGATGAAAGTTTGTATGAAAAACTATATCGATGACACGTTAATCACATCAGGCGAAGGTATGCGGGTCAGGTAGTCTTAAACATTTGCACCTTCTATTAGCAAATATTTGCATTTTTATTTAACAATTTACAAACTACATTGAAAAAGTTAATACAATTTTTTTTTCAATACAACTGGCATTTAAAAGTATCTTCACACCCGTATTCCCGAAGAGATAGGCAGAGATACAATAAGTGCGTTGTGAGTGCACGAACCGAAAGAAAGTCCCACAATGTGATAGGACAAGCCTATCGTCAACCGAGCACTTGTTTGCATCTTGCATCTATTTCAACAACAATCGCTTTGAACTAGGGTGAGGAGGTATACCATGTTTGATAGCTGTGTTTTATTTCCTTTAGACAAAGATATCAAAAGCAAAGTTACATTTACACTATACTGTTGCAAGCAGATGTGATCCGTAAGTCCAGAACTATATCTTTATTATGTGAAAATGCACTTGTACTGTTTCACAAAATAATTTTTATTTAGTTATATCGCCAACTGGTTTTTCTTTTTATGGCGTCCTCAAGGCTATGATAACAACTATGACATTATAGCCCCGAATACGCGAAACCGGTTGGCGATATAAAAGACATAACAAGTGTTTTGTAATACTAACTATGAAAGTATCACAGTCTTAAAGATACCGTAAAAACCGAAATCGTTCGGTGATATAAATTAGATACAACGTGTTTTGTGATACTAAATATGACAGTATCATGCCTCCTGAACATACCGTAAATAGCGAAACCGGTTCGCAACATAAACAAAATTTAAATAGTTTCGTGAAACAGAGTGCTAAGTGAGAGTTTTTCTTTTTGCATTCGATCGTGAGTGCGTTTCGAGTTTACTAGGAATTTGTATGTGATTTGTACAGCGCCACCTAGTGGTAAACTGATTTCTCACGTTTACCACTAGGTGGCGCTGTACAAATCACATACAAATTCCTAGTAAACTCCAAACGCGCTCACGATCGAATGCGAAAAGAAAAACTCACACTTAGCACTCAGTTCAAGTGAATTTTAACGTAATAATGAATGGAGAGAATAAAATGATACCTTTTAGTTTATTTTTACCAATATTTTGTAAGAAGCGAGAACTATTTGGTAGAACTTCAACAATGTCTCTTTCGTGTTTATTTCTGGCGAAATAGCGTCAGTACTTGTCATCATCATATTCCGGTCAGAAGGATAAATTGGTAGCCGTTATATTTGGCATTTCCGCCACATATTGGCAATGCACCATTGCGTCTTTGAGATCATCTGCTATTTTATATTATACTAGTTGTTGCCTGCGACTTCGTTCGCGCGGACTTCGTTTACTCCGCACTGCTCCTCCCCTGTAGGTGATAGCGTGATAATATGTAGCCTATATGTTGGCCCGACCTATAGGCTATAAGTAATATTCATGCAAAGTTTGAAGTAAATCCATGCAGTACTTTTTGAATTTACCCCGGACATACATACAGACAAACAGACAAAAATTCTAAAAACTATATTTTTAGCTTCGATATCGATTGTTTTTTTTTTATATCATAAGATAGCAAACAAGCAGATGTGTCTCCTGATGGAAAGAGTCAACCATCGCCTATAGACACCAAAGATGTTAATGGTGCGTTGCTATCTTGTGGCGAGGTCTAATGCCACATGCATAAGTTTACCGGCTACCTTACCTTCCAAACCGGAACACGAAGCGACCAGCACTGACGCTATTGCGGCAGGAGTAGATAAGGCGGTTGTACCAGACCCGGTCGTGCCGATGCAGAACTCTACCACCTAGTAGTCACAATGGTAGTGACGCGCATAGCCACTCAGTCGCCTTTTACGACTTGCCTGGCAGAACGGCAGTTGGTCTATTCTTCAAAGGAGCCCGGAACCAACACGGGGATGCCCGGGACCAACACGGGGAAAATCACGCCCCAAAATAATTGACGCCCCAAATAGATCACGCCCCAAATATTCTTTTAAAAAAATATTTAATGTACAGTTTTGATATTTCCACGATTTTATTATATGTAATAGATAAAAGAAAATATTCAGCTTATGTTTTCATGTTACTAGTTAAATTGATTATATTGGGACCTTGGTTTTGATTATAGTATGAGGCAAAATAAAGTTATTTCACTGTATCCAGGAATCACATTCAAGAAATTATGAGACTTGAATATCAATAGCCGTGATATTATGAAGAGCACGTTCTGTGGACGGTCCTGGTTAATTTATTTATTTATTTATTACTAGCTGTTGCCAGCGACTTCGTCCGCACGGACTTCGTTTACTCCGCACAGCTCCTACCCCGTAGGTGATAGCGTGATAATATGTAGGCATTACATTAACAGGCAGATAAAGGAGAATGATGAGACCGGCCTAAATGGACTACAAGAATATAGCGTCAGCCGAAATTATTAAATTAATTTTATTCACTATAAGTCAATATTAAAATTCAACAGACACTTTTTAATAGAAAATTAATTTTAAAAGGATTTTAGTCGGAAAGTCATGAAACTAATCAAACTTGTACGCTTTGTCTTATTTCTAATTCAAGCAAAGATTTTTCTATTCTGCCATAAAGTTAACACTTTCTTTTATTTCTGACCAACCAAATAAATTATAAAAATGTTGGATAGATAAGACGCAAAATTTTAAACAAATTATTGTATAAAATGCAACAAAAATGAAAATATTTATTATTAAAATAGAAATCTACAACATAGAAGGCCGTATAAATAAGTACTCTTAGTATCATCCGAAAGAAACAAAAAAAAACAAGTGTCATCTATTTACTCTGTGAGCGAATAATAAACATGTTACGTAAACAAAAGTTTTATCGTTTTTTAACATTTAAGTGGTTAAAATCAAGTAATCGCCTCTGTGATCTAGTGGTCCAGCGTTGGCGTCGACCACATGAGGTCCCGGGTCCGATTCCCGGGTCGGGCACTTAAAAAAATGTTTTTTCAGTTTTCTGATAAACACAAAGTTGCCCAAGATTGGAAAAGTACCCGGTTGGCGATAGGCTTGCCACCTATCACATTGTGGGACCAAGTATCTTCAGCTAATCGTGGGTGCACTTGTTGTACCTCTGCCTACCCCTTCAGGGATACGGGCGTGAAGATACTTTTACTTAAAATCAAATAATCTTCATGATAAGTAATACAAAAATGAATTATATTTGTGTTGACGATATATTGTGATGTGAGTGACTTAAAATGGAATGTAACAATTGTAAAATCAAGTAATATTAATTTTATTTATTTTATTTATTTAAATTTTGCACACATACTTTTGCACAGGTAAACTTAACGCCCAAGAGCATTCTCTGCCAGTCAACCTCCAAAGAGTACAGAGAGGGCACAAGGGGTGCACATAGAAAGAAGAAAATAATAATTGAAACTTAATTTAGTATTAGTTGAACACACTAGTTATGTGAAAACAAAACTCACACAATTAAAACACATAATTAAAACATAAATTTATATATAATATAATTATATAAATGAATACACATACATACATAAATACAAACATATGTACATACATACATAAATACAAATAATTCAATATATAAGCATAAAATACATATACTCATAACTATAGACAAATATATACTAAAATACATAGTTACCAATATATATTTTATAAATACTCTTTTATGTCTTCATACCGCAGCAGCAAATACATAAATAAAATTATATAAGTATTTAAGCAATCAATCAGGAACAATGCCCAAGTAAAGATTTTTGACTTGCCGTTGAAAGAATACCTTGAATCTGCACTCCTAACATCAGCAGGGAGTGCATTCCAGAGTCTTATAGCCTGACGGACAAACGAATATGATAGAAAATCAGTACGACAAAAGGGTCATGGACCCACCGACATCTTTGTCTGAAAATGGCAAAAGTAACGTATGTATAATCTAAGGTTATTGATTATGTTAAAATATAAAAAATGTTTTAGTCATGGAGTATAGAGGAAGGAGAACCGACTTCCAAAGCACCCAACTGTGATCGTGATTAATCTTTGTAGGAGTTTCGTGAATTTTAGTATTATAAAAAGTGTCCGTGATACTATTTACATTTCAGAAGAAATTAATAATGTATTACAATACGGTAAGCAGCCATCATCATGTGTTGCGTTTTAGGCCGAATTTCTATGGGGTCTCATCAATCTCCTTTGTTTTCTAATATATATACAGTGCGTAAATAAGACCCTGTCCGATCGCCAAAGACATTATTTGGTAGCTTAATACAAACATATTGTGTCATTATTTTATGGATATTGATACATAAAATTTCAAAATATTTGCTTGATTTAAGGGGAAGTTGCTCAATTTTAGTACTAAAATGAGGCATTGTAAACTACGATATTTTTCTTATTTTATTAAAAATGATTATTTTAGTATTTTTTGATAATTTCATCGACCTAATATAAATACATGAATAAATACATACCACAAAATAATATATGATGTAAAAATAACAAATAAATAATAATAGTAATAATGATAATACACATGATCCAGAGTTACTTAAAGCCATTTTGAACATCTAAAATATAGCCATATATTCTAGATTTAAATATATTGAGGGATGTAATTTCTTGAATGTGATTTGGGAGACAATTCCGGAGACGTATTGCTGTAAGTGTAAAAGAACCAAACAACTTGGTGTATTATGGGCTGGGACCAGAAGGGCATGAGTGTGTAAAGACTGAGAACACACTGAGACTGAGAACATACAGAAAGACACGCTAAGAACAACCTTGGGTATTCAGATATTGGGAACGCTCACGTAGGTACGATGGTGGAGAAGGGTTATGGAGTATATTAAAAAGTAAAATAAGAACATGAGCATTCCTACGATTGCGTATGTCCAACAATTTTAATTGCGACCGATGCGAAACTGTCTTAAGTGGTCAAATTTACGCAGGCCATATATATAGCGTATGCATAAATTGACCAGATGATTTAGTTTGTTTAGTGGTTCTTGTGTGATATCTGTATAAGAAACATCAGCATAATCAAGTATTGGGATCAACAGAGAATTGAGGTAACTTTAGTTGATTGTGGTAAAACAATAACACTGGGTAATACAATTAACATATAAATATTAAAATGGCTAAGGAAGTAGGAGTTTCCATGTTTGTATAATGGAGTACATTTATAAAGCTTGGCTGGTTAGCTAAGCTGCTAAATCAATTTACAAAACAATTGGTTTAGCAGTTTGGCTGTGAAAGCGACCTTACATACACAATTACATACATATAAAAGCTGAAGCTGAGATCGAGTCGATATGTGTATGTGGTGGTTCGTGGCTATAATGAAATATAAGTACTAAAGCCTCACATAAATCACTGAAAAAGAGAATTCTCCAAGTCTATGGAAATTCAACAATCCGGCGCGCGGCGTTTATACTTAATACGTTCATCTATATCGTTGATCGGAAAGTCGTGAAAGAACACAGATGATTTTGAGTTTTAACATTGCCTCCATGCTTTTGAAGTGACAAATACTAGAGCAACTAAAATAATCTCCTACGTTTTTTAATTTAATTAAATAAAATACATCGCTTGGAGTAATTATAAAAAATATTAGGACTTTGATTCACTTTTTTATTATATTTACATGTTAACATTGTACCCACCGACATCTTTGTCTGAAAATCCTCTGGCAAAAGTAACGTATGTATAATCTAAGGTTATTGATTATGTTAAGATATAAAAAATGCTTTAGTCATAGAGTATAGAGGAAGGAGAACTGACTTCCAAAGCGCCCAACTGTGATCGCGCCACCTACGCATTTTTTGAATTTTTAGAAAAAACGCAGCAAAAGCGTTATTAAATAAGGTTCCAGTAAATTGGCAAAGTAGCTCTATATGCGCTTTTATGTAAATACTTCTGCTCGCATACACCACTCCATCTACAACATATTTCATTTCGTAGTTCATCCTACGTCAATGCCATTCTGATAGTTACGTAAAACACTTTTACATTTTTTTTTCTATATCAGTCGGTCCTCCTTACCTTTATACTCCATAGCTCTAATCATCACATACAAAGGCAAAATAGTTTGTTACAAAACACATATAGAATATATGTACATGCTAAAAACGGTTGTTTAATTAAAAATAGTATACGTTCAATAAATACTAATTGTTAATTGATTAATATTTCATAGTAACATTGACTTATTTCTGTTTACTATTTTTCTTTGCATCGATAAGATGAATCCTAACCACAGATTATTAAGGACATAACTAATGTTAACCATACCGAAATTCTAACTTTGTCTTGTTGTTATTCTCCAAGATTAAAAATATACATTAAATACGGATACGTTTAGAAGTCGATATCGAATCTTATATAATATATTAAACTTAAAAGTAACAACAAAAGCAAATGGTGTATTGAGTCCCGCCAGTGTTCTAGAATTAATGAATTAATGAGATAAAAATATTTTTTAAGTTGGAAAATAAGCGACTTGTGGACCTTTAGCTTACTCAAGACCTCAGGTATTACAGATGTACATGGGCGGCGCTGATCACTTACTGCTCGTGTGCAGCCTCTTCCACAAAAAATCTATGGTAAGCTTTGGTCTTATTCCTCGTTACATATACACCATTTGATAGTAAAAAGACTAATTCTCAAGAGAGCTCTATGAGCGATGATTCCGAAAGTTCTGTAATAATAATCCTAAGGTGAAAATAAGAAATGATAATCTGCTATCTAGAGAAATTTAAGTGCTTGCTCTGTGTGGTAAGGGTGAAAAGAGACTATAATTTCTAGCTCGCTTCTACAACAGCAGAAGAATTTTGAAATTCATTATTGCAACATTGATTATGTAATGATATACAATCCATATCCATAGTAATATTATAAATGTGAAATTCTGTCTGTCTGTCTGTCTGTCTGTCTATCTGTTACGCTTTCACGCCATACTAATACTTAATCTATATTAATATTATAAATGCGAAAGTTTGGATGTATGGATGTATGTTTAGATGGATGTTTGTTCCTCAATCACGCAAAAACTACTGAATGGATTTGAATGAAATTTGGCACACAGGTAGATGGTGACCTGGAATAGCACATAGGCTACTTTTTATCCCGGAAAAATTAAGTGGTCCCGCGGGATTTGCAATAACTTTTATAATGCAGCGGGCTGCACGCTGCAGCTAGTATTATTAATGTAAAAGTCTGTCTGTCTGTTTGTTACGCTTTCACGCCATACTAATACTTTAATATTATAAATGTGAAAGTCTGTCTGTCTGTCTGTCTGTTACGCTTTCACGGCTAAACCGCTGGACCGATTTTCATGAAATATGGCATGAAAATAGTTGAAGATCTGGGGTTAAACATAGGGTAATTTTTTTTTTCAAAAATCAACCCCTAAAAGGCTGAAATAGGGAATAAAAGTTGTATGAAAATCTATTTAGACGACATGTCAATCTACTCGCGGGCGAAGCTGCGCGGGTCAGCTAGTTCAATATAAAACGATTTTTAATGATCCTCATAATACGAAGCAGATGTCGTAATGTTACTATTGTAGATTCTTGTAACATAATATAAGTTACATAAGTGTTCTTCTCATATCAAATAATGCTTTGATTAGCAAAAACGACAACGAATTTACTATTCAAGATATCTTCTAAGCTTTGGTGAGAGGAGCCAGTTAGCTTACAATAACTAATATACTCTGTAATTGAAACACATTAGATGCCTAGCTTTTAAGCCACATTTTTAGACTGTAACAGCCCCTACAAGAATATTCAAATGCTTATTGCCGCTTTCAATGCTTAATTTGTTTGAAAAAAAAAATCTTTATATGCGCGAATATTCTGAGCCTTAATTTCGATTTATGATCATTTATGATTGTTAAGTTTCAGTTTCAATTCCCGGGTTTTTCTTACAAAAAAAATCAGCTGCTGACCTGACCTGTTGCTTGATAGACTAGGAAAATCACGTAAAGTTATTGGTCCCCGTTATATATATATATATATATATATATATATATATATATATATATATATATATATATATATATATATATATAATTATAATTATAATTATTTAATGTAGGATTCGTGACATTTTTAGTTTTAGAATTAATGCACATGTATACGCACAACACATATATAAACATACATACACGCATACCCAATAGTAAAAAGCATATAGCTTTACTTCAAGATGCGTACATGAAAATACAATCAAACGTTTAAACAATAATATAAACTATTTAAAATCATAACATACCATAATAGAATTAAACAAATAAGTAGAAACTTTGTACGAGTATATAATAGTTTGATTAAAACTAAGTTTACAATTACTGGATTGTCAGTGAGAGCTGAGAGTAAGAAATGCGCTGGTGTACACACCCCGTAACCAGACCCGCCAACTGTAGCTGAATAGCATTAGCTGTACAAACAGTCGTTATGTTAAGATGAACAAAGGTATTCTATGCCGCGACGACCCTACATGTTAGCATCGCTTATTGTTTGTTTACTTTATTTAAAAATACGCGACTTTGTTAATTTTTATAAAGCAAAGTTCAGGGAATTTATACAATAAGGAATAATATCTAATGCTGGAAAAAGGAACTAAGTTATATAAACATGAAAATGTACTGTACCGTCAAATGAAAGGTGGTAGAACTGAATTTCAATTATGGTAATAAACACACTTGTGCTGGATTTATTAATTGGCTAATTAACTAAAACACGCATAATGTATCAACAAAACAAACAAAAAAATTCTAATATTTATATCGTAAGTATTTTTTTATAATATGTTATTAAAATCTGACATATGTGACATAATTATCTTTAGTGTTTATTTATTGAAGTTATCTGTTTCTATCATGAGAAATACTTCTAGTTCACTATCTTATCAATAATAAAAACAATGTCTATTTTGTTTTTTCATTATATTATGTAGTTAAGATGCCGTAAAGACGAAATTTCACTGTAAACACAATATTAAATTTAAAAAAGAATATAAACATTGTACATAAAAAAGTTTGATTAGCTCGAGTTTATAATTACCGGATCATGACGGTAAAAGTGGAGAGCGAGTAATGCGCTGGTGTACACACGCCGTAACTAAACCAGCCAGCTGTGGCTAAATTGTGAATAGCATTAGCTGCACAAAGAGTCGTCATATTGAGACGAACAAAGGTATTCTACGCCGCGACGACTTTACATGTTAGAGTCGCTTGTTATTTATTTAAAAACACATGACCTGTTACATTTTTTCATTATAAAGCAAAGAACAGGGAATTAATGCAATAAGGAATGACATCTAGTGCTGACAATAGGAACTAAGTTATCTAAATATTAAAATATACTATATTATCGTGAATTGTCGTAATGTGGTGGAACTGCATTTTAATTCTATGTTTATTGCATAGTAATTCTTGCATATTTATATGTACTTCATTGGATTCTAAAAACGGTTAAAAATGGCTCAGAAGATTTTGATGGCATTTACGGCCCGTTCACGACTTTCGGTCTTAGCGGCGCGCGACGCTGCGAGCGGGGCGGAGAAGCGTTGGCACGCCACGTAACCTCAGTAGCGATTAGCGGCAGCGGCTAAGGTGGTCATATTCAGAACGTGCCCAATAGTATGGCGTTATCTAAAATATCCCTTCTTTGTTTCGAAAGCAGCACATTTATTAAAGAAGATATACTTAACGAGGGAAGGAGTACATGAATTGAATAGGAATCGATATTCAAATGGTAAATTCTATTTATGTTGGGAATGTTTCGACATCCATATTGGCGGTCGATTAATAACTTCTGCGATAACGGCCCGTTCACGACCTTGCCGCTGCGAGCGGCAGCTTAGCGCGGAGCGGCGGGCGTTAAAATCAAAATCATATGTTTGTAGCACGCCACGAGATGTCGCTCATAGCGAAATCTCGCGCGGTTTTGTCCGAGCGAATCGCTGCAGCAGCGCGAGGTGTGAGGTGTTTCGCTATCAAATAGGCTGGTTACTGATTCTTGAGCTAAAAAGAATTGGGAACGAGAATCAATCAAATATTTGAAGGTGGGTTGGTTTACCTTATCATAACTAAATTTATTATTTCAAAAAAAATGTTTAAGTATCGGAAAAAGTATTATTTTAAGCAGTTTGAGCAAAGTTCGGAAAGTATGGTAGGTGACAAAGAAGTATACCAATTTATATTAAGATTTTTATTCTTGAGTTGTAATGTGACAGACTTACAGATAAAAGTCTCGGTATCTCCGACGGAAAGTGATAATTATTTCCTATAGATACGAAGGATGTTAATATTTTGTGGGTGGCAATGCCACATGCATAAGTTTACCGGCTTTTTCATCCTTCAGATAGGAACTAGAAAATGACACACACACACACACTGGCTTTATTTATGAAGCAAGCCGTACACGTTACAATACAATTTTATAGATGTACATGAATCAAAAACTTTGTGTGCCTTTTTACAAAAATTACTCGAACTGAGGAATATGAAATTCGGCACAGTTAAAATTTATATAAAGGAGAAGTGCAAAAAGCAATTATTTTTATATAATATTACAACACATTAAAATAATAAAAACAAACATTACGCACAAAACCATGCATTTGTTTACACATCATTATATTTACAGAAATACGAATCTTGAAACAGACTTTCATCAAAAATGAAACCGTATTCGTTATTGATAAAAGTCTGTTTTAAGATTTAGAAAATTTAATGTAGTCTAAATAATAAAATTTACAGTCGAATTTCGACCAACAGGCGATCGCTAGTATATAAAATAATCATGTACATATACTTACATAAAATAAATACACAGTGTGTGATATCGGTATTCATAGATATAGAGAGAACGTTAAAATAAAAGTTTACAAAAACTATTCGTGACTTCAATAGAAAGATTATTCCGAAGCCTAAAAGCTTCAGAAGAGTAAGTTTACGATAACAGACTAGTTTTTCTTGTATTCATGTCACGTGACAACTCAACATTTAAGTGGTCAATTTGTCACGAAGTGTTAGTGCTTACAGTCTTTCGGAAAGTAAATAATCATATTACTCAACGAGGCTTTGTGTTTATGTACAAACATCTTTGAACTTTGTTTAGCTAAACAAATTGGCTGTAGGATATCCTTGCATACCATTTTACTTAGTCTATATATCGTAAGATAGGAAACAAGCATATAGATATATAGTCAAGTGATATTTGACGCTACTACATAAAGTTCAAGCAGATACTAAATTCAAGTTAAAATTATGCATTTGGATCATGAATCTGAAATAAAAATCCTTTGGAAATTTCAGTGAGTTTTTTTAATGATAATTTACCTTATCTTTGTGTACTTCGATTTATTCTAACAGCTCTAGAGTGATTATTCTAAAAAATAGTAAAATTTAAGGAAATATCAGGTAAAAGCAATGTATTTTGAATGAATGAATGATAACACTTTACTTTACATAAACTTATAGTAAAAAGTTACATGCTTAGTACAAACATTTTAAAGACTCTTAGTACGTAAAGGCAGTATTATTATTAGCGACAAAGAGTGATTTCTACTTTATTATGCGACACAATCCATGTTCAAACACCAAAAAATGTTGAAAATTCTAAATTTGCACGCCTCATAGCACTTGACTTATTTAAAAACTACCTGTTGCCTGCGACTTCGTCCGCGCGGACTTCGTTTACTCCACACAGCCCCTCCCCCGCAAGTGATAGCGTGATTATATGTAGCTTATATGTTGACCCGACCTGTTAGTAATATTCACTTGCACTGAAAAAATCTATGCTTATAGTTTTTATTTTTTTGATCTAAAATAAAAACACCTTTAGCAGGTGTTAGCAGGAAGTTTCAGGGAGATCTGCAGGGTCAACCGTTTACACATTTTTTATCAACATTTCATAAAAACCCTTATAAAATGTTTTACCTTTGCTCGTACCTAATCCTTGTTAAAAATATTTTATTAATTTATGAAAATCTGATTTTAAAAAATATTTCGTGGACGTCCAGATCTATGGATGTACCACGAACATTCTCAAAATGATATATCGGTACAATTTTTTTTAACAATTTTGGTATGTCAAAGGATTGTTTGCTTTTGAAAATTACTATCTTTTCAAAAGCAAACAATACAGTATCATTTAATTATCTATACATATAATAAAATCGTAGAAAAGTCAAAACTGTACATTGAATATTTTTTTAAAAGAATACTTGGGGCGTGATCTACAATCAATATCGAAGCCAAAAATATAGTTTTTAGAATTGTTGTCTGTTTGTCTGTATGTATATCCGGGGTAAACTCAAAAAGTACTACAGGGATTTACTTCAAATTTTGCATGAATATTACTAATAGGTCGGGTCAACATATAGACTACATATTATCACGCTATTACATACGGGGGAGGAGCTGTGCGGAGTAAACGAAGTCCGCGCGGACGAAGTTGCGGGCAATAGCTAGTTTTAAGAATAGAACACTCACGCTTCGCTTATGAGGCGTGCAAATTGAACATGCAAGGTCGTAAGCAGTGTCAATAAATTTTTAACAGTTTGTTACACATTTTCATGAAAAAAAATATATTTATGTATTTATTATTGCCTATATATTTTTTTTATATCATAAAATAGCAAACAAGCAAGTGGGTCTCCTGATGGGAAGAGTTAACAATCTCCTATAGATACCAGAGTCGTTAATGGTGCGTTGCTATCTTGTGGCAAGGTTTAATGCCACATGCATAAGTTTACTGGTAACCTTACTGTCTAAATAGGAACACGACAGTGACAAGCACTGACGCTGTCGCGGCAGGAATAGGTAAGGAGGTGGTACCAGTCCCGAGCGAGACAATGTGGAATTCTACCATCTAGTAGCCACGATTGTAGTGACTCGTATAGCCAATCGGTTGCCTTTTACGACCTGCCGGACAGAACAGCAGTTGGCCTATTCTTCTAAGGAGGCCGGGACCAACATTGTATTTGGAAGCAATTTTATATAAATGTTTTACAAAAAATTGCGCTTATATCACAAGACATTTAAGAAACGGGTGGTTAATTCTAGCAAGCGCTTGCAACGATTACTTAAGATTAATTAGCTAACTAAGTACTTCACGTGCAGATTTTACAGAATTAATTGAATACAGAATTAATTGAAGTTCTCTGGAGAAAATAGCAGCACAGTGAGGAAGAAAAATGTTTATTTGTGAGAAAACTACATATAAAGGAAATACATAAAAGCCTGCAAACTTGTAAAAAACAATTAATCTATATATATCTATACATATAATAAAATTGTAGGAAAGTCAAAACTGTACATTGAATATTTATTTAAAAGAATACTTGGGGCGTGATCTACAATCGATATCGAAGCCAAAAATATAGTTTTTAGAATTTTTGTCTGTTTGTCTGTTTGTCTGTATGTATGTCCGGGGTAAACTCAAAAAGTACTGCATGGATTTACTTCAAATTTTGCATGAATATTACTAACAGGTCGCGTCAACGTATAGGCTACATATTATCACGCTATCACCTATGGGGGGGAGCAGTGCGGAATAAACGAAGTTCGCGCGGACGAAGTCGCTTGCAACAGCTAGTATTCAATAAAGTAATTAATATTATGTTAATATCATCCAATTCGTCTTTTACGAACTGCCTGACAGAATGACAGATGATCTATTTTTCAAAGTAGGTGTAGATTAACACGAGGGAAAACTGATTGTGATAAAACATGCCTAAAACACTGCAAAACCCAGCTTAGAAATAGAAAACTTTCTTCTAAATCGTCTCACACGTCAAAGACACGGTGTCACAAACAGACAAACAAACATACAATTATGCGCCTAAATTATAACACCTTGCTTTGTGCTTCCACCAAAAATTACTTCGTGTATACATAATGGCACTTCCAAGTGCCGTTGTGTTAGTGTCAAGTGATGTCAGTTTTTTTTAAATTATAAGATAGCAACCAAGCAGATGGGTCTCCTGATGGAAAAAGTCAACTATCGTTTATAGACACCAAAGATGTTAATGGTGCATTGCTATCTTGTGACGAGGTCTAATGCCACATACATAAGTTTATCGGCTACCTGACACTCCAAAGTGGAACACAACAGTGACTAACACTGACGCTATTGCGGCAGAAATAGGTAAGGCGGTGGTATCAGACCTTGCCGGACAATGTTGAACTCTACCACCTACCACCAGTAGACACGATGTTAGTTACTCGCATAGCCAATTGGTCACCATTTACGACCTCCCTGGCAGAATGGCTGTTGGCTTATTCCTCAAAGAAGCCCAAGACCAACAGGGCGAAAATTTATGAGTTATAAAAAATAATAATTATTACAATAAGACTTCCACTATGTTACAGTGCCCTTGTTTACTTTGGTCTCATAGATGAACCATTTTTTGCTTTGACTACGTACTAACGAGTTAAGTATGCCAAAATGTCAGAATTTATAACGTAGAGGTTCGATATATATGAGACAATGTCGTCTGCACTCACGTTTCTGATCGTTAAGAGTCAAACATTGGAATTATGGAAAATATTTTCTTAGCTGATATTTTTATATATGTATGTATAAACGTTCTTCTTACTTTTCAATTTTAAAGTTTAATAAAAAAAAAGTTCAAACTCAACGAAAATAACACTAATACACACAAAACAAACTGAATTTCAATAATAAAATGCGCACGAGTATCAACATTTAACACCATGACGGCGCCATTTGTAATTGTGTTGTTTTCGTAGTTTTTAAAATTTTCGTTAAGTAGTCTTTAAAATTTTGTATTAAGTTCGTATGTAAGTCAGTGACCTTTCGTTTTTTTGTATTCCCTATAGAGAATATAAAATCTCCATTTGTATTGCTGCTATTTTCATAACAAAGCCCTGAAGGTCAAAATGTAGGCACATTTGCGATGAACTAATAAATAAACCCCTAAAATATCATTTAATCCTACGAATAAAGAATATACTTCGCCCTTATCCTAAAGCTATCGTTCCATCTTAAAAGAGCATTAAGTTGCTTACTTCCCACACCATTTTAATCCAGGTGCCAGCTATTAGAGGGGATTAGTAAAGGGCAACCATAGTAAATAGTAAAACACTGAATTATGAAGGATGTTGGGATTAGGCCTACGTGTCATACGGTTTTTTGTTTATACTTAGGCTCAAATTACGTTTAATAAATATATCTACACTAATATTATAAAGAGAAAACACTTGTATTTTTGTATGTTTGTTTTGGTTTTGTTTAACCCATATCGCGATTTTCGTACAGACGTATGTGCAAAAACTTTACACGCGAGAAGTGATTTCTGTACACCCGTCTGTACAAAATTAACTCGCTCCAATTGGCCGTTGATTTTACGCTTATGCATCCATGTGACGCGAATTTTGTATTGTATTTATTTTCTATTGGCTGTCGTCTTGAGACTGAGTACAAAATAACCAATGACCGAACAAGAAATTGGCCACAATAAATTAACAAAACACGATCAGCCGTGCGATATCTTTACTTGTAGTTTGAACATTTTACAGTGCGTACCGGCTGTGTTTAGAAATGGCTGTATTTTGTGTGATAGTTTGTTCATTATTATTATATATTTGTTCATTATGTATACTATAAAGTTATAGTATTGTTTGAGTGATAACGTAACTTAACGCAATTTAGTGTAAAACTTTAAGCAAAGTGAGATAGTGGTGAAATTTTTTACAAAGTTAATAATTATCACAGGATTTGAATATTAGGTAAGCTTTTATTTATTATTGTAATAGTAGGAACGAATAGGAAATTTTATACATATTACGTTGATATATAGTATATAATATAAAATATAAACGAAAATATATGTATAAACCGATTTTTTGAAACCTAGGCATAAAAAAAAGGGAGGCTTCCAGACACGGAGCACTACCGCGAATTTTTTATTGGCCAGGTAATCACGTCACGGGTTAATTATGCAAGTGGATCAGCAGTTTTTTGGCTGACCGGAGCATCACGGTTTTTGTTGACGGTGCGTGCTCCGACCTTAAATCTGTCAATGCTGGTGTACCCCAAGGCTGCATACTATCACCGACACTGTTCCTTCTGCATATCAATGACATGATGAGAATTCGCAACATATATTGCTATGCGGGTGACAGTACTGGTGAGGCTACATACTCCGGCCGAAGGAATCTTGGGAGTCGACATATCGAATTACGTTCAGTTTCGCGGTTATTTGGAAGGCAAAGCTAAACTAGCATTTAAAAAGCTCAGTGTGCTCAGCAGAGCGAGACAGTACTTTTTGCCGGCCCATCGCCTTCAACTTTATAAGGCACAGATTCGACCTCACACAGAGTACTGTTCTCATCTCTGGGCTGGAGCTCCCCAGTGCCAGCTTCTTCCTCTTGATGTTATTCAGCGTAGAGCGGTTCGGATCGTTGACTACCAGGCTATTACGAAACAGCTTGACTCTTTGGCATTACGCAGAGATGTAGGTTCACTCTGCGTCTTATATCGTATTTATCATGGGGAGTGTTCTGACAGTTGTTTGGATTAATTCCTGCCGCCGAATTCCACCATCGTACATTGCGTCAAAATTTTAAGTTCCATCCTCACCATCTCGATGTCTGGAAATCCACAACTGTGTCTTTCTCCCGACACTTTTTGCCTCGCACCACTTTGTTGTAGAATCAATTATCGGCAGGGGTAATTCCGAACGGATACGACATAGGAACCTTCAAGAGCCTACTCATTCTTAAAAGGCCGGCAACGCAACTGCAAGTATCTCTGGTATTGCAGATGTCCATGGGCGGCGGTGATCACTTACCATCAGGTACACCTCTTGTTCGTTTGTCCCCTCTTTTATAAAAAAAATGTTCGTAACGAATATACTCGAAAACTATTGGACCGATCTTAAAAAATCTTTTATATTAAGAAATCACACTATCCAGTAGTGACATAGGCAACTTTTTACCCCACAAAATCAACATAAACTAGAATTGTATGAAACAAAATGTCAGACAAGGGTATTATTTTGACAAGCATTTGTGTGATGAGCATAAATGTTTCTGTTTTTTTATAGTAGAGGAGGCAAACGAGCAAATGGGTCACCTGATGGTAAGTGAACACCACCGCCTATGGTTATACGCAATACCGGGGGTATTGCAGCTGCGTTGCCGGCCATTTAAGAATGAATAAGCTCTTTTCTTGAAGGTCCCTATGTCGTATCCGTTCGGAAATACCCCTCCCGGTAATTGATTCCACAACAGAGTAGTGCGAGGCAAAAACGGTCGGGAGAAACGCTCAATTGTGGATTTCCAGTCATGGAGATGGTGAGGATAGAACTTTAAATTTTGACACGATGTCCGATGGTGGAATTCCGCGGCAGGAATTAGTCCGAACAGTTTCCGGGTTTGGGTGTTTATTAAATATATTCTAGTATTTATATATGTATTTCTATGTATTAGTATCGTTGACTAACACCTATAACACAAGCAAATAATTTGGTTACTTTGGGGTTAGATCAGTAAGTGTAATGTCCCGCGAATATCATTGATGACAGGATTATTTCAAATCGACTTGATTCTTCGGCGTCACGTAGAAATGTGGCGTCGCTTTACATTGTTTATCGTGAAGAATATTCCGAGGAACTGTTTGGATTAATTCCTGCTGCCAAATTTCACCATCGGACATCGCGACAAAATTCAGTTTCATTTTCACCGTCTCGATATTAGGGAATCTACACCGAGCGATTCTCGAGGCAATATTCGCCTCGCACTACTCCTCCTGTAGAACCAATTACTGGCAAGGGTTTCACCGAATTAGGGGCCTGCAACAAAAGAGCTCACTCATTCCTAAAAGACCGGAAAAGCAATTGTAAGACTCCTTAGTACTACAAAGTTCTCTATGGGAAGTGGTAATCACTTACCTTCAAGTGAACCTCCAGTCCGTTTGTTCCTTCTTCTGTCTATATATATAAAAATCAATTGCTGTTCGTTAGTCTCGCTAAAACTCTAGAACGGCTGAACCGATTTGGCTAATTTTTGGTTTTGAATTAATTGTTGAAGTCTAGGGAAGGTAAAAAGGTGAGAAAATATAGAAAAAATAAGAGAACACAATTTTTGCTAGCATATAACACTTGTACTATTTCACAATAAGATAATTATATTTAATTTCCGACCGGTTTCGCTTACACAAGCATCCTCAGGGTATTTACAATAATTATTAACTAACAACGAAATCTAAATGTCACAAATAACAAATATTGAAGGCAAATGCACATCCTACCCTCAATAAATATTATAGGAATACCAATGTAGGGTTGTCTGCACCATGGGTACCTCCCCGCAAGTAGGGAGAAATCAGATGTGTTGGTATAAACTTATGCAATGTCATTAAAATTAAATACAAATTAATTAAATTGTCCCCTAGTAGTTAATTAAAGTCACAAAATTATAATAATCATAAAAATCTATCTTAAATGTCCAAATATAAATCTTTAGTCAATTCATTAAAATAAAGTTATTATAAAATACTCAATAACTCAAATAATCAAGTCAATAATTAAATTCATTATACAATATACCAAACAATCTAATTAAATCATAATCAGAATAATAATAATTAAAAAATACAAATATTACCAATAAAATTACAATTACTGTGAAAATAATTACATATTTTAGAAATAAAATTCCACTTCCTGTCTAAATAATTACCTGATTTTAGAAAATAATTCGGGAAATGATTCCGCAGCTAAACTGAGTAGTTTCATGTATATAAATAATGATGGCTTAATTTTGGCTTGTAATGAAATAATTTTATTGCAGTAAAACTGTAAACAAACGACTTCCAATTTCCTGGGTCTCCGCAACCCTACAACAGATAATCATCAATTTAAAATGGGACTACCTGGGAAGTACACCCTCATAAATAATAAAAATATTTTCAAATTGGTTCAGGAATCTGCGAGTAAACGGTGAACATTTATTGGTCACCGTGTTGGTCCGAGCTCCTTTGAAGAATAGCCCAACTGCCGTTTTGCCATGCGGGTCGTAAGAGGCTACCGATTGGCTATTCGTGTCACTATCATTATGACTACTAGGTGGTAGAGTTCTAAAACCGGGGTATTTGGTACCACCGCCTAACCTATTCCTACCGCAGTAACGTCTGTGCGTAACGTCGTGTTCCGGTTTGAAGGGTAAGATAGCTGGTATATAATATGTAGCATTGCCACCCGGACACAGATAGCATTGCACCATTAACGTCTTTGGTATTTATAGGCGATGGATTCTCTTTCCACCAGAAGAGCCATCAGCTTGTTTGCTATCTAATAATATATAAAAAGTACAGTACATAGAGTAATAACGCTTAGAGGGATAATTGCATTCAACGCTTCGTTCATATTTTAGGCCAAAACCGTGTCAATGTCCGTGTAAGCTTCGTGTAATCACTTGCGTCGTCACGCACACAAAGACTCCAAAGACTCGAATAGTGTTGCAAGTAAATAAATATTTTCCCAAGACGGTATTTAAAATATATCTACCTGACCGGTATACAAATAATCTTTCATACTATAACATTATTAATCATTTAGTATAAACTTGAAACTTACACTTTTTATTCGGTTAGGTAAAATATGTTAAATGCCGGGAAATATTCTAGATGTTCTCAAGATGATTCCAAAGCTATTTAACCTTATATTTTTTTAGTTTTTGTGCTTTTATTTGTGATTTAAAATATTTTTACCTCACTGAAATAAAGATTGTCTGTCTTTCCAATAGTATTATTAGTCATATAGAAAATTCAGAACTTACAATTTTTATTCTGGTGAGGTAAAATGAGTAGAATTACAGGAAAATGTTTTAGAGGTTCTCAAGATTATTTTTTTTAAATTTCAGTAATTAAACAGCGGTAACCAACCGGCACCGAGCGTAAATAAAAAATATGGTCAATACGAATTTACGTTATTTAAGTTATAAAAACAGTGATTGAAGTAATTCTTACAAAAAAAAAACCTTATTGATATGTATCTACTAATATATTATCCTATATCATACAAATGTTTGAAATACATTGCTTGGCAAATACTTGTGTGTTATTATGTGTATGTCTGTGTGCGTGTATGTGTATGTATGTTTGTTCAAAGCTATTACCTTGGAACCTTTTTTATTTTAACTCGCATACAAATCTTGCCATGGTTCTAAACCTTAAACTATCTTGAAAATTAGCAAATGGGTGGGCAAGCAGACGTTATAGACAACAATACTTACGTTATAGACGAACGTTTTAAGGTAAAAATTAATAAGATACTTATTAATCAAGTATTTATTTAAATCAACTTAAAAAATTTAAATGTTTTAAGCTAAACGTACTATATTGGCTACTATTGGCTCTGTGCACGACTTGAGCACCACCACCACAACTGTTTTGGTTCTGATCTTAGAATAATAACGCCTAGAAACCACAAAAAACGAGTAAATAAAACTGAACCAGAAACGGCTCAATTCGTTTTGCGAGTTGTCAATGCTTAATAAGATCAGGTTATATCGGACACAGTTTACGAAAAATAATTCGAAATGACTTATTGCATTATAAAGAAGTGTTTTAACACCTTAGAAAAACAAAAAAAGTGAACATTTCACAGGTAAATACTTACAATTTATAATTTTTCTGTTATGTAAATCGACTAAAAATAGATAATTTGAAACACATAACTTATCACTATACAGTTGCTAGTTGTGGAAAAAAAATTGCGCACAATATTTTTAGTTAGACCTTAATGTTAAGAAAATTAATTATTGTATTTGCTTTAACTATTATTGCTTACGTTAACCTTACCTAAATTTCAACTTTATTTAACTACTATTCCCCAAGTTAAAAAAATATTTATTAAATGCGGATAAATTAAGCAGTTGATATAGAATCTTAAGAAACACATTAAACTTTAAGATAATAATTAAAAAACGATGTATGAAGTCTTGCCCGCGTTCTTAAAAGTTATGTGGAATATTAGCTTAATTATCAGTATAAACATATTAGGAGGTCGACATTAGGCGCAGACCGATTTTAGGGCACGTTACCCTACATGTTTTCGTGGATAAAAGTCGAAAATATCGCTAATAAAACTACTTGAATCTAAGCAATACGAAATAATGCAGTAAGATGGCATATTATTTAATAAGAAAATTAAAAAAAAAATTACTTTGGTAGTGACAGAGTTTTTTTCTGATGGTCACTGTGGCATGTAGAATGCTAGTTGGAACATTTTTTTTGTCTTCTAAAAGTCCTCATTATATACGAATAAATGCTTCATAATATTGGTCTGACAAACGGATTTGTAATATTTGTGTCAGTATAATGGGTGAGTCTCAACACTTAAAAACTATTTTTTATGCAAAAGCAAAGTCCAGGCTATGTAATATCGCACATAAAATAGGAATACACATATTATTAATTATAATGAAAATAGGTAAAAACAAAAACGTGGTAGAATATTTTTCCCTTTGGCTGGCAACATTTTGAATATCGTTCTACTTAGATATTTATGATTTATTTGTTTGGATTTTATACAAAAATATCCGATGCCAAGTAGTTTTTATCTGTGAAATGTTATCTTCAAGTCCTAAATACGCTTTTGTGAAGCACGGTGACAGCATTTCACCACACAGTAACTCACATTTTTTGAAATTGCGAGAGCTGTACTCCGCGTGGCACGTGACGCATGCCTGAGGGGCCGGCGAACGTAAGAAGCCTTTTCAGGCTTCTTTGAAATGGCTTAATATTGCGCGGGTCGACTCGATTTCTATGCGTTATTATTCTATGGTACAGTAATAAAAAAGAGATTCCAAAGAATCGTAAACTTCCTCTTTTTAAGAAGTTAGTTGAAATTGTTCTTTTTAAATAAAGATTTACAGATGTTTATAAATCTGCTAGCAGTCTACGTAAAACTATTTTATACATATACCTGAAACTATCAATGAACCAGCTTAATAACACTGAGGTCAGCGCCACACGAGAACAGTAAAATATGTTAAGCAATATAGAGCTCTATCGAGTTGGAAACGAATGAATTATTCAAGCGGGAGGTCTGGAGCTCATCTTGAAAATTGGGTTGGTGCTAGCGTTCCAAGCTTACGTGTTTGTTTAATCATATACGAGGTACTGGGTAATGAGTCTAACGTTGCTTGAGAATTCGAATCTCACCTGAAAATTAGCCTACCGCATTGTTTAATTAGAAATTATTATATTCATAATAGTATTACGAATGCGAAAGTCTAGTTTTTTACTAACGTACTAGACAAGGTATGCGCTACGTCACATGTGTTCTACTAAAATGCAGTCCACTTAATTCATAACTCGTTGAATAAAACACGTAAGTGCTATGAAATTCACGGCGGTTACGACCTTTTATTCAAGAATATATATTATGTGAAGAATTATGAGAAATCAGTAAGGATCGTGACATATTATGGCTCGCAGTTTCTTTAGTTACCGTTTAATAGTAAATAAATCTATACATATAATACAATCGTAGGAAAGTCAAAACTGTACATTGAATATTTTTTTAAAAGAATACTTGGGTCGTGATCTACAATCGACATCGAAGCCAAAAATATAGTTTTTAGAATTTTTGTCTGTTTATCTGTTTGTCTGTTTGTTTGTTTGTTTGTTTGTTTGTCTGTTTGTCTGTTTGTCTGTTTGTCTGTTTGTCTGTTTGTCTGTCTGTCTGTCTGTTTGTCTGTTTGTCTGTTTGTCTGTTTGTCTGTTTGTCTGTTTGTCTGTTTGTCTGTTTGTCTGTTTGTCTGTTTGTCTGTTTGTCTGTTTGTCTGTTTGTCTGTTTGTCTGTTTGTCTGTCTGTCTGTTTGTCTGTCTGTCTGTCTGTCTGTCTGTCTGTCTGTCTGTCTGTCTGTCTGTCGGTCTGTTCGTCTGTTCGTCTGTTTGTCTGTTTGTCTGTTTGTCTGTTTGTCTGTTTGTCTGTTTGTCTGTTTGTCTGTTTGTCTGTTTGTCTGTTTGTTTGTTTGTCTGTTTGTCTGTTTGTCTGTTTGTCGTTTGTCTGTTTGTCTGTTTGTCTGTTTGTCTGTTTGTCTGTTTGTCTGTTTGTCTGTTTGTCTGTTTGTCTGTTTGTCTGTTTGTCTGTCTGTCTGTCTGTCTGTCTGTCTGTCTGTCTGTCTGTCTGTCTGTCTGTCTGTCTGTCTGTCTGTCTGTCTGTCTGTCTGTTTGTCTGTTTGTCTGTTTGTCTGTTTGTCTGTTTGTCTGTTTGTCTGTTTGTCTGTTTGTCTGTTTGTCTGTTTGTCTGTTTGTCTGTTTGTCTGTTTGTCTGTTTGTCTGTTTGTCTGTTTGTCTGTTTGTCTGTTTGTCTGTTTGTCTGTTTGTCTGTTTGTCTGTTTGTCTGTTTGTCTGTTTGTCTGTTTGTCTGTTTGTCTGTTTGTCTGTTTGTCTGTTTGTCTGTTTGTCTGTTTGTCTGTTTGTCTGTTTGTCTGTTTGTCTGTTTGTCTGTTTGTCTGTTTGTCTGTTTGTCTGTTTGTCTGTTTGTCTGTTTGTCTGTTTGTCTGTTTGTCTGTTTGTCTGTTTGTCTGTATGTATGTCCGGGGTAAACTCAAAAAGTACTGCATGGATTTATTTCAAATTTTGCATGAATATTACTAACAGGTCGGGTCAACATATAGGCTACATGTTATCACGCTATCACCTATGGGGGAGGAGCAGTGCGGAATAAACGAAGTCCGCGCGGACGAAGTCGCTGGCAACAGCTAGTACAATATATAAGGTCATTCCATAATAGGAAATCTCCCTCTGAATTTTTTTACTTTTTTATTATAGTTTATTGTGATTGCAGCCACAGTCACACGTATTTTCTAAAACTGTCGAGTGTCTTCCAAGAGATGGAGCTCTGGCAGACAGACAGTGGAGGCATGTTAATGGGATTCCTGTTTTTTACTGGGTCCGGATCTAAATGGCGGTTTCTTCATGCCCTGTGTTGATCAAAGCCCCTTCGAAGAACAGACCAACTGCCGTTCTGCCAAGCACGTCGTAAAAGGCGACTGATTGGCTATATATGTCACTAACAGTATGTCTACTAGAAACTAGAGTTCCGCAACGTCTCGCAAATTTGGTAACACCGCCTTACTTAATCCTGTCGCAATATCATCAATTGGGAGAGTAAGGTAGCCGATAGGCTAATAATAATAATAATAATAAAATATTTATTTCCTTTTAACACTATTTTTTAACAATTTCCTTTCACAATGCTTCTTTTTAGGTGCAAAAATACATGTGCCAAGAAGCATTGCTCTTTTATATCTATTCTAATACAAAATTATTGTTATATATATATATATATATATATATATATATATATATATATATATATATATATATATATATATATATATATATATATATATAGTATTATAATTACTTATCTTATTTAATAATATTTACTACTTACATTTTTATACATTGTTGCCATTGTTCTTATAACCACTTATTAAGTTCACACTTTTGTATTCACATATAAACATTATATTCTCAATATAATATTTTATGTAACTAATAACTATAATGCATGTGGAATTGCCATCCTGCCACAATAGCAACGTATCATTAACATATTTGGTGTTTATACGCGATGGTTGCTCTTTCCACCAAGAGGGCTCGGCTTGTTTGCTATCTTATTCATTAATACTAAAATCTATATTATATATATATATATATATATATATATATATATATATATATATATATATATATATATATATATATATATATATATATATATATATATATATATATATATATATATATATATATATATATATATATATATATATATATATATATATATATATATATATATATATATATATATATATATATATATATATATATATATATATATATATATATATATATATATAAGGCAAAAGTGACTGACTGATGTATCAACGCACAGACCAAACCCTTAGGGCTAGTAGATACTTGAAATTTCGCACACGTATTTTTCTTATGATGTAGGCATCCACTAAGGAAGGATTTTTCAATATTCAACCCCAAAGGGGGTGAAATAAGGGATAAAAGTTTGTATGAAATTTTTTATTTCTTGGACATATTTGCATGAAATTTTGTATGAATTAAGTACAAAAAAATGATATATTACGTGTTTAAGCGTGTTTTAAAATTCGATCTCTAAGAGGGTAAAATAAGGAAAGTAGCTTATAAAGAAAGGTTAAATAAGTTCTAAAGTAAATATGCGCGGGTAACAGCTAGTTATTATTTATAAAAAAATAGTTTTTCACCCTTTTGGCATGGAACCCTAAAAAACGGTTCGAACTATTTATTGGAACTTTTACAAGGCTCCAGTGACACAATGAAAAGCAAATTGCCAATAAAATAATTCCTTTCTGTAAACTGTGGATAAAATAACATTTAACTATACAAATTACTAGTCCCAGCTTTGCTCGGGTAGCACAAATTATTTTATATCATACAACAAAAGTAGATCCGTTCGTTACCAAACTTTAGAGTAAATATCGTAGTAAGTAAGCCAATCTAATCTAAGGACTGCCTGAAAAATATTTTTATAATCCCTCCGGTTATCTAGGATTCCAAAGGAAAAATACACAAATTTATTTTTATAAGAATATATTTAAAAAATCAAAAAAATGTGGTCATCGGATCGCTACAAAACGTAAGAAGAATGGCTCGTTTAATAAAGGTATTAGATTACAAATGACTGATTAAATAAAAAAATTTAGCTTATATAATGGTATTTAAGCTAATCCAGCATCAGGTGCGGTTAGGATACTGTACATCATATTACTTTAAGCAAGTATAGATTACGTAGGTTATAGAATTAGATATATGTTTTCATTGTATGAATAAATTCGCTCCTTATTATCATTTCGCTGATTTCTTCTTCTTCGATATCTTTATTACTGAAGGTTTTTTTATCTAGTTTGAAGTGGTCGCTTGAAACTAGACGCGCCACGTCCTCAGTGGTCTTCATGGCTTAAGCTATAGGTAAGCCTGTGAGCATCGTCATTGTGTCTGACCACTGGGTAGGAAAACAACATCGTGGTCTTTTCACGTCGACCTGGCCCACTAACATTAACTTCTGTCTGGCTGTCAGGCTGTCAGGGTTTTTACGCGCAATATATTCAATGTATTGCAATATTCGCTGAAAGCAGACAGATGACAACGATTTGAATATTATGAGTTCCTGAAGGATGGATACGTTGGTTTAGGTGCGTCGATGTAGGTTTGATAATTAACCGGTAAACAAGTCCTGATATAATATTATTTTGTGGATATTGTTTTAACATACCTTTAAGGTAGATAAATTTTCCCCGATGAAAATATTTAATCTTGAATGATATATTTTCAAGTAATACTATGGCAACAGAATATGTCGATTTAAAAATATTGACCGTCGGCGAGCGGCTACGATATTAAAGAGCGGCTTTTTCGATGTCGTAGTCGATGCTATGCAGTAGTATTGCTGACTCGATGTGGTGTTGTCCAGTTTAAAATATTCCCTAAATGTAAGGGAAATTAAAGGGTAAATACCAGTAGTTTAAAATTACATGATATTATTATAAATAGAATCATTTTATTACTTTTTTTCGATTTCACCGATTTAAATGAAATTCCTAGATAGCTACTGTCTGGGCCAACTTAAAAGATAGGATAGTTTTCATCTGAATTAACCCTCTTCCCATATCAAGTATCCCACCAAAATGATCAATCGAAGTAATTTGTATGGCAAAATACCGTTTGCCAGGTCAGCTGTATGTAATATACGATTCGTAAAGAAAACCCTGTCCGATCCAAAAGAGGCATATAGGTTGGTTAAAGGCATTACTGAAAAAAAAAATGATGTGGTGTCGCGGGACACCAGGTAGGAACGAACTTCCTTCGGCTAAACGGCACTACTCGCTTGTGTACGCGACTGTCGCGTCTGCGCACGTCTCATTTAACGCTTTTATGCTACGCATTTTTTCTTACGGTTTTACTATCACATTTTTTTTAGTTCGGTCGCGCAGCAAAATCCCTATCCCCTTCAAGCCTGCCGTAAGGAACTTCGTTCCAAAATATTAAAATGACTTTATTTCTGAAAATAAAAAAGATATCGTTATTTAATATTCGTATTTTTACTTATATTTCCCTAGAGTTAATCAGATATTTTAAAAGTATGAAAATACCATTTAAGATTACTTTTTTTATTGGGAAAACTAATTAATTAATATCCATAAAATAATTACACATATGTTACCGTGTTACGGTACCAAACAACACCTTTAATTATCCGACAGGGTTTTCTTTACACACTGTATATAAATTACGTGTTTGTCCGCGATGGACTATGAAACTACTGGACCGATTTCAATAAACTTTTGTAGTTATCTGGTTCAACTTAAAAGATAGGATAGTTTTTATTTACTTTCCCCGCCGCGCCCCTCCCTCTCAAGTACCCTACCAAAATATTCAACTTTCATTCAACATAACAAGTAATTTTTATAGCAAAACAACGTTTGCTGGTCAGCTAGTTTAAAATTGATTAGGTTATAATTAAATGACTAATAATAAAAATCCATATATCATATTATAAATGCGAAAGTTGTCTGTCTGTCTGTTACGCTTTCACGGCTAAAGCGCTAGAACGATATTCATGAAATTTTGCATGGAAGTAGTTGAAGAGCCGGGGTCAAACATAGGCTACTTTTTTTTCAAAAATCAACCCTTAAATGGTTGACATAGGGGATAAAATTTGTATGCAAAGCTATCTTGACGACATTTTAATTAATTCGCGGGCGAAGCTTCGCGGGTCTGCAAGTAGTTAACAATATAACACGTTGTGTCATTGAAAATAAATTAGCGGAGAAACGAATACACGCGAATAAATCATTTATTGTATTGTACTACAGATTAAAAGGATACGCCTTTCAAGACAATTTCGTAGTTTGTCAGTGTAGCTTGCATTTACACACAGAAACACAGTTATATTACTTACCAATGAAATAAAATCATTTCAAGGGTAATTTTTAAACCTTGTCATCTCATTCGGCACAATAAAACGGTACAATTTGGTTTATTTCTATTTTTTTCACAATATAATATAACCTGCAAATGTATTAAATTTTTGACAGTAACAGGAGCGTTTGTGCTTATTCGTGGCAACACGTTTCCTCCACAATGGCGGGTCTATTAGTACGCATGTGGTCTGTGTATTGTACGTAGGGATTAGAAGAAAAGTTTTTTTTATATAGAATCATTAAATGATATGGTGGGTTCGTTTTGGTTCCAGGCTCCTTTAAAGAATAGACCAACTGCCGTTCTGCCAGGCAGGTCGTAAAAGGCGACCGATTGGCTATGCGAGTCACTACCATCGTGGCCACTAGGTGATAGAGTTCTGCATTGTCTTGCCCGGGTCTAAACATGCGGGTACCACCGCTTTACTTTTTCCTGCCACAATAGCGTCAGTGCTTGTCACTATCGTGTTTCGATTTGGAGGGTAAGGTAGCTGTAAACTTATGCATGTTGCACAGGCTTCGCCACGCAACGCACCAATACTATCTTTGGTGTTCATAGGCAATGATTCACTCTTTTGCTTGTTTGCTATCTTATGATATAAAAAAAAAATAAACTTTAGTGGCTGTTACGAAACGGTGTTGATCTCAGTTTAATGTAAATCGTAATCTATTCAACGTTCATCGTTTTCTGATAACTAAATGGTTTCATGCATTAGTTTAAGCGTAAATCGATTTAGTTCGTTGGCTTCCAATGTATCGAGTGATCTCGATAAATAGCATCTGTTCCTTATTTTATGGATCCACAAATACTTAATCATATCCGGGTTCATATTGAGTTTGCTAACGACGTAGCGGAAAATATGGTTGGTTACATTAGCATATCGAGAGGACGGAGGCCGCCGGTCCTTCAATTCAATCGAGAAATTTCCCCAGAAATTTTCCACCGAATGATTCCACTGCTATAAAAATTTTCGAATTGTATATTGCCAAAGATAATTTAATTTATTTCTGAAATAAACTAAGCATTTTGTAATTAAAATACTATTGTTTTCATAATAATTCGTCTTTTTTTAAACTATATACTTGCCTTCCTAGCAGGCCTATCGTAAACGTTTTTTTATAGGTATCAAACAAGCAAAATGGATATCCTGATGGTACTAGACAAACATTGCCTATAGACCCGAGAGATGTTTATGGTGCTATTCATATAGCGAGGTGGTAATGCCACTTGCATAATTTTACCAGCTACTTTACTCCTACACGTTTACTAAGCTGAAACAAAATAGTAACGATCACTGATTCTTTGCTGCGGAAAAAGATAAGGTAGTTGTACCAAAAATGTGTGAGTAGGCTAATAGTATAACTCTGATTCTGACTACTAGGCTCTCAGCCAGAGTTCAACAACATCTACTAAACAAGATATAAATCGAGCTATGACTTGTTTTCACTCGCGTTGCTTTACTATTGTCTCGCAGAAGACAGCCCTTAGCGCGGGCGTTAGTAGCCTAAATTTCAACTTTAATTTTGGTTGAGCACTTTGCTCACCCAATAAGTGCAATGTCCAAGACCGAAAGGTCAACTGTAGTTAGTCATTTAAAAAATAATTTAAAATATTAGCATAAAGTGCATATCAAATTTCCCCGTGTTGGTCTCGGGCTCGTTTGAAGAATAAGTCATCATTCTGCCAGGCAGGTCGTAAAAGGTCGTCACTACCATCGTAACTACTAGGTGGTAGAGTTCTGCATCGGCTCGACCAGGTCTGGTACCACGCCTTGCCTATTCCTGCCGTAATAGCGTCAGTGGTAGTGTCACTGTCGTGTTCCGGTTTGGAGGATAAGGTAGCCGGTAAACTTATGCATGTGGCATTAGACCTCGCCACAAGGCGATAGTTGACTCTTTCCTTTCCATCAGGGGATCCATCTGCTTGTTTGCTATCTTATAATATAAAAAAAATAAATTGATCCTAACTCAGTGACGTAGTCGCTGGGTACAAATATGTTTTGTTGTCATGGTATTTTATGTTCATTGTTTTTAGGAACCGTGTGTTAGTGTTTAAAAATTAATAAATATCATTATAATAATTCCTTGATATGTATGTAATGATTTTAGTGAATGTGCTTACAAATACCGGCACAAGAACTGTAATTCATAATTTTATATTTTATTAGCATTTTCATATAAGCGAATATTGTGTATTCTTTATGAAACAATAAACATGTGGTTTAAGATGTTTATTGTTTCATAAAGAATAACTCAAAACTGCACAAGATTTATCGAGTTGTGTCTAGAAGAAATGTGCTTTTCAAATAGTAACGTCTCCTATATCCACTTTCCACCTTCGTACTACATACCGTAAATATTTCATCCACACCACCTTGCACCTTGGTCAGATGAATACCACTACTCGCTTTTCACACACATTCCTGGCTCGGACATTAAAACTCTGGAACAATCTCCCTCACGCGATGTTTTCAAGGAGCTTTGTCATGGATATTTTTAAGAGGAGGATTGAGAGTTGAGCTACATCTGTCAGCACAGAATCGCAGATTTTCATTGCCCTTTCCTTTTCTGTTGCTCAAAACCGTCATTTGCTAGAACGAGGATGGTTGCGGGAATGCGATTGCATTGAGGATTCGTTGCATACTATCACATTTCCGCTATCTTCTTCACTCAAGCAAATAGTGGTTTTGAGCGACAGAATAGGATAGAGCGATGTTGAAATGCGATACGGCGCTGACAGATGTATTTCAACCCTAACAGTTTTGTTAGAGGTTGACTTCGTATTAGTGGCTATTCTTTTTATTGCTGATGTCTATGGGCAGTGGTGATTGCTTTCCGTCCCATTGATCGTATGCATTGATATAAAAAACCCAAGATACACAATCAGTGTCTCAAAAACGTCCTCTAAAATGAGCGCACAATTTTAAATTGTGCGCTCTTTTCAAATAGAATCGTGTCGGTCGCGAAACTGTCAATTTTATTTCTTTTTGTACATTGATTTGTAAAAACAACTATAAATCTTGAGCTTCAGGTTGGATTTGCAAAGACATATGTTTTTGCCATATCTGTAACTATTTAAATGAAATTAGGGACACTTTTGAGTGTCAGTTTTGTTCGGGACTGTGCATCTGGGGTTTTTTATATCAATGCTCGTATGTCGTCAATTTATACATATATAAAAATAGTAAAAAAAAAGTTGTCCCTTACGTCAAATTAAACTATATATAAATCGAGCTATTACTTCCTTCCACTTGCGATGATTTATGGTGTGTAGAAGAAGAAAATTGACCTTTATTCAAAACTTAACAAGATGAATATACAGGCAAAGAAAAATAACCTGGTCATTGCGAAACTAGCTCTCAGTATTAATTTTAATGACTCGCTTTGTCAGTGCCGAGTTATTGCTCCGTCGCCGTCGCTTCGCGGATTCGGTTTAATTATTAAAAGCCTAATTTGGGCTCAGTCGACCTCGAAACTGTATGAATATTCCGTCAAGAATCACAGTAGAGTTTTATTACACAACTTTGTGATGTGAATTTATAATAGCTGTTTTCATGAAAGTACTATGTAGAGAAAGGATGTGGCTGAGCCTAATGGGTATATGCTATACGGAAATAATTTTAAGTCTCTCTTTTGAAGTAATGTTTAAAAAGAAAATAAAAATATCTATACAAATAAATAATATTGGAGTGTCTGTTTATAATATTAAAATAACCGCTTTTTACTTAATGCATATGGATGTATACACGGTAGATATACCAAAATAAAATTTTACAATTTATGTATCCCTGGCAGTCGAGATGGGGATGTCAAATACCCGAGTCTATTGGCTACCTTACCCTCCAAACCGGAACATAACAATCACAAGCATTGACGCTATTGTGACAGGAATAGGTAAGGCGGTGGTACCAAATACTCAGGTCAAACGTCGCGGAACTCTACCACATACTAGTCAATATGCTATTGATACGTATAGTCAATCGGTCGCCTTTTAGACTTGCTGGCAGAACGGCAGTTGGCCTATTCCTCAAAGGGGCCCGGGACCAACACGGGGAAAATATTAATTACGGGGATAATTCGCTCGAGATAGCTGTCACAGACCATCAAACTACACGGAAAGCGACTTACTGTATTTTTTGTGAATTACTCCATATAGACTCGCCAGTGATTTTATTTTTATTTTATTTATTTTAAGGCTTACTAATATTTGTATACAATACATATTCAATTATAAGTAACTTGAGAACAAAAAACTTGCTTATTGTAACTAACAATTAGAGGAAAACACCACATGCTTTTTTAAACTAACAGTTAACTTTAAAATAATGTGAAAAAATATAAGCTCCAATTTAAAAATAAAAGTAATTCAGATCTAAACATAATCAGTTCCATACTTTAAAATGATTTTGCGAAATTAGTTAAATGAGTCAAAGTAAATGTCAAAGTAATTACCGTGTGGTGTCGTGGGATACTAGATAGATACGAAGTTCCTAGTATAATAATAATATTTATTAGGATATACATTTTTTATTATGATTTTTATGATTTTTTATGATGATAAATAACATATAATATAATAATAATAATAATAGCAAATTGCTATAATAATAAGTCATCACGTAGACATTAGACGCCGTATAACCATCATACATAGACTATACATAAATATCCTATACTTTTTTAACATTACGGACGTTTTTTGCCGGCTAGGGTATCCCTCCGTAATGCTCCATAAGGAACTCCGTTCCAGTTATTAAAATTAAAAATCCCTATCATGTACTGTTCTTATCATGTGTTGTACTACCACAGAACAAATATAAAGTATTTCCGTGGACACTACTTGCAGCGGCCGATTTTCTTTGCCTGTGAATAGCAACGGGGAAACATGCAGTGTAGTATGCACCATGCAACTTTAATATTAAATTATTTCGGGAGTGAGTTGCTACGGCGGAAAAACTGCTGTTGTAGCTTATGCCTAAGACATTCAGTAAAATTTTACGAGCCTTTGCTTTTAAGTTTTAAAGTTTGTAACGTGTTAACAACATCTGAGTATCACTAGCAGCGAAGGAGAGATAATATAATGAAAAATTACCATGTAATTTTTTAATACTTTCAGAGATTAATTTTACCATGTAATTTTTTAATACTTAAAGAATATTGATACATAACGTTTATACGGTACGATACAATTATTAATAAATCTAGCACAATAAGATGGGCCGAACGAGCAGGCGTGGACAGCAGCGGGGTGGATAGTCTGCGCGACAAGTTGACAATCGTCTATAATATAAGATACTGCTCTTAAAATTATGTGCGATAGCTCATTGGATCCGAAATTACGCCTAGAAGAATGTACTAAAAGCGTGTATTACATAAAAAATTGCAAAAGTTATAACAAAAATGAAAAAAAATGGCTATTTCGTTTTTTACCAATATTTCATAAACTATTAATATGTAAGAAATTTCGAAAAAAGATTCGGAAAAAAGAGGAAATTTCCAAGAAAAAACTCTTCGATCCCGGAACTCTATCTCCATTATTTATAATTTTTATTGAACGCTGAAAATGGGCCTCCGCATGACATTTTTAGGTTGCGCGCACGGCCTCAAAAGTGAGTAAGGTATTGAATATTCTTTTTTAAATTTGAAAAAAATATGATGTATTTTGAACACTATAAATAATGTATTTCCGTTAAAAATTTTACTTAAAATTAATTTTTCACAAGTCAAACGATTGTTAACTAACAAAATTTTCTCGTACTTCCGACTTAATTGTAAATGAAAAAAGAATGTTTAAATAAGTATCGTAAAAATTTTTCGCTTCGTAGAGCCTTTTTTATATCCATACTTAACAATATCATGCCATAAAAGTTAAAAAAATATTCATAATTTGCTTATAATAATTATTGTACAAAAACTGAAAAATCCACGTAATGTTGTTAAAGGCTTTCAAGCTCGGTCAGTTGTATGCACGTACGTCCGTGACGACACCTGCTTCAGTGTCTTCGGTATCTAGAAGACCCCCGCTTCTCCGTGGTCTATAGAAACTGGTGGACACAGGTCTAGAGAAGCTTCTCTATGCCTGTGTACCGTACGCACAGCGGAGACCAGAAGACGATCAGACTTACAGAGTGCCTAAATGAGGCGTCGGATGCTGCTCAATACAAATACCCTTCCCCCAGCTAGTGCTTCTGGGGGATTTCAATGCCTACCACCAGGAGTGGCTATACCCATACCAGTGCACTGACCTCGCTGGGAGAGAGATGCGTAAACTCGCTAAAGCATTAAATCTCACCCAGCTAGTTCAAGGAGCGACGCGGGTTCCTGACGTTGAGAGCCATACAGCCAATTGATTGGACCTTCTGCTGACTACGGATCCAGACCGCTACTCGGTGGCGATTTTCTCACCGTTTGGCAGCTCCGATCACTGTCTGGTGAAATCTGCGTCTGTCTACTCGCCGCCCGATCCCAGTCTCAGAGGCTCTCGGCGCGTGTGGCGATTTAAGCCAGCAGATTGGAACGAGATGCGTTCCTTCTTTGCGTTTTATCCCTGGCGGCCTGTTTGCTTTTCTTCTGAAGACTCCTCGACCTGCACGAATGCTAAGACAGATGTGCTGCGGCAAGGAATGAAGTATTTTGTTCCTTTCTCCGACGTAGCCATGTCCCATAACGCTCAACCCTGGTTCAGCGCCGATTGTAGACGCGCTGAGGCGCTAAAACATGAGGCATATCTGGCTTGCTATGCTCGACACGCAAGGCCTAGGACGTATCGGGGAAGAAGATAGCCTTCAACCGGGCCGCTAAGTCCTGCAAAAACGCTCTACTGAAAGCTGGATTTGACCACGTCAGCCGTATCTGGACCCATTTAATATTTAGCTATTAAATTTTCACAAAGGGCCCCGACTGTTAATCGTTTTGTGATGAATTAAAATCCATGGTTTGTTTTATATGAACATTGATTATAGAACTATTTTAGTGGTGTACAGTTATTTACTATTACTTAACATGATTCTAAACGAATGGTCTTGTTTTTTTCTTTTTAGTTTTCATGTAAGGCAATGAATTTTTTTTCAAGATGCAGTCGGGTTTTTCGTTTTCAATATTTTTTTATTTTCGAATATTGAGGAAGTCATGGCTGTCTATGGAGTAGCAGTTTTTGACCTGTCTGATCAAAACTGAATAAAAGGTGTTGCAAAAGTTGATTTAGATGAATGGAACTTCGTAGAGAAAATGGCGGATGATTTAGGTACAAGTGGTCCACGTATATTTATAGATGGGTGATTTAAATTATAAACGATACATTACGCATTAAGGACTAAGTTAATTATTTTAAGCTAATAGATGTGTTAAAAAGATGTTTTTTTTGGTATTATGTAAATTAAAATATTATAAATTATTCATATATTGTAACAAGCTATGTGCCGCTGCCCACTGCGCAAATAAGTTTTGTGAAAGGAAAAAAATATTTTACCAAGGGATTCCATAATAAGGAAAACTTTGTTTTTCTGTCTTGAGATACATATGCTACTTTTCTGGCATACAGCAATCTAATCGCCGAAAGAGCACAGACACTCATATATACAAAATCGCGAAAAAACACTCAAAATATTGCATTTATAATATTACAAGAGAGAGAAAGAGTCTCTAATTATAAAAGCTAAACGTATAATCAAGGGTTCCCAAAGTGTGTGCCACGGTGCCCTGGGTTCCCATGCGGAGTAATCAGGGACACCGCAAAATCAACACGGAATAAGAAATTAGAGTCACAATGTCAAGTCTCTTTGTCTTGTCTTTTGTCTTTGTATGTCTTTGAAAAAAAAATGTCTTGATCTCCACATAAGATCAAGATAGCAACGCACCATTAACATCTTTGGTGTCTATAGGCGATGGTTGACTCTTTTCATCAGGAGACCCATCTGCTTGTTTGCTATCTTATGATATAAAAAGAGATCATCAAGCTCACAAAATTTGCTTAAATCGAATGGTTAATCACGAGGCAGACGATGCCAAATTTTATAAAAATTGGTTAAACGGTTTAGGCATGAAAGTATAACAACAGATAGATACGCAGACAGATTGGCAGACAGACATTCGAATTTATAATATAAGAATGTATATAACGTATATCATAAACTCTTAATTCCATATAAAACACTAGTCATTTTGCATAAAATCTTGAGCAAATTATTTTAAATTAAATTACATACGTACATACCTAACATTGAAATGTTCCCTTAGCGTCCCTATACTCTCTTATTAAAAAGATAATTTGACAATTTGCATGTCCAAACTCCAAACATGTTAATTTAGTTAATATCTGATAGGATCCTTTTAGGACTTTCCTTTTAAGAATGTTTAATTATAAATATGGGTTTTTAAGTAAAATTATTATCACTGTTATGGAGTGTTAGATTTATGTTATGGATTTTGTTAGATTTATGTTTGAAAATGTGAAAGAAACCTTACGACGTTAAACTTTACGTTTAGTTATTCAGTAAACAGTATAGTGTATATATAAGTCATAGTAATTCAGTAAAGTTTCTTTAAATTCATCAATACATTTATATTTATAGTAATTTAATCCGTACATCAGCACATTGATTTAATTGTGGAAAAGTTTTTTAGACAATTTACCACTATACAATAATATCTCTCTCAAAAGTTCACCAAAAATGTATGACGCCTGATAAATATAATCTAAAATTTTTGTTAATTTTAAAAGATTAGTAGTGTTACTACTAGTAAATCTCTCTTAGCTTCCGGAAGTGTATTGTAAAAGTTTTTAAACGTATACACTGCCCCGAAATTTATAATTTATTCTGTGAAGACAAGATACTTGTACACCATGATTGTTTCTTATAATTAGAGAGTGAATATCACCATTTTTCAATATTGTTTTATAAACTCATATTTTTATAAACAAACATTAGATTCTTACATGGTTCTTGTAACACCGCCTTATCTATTGCTACTACACTAGCGTCTGTTCTCATGGCTATCATTTTCCAATTTAGGCAACGCAACTGCAAGACTTCTGCTATTGCGGATATCCATAGGTGGGGGTGATCACTTACCATTTTTGCCTCCTCTTCTATATATAAAAAAAAAATTGGAGGGAAAGGTGGCCGGTAAACTGTAGCATTTCAACTCCACCTCGTATATTGTAATAAATCATTAACATTTTTGACATCTTTAGGCGATGACTATCTCTTTCTATCAAGAAAACCATCTGCTTATAGCAAACCCATCTTATGAAATAAAATTAATAAGGCTAAAATTTGCAAGCTATTAAAGGCCAAAAATTCAGCGCTGAAAACATGCAATAGGGGATCTATTGCATGTTTTCAGCGCTGAATTTTTGTGTTATATTTCTGTAGCAAGGACCATCATTATACGCATACTCCTTGATCTTTAGTTCCTTGTAACGGTGAGGTGGGCGCAATTAACACGTTCTTGCTTCCTTTATACGGCAGTTGACTATGCCATGTAAGTAAGGCTTCTATTGTCTGTGTTGCGGATAGGGTTGTCGCAAACACGATTTCAACAATAATAATTCTCACATATTTCTCATTTTTTCTATCATATCGTAGCAAACAGCAGATGGCTTTTGTGATGAAAGAGATAACAAGAGATAACATGCAATAGGAATAAGTAGAGCTGTGGCACTGTCACCGAACGAGTCATTGTGAAATACTATTACCTAGTAGTCACGATGATAGTAACACGTATAACTAATCGTTTTTTCTATACGAACTGCCTGACAGGATAATAGATAGTCTATTCTTTATATGAATGGCACCCGCATCAATAAAATGTACAGGGACTCTTTTATATTCTTAGATGCAAACAAGCAGATGGCTCTTTTGATGGAAAGAGACCATCACTATAGACACCAGAGATGTTAATTTTGCGTTGCTATTCGATTGGCGGGATGACAGTGCCACATGCATGTCTACTTTGTTTCCTCCACATCTATTAGTCTTTAAGTCGCAAAAAATAAGTGATTAATTAATTTAATAATATTACAAAAATTTCAGTGTATTTTGTTGGCAAAATACTTCTAAATATATTATCATACTAGCTTTTAATTGCGACTTCGTTTGCAAAACCCAAAATCATTATTTCCTTATGCACAATTGAGTAAAATAGTTACCTATGTTACTCCTGGATAGCGTAGCTTTCTAAGAGTAAAATATTTTTTATAATCTGTCTAGTAGTTTTTGAGTTTATTCGTTACAAATATACAAATGTAAAATATTAGTATAGATAATTATTTATTATTTATAGTTACTAACTGCAGCGTGCAGCCGCTGCATAATAAACATTTTTGAGTTCCGGAATGAAAAAGTAGCCTATGTGCTATTCCTAGTTATCATCTACATGTGTGCCTAATTTCATCCAAATTCGTTCAGTGGTTTTTACGTGTTTGAGTAACAAACATACATACACCCATCCATCCAAACATCAAAACTTTAGAAATTACTATATTAATATAGATTACTGTAATTTATTTGATGTGTATAACATACTTTTTATATCGACACTTTCATTCGTGTAATAATTAACTATGTGTCTACTTTATTATTCTCATGAGAATATTATCTGAGAATCTTAACCTTACATACAATAACTACATAGTACTGCAAATTGAAGTAGGTAGTAGTAACAATAATATGATATTATCCGATGGTCGTCAAGAAATCAAGTTGAAAATGATATTATACATAGAAAAAGAATCAACATAAAATATGTAAATTAAAACCCTAGTTACTCGGAAAAGTAAAATTTTAGTAAACATTTTTTTGCGATTTTAGCAACCCTGGCTCTCAGCTCTAACAGATGAGAACTTTTTGCTTAAAGTTAAAGAAATCCAATACTTGAAGAAAAATTACATTCTTACTATAAGTATATACATCCCTCATCCTATAAATGCTCAATGAAACGTGCGTTAAGTACAGTAGGTATTACTATGTTTTTTTTTGTGCCACTACAAAATGTGATGGACATTACGTGAAAGAACGATTCTGCCATTAGCGTCTCCTTTATTTAACAAAATATAAGTAAGTTTTTATATTCCTAACACTTCTTCTCTCACTTTTGTGGCGTTTCAAAAGACACATTTTAGACTTCGCAGAAAATTGTAAATTAAATTAACTTGATTTCATGTTTGTGATAACAAGCCTTACTTGATTTTTTGTTATTAAGATAAAAAAGTTTTGATTTTTATTTTATTGCTGTCGAATTTCTTTGAGGTTATTAAAATTATACTCTACACCATTAAATTCACCCTAGTGAAACGAAAATAATTGAACATTTTTTTGATCTGAGGGTGTAATTTGTAGTATAAGATTTTGAGATGGCGGACTGTATAAAATAATTTTTAATGTTTTTTAATTCTTGTAGAAATTTTTGAAAATATCCTTTTTAGAGCCAATAAAAAGTTGTAAATTAAAAACCATAATTTTAACAATATTATCTTAATTTTACAAAATTATCCAAAAAATATGTTGTTGTTCTAGCATCGACCGGAATTTGAGTTGTTAAAGGTCAAATTAAAAAAAAAGAAGTAAAGAAGTAAGAAGTCACGCCCATATCGACGAAGGGGTAGGCAGAGGTACAACAAGTGCACCCACGACTAGCCGAAGATACTTGGTGCCACAAATGTGATAGGTGGCAAGCCTATCGCCAGCCGAGTACTTTCTAATCCCGGACAACTTTGTGTTTATCAGAAAATTGAAAAAACACTTTTTTTTATGTGCCCGACCCGGGAATCGAACTCGGGACCTCATGTGGTCAACGCCAACGCTGGACCACTAGGCCACAGAGGCGATAATGAAACAGATGATATTTAAAAAAATGAAATTAAAGGTTTAGTCAGCTCATGTCAATTAAGCTTGTTTAAATGTTTTGTATGTATCACTTTTTTTTTTCTTATATCATAAGATAGCAAACAAGCAGATGGGTCTCCTGATGGAAAGAGTCAACCATCGCCTATAGACACCAAAGACGTTAATGGTGCGTTGCTATCTTATGGCGAGGTCTAATGCCACATGCATAAGTTTACCAGCTACCTTACCCTCCAAACCGAAACACGACAGCGACAAGCATTGACGTTATTGCGGCAGGAATAGGTAAGGCGGTGGTACCAGACCCGGGCGAGACAATGCAGAACTCTACCACCTAGTAGCCACGATGTTAGTGACTCGATAGCCAATCGGTCGCTTTTTACGACCTGCCTGGTAGAACGGCAGTTGGCCTATTCTTCAAAGGAGGCCGGGACCAACACGGCGAAAAACACATACATACAACATTCTATTTATAAATAGCGGAAACAGCTTCAAGCTTTATTTTCTCGCGAAAAATAAATCTGAGTTACACGAAGAAGCACCAAAAGAAGTTTTATTTGAATATTTAGAATACTACTATACTAATTTGTAAAGAGAAAAGATTTGATTGTTTGTTTGCTACGATTTAACTCAAAAACTACTCAAACGATTCTAAAAATGTTTTTAACTTTGAAAGAAAGAAAGAAAGAAAGAAAGAAAATATTTATTTGCAAGAATATGGGTGTTACAAGTTGTTAGAAATAAATTAAGTTACCGACATATTCTACCAATATATGGTGTGCAAATATTTAAAAAAAAAATATCATTATATTATATTACATTTAAAATTATAAATTGTATCGATTTTTCAGAATTACTACCGGATCGGAACGCGGCCACACACTGAGAAGATCCGGCGGAAGAAACTCAGCGGGCTGGTCTTTTTTTCTCTAATTTATGTTCTTGTTATAAATATACAAGGATGATTCCATATTACAACTTTAGAAAGCTATATTATTCAGGAGTGACATAGGATATTTTGTACCTGACTGAGCAAAAGGAAGTTATGATCTTGGGTCACGCGAATGAAGTCGCGAGTAACAGCTACGTTTTATAACATTTTTTACCATTTTCTGGTAAATCTCTAATATTATCAGGAAACTCATTAAAAAGTTACTTATTCTGTAGAGCTGCAGATGTAACTCAATGAGTTTAATTTAATTTTGTTCCTTGTATTCAGCGTGAGTGCATCACATGTTTTTGAATCAGTAGACAAACATTTTTACGATTAAGTAACAGCTCCTTCAATACGGGTATAAACTTTGATTAAAACATTAATTATTTAATTTTTTCTCTCAATAAATATCTGGACTACACAATAACTTATTTAATGAAAATTATATATACAATATACATATCCATGTATATATAGTTTATACAAAGATACAAAGATACACATGTTCATGTATATCTTAGTATCCACAAGGAAACCAGATTATTTAGAGTGTAGGTAGAGAGAATCAAATGATTTTCCTTGCTTCCCTTACATTCATGACTCTCTATGCCTTTTTTTCCTTATTGTATATATTCTTTCTTGTTTTAATTGTTCTATATATGTGCTAATCGACAAAAACTATCCTTTCTCATTTTGATACCATCCGTAATACTTTCAGTTTCACTTTCCTCTCACACTCTCGCGGTTAGCGGGAACAACACGGATTTTAAAGGCAACACATATTTTCAATAGTGATGTTGTATTTACTGTACTAAGTCTTTCATGGTTTGTATGACATACATGACTCTTATTTCCATAGAATAAACTGTATTATATAACTTCGTAAACTAAAATTTTGTAAGCGAATAGTGAATCCCCATCCGAGTTACTTTAATTTACGTATCTTTATGCGACTGGAAAGAAGGAATGCCCCTTTCATTAAAAGGTGTAATAACTCTTAAATTAATTACAACAGCCGTAACTCGAGTGAACATTAGAGAACAATTAGCTTAGTCGGAAGCGCAAATATATTATCTATCCTATATTGCACCTTAGGGAATAGTGTAAGGCTATGCACACAAAATGTACTTACACCTAATCTACACTACGATATCTTAATATATTGCGATATCAAAGTAGCAGAACTCTACCACCTAGTAATCACGACTGACACATATAGCCAATAGTTCGCTTTTTACTGGCAAAATTACAGATAGGCTATTTTTACTCAAGAGAACATTTGAAACCGATTAGCCTAGATTCGTAATATTAAATAAAAATAAATTGTCATTATGAATTTACAACAAATTTATTATTCAAAGATTTTTCAAACCGATATTTCTTAAATATTAGACTCTAGCCTAGTCGACAAAAGTCCACGTTCGAGCGATATTTTTAATGTGCCCGGTTCCTAAATCAGTAAAATGACTCGTTTTGGTTATGAGCTGTAATATTTTCTTCGAGGTAATACTATTTAATACGCTGACTATTTACTTAAACGTCAAATTACAGAATGAAAAACAACTTGTAGAATGTCTCGTTATTATTAAATTTGTTGCTAATAGTTACTGCTACGAATGACAAATCGTTGATTACAGGAACTCGGCATATCAAATAAAATAATCCGAGAATCAAATATCAATGAAATAATCAAATGAAATACGAAGTATCCTACGTGCTATTTCAGGTCATCATCTATATGTGTACCAAATTTCAACTAAATCGGTTCGGCTTTTTTGCGTGAAAGAGATACAAACATTCATCCATATATTCATACACATTTTCGCATTTATAATACTAACTGCAGGATGCAGACAGCTGCATTATAAAAGTTTCTGGCGAATCCTACGAGAACAACTCATTTTTTGGGGTACTGTTATTTTTTTCAACTTAAGGGTAGTGTTCATTTTTCTACTTATTCTTTTTGTGGCAAAACTAATGTGACCTTTTGAGTCCTTTACACGTGCTCTAATATCCCTTAATTTATTCTTGGTGTCTAATAACATCATGTGTATTGGCCTAAAGCTAGGCTGGGATGGCTAATCTTGGCTTTGGGGTAATAAAACACAGAATATAAGTATATCACGGCCATTGCGGCAGAATATAGTCACTTACCTTGAAGCCACGCTGTATAGTTTTTGCGACGATGTCTCTGATTTCTTGATAGCACCACCGATATATGCATCACCAGGAGTTTAAACCGCTTAATTAAGTGTATAAAAGTGTCCTTCGAAATATAGCCAACGAACGTTTTGAATTTGACTGCTATAGTTAAGTCGTATACGCAAGCGTCGCCGAGAATTTGGCAAGCCAAAGTGACGTGGGGTGCTGTGTGTGGTGGTGCCGTGACACTGTCACCACGACAGACGTCAGTCGTCAAGGTTTTTTGTGACCTACCCTTCACATCAACCGTGATATAAATGCCCGAACATTACTAGGGACCTTTCCCCTACTTACCCTGTATGGGCCTGAGTACTTCTGCACTAGATTAGCCACAAAAAAAGAAGAAAAAATAACACTACCCTCAAGACAACATCCATCCATCCATACATACATACAAACATCCAAACTTTCACATTCAGATAATATAGATTAGCCGTGGTAGCATTGACGTATGTTATTTTTTTATATCACAAGATTGCAAACAAGCAGATGGGTCTCCTGATGGGAAGAGTCAAACATTGCCTACAGACATCAAAGGTGTTAATGGTGCGTTGCTATCTTGTGGCGAGGTCTAATGCCACATGCATAACTCTACCGGCTACCTTACCCTCCACACGGCAATGACAAGCTCTGACGCTATTGCAGCAGGAATACGTAAGGCGGTGGTACCAGACCCGGGCGAGACAATGTAGAACTCTACCACCATAGGAGCCATGATGTTAGTGACTCGCTATTGGCCGCTTTTTACGACCTGCCTGGCGGAACGGCAGTTGATCTATTCTTTAAAGGAGCCTGTAACCAACACGGGGAAATATGTATCTCAATTCTCAACTCTATGTTAGCTTTATATATAAAAATCAATTGCTGTTCGTTAGTCTCACTAAAACTCGAAAACGGCTGAACCGATTTGACTAACGTTGGTTTTGAATTAATTGCTGAAGTCCAGGGAAGGTTTAAAAGGTGAGAAAATATAGAAAAAAATAAGAGTAGTTAAAAAGGCAGAACAACGTTTGCCGGGTCAGCTAGTATTTGATAAAAGTATTGTATCTCTAAAGATGCCGTAAAAAGCGAAACCGCTTGGCGATATAAATAAAGTTAAAAGTATTTTGTGGACAGTACAAGTGCATTTTAACATAATTACAAATAGAGATTCACAAAGTGTCGACGACAAAAAGTATAAACTATACTTAAATACAAACGTAGTTACTAATGTTTATTTATAGTTGCTCTAGACACAACAGGATACTTATCCCTTCTCAGATGATAACCCTGTCTATATTTAAATAATTCAAGTATTTTTCGTTAAGTTCTCATATTACTGTTGTACCTCCTTTGTTGTATAGAATCTTAAAAATGTCCATAAAAAAGAATAAAAATACCGTTTACCAAATAAACATAACCCGTACAAATATATACATCGAAAAAATATATGAAAGTCGCGAAATTCAAAGACCTCCAGAATATTTTCGCAGAAACATCAGGCCGGCTCCATGTTATTACATTTCATTTCGGAGAAATGTTGAAGTTTTGTTAGTGAAATTAAAATATTAATATGATATTCCCGTTTGTGATTTTAAAAACTTGGTACGCTGTCCGTTATACGATTATTACGAATGTGAAATGGTTTTTCCGTGTCATAAAAATTGACAAAGTGCGTGTCGGGCCACGCGCAATGTAGGGTTCCGAAGTTGCCCATCACAATAATGTGGACTAAGAAGAGGGATTTTATGGTTTCAAATTGTAAAACATTTTGGCTATTCAAAGTCAATGCATATGTATCTGCACCACAGGTACACTATTTGTAAAACCTTCTCTAAGTACATTTCATAAGTTGGTCGTCTATCACTCAAAAACTTGTAAAGCCTTCTAAGCCCATGATAGTTTTTTTTAATTTTATTATATTTACTACTAACATGATTTTTTTCTCACACTCAAAATCAACTGTTTAGCCTGCAGAGGAGGGGGGGGGGGGGATACTTGACTCTAACAAAAATTAGCAATTAAAAGCTTAATATTTTACAAACGAGTCCCTTATTCGAAAACTTATTTTTGCAAACATAGTATAATTTTGAAAAACCTACTCAACGATACCCCACACGATGGGGTGCGTGAGACAAAAATTAACATCAACAATTTACATGTAGGGGACATTTACATCTACAAAAATCGTTCCTCAAAATTTTATGTTACAACTTTGCTGACGTGACAAATATTATGTATATTCGAGCCAAATTACAGCTTTCTAGTAGTTAATAGCTCTGAGCAATCGTGCGGACGGACGGACGGACGGACATTGCGAAACTATAAGGATTCCTAGTTTACTTCTTTCCCGTTTTGGTCCCGGGGCTCCTTTGAAGAATAGACCAACTGCCGTTCTGCCAGGTAGGTCGTAAAAGGCGACCGATTGGCTATACGAGTCACTACCATCGTGGCTACTAGGTGGTAGAGTTTTGCATCGTCTCGCCCGGGTCTGGCACCACCGCCTTACCTATTCCTGTGGCAATAGCGTCAGTGCTTGTCACTGTCGTGTTCTGGTTTGGAGGGTAAGGTAGCAGGTAAACTTATGCATGTGGCATTAGATCTCGCCACAAGATAGCAACGCACCATTAATATCATTGGTATCTATAGGCGATGGTGTACTCTTTCCATCAAGAGATCCATCTGCATGTTTGCTATCTTCAGTGGAATTCAACCATAAACCAAACAATAAAATCTCTTTAGTTTGACAACTGACTTTAGCCGTATAGTATTTATGTGTGTATATTATATGTTCTTCTAACGCATTTTGTTTAGAATTTTGTATATATATAGGCCGTGGTAATAAATCCATACGAAACAATTCCACCATTGTCCACCAAGGTACAGCCAGTTGGCAGAACGATATGCCAATTTTGTCTAATATTCATCCATCCAGTCCACGGAAACAAGAATTTTTTTTAAAAGAGACACTCACTGCGTTTGCGTACTCTACTTGCGTGTCAAATTTTATTCTTGATTTAGTGCTTTTCGCGTGACTGAGTAACAAATGCCAAAAGCAAACCAACAAACATCCAAACTTTGACATATTTATCCTATACCGATCACACACACAAATATATATATATATATATATATATATATATATATATATATATATATATATATATATATATATATATATATATTTATGTGTGTGTATGTGAGCGGTATAAATGTTATTTTATCCACTTTAGAGAAAGGAAAGTTATTTATTAAATTAATAATATTAAATCTATATATATAAAAATCAATTGCTGTCCGTTAGTCTCGCTAAAACTCGAGAACGGCTGGACCGATTTGGCTAATTTTCGTTTTAAAATATTCATGAAGGTTCAGGTTAGGTTTAAATGGTGAAAACATGTAGAAAAAAAAAACAGAAAAGTAGACACAAAGTTGGCAGAACAACGTTTGCCGGGTCAGCTAGTCTTTCAATAAATAGGTCGAACCGTTTTTTAGGGTTCCATACCAAAAGGGTGACAAACGGATGGAAAATATGCATCCACTGTCTGTCTCTCAGAGGGTTCTAGCTATTGGAAGACATTCGAGAGTTTTACGAAATACGTGTGGCTGTGGCTGCTCGCACTTGACCGCCTTAACCTTACTTTATATGAGCAATTTTTGCATTTATATAATCGAAACGGCTCTAAGGATTTTGACGAAATTTAGTATTTACATAGCAATTAATTGCTATAATCGAATATATCGATTTTGACGAAATTTAGTATTTACATAGCAATTAATTGCTTTGTAAATACTAAATTTCGTCAAAATCGTTTAACGTCGAATTTATCTAAGTAGGTGTCGTCTCCGTGTTAATTCGTTTTCACATGAAAAAATATCATCTAATCGAAGCCTGGTTGACCGCTGGTAATCTATATACATATAATAAAATCGTAGGAAAGTCAAAACTGTACATTTAATATTTTTTTAAAAGAACACTTGGGGCGTGATCTACAATCGATATCGAAACCAAAATTTATTTTTAATTTTTGTCTGTTTGTCTGTTTGTCTGTATGTATGTCTAGGGTAAACTCAAAAAGTACTGCATGGATTTACTTCAAATTTTGCATGAATATTACTTACAGGTCAGGTCAACATATGGGCTACATATTATCACGCTATTATCTACGGGGGAGGGGCTGTGCGGAGTAAACGAAGTCCGCGCGGACGAAATCGCAGGCAACAGGTAGTATGTTATAATGTGAAAAAAAACTTATCTAAACTAAGCAGGTTCATCCATAAACAATAAGATTCTTATTTATATATATTTTATCGAAATCGTAGAACCATTACAAAAGATATAGATATAAGATAACAAGCCTATATTATATTTTAATCGTGAAAAAAATCTAGAAGCCTTTTTATCGCAGCGTCTCAGAAGTTCAATCTGATTTAATGCTTTCACCGAATCAAGCGAAGTGAAATGAATGGTTTGATTTCAAATACAAAGGCTTATTACAAAGCGAGTCTCTCATTTGCATTTTATGAGCGAAATAAAACAGAATTTGTTTCTTAAAGAGATAATTAGCACAAAGATTTTTGGGAAGATAATTTATATTCGGTCCAGGCACTTAAAAATAAACTATCTGCCATGATATTGAAATACCTTTATGGTATTACGGCGATGCTGGCAGCTTAGTCCAGTAAAAAGTTTATTGAAACTATGATCTGAGTGAGAATGAAATTTGTAGTAAAATATGTAAAAATATATAAATATGGGAATACATGTGTAGTAGTGTTAGTACATATTTATGTGATGCGCGCGCTGCATGGTACAGGGCCGTAATAATTCTGGTAAGGTTTTATAATTAATTACAAAGCAAATTTAATTTTTATTTTTTGGAGCTAAACTAAAGTAGATAACAAAAAAATGAAGAGGAACTTTTTGTGTAGAATTTTTTTCTCTACAACTTTTACTTGAAACTTTTTTTTGTATTTCCTACCGTTATTAAGTTATTTAAAAAAAGGCATTTTTCAACCCTTTTTTTATTTTTTTTCATACCTTTTCCCCTAATTTTAAATCAAAATTTATTTCATAATATCATTATTTAAGTATTAATGAACACATTTTTACTCATTGCGCTAAAACTGGTTGATCATGGTTTCATTAAACTTTTTACTGGACTAGCTTGTCAGCTTTTAAAATAGATTCGAATGTAGAACACACAGACCACATGAATACTAATAGACTCGCCATTGGCAAGTAAACGTGTCGCCGCGCATATGAGCAAACGCTCCTATCACTGTCAAAAGTGTCATATATTTGTATATATACTATATCGTGAAAAAATAGAAATAAGCCATATTGTACTGTTTTATCGTACTGAATGAGACGACAAGGTATAAAAATTACCTTTGAAGTAATTTTGTTTCATTAGTAGTATAACTCTGTATCTCTGTGCGTAAATGCAAACTACACCGACAAACTACGAAACTGTCCTGAAAGGCGTATCCATTTAATCCGTGGTAGAACCGTAGAATGTTTTAGACTTTTTGTGAATTGTCAGATAGATGTAATTGTGAATTAGTAGTAAGCGGGCTCTGACGAATTGCCCAATAAATCGAAAATAAAGTTTAAGTATTTATTTTTACTTAAAACATTACGAAAGTAATAAAGAAGACCCGAGCAGCGGTACTTCTCACCAATTAAAAAAAAACTTCAATTTTAAGGCGAGGCATCGCGACAAACGGGAAAAAACTGGTTTGTTTAATCACGTTCTTTTGTGTTGATTGTTAAATAACAATTTTACAAAAATTACACGATATACCTGAAGATATTATCTAAAGAATGCGCTAACTCATTACATGATAGAATGTACTTTACTCGATCATATAAAATTCCGAAAACAGGCTAAAAAAATCTCTAAAACAAATAATTTGATGATAAATAATATTTCTAATCTTCCACATGATTTTTATATGGTGATATTTAGTTGTAATTTTTTTTTCTTATAGAAAAGGGCGCAAACGGACAGGAGGCTCACCTGATGGTAAGTGATCACCACCGCCCATAGACAGCCACACTATCAGAAGATTTGCAGTTGCGTTGTCGGCCTTTTAAGAAAGAGTAGGCTCTTTTCTTGAAGGTCCCTAAGTCGTATCCGCTTGGAAAAACCCCTGCCGGTAGTTGGTTCCAGAGAGGAATAGTGCGGGGGAAGAAGTGCCAGTGTAAATGCAAAAAAGAATGTGCTAAATTTTAGTTTTCAGCTGATGTCCTATATTTATTTATCCGAAAATTAACACGTTTCCCAGCGGTTTCAGAACACAGCGCGCCACGCATTTTCTATAGAATTGACGCGCGTCGAAATACCTAGCCTTAATTTATCTTCTAATTCAACTTTAGTCTAAAACATTCTACGATTCTACGGTTCTACATTCGAATCTATTTTAAAAGCTGACAAGCTGCCAGCATCTTTGTAATACCATAGAGGTATTACACTACCATGCTACCAGGCAGATTGTAAAAGACGAACGAATGGCTAATCGTCTTATCGCCATTGTGGCTACTAGGTGGTAGAGTTACACAACGCTTAGCCCGGGTATGGTACCACCTCTTTAACTATTCCAGTCGCATTAGAGTCAAAACTTGTCGCTGTTACGTGGAATGGCAACAAAAATGTATAACAAATTACCCAAAAAAATTAAGCAAATTGAATGCATCAACTCATTTAAAAATGAAATAAAAAATCTTCTTTATAATAAGGTATAACTACGATTTAAATGAATATTTAAATGATAAATTCAAATGATTGTATTTCTTGTATGAAAATTATGAATTATATACCTCTATTACAAATAACAGTTTATATTAAATTATTATAAAGTTTATATCATTAAAATAACTTATTAATTACACTTAATAATTTTGTGACTTGTTATATCGATAAATAATTTGTATAATGTTTGTGTTGTGTATGTAATTAATCTGTGTTATTTTATTGACAAATTATAAAATTGTAAATTTAATTTAATTAATATTATTTTGACATTGATATATTAACATTAGAATTTTGACATCCAATTTAATATAAATTCATTATGACTTTGAAATTTATACAATGAATGTTATGTTGTTGCACATGTTTTATTTAATAATTTAAAAAGTAACTGTTTTAAAGAGAATTGTTAAAAAGTAATAATTAACTTGTTTAATAATTATATTGCACGCCGTATAGGTAGAATGTAGTGCTCTAATTATAATTTATATTGTAACATCCTGATTCACCTATGTTCAAGCAATAAATAAATTATGATTATGATTATGATTATGATTATTACGTTTCGGTTTGGTGAGTAAGTTTGCCGGTAAAGTTATCCATGTGGTAGTGCCAAACCGCTACACGGCTAGCAATATACCATTAATATTAAAATTTTTATACTAGGTAATAAATAATTATACTAGTTAATAAAAATGTAATAGTAACATTTAGTGCCTAGTCGTCTCTGTGGTTTTATGGTCTGATGTCGGTGTTGAACACATGAGGTCCCGGGTTCGATTCCTGGGCGAGCAAATAAAAAATGTGATGTCACAGTTTTCTGATAAAAACAACGTTGCCCGGTATTGGATAAGTGCCCGGTTGGCAATAAGTTTGCAACTTGTCACATTGTGGGACCAAGTATCTTCGGCTAATCGTGGGTGCAATTGTAGCTCTCTCTGCTACTTTGGGTATGAAATAAGAAAAAGTATCTTCATACCCTTATGGGTATGAAGATACTTTTTCTTATTTTCATAGTATCATTACGCCCGGATTTTATGCGGGATAGGCAGAGTATACCGAACGTCTATAGTCTTTCCGGTTAACCATAATTTACTAGTTTGTCGGTTGGCGAGATAAGTGGTGATCCTTATCGCCGCATTTTACTGACATTTTAACGATTATTAATTATTTTTAGCCATAACCTAAACCGAAAGTTTTTCAAACATGCAAGAATGCTTTCTTGGTGGAAATAGAAACCATCGTCCATAAACATCAGAGATTTTAATTGCGAGTTGCTATGCATGTAGCGGGATAGCAATTCCACATGCTTAAGTCTACCGACTACCTTACCCTCTAAACCGGAACATTACAATGACAAGCATTGACGCTATTGCGACAGGAATAGGTAAGGTCGTGGTACCAAATATAAATAAATAAATTATAGGTATTGTAACTTTTATTATTTGACACATCATCAAATTTTATTTGGAACCTGACAATATTTGTACTTTTCTTAATGTAAGTATACTTTGTTGGTAGTACTAAAATAAATAAATAAACATAATAACTATTAAAAATAAATAAATAAATATAATACAAATAAAATAAATAAACACAATAAATTTTGATAAATCTGAAAAGATTTATAAGCAGATAACGATCTGCTTAAGCTTTATCCTTCTTGGGTTTCAGCCTTTAACAAAAGGAAGCTTAGCTTAGCTTAAGAGGCTTAGAAGAGGGTTCGATTAGTAAATAAAGGGTGTAATTTACTTGATTTTCGCGCGCTTAAAATCCAATCGCCTGTGTGGTCTAGTGGTCCAGCGTTGGCGTTGATCATATGAGGTCCCGTGTTTGATTCCCGGGTCGGGCACATAAAAAAAGTGTTTTTTCAGTTTTCTGAGAAACGCAAAGTTGTCCGAGATTGGAAAGTGCCCGGTTGGCGATAGGCTTGCCATCTATCACATTTGTGGGACCAAGTATCTTCGGCTAATCGTGAGTGCACCAGTTGTACCTCTGCCTACCCTTTCAGGGATATGGGCGTGAAGATACTTAAAATCCAAAAAATATGTATCCAAATAAAATAACTATTTTATTTAATCCGAACTGCACGCTGCGGCGCGTTAATTATTATTATCGCTTGAAAGAAAATGTATGGCTCATCAACTTCAATCACACTTAGTATTAATTCATACACTATTTTGATATAAAAAGTATATAATTATAAATAGAAACCTTAATTCTTCAAATTCTATAAACTTTAAGCCCCTGAAGAGAGTTAATTACTCTAAAAAATCTCGTTGAAAAAAAAAATGATGGCCGTCAGTTGATTATTTTATATCTGTAAACAAGAAATACGAGTAGGTTGATACACTCAGAATAGATCCCTATTGAAAATCACTTCATTTGGATATTTTTTTTTATAATAAATAATTTTTAAAAAAAAGGTTGCGGCGTGCACTTTTGGATTTTCCAACTTTTTAGATCTTATTTAATTTTATGATCGCCTCTGTGGTCGAGTGCTCCTGCGTTGGCGTTGACCACTTGAGGTCCCGGGTTCGATTCCCGGGTCTGGCACATAAAAGTGTTTTTTCAGTTTTCTAAGAAACACAAAGTTGCCCGGGATTGGAAAGTGCCCGGTTGGCGATAGGCTTGCCACTTATCACACTGTGGGACCAAGTATCTTCGGCTAATCGTGGGTGTACTTGTTGTACCTCTGCCTACCCCTTCGGGGATATGGGCGTGAAGACACTTTTATTTAATTTTATAAGATAAAAGACAAGCAGATGGCTCCCCTATTATAAAGAGATAACCATGGTCTATAGATAGCATTGCTATTCGTGTGGCGGGATGGTAATCCCAAGTGTATAAGTTTACCGGCTGCCTTATCCTACAGACCGGAACATGGCAAAGAAAAGCATTGACGCTATGGTGGCAGGAATAGATAAGGCGGTGGTACTGTAACGCTCGTCGGGCGATATAACAGCCGGCCGTGTTACTCCACCAATTGTAACACCTTTTGCCCGGGGGATTTGCTTTAACCTGCTTGGCTGCTCGAGGCACACGAAGATCGACGGGATTTCGTATTGTTTCCAATAATACACGATTTTTATAACTTCATTTATTTTTCGGGCATATGTCTTTTCCCGTCAAGATTATTTCGAACACTCTTATTCTATACACGTTCCATATAAAAACTAGACAGTTCTGCGTTTAAAAGTAGACAAAGCTGCCAGTGTATATGTAACACCATAAAGGTATTACAGTACCATATACCCGGGCGAGATATTGTGGAACTATACCACTTGTAGTCATGATGGTAGTGACACATATAGCCAATCAGTTGTTCTTATGACCTGCCTGGCAAATGTTGGTCTAATCTTCAAACGCCATTGCGGCAGGAATGGGTAAGGCGGTGGTATCATATACCCGGGCGAGATGTTGCGAAAATCTACCACTAGCAGACGCCATGGTAGTGATACGTATAGCCAGTCTTACGACCTGCCTGGCAGAACGGCAGTTGGCCCAGACCAGTACGGGGTATTTTATAATCCGAATTGATTTAATTTTATTAAACAAGATAGTAGAGAGATGGCTCTCCAATTAGAAAGAGATAACCATGGTCTATAGATATCGAAATATGTTAATGAACCATCGCAATTCGTGTGGCGAGAATGCCTTATGTATAAATTTACTTTAAACTCTTAAAGAGGACACGACAGTAAAAAGAACGGACAATATTGCTGCCTGCCAATTTAGTTGACCGTAAGTGCGTGGTGGTTGCAACAATGAAAATCGCGCTCAAAAATTTGCACCTTTTTTTAAAAAAAAAAAATCTATAAGACATGGAAAAAATGTTGATCTACCTAATTTTTTGTAGCGTCAAAAATAAAGGTGTAAATTTTTGGGCGCGATTTTCTCTATTGCACCCAACACGCACTTACGGTCGATTATATTAGCAGGGCAGATTGTGACAGGAGTGAGTTAAGTGGTTGGTATGAAACTTAGTAGAAGTCTACCACCTACTAGTCATGTTGGTAGTGATATGTTTGACTTATCATTCGTATCTTATTAACTGCCTGACTGAATGACATATCGTTTGCTCTTCAGAGAAAACCCAGAACAATACGACAGGCCTATCACCTAACGTTTGCAATCCATCAGCGATCAGCGATGATTTTTAACATAACGAAAATGTGTCAAAAACGTTGCCAATTGCTTGCTGGTCACTAGATGCACTTTATGCAATGTCATAGCACCAAAAATTATCAAACGCCAACATTTGCCACTAATATACAAGGCTGTTAAGTGTCTTGCAATAACTAAACAATTACGATAATTTCGCATTGCGAGTTACGTGATAACCCACCCGGTCTGATTTGATAATTGTTTTGTAAATTCAACTCGGGTTATATCAACTACTTTTTCATCGGAATCGTCTAAAATCAAAATTATTACGTGAAGTAGTCGAAATTTGATCCTGAAGACAAGTACGTTAGGTAATTGTTTTGCAACCACAAAAAACCAACAATCTTTTAAAAACGCATTTTTCTACTTTTATATACTTCTGAATAATTTCGTTGTAAGTTCTGAGGCAGTTTAGCTTTTCCCCAGGGTATCCTGAGCTCGCAACTTTTTTTATGGAAACGAGCAGTACGTGCACTTGATGGTAAGCGATCACCGCCGATGTACATCCGCAATACCAGGGGTATTTGTAGTTGCGATGCCGGCCTTTAAAAAATAAGTAAGCTCTTTTCTTAAAAGTCGCGAAGTAAGTATCCTTCGGAAAACCTCCTACCGCTTATTGATCCCACAACAGAGTAGTGTTCAGTTCAACAAAAATTCAGCTTGTTATTAAAAAAAAAAGTTTGTTCCTGGGACCACTGTCTAAAACATACTGTATAATACAATGTGTTTCAGTTGAATTTCATCTATCAATTTCAAATCACAACGATTTTAAAGAAGTTTAACTTTAGAAATACAAAAGGAAAAATTCGATGATCATTCAACGAGGTTAAAGTATTGCTTGATTAATTGTAAGTGCCTGGATGACCAAGTTTTGTTCGTCATTTATTTTTTTTAAAAACGATGTGTTCTAAAAATGGAAATGCCAGCGAAATTCTCTGTATACTAAATTCCATGAAAATCATTGGAGCCGACGACATATATATATATATATATATATATATATATATATATATATATATATATATATATATATATATATGTATATGTATATATATATATATATATATATATATATATATACCTAGGGAACAATTCCGTTATATTAGAACCGCATTATAACCTAGCTAAGTGATATTATAATCTAACTGCTGACCTAACCAAATTATAAACTCCCTAGGTGGATTATAATCTAACGTTATTCACAATTTCACGGCGACATATATAAGAAATGCTCGTTTAAAGGTATTAGGTGAATTATTATTCAAAGTTAAGGGTTTTTATTATATTATACTTATAAATATAGTATAATTTACACAACAAAATAAACTAAACTTAACAAAACTGACAAATGTCTTGAATATGTAATAAGTTTACAGTGTCAGATTTAAAGGAAACTTGCGACACTTCTCTATTCAGCAGCTCTCGTCATATTTAAATAAGCCGTTTGCACTGAAACAACAAAATCCGCTAGCTTTGCTAAAGCAGTCCTCAAAATATATGTGAGAATATATGAGCATTTGTGAAATCCTTCTAAAATTTAAATATAAATAGAAGAAACGAATGAGAAGATATTTTAAATAAGTGAAAGTGGTGAGATGTATCTAATCTTCTTTATTACGAAGACCGTGAACTCCACGTTCAAGTTTGAATTACGAAGGAGTGAAGAAAGATAATATATTTTTTCAATATGCATTAGAAATTTTGCAATAAACATTTGATTGATTGAATATAATTAAAATATTGTTATATAATAATATTTGACACACATTATAATATATATCATACTAACTGTAGCGTGCAGCCCGTTGCATTATAAAAGTTTTTGCAGAATCCCGCGGGATTACTTAAATTTTCCGGGACAAAACGTAGCTAATGTACTATTACAGGTCATCATCTACCTGCATGCCAAATTCTATTTAAATCCGTTTAGTAGTTTTTGCGTGATTGAGTAAAAAAATCCATCTATCCATCCAAACATCCAAACTTTTGTAGCGGCGGTCCGTACTGCAGCGGATGGCTGTGACCGCTAGCAATTAACTCCTGTAAGTATTATCAGAAGGTCTCACCAGTTTTGCAGGCGATGCAGGGCGTCTGGAGACTCGGCAGAGGTTTTGCGGCAGCTGGCTTAATTATACTTTTGGAGAAATGAAACACTAGTTCACGTTTGATGAAAAATTACAAAGTGGTTTATTTGATCTCTTTGCCCTATATTTATACAATATTCAAATCGTCTAACGGTAAAATTAAAAAGAGAAAGCCTACACATTTACAATATTTCAAGTTAAATAATTTGTTGCTAGAACCGAAATTGTGTTTTTAAAACGGCTTGCCTGGCGCCAAAAATCAAGGCGAAATCTTTCATGCGGCGGTCGACGTAAGCGAGCGGTGCGCGCGGGGAGTGCGCTCCACCCAGCGCGCGGGCTCGCGCCGTAGCGCGGCGTCTGATGTCATCAGTCTGCGCTCACGCAGCGGCGGCGTTGGACGCAGACCTATTTCGTTGCGGCCGGACGCTCCTTCTGGATCGTTCGCTTGGTTTAACGGTTGCCGTGTTGCGTTCTTATAGGAACGGCATGGTGATCGGGTCTTCGTCATCTTTAGTCCTTTTCAGGGCTGCACGGTATTAGTGGTCACTTGTTAGTAGGACGTCTCACCGGGTTGGTTCACGAAGAGCCTGGCTGCTGGGCATTTCGTCAATCGTCTCGCCCTGGCTGCTGGTCCTGGCCGATGCATCTGCGGGCTGGTACGGCTGCGCCTCTTCAGTGAATTAAGTGATTAAAGTGCTCTTAAAGTGAAACGGTGTACGCCGCCCCGTTTCTTTGTTCAGTGATAATTAAAGTGCGTGTTGTTGGTGTTTGATTGTGATTCTTCCCGTAGCTAGTTTTCCTCTGTTGTGTTTGTTTCTTCTTGTTGTGAGGTAAGGTAAGGTAAGGTAACAAGGTTCATGGTTCAAGTTCTTGGGTAAGTGGTGGTGCGAGGAGGTACGGTATCAGGAAAATCGGAAAGGCGTAAGTATCGTAAGTATGCAAAAAATATAACTTATTTAGCCATCATGGTTAGAGATTAATAAAATAACCATTATGGTTGAAATCTAAGTGTGAGGTTCTATGTGTTATTAACCATCATGGTTAGAAGCTATTGGATGCAATAACTATTATGGTTAAAACGTATGAAAGGGAAGTAAGGAAGGTTAGGGATTTAAATGGACAAAGAGATAATTATCGTGTTTAGGCTTTGAGACGGCTTCCAAGGTCGCTAGAGGGTAACCATCGTAGGTAGAAAGAGATAACCATCGTAGGTAGACGCTTAGCATGACCGACATGGTCATAGAGAGATAACCCACGCGGTTAGAGAGAGATAACCGTCGTGGTTAGACATTTAGGATGACCGACATGGTCATAAAGAGATAACCCACGCGGTTAGAGAGAGATAACCGTCGTGGTTAGACATTTAATGGTGGTAGCTGACGATAGTGCTGGCTACCGCCAAAGTACTGCCGGCCCAGCGAAGCGTACTGGTGGCTTGACCAATCTTCCAGATCTGGTCCGCTTCTCAGGTGGTACCAGAACTGGTGGTGATGGTGGTTCGCTAGACGTCATCGGAGTGTTATTGTTTGTGCAAGTCGTTTGCAAGCTATCAGTTGCTTCGTTTAATACGAAGGCTGGTTTTAAGCGATCAATTGAAATGCATTGCGAGCGTCTTTCAGGCAATAATATTCTGTAGCATTTGTCGTCTCGCTCTAATACTTTGTACGGCCCTTCGTATGACGGTAGTAGGGGTTTCTTGACACCGTCATTTCGGATAAATACATAATCGCTTGATTGCAACTCCTTGTGAATGAATGTTGAGAGACAGTTTGAGTGTGAACTTGCTTCTTGTGGTTTGACTGCATTAATTATTTCGCGTAGTCTGTTTACGTAGTCGATATCCGTTTCTAGCCCCGTCTTAGGTTTTGTGTTGAAATAATCGCTGGGTAGCCGTAGGTTCATACCGTAAGTTAATTCGGCGGCGCTTACACCTGTGTCAGTGCGTGGCGATGCGCGTAGGCCGAACATAACTGTAGATAATTGATCTATCCACGATGTAGATTGTGATAGGCGTGCTTTCAGTGCGTTTTTTAGTGTTCGGTGCCATCTTTCTAGGATGCCGTTACTATGTGGGTGTCTTGGTGTTGTGTGAATCCGTTTTATTCCCATTGTTTGTAATAATTTGTTGAATAGCTGTGCTTCAAACTGTCTGCCTTGGTCTGTCGTGATGGTTGAGGTGCATCCGAATCTGCATATCCAGTTTTCGTAAACTATTTTTGCTACCGACTCGGCTGTGATGTTATCTGTAGGTATGGCTTCAGTCCATCTGGTCACACGGTCTATCATTGTGACGAGGTATCTGTATCCTTCTTGCGTGGTAGGCAGAGGTCCGACGATATCTACATGAAGGTGTTGAAATCTGTCCGTCGGTGGGAAGGTTCCGGTGGGAGAACGTGTGTGTCGCTGTACTTTGCATTGTTGACACTTAATACATTGCTTTGCCCATAGGTTGATGTCTGTGTTCATGTTTGGCCAGAAATAGCGTTGAGTTATTAGTTTTCTTGTTGTTCTTATACCCGGATGGCTTAGGTTGTGTACTTGGAAAAATATTTCTTCCCTGAATTGTTGCGGGATGTAAGGTCGTATGTTTGACGTAGACATCTCGCAAAATAGCTGTCTTTGCGTGTTGGGAATGTTAAGTTTTTTTATTTTTAGGTTTTCTTGTGCTGCTAATTGTTGAATTGTGGTTAATTCGTTGTTTTGTGCGTCTGCGATTTTCTCGTAATCGATTGTAGGTATAGTGTTGATTTCGTCGATTGGGGATCGGCTGAGCGAGTCTGCGACGACATTTAGGGTTCCGTTGATGTGTCGGATGTCTGTTGTGAATTCGCTTATGAACATTAGCTGTCTTGCGCGTCTTGGCGTTTCCGACGGTGATGATTTCTTCATCAGTGCGTATGTAAGTGGTTTGTGGTCCGTATAAATTGTTACGTGTTTTCCTTCGAATAGCTTGCGGAAGTGCTTGATAGACATGTAGATAGCTAACAATTCTCTGTCGAATGTGCTGTATCTGCGTTGTGTTGGTGAAAATTTTTTTGAAAAATAAGCTAGTGGTTGCCATCCTTGCTTTGTTTTTTGTTGTAGTACGGATCCTGCTGCTAGGTCGGAAGCGTCTGTAAAAATAGCTAACGGTGCTTCGTGCGATGGGTGAGCTAATAGTGCGGCGTTTTGAATAGCCTTTTTGCTTTCTTCGAAAGCGTTGATTGCCTCTTCGTTCCAGGTGATCTTTGTTTTGTCTTTTTTCTTGCAGTTGTGTAGAAATGCGTGTAGAGGTGCTTGTATCATTGCTGCATTCGGTATGTGATCACGGTAGAAATTGATCATGCCGAGAAATCTGCGTAGTTCTTGCACGTTTGTGGGCTTTGGGAACTTCGTGATGGCGATGACCTTTTCTGGTAAGGGTAGGATTCCATCCTTGCTTACTATATGGCCTAGAAATTTGACTTTTTCTTGTCCAAACACACATTTTGATGGGTTGATAGTTATGCCATTTTCTTCGAATCTTTTTAGTAGGGCGCGGAGATGTTGACGGTGCTGGTCTTCATCAGCGCTAGCAATTAAAACGTCATCAACAAAACAGAAGGAGAAGGGTAGCCCCTGGAGTACCTGGTGCATGAATCTTTGAAAAGTCATGCCCCCATTCTTCAGGCCGGGGCATATTCGTGGAAATTCGTATAATCCCATGGGTGTGATGATCGCTGTCTTCTGTATATCACTTTTGCGCACCATGACCTGTTGGTATGCTCTATTTAGGTCTAAAGTGGTGAATATGGTCTTGCCGTGAAGCTGGTTGGTGAAGTCTTTCAGCCTAGGGATTGGGTAACGGTCAGGCGTTGTGATGGCGTTGAGTCTGCGATAGTCACCAACTAATCTTATTCCTCCTGTCTTCTTTTTCACTATGTGCAACGGTGATGACCATGGGCTCTTGCTTGGTCGGCATAGGCCTTGATCCATCATGTTTTCGAGTTCAGCTTTGACTTCCTTGTATAGGTGAGGTGGAATAGGTCTTGCGCGGCAATGCAGTGGTGGGCCTGATGTTTCAATGTAGTGCTCGACGTTTGTGTTCGGCGATAGCTTCATTGCTGTCAGTCTGGTGATGCCGGGAAATTCTGCTAGTATTTTGTGATATTCGTTATCATTGTTAATAGTTGAAATTGTAGGTAAATTTGATTGTGTGACGTAAGAACTTGTTGCGAGTTTTGTTGTTTGGTCGATAAGCTTCCTGTTTTTTATGTCGACTATAAGGTTGTGGTGGTTGAGGAAATCTGCCCCGATTATAGGCTTGCTGACCTTTGCAACGATGAATTTCCAGGTGTATGGTCTTCGCAGGTTTAGATCCAGAGTTACTGTTCGTTCGCCGTATGTGGGAATTACGGTGTTGTTAGCTGCGTATAAATTGAATTTTGTAGGTTCCAGTTTTGTCCCTTTTGGTGGTGGTAAAACTGATATGTTCGCACCTGTATCGACTAGGAATTGTAGTGCGGTCTTTCTGTCTTTAACGAATAAGCGGTGTGACTGACCTTCTGCTCTTGATTGTGCTGCGTCCAGCTGGTTCTGTACTTGCCGTGTGCTGCTGTACGTGCATGGTTCAGTGCATCTGTATGCTGCTGCGCCAAAGCGACGGTGGAAGCGGCATGGCTGTGTTTGTGGGGTAAATGTATGCATTTTATACCTGCTATACGTGCTGTGGTTGCTGCAGCGGGATCGATGGTTGCCGTGGTAGTTGACGTAGCGGGATCTGGAGAAGTACGGTGAGCTCTCTGCGCTTTGGTGGGTTGTAAATCTGTCTGCGCTGTGACTTTGATGCCGATGATGTGAGTGAGTGCGAGGTGTGTGGAGAGTTGCCGAGTAAGCTTTTCGCGCTTTCAGCTCGGCGACTGCTGCGGACAGCCTCTTGATCTCGTGCAGAAGTGTTTCCACGTCTTGCGACATTCTGCGTCTTTTTCTGTAGGAGTTGTTCAGACTGGCGGATTTTGCTTGCGTTTCCTGTTCAGTCGGGGTCACCACTGTAGCGGCGGTCCGTACCGTTGAAGGGTCATAGTGATGGAACCAGCGGGCCAGCTTCTTGTCAGGTGACGTCATAACTGTGGAGGTCGATGACATCACACAAGGACAAGTAAGGGGAAAAGGAAGATCTTCCCAGCCAGGCAAGGTGTACTGCCTGGGGACCGAAGTCCATTTGAGAAGCGTTGAAACTTGTATATAGTGTTACAAGATAAATAATTGTGATATCGCGATTCAGGATTTTATTTTTGAATTTCATTTTTTTTCCATTTATTATTGATTTTTGCCCATTTTTTATTATTTTTTCTTGTAGCGTTTGTGATTGTTTGAGCCGCTACAATAGTAAATTATACATGTGTGTATCTTATCATGTATGTCACATGAATGTATGTAGTGTGTGTAATATTTACACCGACCACACAGCCTATAGTCGGCTAATGTTTAATTTTCCGTATTGAATGCATTCTGGCAACTAGCTGAGGTAAGACGAAGTGGGGTTGCAACGCCGTAATTGGCTAACTCAAGGCCACAGTGAAAGATAGTAATGTACAGAGCACCTGATTGGTCGACACTGATTACCCAATTACTACTCATTGGCGCGTGGACATTTACATCGGAACTATAAGTCAGATGTGTTGACACAAGTCATTCGCCTATTATTAGGTGTCTATGGGCTGTGTTGGTGAATATTTATTTTATTAATTTCATGTATTTCTGACGTAGGTATTTTACTGATTCAGGCGTTACTTTGCGGAAATCCATTATTAAAAAGTTGAAATTAATTAAATTTGCTATTATCCGCGAACCAAAATCGCGTATCGCCAGCGCGATGGTACCAAAAAGAAAGACGTCGGTTAATAAATGAAATAATAAAATAAAGACTCGCCGATGGTCTGGACAAAAAGAAGACCCCAGCGGCACAATAATCCACCCACATCCACCATACTTTTACATCCACGTCCACGCCGGCAAAAACAAACGCACACAATCGTGATATGGGTCCTTAGCATCGTGGCTACGAGGTGATAGAGTTCAGAGTGCTAAGTGTGAGTTTTTCTTTTTGCATTCGATCGTGAGCGCGTTTCGAGTTTACTAGGAATTTGTATGTGATTTGTACAGCGCCACCTAGTGGTAATCTGGTTTCTCAAGTTTACTACTAGGTGGCGCTGTACAAATCACATACAAATTCCTAGTAAACTCCAAACGCGCACACTTAGCACTCTGTAACCCCTCGCCTGGGACTGATACCAGCCGCAGTAGCGTTAATGCTTGTCATTGTCGTGTTCCGGTTGGAAGTGTAAGGTAGCCGTTAAACTTATGCATGTGGCATTAATACCCCGCCACAGGAATAGCAACGCACCAACAGTATCTTTAACACGATAAGCGATGGTTGTCTCTTTCCATCATGCGAGCCATTCAATTATTTGCTATCTTATAATAAAGAAAAATGTAAATTTATTTCGCTCAACTCGGTAACGGCACTAACGTATTGAATGTAATATTTTTATAAGGTTTTGCTTTTTAAGTTCATCATGCATGTACTATAAAGCAAAATTACTATCAAAATATCCCATGTTTATAACCTACACGATTGATTTTGTTAAAACCTATTTTGTTTTGAATTTTTGTCACTTTCTGTTGAATTTATTTTATTCCTGATTTTTTTTGCATTTTTTTCCTCCTTTATCCATTTGCAATAATACAAGTATACAAGAAAAAAGAAATTAGGGGATTGTTGATATCGTCGGTATGAAAGTCGACAAGGGATTGTTCTAAATGAAATTGTCAGCATAAAAGTCGGCAGGGGATTGTTCTAAATAAAATTGTTGGCATGAAAGTCGGCATAGGACAGTAGTAAAAATTTGAGTTTTTATAAAAACAGTCAACCATAATTAAACTTATGCATGTGGCATTAATACCCCGCCACAGGAATAGCAACGCACCAACAGTATCTTTAACACGATAAGCGATGGTTGTCTCTTTCCATCATGCGAGCCATTCAATTATTTGCTATCTTATAATAAAGAAAAATGTAAATTTATTTCGCTCAACTCGGTTACGGCACTAACGTATTGAATGTAACATTTTTTATAAGGTTTTGCTTTTTAAGTTCATCATGCATGTACTATAAAGCAAAATCATAGTAATTATGGTTGACTGTTTTTATAAAAACTCAAGTTTTTACTACTTTCCTATGCCGACTTTCATGCCAACAATTTTATTTAGAACAATCCCCTGCCGACTTTTATGCTGACAATTTCATTTAGAACAATCCCTTGTCGACTTTCATACCGACGATATCATTTAGAACAATCCCCTAATTTCTTTTTTCTTGTATACTTGTATTATTGCAAATGGATAGAGGAGGAAAAAAATGCAAAAAAAAATCAGGAATAAAAAAATTCAACAGAAAGTGACAAAAATTCAAAACAAAATAGGTTTTAACAAAATCAATCGTGTAGGTTATAAACATGGGATATTTTGATAGTTTCATAAAAAGTTTCGTTAGCTGTATAAAATAAATTTGTTTATAGTGGCGTTAGCGTTGACCATATGAGGTCCCGGATTCAGTTCCCGGCTCGGGCACTTAAAAAAAGTGTTTTTTCAGTTTTATGATGAACACAAAGTTGCCCGGGATAGGAAAGTGCCCGGTTGGCGATAAGCTTGCCACCTATCACATTTATGGGACCAAGTATCTTCGGCTAATCGTGGGTGCACTTGTTACACCTCTGCCTACCCCTTCGGGGACACGGACGTGAAGATATTTTTTTTGTTTATAGTGATTGAAAAATGTGGTAAGTGTAATTGTATAGCGCGGGTTTGCGCGACGGTGTATGGCTATGTTCAGACTGGTGTCGGTACGGAAATACGTTAGCTTTTAATTCTAGCTCAACATCCTATTTTGGCGCGGACCATATGCGTGTTCTATAATACGAAAAAAGGGAGAAAAAATCTAATAAAATGTAAAAAATATAATTATAATAAAAATAAGGAAAATAAATTTCCGTTCCCTAAAACTTCGTATTTTTACGCTTTACAGCATTCAAAATATTCCTGCTTCCGACTATTATTTGTTGAAGCACGCATTTTCCACTAGCACATAGTTCCGGCATACTTGGTTTGCTCGGGATATTTAATTAAAGATTTTTGCTCCCACACTCTATGTAAATTACGTATAAGGGAATCAAAGAGAAATGAATTTTCCAGAGTCAGTTGAACATTAATATTTTCTTGGTAATGTGCTGTTTTTATAATAACCTAGTTTCCCTCGCTTTTCTTGTTATTACAGCCGTAGTCAAGTTTTTTAAACTTAATATATTTTTGGAGTAAATTTGGTCCATTTTTAAACCGACTTGGCTATGTATGTGTTTTTATGTTGGTTACCTTAGAACTCGGTCATTTATAAACCGATTTAGATTTTGTTTTATTTGAGAGGGTGTGTCGGATCTTTGCCCCTTTGAAGTTTAGACCTACTGTCGTTCTGCCAGGCAGGTCGCAAACGGCAGCCGATTGGCTATGCGAGTCACTACTATCGTGGCTTCTACGTGGTAGAGTTCTGCATTGTTTCGCCCGGGTCTGGTACCGCGTTACCTATTCCTGACGCAATAGCGTCAGTGCTTGTCGCTGTCGTGTTCCGGTTTGGAGAGTAAGGTAGTCGGTAAACTTATGTATGTGGCATTAGTCCTCGCTACACATCGCCACATTTTACCGATCTTAGTAACGATAATCATCTATTTCGAGCCATTTCGCTTCGCCTCTAGCCACAGATCTGTGTCGTGATTTAGTGTCGGTGTTGACAACACGAGATCACGGGTTGGATCCCGGGTCGTGCAATTACAAAAAGTATTTTTTAGTTTTCTGATAAAAATAACGTTGCTTTGGATTGGGAAAGTGCCCTGTTGGCGATGGGCTTGCCACCGGTCATATGTTGAGACTAATAGACTTTACACTTTCAATCGTCGGCACTTGGTGAAATCCCATTATTTTTAGTTGAATCTAGTTTATCACTCACTTGTACTTTTATTTCACTATTATTATACACTAAATTATTTAATTTTATCGACCGGTTTCGCTTTTTAAAGCATCTTCAGGACGTAATATTCTTTAAAAAGCGAAACCGGTCGATAAAATTAAATAATTTAGTGTATAATAATAGTGAAATAAAAGTACAAGTGAGTGATAAATTAGATTCAACTAAAAATATGTTGAGACTAAGTTACTTCGGATAATCGTGGGTGCACTGGTTATACCTCCGCCAACCTCTTCGGGTATACGGGAGTAAAGATACCTATTATTGCTACTATTTCTAAACATAACCAAAATCGACCACCTGCTAGATTTCGAGCTGCTACTGCAATAAAAATCCTTTGTAAAACCTCATAACACATTATGTGCGGCCCACGGATCAAACCCAGGATCTCATGATCTAAGCCAATAGGGCGACCATAAGGGTCAGTCTATTTAGAATGAGGCAATTATATCTAAACTAATATAAAGATAAACGTTTTGATTTTTCATTGTTTATTTATTTGTTTGTTACGATTATACCAATTTCACAAATTCTTTCACCGTTACAAAGATACTTTCCAGAAGTGTCATAAGTTACTTTTTATCTGACTGAGAAAAAAAAGTAAATTTTAGATTACACGAACGAATTCGCGAGGAACTACTCATCTTTCACATAAGTAAAAAGGCGAAAGTAAATAGATAATAATCAAATAATTTAAGTAATAATTTAAACACAGCCTAATTGCAACAGTTGTGTTCTTATTTAGTACTAGCTCTTGCCAGCGACTTCGTCCGCGCGGACTTCGTTTACTCCGCACAGCACCTGGCCGCTAGCTGATAGCGTGATAATATGTAGCCTATATGTTGACCCGACCTGTTAGTAATATTCATGCAAAATTTGAAGTAAATCCATGCAGTACTTTTTGAGTTTACCCCGGACATACATACAGACAAACAGACAAACAGATAAACAGACAAACAGACAAAAATTCTAAAAACTATATTTTTGGCTTCGATATCGATTGTTGTTCACGCCCTATTTGACTTTCCTACGATTTTATTATATGTATACATATCACTGGAACCCTGCATCAAATCTTCACCAAATTAAAATGGACTACACGAAATGTATGCCCACCCTAAACAAAAGAATATTCAAAACCTGACTGACTTCTGACTTACAATTTTCTAAATGACTAAATTCTGAGGTAAGTAACATAAAAACTCGGAAATTTCCCGCTAAATTTTAGGTATATTAAGCTGCAAGGAACAAAAATCTATGCCTATAGATTTTTTTCAGAGTTCAAAAAATTAAAAATTTTGTTAAAAATTATAGTAATTTTTGAAAAGCTAAATATTTTCGAAACAATGATTGATTTTGATGATTCGAATAATGTTTTCTCAGCTACATAATCTATAATGAAAAATGACAAAGTAATATATAAAAAAAACATTTTTTTAAATGTTCGTTATTGGCAAAACTTAAATATACTTACCATCCAAACCGATACTCGACATTGACAATCACTGACGCTATTGCGGCAAGAAAGAAGTAAGGCGGTGGTACCAAATACCCGGGTGGGAAGTTTACGGAACTCTACCTTTAGTTACTATGGTACTGACACTATGTACCAATCGGTCGCCTTTTACAACCTGCCTGGCTTTAGTCTTTTTTACAAAGAACCCGGACCAACACGGGGTAAAACTATTTACGCTTTGCTTTATGTAGTAACTTGCAAAAGAGTGGAGATAAAAATAAAAGGAAATACGTTATTTCCCTCTTTCTATTCCTTTTAACGTAAATAAGTTATAACTTCCTTTATTACCAATTCCGTTTTATTTCGGCAAAATGTTATAATGATACATTATATTTTATGGGACGCATGAGATGGCTTCACTGTGCCTTCAATTTTATCATATTTCTTAACGATTGCTTTTATTAACCGACTTTCAGAAAATGAGGAGGTTCTAAATTCGATTGCATTCCCGCTACGTATGTAGATATGAAGTTACTGATTTTGTCCCGATTTTCAAAAATCGAGTTTTTACAAGATCTTTACGTTTTGAGGTACTAGGAACCTTTTCAGACTATTTTCACAATGACGTCGTATACAGAAACACTGTTTTCTGTTTGTATGTATGTGTGTGTATGTGTATGTGTGTATGTAAACATCTAATAACTTTTGAATAGTTTGACCAATCGAAACTCGGTTGATGGCATTCGATTGGATTCCATTCAAATTAGACTTCCTGAAGATTTGAACCAATTTCAAACCAATTTTGAAAAAAACCTAAAAAAACAGGCGAAACTGTATTTTTTAATATAACTTCTAGATTAATAATATATATTGAGTATAAAATGTTATCAATCTTTTCCCCAAAATACTGCGTTCAATGCATAAATTGCATCAAAATCTGTTTATCCATCCGGGAGTTATCGTTGACGAACAATTTTGAAAAAAGTGTTTTTCGATATAACTTCAAGATTTTTTGACCAATTATTTTTCGAACTTCAACAATATTTTAGTACTAAAAAGGATGTCAATTAAATTGAAACTGCAAAAATTAAAGTCAAATTAAGTTTTCAAAAGTTCCAGCTGTTCAAATATTAATATTTTGTTGTTTACAGCAAACTTACTTAATATTTTTAAAATAACCTTCAGACTAATATACCATTTGATTTAAAAAACTAATCAACTTTTCTCTCTAAAAATCTGTGTCAACTACCGTAAATGGTATGAAAATCAGTCGATTTATTTGAATTTTGCCAATGACGAACATTTAAAAAAAAAATATTTTTTACATTATTTTGACATTTTTCAGTATAGATTATGTATATTATGTAACCCCGGTCAGTGTGAATCGTTCCTTAGACAGTTGTTGCTTTCCACCTCTTATTCGAGTTGGATACTCCTGCCTTTGATCATTCTGTTCATATTCCTGTTGTTGTATCAATCTCGCGAAAAACATTTCACTAAGTATTGCTATTATAGTGCCTAACACTATCATGATTCGGTTAAAATGGTAAGTAAGCTACTGAACTTATGTACCTCTGTGGTATTTCATCCTCGCCTTGCAGATAAAAATGCACCTTTAAAATCTATACTATCTGTAAGTGACGCCTATCTCTTTCCATCGTAAAAACATTTGTTTCTTTGCGAATATGATGTATTAAAGAAGGTAGAGTTCTGCAAAGTCTCGTCTGAGTATTTAGAACTCAATGCTTTATTTATTTCTGCCGCAATAGCAACAATGCTTATCATTATCACGTTCCTACATTTTCAATACTGAATATCGTCGGTATTTGATAAAATTCTACGCTAACTTTTATTTATATTATGTTACTAGCTGTGCCCGCGACAAATTCGTCCACGTGGAAAAATTTCTAAAGACAGTCCCATGGATTTACCTGGATAGTTCCCGTTCTCGTAGCATATCCGGGATAAAAAACTATTCTACGTCCTTTCTCGGATCACAAATTATCTTTGTGCCAGATTTTGTAAAATCAGTTCAGCTGCTTAGGCGTAAAAAAGAGACTACTTACTTACTTACGTTGGCTCAGCGACCCAAAGTGGATCTTGGCCTCCGATACGAGAGTACTCCATTTCTTTCGGTCCTTTGTGACATCTTGCCAGTTATTAACTTGAAGCTCACAAAGATCCCTTTCAACAGCGTCGCTCCAATGGTATCTGGGGCGACCAACTGGCCGTCAGCCACTTGGTCAGCCCAAATATGCTCTCTTTACTCCCCGATCTTTTCCCATTTTTTCAATGTGGCCGAGCCAACGGAGTCTTTGAGCTTTTATTTCTCCTATTATGCTAGGAACAGCCACCAGTTCTTCAATCTCAGCATTCTTCCTGCTTCTCCAGCCTCGATCGGGTTTTTGTACAGGGCCCAATATTTTACGTACTACGTACGTAAAAAAGAGACAGGCAGACAGAAATACTTTCGCATTTATAATATTAGTATGGAAGTATGGATAACTTGTACGCTTTTACATAGGTAATATTTAGTAGTCATACATCATCGGGAAAATGCATTGATATAAAAAACTCAAGATACACAATCAGTGTCTCAAAAACGTCCTCCAAAAATGAGCACACAATTTGAAATTGTGCGCTCATTTCAAATAGAATCGCGTTGGTCGCGACACTGTCAATTTTATTTCTTTTTGTACATTGCTTTGTAAAAACAACTATAAACCTTGCTCTTAAGGTTGGATATGTAAAGACATATGTTTTTGTTCTATCTATAACTATTTAAATGAAATTGGGGACACTTTTGAGTGTGAGTTTTGTTCGGGACTGTGCATGGATTTTTTAGATCAATGGGAAAATGTTATATTCCGGTTTGGCGGGTGAGTTAGGCGGTAAAATTATGCATGTGGCATTTCTATCCTATCACAAAGATAGGTTCACACCATTAACATCTATGGTGTCTATAGGTAATGGGAGGTGAGAAATGGTGAGGTCACCTCACCATTCCTCACCTCCCATTACCTATGTACCACCTGCTTGTTCGAAATATAATGATATAAAATATATATGTATATTAAAGAGGCATATTTATATTAATCGCTCAAGACCTTAATAGTTGATAATCGTTAAAGATGTGATATTATTATCAGCCCTCTGTTCCTCATATATATGTATAAAGCTATTAAGGAAGATAAACACGTTTACCGCACGTTTGCACAAGCATTAATGCCCGATCATCTTAGAACAATAATCGAGTCAGATATGTCATTTAAACGCGAACAATAACCACCGTACATAACCGTGCTAAAGCAAAAGCTATGTATTAAGGAATATGATTATAGAATTGACGTGGTTGGAATTAAAGTGTTACGAAAAATCTGTGGTGCTAATCACAGATCACGTTCATTATACTGAATTAAAAATAAATTAAGTTAAAACGCAAATGTCGGTGTAAAACTGAAAACGTAGTTTTTTTCGTAGGTTTGGAAAGGTAGACATAACAGCATGTGATAGATTGATGAAATAGACAAACAGAAATGTCGAAATAATAGCGTCAATGCTAGTTATTTTTGTGTTTTGGTTTGGAACGTAAGGTAGACAGCAAACTTATGCTTTTAGCACTCATAGTCTATCTCCTATCCTCCTTGCCGAATTTCATTTTTTTTTCATAAGATAGCAAACAAGCAGATGGGTCTCCTGATGGCAAGAGTCAACCATCGCCTATAGACACCAAAGGTGTTAATGGTGCGTTGCTATCTTGTGGCGAAGTCTAATGCCACGTGTATAAGTTTACCGGCTACCTTACCCTCCAAACCGGAATATGACAGTGACAAGCACAGAAACTATTGCGACAGGAATAGGTAAGGCGGTGGTACCAGACCCGAGCGAGACCATGCAGAACTCTACCACCTAGTAGCCACGATGGTAGTGACTTGTATAGCCATTCGGTCGCCTTTTACGACCTGCCTGGCAGAACGGTAGTTGGTCTTTTCTTCAATATAATAGCCAGAAAAGTGTAACAGTCAGACAATTAAATTTTCGTGTTAATATTAAATTTACGATAGACGGGAAAAAATAGCTAGGTACCTTTATACTTTGTTGTTAAGTAGTTACTATTTTGTTGAAACCAGAAATCAAATGTACTTTATTCAATAAAACCTTTTACAAATTATTTTGACGCGTCAATAATTTTTTTAACTCTGGCGGAAAAAACTCAACGGGCTTGTCTTTTCATTATATCAATTTTGTTGAGGAATATTATTTATTGCTGAACATTCCATAACTTGAACATTCTACATGTATACAACAAATATTATAAAATACCTTTTTCAGGAACCAGTATCTCATCAAGTTCGAAATATTTTACTTTTATATATATTTTACCTTATTTATATACTATATTCTACTATATTCTACCTTTATACTGCGAACAGTTTACCTAGGTGCCAAATACCAGGTTGCTAGGCTATCTGGAAGTGGGTTAAGTTTTTGATTTATGACTGCGTGTCTAGATAATGTGAAAATGGTTTTAGACCATCATATGCTACTTTTTACCTGAATAAGCCAAAGAAAGCAAATCATCAAACGAAAAAGTTGATGTTTGGTACCAAAGAACAACATGCTAAGTCATCTGGAAGTGAGTTAGGTTTCAATCTGCAGATAGATGCGTCAGTCAGTCATAAATATGACGGTTTTCAATCGTTAATATTTCATTAACTGCTTATGTTACATCTATGAAACTTTGAGTTCTACATTTACTAAGAGGTTTTAATAAATGTGCTTAAATTCCTTGTATGTAAGATGTACAGCTTTTGAGTTGTGAAGGGGTCAAAAGTAGTTCGAAATGGTTCGCGTAATATTATACATGGTTGCTGCGTCGTCAGTTTGCTATTCTTTGAATATGCTACTGCGTATATTCCATATTTATTCGTATATAATAATAATAATAAATATTCACAGGACAAATTACACTTAGTGATCTAATCCCAAAGTAAGCAAATTATTTGCTTGTGTTATGGGTGTTAATCAACGACACTAATACATAGAAATACATATATAGATAATTTTACATACATAATACACACCCAAACCCGAAATACAAACATTTGTACTCATCACACAAATGCTTGTCCCCGTCGAGGATCGAATCCGAGCCCCTTCAATTGCGTAGTCAGGGTCGCTAACCACTCGACCAACGGGGCGGTATATTCGTATATACAATCGTTTATTTCAGTATTCATCAGGTAACCTCTACTTTATAATTACATTATAGAAGTACTATAATTGTATTGTCGTGTTGTATATATATTAGGGTGATTCATTTGCGACAAACATTTTTTTTTTAGGTACTCAAGCAAAATTTTGTTCTACATATTGAAAAAAAAAATTCCACCAAGTTAGAGCTCTTAATTCGAGTATGAAGTGCTTGCCGTTTTAATTTGATTTTTTCCCATTAGAAATGCATGTAAATATTTTTTTTTTTCAAATTTCTAATGCTTGGACACATTTAATGATATTGGCATTCTGATTGCTGAAATATATCCAGCCCCCCTAGACAAGTGGCTAATGCTCAGTAACTATTCAAATATTACGCTTTGGCGATATTTAGGCCAAATTGGTAGCCAAGTGGATCATGGCTTGTTCAACGTTCGTTCCATACGAACTTTACGAATTATATCGAATATTGTCTCTGAATTGACGGTAAACGTCACTTTGAAGTATTATTTTCACCGAGGTTATAAGTTTTATTTATATGAAAAGTGCATTAAAAGCAAAAAAGACTTGCCCCCCAAGATGTGGCATCAACGTTAGTACAATAGAAAGAGAAATTTATGGATTTGTCATAAGCTGTTGACACGAGCGTAAACGAATTTGTAATTGGTAGCCAAGTGTCATTCGTGAAACGAAACGTTATATTGCATCGATCATTTTTGTCAATTTTCGTACAAGACCGTAGCCAAGTGGCACTTTTGACAAGCAAAATAGTAGCGAATTATTCGATAATCAGCGAACGCTAGAACCCTGCAGATTACGCTTAAAATGACGGTTGATCACTATTATTCAATCAGCTGTTCTAAAGCGTGGATAACATCTGTGAGAATTTTTGATAATTTTAAAGTAAAATTAACGCAAATTAAGAAGGCTTTTGGTGGCACATTATTAATGGTGCTTTGATATCCTTGTGGCGAGGGGGAGGGGGGGGGGGGGTATTAATGTCACATGCATACATTTACCGGCTACCTTACCCTCCAAACCGGAACACGACAGTAACAAGCACTGTTGCTATTGCTGCAGAAATAGGTGGGTCAGTGGTATTAGACCCGGGCGAGACAATGTAGAACCCTACCACTTAGAAGCCACAATACTAGTGACTCGTTTACCCAATTGTTCGCTTCTAACGAACTGCCTAGACACATTGTAAGTAGTGATAGGTTTGCAAAATGCTGACAATGTCTTAATGATGATAAATATAATTCGTCTTTAAATATTTTACAGACACTATAAGTTCAAGTTATAAACACTATATTCTTGTTACAACCCTTGTATTTTGTAAATTTAATGAAACAAAGATAGTTTATTTTTCAGTGTAGCAATAGATTTCGATCAATTTTACATTTCTGTAAATATGTATGCCAAAAAATACGTAAAAAAGAAGTTTTATATGTTCAGTTTTGCATATTTTTGTTCATTTTTAATAATAAATTTATCATCAGCTTTCATAAATCTGAAACATAAGTTTTAAAATGTGACTATCTATAACATTTTGCACAATTCTACGTTCACTTGTAAGGTAGGTAAAGAGGATTTACTTAAAATATGTTAAAACAATCAAATTTGATAGCAATGAAGATAAATACGTAAATCTTGGTGACAGTATTTAATTTTATAACTCTTTAAATTGGTAGTCCGTAGTACTGACAGAGTTCAATTAACATGTTAGCTATATAGAAACTTACGGCATGACAGTAATTAAGAAGAAAAATTTTATCTTATTCGCACTCACGCGGTACATACAATCAAAATTGAATCAGATATAGCGACTCTGTTCTTATTTTTATTATATTCAATTCAGAGACAATATTCGATATAATTCGTAAAGTTCGTATGGAACGAACGTTAAACAAGCCATAATCCACTTGGCTACCAATTTGGTCGAAATGACGCCAATGCGTTATATTAGAATGAACAGAGAGCTCGGTTGGCGGTCAGAGCGTGCGCAGGACTTAGAAAAATTTTGATGGAAAATTTCAACCCTATATAACACCCCTTTTTTGTTGCACCATTACGTGGAGGGGGTAAGGGACACCAACTTTTGTCAAGGTCACTTTGCTCTGAGTTAATTCCCCGTGGAGTTAGGGGATGAAAACCGAAATTCATTACAAAGGCGTCTGCGACTTAAAAAAAGAAAATGTATTGAAAACCCCCTAGTTAGGTTAGGACTCTTAAATTATGGCAATTTGCGTTCATTTTACTTTAAAATTATCAAAAATTCTAACAGATATTATCCACGATTTAGAACAGCTGATTAAATAATAGTGATTATCCGCCATTTTTAGCGTAATTTACAGGGTTCTAGCGTTCGCTAATCATTGGATCACCAATTTTGCTTGTCAAAAGTGCCACTTGGCTAAGGTTTTGTATGAAATTGATCAAAGATGATCGATACAATATAACGTTTCGTTTCACGAATGACACTTGGCTACCAATTACAAATTCGTTTACGCTCGTATCAACAGCTTATGTCAAATCCATACATTTTGTTTTCTATTCTCCTAGCGTTGATGCCACTTGTCTTGGGGGGGCAGGATTCCACGCTCTTTAAATGACTTTTCGTCAATTTTAATGTCGCCTGCTTTGGTCCACTGGTACCATCTGTCAAAGTTATGTTTTCGAATAAAATGCACATTTTTTTATTTTTACAGCGAAAACGCTTGAATGTTTTTTATAGTAGATAATGAGCTTGGGCCGAGAAGGCTGTTTTTTTACAGATGTTGTTCTTATGATATAGACAAGGAATAAGAAAGGTTTTTTTTTTAAATTCTTCCCCTAAGATGGTGAAATAGGGGGTGAAAGTTTGTATGAAACTCTGTCATTTTTGAGTTGTAATTAAATTATCATTTAACTGAAAAAAAATTAAATACAAATTAATTATTTTTTTGAATTCTAGCCCATAGAGAGGTAAAAAGAGGCTTTAAAGTTTGTATCAAAAATGAATTGTTTATTTATTGCATTACTATAAAATCTAAATTATTTTAATTTAGTATTTATGATTTATAATACAATTAAGATGTACGAATTTTCGGATTTTTTAGTATTTATGCTCTTCAATCGAAATTGTAGAAACATGCATGTAATGTTAGAAGTTTCGACCATTAAAGGAGTAAAAATGTGTGTTACAATTTATTTGAAAAATCAAACGTTTATGGTCGAAATAACTTGAAATTCGGCACTTACGTTTTTCAACACAATTTAAGAATCATATATTTAGGGATTTTTTTAAATTTCATTCCTTAAAGGGTAAAAAAGCATTGATGTTTGTGTAAAAAATAGATTGTTTATTGTAGAATATTATAGAAATTATTTAAATCTTAGTATTTATGATTTTTAATACAATTAAATGAATACGAATTTAAGGTTTTCAAATGTCATCTCTTCAAACGATGAAAAAAGTGGTAAAGTTTGTAAAAAAAAATAAAATATGTTTAATCAAAATCTCTTCAAATTTATTAGTCATGTTCTTTAATTCAATTAAATAAACGTGCATGTAAGGATGCTGTGAGTTTTATCTCTTAAAGAGGTAAAAGAGGGTATTAAAGGGGCTGAAAGCTAGTACTTTATAAATAGTTTTGTTTGCGAGTAGACGCTGAATAATATTTTAAGACTATTCATGTACTTACCTACGTTTACGCTTGAATTTTTTATTAGCTATAGATAGATAGTATTTTGTCAATATTTTATTAGTCATGTTCTTTAATTCAATTAAATAAACGTGCATGTAAGGATGCTGTGAGTTTTATCTCTTAAAGAGGTAAAAGAGGATATTAAAGGGGCTGAAAGCTAGTACTTTATAAATAGTTTTGTTTGCGAGTAGACGCTGAATAATATTTTGAGACTATTCATGTACTTACCTACGTTTACGCTTGAATTTTTTATTAGCTATAGATAGATAGTATTTTGTCAATATTTTGTATAAATGTACAAAAATAAAAAAAATAAACAACGAAGATAATTCAAGCAAACGAATAAAAAGCAAAACTCTAAAGAAAAAAAATAAAAACTGGTACTATTTGAAGGTAGTAAGGACTTCGCAACAAAAAATAAATTAATTAAATATATTATACATACAAATAGTCTAAATAAAACAACTTATTTAGTAGTTTCATCTATAAACATCAAATCAATTTATATATCTTCTTTTTTATTACGAGATTTTGAAACAAAAACTAAGAAGCTAGCTACAAAATCAAATTTTGAAAGGTTTTGTTAAATATTAATTGTTGATTGTATGTATTAAAATAAAGTGCTACACGGGATGTATTGTATATTACAACACTTTCAAAGAAATAGGATACGTAATTGTTATTATTGCGTAAATTGTTATATAATTTTTTGTCGATTTTCGGTATATTTTTTTTCTTTAGATATTTATCGTTTTTCTAAAATGAATGTATATGTAATCGATAAATGAGCGATTACTGGTTATTGGTTTTGAGTTTGACAACATTCAGTCGATTCATGATGATAAAAGTTCATATAGGTGAACAAAAGTGTTAAAACGTATGTGTCTGCATCCACTGTAAATACTCTTTGACTTTGGACCATGCCACGCGCGAAATAATATTTGCGCTGCTCCTGTTAGAAACTCAAGGTCGTTCGCAGCTGTAATCGCCTTAAATACCTCGCCTTAATACAAAAAGGAAAAACTTTGGACTCCATTTTGAGACAATCGTGCGAGCGGTGGAGTATGAAATTTAGCCCAGTTAAAGTTCACATGGCGGAGGACTGTAAAAACCTAATATTTTCAAATAATAATCACTATAAATTTATGTTAATAACAAAAATAAACATCACACATTAAAATCATGTGACACATTATAATACACAAATGTCGGCAACAGGCTATCACTAGTATTTACAAAATTCTACTAAACAATCCTATATCAACAAGGAGGCAGTGTTGATATGGGCTCCTATTGAAGAATACGCCATCCATCGTCTATAGGGCTGTATTGCTCCTGGGCTCCTTTGAAGAATAGGCCGACTGCCGTTCTGGCAGGCAGATCGTAAAAGGCGACCTATTGGCTATCGAGTCACTAGCGTCGTGGCTACTAGTTGCTAGAGTTCTGCGTTGTCTTGCCCGGGTACCTTAATTATTCCTGCCGCAATAGCGTTAGTGCTTGTCGCTGTCGTGTTCCGGTTTGGAAAGTAAGGTAAGGATAAACTTATGCATGTGGCTTTAGACCTCGCCACAAGATAGCAAAGCACCATTAACATCTTTGATGTCTATAGGCGATGGTTGACTCTTTCCATCAGGAGACCCATCTGCTTGTTTGCTATCTTATGATATAAAAAATATTAAAAAAATAAGGCAGAAAGAGGCGAAGGATTAGTTATGCAATTCACTATCATCGTGTCTACTAGGTAGTAGGGTTCTTTATTGTCTCGCCTTGGTCTGGTTTCAACGCCTTCCCTATTTCTACGTCTTGTCACTATCGAGTTACAGTTCGGAGAGAAAGGTAGCCGGTAAACTAATGCTTTTAACATTAAGATCCTACTACATGGATAGCAACGCACCATTAACATCTTTGGTGTCTATAGGCAAGGTTAACCCTTTTGCATCAGGAAAGCCATTTACTTGTTTGTAATGTTATGTTATTAAAAAAAACACCGTTATACATCAAAATGTTTCGAAAAAATAAGCCATAGCAATGAATCTTATCGATATTGTATTTTAATTCGTGTGAAATTACCGTCGCTTTTACTCTAGCTAGATTATTACAATATTAATGATTATATGTGATTCTAAAAACGAAGGCAATTATCTAATGAACGGATTAAACGGATACGTCTTTCAAGGCAATTTCTTAATTTGTCAGTGTAGCTTGCATTCAAATACAACAATACATTATACATTTAAACTAATTATCGAAGAAATAAAATCACTACAAGGGTCATTTTTAAACCTTTTCATCTCATTCAGTACGATAAAACAGATTGCTAAGTGTGAGTTTTTCTTTTCGCATTCGATCGTGAGCGTGTTTCGAGTTTACTAGGAATTTGTATGTGATTTGTACAGCGCCATCTAGTGGTAAACTGGTTTCTCACGTTTACCACTAGATGGCGCTGTACAAATGACATACAAATTTCTAGTAAACTCCAAACGCGCTCACGAACGAATGCGAAAAGAAAAACTCACACTTAGCACTCAGTACAACATTGCTTATTACTATGTTTTCACGATATAATATAATGACTACAAATATATGACACTTTTGACAGCTGTGATTCTCGAGATGAGAAGCTTTTGCTCATGTTTCCTTCCTAACGGAGTTTCTGTTAGTATTCATGTATTCTGTGATCTATTATCAAATAAATGCAATTAATGTTCTTCGATACTGATGTTTATTATTATTCTCAAGACTTAATTGCTTCGATTTCTAAGGTTTCAACATTTAAGCATAGGAAATTTAAGGCTGGAAATAAATATCGTATAATTAAAACTTGGTTCGTTGATTAATGTTATATCATCAACGGGAGAACAGAACAAAAGCGAAAGTTAATTACAAACTTACATGGAAATTGGCAACATGTGCAAATAAATTTATATTGGAGGAATGGTTTTAGCGTTTATAACAAATAAATATCATTCCGCTAGTCCTTTCATGTCGAGCGCTGTGGACAGAATGAAGCAAGTAGTAGATGTTCTGTGGAATGAAGTATCAGCATGCCAGCGTCTGATCTATCAATTTGTTTAATAATGAAGAAGTTTTATAAGTAATTATTTTAATAACAAAAAACTCGAATACGACCCGATTTTAATGAAATATGTAGACTATAGGTTAGCACCATTGATATAAAAAACCCTAGATGCCCAGTCCCGAACAAAACTGACACTCAAAAGTGTCCCTAATTTCTTTTGAGTAGTTATAGATATGACAAAAACATATGTCTTTGCATATCCAACCTTAAGTGCAAGACTTATAGTTGTTTTTACAAAGCAATGTACGAAAAGAAATAAAATTGACAGTCACGCGGCCGACGCGATTCTATTTGAAATGAGTGCACAATTTAAAATTGTGCACTCATGTTTGGAGGACGTTTTTGACGCACTGATTGTGTATCTTGGGTTTTTTATATCAATGGTTAGCACTACCATTAATGTGAAAAAAGTACGACGTTTTCAAATGAATATCTGCTATGTTCGCCTTTTAGAGATATCAACATTTTTACTACCATGACTATTTTACATAGCGAATCCATACTAATATTGTAAACGCGAAAGTAACGGTCTGTCTGTCTCTTCTTCGCGCCTAAACCACTGAACCGATTTTGGATTAAAATTTGGTAGGTGCAAAGTTAGTTTGAAACGCGACAAACGACATAGGATAGTTTTTATCCCAAAAATCACACAGGAACGGGAACTATGCCGGTAAAACCCTGGCAATTTTATAATTTTTTTCACATGAAACTCGCGGGCACAGCTAGTTTTCTTATAAAAAACTGCTATGTGATTTTAAGCATTATACACTAAACTATGATCGCTAAAACATATATTATGCTATGTGCACCAGCCGTACTATTTATTACCAATTAAAAACTGATATATATTAAACGGGCAAATAGCATATATTTTATTGCACATAACAGATATTCATTAATTGTCAACGATATTATGTTATTCTCTCAATTTCATATAAATGTCTGGCATCTGCCAAATGTTGTCTACTAAATTGGCCTTAGTACTCACTACTCACTACTATCTACTCACCACAGAGTACTGTGTAATATGCTACCAGTTACTCACAATTGTACTGTACGTGAATTATTTATTGACAGACCATGCTTGCAAAAATAACAGGCTGTTCTTAAATAACAGATAATGACATCTGTTATTATTCAGTAACAGTAACAGGATCAACAGATATCTGATTCGACTTGTTATAACCCAAGACTAATGTGTCGTACTCGGTTTTGAGCACATGAGTAGATAAGGGGAAAGTAGTGCTAAAGTAAGTACTCTTTGGTTTTGAGGCCGTGCGCGCAACCTAAAAATGTCGCGCGGAGACCCATATTCAGCATTACATTAAAATTATAAATAATGAAGATAAAGTTCCAGGAGCTGAAATTTTTTTATTGGAAATTTCCTCTTCTTTTCGAATCTTTTTTGAAATTTCTTAAATAGTTTATGAAACATTGGCAAAAAACGAAATGCCATTTTTTCATCTTTGTTTATAACTTTATAAAAAAATAATTTATTAATAAATGATTTTGTTTTGATTATTATTTTGACATATCAATTTATTAATAAATTTGACTATAATTGTAACACTAAATCATATTTTTGAATAATAACATTATGACGAAAATCTGTATTTTTTAGGTAAATGAAAGAAAAGTCTATCACTGTTAAAGTTATAAGAATAACAAAATAAAATAGTAGATTAATTGAATTCTAATCTTTTTAAATTCGCATGTCAGTTCTATAGGCCCAAATAGGATTTAAGTGCTTTGAAATTAATTAAAAGATGACAGCATTGTAATTTTTTGCAAATTTATGCAAATAAATTATATGTATTTGTATTGTATTTATCGTGAGCACAGCTAGCCTAATCCAAATCTAGAAATCTTGAGGGAGTTTGATGGTTATTACTTGGTAAAGTTTGATTACCTCCAAAGCGATACTATTGCGACAGGAATAGGTAAAGCGCTAGTATCGAGCTCGGGCGAAGTATTATCGAACTCTGCTTCTCAGATTTTTCATTAAACATTGTATACGGGGTGATTTTCAAAAAATATTTTTTAGCCTCCACTTAGCTTTTCCTATCCGTTCCTCCGTTATCCCAATTGTCCTCTTTCGAAACTAAAAATTAATAATAATAATAATGAGAGTTTATTTTCTACCAATTTTCAATCACAGTTTTTTGTTACAATTTCAACTAATATTACAATAGATAGTGAACTGGAGCATAATAGGAAAAACCCGTATTTCAAGAAAAATTGTATTTGCCTAAAAGAAAATTTTATTAAATTTTATTACGATCGAATCAAAGATACCAAGTTATCATGGGACAAACATACATAAAAACGCCACAATGTTTTTTTAACCTACTACACATAAAATTTGTGTTACAAGTTTTTCCGTTATGTGTGTGTGTGCGTGTCTGTAACATCGTAGCTCTTAAGCTGGTGGATCGATTTGCTTGCGTTTTTTTTTATTTAAAAACTGATTTTTATGGTTAGGCTAGACTAGGCTTATTAAAAAGCAAAAATAATAACGTTTATTTGATTTGAGTTTGAATGCAAAAACACATTTATTAGCATTTATTTGGCTTGAATTTAGATTACTTCAGACAATAAAATATCAGTTGCTTATTTTTACTTGGCTTAACTAGAGATTGGCTGCAAAAAAAATAACAACTAATATAATTTATTGGAATTAACTTGAGATTGTCTGCAAAACAAATCAAAAATGGATAATAATTTTATACTTAGCTTAACGTGGGACTGACTGCAAAAAACTGCAAAAGAGAGAAAAACAGTTAATTACATTTACTTGGCTAAACTTGAGGTCGATTGCAAAAAAAATCATAATTGATAATATTTACTTAGCTTAACTTGAGATTTACTGCAAAAATGAAAACACCGGTTTTACTAAATATATCTTTAGAGCTTCGGTATAAAGATGTATTTAGTAAATTGTCAAAATTGACAATTTTAATAAACAGTATCGACTTATTGCCCTGATGATGCGTTAAAACGCGAAACCGGTTGGTGTTTATTAATAATAAAATCTAAATAAAACAGTACAAGTGTTTGTAACATACTAATAATACAAACATAAGTTAATAAGATTTACTTACTTAACTTTAAATTCGACGGGTCCTACGTCTGGTGCAATCCGCAAAACAACGGAAACCATTTTCTTGCATCAAAAGCCTTAAAATTATCTTATATTTGTCCTAATGTAGAAAAGAAATGTAGTAAAGAATTTGAAAATTTGTACAAAAGTTCAATTTTCAAATACTTCTATTGATTTATGTCAAAATTACAAACCATAGAACGTTTAATCCGCTCTCCTGTAAAGTTGTGTCATTGCACTTGCAACTGTATACATACGTAGGACCCGTCGAATTGACTGTAAAAAAGAAAAAAAAAAACAGTTATTAACATTTACTTGGCTTAACTTGAGACTGACTATAAAAAAGCAAGGAATTGTTACTGACATTCATTTGTGAAATTCACTAGTAGTCAAACATGCTTGACAATCGTGAAAGAATTGATTACATTGACGTGACCACTTTCATGTTAAATAAATTACTTCAATTAGGACACAATAATTAGCGATTGGTTTTACCCAGTAATTAAATGTGGTTGACGTAATCTACGATTCATGATTGACGTAATGATCATGATTGACGTAATCTACATTGACACTGTAATTATTGGGACCTAGGCATCAATTCAACATACCGCGTGCAATCCATACTAATATTATAAATGCGAAAGTCTGTCTGTCTGTCTGTCACGCTTTCACGGTTAAACCGCTAGACCGATTTTCATGAAATTTAGCATGGAAGTAGGTGAAAAACTGAGGTCAAACATAGGCTAATTTTTTTTTCAAAAATCAACCTTTGAAGGGTTGAAAAAGGGGATGAAATTTATATGAAAAGCTATCTTGACGACATGTTAATCTACTCGCAGGCGAAGCTGCGCGGGTCAGCTAGTTTGTTATATCTGAATAAGGTATTTTAAAGTTAATTTTTTCCGTGGTTTTTTTCTAATCGATGAAATAGTAATATTGTGACACGTCTAAAATATTATTTAAAAACTGACTTCTACCCGCGAATTCATCTGATTTGTTTATTATATTGATACATACCGAGTAATTTAAATCAGATCTAGTGCGAATCGGAGTCGAAGGGTTCCGTACCGTCATCTACAAAAAAACGGCAAAAACTCACGATTGTTGTGTGCCTACCTTAAATATTTATTTTATTTTAATTTAATTATTTATTTTTAAATTGAATATGTAACTAAATATTCTGTGAATATTTTAAGCATCTACCGGTTGTCGTTATTAAGATCGAGAAAATTTTTGCAAAAATATCATGTCTATTGTATGGAAACCCCCTTAAATATTTATTTTATCCTATTTTTATTATTTGTTGTTATAACGGCAACAGAAATATAATATCATCTGTGAAAATTGCAACAGTCTATCACAGTTTATGAGACACAACCTGGTGATAGGCGGTCAAACACACGGACGGACAGCGGAGTCTTAATAATAGGGTCCCGTTTTACACTTTGAGTACGGAACTCTATAAAGAAACTCACTGATATAATATTACCGTCCAACTTAAACACTTGTTCCAGGAAGGCTAATATTTTTCACACGGGTTGTTCTTACGATGTAGACGAGAAATAAGGATTTTTAGAAATTCATCCCATAAGATAGTGAAATAAGGATTGTACATGAAATTTAATGCATTCATTTATCCGCGGGTGAATCTGTGCAGATCATCTAGTGCACATATATACCAGGTTTTTTATATCATAACTTTTCCCCGTATTGGTCCGGGCTCCTTTGAAGAATAGATCAACTGCCGTTCTACCAGGCAGGTCGTAAGAAGCGACGGATTGCCAATACGTCTCCCTATCATCATGACTCCTAGGTAAAGTTCCGCCAGAGTATTTGGTACCGCTGCCTTACCTATTACTGACGTATTGCGTCAATGCGCAGAGTCGTGTTCCGATTTGGAGGGTAAAATAGCCGGTAGGCTTATGCACTTGGCATTGCTATCTCGCCACATGGATAGCAACGCACTAATTACATTTTTGGTGTCTATAGGCGATGGTTCCTCTTTTCACCAAGAGAGCCATCTGCTTGTTTATCTTATGATAAAAAAATTATCGATCGATATCAAAAGACAACTATAGCCTATAGACATCAAAGATGTTAATATTGCGTTACCGTCTCTATGGTCGGTTGTGTCTATTAGTTGAGATATTTGAGGTTTGGAGTTACGATGTTATTGACATGTTTGTCCAATAGTTGGCCATTTACGAACTTCCTGGCAGAAAATCATATAGGCTATTCTTCAAAAAGAACCCAGAACAACACTGGGTTCCGTTTTACTATACGTACTTAATATATATATATATATATATATATATATATATATATATATATATATATATATATATATATATATATATATATATATATATATATATATTAATTAATAATAATTACACTTACTGATCTAACCCCAAAGTAAGCAAATTATTTGCTTGTGTTATGGGTTTTAGTCAACGATACTAATACATAGAAATACATATATAAATACTAGAATATATATAATAAACACCCAAACCCGGAAATACAAACATTTATCTCATCACACAAATGCTTGTCCCCGTCGGGGATCGAACCCGAGCCTCGTTGATTGCGTAGTCAGGGTCTCTAACCACTCGACCAACGGGGCGGTCAACATATATATGTAGGAAGTGGGTCAGATATGATAAATAAAATGCGGATGTGGTAATATAACAACTCTTTATATTTTGTTCAACTTGTATCAAAAAATAACATAAAATCACTATTAAAGCTTTCCATCACTAATGACTAGTTCTCTTTTAATAATTCTAAGTAACTTAAATATTCCTTATTACAAATAAGTCATAATTTAAGCAATAGATAGTCAATTATAAAAGGTACTGCGACTAATTTATAGTTGACAATAATAATTAACTTGTTTGCACAAATTAATTATCCGAGAGTCTAGGATAAGCTACTAGCAAGATACAACAAGTGTACCGAGCCACGCCAGAGCCTAGACTGCCTTATCGGCACTCGTAGTCTTCGCGCACCTCCCGTATGGGACGTGGGGAGATGGTTTCGGGGCTGGTTTGCCCCCTTACCATGGATTCTTCTCGCCGACCGTAAATACGGTCGGGTCGTTGGGGTGTGAACTTGCACGTAGTGTTTCTCAATTAGTTAAAGGGATTTAATAAATTATTTGTGGAAAGTCTAAATGGGTTAAAGATAATTCACTCGACCTCCCCGCCCGTTATTTTCTTCACGCCGCCCCGTGCGATCACCCTGCCGGGGGCGACCCATGGGGGAGACCCGGCAAAGCAACCCGCGAACAAGGACAGCGGCTTCAAGGGGCGGGGGGGAAAGAGAGAAGAAGAAAATCTAGTTGGGTGGTAAGATAAGATCCCTAGGATAGGGTTTTGCGTCCGGTGGACGTGCGTGCCAGGGTGCAATGGTTTTGATGTGAGGATGGAGTGAGGAGGCAGCTCGTTCGTACATACGTCCAGCTGTCTTCTTGATAAAGTCTTCCAGACTCTCCATCTTCAGGTCTCGATGTATCACTGAATTCTTAACGGTGTTAGGGGCGTTCACGACCCTACGCAGCGCAACATTCTGTTGTTGTTGTAGGGTCCTTTTGAGAGTCGGAGATGTTAAGTAATACCAGCTTGCCGCTGCGTAGGTTATTCTTGATCTTATATACGTTTTGTAGATGCTAAGTTTAGTTTTGATGGGGAGTCTGGAATTCATTATTGGACGAGTGGCCGCCATGGCCATTCGGGCTCTGTTAACGACGTTTTTGACGTGTGTTTTCATGGTGAGTCTAGTGTCTATGGTCACTCCGAGGTATTTTACGTTTCCTGACCACTTTATTTTTTCACCGTTCAGGTGGAGCTCTGGCAGGTTTCCTCTTTTTCTTGGCCTCAAGGCTTGCGTCTTATTTGCATTGGCCGATAGGCGCCATTTGGATAGCCAGCAGGGTAATAAGTTGAGGCAAGCTTGGATCTTATTGGCAGCATGTTTGGCAGATATTGATGTGGTGGTGTATGCCGCGTCATCCGCGTACAAAGCGAGTGAGCAGCCGTCTCCCACCGGGATATCATTGGTGTACACTGAGTACAGCGTCGGCGAGAGACAGCTGCCTTGTGGGACTCCGGCTTCTATTTTCCTCTCTGTTGATAGGGCATCTTCCACCGCAACCTGGAAGGTTCTGTTTTCCAGGAAAGATCCGACCACTCTAATAAGGCGTCTAGGTACTTCTACTTTGGCTAACTTGTACAGCAGACCGTTGTGCCAGACACGGTCGAAGGCCTTCTCCATGTCAAGTAGTACTGCAACCGATTGTTCTTTCTTATTGTGAGCGGCTACGAGGGTGTGCAGTACTCTTGACAGTTGGAGGACCGTGCTGTGACCAGCCCTAAACCCGAACTGCTCTGGTCTTGGGCTGAAGTGTTTCTCGAGGGCTTGGATAAAAAGTTTTTCAAAAATCTTCGATATAGTGGGAAGCAGGGTGATGGGTCGGTAGTTGTTAGGTGACAAAGAGTTTTTACCTTGTTTAGGAATCATAATTATCCGACCCATTTTCCAGATGTCAGGGAATTTTCCAGTTCGCATTATTCCATTGAATAGCCTGGTAATGGCTGCTATGGTTCGAAAAGGGAGATGGCGCAGAGCCTTATTGGTTATGGCATCTGCGCCAGGGGCTTTCTTTACTTTGGATTTTTGTATTATTCGCCGAACTGCGTTCGGCGAGAAGTAAACGGGGTCATCTTCTGAGTGCGGTATTGAAGAGAGGTAATCCTCGAGAAATTCTTCTACTTCTGTGTTGTGTGCTGCGTCGGATATCGGGTTAGGGCTGAATTGAATTTCGAGATGGTCTGCGAAGATTTCGGCACGGTCTGCTGCTCTATATCTTGGTGTGCCGTCTGCGTGTCTGAGTGGTCGGATTGGGTTGCGTTTGCCCATTAGTTGTCTACATAGGCGGTGTAGTGATGCCCAATCGTTCTCGGCTTCGTCTATTCTTGCCTCCCAACTCTCTGTTGAAGCGCGTTCTAAATCCTTTTTAACTTCGGCAGATAGTTTGTTAAGCTGGGCTTTAAGTGTGGGACATCGAGTGTTCTGCCATTGTCGGCGGATGCTTCTCTTTCTCTGGATCTTCTCCCTTATGTAAGTGGGAAGGTTGGTGGCTCGAGAGTTAGTTGGTAAAGTTCTTGAAGAGTTCTTTAATGCCTCTTGTATATTGGACGTTATGTTGGTTGCTAGTTGGTTAACCTCTTCAGGCGTAGTTACTGGCTGGCTGATATTTTTCTCTTCTAGAGTATTTGAGAAGGCCGCCCAGTTGATCAGTTGTCGAGGGGGTATGGGGGCTAGTCTTGTAGGAATATTATCAGCTGTCATTAGGACTGGGAGGTGATCCGAACCCATGTCCTCCGGAAATACTTCTAATTGGATGTTAAATTAGATGTTGTTGTGCACTACAAGATCTATAACATCTGGTGTTAGGGAGTCTTCAAATGGGTAATGGGTTGGTGCTTCCGGCGCTTGCACAGTTAGTTGCAGATGTTCTGCAATTCCAAAGAGCCGTCTTCCTTCTGTGTTGGTGAGGGTGGAGTGCCAGGCTAGGTGCTTGCAATTCCAGTCACCGGCTGCAATTGTAGATAGAGAGGAGTTAAAAATCTCCTTAACTTCTTCTAAAGAAACTTTATGTGATGGAGGTTTATAGACTGCAAAGAGTCTTAGAGGATTGCCGGCAACTAGAATTTCAACACCCAGCGCTTGCATTTCTTGGATGTCTACCCGTGGAAGCAGTTGATGGACGACCCTTCGGTGAACAAATATGGCTAGCCCCCGATAGGCTATTTGCCCACTTGTGTCGTCCTGTCTATAAGTGTAGTAGTTTGGTACTTTTAGGTTATCTCCTGGCCGTAGACAGGTTTCGTTGACCAACATAACGTCCACATTTTGCTCTTTCAAAAAGTATTTAAATAGTGCGGACTTCGCCAAGAGTCCGCAGGCATTCCAATAGGCCGTCCTTAGGGTCCTACGATCCATAAAGTTGGAGTAGTTCCGTCATTCCGCGGAGGACGGCCGATACAGGATCCGTTCCCTCACGTAGTGCCCCCAGCACATCTTGAAAAATTTGTATCGCCTTTTCAAGCAATACAAATTTCCCTTCGTCCGGGGACACGGTGGGAACCGCTCTATTTACTGACTTGTCTCTCTTAGGGAGATGGGCGTTTATGGTAACTCTGGATTTAGCTGCCCTTGAAGACTCGTCTATCTCGGTGTCAGTTTCTGTCGGATTAGGTGTTGTTTTAGATCTAGACTTCTTCTTTTTCCTGCGAATGGTCTTCTTGGTAGGATTCTTAGGCTTGTAGTCGTTTGCGGGGGGCGCTAAAGTCGTGATGTTTAGCTGGCTTCCCTCGTTTGTTGATTTTCCTTGTGGTATTTCTTGTTGTGTGGCTTTTTGCGGCGTCTTTGACCTTGTGCGCGTCACAGTTGTTAATGCCACCGTACCTGCTCTTTTATTACGCGCTTCCCTTCTATACACCGGACAACTAGTGTTGTTCGCGGTGTGGGGCCCTTCGCAGTTGGCGCAGGTCGGTGGGTCCTCTTTTGGGCGGGGGCAATCCATAGCCTTGTGTTCCCCTCCACAGCGAACACATTTTTGCGGGCGATGACAATTGTGCGACGAATGTCGGAACAATTGACATCTGTGACATTGTGCGGGGCCCTTTTTGCCCCGCCAAGCTTCTATTTTGATTCCTGGCATATAAAGCATTTCAGTAATATCATAGATGTTTGGTAAGGTGTCAGGTTTGCGTTTTATGATCGCCATAAAAATACAGCCAGGTCTGCCAGACCGGGCCATGATGGGGCGCACGTACTCTGCTTCGTGCCCCAGTGCTGCCAGTTCTTGGCTGATTTCATTGACGTCGGTGTCTGCCGGCAGGCCCCTGATCGCCACCTTCACACTTCTCTCCGTTGGTAGTGAATAACAGAACCATGAAATGGTTTCTGTTTTCTCCAACTCTGTAAGGTAGCGCTGGACTGCTCTATATTCTACCTCGTCTTGGGGTGTAAAACGCACACCTCTCCCATAGGGGCGGGCGTTTGGTGTATGTCCAAGTTTGTTTTTAAGGATTTTAAAGTGTTGCGTCCAATTTGGTAAGTTTTCAACTACCAACGGAGGAAATCTGCTTTTAATTGACGTCATAGTACCATCTGGTACCTTATTAGATGATGATGGAGGTGGCGGTGGTGGTGAGTTGTTTGTGGTAGCAACTACCGTTGCAAATGAGAGAGGCGGAGATGGGTCGGCCGGCACACACTGCCTTTTAGCCTCTTCTACTCCTGTATCATCAGCATCCCTCTTCCTTCTGACCGGGGTGGTACAGGGTGGTAATAAAATGGGTGCCACTTCAGATCTCTGAATGGCCGCAAGGTCTTCCGGTGAGATTGGGGAGTTTCGGCCGTCTCTTTCTAGCTCTTTGCTTTTTTGTTCTAAATGTCTGGCCATTGCTGCCAGTAGATCATCGTCTAATAGCTTGGCATTTTTGAGTCGGGCAACAATAACATAATTTTGCTCCAACTGGGTCTTTGGTGAAGTCTTTGTAGGTATTTTTGGTGTTTGCGCTGTCGGAGCGCACGACACTACGTCGGTTCCTCGTACGACGGTGTCGCGATCGCGGCGCGCGGATGAATCGCGGCGCGGGCGCGGGGTACGGCGCGCATTGGAGCTGCGGTACGACGAGTCGCTGCTCTCGGAGGAGTCCCGATGGGGCGCGGATGAGTCGCTAGGCGCGGATAGGTCGCGCTGCGCGGGTTGGTAGCGACACGCGGTTAGATCGCGATGCGCGGGCGGTTCGCGCTGCGCGGGCAGGTCGCGCTGCGCGGGCGAATCGCGCTGCGCGGGCGTGGCGCGTTGCGCGGGCGGATCGCGCTGCGCGGGCGGGTCGCGCTGCGCGGGAGTAACACGCTGCGCGGGCGAGTCGCGCTGCGTGGAGGTCTCACGCGAGGTACGCGGTCCGGAAGCGCTCCGGTCGCGGGGTGCGCGGCGTTCCATGGCCCGGCGATGAACGCGCGGGTCTTTAGGCGGACTCTTAGTTAGTGCCGCCCTTGACGTTGACTGCACAGACTGTGCCGCCTCCGAGGTTGAAGCTCCAAATTGAGCCGCCTTCAAAGAGGCTACTCTAATTTGGGGAGTCTTCCAATTTGGCTGCTCAGCCTGTGCCGCCTTCGGCGAGGGCGGTTTGATTTGGCCCGCCTTAGCAAGGTCGGGCGACTTTCTGGTGGTGGTGGTGTCTGATGGTGATGGTACCTCCGTCCTTTTCTTAAGGAAAAAGGACGGAGATACGCGGGGCGCTGGTATGCGCGGCTTGCGCGGTGTCACCGTTTCCCACTCAGACATATCAACTATGTCCGTGTCGGAAACGGATCGCGCTCGCGGCGCAGCTGGTGGGCTGGCCGGCGTGCTGGGCATCTCATGCGGGCTCTGTGACGAGCCGCTATTGGGTTTTTGGGTACCCGACATCTTGGTTGTTTTTTTATTTTTGCGTGTGGGTACACAAAAATAAAATTCGCAGATTGCTCGCGACCGTAATCGGCGGCTGTGGAGCAGCCGCCGAGACAATCTCGGGCAGAAGAAGCTCCCCTCACAGGTAGTTTCCCATTTACTTTCAAAAGAAAGCAATGGGAAAACTAATTAAAGTTGTGCGGTCCGGACGATTACTGCATACGAGTCTTCATATAAAGTTGCAATCCGAGCTCTCCTGCCTTATCGGCGGGCGCTCAGAGCCTTTTATACAGGTAGCAAAACAAGTTGAGTAGTAGGGATATCGAACGATGCGCTTGCCGGCCCAGGCCGTGCATTTGTTGTTTACACTTTACAATATTCTTGCATTTGACGACGCGGACGCCGTCACGGCCATACTGACATGCACACGTCCTCGTGTGCGCATCTTTTTACATCTGAGGACAAGGAACGCCTCGTTCATCCTGACATAACTTTTAGAAAACTAAACATAATCTTATTTGTTTTACAACTCTATAATTAGCGTAGTCTTTTAGCGAAATGTTACAATAGTGTGCTGGTCCGGTAACCCCTTCAGCAACTACAACTATTAAACCTTTCTCGTCAGTTTTGAAACCGGAGACTGGATCCTACTAAGCTAGGAATCCCTCATTAATTAAAAAAACCGGAGACTGGATTGTACTAAGCTCCCTCTCATCAGTTAAAAACCGGAGACTGGAGTACATTAAGCTCCCTCTCATCAGTTAAAAACCGGAGACTGGAGTGCACTAAGCTCCCTCTCATCAGTTAAAACCGGAGACTGGAGTGTACTAAGCTCCCTCTCATCAGTTTAAAACTGGAGACTGGAGTGTGCTAGGCCGGAAATCCCTTTAGCTACAGTGCTAGACCGGAAATCCCTTTAGTTGACAGTGCTAGACTGGAAATCCCTTTAGCTGACAGTGCTAGAACGGAAATCCCTGTAGTTAATGCTAGACTGGGTTGCAATCCCTGTAGCCAAAAGGCTAGACCAGAATGAACCCCTTTAGCTGAGTCATTGGACCGGATACTCCCTTCAATGACTCTAATCTTCCTATATTTTTTGTCAATCCTACATTTTTTGTCTACCTGCATCTTTTGTCAATCCTACATTTTGTTAAATCACTTCTTTTATCTTTGTGTTCTACTTTAGTCTTTGTTTTTTATTTTACATTGGTTTCTTTTAATAGTTTTATAAGACTCCCATTTCCTTTAATTATTTTTCTTGCTTTTTTTTACTTACATTTTTAGTGATATTTTTTTATCATCATTTTACTACATTTTCTTTTTCGTTTACTTTATATCGTATTTTTTTGCTGATGATGCAGCCTCATGAATAGTGGCATTAGTTATTACAATATTAGAGAATATCCTTCGCAGGTAGTTCGAAGATATTAAAAACTCTGACTGTTATAATTATCTACAATATACACTGCAGTTCTATTAATACTATTTGGACCAGTTTCATGAACAAGATCATTATCATGAGTATACGCCGTCACGTCATTCTTGTTATAATTTTCATTTAGGTACCTCAAGAAACCCTACAGGAATATGGGGAACTTCGCAGGGGCTATCATGGGCGCACTTATATGTCCTATTAGATCCATTGATATGTCTTAATTCGTACCTATTGTTTTCTAAAATTGCGGTAACTTTTAAGGAGCCCTTATATTTTGAATCAAGTTTCGTTTAGTGTCGTTCTTCATTCCTAACAAAGACAATGTCATCTACACTAAAAGGTTTAACATTTCTTTTAACTCTACTCAACCGTAAAATATCCGATTGGGCTGATTTTTTGATTCTATTGGATACACTGGATTTTCAAAGCCTACGTAGATACTTTTGCGAGTTTTAGTTAGTTGCCTTGAATACCGAATGTCAAATCAATCGGGGTAAATCCAGATACACTACACCTAATGTTGTTGAGCGCGTGTTGAATATTACCTAACCGCTCTTCCCATGGTTTGTCAGAGTTATACTCCGCTATCATTATTCAACCCTACAAGATTCGCATCACATTTTCGGACCGAGTGTTAGCTCTATATGTGCCTATCGCAAGAAGATGTAAATTTGTATTGTTTTTTTTTTTTTTAAATATTAATTTGAGTTCAGTTGGTAACAAACTTTAAAATCGTTATTAGCGGTCTTCAAAGGGTCAAATAAAACAATTTAAGCTCGCCGGAATTAATTCAATTGGTTGTCAATTGTTTTTTTTTTAAATATCTACCAAGCGATCTCTATCTTTACCTACAAGGTCAGTGTTTACCACACCCTTGCTAACAGATTTTGAAATTGAGCAGGATAAAGTGTTTAAGTATTGCTAAGCATTAACCTGTTGTTGCTTAGTTCCTATGAAACATTAAGACTTATCAGGTCAAACGTGAAACTACCTCGAAATTTAAATTTTGCCTTGTGGTTAAGTATTTGATTTGTTCAGTGGAAACTACATCAAAACAAGCGACTATTTGGATTCTTGTTCATAAAACCGTTCTCTTACAAAGGAATCACAAGGTATTTGTTAGATATGGCTTTCTGAACCAGAGTCAAATATAAAAAATAATTAATTTTCACTTAGTGTAATACACCATGTGACGCTCTGGAACAGATGTTGACTGGTTTTCTGTTTTCGGAACTTGATGTGGCAACTTCTTTCTTCTTGTAGTGCTTCGGACAAATGGACGCTATGTGCCTGGGACGGGGTCACAACATACATAGCAGACCACTGGTGGTCGGCCACTGGACACGCCACCAGAGATAGTGGTAGATGACCTGCTTTCGCTGCAAGCAAAAATTATTTGAGATAAGTTTCTGTTTATCACGACAATCGTTGTCACGATGTTCAATTCTATCACAAAAATTTCTACTTCCTCGAAATGCAGTGGTGCTCTTAAATCGGTTCATATCTACGTCTAAAAGAATATAGTTTGCCAAGACAGCAGTTTGTGAAGTAGGTGACGGCATGACTCTTAAGTGAGTGAGTAGGTACAATGATTTTAATCTACCCCGTCTAATTGTTTCTTTTCTATAATAATTTTACTTAAGGCACACCATCTAGTAAGGTACACCACAAAAATGCTATGAGACAGATGAAGTGTCTTTGAAACGACAGAAGCATCTCATTAAAAACCAATCAGAGGCTGGTTCGTACGCTGGTGTTCTCCATATTTACGTACGACGCAGAGTCATGGACACTAAGAGCTGCAGACAGATGTCTGCATTGATGCGTTTGAAATGTGGTGCTGGAGGAAAATGTTACGTATCCCTTGGACAGCACACAGGACCAACGCCTTCATACTAAAACAACTTGGAGTAAAGACCAGACTGTCTGCTACGTGCCTTCAAAGAATTCTATAATACTTCGGCCACATCTCTAGAAAGCAAGGAGACAATCTCGAAAAGCTAATCGTGACCGGAAAAGTAGAAGACAAAAGACCACGTGGTCGTACTCCTATGCGATGGTCAGACCAGGTTTGCACCAATCTTATGTCTAAAATGTTTTATGATGCTCTGCACGCCGCTGAAGATAGAGTCCAATGGCATAATATTGTGCTATCAAGAACAATCTAATGAGGAGGTTACGACCCTCAGTAATGAAGAATACGAAGCTAGGAGGAGGACACCAGTTAGTCATATCGTCTGCTTCATCAGAATCAAAGTATATCAACTTAGGGGAGTAGATGCATTTACGTGAATTAATATTTTCTGCTATTTTTCAAAAAATAGTTTCCATACCACAAGTGAAAAGAGACATTTACTGCTCTGCATAATTAACCGAAATAGTTTGATGCTGAAGTGGGAGTGAATCCGATCCCACTTCTGATGTAGGAAGTGGGTCAGATATGATAAATAAAATGCGGATGTGGTAATATAACAACTCTTTATATTTTGTTAAACTTGTATCAAAAAATAACATAAAATCACTATTAAAGCTTTCCATCACTAATGACTAGTTCTCTTTTAACAATTCTAAGTAACTTAATTATTCCTTATTACAAATAAGTCATAATTTAAGCAATAGATAGTCAATTATAAAAGGTACTGCGACTAATTTATAGTTGACAATAATAATTAACTTGTTTGCACAAATTAATTATCCGAGAGTCAAGGATAAGCTACTAGCAAGATACAACAAGTGTACCGAGCCACGCCAGAGCCTAGACTGCCTTATCGGCGGGCGCTCAGAGCCTTTTATACAGGTAGCAAAACAAGTTGAGTAGTAGGGATATCGAACGATGCGCTTGCCGGCCCAGGCCGTGCATTTGTTGTTTACACTTTACAATATTCTTGCATTTGACGACGCGGACGCCGTCATATAATATATATATATATATATATATATATATATATATATATATATATATATATATATATATATATATATATATATATATATATATATATATATATATATATATATATATATATATATAAACAAGCAGATGGCTCTCTTGATGGAAAAGGAAACCATCGCATATGCGTTATACATGTTAATGGTGCATCGGTAACAGTGTAGCGGGGTGGCAATGCCACATACATAAGTTTTTGTTTACATCATAAGATACCAAACAAGCAGATAGGTCTCCTGATGGATAGTCAGCCATCGCCTATAAACACCAAAGGTGTTAATGGTGCGTTGCTATCTTGTGGCGAGGTCTAATGCCACATGCATAAGTTTACCGCCTACCCCTTACTCTCTAAACCAGAATTAAACTTATAATATACATATAATATTCTGCGAAAGGTTGTATATGTGTACCAACTTTTAATTCATTTGCTACAGTAGTTTTGAAGCAAATTTCGCCGTGTTGGTTCCGGCCTCCTTTGTGGAATAGGCCAACTGCCGTTCTGCCAGGCAGGTCGTAAAAGGCGACCGATTGGCTATCGAGTCACTACCATCGTGGCTACTAGGTGGTAGAGTTCTGCATTGTCTCGCCCGGGTCTGGTACCACCGCCTTACCTATTCCTGCCGCAATAGCGTCGGTGCTTGTCGCTGTCGTGTTCCGGTTTGGAGGGTAAGGTAGCCGGTAAACTTATGCATGTGGCATTAGACCTCGCCACAAGATAGCAACGCACCATTAACATCTTTGGTGTCTATAGGCGATGGTTGACTCTTTCCATCAGGAGACCCATCTGCTTGTTTGCTATCTTATGACATATAAAAAAAATTTACTGTGATACATAATATAGACAATCAAAATTTAGCTAAAGACAGAATCAATAGAAACATTTTTCTAAATTTGTGTATGAAATCATTACCTTGTTTTTTTTATTAGAAATAGTTTTTGTTATAGCTTATTAATCCATACTGATATTATAAATGCGAAAGTAACTCTGTCTGTCTGTCTGTCTGTCTGTTACGCTTTCACGGCCAAACCACTGAACCGATTTGGATAAAATTTGGTACAAATATAGTTTGAGACCCAAGAAAGGATATAGGATAGTTCTTATCCCGGAAATCCCACGGGAACGGGAACTACGCGGGTTTTTATTTTAGATTTTTTTTCCACGCGAACGAAGTCGCGGGCACAGCTAGTCTCAATATATAAAAGTCAATTGCTGTACGGTATTCTCGCTAAAACTCGAGAACGGCTGAACCGATTTGGCTAATTTTGGTTTTGAATTAATTGTTGAAGTCCAGGGAAGGTTTAAAAGGTGAGAAATTATAGGAAAAAAAAGAGTAGTTAAAAAGGCAGAACAATGTTTGCCGGGTCAGTTAGCAATAAAAAACCTAGAATCAAAATTTAAAATTCTCTAAATAAAGAAAAACATAAATATAAACGAAAAAATCCTTAGGGTATATTTTTTCAAAGTTGTAACTATCTGTCCTTTATTTACATGCCAACAAATCAAGTCTCTGATGTTAGCCCGGACTTCCTTTGAAGATAGGTTAACATGTCACTACCGTCGTGACTACTACTATATGGTTTCTTTCTGTAACGGCTCACCAGGTCTTGTATCCATCGCCTTACCTATTCCAGGCGATAGCGTCAGTGCTTGTCAATGTCATGGTGCAGTTAGGAGGGTAAGGTAGCTGGTAAATTTATGCATATGGCATTATCATCCTACCATATGGATAGAATTACACCACTAACTTTTTTAATGTCTATAAGTGATGGTTTCTCTATCCATCAGAAACCATCTGCATTTTAATTATCCCATAATGTAATAAAAACATTTTTTCGTAAAATGTGTAAGTCTCGGTTGTATGTTTTTTTAAAATTCTAAAATTCATTTTTATTCCACTCACATTAAACTTATATATAAAACTCTGAAACTTACATATCTCATAATCAAATTTAAATATCTATTTTCTTGGACTCAATACTACGCACTAATTCGTCTTCTATAACTTTTACATGTATTAAAGCAAACAAGCATATATTCTAGTGATTCTGAAAATGAAACAGCCTAGAAAATGTAATCAAAGACGTGACAGACGTCCGAGAAACCTCAGCTTTTTCATTAATTAATAGGTTTGTAACCAATTAGAAAACACGACTATATATAAACCTACGTTTGAATTTGATGAAACTTTAATTGGAGTCTAAATCCTTAATCTTAAATTAAAGAGATTTCACCTAATACATCACCTTTATATTATGTTTACCACAAATTATTCCCACTTTGTACTATAGAACACATCGTCGTAAAGACAAATAATTGATATACAGAAGAGCAAAATACAACACAATCACAAGTAGTTGAATTACGTTTTTTCTCGCCGTGTTGGTCCCAGCCTCCTTTGAAGAATAGGCCAACTGCCGTTCTACCAGGCAGGTCGTAAAAGGCGACCGATTGGCTATCGTATCACTAACATCGTGGCTACTAGGTGGTAGAGTTCTGCATTGTCTCGCCCGGGTCTGGTACCACCGCCTTACCTATTCCTGCCGCAATAACGTCAATGCTTGTCGCTGTCGTGTTCCGGTTTGGAGGGTAAGTTAGCCGGTAAACTTATGCATGTGGCATTAGACCTCGCCACAAGATAGCAACGCACCATTAACATCTTTGGTGTCTATAGGCGATGGTTGACTCTTTCCATCAGGAGACCCATCTGCTTGTTTGCTATCTTATGATATAAAAGAAAAAAAAAACGTGAAATATTTTCTGTTATTTTTATTCTTATTATTAAAAATATTTGTTTTTTTTTTTCGAAAAATAAATAAATATTAATTGAGGAGGCTTTTGAAGAGATTATTAACTTAAACAGCACCTACAGTGTGGTCACAGTTCGTCTTGTCACTTTTATTCGTATGACAGTTGAGGCTTAAAAGACAGTTATATGCTCAGTAATATGAGATTATTGGTAATTTTTTTCTCATGGGTATTTACCTTTAAATAAATTCCGCAATTAAGCTTAATATTTCATATTAGGAACATAAAAAATGATGTGGTGTCGCGGGACACCAGGTAGGAACGAGCTTCCTTCGGCTTTGTGTACGCGACTGTCGCGCCTGCGCACGTCTCATTTAACGCTTTTATTCCAAGCATTTTTCTTACGGTTTTATTATCACATTTTTTTCAGTTCGGTCGCGCAGCAATATCCCTATCCCCTCCAAGCCTGCCGTAAGGAACTTCGTTCCAAAAATTCATAATATAATACAATATCAAAAAAATATCAGATATTTGACTTACTACTAGAAAAATCTAAATATATAGTGAAAATTTTTTGCTCATAAAATGAAATATCTCATAAAATATATATCATTGTTTTAAAAAATCGTCACAAGAGCAGACTTTTAATTAACAATTTTGTAGTAACTTATAAATTTGAGTCAAAATATGAACAAAAAAAGCGTTACAACACATATCATGTAAAGTTTTTTAGTGAGAAAATTAGTATGTTGTTTGCAGGTTTTACAGACGTTATTCGAGAATGTTAAACCCTTTAATATTTGCACAAGATATTTGATAGGATACGCTAAGAAATATACATAAATTATAATAACTTATGACATCTATATTCTTGCAAATAAGTTATCTTTCTTTCTTTTAAATTATATTCTTTGTCTTCTTGTCAAGCAAACGTGTCGATACCAAAATGATCGGTGGTGGCCTATTTCTGCAACGTCTTGTTCAGGTTTCCTGATAACTCCTGTATTCCTAGGCAAGCGTATGCCATGACATCTCCACCACACAAATGCAACTAAAGTAACTATTAGCGATTATTATCTTTTCCAACAGGACAGGTATCTACACGTTTGATAAATTAATATTGATAAGAAAGGAATATTATTTATAACATAAAAACCATTCGTTTCAATTGTGCAAATCCTGTAATATTTTCGCAATAAGTTATAGCATGAAGCATGGTTCGTTCCGTTTTATTTCAAAAATATTTACGAGTAACAAAACAAGTGACGCTTGCAACACAGATATAAGAGGAAATGGCGCAAAAGACATTGAACGCTGAAAATTCATCGTCAAAGAATATATTTCGTGCGAATCCACCTTGATATTCACATTCAACTGCAAAATACGAGCCAAAGTTTTGTGCAATTGTAAACTGGAATATAAATCCACGGTAACTACCAGCTGTAATAAAATTACCATAGTTTTATGGTTTTTAAAAATCTGTAAGTTATACTTATACTATAAGGTAACAAAAATAATGTATTTTCATAAACGGAATACAAAACAATCGCTTTTTTTTCTTAACGCTTACATCATATTGCTAAAACTATATCTACGTACATACGTGTTGGTCCCGGGCTCCTTTGAAGAATAGGCCAACTGCCGTTCTGAGAGGCAGGTCGTAAAAGGCGACCGATTGGCTATACGAGTCACTGACATCGTGGCTACTAGCTACCACCGCCTTATCTGTTCCTGCCGCAATAACCTCAGTGCTTGTCACTGTCGTGTTCCGGTTTGGAGTGTAAGGTAGCCGGTAAACGTGTGCATGTGGTATTAGACCTTGTCACAAGATAGCAACGCACCATTAACATCTTTGGTGTCTATAGGCGATGGTTGACTCTTTCCATCAGGGGACCCATCTGCTTGTTTGCTGTCTTACTATATAAAAAAACATATATTCAGCACAAATTCCTTATGGAGTAGACAAAGAGAATTGAGTGCCACACATCACGATCCAGACAAACTTGCCTTGCGTCCTTATCCCGTCCTATCCTATAATTGAATCTATAGTTTTTAAAAGATATCATCTATACATATAATAAAATCGTAGGAAAGTCAAAACTGTACATTGAATATATTTTTTAAAAGAATACTTGGGGCATGATCTACAATCGATATCGAAGCCAAAAATATAGTTTTTAGAATTTTTGTCTGTTTGTCTGTATGTATGTCCGGGGTAAACTCAAAAGTACTGCATGGATTTATTTCAAATTTTGTAAGAATATTACTTACAGGTCGGGTCAACATATAGGCTACATATTATCACGCTATCACCTACGGGGGAGGAGCAGTGCGGAGTAAACGAAGTCCACGCGGACAAAGTCGTGGGCAACAGCTAGTTAGATAATAAACAAGCAATGCAGTGCATGATAAGATTTTTCTCTACGATGAGCGTTCTTTAGAATAGTACAGAAGTGGTTTATTTAAGACATACACCACAAAACTACAGAAATTGAACATACTATCAAAATTAAAAACAAAAACAAAATTAAGGACATAAAACCAAAAACAAACCATACTAGAGTTACAGGATGATATAACAAAGAAAATGTACAGATACATAACAAAACTTAAAATGAAAAAAAAGTTTTCTTGCAATAAAAAACTCCCTCTAGAAGGCTGAATTGATTTTGATGTATTGTTTCATTTGTGTTTGTGTGGATCCCTTAATAATTCAGATTTTTAATTGGACGCTGTGATCGCTGGAGACTCAATGTCTAGCAATATCTTCCAGATCCTCTAGTCAAATATACTATCGTCACGTATTTAAACTTTAAGAATATTGTTTTAATATTTTAAAAACACTTATGTTTAATTTTAATCATTTGATAAACATTACAAGGCGGTAGATTTCCGCAGCGTCTCGCTCGGATATTTACTTTACATATTCCTGCCACATAATAAATAAATAAATAAATATTCACGGGACAAATTACACTAACTGATCTAACCCCAAAGTAAGCAAATGATTTGCTTGTGTTATGGGTATTAGTCAACGATACTAATACATAGAAATACATATATAAATACTAGAATATATTTAATAAACACCCAAAACCGAAAATACAAACATATATGCTCATCACATAAATGCTTGTCCCCATCGGGGATCGAACCCGAGCCCCGTTGATTACGTAGTCAGGGTCGCTAACTACTCGACCAACGGGGCGGTCATGTTTGGTACCACTGACTTACTTATTTCTAACGCAATAACATCGGTACCTGTCACTGTCGTGTTCCGGTATAGAGGGTAAATTATACTAACACTTGTGGCATGCCAACTCCATAGTAAGACACGTTTATTTTTTATTTTATTTTTTACATTATAAGATAGCAAACAAGCAGACGAGTCTCCTGATGGAAAGAGTCATCCATCGCCTACAGACAACAAAGTTGTTAATGGTGCGTTGTTATTTTGTGGTGAAGTCTAATTAATTTTACTGTCGATAGGGAAGCGCTTGACCACGATCTCGCCTGATGGTAAGTTAAGGTACGGCCTAAGATGGAACGCGCTTCCCTAAAAGGTACCTGTTCACTTTTCTCTTGAAGATCCCCAGGTTGTACCCGTCTGGGAACACAGACTCAGGAAGCATATTCCAGTCCCTTACGGTTCGGATCAAGAATGTCAAAACGAACCGCTTTGTTCGGATACGTTGATTATGAGTATCTGTGCGCCTCGACGATCGATAGAAAAACGGGGATGGCGGAATTAAATCGTGCAATTCCGCAGCGCACTCTCCAAAATATATCCGATAAAAGACCGACAAACTAGCCAGTCTGCGGCGATGAGCGAGGCTCTGGAGTTTTTTAATGCCACATGTATGAGTTTACTGGCTACCTTACTCTCCAAACTGAAACATGACAGTAACAAGCACTGACGCCATGGCAGCAGGAAAATGTCAGGCGGAGGTAACAGACCTGGACGAGACAATGCAGAACTCTACCATCTAGTAGCCACGATGGTAGTGACTCGCATAGCCAATCGGTCGCCTTTTACGACTTGCCTTGCAGAACAGCAGCTGGCCTATTTTTTAAAGGAGCTCGGGACCAACACCTTTTTTGTCTATAGACGACGATAATATCCACGGAGATTATATCTTTCCTCCACGAAAACCATCTGCTTATTTGCTATCCTATGAAAAAAAGATATTTACTTAAACCATTTATTAGACCTTAATGTTACTCTATTCATAATATATTAATATCACAGTAATAATTAAAATAAATGAGCTTATACATTAAAGCTTTTAACCTATGGCTTTTTGGTTCCCTTAAATCACGGTAACGGCTCGCTAATAGCCATTTAAAACGCAGTTACTAATGCATGGTGTTGGCAGAGCTTGCGGTTCTAATATTATTTTATCGCTATTGTTAATTAGATATTTACATAAAGCAACACTTTGTTATTTTTTCCCGTGTTGGTCTCGGTCTTTTGTAATGTCTTCTGTCTGTCTTTCTCAAGCAGATCAACAAACAAATGGAAATCCGCAATTGGCTGAAAATAATAGGTAAATTGAGTCTACCTCGTTTATTTGTTTTTTTTTATATATCATTAGGTAGCAAATACTAGAGTAGCAGCTTTGGAGAGTACAAAAAAATCTAAAGCTGCACATCCTAACATCACATAGCTAAAGTTTTGAATAATAATAATAGTAATAATCTTTATTTTTTCGACATTTATTTATTTTAGGGTGGCTGACCTTTACACTAATTGATACTGTTATATAGAAGCCAGTGCCCCCCTCTAATTTATTACAGAAAATGTATACATTTTCAGGTGTGTTTGTACATATGTGTGTATCTATGTGTATGCGGGTGTGTGTGTGTGTGTGTGTGTGTTTGTGTGTGTATGTGTCTATGTGCATGTGCATGAGAACGCGTGTGCGAGTGCGTGAGTAGTTGTTATACATAAAAATTAGTGTTTTTTCATATTATTTACCATTATTTTTTATTTTTTATTTTTCATATTATTACCATACCACTCGACCAGTGGTTAGCGATCCTGACTACACAATCGACGTGGTTTGGGTTCGATCCCCATGTTTAAGCGTTTTTCAAAATTCGATTCCTAAAGGGTTAAAATAAGAGAAGTAGCTTATAAAGAAAGGTTAAATACGTTCTAAACTAAATAAGCGTGTAACAGCTAGTAATTTAATAAAGCTTTTCTTAAATGTTTAAAACAATATCGTAAAACATTACTAGATATTGAATTACATAATTTAGATATACCTAATTCTAAAATAAAAGTTTAAAAACGTCTGACACGTTTTTTTGTAATAAGACCACCTTTCTGATTCATACGTGTAATTTGCAGAGCAAAACATGAAAATAGCTGGTGATCTTCGAACAAGAATCCTGCAGCTTCAGGTTAAAGTTACCATGTCAGTGCAATAACTTGGAGGTAACCGAATACCAAATTTCGTATCGATCAGATTTGTGACATTGGTTAATCAGTTTCATTAAACAGAAAACAGATGATCACCATAAAAATAACTGAATATATTTTGGCAAAAGGCATCTGAAAACCACCGCTAGAAAACCAGCTTTCAAAAAAATTACCGCATTAAAATCAGTTCAATCGTTTAAGAGCTACGGTACCACAGACAGGCATACATTAAGGGGTCAAACTTATAACACCTATTTCTTCGTCTATGGTTAAAAATACTAGTTAAATTTTCTATGATAAAAGTATTCCATATGTTAAATCTAAACATCCGTTATCAAAATTCATCCATTTCCGCTCAGTCGTTCCAAGGTTCGTAAAAATCATTATAACATTTAGAATTTCTAATAGAATTTAATATGGCCTTCATCGTAAAAACATTGTTAGATATTGAATTCATGATTTAGAATGAACCATCACGTACACCGTATTTTTACCATTAACTCAAAGGGCTTTCAATTCCGCAATGTAAATCGATGAATAATGATTCGACAGTCGTAAAAGATATGTGAGCTTATGAAGATAATATTTTTATATCAATAATATCTATAAAAAGTCTTCGATGTCGATCGACCTATAATTTTATGTAAAATTCATTTACAAGCTTACGAGACATGATCATTTGACTAAAGGCTTATGTACAAATATAATTAATATCTTGTGTTTTTAAAGTTGTATTAAATTGAAGTAAAAATATATTTTTATATCAATGTAAAAACAGAATTATGTTTTTAATATCTGTGAAATTGGCCCTTATTGACAGATAATTCAATACCATTTACGTTCAAATGTGATTTTGGTCATGAAACCGCCGAGGTTGGTGCGTATATATATCGTTATCTGAAAGTCCAATTTTCACACAGTCTTCGCAGTACATCAAACAATTTTTTGGCAATAAAGCGTCCAATGTTGGATTCGAAATGTTCAATTGATTCTGGTTTATTGGCGTCGACATGAAACTTTACATATCCGCAGAGAAAATGAAAAATGATATTGTAATGGGGTCAAATCGCAAAAAAAATAGCCGAATGAAATGTTTATGGTGAAATGGAAAAAACGGCTAACTGGCCTCCTCGTTCTTATGATTTATACCCATTAAATTATTATCCCTGATTATATCGTCCCCGTAGTTGGAAAATTAAATAACTCTGATTTTGTAGTTCTGAGATAAACGCGATTTAGAATTTTTTTTTTCAGTTAATGTACATTTGTTAAAAAATGTGAGACAATTTTAATGAAGGTAGTTTTATTGATTGTGGACCTGATTATTATCTTTTACAAACTGAACTCTATCTTTTACTATAACTAAATAACATTAAAAATCAAGTCAATATCGCTAAAATCGGACTTATTTAATTAATGGCATGAAATTATCTGTTAATATTTTTAACGCAGTAAAATTCTAGCAACCCACATCCTGTATGACTGGAAACCTGCATCAGACCTTCATCAAAAAGATGGAACATACACGGAGAATATACACTCCCAAAGATAAAAAAATCCAAATTCTGATTTTGATTTTTTTTTTAATCTTTATACCAAAGATGTCCGATCCGAGTTCTGAGTTCTGAGGTAAAAAATATAAACAACCTTTTGGGAACTCGGTAGAAAAAAAAATGTCATGAATGTTTTAAACATATTTCTATTTTTTATTTTAATTTACAGTTATATATCTCTTAAAAACACCCGATAGCTTTTATTTTTATTGATACGAAACTTTTTATGTAGTATTAATAAAAATAAATATATCGGAAAATATATAATGGATATAAATATTATATTAAATCAAAGGAATATTTACGGACTAATTTAAAATGCTGTGAATTTCGTGTCGCTGTATTCCTATAATAAAATAAAAACTTTTACTTTTAACGATATAACCCCGTGTTGATCCTGGGCTCCTTTGAAGAATAGGCCAAATGCCGTTCTACCAGGCAGGTCGTAAAATGCGGCCAATTGGCTATGAGGGTCACTAATATCGTAGCTACTAGGTGGTAGATTTCTGCATTGTCTCGCCCGGGTCTGGTACCACCGCCTTACCTATTCCTGCTGCAATAGCATCAGTGATAGTCATTGACGTGTTCCGGTTTGGAAGGTAAGGCAGCCGGTAAGGTTGTGCATGTGGCATTAGACCTCGCCGCAAGATAGCAACGCACCATTAACATATTTGGTGTCTGTAGGCGATGGATGACTCTTTCCATCGGAGACCAATCTGCTTGTTTGCTATCTTATGATGTAAAAAAAAATAACCGGGGTAAATATACAAGAATGATTTTATACTATTAGAGTTTCAATAGTCGCTTAGGCGCTCAGCGTAAGAATTCGATTCTGTCTCATATTTATAACGGTATATATATAAAATTTATACGACTTTTACACCCACACTCTTGCAAATAAACTATTATATTTCTTCTTTCTTTAATTTTTGGTCAAACAAGAAATACTGAGCCCAATTAAAATGGCCCCCATACATTTTCTTTAGAGCTAAAGTCAGTTGTTAAAGTTAAGAGATTTTATTGTCTAGTATATGGTCGAATTTCGGCCACAGGCAATCGCTAGTTGAAATAAATATCATATTAGAAGCGAAGATAGTAATTTTAATTTGTTGGAATTTCGTGTTTCCAAGACTCCAAACTGTGTTCATATTGGCCTATAAAAAATTAAATAAATTAGGCCTAACATGGTTATCTATAAAAAAAAAACATTTTTAGGCCTACGTTAATCTTATTCTTTGATCAATTTTCTTGACGTATCATATGATATAAGACTTTATATAAATTTCTATTACTATCAGCATACGCCAGACAAAGGTATTTTAATGTTTGCCTCAAGTTAGTACCATGAGAGTCTTAAAGTGAATAAATCACTCATTTTACATCAGCCAAAATTCCAATTTTCCACGGTTTTGACGTTACAATATCTATTCATGAGCTTTGGGTGACATGCATCATAAAACACACGTTACTTGCACTTGCAGTAGCTTCAAACGGAATGGTCATAAAGCCTAATTTGCCTTGAATAAGGTAAATTAAATTTATAAACTGTTACGTTGACCGAGTCAAGTGGTGTTTTTCTTTTAACGTATCCTGTCACTTTGTTTCATTTTGTTACAATGTTATTAAATTTTTATTATAGAATGGCTGCAAAATAAACAATTTAGTTTTCCATAGCTTAGAGTTTTTACAATTTTCGTAAAAAAAGTATCTTAACGCCCATATCCCCGAAAGGGTAGGCAGAGGTACAACAAGTACACCCACGATTAGCCGAAGATACTTGGTCCCACAAATGTGATAGGTGGTAAGCCTATCGCCAACCGGGCACTTTCCAATCCCGGGCAACTTTGTGTTTCTCAGAAAACTGAAAAAAACACTTTTTTTTTTCAATTGCCCGACCCGAGAATCGAACCCGGGACCTCATGTGGTTAACTTCAACGCTGGACCACTAGACCACAGAGGCGAGAGAGAGAGAGAAAGAGAGAATTTTCGTTAAACTTTTTACAAAATAATTATGTGATAATTTTTTACACTTGATATAGGTAAAAAATAGGTTATTATAGAACAAAAGGTCCATGAGGTCTTTATATAACAAAACGTATTGAGTCATACGTTCATACGATAGCAAATAAACAGATAGTTCTCCCGACAGAAAGAGATTATGATAGCCCATAGATACCACAGATGTTACCATTTGTATTGGTGCAACAATTTCTATTGGTGATTGAATGAATTGATTGATTTTTGAAAAGTTGTGAACGATGGTCGATATTGATCTTTTGAATGGCATTCAACTAAATTTTAAAGATCTAATATTTTGCTTTAACTAAATAATCGATAGGTTGAAAATTTTCGAAGCAGTGTCAAAAACATTTTTTCAAAAATTTTTGTCATTGATAAATTCCAAACAAAATGGCTGATTTTGATCCAATTAATGGCATTTGGCGTAGATTTTAAAGGAGAAAAGCTGATAAGATTTTTAGGTCAATCGGGGTATACACATACCCACACACATACACATACATACATACATACATACATACATACATACATACGTACATACATACATACATACATACATACATACATACATACATACATACATACATACATACATACATACATACATACATACATACATACATACATACAGACATACTGACATCATCATAAAAATAGTCGGAAAAGGTTCCTAGGACCATACACACACACACTCATACACATAGTAACAAAAAAAACACACTTACATACATACTACACAAGGATAACAACTATGTACACTTTACACTTGTACTATTGTTTGTTACTTAACTATGTACAAATGTTACACTTTTTTTGTATTTAAGTAACTGCATGTGGAATAAATGTATGTGATATTACTAATGTACTTAGAAATTAGTTAGTAAAACTGTTGAACCTTAGGGAAGGATCTAACCTCTATAACACGGGTTATCCTAGTATAGAGGTTAGAGCTTCACAATGATTTTTTCATGTACTGTGCAATAAATAAATTAATAAATAAATAAAATAAAAATCAGATTAAAAATATATAAAATATTTTACCAATCAACCTGTATAATGTTATTAGCAAATGTCATGACGAACTCCGAACAAAATTTACATTTCAAAAGTTTATTTCTCGTACTGTAATTAGAAAATTAATCATTCAAAGCGCGTCTACTGAAAGCGTAATATTATTATCAATATTCGATACCTTATCGACTTCATTATGCGGAGGGTCGGTTAAATTTAGTTAAGCATTAATTGATTTATGTTGCGATCTACGTTTTATTCAATTATTGGATGGTTTTTCTGACAGCCCAGTAGATGGATTGCTTTAAGTGATTAATTACACCACACCTACCACGAACTAATTCACTGTGAGGAACATTATAGCTTGTTTAATCTTTATTTATTATTAATTCCAGTTTTTTTGGGTTTAGAATGAAATCCTTTTACCAATAAAAAGCTATACAATCCAGAATACTTAGTATATAGAATCTTAGGAACCAGAAGGCTAGGCTAGGCTAAGGTCATCGGGTTATATACCCGGGTTTGATATCCGAGGTGGGTAAAAATATATATTTTTTTCTTCAATTTTTTTCCAGTAGCAATTTAAACTCAAATCAGTGTGTTCGTTTAAGTACAACGTACATTTTTTAATTTCAATTATTTCAAAAAATATATGTTTTATAATATAGGATAGCAAACAAGAAGATGGCCACCTGATGGAAAGAGAAACCATCGTCTACAGACATCAAAGATGTTAAAGGTGCGTTGTTATCTGTGTGGCGGGTTGACAATACAATAGGCATAATTTTACCGGCTACCGGTTACTTTACCCTTTGAACTGAAATATGATAGTAACAAGCAGTGACGCTATTGCGGCAGTATTATATATGTGGCGGGTTGACAATACAATAGGCATAATTTTACCGGCTACCGGCTACTTTACCCTTTGAACTGAAATATGATAGTAACAAGCAGTGACGCTATTGCGGCAGTATTATATATGGCTTTGTTACAAGACCCGGGCTACCACCCAAGTGTGACATTTGTACATAGTTAAGTAACAAACAACAGTACAAGTGTAAAGTGTACATAGTTGCTATCCTTGTGTAGTATGTGTGTGAGTGTGTTTTTTTTGTTAGTATGCGTATGAGTGTGTGTGTATGTGTGTGTGTGTGTGTGTGTGTGTGTGTGCACGCGAGTGTGTGTGAGTGTGTGTATGTGTATATTGCAAAACTTACCACCTTAAACATGTTATACTGAGCCCTTTTTGAAGAATAAATAAATGCCTTATTACTAGACATCTCGTTAATGACGAGAGAAGATAATACTTATCACTTACATTGTAAATATTAACCAGGTGGTAGCGTCGGGTAGGATTGTAATACATAAGTTAACAGTTACCTTACCTTCTAGACCTTAACACGACAGTGAGTAGCATCGACGCTATAGCGGCAGGAATATGTAAAGCGGAGATACGTTGCGGAAATCTAGCACCTCGTACACACGTAGTTTAATACAATCGTTCACCATTTACAAACTCTCTGGCAGAATGACACAGTTTATTTTTAAAAGGGAGCCCGGATTTTTTGAAAAAGAAAAACGTCAGTAAATGAAATCTAGAGGGAATTCGGAGTTAATATTACTTGGTAAAGTTTAATTGGCTTCATTGTCCCAGACTAATTTAAAAGGCCCGCATGTAATTACCTGATCCAGGTATATAGCAAGCCTTTGATGAATTTATAATTAACATTTAAATTACTTTATAAAAATAATATTAAAAATAATTCAATGTATTCATATTTAGCTATCAAAGAACATGGTCAAGACTTCATACATCGTTTTTTTTTACTTATTACCTTAAAGTTTAATATATTTCTTAAGCTATATCAACTTCTTAATTTATCCTCATTTAATAAATATTTTTTTAACTTGGGGAATAGTCGCTAAAAAAAGATGGAATTTAGGTAAGGTTGACGTAAACAATCAGTTCTCTCCTTAGTAGTCTGTGGTTAGGTATTTATCTTGTCATTGGGTGTCTTCAATACAACTACTAATCTCATAAATCTAAGTTAGATTGACAGAATTCTGAGCTAAGATTTAGCAAAAACACTTTATAGGTACTTGAAAGAACAAAAAATAAATAAACATTAACTATAAATAAACAATGCAATAAAAAAAAAAACAGGGAGAGTTTTTATTTCATACTTATAATGAAAATTATGATATATAAACTTATTACTGTTTTAATGAAAATGTAATTAAAGTTTTATAAAATGGCAACACTTAAATATGATGATAGAATTCAATCAAATTATAGTCTCAATTATTTTTAAATGATTGGAACAATCGCGATATATTTTATTTAATTGATTTAAAAATCGTAGAAAATTATTCTAATTTATCTAATACTCGTCACTTCAAAAGACACGCAAGGGTTGTACATAATTAAAATGGCTTGTGTTCTTTTAACAAAGACGCCGACTGTTAATCGTTCTGTGATGAATTAAAATTGATTGATTCATTTCTACAACTATCTTTGGTGTTTTTGTAAATCAAGAATTTAAATAATTTTATTTGTTTTTGTTTTATTTTATCCAAATATGTTTTACAAGTGAAACCATAACAATTTGTAAACTTTAACAACTTAAAAATTAAAATAGAATTTAATAATAATTGTGAAAAGGTTTTTGTGGGCATTACACAAAGAATCCGTGATTGAAGTCTAAAATCTACTCTATTATTATATCATGTATTTTATTGCATTGTTAAATAAAGTACCATATATTATTTAAAGAACACCTACATGGCGGTCCTGCCTTAATTAGATATGACCATTACATCTTAGAATAATTATAGTGTAATTATTCTAAGCATTACATTCTATTAAAATAAGCCATAACCCAACTCCCTAAATATTAAAACAACTTCACACAAAAAACGAAAATTCCTATCGAGTTGATACAGGCCAAGCGTAAAAACGCTCAAGCAATTTTACGACTCGATTCAAACCTTGCGTAAAACGTCCGGGACTATTCGAATAATTTTGAAATAGTTTCTTGTATGCCCGAAGAGACTCGCAAATATTACCTAGTTTGTGAGCTTGTGTATCGAGCCAGTGCGCATCTGAAATTCCATTAACACCTACAAATGTAAACTAGCTCGTATCTATGAAGAAAATGATCGCATATAGACAACAAAGTTGATGACGCGATGCACTCCACATAACGAAATGATTATGTCACATGCATACGTTTACCAGCTTATTCTCCAAACTAAAATATGACAGTGATAAGTATTGAGGCAGGCTTATGTAAGGCGATGTTACCTTATACGTTAGGTAACATCGCCTTACCTATGCCTGCTATAGGTAGGTAGGTATCCAGGCGAGGCATAGCAGAGCTTTACTACTTAGGGTAAATCCGGGATATATGCCCACCATTTTTTATTTTACTCATAAGTCCTAATATACAAATAATACACACATTATTTTTATATGTGAACTATCTTTGGTTTTTTATTTATATTTTGAGTTGAAATTTAAACTGCATAGAGGGATATATGCTTCGAATGCGGTGAATGTGCCCCAAACCTAATTTCGTGGAGGGGATAAACGCCCTTTACAAGTAAACAAACATTTTAAACCAATAAGTCTTTATTAAACACTATCATTGCTTACTAATTAGACACACAGTATAGTTTTAAGATATTTTTAGTGTTTAAAAATGCTTCGTTAGTTTTGTTTGGTTTTGTTTTATCTTTTCTTTGTGTTATTCAACCATTTTTTTTTTACCACTTGTCATACTATCTTTAGTTATATCTATTGATTGACAGAGTTCTTTAGTTCTTTTTAAATCTGTTTGTCTATCTTCTTGCTAGTCATTTTTGGTTCTTTTCACTAGTACCTGCTCATTTCGTAGCTTATCCTTTCTTTATTTTTGTTATTTTCAGCACTGTCATTTGTTACTCTAAATTGTCTGCATCTGCTAAGTTATTTGCGGGTTCCAGATTGTATTCATATGTCAAATTTGTTATGATTGAGATATTGTCTGTAACAATAGAATCCAGTTAGTAAGCATCAAAGTGGAGTAGGGATATATGCCCTTAGAAGCATTTATCCCAAAACACATTGGGGCACATATTCCTTTTGACTAGGATAAATGCCTTCGAAACAAAATTTTAAAATTCGTTTATATTTATTTTAAAAAGTAAGAAATAACAATGCACACAACCTAGTCCTATTACAGAAGTAAAAATAAAGTAAACTTACCTGTTATATCCAAAGTTATGGAAGGCCGAAAATCATTCACAAAGTAAAATCACGACTGTTTATCCCATCACTATAAGTAACGCTCCTATGCATAGCCGGACGCACCAATGTTTTATGGCAGACTATAGTGGAGGATAGACACATTCGTGTTATAGAGCATTCGTTTGCTTACGCGTTTTATATTTCTCAATATCTGGTTGACCGAGCTTTGCTCGGTTTTTCACATTAGAAAAACAATTGATTTTCTTAGTCTAACCTCAAAGCAAATACTCATTGACTTCGTGTTACTTAACAACGCCATCTGCTGGAATAACTTACAATACAAAAATAGTATTATTATTCGCCAATAGATGTCAGGAAGAGTCATATTTTTCAGTTTTAATTGGGACATTTTATCGATAAAACACGAATAAAATGTCATTTTCTAAAAATGATTCCTAGCTAGATCGATTTATCGCCCCCGAAACTCCCTATATACTAAATTTTATGAAAATCATTGGAGCCGATTCCGAGATATATATATATATATATATATATATATATATATATATATATATATATATATATATATATATATATATATATAATATATATATATATATATATATAATCCCGAAAAAGTTAGGCGTTCTCGCAGGATTCGCCAAAAATGTTATAATACAGCAGCTGCACGCTGTATCTAGTATGCATTAAAATTTAACTGATACGTTTTAATAGCAAGTAAATTAAAAAAAATACAGTTGAAAGTCATGAAACTAATCAAACTTGTGAGCATTTTCTTATTTCTAAATGAAGCAAGGATTTTTTTTCTGTCATAAAGTTACTTTCTTTTATTAATGACCAACCAAACAAATTATAAAAATGTCGAGTAGGTAAGACCACGGATTAAATGAATATGCCTTATAAGATAATTTCTTAGTTTGTCATTGTAACTGAATTTACACACAAAAATGCAGTTACATTACTTATCGATGAAATAAAATCAATTCAAGGGTTATTTTTAAGCATTGTCAACTCATTCAGTACGATAAAACAGTACAATATAAACGTAATAGGAGCGTTTGCTCATATGCGCAGTGACACTTTTTCTTCCCAATGGCGTGTCTATTAGTACTCAAGTGGTCGGTGGGTAAGACGCATAACGTTAAATAAACTATTGTATAACGTGTAACAAAAATGAAAGCATTTATTACTGTGCTGCTATTAGCTATATAAATAAGCTACTCTTAGTATCATCCTAAAGAAACAAAAAAAACATCTATTTAATCTGTGAACAAGTAACAAATATTTTGCATAATCGTAATTAGAGATACATAAACGTATTATATTAATGTTGACGACATATTGCAATGTGAATGGCTTAAAACAGCATGTAACAATTGCGATTTCGAGTAATATTAATCTTATAAGGCTTTTCGTGTTTTTTAGCATTATAAAAAGTATTCGTGACATAATTTACATTTTAGAAGAAATTAATAATGTATTACAGTATGATAAGTATATGTTAACATGCGTTGCTTTTGAGGCCAACTTCCTATGGCCATCATTCTCCTTTGAAACCTAATTTATGAAGAAGCTTGAATTAAATATTTTCAAAACATGAACATCTGCAAAAATATTAAATATTGGAGTAGGATATTTTATATATGATAACAGAAGTAGTACCATCATGTTTGGTTTATTTGCGGGATAGGCAGAGTAAACTGAACATCTATACCTACAGCTACCGGTTTGTATGTTCGCAAGATGAGTCGACTATTGCTAGTAATAACTAAGATCAAAGGCTTAACGTGCTTATCGAAGGCACGGGAATGAAAGAGATAAGGGAGCACGGGAAGAGAGAAAGATACCACCCATACTCTAAGCTGCTACTGAGAATTTGGATTTTAGAGAAAACCTCGAAAAAAACCGATAACACTTTTATCTGACCTGGGGATCGAACCCGGGATCTCATGAATTGAGCCGAGAAGACTAACCCCTAGACCACGAAGCAGTCAATATATACAATACTAGCCGTTGCCAGCGACTTCGTCCGCGCAGACTTCGTTTATTCCTCACTGCTCCTCCCCTGTAGGTGATAGCGTGATAATGTGTAGCCTATATGTTGACCCGACTTTTTAATAATATTCATGCAAAATTTTAAGTAAATCCAAGCAGTACTTTTTGAGATTACCCCGGACATACATTCAGACAAACAGACAAAAATTCTAAAAACTATATTTTTGGCTTCGATGTCGATTGTAGATCACGCCCCAAGTATTCTTTTAAAAAAATATTCAATGTACAGTTTTGACTTTCCTACGATTTTATTATGTGTATAGATTAACTGCCTCGTGGTAATCATAATAAATATGATAATTAATAACAATAACGTAAAGTCTCAAAAAACCGAATGAAATAGTGAAATTAACCAAAATATCAGGGAGAATGTCTAAAAATCAAGAGCAGAGGAAGAAAAACCAACATTTAAATAATTTAATTACAAACAAGGACTTTATAAAAGTATGATTTCACCTCGACGCTATTTTTCACTGGCTATGTTCCGTCGTTACGAACTTTGTAAATATCAAAGTTTCGCGTCACAATCGTTGGGTACGTTCGCGAAACGTAAACAATTGAATTTATGCTTCCTGTCGCCTTCCCTGTAGATGTTTAAAAATAATTCTCCTAAGTTACTTTTACGACTTACGCCTTGAATTCTAGGTACGCGTACTTAATTACAACTTACTAATGTTTTACTTAATGCTTTTCAGCGTTAAGACGCAATATTAGACTTTATGGAAATAAGTAAGCCTTGTAATTATTACAAGGGAGATTTTGTGATAAAGCTGAAATGGTCTGAATTTATTTACTTATTAGCCAACCCGCGTAGCTTCGCCTCCGTCATATCGTCAATCTCAGAAATTTCATACAATATTTCACTTCCTGGTTTTGGGGACGATTTTCGAAAAATTTTATTTCTTGTTTACATCGTAAAAACAATCAGTGTGAAATATTTCAGTCTGTTTGGTCGATGAATTTAGGCTGGGCCTTTATATCTCAGTCAGTGGGTTAAAACTTTTCGTTTTATATATGTATACAGATTAAATATAACCAGTCATTGAAATTAATATAAATTTATGATAAACTTCGAGATTACTGAATCGATTTTAATAAAATTTCAGAGTTATCTGCAATTTCGTACAACTGAAAAGATAGAATAGTTTTTGAATCAAACTGTATATGATAAAACAACGTTTGCCGGGTTAGCTAGTTTTACATAAATGAACGTAACTATGTTGAATAAAAATTTAAAATATATATGCTTTATAGAAATTACGCTTCTGTGGTCTAGTGGCCCAGCGTTGGCGTTGACCACATGAGGGTCCCGGGTTCGATTCCCGGGTCGGGCACATTTTTTTTTTTATATCATAAGATAGCAAACAAGCAGATGGGTCTCCTGATGGAAAGAGTCAACCATCGCCTATAGACACCAAAGATGTTAATGGTGCGTTGCTATCTTGTGGCGAGGTCTAATGCCACATGCATAAGTTTACCGGCTACCTTACCCTCCAAACCGGAACACGACAGCGACAAGCACTGACGCTACTGCGGCAGGAATAGGTAAGGCGGTGGTACCAGACCCGGGCGAGACAATGCAGAACTCTACCACCTAGTAGCCACGATGGTAGTGACTCGATAGCCAATCGGTCGCCTTTTACGACCTGCCTGGCAGAACGGCAGTTGGCCTATTCTACAAAGGAGGCCGGGACCAACACGGCGGAACATAAAAAAAGTGTTTTTTTTTTCAGTTTTCGGAGAAACACAAAGTTGCCCGGGATTGGAAATGCCCGGTTGGCGATAGGCTTGCCATCTATCACATTGTGGGACTAAGTATCTTCGGCTAATCGTGGGTGCACTTGTTGTACCTCTGCCTACCCCTTCGGGGATATGGGCGTGAAGATACTTACTTAAAATATATGTGTTTTGTAATAATTTAATATATCTATGTTGTATTTCCCCGTGTTGGTCCCGGATCCTTTGAAGAATAGGCCAATTGCCGTTCTGCTAGGCAGGTCGTAAAAGGCGACCGATTGGCTCTACGAGTCACTACCATCGTGACTAATAAGTGGTAAAGTTCTGCATTATTTCGACCTGATCTGGTACCACCACTACTTATTCCTACCGCAATGGCGTCCGTGCTTGTAACTGTCTATTGAGGTTCAGTTCAGTCTGTCTACTCCGCAAATAAATTGGTGTCAGCATATCTTTTTGTATATTAAAATATAGCTAAAAATAAAAAAAAAACTTCTGATGGTTAAAGATAACCACCGGCTATAGACATCAAAGATGTCAAGGATGCGTTAATATCCTTGTAGCGTGATAGTAATGCTATACCTAAGCTAACCGGCTACCATAGCCTTCAAACAAGAACACGACAGTGACAATCGATTCCCGGGTCGTGCAATACAAAAACATGATTTTTTTCAGTTTTCTGATAAAACAATGTTGCCCGGGATTTTGTAAGTGCCTGGTTGGCGATAGACTGGCCACCTATCATATTGTGGGACTAAGTATTAATCGTGTTCAGGGATTCGGGTGTGAAGATACTTTAAGGGCATTTTTTGTTACCCTTACAACATTATTATAATCGAGAAGCAGTTTGGCCGAATATAACACTTGAATCACTTTTACACGCACTGTATAATTTTTGGGCAGAGTAACGCCCCCAAGAAGCGATAAAATTACAATGAATCTAAAACATCTGATTCCAGCTTAGTTATATTATCCTTATCGATATTTGTTCATTGTTATTAACAAATAGCTGACCCGCGCAGCTTCGCGCGCGAGTAGATTAACATGTCACCAAGATAGCTTTTCATACAATTTTCATCCCCTATTTCAATCCTTTAAGGGTTGATTTTTGCCTTAGCCTGTGTTTGACCCCGGCTCTTCAACTACCTCCATGCCAAATTTCATGAAAATCGGTCCAGTGGTTAAGCCATGAAAGCATACTAGACAGACAGACAGAGAGACAGACAGACTTTCGCATTTATAATATTAGTATGGATATGGATATGGATAACATCAATATCTCACAATAATAGGAGCAAAGACCACACAGGTGTGCCACACCTGGCCGGCTAGTCTTGTTGATATGCGCAGTTACTAACACTCGGCCAACCTGCGTAGTCCGTTTCCCACTGATCTCATTTCATTCTTCAGCAGCAGCCCCGTAGATCTGAGGATGAAAATAACATATGGCAGTTAGATGTTTTCTAATCAATAACTGGTAATTAATAACAAGCTGGTAAACTTATGCATGTGGCATAAGACCTCGCCACAAGACAGCATCGCACCATTAACACATGGTTGACTCTTTCCATCAGGAGACCCATACGCTTTTTGCCATCTTATGATATACAAATTATATGTTTTAGAGAATATCATACATTTTCTGAATGGAAATAAAACTGTACGGTATATTTTTCAAATACGTCCGAGAAACAAACGCCTGTCGACTTACCCCAGTCTTGACGTAGACGATTTCCAAGTTTCTTCAAAGATGAATTGTTTCATATAAGATTCAATATTATTTTATTTTAAGTTGCGTTCGCTCCTCTTGGTAAAAGGTATAAGATCTATTAATTTAAGCAACAACTGACGGAATATCGAATTATCTATACATATAATAAAATCGTAGGAAAGTCAAAACTGTACATTGAATATTTTTTTTAAAGAATACTTGGGGCGTGATCTACAACCGATATCAAAGCCAAAAATATAGTTTTTAGAATTTTTGTCTGTTTGTCTGTTTGTCTGTATGTATGTCCGGGGTAAACTTAAATAGTACCTACTGCATGGATTTACTTCAAATTTTGCATGAATATTACTAATAGGTCGGGTCAACATATAGGCCACATATTATCAAGCTATCACCTAAGGGAGAAGAGCAGTGCGGAGTAAACGAAGTTCGCGCGGACGAAGTCGTGGGCAACAGCTAGTATTAAATACAAAATACAAAACTGATTACATTATTGTATATTACAATACTATACTTCTCAATTCACAAACAGGAAACATGTCTGTCAGACTTTTTATACTGTTTCATTCTAGTCGAATATTTTTACCTTAATCAAATAGTTGACTTTATTTCAGGCCAAAAGTAATATTACTTTAAAATATGTTAAATAATTAAGAATTCTAAATATTTCATAAGATATGAGTTATTTTAATATAATAAGTAAGGAATTAATTTAAAGAAAGGAATAAAAAAATTACTTCAGCTTTATTTTTACACAACATTTTAGAAACTGAAAGCCACTTATACTCATTTTATACATGTTTGTGTAAATATTGACAACAGTTGAAAAAATTGAACGCATCTACTATACTTATGAACAAATCTAGAGGAAAGCTAAAAAGAAGAAAAAAAGAAGGTAAGCCAAATTAACTGAACGTCTGTAGTGTTTCCGGTCCACTAAAATTAAACGGTTCCGGCCGACGAGATGATTAGTGTTCCCTATAGGTGGCAGTTTTTATTACAACGTTGCTGACCAACGATGTTAGCCTATAGTGGCGGCATCCGATGCCGAAATGTTCAACAACGGATAGGAATAACATCCAAATTCAACGCGATGACAGGTGTCGAATAATGGCGACGATAACCGACAACAACTGATGTCAATCATAACACGACGATGTCCGATGGCCGATACGAAATGAATCATACTGTTAATTATAAACGACGGATGCGCGCAACGATTCAATACCAACTGCCAACTAAAATTTTAACTGAGAGAAACTAAAAAACTGAAATTTTAGTTTGCACTTGCCAAATTTTTAGCTAACTAAATAAAAAAATATATATTTTAATATTTTGTCTATTTATTTACATGGACTCTTATTTATTCTCATACATGGTTTTGCTTTAAAGTACGAAAGTATCATAACGTTTATAAAAACGCCAAAATATTAACATGTTTGATGTTCCCCAGCCAGTACATTATTTGGATGTCTAACACCGTTGTCAGAAAAAACGATGTCGGTGACGTTAATGATTTAAAGATGTGCATCAATGATGAAAAATAACAAAATCGCCATTGTTAAGTGATCCCCATCGACGTATTTTACCGGCCTTATAACGATTATCGCCTAATGCTATAATTGGGACAGACATCTTAACGTGCTCATCGTAAGTACTGGGGAGGTAATACACTATGATATATATGATATTATACTTACTATGATATGATAATATACTTGAGAAAAACCTCAAAAAAATCTTTAATATTTATTCCTGTTATAAATACAAAAGCTTAAATGCCTTTTTTACCTCTGGTATTGCGGATGTCCATGGGCGGCGGTGATCACTTACCATCAGGTGCACCTTCTGCTCGTTTGCCCCCTCTGTAAAAAAATGCGGCATTGTCGGTGGTACACAAGCTTATCGCTGCAGTATTTTTGTTTCAAGTATGTATTCATAAAGCATCTTTACGCATGCACCAACGATTAGCCAAAGCAACTTGGTCTCACAATGTAATAGGTGGCAACTCTATCACTAACCCGGCATTTATTCAATCCCGTGCAACGTTGTTTTTATCGGAAAACTGAAAAAAATACATTTTTTGAATTTTCCAACTGGGTAATCGACCCCACGGACCTCATGTCAACATTGATACCGGACCACTAGACCACAGAGGTATCATTTTTATATATTTAAAAATTGGTGTGATCCTGCGGACTATATATAGACAACGAAGCAGTCTTAAGCTAAAAAACGCGTATATAAAAAATTTAATTATATCTAATTAATATTTGTGATAATTAAGTTATTTAATTTAGATTTTATGAATTGTTCAGTATTAAAAATTTCAAATATCAAATAGGTAACAAACGGTCAAATAACAAAAACCATCACAAAAAGTTGATTTGTTTTTATTTAACGTTCACACATTAAAAAAATAATACCTATAGGTCAAAAGACATTTGAGTTTACCAGAAGTCAGTAGTTTTGTTGATTTAAGGGATAGATCCCCAGCCAAAAGGTTCGGTTCTCCCTGAATTATTGAATCATTTCATTGGTTTTGGGTAAATATTCACCCCTCAATAAAACGATCGACTTTCACACTGTAATATTAAGATTACATAAACTGCACATATTCGCAGATAAAATCGGTGTTGTCACGTTACCGTTGTGTGGTAACATTATAATTTAATATTGTACACCTTTAAATACACCGAATAAAGATTATTGTTATTATTATTGTGTCGGCCAGTTGCTTCAAAATAGCATTAATTACATAGTGCCAACATTGTGTAATGGCTACGATCACTCTAAGTGCTGTTGCCATGGTTAATATAATGATATTCACCAGCCGCGTATCAACTACACCCAAGTTAAACAACTTGACGTAACCAATTAAGATAACAATATTGTCTATGGTGACATAATGATGTTTGAAATGGAAACTAGATGATAAAATCGTTTCTCCAACCGGATAAACGAGGTGCAATATCTACGCTCCGACATAATATATTAAAAATTTTGTTCTTTGCTATTAATGTATTATATTATTGGAATATTTACTTTATTATGTAATAATAATCATAGTGGTTTTTTTTTATAACAGATACTTATAACTTTTTCTGTGTTGCGAATACACCACAGACTACTATAGATGCTAACACATGAATACACTGTGCCCTTGAGGCGAATAATTTTAATTCCGTTTGAAATTTTGTTGGTAGAATATTGCTTCCCTAATAGTTAGGAAATATACCATTGTCAGGAAAATATCTATCGCTGAGAGCTGACAACATTTGTTTATTCAATAGTTTTGACTACCTTGTAGATAATAAAATTAATGTATATTATTACAACTATTCATCAAAATTGAAAGACGTGTTTTAAATTTAATACTGAGCAAGTATCATAAAACTTCCTCATACTAAGAGCTTCTTTATATTTAGTTATTAAAGGTTCAAAATCAAATGTGAGCGAGACGTCTCGGCGTTACACGAACAGAGTGCTAAGTGTGAGTTTTTCTTTTCGCATTCGATCGTGAGCGCGTTTCGAGTTTACTAGGAATTTGTATGTGATTTGTACAGCGCCACCTAGGGGTAAACTGGTTTCTCACGTTTACCACTAGGTGGGGCTGTACAAATCATATACAAATTCCAGGTAAACTCCAAACGCGCTCACGATCGAATGCGAAAAGAAAAACTCACACTTAGCACTCAGTCCACTTATGTGAGTGCGGCACCCTCGCGCCGAGTTAGATGCATTAAATGTGAACTTATATTAAATAAAAAAAAATAAAAAAGTATTTTCACGTCCGTAACCCTGAAGTGGAAGGCAGAGGTATACAACAATTGTACCCACGATTAGCCGAAGATACTTAGTCCCACAATGTATAGGGGGCAAATATATTGCCAACCGGAAACTTGTCGTATCCTGGGCAGAAAATTGATAAAACACATTTTTGAATTACCCGACCTAGGAATCGACCCGGGAACCTGGGATAGTCTACACCGACACCGGAACACTAGACCACAGAGGCGATATGTTAAATAAATCTATATTTTTATTAGCTGACTCGGCAAACGTTATTTTGCCCTACAAATTATTTGGTACTTGAGAGAGGGCGGATTTAATTGAGATAAAATCTATTCTTTATTTTAATAAAAATAGGATATATTAAAATTAAAAGTAGCTAAGATAAAAAGTAGCCTATGCACTATTCCAGGACATCATCTGCCTGTGTGTCTGCGTGATTGAGTAACAGACATCCATCCATCTATCTATTTGCATTTACAATATTACAAGCTGCAGCGTGAAACCACTGCGTTACAACAGTTTTTGGTGGATCCCACGAGAACAACTTATTTTTCGGGATAAAATGTAGCCCATTTTTTTTATATCATAAGATAGCAAACAAGCAGATGGGTCTCCTGATGGAAAGAGTCAACCATCGCCTATAGACACCAAAGATGTTAATAGTGCGTTGCTATCTTGTGGCGAGGTCTAATGCCACATGCATAAGTTTACCGGCTACCTTACCCTCCAAACCGGAACACGACAGCGACAAGCACTGACGCTATTGCGGCAGGAATAGGTAAGGCGGTGGTACCAGACCCGGGCGAGACAATGCAGAACTCTACCACCTAGTAGCCACGATGGTAGTGCGTCAATAGCCAATCGGTCGCCTTTTACGACCTGCCTGGCAGAACGGCAGTTGGCCTATTCTTCAAAGGAGGCCGGGACCAACACGGTGAAAATGTGCTATTCAAACTTCAAACTTATTTATTTTGCATATATCAGGGTTATATACGATGTTACTTCTAAATGCAGTACCTTAAACCTGCTTTACCAAATAAATGGCGTGCAAAATCTTATCACATCATCTACATCCACATTATACATTTTTTTACAAAATTACAAATAATATTTTAAGCCTTTCAAAAAACACTTATGTACCTATATAACTTTCTAAAAATATACAAAATACTTATAAAAAATTAAATTAAAATGAATGTGTCAAAAGAGAACCAAAATAAATTAGAGTTAAATTAACAATTTCAATTTAAAAAAAAGAATATACGTCATAAATATATTATTAATAAAGTTCAACATTACAATTTCATAAGTGACTTTAATAATTGATTTATTGATTCCAGTAACAAATTTAAAAATTTGAAGAAATAAATAAGTTAAAAAATTATATTCAAACTCTTTGTCTATAAGAATAGATTTATCGTCATACGTATCATATATTATATTATTCATTATAAATTATCAATATTAAGATTTATCGTCGAAATAATCCTTTATACAGTAAAAACATTTGTCACATAAATAATTATAGACTGTTTTTTTTTTAAATTTGGTCACTGGTAAACTTTTGTAACTTTCAGGAAATTTATTGTATATCTTTATTATCATTTGACTACAATTTTTATATAAAGTGCTGTTTTACAAGGCGGCATGAAAATTTTATTTGAGTATCTTGAGTGTTATGACTCTCTTTTGTTGTCTTAAATTCTTGATTGTTTTTTTCACAAAGCAGACGGATTCAAAGACATACAAACAAGGTAGGGTAAGTATATTTAAGTCCTTAAATAAAGGTTGACATGAATCAAGAGGAGCAGCACCGGAGATAGCACGAATACAACGTTTCTGAATAATGAAAGCTTTGGATATTTCAGTACAGTTTCCCCAAATAATAAGTCTATATCTTAAAATAGATTCTACATAATCATAATAGGCTAACAAGGCTGTATGTTTATCTATTATTTTTCTTATTCTTTATAAAACATAAACAAAACGGCTTATTTTGGTGCATACACTTTGTACATGTGGGACCCAAGTACAATATTCATCTAAAGTTACACCTAGAAAACTTATAGTTGAAGTTTCTTCTATTAAAATATTTTTATACATTGCAATTGAACTATATTTTTCCATCTTTTTATTTCTAAATTGTATGTATTTAGTTTTAGCCGTGTTTAAATATAGGTTATTTATATCAAGCCCCACATCTTGAATAGCTTGATTTTTGTTCCAAAGCCCTTTTATCTTTGTCATGTAAGATTATTGTAACATCATCTGCATATAAAATAAATTTATGATGTATAGCTTTAGGCAGGTCGTTTATTTGCACTAGAAACGTTAATGGGCCCAATATACTGCCTTTTGGTACACCATACACATTGAGCTTAAATGAAGACCTATAGTTAATTAACCTTGAATTTTTACTTATTGCCGAAATTTCTACATACTGATATCTATTACTTAAATATGATTTTATCCAATCGTATGCGACACCCCTGATGCCATATTTTTCACAATCGTAGAGGAGTGTATCATGCCGAATGTAATCAAACGCCTTAGTCATGTCAAACATAACGCCTACTGTATGGCTCCCATTCTCTATATTTCAATAACTTCTTTTATTAATGTATATGTGGCTAATGTTGTTGATTTTTATAACTATTATTAGTGATTATCTACATGCATACATCTGCTAAACTTCACCCAAATCTGTCCCATACATTCAAACATTATACTTTATTACTTTCGGAATTATAATATTTATTGTTATAGATAATAATTAATATAGATTTAGACAGAGGTTATTAGTTTGATATGTGTGAGTTTTGTATGTAATATTGTTGGATCTGATGTATTGTATGATCTATTCAAGGTGTCCAACTACGTGTACTTAATTTCGTAAATGTATGTATGTTTCCAAATTTCTCGGAAAACCATATCGACGGAAACTGAAATCCATATCAAGATAATTATTTTTGATTTTTTAAATAATTTATATTTTAATTTAGTTTAAATTTTATCAAAATCGGTTAAGCAGTTTTTGAGATATAGGCGTAATTAACAGATAATCCAACTCGGTTTCAATTTATAAATATATATATTGTCATTATAACCAATGCTTTATAAAATAGCTAGGTTAGAATTTCATTTCTTTTCATTCTTTGAATGATATCTCCCGAGCTTACTCAACTTAAATCGAGGATTTATTACGGAAAATCCAAGCTACGAATTGAAATAAAGTAGTGAAATAATAGATTCAGCGTTCTGATAGATTTGAGTTTTAAATTCATTACACGGTTAAGTCAATTACTGATTAGTGAACTAATTACCGATCCACTATCCGTGGCCGAGCAGCCAACAAATAACGAGCTTTAGGGAAATTTACATTCCCGGTAGTTCGTTCAATACCCTAATTGTGTCACATTATGTTTGAGCTCGTTGGAATACGGAACACGTCCGTATTTACTACAGAAGCTACAGTTGAATTTGATAGGATAGGATTGAAATAAATACTATTTCAGTGGTTTTTTGCTATTGTACGTGCAACGAATGAATGAAAATGAATGATATTTTTCCCGTGTTGATCTGCACATTTTTGAAGAATATACCAACTGCCATTTTACTGAGCGGTTCATAAAAGGTGAATGCCTGGATTATACGAGTCATTACCATCGTTAGTAAGTAGTAGACTTCTGCAAAGTCTCCCTCGGCGGGGTTATCACGTAACTCGCAATGCGAAATTATCGTAATTGTTTAGTTATTTCAAGGCACATAACAGCCTTGTATATTAGTGGCAGTAGTTGACGTTTGATAAGTTTTGTTGCTTTGACATTGCAAAAAATGTAAATCTAGTGAAGAGCAAGCAATGGGCGAGGTTTTTGATGAGTTTTTCGCTGCGTTTAGGTCATCGCTTATCGCTGGCGGATTGCAAACGTTAGGTAATACGCCTGCGGGTGTGATATCATGTCCTTACCTATTTCTACTGCAATAGTGCCAATGTCTAACACTGTCATGTTCCGATTTGGAGGGTAAGGTAGCCGGTAAACATATATATGCAGCATTAAGACTCCACCGCACGGATATCAACACACCATTTTGGTGTCAAAGTCAATAGCCAACTATTGCATTTTTGATATTTGCGTGTTTGCTATTTTATGATATAAAAAACGGCCAAGTGCGAGTCGGACTCGAGCACAAAGGGTTCCGTACCATTATCTATAAAAGAAAATCATGTTTGTTGTTAAAAAATACGTTTGTTGTATAGGATTAATTAATTATTTTATATTCATTATTTTATTTTTATTTACCTAATTAATTATTTTTAAAAGGTAATATACAACTTAATATTCTTTGAAAATTTTAAGCGTCTACTTGTTGCCGTTTTTAATATTGAGCAAAAAATACGGAAAAACACGTTTATTGCATGGGGACTCCCCTTAACAGCCTGGTGGTAGAGAGACAGACGGACAGACAGACAGCGGAGGCTTAGTAATAGGGTCCTGTTTTACCTTTTAGGTACGGAGCCCTAAACAGAACTATTGGCTTGATATGTCGCTGATATCAATCCAAAAGTTCTGTTTAGGTCCGTATCAATACGGGGGGTGTTGGTACGGGCTCATATGAAGAATATTGGTAAGTATGACGAAGTAAATGATGCGATTTCAAAAGTTGTACAATGGTTCAGTACGAATAATCTTTTATTAAATGGTAACAAAACTGTGTAAAATTTTCATTGCCTAATGTAAGGCATGTGAATACCAGCGTACAACTGGATGGAAACAACCTGCATCTGGTGGATTCCACTGTGTTTTTAGGTATTACTTTAGATAAGAAATTACAATGGTGACTGCACATTAATAATTTAGCAAACAGACTTAGTTCGGCAGCATATGCAGTTAAAAAATGAGACAGTTAACTGATGTCGACACAGCAAGAATTGTATACTTTAGTTACTTCCACGGCATTATGTCATATGGAATTCTTCTCTGGGAAAATTCTGCTGAAATAAATACTATACTTGTATTGCAGAAAAGAGCTATTAGAGCAATTTACAATCTTAGCCCGAGGGTTTCCCTGAGAGAAAATTTCAAAGAAATCAATATTCTAACTGTTATATCGCAATATATATTTGAGAACTTGGTGTACGTTCGTAAAAATATTTGCTTTTTAAAAAAATGGTGATGTACACTCACTAAATACAAGGAACAAAAACAATCTTGTTGTGCATCCATCTCGTCTCCACAGAATAAGTAACTCTTTTATGGGGCAATATATAACGCTTTTACAATAAACTTCCCGAAACTATAAGAGATCTACCAGTCAACAAATTTAAAAATGTGTTCAAACAAAACTGTGTAAAAAAGGATATTATAAAATCTCAGATTATTTAGAACACAAAAAAGCCTAGGACTAATTGCTCCTCATACCGATCTCATATATATTTTTTGTAATATTGTGATATTGTAAAAAAATATATGATGTGAAAAAAAGACAAGCCCGCTGAGTTTCTTCCGCCGGATCTTATCAGTGTGTGGCCGCGTTTCCGATCCGGTAGTAGTTTTTAAAAAAAAATATGTTGACGTGTAAAAATAACTTGTAAAATTTTTATTGCATAACAAATTTCCGATTTCTGAATAGAGTAAGTACCGTTCTGCCAAGCAGGTCGTAAAAGGTGACTAATTAGCTGAAGCCACAAGTGGCACAGTTATCCACCCTCGTCCACCACACTTTATATCACGACAGCACTAAACACAAAAGCATACAATTTACGCACTCAACGCACGTTTCACTTCGCAACCGAAGCATCTTCAGGAGCATCTTTTATGGGGCATCTTTCCCCCCGTGTTGGTCCCGGGCTCCTTCCCCTGTGTTGGTACCGGGCTCCTTTGAAGAATAGGCCAATTGCCGTTCTGCCAGGCAGATCGTAAAAGACGACCGAGTCCGACCGACTTTCACTACCATCGTGACTACTAGGTGGTAAAGTTCTGCATCGGCTCGACCGGGTCTGGTACCACCGCCTTACTTGTTCCTGCCGCAATAACGTCAGTGCTAGTCACTGTCGTGTTCCGGTTTGGAGAGTAAGGTAGCCGGTAAACTTATGCATGTGGCATTAGACCTCGCCACAAGATAACAACGCACCATCTTTGGTCTTTATAGGCGATGGTTGACTCTTTCCATTAGGAGACCAATTTGATAGTTTGCTATCTTATGACATAAAAAAAAACCACGAACACTACCACACTCAACGAGAGCCGCAGTAGTACTGACTCGCGCGCGGTTGTTGCCATCTTGTTTGCTATCTTATGATATAAAAAACTATTGGCTTGACAGTTACTGATATCATAACTCCTAGGTTATTAAAACTTTCGTGACACATTATTAATTCCGACTCTCTATAATATTCGACTCACTCTGACTTCATATAAGTCCGAAATTAGTCGGAACCTACAACGATTAAAAGCCGTTTTTAGGGTTCCGTACCTAAAAGTTAAAATGGAACCCTATTACTAAGCCTCCGCTGTCTGTCTGTCACCAGGCTGTATCTCATAAACCGTGATAGCTAGAAAGCTGAAATTTTCACAAATTATGTATCTCCGTTGCTGCTATGGCAACAAATACTAAAAATTAAAAAAATATATGTTAAGGGGGGTATACAATAAACGTATTTTTTTTCGTTTTACTTTGTTATGATTACCTTCGTGCGCGAGTACGACTCGCACTTGGCCGGTTTCTTATTACTTAGTTTACTACTAGGTTTTAGAATTCTGCTTGGTTTGATAACACCACTTTCCCTGTTCCTGGTGCAATACCATTCGTGCTTATTACCATTGTGTTCTGGTTTACGTGGTAAGCTAACCAGTAAGTATAAGGCAATGCACCTTTAGTTTCTAGTTGAAGGACATCTCTATCCATCAGGAAAGTCATCTGCTTCTTTTGTAACTATTAATATAAAAAATATAAGTGGTGCAGCGTCTTTTTAGATTAGGTATAAAACGAAGCTGAATTAATTTACGGTAATGCATAATTTACTATGACATTTGACCGCCCCGTTGGTCCCGTTGGCCCCGTTATAGCGGGAACTCTCGCGAGCGAAGCTACGTGGATTAGTTTTTTATATACCTAATTATTTATCTGCACGTTAGAATTAGCATATATTATAATTTCATTTGTGTATATATATATATATATATATATATATATATATATATATATATATATATATATATATATATATATATATATATATATATATATATATATATATATATATATATATATATATATATATATTGTTTGTAATAGTCGCCTCTGTGGTCTAGACTTATGCATAATTATAATAACAATAAATTCAAAGAGTTACAAATTGGTACAAACATTTGTTAAATTTTGTCAATAAAATTGTGTGACATTTTTGCCCTATACATAACAAACTTATAGAAACTGCTTGAAACAATTATAAACTTCTGTATTGCCCCTTTAGATATCTCTTATTAGTAACTATCTGTTGCCCGCGACTTTGTCCGCACGGACTTTGTTTACTCCGCTCCTACCGGTCGTAGCATAATGTTATAAAGCCTATAACCTTCTTCGATAAACAGGCTATCCAACTCAAAAAGAATTATTTAAATCGGTTGAGTAGTTTTCGGGATTAGCACGTACAACCAAACAAACAAACTTTATATAATATTAGTGTAGATAGGATCACCTTTTGTACTAGTTTTGTTTGTTATTTTCTCGTAATTCTATTTTTTTCGTGTACAATGAAGTATTGAATACATAAATAAAAGTCACCGCAAAGCTTTGGCCAATGCCTTTAGGATAACAACAATAAATATCCATTAAAAGCTGACGAAAGGCAGAGCTTAAGCCTGCGAGCGGACTATTTATCTTAGTTCACATGCGATGAACAGCTGCGTTCACACAAGCTGTAAATGTTAACTCCTTGCTAAATTACTCTGTCATCTATTTGATGGCGGTCGCGTCGAAACAGCTGCATCTTTAGACTTTAATAAGAATACAACGTTTTCGAATTCCGGATTACTACCGAATGAAGCAAGATGTCATAGTAGAGAACTTTATAATAACATTCTTAATCACATTCACCGTCTTGGTCTAGACCACATTGGAAGAATATACCATCTACTATTTTTCCGAGTAGTTTGTAAAAGACCATTGTTTGGCTATACACGTCACTACAGTGGTGACTACGAGCTGATACAGTCCGGTAAGGTCTCACCTAGGTCTGGTACCAGCGTCTTACCTATTCCTGCCGCAATAGCGTGAATGCTCTTTACTGTCCCATTACATACATGTCCCACTGTGTATTTCTGTTAGCCCAAAGGTTGTCCCAGTCAACCTTTGGGCTAACAGAAAGGTACAAAGAAATTGATTGATATGTAAAATTTAATTTAGACCAAATCTATACATTAAATATTTCTTTAAAAAAATTACTGCTGTGTATTGTTTACAGGACATTAACCCCAAAAAGAGAGAAATTGAATTTTTTGTCTGTTTGTCTGTCTGTTCGCTTTTCACGCAAGAACTACTTAACGGTTTTTTACTAAATTTTGTGTAATAATAGCTTATTACCCGGGTCAACATTTAGGATGCCTTTTACCGCGGGAAAATCTTTCGTTCCCACAGGAAAATACAATTACTGGTTCAGCTAGATCAAACAAAAATTTCAATGACACAGTAATTACTTATTACCAGAGCATAATGTTACACGGAAACCTTTAATAGGTTACATCCTTAATCTTTTTTTTTAAATAGTTTGCATTGATCAGTTTTTTTAATATTAACTAGGTAAATGCAAAATTTAGTTTGAGCTTCAACTAATTACGAAACGGAATTCATGTACATGTTAGTTACTCTTCACTGCACAAAAACGTCGTATACTCATAGAAAATAAAAAATATATATTCTATATAATATATTTAAAAAATATTCAAGGGCCAATTTAATTTAAAATCAATTCAAGTTGTATTTTGTTCGAGTAGGTTATATATAGGTAATACATAATATTATTATCTTTCACGAATTAAAAATAAAAGATATTTGCTTTCTATTGATTATAGTTGTTGAATTAAGAATTTTGATGTTTATCTGTTTAGTACTTACCTTGGCTTTGAAAAGTGAAGACGAACATTGATTTTTATATTTACTTGGTTTGAAAAACATTATTATTATACAAAATGCCTAGGAGAAAAAAAATCGTTATCTCAAGCTTCTAGCTCAGCTAAGAGGATGAGGTTAGTTTGTTCCCTCAAAACCGATGAGGACCGTCAGTCTCGGTTAACAAGGGATCGCAAGCGCTATACCATATCTTGCTCCTCTGAAACCTTCACGCAATGTGAAATGAGGTTAACAAGCGATCGCAAACGCTGCGCTGAATCCCGTGCCTCCGAGACCTTCACACAACGTAAATCTCGACTTAGCTCTCAGCGTAGCCACACAGCTACCTTGCGGTCACTAGAAAGTACTCAATTTTTTTTAACAAATGATCGCCAGCCATCGCCAGCACTACACCGAGAGCCGCGTTTCTGAAACATTCACGCAGCGTGAAATAAGATTACCAAGCGGTCGCAAACGCCACATCGAGTCCTGCGCCTCTAAAGCTTCACGCAGCGTGAACCTCAGCTTAACTGTCCGCGTAATCATACATCTAACTCAACTTTTGTACTAACTTTTGAACTAAATTATCCAAGTTCACGGAAAATGATGAAAGTTTTATCCTAAGGTCTGATTCCATTTCAAGTCAGTTTCTATATTTATTTTTAAGGTAAACTAATGTTGAAAACCCAGCTTTACAATTATAAGTTGTGAAAAAGAAATTAAAAGTGTTGTTGCTTGATAAGCTAATTTTGTTTATGCTTGACGACAAGAAAATGAAAAATTTATCAGTTGTCGATCAATAGTAGCTAATATTTTTAAAACAAAGAGGGAATGTTGCGTCCCGGAATTTTGTTTTGATGGCCCGGTACCGGGTCGCGAACCGGCAATTGGAAAAGGCTGGTATAAGCAACTGTTTCTGTGATCTAAGAATAAAATATGTTTTTCGGATAAGCCAACATACAAAGTGACAGCAGCACAAACAACGTTTTTTCTACGGTAATTATCTTCAGAAGATTAATTAACAGTGTCCCTTTGTTCTGTCATGTGACATCCGTGTTACATACGGAGAACGAGGGACTCGCAAAGGTTTTATAAGCACATTTAGAAAATACAATTTATTTCTTATGCATTGCCTGTTTCAACTAGTAATAAGGTTGTTCGGCTAAGATTATCAGGTCTTGGGTTCTATTTCTGAGCCAGGAAATTTCAGGAACGGAGTTCCTTGTCGCACGTTTTGTTTATGGCCTAATTTGTTTACAGACTGGGAAGTACAAAAATGTGTAACAATGAAACACTACACTAAAAACCGACATGTTTTGAAGTGTTTTTGAGTTACTACCCGATGATTTAGGAAACTAAAACTTTTCTCAACCAATGTGCAAAAATATTTTATGTATTTTTTTTATTTTAACATCTTTGCTTCCATACATCCGTATCTATATAAGTATAATACTTGTTATTACTCGCGACTTTATTCGCGTGATCCAAAATCATCACTTCCTTTTGCTCATTCAAATAAAAAATATGTCCTACCCTAGAAAATCTTTCAGTAAAAGTTCCATCAAAATCGATCAAGCCGTTCCATAGTTTTCCGCGTACAGACGGAAATTTCAAAAATTATTTAGGTATTAGGATCCTAAAAATAGCACACTGCACTCAAAAAGCCTAGTTATTGTGAAATTACAGACGGACGCTACTTATTTATATGATTATAAATGCGAAAATCTTTCTATTTATCAGTGTATCTGGGGCCCGTTTCACGTAATAAAATGTCAATCTAGTCGAAGCGTATGGGGCCCTTACACATTTTTTACACATTATGCCGAGTCGTTACAAGACGCGACGCTATGTCGTGTTCATGTGTATAAGAAACCTGAGCCACGGTAATATTATCTAGATACAGTAATCCAACTTAATACAAACGGAGAAAGCGCGAGCTACGCCCATGCGCCTCGATTGCGCTCAGCATGCAAATAGTCGCGACTGTGCCGCAGTGTCAAACGGACGGTGTGTTATTTTTTAACAACAACCGCGCGATTTTTTCACTAAAAATTAGTTCAAGTACTAATTTAATATGTCGAGAGTAATAATTAAATCTACCCATTAAAAAAAACGCATTTTCATTGAACACTTCCTATTCAATTCACAAAGCATTTTATTTGTTTGTATAAAAAAGTATATTTATAATCACAAAACTAAATGGAAACGCAAATTAGGCAAATGTAATCAGAATGCTGGAGGCAGGCAGCCCTACTGCAGGTTTACGTACCGCGCGACTGCGATACGTACTGCGCGTAGGCATTTAATTCAAAGGTACGGCCAAGCTACAATACTGTATAGATAATATTACCGTGCCTGAGCGCTTCGACTCGATTGACATTTTGCTACGTAAATTGGGGGGCTGCTACCACAGAAAAATGTATAGGCTGCTATGTAGCTCGCTTCACTGCTAAATCGCAGAAGTAATGAAAAATAACATAAAAATAGTTGAAAACCCGGGGTCAAATTATCTATTATATTCGTAAATTTAATAAATATATAATATTATATTTATTAAATTTACGAATGCAAAGCTAAGTTTTCATTTTGTAATGGTTAATCGTAATTATTTATTAACTTCAAATACTTATAAAGTTATAAATACATATTGTAGTCCGTGCTATATAACATGTTATTTGTACGTGACTATTAGTTAATTTGTTTTATTACCGAAGGTTAGATTTATACTCATCTATATCTCTATCTCATCTAATGGTTTCGACCCATAGACGGGTTATATGAGGATGGTAATCCATTTCCATCAGCAAAACCATATTATGCTTATTTGCTGTCCTACAGAATGAAAAAATACTTAATTTATTAATTATACAAATACTTGTCTCCATTAGGATTCGAACCTTTGGCTCATTTTTTTTATATCATAAGATAGCAAACAAGCAGATGGGTCTCCTGATGATAAGAATCAACCATCGCCTATAGACACCAGAGGTGTTAATGGTGCGTTGAAATCTTGTAGCGAGGTCTAATGCCACATGCATAAGTTTACCGGCTACCTTACCCTCCAAACCAGAACACGACAGTGACAAGCACTGAAGCTTTTTCATTGATTTCATATTTACATTTCCTAATCAATCGTCCAATATAATCGTGTTGCTGACGCAAATCCATACGAATTTTCTCTACCAGAAATCGTCTAACGTGGCTAAAAAAATTTTCTCTTCAAAAATAGCTTTCTTAATAAACTCACTTAGATTTCTTAATAAACACATGTATAATACAAAATTTCTCCACATGGCTTTGGCCAAAGCCTCTAGGATAACAACAATGAATATCCATTAAAAACTGAGGAAAGGCAGAGAGAGTTTAAGCCTGCGAGCGGACTATTTGTCTTAGCTCCCATACGATGAACATTGAACATCTGCGTTCAAACAACATAATATGTAAACTGTTAAATTACTCTGTATTAAATTTGATGACGATCACTTTTAACCAACTAAATATTTAGTCTTTGAATATGTGTATATTTGAACTGAATTTGGGAATTATTATCTTACAAAACAATTCGTCTGAACTGAGCAACGTTTAAACATACTAGAATATTATTACGTGCAGCAACTATCTAATAATCCATTATGATATAGCGGGAATATGGACGATTCTTCTAAAAACGTATGATTATTTCTGCGACGTTTTGGCTTGAAATTAAGCCTTCTACAGGCATCTTTTTAACCGTTTTATTAGTTATATTAAATCAATTGTGTAAATTGTTGTTACATCAAAAGTATGATATTTCATCAAAAGTTTGTCTATATGTATGGTTATCTCTTTATACCAGGAGAATTATCTGCTTGTATGCTATCCTATGAAAAATGATGTGGTGTCGCGGGACACCAGGTAGGAACGAAGTTCCTTCAGCTAAACGGCACTACTCGCTTGTGTACGCGACTGTCGCGCCTGCGCACGTCTCATTTAACGCTTTTATTCCACGCATTTTTCTTACGGTTTTATTATCACATTTTTTTCAGTTCGGTCGCGCAGCAAAATCCCTATCCCCTCCAAGCCTGCCGTAAGGAACTTCGTTCCAATAAAATAAAACAATATGTTTTGTATTAAATCATTATAGTTTCAAATTAACAAATAACATAATTCATTTAGCCTACTGCGTAAAAGGTCGGTAGTAGGTATTAAAATTAAAAATAACCAATCTTATTGCGTCTATTCTTTGCAAGTCTTTTAGTCGACCACTAAATACCGTCAGCCATTTTGTATCTGGCCACCGCTTATCACTGATTTATTGGCTACATATGTGTATGGTAATAACCATTATCGTATTTGCAAGCCTTAACTTGGTGCTTTTGATATACGTTCAATAATTTCGCACATACATAACAATAATAAATGATCATTTACGTAAATTTTATTTATTGCATATTTGCATAATATAATTAATGAACGAGTAAATAAATGAATTAATTAATGAATTCTCTTTATTGCGCACCAAAAAAAAAACCAATACACACCAATACAAAACAATACAGGTATGAGAGCGTTTTTTCTTAAACAATCCATTGTTTAAGAAAAAGTACTCTCATAACTGTTTTACTTCCTTTAAAATACAGAATCCTAAGAATGTTTATAAAGTATAATAAACATAACCTGTACAAATACTTACATTTAAAAAATACATAAAAGTCGAAGATATTAAAAGATCTCCAGAATATTTGCGCTAAAGTATTAGGCATGTTATTAACTTCATTTCAGAGAGGCATTGAGATTTCGTTGGTGAAACTAAAATATTAATATAATATTCTCTATTTTAAATGAAAATGTATTATAATTACCGTTAGTATAAAGAGGCGCTTAATAATAGCGGTAATTACAGCAAGCTTTAAGGGTTTCAAATTTCTATTTGTAATATTTAAAGTGAAATTGTTTGAAATATATTACCCGTTTAACTGTAGAATAAATCACACGAATTATTAAACTCGAAAATACGCAAACTATTTGCTTGTAATAAGGATAAGGATATAAGCATACGTATAGTACGTATGCTTATGACTTTTTTTCGTGTTGCTCACTTTGAAGAATTGACTATCTGTCATTCTGCCAGGCAGTTCGTAAGAGTCGAACGATTGGCTACGCGAATCACTAATCACTACCATCGTGGCTACTATGTGATAGAGTTCTGCATTGTCTCGCCCGGGTCTAGTACCATCGCCTTACCTATTCCTGCGGCAATAGCGTCAGTGTTTATTATATAATATGGGCCATGTTGCCTGAATTAAATGATTATTATTATTATATTATTAATGTCGTTATTCGGTTTGAAGGGAAGCTGGTAAACTTATGCATGTGGCAGTTATAATATATAATAGCAATAATATATATATATATATATATATATATATATATATATATATATATATATATATATATATATATATATATCATAAATAAATGCCACCTTTCGTTGTAATTTTATAACTCAAGAACGGGCTCACCTGTCCAAACCAGATGTTTAGGCTTTGTTCAGACTATTTAGTAGATGGTTTATGTGAAGTTTGCACAAAATCGGTAGAGCGGTTCTTCATTTATCACATTTGTAATGTTTTAATTTATACATAGCGAAGCACGAGCCGGGCTGCTAGCATATTATAAGATAGCAAACAAGCAGATGGGTCTCCTGAAGAAAAGAGTCAACCATCGCCTACAGACACCAAAGGTGTTAATGGTGCGTTGCTATCTTGTGATGAGGGCTAATGCCACATGCATAAGTTTACCGGTTACCTCACCCTCAAAAACCGGAACACGACAGCGACAAGCACTGATGCTATTGCGGCAGGAATAGGTAAGGCGCTGGTACCAGACCCGGGCGAGACAATGCAGAACTCTACCACCTAGTAGTCACGATGGTAGTGACTCGATAGCCAATCGGTCGCTTTTTACGACCTGCCTAGCAGAACGGCAGTTGGCCTATTCTACAAAGGAGACCGGGACCAACACGGTGAAAACCAAAATTATTTATTAAATACTAGCGATATGCCCACGGTTCCACCCGCGTAGCTTTTGTTCCCGTGGAAATATATTTATATACTAAAACCTTCCTCAAGAATCAATCTATCTACTAAAAAAACCGCATCAAAATCCGTAGCGTAACTTTAAAGAATTAAGCATACATAGGGACAGACAGAGGAAGCGACTTTGTTTCATACTATGAAGTGATATATTTTCCGCCTCCGCATTTATGAACCTACTTGAAAAAATCTTTTTAGGATTCCGTACCCAAAGGGTAAAACGTAACCCTATTACTAAGACTTCACTGTCCGTCCGTCTGTCTGTCTGTACACCTGTCACCAGGCTGTATCGTATGTGATAGTTAAACAGTTAAAATTACAGATTATGTATTTCTCTTGCCGCTATAACAATAAATACTAAAAACAGAATAAAATAAATATTTAAGGGGGATCATATACAACAAACATGATTTTTAGACATCTGATAGACGCTTCAAATATTCACAGAATATTAAGTTATATATTTATTTTAAAAATAAATAATTAAACTCAAACATATATTTAAGGGATTAATAATATATCCCATACAACAAACTGTTTTGTAGATAACGGTACGGAACTCTTTATGCGCAGAGTCCGAATCCGAAGTTTTTTATTTGGGATACTTCCCGTGTGGTTCTTATTTTAAGGCGAGGTATTTTGACGCGCGTCAATTCTATAAGAAATGGGCAGCGCGGTATGTTCTGAAACCGCTGGGAAACGTGTTAATTTTCGGATAAATAAATATAGGACTTCAGCTGAAAACCAAAATTTAGAATATTATTTTTTGTATTTAAAACTAAATATCACCATATAAAAATCACGTGGAAGATTAGAAATATTATTAACAAATTACTTGTTTTAAAGATTTTTTAGCCTGCTTTCGAAATTTTATATGATCGAGTAAAGTACATTCTATCATGTAATAACTTAGCACATTCTTTAGATAATATCTTCAGGTATATCGTGTAATTTTTGTAAAATAACAATTTTAATGTTAAATAACAATTTAACAATCAATACCAAAAAAGCGTGATTTAGCAAATCAGTTTTTTCCCGTTTGTTTCGATGCTTCGCCTTAATTTGATAAAAATCTGATGCAGGATTTCGAAAATACAGGACATGAAAAGTTGCTTATTTCAGATTTACACAAATTATGAGACTTCGTTTAAATTGTTAATTTACTTTAACCAAAAATGTCTACAGCTAAGCAATGCTGATTCTGATTTTAATTTGACTGTGTGAGTAATTAGAATGAAATTGAATTTATATGGAAAGCTCTGGCAATGAGTGATTAGCTTAGGACTGAAATTAATATTAATAAAATTTGCATAACAAATGCCTTTGGCCTAGTACGTGACTTGAATGATAACTGGAAACCTTGTAGTGCCGATTCAATCAAATGAATAAGATAGCTTTATTTCACTGTTCAGCAAGATCAGTTTGTGGTGATTAATATTGTTAAGTAAATGAAGTTTTAATTTTTTTTTAATATCATAAGATAGCAAACAGCAGTAAGAGTCAACCATCGCCTATAGACAACAAAGATGTTAATGGTGCATTGCTATCTTGTGGCGAGTTCTAATGCCACATGCATAAGTTTACCGGCTACCTTACCCTCCAAACCGAAACACGACAGTGACAAGCACTGACGCTATTGAGGCAGGAATAGGTAAGACGGTGGTACCAGACCCGGGCGAGACAAAGCAGAATTCTACCACCTAGTAGTCACGATGGTAGTGACTTGCATAGCCAATCGGACACCTTTTACGACCTGCCTGTCAGAACGGAAGTTGGTCTATTCTTCAAAGGAGTCCAGACGCAACACGGGGAATATTACCATAATATTCTGTTATTCGCTATCCCCTTGTCCAAGCCCTTTTAAAGAATACACTATCTGCCGTTCTACCAGGCAATACGTAAAAGGAGAACGACTGGCTACATAATATGTCATCGTGATCACTAGGTAGTAGAGTTCTGCAACATCTAGCCAGGGTTTTGGTACCACCATCTTATTTATTCCTACCGCAATAGCTTCCGTGCTTGTCATAGTCGTGTTTCGGTTTGGGGGTAAGGTAGCCGGTAGATTTATGCATGTAGCATTACCATCCCATCACACGGATGGCAAAGCACTGTTAATATCTTTGGTGTCTATTGGCAATTGCTATCTATCTCTTTTCATCACGACACCCAGAGAAAAGCTAATAAGATTTCTAAGTGAATCGGTATTAGCCTGAAAGTTATTTCAAAAATATTAAGTAAGTTTGCTAATAAAAGCTTAATTTTAAAATTTGAAAAGCTGTAAATTTTGTAAATTAGATTCGGATTTGAGTTTTGAAACAGTATTTGACGTAGTTTTTTAAATACTAAAATATCGTAGAATATCAAAAAATGATTGGTTTAAAAATTTCGAAGTTATTTTGAAAAGACACTTTTTTTAAAACTTTTCGTCAACAATTACTCCCGAATGGATTAACCAATTTGATGCAATTTATGTATTAGACGTAGTTTCTGAGGAATAAAGCTGATTAGATTTTGTAATAGATCGGTACATTAATCTGGAAGTTTTATAAAAAAAATACTGTCACACTTTTCCTGGGCAGACTTGATTCAAACTTTCAGGAAGTTTAAGGAAGTTTTCAACTAAATTGAGTGAAATCCAATCGAATGCCCTCAACCGCGTTTCGATCCGTCAAGCCGTTCAAAAGTTATGAGATGTTTACATACACACATACACACATACAGACATACTGACATCATCATGAAAATAGACGGAAAAGGTTCTGATCTGGTGAAAACTCGATTTTCAAAAATTGGGGCAAAATCGGTAACTTTCTTATCTACATAAGTAGGGTCACTGTGCCGGTTGGCGACCACTTAGTGGAGTTGCTCACATTGGATACGTCAAAATACATGATATCTATACATAACATAAATATTTTTTGTGTAAATTAGTCGTAAATATAATCAAGTTATGGAATATGTAATAAAACAATTCACTTCCATTAATAAATTTTAAAAAAATATATAAAATGTTCAAAACTAGCCAAAACGCTAGTACACGACCACTTTTGTCAGTTTGCGACCATCACTGAACCAGTATGCGACCACTATGAAAAATAATGATATAGAAGTAAAACAACGCTTGTTGATGTAAATAAAATATTTATTTTCTAGTTTATGTACACATACATATCTTCACGCCAGATTCCTTGCGGGGTAGGCACAGAGAACCGAGTGCCATACATCACGATCCTTGCAGACTTGCCTCGTTCTTCCACATTAATTACTCTCTTTATACAAATACGCTGGTTACGAAGACTCTTGACACTACCTTCGGACCGTAATCGATCTATCTGATCATGATCTGCCAGTCTTGACTCTTGATCTTCCCCGGCACGATATGCGAATGTGTAAATTATATCCCATGTGTTTTGTTAACTTTTCATCTACCATTCTTTCTACATGTCCAAACCACACATTTTACATACATACATTATAACTGCCAATTTAATTTAACATAATTTAACAAAAATAAACATGGACAAAAGTTATAGGTAAAATATATTATATATCCAGATCCAGTCCCCTTTCAAGAATAGACCAACTGTCGGTCTGCCAGATAAGTCGTAAAAGGTGACCGATTGGCTGTACGTGTAAGTATACTCTTGAATATTTGGTGGTAGGGTTCCGCAACGTCTCGCGCGGGTATTTGCTATCATCGCAGTAGTTATTCCTGCCGCAATAATGTAATTTGTTTTATATCATAAGACAGCAAACAAACAGATGGGTCTCCTAATGAAAGAGGCAACCATTGCCTATAAACACCAAAGATGTCAATGGTTCGTTGCTATGCATTGACGAGGTCTAAGGCCATATGCTAAAGTTTAGCGGCTACCTTACAATCCAAACCGGATCACGACGATGACAAGCATTGACTCTATTGCGGCAAAAATACTTAAGGCGGTGATACCAAATACCAGGGCGAGGTGTTGCGGAACTACCTAATAGTCACGATGGTAGTGAAATTATTTCTTGTCAAGAGTTAAATAAACTTTTTGACAAGCACTTACGCTATTGTGGCAGGAATAAATAAGGCAGGATAGTCCCAGATCCGGGCGAGATAATGCAGAAATCTACCACCTAGTTGTCATTGTCGTGCTCCTGTTTGGAGGGTAAGGTAGCCAGTAGACTTGTGCATGTGCCATTGCAAACCCGCCACACGGATGGCAACGCAACATTTATATCTTTCCTGTCTAAAGACGACGGTTTCTCTTTCCATCAGATTATAATATAAAAAACATTCATTATAATATAAAAAACAAATATTTATTATAAAAACTAATCATCTATACTAATAACAAGTAGTTTTTCGTTTCATATCTGTATTATCTTATATAGAAATTGACTAAAAACTGTCCATACTAAAGGAGGGTGTACAGTACTCGATTTTAATACCGAATATATAAAATAATTAAGTACTTAAACATTGAGCTAATTATCCAATAACATGTTTATACTCATACGGACGCCCACGCATAGGTATCAAAACATTTTTCTTCAAATTATCCTTTATAGGCACTATCGAAATTCATTATTTACAAACAGTGATTTGCCGAACTCGTAACTAGACTTATTAGTCACCGCGCAGATGATAACGGTGCTATCACCCGCGTGGTCACCGTATTTTCTGAATATTACTCTACTAATTTTGTTGTTGTTGACAACTACATAATAGTTAAGCAATATTTTAATAACGTCATTTTCCTCTCCATTATACACCCGAGTAAATTTTCCTTAAAGTAATCTTAAAAAACTAGTATTTTTCATTTTGTTTTTTTTTTATCTTGCGGGGCTGCCATCATCTAAGGAAAGAAATATTTTATTTATTTACTTATTTTAGTTTACTTTCTTTCGTACTAAATCAGAGCGGTCGCAAACTAACATCATAATTTTCAGCCAGAGTGCGTTTGCGACCACCTATTTTAGTAAGTGAATTAAACAAGGTTCTATTAGTAAAACGTGTGGTCGTAAAACGATGGGTTGCATTTTTATGCTTCCACAAGATCAGATTCTGAATTATACAATCATAAAAGCATCATTGAGATCATAATAAGCAAAATATTATATGGCTTTAAGTGTCAGAATGCGACCACGCGGTCGCTTTCTAGCGTATTAGATATATACGTACTTCAGTTTGCGACCAGTGGATTTTAAAAAATATTAGCTAAAAAATGATATCACTACAACTTTCCAACAAACATTTTTCTATAATTGAAATAATAACGCTTCTCGTTTGAGGGTAACATTAGTATAAGGTAACAAAAGGTAATTTTGTTCGCCGCCTGGCATGGTATTTTTGTTGCAATACGCGACGCATAAACACACCATTGAGTCATCACCCGAATTCAAGCACTATTTTCTAGATTTGGGTTAAGCAGATAACTTTAAATTTGTGATTTTCTTGTTACAAAAGTATTCAATGATTACTGTTCAATGTTTTCTTATGAAAAAATGCTATTATCTTTAATTGAAGGAACCTAGCCCCTCAAGTGATCGCATACTAGAGCCGGTTGCGTTACCGACTCAGTGACCCTAGCAGGAAGTTAAAAATGTAAATCTTTTATTAATTCTTGGTGTACAAGTATGTAGTAAGTAGAGTTCCACTAGGTGGTAGAATTTACGTATTCCTGCCGCAATAGCGTCAGTGCTTGCCGCTGTCATGTTTCGGTTTGGAGGGTAAGGTAGCCGGTAAACTTATGCATGCGGCATTAGACCTCGCCAATAGATAGCAACGCACCATTAACACCTTTGGTTCCACTTTCTCTTTCCATCGGGAGACCTATCTGCTTGTTTGCTATCTTATAATATATAAAAAGTAAATTCATGTTAATTTGGCTGTGGATTTTATATAAAAAATTAATAAATAATAAATTGAGATCGAAAAGATCTTTTAACTATCACTGAAAATGGGATTTAATTTGACTTTATATTTACGTATGTGAAAATAATAATAGGAGAGCACGCACGCGGTAGAAACCTTGTATTCTTCTTATGTTGTAAAAAAAGGGATGAATATACTATGGAGGTGGTTAATTGAGAGAGATAATAAATAATCGACAATTTGTTTTATTGATTAAAATAAGAAAGAACAAAAGAGTGAAAGAGACAGAGAAATCGTAGAGATGAGTGGAGAAAAATTTTTTTCGTATTTGAAAGTCGAATTTGTTTCACTTCAAAAATTTGTAGAAAAGTAATAATTACAATACAGCGCGAAAAAACTCAGCGATGCATCTATTTGTCAAAATGGTAACCTCATTACAAAGATGGCGGCTTCTGTTCACGTCACGTTTACACATGGCGGCGTACTTCCCACTTAACTCAGATAATTTGTTTTGAGGAGCGCTTGTTAATTAAACTTTCTCTCGCGATAATTGAGACGGTACCTACCATCTTCGCTTTGTAAGTGGAGGTAGCTTTAGTTCAAAAACTAGAGTACAAAGCGTATTGATCAAATCAAACGTAAACAAATTTTATAAAATAAATTTTAAAAACATATTCAGAAACTGAAGTAAATATCACTAGACAAATGACATGAATGAATCTATCCAAACCTAAAGTATATATATATATATATATATATATATATATATATATATATATATATATATATATATATATATATATATATATATATATATATATATATATATATATATATATATATATATATATATATATATATATATATATATATATATATATATATATATATATATATATATATATATATATATATATATATATATATATATATATATATATATATTCTATCTTCAATAGGTTAGCAAATAAACGCGATTTACTACTATTTTCCTGAAAATTCAGCTTAAATTGACATTTTACGTTTACTACAAGAATCCATGAGTCAAAATTCCCAAAATTTTTTTTTTCTTTGATATCAATTTAAAAATCTCATATTTCCAAAACTTTAGAGTGGAGGACTCGGCAGAAAAACCACCGAAAGAACGAAAAAAACCACCACCACCAAACCACCGAACGAACCGGAAGTGTAGGTCAAAAGTTTTATCGTGTTTTTCATAATATAATCAAGCAATTAAAGTCGATAAATAAAATTATTGTTATTAATTTATCAATTTTTCCTTCACCGAATTAAAATTTTCAAAGCCCCATAACTTTATTATTTACCCAATTTGAGATTTTCCGAAGATAGAAAAGTTTGTTGTCTCGTCGAAACGAAGCTGTTTACAAAAGTTCAGATTGTTATTAATCAAAAAAAGTTTCTTCTTGGGATCCCGGTCTATTAACTCTCTGCCAAATGTCAGCCTAATGCATATATTATAATGGTAGTAGTTTGAGTTTTTTTTTTGAGTTTGTTTTGTTCTTTTTGAGTTGAATTGAGTGGATTTATATTATATTGGATTGTAAACATTGATATAAAATATCAATGATTGTAAATCAACGATTGATTTTTGCCCTGATGATGCGTTAAAACGCGAAACCGATTGATGTTAATAAATAAAAACCAAGTGAAACAGTACAAGTCTTTTTAATGCGCATATTATACAGATTATTTTAAAACCTTAAATATATCATCTCTAAAGACAAAATTTGTCACAAAATAAGTGAGGTCTATCATAGCTCATAAAATGCCATCGATCAAGCGACTCTCATGCGACATTTTCCCGATAATATCTAAAAATATGATAGTTTGTCAAGTAGTTGAGTTTTTTAAAAAATATACGGCTCAAAAACGCATACATTTATAGAACTTATTTATAAAGTCGGCCAAGTTGCACTGAGCGAAGTCCGTTTATATTTTGAAAATGATAGTAGAATACTTTAGAAGTTCAAGTTACTGAGTTGTTTGTGTATAATCTTACCTTAAATGCTTGATATTGTCTCTGTTGTCTAGTTTTCCGGTATCGGTGTTGATTACTTGAGGTCCTGGTTCGATTCCCGGGTCGGGCAATTCAAAAAATATGTTTTTATTTAAAATTTAAAAATAATAAAAATTGGCCAAGTGCGAGTCGGATTCGCGCACGAAGCGTTTCTTGCCATCATCTATAAAAAACAATCGGGTGATCCAAAATAGTATTTTTCCAGTTTTCTGATAAACACTACGTTGCCGGGATTGGAGAGTGCCCGGTTGGCAATAGGCTAGCCACCTTTTTTTTATATCATAAGATAGCAAACAAGCAGATGGGTCTCCTGATGGAAAGAGTCAACCATCGCCTATAGACACCAAAGATGTTGCGCGTTGCTATCTTGTGGCGAGGTCTAATGCCACATGCATAAGTTTACCGGCTACCTTACCCCCAAACCGGAACACGACAGTCACCAGCACTGACGCTATTGCGGCAGGAATAGGTAAGGCGGTGGTACCAGACCCGGTCGAGCCGATGCAGAACTCTACCACCTAGTAGTCACGATGGTAGTGACGCGCATAGCCACTCAGTCGCCTTTTACGACCTGCCTGGCAAAACGGCCTTTTCTTCAAAGAAGCCCAGAATCAACACGGGGACCTAGCATATTGTGGGACCAAGTATATTCTTCTAATCGTGCGTGCACTTGCCTACCTCCTCGGGGATACGGGCGTGAAGATACTTTAAAGGCTAGATACTTTTGCTGAATTAATGCATAAGAAACGTAATCTAATACATCTTTTGAATAATTGGCCATCTGTCTATCTGTCACAGAAGTGAAGCAATTGGTACAATTCGAACAATTTACTGTAAAGTTCATGAGACACTTTTCCCTGTATTACTTATATTCCCTGTATCCCGTATAGCACATATTATGGGCCAAGGTTTTAAGAAGAGGTCGGCAATGAATCTTATGATGCAGATGTCTATATGCGGTGATGATCACTTAACGATAAATGAGCCTCCTTGCGGTTTGTTTCTTTTGTAAGAAACTCAACGATGTTACATCACGTGATATACCTTATTAAGAATTACTTGCTCACTTCCCGATGTAAATAGCAAACGAGCAGATGGCTCTTCTGATGCAAAGAGATACCATTGCCTATAGACATCTAAGATGCTAATTATGCATTTCTAACTGTGTGGCGCTATGACAGTGCCAAATGTATAAGTCTACCGGCTGCCTTACCCTCCAAACCAATTTCGCAATGAATAGGTAAGGTGGTATTACCATATATTTGGGGGCGAGGAGTTGCGGAATTCTCCCACCTAGTAGTCACGATAATAGTGACACGTATTGCCAAAGCATTTTTCGAGCTGCCTAGTAAAATGGCAAATAGTCTATTCTTCAAAACGAGCCCGGACGAATGGCTATTTTATGTAATAAACACAGACATGCATTAGTTGGCCATTTTCATCAAAGAAGTCTGCTTGCATTTTACTTATTTCAATAAAACAGTCAATTCTATAGAAAATGAGTGGCGCGGTATATTCTGAAACCGCTGGGAAACGTGTTAATTTTCGGATAAATAAATATAGGACATCAGCTGAAAACTAAAATTTAGCACATTCTTTTTTATATTTACAACTAAATATTACCATATAAAAATCATGTGGAAGATTAGAAATATTATTAACAAATTATTTGTTTTAGAGATTTTTTAAGCCTGTTTTCGGATTTTTGTATGATCGAGTAAAGTACATTCTATCATGTAATGAATTAGCACATTCTTTAGATAATATCTTCGGGTATATCGTGTAATTTTTGTAAAATTGTTATTTAACAATCAATACAAAAAAACGTGATTTGACAAATCAGTTTTTTCCCGTTTGTCGCGATGCCTAGCCTTAAGTTTAAACTATCTAACAATTTTGAAACTCACAAACGGTAACAACTATGTACTAACACTGTAATTTACAATGAAAGTCCTGAAACTCGAGCTAAGTCTAGACTAAATATTGATCGAGCTTCGGAAGCAAATAACGTACTTACTGGTCCAAGACAAAGAGTTTTACGCCTTTGCGTAAATTTCACAAAGGTGTATTTATTACGGTTCTTTTTTGTGAATTCTTTAACATACTGAATTACTTTGTATGTGCATATTGTAATTTTTTATATCGTGGGAGTCACACAAGTGACATATTGATGTTTTTCTTTATTTTTTCTTTATTCTATACTAGCCTTTACCCGCAGCTTCGCTCGCATATTTTATTCTCATAAAAAGTATCCTATGTGACTTCTAATACCTCATAAAGTTTCATGATATCGGTTACGTAGTTTTCGCGTGAAAGCGTAACAAACAAACTTACATTCACATTTATATTATTAAGTAGGGATTGCTAACAAGGTCATAACAAAGCAGCAATAACGAGGATATAACTTTTCCGAGGTCAAAAGGTCATAATCACCATAAATTTCATGGCGTTTACGCGTTTCACTCAACGAAACTAATTGATTTTTCCATACTATTCACTGAAATTAAAATGGCGTACCCAAAAAGTATAGTTATAGACTTTTACTAATCAAACTTTTACTAATAATTGGATTAATCAATTAACGTAAAAAAATTGTAATATTATAGTTTATTTTTAAAGTTTCAGTGTTTGGAACACTCAACCCGTCTTGTCTTACCACAGCCCACAACGGTTATTAATATGTATTTTTTTAAATTATAAATAAAACTCACCATGTTACACAACCATTTGCATTTGATAATAAAAGTACACATGCAGATTTCCAGACAAGCTTGGAATTTTTTTCAATATTTTTTTTTACATTAAATAAATTTTTAATTATCGAGTACGTTAAAACGAGTATTATTTCTTGCCATACGCACATATATTTATATAATTTAAAAAGTGCAATATTAATGAAATTTTTACTTCAATAAGATGCTTGATTTGAATTAAGCAAGAGCAGAGCACTACCTAAACGCTTATCGTGGATGCGTATATGTAGTATATGTAGAAATAAGTCAGATATGATGGTTTAAAGGATATGTTATTAAAATTCGTCCTATTTGTCCGTGTACATATTTTGAAGACAACTTCCAATCAGATATTTCACAAAAGATCTACAACATCTCAGCCGGGGTTTGTTCTATCCCTTTATCTATTCCGGCTCAAGAGAGGCAGTTTTTTATAGCATTCGATAGCAAACAAGCAGTTGGCTCTTCTGGTGGAAAAAGAATCCATCACCTACAGAAACCCGAAACGTTAATGGTGCTGTCCTTGAGGCGGGGTCTTAATGCTACATGCATAAGTTTACTGACTATCTTACCTTCTAAACTGGAACACAACAGTGACAAGCACTGACGCTATTGCGGCAGAAATAGGTGTGCAGGCAGGCAAAGGCAGTGGTGTTAGACCCGGACAGGTCGATGCATAACTGTACCTCATGCTACTATGGTAATGATCCATCGTGTAGCCAATCATTCGTTACAAAATGCCTGGCAGAACAATAAATGGTCTGTTCTTTAAATAAGGCCCGGACCAACACACCCGTGTTATACATTCGTTATATATAGTGGCTACTGAAACGTACGCACGCACGTACATATATGGATCCTGATGGAAACACATCCTGATGGAAAGAGTCATCCATCGCCTATAGACACTAAAGGTGTTAATGGTGCGTTGCTATCTTGTGGCAAGGTCTTATGCCACATGCATAAGTTTACTAGCTACCTTACCCTCCAAACTGGAACACGACAGTGACAAGCACTATTGCGGCAGGAATAGGTAATGCGGTGGTATGAGACCCGGGCGAAACAATGCATAACTCTACCATCTAGTAGCCACGATATTAGTGACTCGTATGGCCAATCGGTCGCCTTTTACAACCTGCCTGGCTGAACAGCAGTTGGCCTATTCTTCAAAGGAGCCCAGGACCAACACGGGGAAACTGTTAAGAATTCCTTGTTGACTTCGGATCCCTGAAAATCGTTAAAAAGTCAACAATTTATCACACAAATTTCTAACGGTTTCCATCTCAAAATCATAATCCAAATCCGTGATGTCGACGTTCGGTAGACCGCCCCTACAGACTGTATAAAAGTAAAGTAGGAAATAAAATTTCCTCAATTTATTCTTCATATAAAACTCCCAATTCTGATAACACAAGTTAGGTGAGAAGAAGCAAGTTTCACCTTGTTTACGAGTTAGTTAAATATGTCTTCCAGCAGCATAATTCTTAGTGACACGAGAAACATGTTGACATTTACGACTAGTAACATACTCATTTTGACTCTTATTGCTTTTACACTGTGTTCGCTTCAACCAAAAAGTTAATAACCATTTCCCTGTATTACTTCGGGTTTTTCGTGAAGGGTAAGCTTTCCTTCTATCTTCTTATAAAATAGCTCGTAAAATTGAGCAGACATTTCTATTTTGTGTGACTGATATTGGTCTTCTGAAATGATAGCAGTACCGTCGTTTCTTGCTGTAATGTTCTTGATTTTTGAATTAGCTGGCCGGTAAACTTGTGTGTTTAGTGTTCCATCACTGCCCCTAAGATAGCAATGCACCATTAATGGTGGTAATCTTTGGTTCAATCTATAAATGATGGTTGAATTTTTCCATCAGGGGAACGATCAACTTATTTGCAGGATAGCACAACGAATCCGTATCACAACAGATTTTCTGAGGCTGAAAATTCTTAAGTAATGGATCGTTCTTTTTTATTTGGATAATGTAATTGTTAGACGCAGTAAACCAGCTGACTTCCCATTTCCTATAACTTCGAAATTCTGCATCATATCCTCACCAAAATAAAATGGGACCTTAAAAAAGTAAAACAAACATAAAAAAAACTTCAGAGATATAAAGCATACGTACAGCCGAATTGATACCTTCCTATTTTTCAAAATTAGTTTTCCACGTATTTTCATTCTTTTTTATAAAAAAATAAACCATCTGCATCTGGACTATTTGATTTAATAAACTTTTATTAAATTAGGAAAAAAGTCATACATTATGCGTCTGAAAAGTATTGTTTACTTTTATTTTCACCTTTGCAAATTTAACTAAAATATGTGATAATTTCCATTGTAGTAAATTAAACAATTACTAATTTAAATAAATATTATAATATTTTAGATTCATACGAAACCCTAAAAACATACAAAATAACCGAACCAGAAGCTGAAACATTCACTGGAAATTTCATTACACAACTTGTAAGTTAGCACGGGCCTTCTCCTTGTTTACGAGTTGGCACCCAATAAGTGTGACAATATTTCTTCCAGTGGAACAATCTTTTAGTCGCAAGTGGAACGCCCAGGCTTGTATTTATGACCAATAAAGGGACCCGTTTTTACGTTTACTGCACTTTTGGACAACCTCTTAAACTGCGGCGACTTTGAGATTAGAATATTTAGGTTTTAGCTGCCAGTATTAGATTGAAAAGCACTTGTACTGTTTCACAAATATTGTTTTAACTTCCCGCTAAATTGAGTGTTCTAGGAAGCTGTTCCGATTATTTTCATGAAAATGTCAACAGCATGTCTATGTATGTATATGTGTAATGTCTATGTATGTGCGTCTATGTATGTGTGTGTGTGAACCTTTTATAGCTTATGAACGGCTTGATCAATAGAAACGGTTGACAGCATTTAATTGGGTTTCTCCACAGACCACATAACTACTAACAGATATGCCATTGGGAACTAAACGTGTCATCGTACATATGAGCAAACGCTCCTATTACTGTCAAAAATGTCATACATTTGTAGTAGTAAAAGTAGTTCACCGAAACATTGATTTTTTTTAAATAACGTTCACTTTGTTTAGATTGATTTCAATACCTAACCAGCTTGTCCCTTTAAAAAACTACATATTCGATTTAAATCACACACCTACAAAAAGTACTCAGACCTTACCTAAAATTGTCTGTTACACTGCAAAGCATGCATTGCCGTAAGCAACACGCATAAGCGTTATGGTTCTTCAATGATAGAGATAGTGTCTTATATTTATGGGATCTAACAAAATAGGAGTAAAAAACCCTTTATCACTATCGGGACGACACAGAACATTATTTAAAAGCACTATGCTTCTAAATTCCATTCCACTTACTAGGAAGCTCAATACGTCTATCAAATATATCAAATATTTATCGGTGAAGAAAAATGGCTAACGACTCCATTACTTCAGCCATAAAAGTCATTCGCGTATCGTTCGAGTAACGAATATTAGGAATGATTTAAGAGGTAGATTACTGTAAATATCTAGGCGAACGAGAGAGCTAAAATTGAAAAGGATTTTCCTGGAGATAAAACTATGATAGCCTATCGATAAAAGGGGTGAGTGTCTCTCATATGAATATACTTTAATTCATATTAAAGCCAGATCGATAGCATATCTATTCTAATATTATAAAATCTAAAGTCTATCTGTCTGTTATCCCTTCATGGCTAAGTCGTTGAACTTATTTTCATGAAATTTGGCAGAGACGAGGATGCCCAATCAACCCCTAAAATAAGATTATAATTTTAGCATGTCACTACTCACTAACGAAGGTGCGCGAGTCAAGAAAGGTATGACATAAATCTCTCTTATACGCCTTAGGCCTAATTCTAGAAAAATATGATTGTTTCATACTGTAATGTTAATTTGATGCTCAAATTCTTCACGATCATTTAATAAGATCAAAATCATTTTCCAATGGGATAGTAATATATTATTTTAATATAAAATATATGGGTAATAAAATAGACAAAAAGAAATTTAAATATACTATAATACAAGAGATAAATAATAAAATAGATAGAACATCAGCGTGAGGTTTTATACAATTACAATACAAAACTTGATTGTATAGTAAATCCTGTGTCGCACATTCTTGCTTTGGCATAAATGTTTGAAAAGAAAAAATAAAACGCTTCGTCGGTTTTCATTAAAGATATTCCCATGTTTTGGTGTAAATATTCATAACAGTAGACAATTTATGAAACTATTAGTATTCAAGGAGGTATGTTAAAAATAATACAATTCTGAATATTCGATATTGAAAATTAGATTCAGTATTCAACTATTGTCTTCTTATGCATCAACACAATTTAATGTGTTAGGATAAACTTTCTGTTTTATTTTCTGTTTCGTGATGTCATAATTTTATCAGCAATATTTGTTCCTCTTATTCTTCACCAGGTGTATCACTAATACAAACAGCCTCATGGCATAGTATCTTGGCATTAATATTTAATGGTACTATGGCATAGAGGAAGACAGTTTCAAAAATATATTACGCAATTCTTATCGAAACTCAGTCAAAACGAATGCGAGTGCAGACGTCTAAATTAATCATAAAAAATTTGTATATCAATGATTAAAACTCAGCAAAATTGCAACAATCTACTTTCCATTTCGTGTATCTCTATAAACCTGCTTGAGATCTTCAGTTAATTTAAATGAAACAACGTGGGAAGGATATACACTTCTTGTATTGCTCCAAACAAAGCAGTAATTTGGAGAATCAGCTTTTATATGACCAAGTTCTGGGTCTGTTCTGAGTTCTGAAATAAAAAAATACACCCAAATTGTTAATCTCCTCTATTTAAGAAATTGGTTTAAAATAGAAGCGTTTATTGAGTGCACCCAAAAAATCTTTGACAGAAAAATATTATTAGAAATTCAATTCATGTTTATCTATTAAATATTTATATACTGCGCCTTGCGACTTCTCTGAATTCTTTTGAGGTTTACTGGCAGAAAATGCTCGTGGACGTTAAGTCTACCTGTACATGTATGTGTGTAAAATTTAAATAAATAAATGAATATTGAACATAATGTGTATTAGATTAGTTAATTGCCATACCAGTGAGCGCTTCTATGCTTATCTTTACTGCGAATATTGAAACTGACATTGCCATAAAGTAGACTTTATGTATTCTGAGGATATCACTTAAACCATAAGATGATCATTATAATATTATACATATGTACTTAAAAGTGGTAGTTGAGAAATTGTGTACATAGTAAGTATATATAAGAGAGAGAAATGGTCTCGACTTTACACAAAAAATTAACCCAAGAAACTCAATAGCTTACACACAAGATATTCTTCCATTTTATAATGTTAACGCACATCGTATATTCTGCTAATTAATATTATTCGTTATAATTCATTCACCAACAATCTAGTACGACGCCGTCATATACAAGAAAATAAAATTTCATATATTTATAATTTAGTACTACGCCGGTACAGACAATGTATCATATCGTAAATGCGAGCATATCGTAAGAGATATATCTCTTAGTGTGATATATGACTACGATGCAAAATTATTATTATGAGGTATGAAAATAATCGAATATCGTGCTTAAAATTAAAGTGAAAGTGACAACGACACTTTGTACAAAACGTATTACATATCTCGACTCAGGGAGATTTTCTTTGCTTGCTCTACATTCATAACTGTTCATTGACATTCGGTTTGCTCTGCTAATGTCGCAAGAAAACTCACATGATGTTTATATTTTCAACCGACGAAAAAACGGAAGTTATTATTTTGACACATATGTATGTAATTTGGTATTTTTTTGATATGTAAATTAATGCAATAAAAGTTGATATGTAATTTTGTAATGTAATTAGGCGTCCAAAAACGTATACTAAATTTTGTAAGTGTATATATGTTTGTATATTTATATATTTGTAGAGGCGTTTCTTGGGGGCTAAAAGCCATATCGAGATTTTTTTTATTTTAATCAGGTATAGTCCAACTTAGGGGACAGTTTAAATTTCATCAAAATCGGTTCAGTAATTTTGAGATGTGAATATATTTGATATTTGAAGTTGAATTATTTAAAAATATACTATTATTATTTCTAGGAATAAACGGATATATCAAATATTTGACTGATTTAGTTTGAATGTTAAATTAATAAAATAAATGTCCTTTATTTAATGTTCAAAATAAATCGTTCAACCGGAATTGTGTCCGAAAAAATAGAAAGAATATTTGAGCATTCACACAAAGCGTTTCAGTAGCGTTGGCTTGTTGAAATATTTATACAAAAAATATTTTAATCCTGATGTTCGCTAACGCCAAACAGTAATGTTAAATTACGTTTATTTAATCAAAAGAATAAATATGCAACGAATTTTGCAATTCTGGTGTACGGATTTGTATCAAAATATCTTTTCGTTCTGTTGGTCCGAGCGCTCATTAAATAGAATAGAATAGAATATATTTTATTCAAAATAAGTATAACTTATACATTTTTGAACGTCAATGAAAATAAACTGGAATAACACTTTAAAAACACATGATATACACTAAAAAAATGATAGAATCAATAATTAAGTAGAAAACTACAAAATGTCCAAATTAAATAAAGAGATAAAATTATTTTAATTGCTGATGTCAATACTTAAACTAGCAAAAAGCAGAGCTTTGTAAGGGCTTGCGAAGTTATACTATCTATTAATATTGTTAGAAAAATATCTTTATGAGAATTACATCTTTTAATGTATAGACTTTATTTATAATAATAAAGTCTATAATCTTTTAATGTATATATGTATATCTGTTTTGTTAATCTTTCACCTACCGTTCTTTCTACATGTCCGAACCAACGTAGCATGCCCTTTCTCATCTTTACACCAACACTTTTTTTCAAGCATAACTTCTCTCTCACTTCAACATTATGAACCCGGTCCGCGAGAGTTGCGCGATATGTTTTTCATAGCTATTTGTTTCATCGACTTAGTTGTTTATACTTTCATGCCCTTCTAACATACCCAACTCTCACTTTCATACAATATCGTTGGGATAGGCACATGATTATGCAGGGCAAGACGGGCGGGGACTCTGACTTAAAACTGGGCTTTTAAGTAATCTCTCTAACGCTCTATTCACTCTGTTCCCCGCACACATCCCTGCTCTAGACCTAAAACCCCCTTGTGCCTAACACAACATTCCTTCGGACTTCCCTTGCATTCTCCTTTCCATGTTTTACTATACAACTTCGATGCTAAGCTGATCAAACTGATGGCCCTATAGCTATTTCAATCTACACGTGAACCCTTGAGTCATCGAGTTCTTTATACAAAGGCTCGATGACCGCGCGCAGGCAGACAAATATAAAGAAAAGTATTTTGTGAAGTAGTCTCTTAATAAGTTCAAAAATCATTAATAAAAATCTTTAAACCGGATGATCCTGCAAGCCATCCCTGAAACCGTGTTTAAAAGGATACTGTTTTAATTTTTAAAACTTTCGAATTTGATTATTGATTTTGATCTTTCACCGCAAACCGTTTTTCGATCAGCCAGGCCGTTTAAAATCTGTGAGAGATTTAATCACGTGCGCACATACAGATATATACTGACGTCATTGAAAAAATATAATCACGTTTCAAGAATCTCAAACCATGGAGATCTGATGAATGCTCGATTTTTGAAAATCGCGGTTAATAATTATAATTTCCTGCGTAAAGTTTTAAAATCTTTTAAAAATATTTTTAAACATGTTATTTAAAATTGCTCTAATAATACCATACAAATATGAGACAATTTAAACGCAGAAATCTTGCAAACAGTTGATTTCCCACTTCCAGTATCTCCCGTACTCTGCATCAGATCTTCGTCAAATTAAAATAACCTGAGAAGTATCTAGGTACTCACTGAAATAAAAAAAAATCCTTATCGGTTCAGGCGTCTTCGAATATAATCAGTGAACATACTTAAAAAAAGATTCCGCCCAAATAGGAACCTCCTTCTTTTTGGGTAGTCGGCTGATTATTATGCTGGAAAAGTTGAAACCGAGTTTTTTTTATTTATTTTTTTCACGGGACAAATTACACTTACTGATCTTACCCCAAAGTAAGCAAATTATTTGCTTGTGCTATGGGCGTTAGTCAACTATACTAATACATGGAAGTACATTAATAAATACAAGAATATCGAACCCGAGATTGCGTAGTCAGGGTTGCTAACCACTCGACCAACCGGGCGGTCAAGACTGGAGTTGATGCTACAGAAGAGCAGCGCAAGGTAAAAATTGTCTCCAGAATTGCATAATTATAAATCACAACTCATAAAACGTAAAGATGGCAAGATTTAAATTTAACATGATCTGTATTATTAGTTACAATTTGCTTACTTATTTTTTGTATCACTAATCTGGAAAAAGTGATGACTTAAAATTTGGAGGCGCCTACCCTCAATCGATTTTAACTCGTTAGTTTTATAATAGATGGCGTTACTAGAAATAAGATTCTAATACAAAACGTATCTTCTATCGATTTTAACTCGTTAGTTTTATTATAGATATCGTTATTAGTAATACGATTTTAATACAAATTGTATCTTCTATTTTTTTAAGGTCTGTAAAATGGTATTTTTATGGTAGATAACATATCTAGACATGAATTTAAACTACTACGTCGAAGCATAAACCTAAAAGTCCAATAATTTTACAGTAAAATGTACCACAAGAGTGCATAGAAAGTGGCCTAGTGTAGGGCTCGCTTCGCTCGCCCTAATAAATAATTCAAACTAAAAATATGATTAATAATGGAGACATAAAATTAAAATTAACATTTCTGATAAACTCCAGGGATTCCTATCATTTAAATAATCGTTCACACTATAGTAAGCTTTCTTGTAAAGAGTATTTTTTAAATGTGATTTGAGTCTCTTTTCTGGCAAACATGTAATTTCCTCCGAAACTTTTTATATATGCGCACGGATAATCCCTTAAAGCATTTTGCACATTTGCTTAACCTAAAATTTTGGATGGCAAGTTTATTTTTATTCGTTGTATTAAAATTATGTTTATCTTTTAATTTTTGAAAGAGGTTCATATTTTTTCGTATAATATATATATATAATATTTTCATATATGTATTGGCTAGGTAATGTCAAAATCTTGATTTCTTTAAATTTTTCTTTCAGTGACTCTCTTGAACTCACATTATATATAGACCTAATGGCTCTTTTTTGTAATAAAAATATTGTTTCTATATCAGCAGCTCGACCCCACATTAAAATTCCGTATGTCATAACACTATGAAAATTACTAAAATATACTAGACGTGCCGTTTGTACATTTGTCAATTGCCTTATTTTTTTATTGCGTAGACAGCTGAGCCTAGTTTTTTACTTAGTTACTTTTTTACTTACCTAGTTAATTATATGCGGACACCATTGCAGCTTAGAATCTATTGTCAGACTTAGAAACACAGTATTATCAACAAAATTTTGCTTTATATTATTTAAAATTACATTACTATCTACAGATCTCTTTAAAAAATAGACATCTGCCATTCTGCCAGGCAGTTCTTAAAAAGGAAGCGATTGGCTACACGTGTAGAAACTGTCGTGACTATTAGGTGAGAGAGTACCAAAACGTCTTGCATATGTCATAGTAAGGGGTACGGTCGCAATTAAAAAAATCGTGATTTCCTATTTAAAAAAACTCAAAATAGAAAATTTCGCATTTATTTCGCAAAAAAATACAATGTTAAAAACTCAATTAAAGGCTAGCATTGTTGTGATTTCTACATTTTCATCTTTCATTGTTTGCCTGCGATCACTTACGACAACGTTGTAAATACTAAATTACCTCTCGGCATCAACACTATTGACAGGGCAATTGAGACATTGAATAGCTGCTTTTGCAAATCCAGGGTAGCAAGAATTTGTTCGCTCCTCATCTACGCAACAACTCGTGCCGTCTCTGTTTTGAACAGAGTTGTAACAATTGTTTTAAGCACGTAACGTAAAAGGTGCGAAAGTATTTAATTTTCAAATTTCGCTTTTATCGCAAATAAAATGCAGATTTCGCTTTTATCGCATCTATTTCGTAAAAAAGAAATTTACGTACCCCTAGTCATAGTACACAATATGGCCGCAACGCTTGAACATGTCGTGTTCTGGTTTGGAGCGTAAAGTAGCCGGTAGACTCGTGCATGTGGCATTTCAATCTGGCCACACAGATAGCAATGCACTATTATCATTTTTTGAGCACAAATTGGCGGTCTTATCACTCGACAGTGATATATTCCAGTTTTTTTTATTTATTTATTTATTTTCTAAAACTTAGCCTAAGGTTTTTACAGTTTTTTTTTCATCTGCCATAATGCATCGCAGTTTGTCGACAGTAGTTCTCGTTTAATAGTGCATACATTACAGTAATTTTTCCGTCCGTCTAGTTTTATTTTATAATATTTACACAACACACATATCGTAATCCACTCAGCCGTTACGAAGTTTACAATACAGTTTTATTTTTTTCCAATACACACCCAAAATACATATCAAAATCCGCTCAGCCGTTCCGGAGTTTGCAGCAGGTATAATAACCTACTACTTTCTCTACATTACTACTAAGTTTATATTGAACTTACAAGGATTTTACATATTAACATTACATTTTACATCGTAACTTTATGTATATATATATATATATATATATATATATATATATATATATATATATATATATATATATATATATATATATATATATATATATATATATATATATATATATATATATATATATATATATATATATATATATATATAACTACAAATATTACTCTTTTCGTTTTTATCGCTATCATTATGGGCACAATGACAAGTAGTGTTTTTTTAATATATTCTTTAAATGATTTTTTGTGCTGACACTTTTAATCAAGTGTTGTGGCAGGTCATTATATAACGTTGGTACAATCCACCGCCTTGTAAGCTTAGCAAAGTGATTATTTATTTTAGGAATCACATATTTTCTTTTATTAGATTGTCGAGTTGGGTATCCATAGTATCGCTCTACTTTATGCTCCTTGCTTTCATATTTTTCTGTAATTATTTCTATTTTTATTTTTTTTGTCTATTGGTACAATTTTACAAATTTTATATAGTATTTCATAATCTCAATTACACTCCTTTTTTGATTTCTTATCGGCTGATATTTTTAATAATCTTAATTGTATTGCTTTAATTTTATTTATATACATCGGAAAACGCCAGACCATAGATACCCAACCCGTAATCTATAGTTGCTTCTGCGAGTGCGTAGTACAACATATTATACAATTTGCCTCTATATGTCATAGTTTGTAGATGATACAGCTTACCCAGTACATTACGTAATTTTTTACAAATTTTATCAACATGTAAGTTCCATACAAAGTTTCTATCTATTGTCAGTCCCAGATACTTGTATTTGATTTGACTTGTTCCAGATGTACACACCCACATTGATCTAAGTTAGTGTTTTTGTGTAAGCAATCGTAGGTGTGATTAAGATGTCTGAGTTTTTCAATTTGTTGTGTGGTAAGAATATTAACATACATTTGGTTTTGTTCATATTTATTATAATGCCATTGTCATGTGCCCATTTTATAATATTATTCAAATATTTTTGTACAAATTTTAAATCTTTGTCACAGTACATTAGGCGGGTATCATCCGCATACATATATGTTTTGCATGATTGTATAACTTTGTTAATATTGTTAACGTACATAATATATCCGACTGGCCCAAAAACTGAGCCGATTGGAACTCCATGTTTATTTTTCCCACATCACTGCTTGTTTCCCTTATACGTACTTCTATCGTTCTGTTCTTTAAATAGTTACTAAACCATGCTTTAGTAGATCCTCTAATACCACATTCTTCCATAGACTGCAGCAAGCCACCGTGGTTAAGAGTGTCAAATGCTTTTTTTAAATCAATGAATATTGCTATTGCTAGTTTTTTTATCATTAAGTGCAATATTCACGTCATCGGAATATTTTGCCAGGGCCTAGATAACCAGCGACTTTAGTAAATTTGTAATATTTTGTAACAAATACCACATATAGGTCTACATGATACATAAAATTATACATACAAATAATACTGAAAATCACCAAACCTAGAATTAATAACAAACGTGTTCATCTCACAAATGTTTGTCCCTGACGGAAATCAAACCTGAGCCCCAGGAATTGTGTAAGTAGTCAGGGTCGTTAACACTTTAAACATAAAACTTAACCTTAAGTCAACTGTTTCACACAACTATAAACCTCTAATATAAATCTTAATTAAAATGTGTTGATGTTCGCTGCTACAATAATTTCTAAAGAGAATATTTAATTTAATGTGGTTAAGCGAAATTTCTTGCTAAAAGTTTTACATACGAGAAACCTCCAAGGAAAAGTAATACAGGGCAGCTAAGTGTTAACGACCGTCATTTTTCAAACCCTGCTGCTGCTTCTTGCAAGTTTCTAGAGAGCTAAGGAAAATTTTCTCGTATGGAGCAAAAGAAATAGTTAAAAGAAAAATTAATATTCGACAATATTGTTGTTTAAGCCTGATGCAGTAAAAGGCTCTTGTCTTACATAGTATATATTATAAGATAGCAAACAAACAAATGGTTCTCCTTGTTGAAAGAGTTATAACCATCATATATAGACTATCGCCTATATAGAAAATTGCTTTGAGAATTGCTTTGTAGTGGACTTCTGGACCTTACCACACTATTTAGCAGAATTTTTAAATTTAAAAGTGAAGGGGAGTGATTTGAAGAATAAGGAGGACTAGTATCTCGTTTAAGATAGAGTGCGATATGTCGCGTGCGAGAAAAAAGAAAAGAGAAAGTACTAATATCTTATGAAGAATAAACAGCTTGTAATATGTCGCATGTGAACGAAGAGATATTTGACGAATGAGAAGAACTAAAATCTCATGTAGGATAAATAGCGTGATATGTCGCGCGCAAACGAGGAGGGAATTATGCGAATGAAAAGAACTAATATCTCGTTAAAGATAAATAGCACGTGATATATCGCGTGTAAACGAAAGTAGATTTGACGAATGAGAGGAACTAATTTCTCGGTAAAGATAAACATCATGTAATGTGTCGCGCGCAAATGAAGAGTGATATGACGAATGAGAAGAACTGATATTTCGTTTAAGATAAACAGCGCGTAATATATAGCGCGTAAAAGAAAAGAAATTCGAAGAATGAACAGATCTAATACCTCGTTTTGCATAAAAAGAGTAGGATATATCGCGCGCGACGGAAGAAAGATTTGACGAATAAGGATAACTAGCATCTCGTTTAGGCAGGCTGATGATATGCACAAATATGGTTGATATTCACCCAAAAATGATTTTTTCTGACTCAAACATATTTTCTTAAAAATAAAATTGAATGCATATATAAAGCAGCTACAACAGAGTTTCACAAGCGAGTGTAATCCATACTAATATTATAAATGCGAAAGTAACTCTGTCTGTCTGTCTGTCTGTTACGCTTTCACGGCTAAACCGCTGAACCGATTTGGATAAAACTTGGTACAAATATAGTTTGAGACCCAAGAAAGGACATAGGATAGTTCTTATCCCGGAAATCCCACGGGAACGGGAACTATGCGGGTTTTTATTTTAGAAATTTTTCCACGCGAACGAAGTCGCGGGCACAGCTAGTTACTTATAAATAGGATGATGTTGCCGCCTTTTGTCCCACATTGAAAACACACACCGAACGTTCGATGAAGAACATTTTTCGTAACGTTGTCCCTCTTTAAGTCGACCCACGATCGTTATTTCCCCTTTTAGTTGCCTGTTTCAACAGGCAGGGGCTACCGTAGTCCTATTCGTCACCCGGAACTGCAGGACCGTCCAATGACAACCTAATACTAGTAATGCAAAATAAGTTCGATGACAGGTTCAGCGCTGTTTTAAAACCTATAATAGAATAGGAAACAAGCAAACAGCTCTCTCTATTGAAAATGAGCCAAAAGTAATATTTTCATGCCCCTTATATTCCTTATTTAACTACTTGTTAATTTTTTTTTTTGGAAATGTAATCTTACATATTACGTACGACGCCCCCCCCCCCTCCTAAATTTTTATACGCGTCCCTAGGGGTGCGTGTCCCCCTGGTTGGGAAGTCCTGGCCTACAGACACCAAAAATGTTAATAATGCGTTGCTAGTCGTGTGGCATATAGTACTGTTACAAGCGTAAGTTTATCGGTTACCTTTTCCTTTTACAGTGACAAGCATTGACGCTATAATAGGGGACAACAGTAAGTTGCTGGTACCTAAACTGGGCGTGACGTTGCGGAACTCTAGTTCCAAGTTCGAGAGTTTGAGCTCCGCAACATCTGAATGCTAGACCACCTAGTAGTAACAATGGTTATGACATTTTCAACTTATACGAACTGCCTGGCAAAATGGTAGATGGACTTTTCTTCATAACCTACGACACTTTGGTAACTAACGAGACCACAGAGAAAATTCTGTTTCTACGCTATAGTCTCTATAGAAACCAACTCCAACTTTCATCTAAATCCTTTTTTCCTAAAGTTTTTATCCAAAAAAAAAACATTATTTTCACTCTTTACCTACTCTATAGTATTTGTTTTACTACATTACTCTTTACCTACTCTATGGTTTTAACTACTATAGTATTTGTTTCCTTACGAAACATCATATAAAATAACATCAAGTTGGCATTCTTTCTCAAGGATGCTCTGGGATAATACTTAAAAGAAATAATAGTCTGCCATTTTAATCCGTGCTGTGTGCTATGTGTTGGTTGCAGTCTATGATACAAGTTAATTTAAAAGTATTTTTGCGTATTAATCAACAAGTAAACTTTAATTAAAATCAAGATTAGTTCAAGATCTAACAGTTTAGATAATAATTTTGTCAAAAAACCGTAAATGTCAATTAATAAAACATATTTTCCATTAACGACCATATTGGTGGTACTAGCGCTTTGGGTATGATGGTACCTATTTTTATTTATTTTCGTAATTTTTAACGTTGATGGCTATAATCTCAAAAAAGCGATCATACGATTTGAATATGAAATATTCTAAACAATATTAAAAAAATAGAACTGCTGTAAAATTGAAAAAAAATAAATTATTTAAAAAATGCGAAAAAATTACGTATCAATTATGAAAAACATATATTAATATTTATGTAAATAAATATTTTTGTGCTACAGTATATGTTGTTTATTTATTTTCCGCATGTATAAGTTTACCAAATATTTAAAAAAACATAAAGAAAATGGGTTATTGATTCACTTTTTGAAATAAAAATCCCCGACTAACAAGTAGTCACATTTTTTTCAAAGTATCATATTACAGCTAAATTATTTTGTAGTTTAAATCATTTAAGTTAAACAATTCTCACACCAATGTATGGCAGTGTACTCAAGACCTCTTCAAAAATATACGCCTTACAGTATCGAATTCAATCCAAACAACTCATAAATCACTTTTTATGACCGTGGTCCACCGGAACGGACCCGTAACGTGTGCGAGCGTAATGGTTCGTGCTTTAAGCAAAAACAAAAAAAAATGACCGGCTACTCGAGCAAATAAGGGGTCCGGACTAACACGTGGAATGTCCAACTAATTATTTTACATTCGACGAAAATGTATTTTGTCGATTTTATAATCTATCTATCATCTAATTAATCTAATCATCTAATTAAATTCATACTTTGTTTGGTTTAGTTAGGAAGAACAGGCGAAAAATACCTTATTTTTGTAAACGCAGGGGAAATGCATTTACGCACGACCGGGCTACGAGTGTGGGACTTGACTCGAATAAGAAATGTTTTAAGTGTGTTATAATTTTAAAAAAAAAGAAACTAGTCACTACTCAACGTGTAAGACACAGCTGATATTTACCTTAGTAGGTATTTCTGTCGTAAACGGCATAATTCTCTTCACAATGATCTAACTATTAACAACATTTTACAAAAATCTCAATTTTTTTGAGATTTGTTCTGCGTTTGGCGATTTGGACACATAATCATTACGTAATGCATAAGCACGTACCAGATCCCGGCATTCTTCATTATAACAGTGATTGAAATTGTTATTATTAGTCAAACGCTATCACAAAAATACGCGAAGCGGTTTATTGAAACAGACCCGGACGTTGCGATGCCCTAGCTCAACTGAGGGCGCGCGGGGCCTATCGACTGGCCGACGGCTGGCGCTCGTCTTAATAACCATTATGCAATCTTCGTGCTAGTGTAGCGTGGATTATTGACTCACGGCGCGCATACGTACGCATCCATACGAATATGATTTAAGTATTTTATGGCATAATTGGTTCAAAACTTAGGCCATATATTTTATTTGGGCTCAGAATCGAATACTGAGTACACTCCTTCAATAGGTACTACGGCTAAAAAAACAGCGTGTATAGATACAAGGAATGATACTTTGCGAAGTGCCGAAGAAAAAATTACCACAATATAAAGAAAATTAATATTACATAATAATAATAAATATATCTGTACCATTTTACACGAATTGATCTAACTCCTAAAGGAAGCAAATTATTTGCTTGTGATATGGGTGATAGTCAACGATATAAATACATAGAAATACACATATAAATACTCAAATATATTTAATAAACACCTAAACCCAGAATTAAAAACATCTATGCTCATCACGTAAATGCTTGCCCCTGTCGGAAATCGATCCCGAGTCCCATTGTTTGCTTAATCATTGTCGCTAACCACTCGACTCACGGAGCGGTAAAATTACTGATCTTATTTATTTAAATACTTCTGGGATTGTGACTTGTGTTATTAACATCGAAGTTAAAGCTGCATGTTATATCTATTTGGGCAAATAATTAAATTACTGGCACAGAAAAAATACGACGCATAAAAACCCAAATGGTCAAAATAAAAAAGTTATACCACAGATTATGAAAATACTTTTATAGCCGTTCCGAAAATTTGTGCTCGTAAAACCTGAACGTTCTTAATTCAAATATGTCTATTCCATATTCAAATTAGCTTGAGATAAAGTAACCGTTTCGCCGCAAAACCAAATTCTATCAATGCATTATTTACGCTGTGAATATATTTCTGGTTTTATTAGAGTTGCAGATTTACAAAGTGGTTTTAGGTAACATGATTTGTTCACTTATGAAGGAGGAAAATATTCCGTTTTTTTTTCTATTAATAAAAACGTTTTTGTTGTGTAAAATGACTGACTTTTGTACTCACAATAAATTGTAATGTGTCGAGCTAGCGACCGGTCGTGCTCCGCGTTACACACGCAGCAAATATTAATTAATTAATATTATCGTAAATCGCGCGGCACATTGCCGCTGCACGTGACCATGGCGCTCGTGGCCAACGAGTTGCTGGCGTTTATCCAACATGCCATCGACACCATGGACGAGGTCAGCATCATGCAGATCTGCAAGTCTTCCTTTACCAGTGAGGAGATTTGCAAGGGCAAGCAGCTGCTGTATGAGACGCTCGGCCAGAGCGCAAACATGCCATCGCGAAGAAGAGATGGTACAGAAAGTAGCGTGCAGGACATCATCTCCCTGCTGAAGCAGACGGATCCGGATGAGGTGCCGGCTTTTGTGGCGAAAGAGTTACACAAGCTGCCGCCCGTGACGCTGGACCACGTCGACGTCGTCTGCCTACTGAAGGACATCAGGTTCCTCAAAGAAGAGCTGACCGTAGTTAAGGGTAGACTACAGGCGTCAGAGTCTACCATCGATGATCTACGAATTGAATTATTGCATTTAAAAAGTGTTAATTCAATATGTAAGTCACCTGATGCAGCGTACGTCACCCTTCGCCGAGGCGCGCAAGCGGTCACGTTTAGCCCGTCAGCAATATCCGATGGAGCAACGAACACCGTCGCTGCCGCCCCCACCCGCCTTCCCCTCCCGGTTGCGCCGACGCCGAGTTCACCGGCGACTCAGCAAAATTTTGCGACTGTTGCTGGTCGCCCCGCACCTCCCCCGTAGGCGAATAAAAATGGGGACAATGACAGCCGCAAGGCTACGAAGAGTCGCAAGACTAAGGAGAGCCGGGAGGCCACAAAGAGTAAGGTGGAGTCGCGTCGACCTGACAAGGATGAGAGCAGGAGGTGTGATGAGGAGGGCTTCACACTGGTGGAGAGAAGAAGAAGAAGCCCACCGCCCGCAACAATCGCGGCACCGCGCCATATGTACCCGAGCTGCGACTGCGGAGCGAGGTCCCCGCAACGCCCTTGTACATATCTCGTCTGCACTGGTCCATGAATGTCGAGGACGTCGTGGACTACATCAGTAAAAGACGTCTCTCCACTTGAGGGTCGAGCGTCTGCAGTCTCGCCACAAGGTCAACTTTAGTTCTTTTGTGGTGAGAGTACCGACGCATCTCCTGTCGACCTTTGAGGTGGGGGAATTCTGGCCGACTGGTGTGGTCTACCGAAGGTTCCGGGGGAGACTCCGAAATGAAGTGCGTGTTACGTCGCCGGCAATACGTGACAAAGTGTAGTTTTAAGTATATTATATAAATATGTATGTTAGTCTATAAGGTATTTATAATATGGGCCATGTTGCCTGAATTAAATGATTATTATTATTATTATTATTATTAAATTCCTTTTTAGTGATGATGATGTTTCACACCTTTGCATTTGACAATCATTTGTTACTTGCGATAACTAAAAGCGACAGCTGTTTATTATTTCTGAAAAACAATATCTTTTATTTTATTCATAAAATGATAGCGAAGATAACGGTTCTCCTGTTCATCAAGAGAAGAGAGAAAACACAAAGATGTTAATAGTACGTTGCTATTAGTGTGACTGGGTTGGAATGCCACATGCATAAGCTTATCGGCTAACATAGTCTCCAAACCAAAGAGACGACATCGAAAGTAAATTTAATAAAATCTAATTAAAACAGTGCAAGTGTTTGTAACATACTATTAATACAAATTTATTTTTATTGCAACAGCGTCATGCAATAAAAATAAATTTGTATTAATAGTATGTTACAAACACTTGTACTGTTTTAATTAGATTTTATTAATAAACACCAAATAGGCGATTATTAATAAAATCTAAGTAAAACAGTACAAGTGTTTGTAACATACCATTAATACAAATTAACATGGAGTTTTACCAAGTGCCGACAAAGTTCAGTATTAAAAGCAATAGAAATAGATTAGGCGGTGGTACCTAGCTCAGACAAAATGTTGCAGAACTCTTTCACATAGTAAATAGATGATGTCTTTAACACGATGTCTTTACCAGATGCCAAGCAGTGACGCAGTTGACCGTAGTCGTTGCTATTTGCCAGACCATTAACATCTTTGGTGTCTATAGGTGATCGTTGTCTCTGAAAGTAAGAGTACCTGGTAAAATGTTAGATGCAGTTTACCGATTACTCTTATAACCGAACCGGACTGCAATAATAACATGCACTGACGCAATTGTTACGGGAATAGGTAAATTACGCGGGAAGCTTAAGCCTGCAGGGTCAACCGGTTTTCAGATTCTTTTTTAAATACACTAACCCCTTGCAGAATTATCAATAGTTTCAACGACATATTTATACAACATATCTGCAACGTCTTTGCCGATACAATTAGCATCTTTTAAAAGAATCTATTACCCACCAGCGCCATCTCTCAATGAATTACTTAAATTTTAACACAATATTTTTGTAAGTATCAATTTACTGTTATAGTGTCCAAATAAAATTAGATAATTAGACATTTTCATGTAATTTAGCTTTTAGTTTAATATTTGTTTTTCCGTAATATGAAGTCATATTTTTTCCATTTGTATTTTAACATAACTAGGATTCAATCAAATACGATTCGGTATCGTTTATACTCGTATGTATATTTTATTTCATGTTTCATTTTCATTAATAATATTGCTATTGTGGATAATTTTACTTAAGATATGTTCAGGCATTACTTAGCGCAAATCCATTATTAAAAAGGTGAAATTAATTCTTTGAGATTATTACTGTCTTTAATTGAGACATTTTAAATGTTTTATGATTTCTGTCATAATGGAATGTCTTGATGGCAGTACTTATTATAATAAATAGATAAATATATAATATTGTATCAAATCAAAAATCAGAAATACTTTATTCAATAAACCCTATATATATAAATAACCCTATTTCTTGCAAATAAATATTATTATTATTATAAAACTTTTTACAAGTTATTTTGACACATATTGTCATGTGTACATGTCAACATATTTTTTTAAAAACTATTACCGGATCGGAAACGCGGCCACACACTGAGAAGATCCGGCAGAAAAAAACTCAGCGGGCTTCTCTTTTTTTTCATATCATTAAATTTTTTACATTATCACAATATTACAAAAAATATATATGACATCGGTATGAGGAGCAATTAATCCCAGCCTAAAAGACAAAAATGTCTTCTAAATAATCTGAGATTTTATAATATCCTTTTTTACATAGTTACACAGTTTTGTTTTAACACATTTTTTTAAATTTATTGACTGGTAGATCTCTTATAGTTTCGGGAAGTTTATTATAAAAGCGTATACATTGCCCCATAAAAGAGTTACTTATTCTGTGGAGACGAGATGCGTGCACAACATTTTGTTCCTTGTATTGAGTGAATGTACGTCACCATTTTTTTAAAAAGCAAATATTTTTACAAACGTACATCAAGTTCTCAAATATATATTGGGATATAACAGTTAGAATATTGATTTCTTTGAATTTTTCTCTCAGGAAAACCCTCGGACTAAGATTGTAAATTGCCCTAATAGCTATTTTCTGCAATACAAATATAGTATTTATTTCAGCAGAATTTCCCCAGAGAAGAATTCCATATGATATAATGCTGTGGAAGTAACTAAAGTATACAATTCTTGCTGTGTCGACATCAGGTGACCGTCTCATTTTTTCAACTGCATAAGCTGCTAACTAAGTCTAGTTGCTAAATTATTAATGTGCGGTCCCCATTGTAATTTCTTATCTAAAGTAATACCTAAAAATGTGTGGAATCCACCAGATTCAGATTGTTTCCATCCAGTTGTACGCTGGTATTCACATGCCTTACATTAGGCAACGAAAATTTAACGCACTTAGTTTTGTTACCATTTAATAAAAAATTGTTCGTACTGAACCAGTGTACAACTTTTGAAATTGCATTATTTACTTCGTCATACTTACCAATTCGTCTTTTCACTTTGAATAAAAGTGAAGTGTCATCCGCAAACAGTACGATTCCATGCTTATCCCTTACATAGTAAGGCAAGTAATTTATGTATATCAGAAACAGAACTGGACCAAGTATGGAGCCCTGCGGGACACCCATGGTTACAACAGCACCAGAGGACCTTTTTCCATTAATATCAACCCTCTGAATTCTTTAATTTAAGTAAGAAACTAGAAGATCGAGAGCTTTATTTCGAACTCCATAATAGTGTAACTTCCTGATTAAAATGTTATGATCGACACAGTCAAATGCCTTAGACAAATCACAGAACACTCCAAGTGCATCTTGCGAATTATCCCAGGCTTCATAAACGTTTTTAGTAATTCGACACCAGCATCTATGGTTGAGCGACCCTTCGTAAAACCGAATTGTTTATTGTGAAATATTTTAAATTTATCAAAATGTCTAAGGATTTGGTCCAGTATAATGTATATGCGTATATAAATGTAACGAAATACATATTTCTAATAATGCTCATAACACAAATACCTGTCTCATGTTGGGAATCAAACCCGAGCCCCAATGAGTATAAAGTTAGGTTCGCCAACCACTCGACCAACGGAACGGTAATCATTAATACAAACACAAAAAGATATAGCAAAGGCAACTTCATTCCAACCGGATGGTCCTTTCCGATTTTTTTTAGGGTTAGCTAGTATCTAATAAAATCTAATAATACGAGTATATAAAATCTAGTTTAATATATGATGAATATTAAACTAGTTCCCTCATTTCCTTTTGGTTGATTTTAATGGAAAAAGTTTTCCTGTTTACGTGGTGACTTCTAACTTTAAATGCGAGTTGTCCGACCTTTATGTTTTAGTTCAGGGATTTAAACATACAGTTGAATATAATATAAAAAAATACATAACTTTATGTAAATAATATTTTTATTGAATTTTCATACGTTCGCACTTAAGTGAATCTTTATATCATTACTAGTTGACCCGATAAAAGTTGTTCCGCCTTTTTAACTACTCTTATTTTTTTTCTATATTTTCTTACCTTTTAAACCTTCCCTGGATTTTAATACGTTATTTGTTTTATAATTTTTACATTCATTTTTCTTATAAGATTTTAGGATAAGAGTAAAATGTGTAGAATAATTTTTAAGTGATTCATGTAAAACGTGTGACTAGACTATAGTATCGTCTTCTATTTTAAAGAATAATGGGCTTACCATTCGTTCCCACCACTAACTTCTCCAAACCCGAATCAACAGCGGCAACGGTCCTGATAACTACGGAGTTGCGAACTCAGAATTTCGCGCATCAAAATTTAAATTGTCTTGAAACCCGCAACGAAATTAATCAGGAGTTTATCAGAGGAGGAGAAAAATACATCCTGTTTCCCTCCCTTTTCAGCAGGACACATTAAAATAGTAAAATCATTTAAAAATTGCTACAATGTGAGACTTTTACAATCAGGTTAAGCCTGATTGCTATTCTACCACAGTAGTTCAGAAATTGAGGACCTACCAGAATGGCCTACTTAATTCTACTTTCAGTAATAAATATTCAAGACACGGAAGTTTCTACGTGTTCCCACAAGGTCGAAGTAATAGATTACAACGGATATACATCGAACACTATCAAGCATTTGACAGACGTCTCGTCTGTGTTTTTGTAGTGAAATAAATAAATGAAGATCCATTGAACTAAACATTTATTTCTAAACAATCATAGCACCGGTACCAAATAATTTGTTGCAAAGCCGAGTTAAGTCCCTGAGATCGAAGAAGTTTCCACAATAGAACCAAATGATGTACCATCAACCTTGCTTCGATTGGTTAAGCTGTTCAAATGTTATGTGAGGTTTTCATACACACACATATAAAGTGTATTACAAAAAACCTATCCGGTCGCCAAAGGCAATATTTGGTAGTAATATAATACAATCATAATACGTAGATCACACTATTAGTTTTGTGTAACTTAAAAAAACAACATGTTATAACCATAATATATTTATTGCATTTCAAAATAATCTCCTTTACATTTTAAACATTTTTTCATGCGATCGAACCATTTTTTTAAAACAGGAGGACCACAGATCTGATGGCATGTTTTCTACGTGCTGATTGAACGCTAACACTGCCTCTTTGGAATTGACAAAAGTAAAACCTAGCATCAAAACTTTGATTTTGGGGAAAATACAGAAATCACAGGGTGCTAGGTCGGGGCTATGCACAGGACGAGTGACGAGATGTACTTTTTCGGAAGCTAAAAATGACTTTGTTTTGTTGGCCGTGTGTGACGAAGCGTTATCATGGTGTAGGAGAATGCGGCTTTTGGGTCGTCTTTCGCGAACTTTTTCTAACACTCTGGGTAAACAAATGGTAGAATACCACTAGGAATTAACACTCTTTTGATCTTCAAGTGGAATTATACAGATGGGACCCGTAGCCGAGAAAAAAAAACGCGATCATTTTTTTACCAACGTTTCTCGCTTGCCTCACTTTTGTTGGCTTGTTCTCATTTTCAAACACCCATTCACAAGATTGCTGTTTTTTTCGGGTTCAAAACAATAAACCCACGTTTCGTCTCCTGTGACAATATCATAAACAGCATTAGAATGTCCGTGATCGTACAATCCTACGATGTACATGTACGTGGTATTATCAGTAAGTTAATTTTAGTGGTAAAAATGTTAATATGCTATACGCTTAATAAATGCTATATACTTAACTGTAACATTTCAATGTGTTTGTAGTTTTGCGCTTCATATAGTCAAATAATAAAACACAGACGTGAAAGCAAATGTATACTTGTATTTGGCCAGCAGCGCTAAACTTTTTCACATTTACGTAAAAACCAGGGCACATACGCCATGGAGCCTCCATTTCTTTTATGCGGCCTTCTTCAATAGGCATAACGGACGCTGTGTTTCTTAGGCTAATGTATCTCTCACGAGTTAAAAAAATAAAATGACGTTTTCGTGTAGGGGAAAATCATGAGGAAAACGTTTAAGTAATTTTTTATATGCTCGTATTTTTATAGAGTTGATTTGAATAATAACCTGGTCAAGTTAGCTATGATCCTGAGCTGAAAAAGTTGGAAATTTGTGTAGGGTTTTTTTCGACGAATTTTTTACGTTAACATTGTAAAATTTGATTGATCCTGATACTCTACACTATTTACATACATACATACATATCTTCACGCCAGATCCCTTACGGGGTAGGCAGAGAGAACCGAGTGCCATACATCACGATCCTTGCAGTTTTGTCTCGCTTCCTCCACATTCATCACTCTCTTCATACACACACGCCGGTTGCGAAGACTCTTGACACCACCTTCGGACAGTACACTACACTATTTTCTTCTACAAAATAGTAAACTTTATGAAAATATACAAAAAAGCAATGTATCAAAATGCCGCGTCAAATAGACGACTCGTTCGAAAGCTCTGCGGGCGCGACGAGTCGGAGTGATATACGGCTTAAATTGCATGGTGTAAAAGACAAAATCACAAAAGTTTTGCATTTCTCACAAAAAGGAATTGCTGTCATGACTAGAACGTAAAATAGTTTGTTTTATTAATTTTTCAATACGATATGTTTTTCTTTTATTTAAACGCTTATAATGGAACATCCTTATGGGGCCATGCGGAAGGGTACCCTAGATGGTAAAAAACGTCCATAACGTCAAAAAAGCTTAAGATTTTTATGTACAGTGTGTGTATGATAGCTATATGTATAGTCTACGTGATGACTTATTATTCTTGCAGATATTGCTATTATTATTATTATTATCATTGTAAAAAAATAAAGGTTTAAGATAATTTTGTAAAGTATTTTTTTTTCTAATTTTTATCGATAAAAAATCATTAAAATCGTAATTGTAAATGTACCCGAATAATTTGTGTATACCCGAACATGAAATTAATATTTTTATAATGAGGAATTTTGTTTTCTTTGTCTGTGTCAATCTTCTCTATATTTAATACTACCACATACACAAACATACTTATCTTCATACCTAAAACCTTACGGGGGACGCAGAGAAAATTAAGTGCCATACATCTCAATACAGACTGGCAAAGCCTTCCTTAACTATCGCAAACACGCCGGTTTTAGATCAACCGACTAATTATATTAATAATAATTATCTATATGAAACACTACTACTAGACCTTGGTCCCACGTACAAACTTGTTTTGATTAATAACAAGCCGAATTTTTGTGAACAACTTCGTTTTGATAAGACAACCATCATTTCTATCTTGTAAAAATCTCTAATCGGGTAACTAATAAAGTTATGGGGTTTTGAAAATCTAGATTCGGTAAAGGAAAAATATTTATTGATAACAATAATTCTTCTTCGACTTTAATCGTTTGACTATATTATGAAAAATACGATGAAACTTTTGTCCTGCACATTTCGAGTTCGAGACGAGTCCTCCACTTTAAAGATTCGGAATTATGAGATTTTTAAATTGATGTTCGTCAATCAAAAACAACCTAATTTTCTCACAAGAGCTTATTAATTATTATTGTTATTCAAGAGTAACATTATACTACACGTAAAGTGGAAACTTATCTTAATTCGACACTCTAAACTTTTCTTTTTTATCTATATTTATTAGTTACCCGATTCGAAATTTTTAAAGATAGAAAAGATGTTTGTCTCGTTAAAACGAAGCTGTTCACAAAAAAATCAGCTTGTTATTAATCAAAAAAAGTTTGTTTGTGGGACCACGGTCTATACTGTTTTATCGATCCGAATGAGATGACAAGGTTTAAAAATCTTAGTCTGACACTCTAAACTTTTCTTTTTTATCTATCTTTATCAGTTACCCGATTCGAGATTTTTCGAAGATAGAAAAGATTGTCTTGTCAAAACGAAGCTGTTCACAAAATTCAGCTTGTTATAAATCAAAAAAAAAAGTTTGTTTGTGGAACCATGGTCTATACTATACAATGTGTAGTATTTAATACAGACTTTTTCGTGAAAAAACTAGTAACCATAGACCTCTTAACCAATCGCAACCAATTAATTTCTTATAACCGACGCAGATTCATAAGATGTATTAGTTTATTCACTGATGAAATATTTGGTAATCTCTATTGTCACACTTTTTGTGAATAAAAATATCGAAAATACTTTAAGCAAAATAAATCTTATTATTTATCCTGAACCAAGCCACTAAGCCATAGAAACAGACAATGTAATAAATTCAAAACCATTACAATTTATGTTAATTAGTCACTGATAGCTTTACATAATTCCCTAAAACCTCGCTTCATAATTATTTCAGTGATGTACCGGATTGATTCAATTCGGCAGAGGTATTAAATATTAAAGTCAGCCAACAGACCTAATATTGCGCCACTTTTACGGACCACGTCGTAACAACTTCAATAATAAATGAATCCCGTTTTCTCTGCTCCACAATTTGCAATTCAACATATTTCTTTTACACCATAGGATAGCAAACAAATGGCTCTCCTCGTGAAAAGATATAACCGTCGCGTCGCATGCATATACTAAATATGTTTTAATGGTTGTTGGTATGGTAACCTTGTTATTAGTTTGGTAAGAATGTAATGCTTAAAGCTTAAGTTTATTTATTTATTCATAAAAACATAAATTTATTATTTATAATTTATTATTTAATTTATATACTTGTTTTGCATAAACTAAAAATACACAGCATGATTTACAGAAAATACAATACTATATTCACTGAACATTAGTCAATTACGGATTCCCTCTTTGTTTTCTGATCATAACCTGTAGTTAATTAGTAAAGAAATTAGTGATAGCAGCGGAATCTGGAAGTTATGGTAAAAAAATACTGTCTCTCCAAAATTTTTTGAGGTTTTTCAAAATTTCTCGAAATCTCAAAGACGGAATCAAAAAAAAAATAAAAAAAAAAGCTAAACCGTGTAAATAAATACAACGCACACACATCCTAAACCAAGCTAATCCCTGTCAATGCATATCGAGGTGTTTTTTTTTATATTACAGGATAGCAAACAAGCACAGCTCTCCTGATAGAAAGAGCCAACCATCCCCTATAGTCACCAAACATGTTAATAAATCGTTGCTATCCTAGTGGCGGGATTTTACGGTGCTACATTCAGACATACACATGATCCTCCTTTTTGCGTCGGGGCTTACAAAAATACAGTTATAGAGACAGCTGATAAAAGTAAAAACTTAAAAACGCGACACTACCTAAAACTACGCACAAGTAAATCTATATTATTCTATATCAATATTAAAATACGAAAGTTTGGATGTTTGGATAGATGGATGTTTGGACTTTGGATGGATGGATGTTTGTTACTCAATCACGCAAAAACTACTGAACGGATTTAGCACACAAGTAAATGATGGCCTGGAACAGCGCATAGGCTATCCCAGGACTTTTTATCCGGGAAAAATTAGGTGATCCCGCGAGCTTCGCCAAAAACACAGCGGGCTACATGCTGTAGCTAGCTAATTATATACCATACTCAGCCGAATTCATGATATTGCAGAAATTAATGGCACAACACGTGGCACGATGATATGAATTTGGCTTATGTGACAGTCACGCGAATTTATAAGTTTTGTCCCCACCAAAAAATTCTAAACAGTGCTAAAGAAAAAAGTATAAAAATTATCATCACGCCCATATCCCCGAAGAGGTAGACAAAGGCACAACAAGCGCACCCACGATTAGCCGAAGATACTACGTCCTACAATGTGATAGGTGGCAAGCCTATCGCCAACCGGACACTTTCCAATCCCGGGCAACGTTGTTTTCATCAGAAAAAAGAACGGAGCTAAAGAAGTTTTCAGTATTACAACTTTTATTTTGACGTATTTTTAATCCTCGACCCAAAAATGGCTGTTGTAGTTTTGACCGCTATTCTGTTTATAGCACCGTAGCACTTAAACGGGTGAAAAAATCTGGATGTAGGTACCGGGGAAACCAAGATTACCATATTATATATAAAATATATATAAAATTTGATTGATCCTGATACTCTGATTTGACCAGTTTCTTAGAATCAGATTGAAAAACTCTTAACTTTAAGAGTTCACGTTTTACACACACATCACATCACATTTTAAAAATATGAAGAAGATTTATTAAGTTTTGGTCACGTAAATCAGTTTCGATCTCAATTAAAATGGTTGGACTTGCGTAACCGTCGGAATGATCATGTTATTATATTACTTTTGTAAATACTGCATGATCCTTTCTCTCCATCATATTTACGTGAACGGTTTCATTACTTTTATACCGAAGGTCGTATTCAGCGCTCTTTACACACTAATGATCTTTTGGTCCCAGTCCACAACACAAAAAGTTATTTGGAAGCTTTTACGCTTACAGCAATACGTCTGTGGAATTATCTCCTATTATCTCTATTCAATAAATATATTTCAGCCTAGAATATATAGTTACAACTTTAAGGTTAACTGATAGAAAATATCTTCAGACGTTAAGTTCACCTTTTGTACATTTTGTGTAATAAATATTTTAAATAAATTAAATTTGTTGTAAATGGCTTAATTTTTATAATTAAAAAGCTGTATGTTACAAAACTTGATTCGATTTTTAGCAGTTTTAAGTATGTATTAAAATATTAAAAATCGACTGGTTAAAAAACTAAGTCAAATCTTTCATTGCTACCTTTCATATAGCACCTTACTACTTTTTAAGGCCGTCAAATTGTAGTTCTTATTTTAAATTTCACGCACCACCTGATTTAAATATAACAATGCGATGTTTACCCAATCAGGGACGAGCATTGATCATATAGTCAATCATTATTACTTGATGGTAATAAAAAACAAACTAGCTGTTTAAAGAAAACAAACGTCGTGGGGCCGTTTATGAAAGACATTTTGGTTGAAGTTACAAGTCCTTACAAGGTTATTAAGATTTTTCTCGAAAATCCGAAATCTCAGTACCAGCTTGGAGGCTCGCAGGTGGTGTTACTACTCCTGTGCCTCAAATGAGCATGAAAAGCAGTCGATTCCAGTTATCGATAGAAATAGTTGTTAATCATTTTCAAGTCAGTCTCGCCCAGGTATTTGGTACCAAGTCCTCACCTATTCCTGCCGCAATAGCGTCAGTGTTGCTCATTATCATATTTCGGTTTGAAGGGTATGGTAGCCGGTAGATTTATGCAAGTGACATTGCTATCCCGCCACACGGATAGCAACATCTTTGGTGTCTATAAACTATGGTTTCTATTTCCATTTGCTTGCAAAATAATGGAGCGATGGGGTTTAGCTCTTATCTCGTCAACCAACAAACCGGTGAATGGTAAATTGCAAAGTTTATAGATGTTTAGTATACTCTTTTCCCCGTGTTGGTCCCGGGCTCCTTTGAAGAATAGGCCAACTGTCGTTCTGCCAGGCAGGTCGTAAAAGGCGACCGAGTGGTTATGCGCGTCACTACCATCGCGACTACTAGGTGGTAGACTTTTGCATCGGCTCGACCGGGTCTGGTACCACCGGCTTATCTATTTCTGCCGCGATAACGTCAGTGCTGGTCACTGTCGTGTTCCGGTTTGGTAGGTAAGGTAGCCGGTAAACTTATACATGTGGCATTAGACCTCGCCACAAAATAGCAACGTTTCATTAAATCTTTGATGTCTATATGTGCTGGTTGACTTTTTCCATCAGGAGACCAATCTGCTTATTTGCTATCTTATATTAAAAAAAACTCTGCCTGCCCCGCAAGAGAATCAGGCGTGATGATACTATTACTCATCCCTTTATTTCCCATATCCCATTACCCTCGACTTCTTGTGGCTGAAAAACATTAGATATTTTGCTCAATCGGATAAAACTAACCTATATTCATAGATATTATACTCAAAACCTATATCATTACACAAATAAAATTATTTCAATCCCAACAATTCATCTAGAAATTGGTTCGTTCAAACAATAACCTAAGCTTTGTTATTTTTAAGCGGCTTTGAATATCGTGGTATTATAAAACTGTACTAACGGTTTAATTAGTATCGGTCAGCTCCAATGAAATCAATACATATATGGACGAAAATAACGAGGGTCAAGTTTGCACAACACTCCGAAATTATATTTAACTAGCTGTTACCCGCGGCTTCGCTCGCGCATGTTTACTTTACAACTTATTTAGCCTTTCTTTATAAGCTACTTATTATTTTATCCCTTAGGGATCGAATTTTGAAAAACGCTTAAACACATATTTTTTTGTACCCAATTCGTACGAAATTTCATGTAAATATGTCCAGGGAATAAAAAGTTTCTTAGAAAATTGTATCACCTATTTCACCCCCTACGGGGTTGAATTTTGAAAAATCCTCCCTTAGTGGATGTGTGTCTTAGTGGAGATTATATATATATATATATATATATATATATATATATATATATATATATATATATATATATATATATATATATATATATATATATATATATATATATATATACAAAATATTAATGGTGCAAAACTATCAACGGTTAGGCTTTGTTGTAGAAATAGTTGTGATAGTAAATCTGGGTGAAAAGGTGTTGAAATCTACCATCTTCTAGTCCTGATAATTTCACAGCTTAGGCTTGCCTGCCAGGCAGTACGTCAAAATAGTTATTACTACAAACCACATGAATATTAACAGACACGCCATTAAGAAGGAAACGTGTCGCCGCGCATATAAGCAAACGCTCATGTTTCTGTCAAAAATTTCATACATTTATAGGTTATATTATGTAACGTGTACGATTATCCGTTACATTCCGATTGCCGGCTTCGATTTTTCAGTCCTAATGGGCCATCACTAGTGGGACGCGTCGGCGTCGCTATTGCTCCCTTCCCCCGCAGAGAGATATAAAAGCGCACCCGCAACGTCGACACGCCCTTTTCCTTAACCTAGGAACCTTTGGCGCGCTCCCTGGGTTGACTGTTTTGATCGAGGCTGGTGGCGTTTCATCCTTCTACTTCGCGTGGCGGATGTAAATACGGCCTCTATCGTGGTGCTGCAGTAGGGAACCACCGATTCCTCGAACCCCAGCTAAATTCAAGACCGTCCCCCATCGCGCCGTTGGCATTCTATTTTTCCCACTCATTTTTTTAAATATTTTGACTCCGTGATTAAGTAACCAATTTAATATTTAAAATTATATGAAGAAACCGGAATACAGAGTTACGCTTTTAACTGAGTAAGCATTTTTTCTATTTCCTAAATCCCTCGGGACCCGTCACAGTTATATTGTGAAAAAAATAGAAATAAACCATATTGTACTGTTTTATCGTACCGAATGAGATTATAAGGTTTAAAAATGACCTTTAAAATGATTTTATTTCATCGGTAAGTAGTATAACTCTGTATTTCTGTACGTAATTGCAAGCTTCGCTGTCAAACTAAGTAACTAAACTAAACTTAATCCGTGAATATTACAAATAAATCCACTTGTACTTCCAGTCCACTTGATACACCCAACTGGTATCGCTTATCATCATCAGCATCAACAGCATTATCAGAGCGACGGTCCCTACGTATAAAGAGACATGTCAAAAACTAACTGAGGTTTACAGGAGAGCGTAATTAATGTTCAAATCTCTCTAGAAATAATTCTTTGCATAGTTATAAATATTTTTTTTCTACAATGAGTTATTATATTTGGGGAGTCCATAATAGTATTTAAGTATTTAATTTTTTTAAATGTTTTCCCGGAAAAACTGATAGATGGCTGTTTTTACTTTTACATTCATATCAGACAAGTCGGAGATACCTCTTTGTACGCTGAAAACAAAAAAGCTGAAAATATAATTCGATAAATTCATAAAATATGAATGTTTTATAAAAAACAACAACGTATTTCATTTTAAATACCATATCTTAAACAACTTAAGATCACCATCCAAAAATATTAAAAATACATTAATAAAGACATGTCTATACGGTGTTTTAAATGTTAAATCGCGCATTTTAAAACACCGTATAGAACGATAAGTATAGATATCCGCATATACGACAATGTTTGTAATTATTAGACTTGTTTTCTTATTCGATGTCTATTTAAGTAGCGAAATACATAATATAAAAGAAAAAATCTTATATAGATATGAACGTTTAGAAAATTTAAAGCCATATATTATGTAAAAAAATTTGACATTTTTGACATGTCCTTTTATACGTAGGGACCGTCAAGGGATGTATTACACAGTTGAGGTGTTATACACCTTAACTGTGTAAAACATCTCTGTGACGTGAAATAGAAGTGAACCGGAAGTACAAGTGCGTTTATTTGTAATATCTATTTCAAATGCAGTTCCACCAAGTGCCGACGATGAAAATTATCAAATGTTTTATTGAAAAGTTCTAAGATTAACACAAGAAAAGTTTGGAACGGTTTAATAAAATTCTTATCAAAAAGTTATTCACACTATAAGTAAATATGTCAAGTCAAATTAAAACCTTATACCTACATTTTTATTTTTAAACTGATTTTTATGAAGTTATCAAACTGTATATTAAAAAAATTGAATTTAGTACTAATTAATTAGTGGCTAATATAATTCAATATTGCAAAGGGGACTTATATGGAACTCGAGGATTTAAAGCTTAAAATCCCGATACGGTATGATCACTTTGATCCACGATTTTATCTCTTTGAAAGAAGGCTTGAGATAAAATCGTCAAAGAGATAAATCGATTTTTCGATTCATTAATTAGAACTGAGGAAAATGAACGAATATCAGGGCTTTGTCCATTCAATAAGGATTTGTACACACTGAAAGTCATGGAAAGCCTGTATATCTATATGAAGAGCATGTATATCTCACGAAAAAACTCATATTCGAGTACTTTCCGAAAACGAGGAACTACTTAATCTAAGAGTTCCTTAGAGAAAACAGTACCTAAACCTATGGAGTGGACTGTATATGGATGGCTAGAATAGCCACCAACACCAATGCACACAATACCCGTATTAGGTTGTCACTATTTTTTAAAAATTGATAACATTTTCTTTTTTAAGTTTAAAAATTAACGTACAAGATTGAAAAACAAAATATTATTTATTAGCTGTGCTATTCGTTTTTCCATATAATATAGTTTTTCTTGCTTCTAGCATATCTAACAATGCTTTTTACTAATTAGTTACGTCTCGTCACTTGATGTACCTCGAAGATAAACACAATAAATGACAGTTTTGTATATATTCAATAGCATTATTTTCATGCAACAAAAATTCAAGTAAACTGAAAAGATACAAAAAATGTGTTTTTGTGTTACAAACAAAATAGATTAAGTTTTTCGTTTAAATCAACAATTAAAGTTTAAGTGAAAAAATAAAATAAAGTTTCGCGTAAAACGTTGCCTTCAAAAAGTATAAAGTACATTTATCCAAACTGAAGTATAATACTTTGTTATGAAGTACAGGTGGCAACCCTATTACTGAGGTTAAATTCTGTAGTTTTTATAAGATAGCATATAAGCAGCTTTGTTTATCTGACAATAAACTAAGTACACTAAGAGATTAATATTATTACACTTTACACTTATTCTTTTAGTGTATTTTCGACACTACTGAAAAGTAAAGGCTTAGTCACATAGTATAAGAATTTATTGTTATATCAATAATTATTGTAATACAATAAATACAAGTATAATAAAACTAATATAAGGTTAGGTAAGGTAATACTAAGAGTTTCTTCCGCCAAATCTTTTCAGTCGTTTTCATGTTATAAGATAGCAAACAAGCAGGTGGTTCTCCTAATGAAAAGGTACAACTATTGCATAAAGATACAAAAGTATTGTCAATAATAATCTAAAAAGTAGTATTGTAAATAATAGAATCTATTAAGAAGATATTCATTGCATTGTATTAAACTAGCAAAAAGCAGAGCTTTGTAGGGGCTCGCAAAGTTATACTATCTAGTAATATTGTTAGAAAAGTATTTTTAAGTATTTTTATAATAAAGTCTATAATCTTTTAATGTGTAGAAAAATAAATAATAAAGTATTTCATCTCTCGCATTGTATATCTGTTTTGTTAATCTTTCACCTACCATTCTTTGTACTTGTCCGAACCAACGGAGCATGCCCTTTCTCATCTTTACACCAACACTTTCTTTCAAGCATAACTTCTCTCTCACTTCGACATTACGAACCTGGTCCTGCGTTGATTATACTTTCATGCCCTTCTAACATACCCAACTCTCACTTTCATACAATATCGTTGGGATAGGCATAGGCAGGCATAGGAATGATTATGCAGGGCAAGAGGGGCACCCTGACTTAAAACTAACGCTCTATTCACTCTGTTCCCCGCCAGCCAGCCAGCACCCCCCCTCTCTCTCCCTCTCTCTCCCTCTCCCCCTCTCCCCCTCCCCACCTCCCCTCCCCCTCCCCCTGTCCCCCTCCCCCTCTCCCTCTCTCTCCCTCTCTCCCCCTCCCTCTCCACCTCTCCCTCTCTCCCTCTCCCTCTCACTCTCTCCCTCTCTCCTCCTCCCTCTCTCCCTCTCTCTCCCCCTCCCTCTCTCTCCCTCTCTCCTCTCACTCCCCCTCTCCCCCTCCCTCTCTCCCTCCGTCTCCTCCCTCAACCCCCCTCTCCCTGTCCCTCTTACCCTCTCCTCTCCCTATCCCTCTCCCCCTCCCACTCCCACTCCCCCTCCCCCTCTCCCTCTCCCTCTTCCACTCCCTCTCCCCCTCCCTCTCCCCCTCCTTCTCCTTCCTCTCCCTCCCCCCTATCCCTATCCCTCTCCCCCTCACCTCTCCCTCTCCCCCTCCTTACCCCCTCTCCACCTCCCCCTCCCACTCCCCCTCCCTACCCCTCTTCCTCTCCCCCCTCTCCCTCTCTCCCTCCCTCTCCCTCTCCCTCTCTCCCTCTTCCTCCCCCTCTCCCTCTCCTTCTTCCTCCCCCTCCCTCTCCCTCTCCCTCTCTCTATTTTTATGGTAGATAACATATCTAGACATGAGTTTAAACTGCTACGTCGAAGCACAAACCTAAAAGTCCGATAATTTTTGAGTAAAATGTACCACAAAAGTGCATAGAAAGTGGCCTAATGTAATTAAATATTCTTAGTTGCATGTTAATATGCATATAATAACAATTATTAATTGTTCACTAACTTCGACTGCCTCGTGGTCTAGGAACAGCCTATTCGCCTCAGATGATGAAGTCCCGGGTTTGATCTACGTGTCGGTCAAAAGTATTTTTGAGGTTTATTGAGGTGTTTCTCGAAAATTCAAAATCTCAGTAGCAGCTCGGAGTCTGGCTGGTAGTTTGGTACCACTCCCGTGTCTCGGATGAGCACGTAACGCCGTCGGCCCCGGTTATTGCTAGAAAAAGCCAATAATGGTTACCAGCGCGTAAATGCGGCGATGGGGATCACCACTAATCTCGCTAACTGTAAAAACTGGTGAATCACAATGAACTAAGTCTATAGACGTTCTGATTACTCTACTTACCCTACATTTACCTTTAATTACGATAGTAACTATTATAAGTAATCTGTCGTTCTAAATACATTTTTCTCGATCACTTTTAAAGCAATAAAATATTTTAGTTCAAATTTTGTGTAATTGAAATTGTATCCATGCATTTTGTTTTTTGTGTCAAATAGAAATGATTTTTTTAATTTTTTAAACCAAAATTGTTTTTATTATATAAATCGAACATATTATCGATTTTAAACAGCTACTGAAAATTTTGCCGGACCTTTATAGTAGGGGAGCCCAAGATGGGATTTTGGTATTTACTCGAGCGCGTCAGATTAACATAGGGAAGGTATCTCACATACCATTGATGCTCTCCACCAAATATAAGACCTTTATATATAGGCGGGTGGCTAGAGCAGAAGAAAAAACAAAATTTCAATAACTTCGGAAAGTTGTCAGATTATATTTTTTTCGTCATTCTTACATCGTTTAGTCTATAATAAAAATAGAAAATTCAACCGCGCTCAAGAATGTCAAAACAACGTTTTCTTTGCAACTTTGTGACCCTTCCACTCACGCCACACATGAATCGACAGATTTTCTAAAGTTTAGGTGGCAATTAACGCACCATACTTTAATCTGACACGATTTAGTGTTTCCATGTCACAGATTTTTTTAAATATTTTTTTATCTGTAATTTTTTTTTGCGCCATTGAAATGAAAAATATTATTAATCTTTTATTTTTCCTATATTTTAATCTACAAAACCCAATAGGTCCCTATGACGCTCGAGTAACTACCCATTTAGCACCTTGGGCTCCCCAACTATTAAAAGTAACCTTGTATAATACCTTACAACCCAAATCATACAATACAGTGACAAGAGTTGACACTATTGCGCCAGGAATAGGCGAGGTGTTGGTACTTAGCCTGGGAAAGACATTGCGGAACACTACCACCTAGTAGTCATTATGATAGTTATATTTATAGCAAATCATCCGCAGATTGTTTTTTTTTTATATATCATAAGATAGCAAAGAAGCAGATGGGTCTCCTGATGGAAAAAGCTAACCATCGCCTATAAACACCAAAGGTGTTAATGGTGCGTTGCTATCTTGTGGCGAGGTCTAACGCCACATGCATAAGCTTACCAGCTACCTTAACTTCCAAACCGGAACACGACAATGACAAGCAATGATGCTACTGTGGCAGGAATAGGTAGGGCGGTGGTACCAGACAATGCAGAACTCTACCACCTAGTAGTCACGATGGTAGCGACTCGTATAGAAAGTCGGTCACCTTTTACGACCTGCCTGACAGAATGGCAGTTGGTTTATTCTTCAAAGGAGCCCGGGACCAACACAGGGAAAAGTTTATACTTCAAGGGGGGCCCCGATTAATACAAGGTGTATATCCGTATCAATAAATAGATTGTGTGATCTATGACCAAGTCATTCGACTCCTCAACTCGGTTTTTACAGCCACTTTTGTACATATTTCCGTGACAAACCTTCACAGAACAATGTTCAAACATTCGATCTAGCACTGACTCATTTAAAATTCACATTGAGCATAATACAAAGCGCTTTTCAAATTGGAACAATACGTCAAAATTCCTATCTCGCGGTGCGCAATTGTTGTTACGTCTCAAAGCGTACCTTTCTCATGTCAGATACGATTTATTCTTGTTATAACTTCACTTATCGGACGTGACTATGGCTGTAAAGTTGTAAATAATCATTAATTTAATCAGTGTTTCGTTTTTCATTATTTCATTTTTTAAGTTCCAAACATAATATAAATAATGTAATACAAAGTAAAGTTTGCTAAATTTAGAGTGAATTTCATTTTATGCATGTCTTTTTACAGTATTTTTTAAAGAAATTGTTAGTAAAGGAACAAGTGGGCAGAAAAAGTAGTAACCACTACCAATAGAAGAAGCAATAGCATCAATCAGCAATAGAAGAAGCCAGGTGCTAATGCCATGCCAACCTCTGAAGAAAAGATTGGCTATGCGAGTCACAACCATCGTGGCTACTAGGTGGTAGAGTTCTACATTGTCTCAGCCGGGTCTGGTACTACCGCCTTACTTATTCCTGCCGCAATAACGTCAGTGCCTATCACTGTCGCATTTCGGTTAGAGGTGTGGTGTATTGTTCGAACTATTTATTTTATGATAGCGCGTTATATATAAATAAATATAAACGGGAAAAATTACACTTACTGATCTAACCCCAAAGCAAGCAAATTATTTGCTTGTGTTATGGGTGCTAGTCAACGATAATACATAGAAATACATAAATAAATACTGTTACATACATAATATATTATAGACCATAAACTATGTTTTTCTACACTTTACGTTAAGTACACATAGCGCGCTATTATTATAACGCTATGCATTATATTAACCACCACAACTCTATCCGGTTTCTAAGCTAAGGTAGCCGGCAAACTTATACATTTGGCATCAACAAGTATTAATTAACGCAAAATTAGTATCTTTGGTGTCTATAGGCGATGGTTTTCTCTTTCGATCACGAGAGCTATCCGTTTCTTTGCTATCTTATGATATAAAAATTTGGTTACGCAGATAAAGTTGCAAGTATCAGCGATGATTTACATTTTTGAGTTATTGTGTTTTGTAAAGGAATTTAAGTAAATGTACATATTTCAGGCAGAAAATAACTTGGAAACGAAGCAGAAACATTATTAAAAGACGGTGCGCACTTATTTGCTGAAGACTTTGAAGACTTGGAGACTTTGAAGTATATTTTCGTTTTCTCAGTAATAAAGCACACGTGTTTGTTAAAACGTTGTGTTATTTTGTGCTTATTAAATCAAAATTAATTGCAGATTATCACGTTGAAAAATGAGTTTATTTTTTAAAGATATTTATACAGATTCCATATTGTTTTTATGCTTTGGCTTATTACTTAGAACAAGTTTTGTTCATCAGGTTAACTCTAAAATAATATACTTGTATTTTCAACACTGAATTTGTTGGCACTCGGTTAAATTTCAGATAATTTATTCAAGTGCTTCCCAAAAGAGATAATTGTTGCTATTCGGTTGTTTTTCTTTTTTAACCAACTTCCCAAGGTTATCAATTCTGTATGTTATGTTTTCATTTTTATTACCATAGATACTGGTAATTTATAAACCGAAATAAAAAAACTTTTTTTGATTGAGAAGGTGTAAGACATACTTCCCGTGTGATCCTGTTTCGATTTGATGAAGTTCAGATGCAGGGTACCAGAGTTTACATTAAAGCGTTTAAATTACCATGTTTATTTAAATATAAATATTTACGGGACAATTACACTTACTGATCTAACTCCAAAGTAGGCAAATTATTTAATTGTGTTATGGGTGTTAGTCGACGATACTAATACATAGAAATACATATATAAATACTGGAATATACTTAATAAACACCCAAACCCGGAAAAATAAACATTTATGCTCATCACACAAATGCTTGTCCCCGTCGGGGATCTAACCCGAGTCCCGTCGTGATATTGGATCTTTAACTATCAAAATGCCAAATTTCATCAAAATCAGTTCAGCAGCTTAGCCATGAAAGCTTCACAGACAGACTTTCGCATTTATAATATTAGTAGGTATTATTAATGAGCGTCCGGTGACCAATATTCCACCGTATTTCAACTTCCTCCGTGTTGGTTCTAGGCTCCCTTAAATAATAGATCAACTGCCGTTCTGCCAGGCAGGTCGTAAAAGGCGACCGATTGGTTGTGTATTGTGCGAGATGTCACTAACATCGTGGTTACTAGGTGGTAGAGTTCCGCATTGTCTCGCCCGGGTCTGATCACAGTCATGTTCCGCTTTGGAGGGTAAGGTAGCCGGTAAACTTATGCATATGGCATTAGACCTCGCCACAAGATAGCAACGCACCATTAACATCTTTGGTGTCTACAGGCGATGGTTGACTCTTTCCATCAGGAGACCCATCTGCTTGTTTGCTATCTTATGGTATATAAAAAAAGATAATCTGCCAACGATTGGCTATAATTATAACTATCATAATGACTACTAGGTGGTAGTCCGCAATGTCTCTCCCGGGCTTAATACCAACACCTCACCTATTCCTGGCGCAACAGTGTCAACGCTTGTCACAAGTTTACAAGGTTACTTTTAATAGTTGGGAAGCCCAAAATGTAAATAGGTAGCTACTCTCGAGCGTCGTAGGGACTTCTTATGTTATACAAAAGATATATATATATATATATATATATATATATATATATATATATATATATATATATATATATATATATATAGATTTTTTTTTTTTTTTTTTCGCCGTGTTGGTCCCGGCCTCCTTTGTAGAATAGGCCAACTGCCGTTCTGCCAGGCAGGTCGTAAAAGGCGACCGATTGGCTATTAAGTCACTACCATCGTGGCTACTAGGTGGTAGAGTTCTGCATTGTCTCGCCCGGGTCTGGTACCACCGCCTTACCTATTCCTGCCGCAATAGCGTCAGTGCTTGTCGCTGTCGTGTTCCGGTTTGGAGGGTAAGGTAGCCGGTAAACTTATGCATGTAGCATTAGACCTCGCCACAAGATAGCAACGCACCATTAACATCTTTGGTGTCTATAGGCGATGGTTGACCCTTTCCATCAGGAGACCCATCTGCTTGTTTGCTATCTTATGATATAAAAAATATATATATATATATATATATATATATATATATATATATATATATATATATATATATATATATATATATATATATATATATATATATATAAATGAAAATAAATTTTAGCTATTGTATCATACAGTAAAGATTTATAGCCCTGTTAATAAATAATAGCGATCGCGTCCTGGGAGAAACTCGACCATAATCCTATTAATGTTATAACATAAATATCTATTAGATAAATTGATATTTATGTTTTAATATTTCACAACTATATAAAATATAAAGTACCCAACGAACTCTACCATTTTTATTGTTCTAATGTTAACTAGGAACTTATATTTTATAGATTCAGGCGTTACTTTGCGGAAATCCATTGTTAAGACGAAAAAACTAGTTATTTTGCAATTTTCCGCGAACTTTTAAGTGTACCTTTGCGATGTTACTGGAAAGGAAAACATATAAAAGCCGTGTAAGAAATGGAACAAATTTACCGTAGGTCTGAAAATAATGAAGAATGAACTGTGCCGCTGCGGTCTTCAATAACATCGCAAAGGTACACTTAAAAGTTCGCGGAAAATGCAAAATAACTAGTTTTCTTCGTCTTAGTAGGAACTTATATTTCGCTATTATTAACGTGAAGCAGTTTGGCCGAATAAAACACTTGAATCACTTTTACACGCACAATATAATTTTGGGCAGAGTAACGCCCTCAACAAACGATAGAATTACAATGAATCGAAAACATGATGTCCCCGCTTATTTATACCATTCGTTATCTATTTTATTATGACGTCATAACACAGGTGTGCCGCACATCTGGCCGGCTAGTAGTTGTCAAGCGCGATTGATAACACTATGTTCGTCCGTCCTTTTGTCTGCAATCTAGCTCAGAGATCCTTAGCACTAGAAATCTGTAATTTGGCATGAATATACATATAAGTCACGACCACAAAGTGGTAAGATAAAATTTTGAAACTTATTTTTTTAGGGTAACTTATTCCTTTATATGTAAAGTGGGGATGTTAATTTTTCTCGTGCACCTTATAGTGTAGGGTATCGCTGAATAGGTTTTAAAAAAGAATTAGGTATGTGAAAACTATTTTGTTTGTTAAATTTATGAAATACTAGCTTACCCAGCAAACGTTGTTCTGGCTTTTTAACTAATCTTATTTTTTTCTATATTTTCTCACCTTTTAAACCTTTCCTGGACTTCAACAGTCACTTCAAAACAAAAATTAGCTAAATCGGTTCAGCCGTTCTCGAGTTTTAGCGAGACTAACGAACGGCAATAGATTTTTATATATAAAGAAGATAAAGCAAAGTGCTAATGTTTGTTAAAGTGAAGTATCCCCCCCCCCCCACTCTGCCAACAAAACGGTTGGATTTCAAGGGTTTTAAAAATTCATGATAGTAGTAAATATAACGAAGATAAAAGGAAAACTATCATAACTTAAATTATCTGTATATTTTACTAGGTGGTAGAGTTCTGCATTGTCTCGCCCGGGTCTGGTACCACCGTCTTACCTATTCCTGGCGCAATAGCGTCAATGCTTGTCGCTGTCGTGTTCCGGTTTGGAGGGTAAGGTAGCCGGTAAACTTATGCATGTGGCATTAGACCTCACCACAAGATAGAAACGCAATATATATATATATATATATATATATATATATATATATATATATATATATATATATATATATATATATATATATATATATATATATATATAGTCTATTAAAGTTTTAAGGTGCTGATCGACGGGCGAGCTTTACCGACGAGCCATAAGACCGCGGTATAGGGTCGATCGTCGATCAGGGCCTTAAAAGTCCAGATCTATCGACCATAAGTTTTGTGTCAAGGGCTCTTAGGCCATAAAGGCCGCGGTATAGGCTAGCCCGTCGATCAGCATCTTTAGAGTAATAAGTGAACCAAGTTATAAAATGTACTTGGAGTCGTTTTTATTTTTTTATTGATGGTGAACCCATGGTGCGGACACATCCATCATTGACGTTAAATAGGTTGAAAGCTCTTTTCCGCATTATTGTGAACAATTTCGGAACCCAAGTATTTCTTCGGAATTCACTTTTTTTTAATATCAGGAGCAGTCAATAATTAGTCCTTTAAAAAAACTTTAAAGGTTTTACCTATTTTTTAGATTTGAGAATAAAAAGGCATTCTAATATATAAACATTTAGTTAATTGAAAAAGGTTTTTTCTATTTGCAAGTATATTTCTTAATTTATAATCTGTACACTTTGTACTTACATTTGTTTCGCACATTCTCACTCTCTTGGGTTTTTTGAAAGAAACAGACAGAGATAAGCTCGCCTTTTGTAAAAGTTTCACACACACATATATATATATATATATATATATATATATATATATATATATATATATATATATATATATATATATATATATATATATATTATATATATATATATACATATTACAAAATCATCCGATTCTATGCCTATTTCGCTCCTGAATACTATTTAAGGACTTTCAAGAAAAGTCATTATTTATGGGCGGTGGAGATTACTAATAATCGGATGAATATCCAGCTCGTTTGCCCCTTTCAATAAAAAAATCTCATGTATCATCTGTAACTTTAGTCTTCATTTATTATAAACACATTATAAAATATGTTTTACTATGCGTGAAACGAAGCGTACACTTTAAAAAGGGACAAGTTCAAACAAAAGTACTGAATGAAGCAACTCAAACGGCGTAATAAAAGCACTTTGATATTTATTAATACAACCTTGTTCAAGAGTCAACTAGCACGGCGCTGAGACAATAGCTTCGGCGGCAGCCTCCAGCTTTGTTCAGAGTGTGAATGGCGACGCTTCTTTACTTTAAATGCTATATTTCAAGAACAGAAACAGTTTCATACAATACTTTGTAGCTTAAAATACTTAATATGATTTAATATTATTTGAAAGTTTTACCCGTGTTGGTCTTGGCTTTTTTGAAAAAAAAAAGACCTACTGCCGTTCTGTCAGGCAGGTCATAAAAGGTCACTACATCGTGACTAATAATAAGTAGAGTTTCGTAATGTATCGCCCAGGTATTTGTTACTACCGCGTTACCAATTCCTGCCGCTATAGCGTCAATGCTTGTCATTTTCGTGTTCCGATCTGGATTGTAAAGTAGCCAGAAGACTTATGCACTTGGCATTGCCATTCCGCCAAACGAATAGCAACGCACCATTAACTTCTTTAATGTCTTTAATGTTTCAATTTCTATCAATAGAGCAATTTCCTTGTTTAGGAACAGGACTAAGAATAAGAATGTAGAAACTTCTAAAAGAATAGAATATCATTGTTTGCTAATTAATGATAAAAAAAACAATAAAATTGCAAGAACCAACTTTCTGTTTCTTTAGGACCTTGAAGGGGACCTTCATAAATATATCTATGATAACAAACGGGTGGGACAATGTGTTCTCAAATAAAAAGGAATTTTCCAAATAAAAGAAACAAATGAGAGAGATCTGAAATAATAAATAAAAAATAAATACAAACCTAATAAAACAAAATTAAAAACCCGTTTTGGTCCAGGCATCTTTTGAAAAATAAACCATCTGCTATTCTACCAAGCAATTTGTAAAAGACAAACAATTGATTATCTTTTGAAGGCAAACAAACGATAAGTATTACCACGTCCTTATCTATTCAGGCCACAATAGCATCAATGCTTGCCCTATTACGGTTTGGAGGGTAAAGTATCCGGTAGGCTTATGCATGTGGCATTGCCTCCCGCCCCACGGTTATCAACGCACCATTAACATTTTCGGTGTCTATAGGCGATGATTTCTCTTTTCATCAGAAGAGCTATCTGCTTGTTTGCTATTTCGATATAATTTTTTTTAAGAAATTATGTAATTTTAAATTGAGGAATTATGTGATATAAAAAAACCTCCTCGGTTCTCGTTGCAACCCTATTCAAGTGCTGATTAGTACGAAATTAAAATCCCTGGGAATGGAAAAAGATTTTTTCTTATAAAGTCTTCGTAGAACCTGCTGGTGGTTTATCAATGCTATTGTGTTTGAGAAAGCGTATAAATTTTTCCATTTTGATTATCGCAAGAAACAAGCGATAGAAATCAATAGGTGGTCAAGTTTCGCAACGTCTTGCCCGGTTTTGTACCACCATCTTATCTTTTCCAGCCGCAATAGTGTCAGTGCTTGTCACTGTCGTGTTCCGGTTTAGGGGGAAATGTAGGCGGTAAACTTATGCATGTAAGAATAAGATTAAGCATTGTTTTATTTGCCACACAATACTATACATATATAGTAAATAATTTTACGAACTTATAGTTCGTGTTGTGCAAATGCCACTTATATTAAATTGTGTTTATTACACGAGAATATACGATAAACCACAATACAACACGTATATATATAAATTGATTCACACCAGGACTACCGACTAAATTAAATCACTAAACCAAAACACTTTCTGTATGCAGATTAAATCACTCTATCACTTTTCACTATATCATTCTAATCCGTTCAATTTCGATCGTTTTATAAAACTGACTCCCTTCTCGCTGACACGACCTTATTTATACACAAAGTAAGGTTCGACAATATTCTCGAAAGTTCTAAAAATGACTCGTTAACAACTGAGATGTAAACAATTCATAGTGCACGCTAACTTCACCCTTATGCTCTATGCGAGAATCAGTCCATAATGGCATAGGTGTTTAGATAACGGCAGCTATTGTTTATCGATAGTAGCTGTCTCATTCTTTTATTTCGAGATTTTTCCAGTATTCTCACTCATCGCTTTTCTAGAATATTCTCAACAATAACAAGAACACGGGCAACAGCTAGTTACTTAATAAAAAACCGGTTGACGATATATGAAATTTAAAAAGTTTGTGAAACAGTGCAAGTACATAATTACTTAATAAAAAACCTTCAAAGGATAAAATTGTATTTCAAAAGTTTCTAAACTAATCCAGCTCACGTCGTAGTTTTACAACCACAATAACACGAAGGATGCGTTCACCGCTTATAATGTTCGCCAGAACATGTGCCAGCTGTGCTTGAATCGATTACCCTAACGACATTCGAGACCCTTGATTTCATAACTTTGTAAACTACGACCGATAATAAACATTCCGAACGTATTTGTATAAAACATTTATTGAAATATTTCAGTTCTTGTCTTTTGTTTAAAACTCAAATAACTGAAGGCAATGAAAATTCAAAACAGACAAGAGATATACTGGAGACTCGGTGGAAACGAAGTTGGCTTCGCTACGTATTATTAAATAATCTCAATATAGAAATACAATAAAATTGTATTACGATGCGCTTGGTTTGCAAAATACATTTACCATTCACTCTCTTTTGTTTCTATTATTTTTTAGTTCTAATTCCTCAAAAAATACGAGCGGTGATGTGGCATAGCCGATGGAACGAAGACTCCTCGCTATATTACGAATCTTCACGCCCGTATCCCCGAAAACGTAATCAGAGGTACAAGTGAACCTACGCATACTTAGTCCCATAAAGTAATAGTTGGCAAACTATCGCCAATCGGGCACTTATCACATCTCGGGCTACAGCGTTTTTATCACAAAAATTTTCAGTTTTCTGTATTTTTTCAAATATATTTCGAAATGCTCGACCCGGAAATCGAACCCGGGACCTCTTGCGGTCACCACCGAATCCTGACCACTTAACCACAGGGGCGATACGAATATATTACGTATTATTAAATCGTGATATCAAATAACAATCTTGATGTAAGAATAGTAAAAAATGATATACGATGTGCATCATTTACTAAATATATTATTAACTCTTTTCCTCTCTATCTCTTTCTCTCGTTTTTATGTCTTTCTACTGTATAACAGCATATACTAAAACATAGCTTTATATTTCTTGCCAAATATACATATAACTAGGTATCTATACTTATAGCTAAGATATATATTTGTAGCTAAGATAGCAGAGACTTGGCGATGTTTTATTGTCCAAATGCAAAAAATATTTTACGGCCTAAGTGTATGTATTATAATATATAAGTCACAAAAAATTATGGAAGCTATAAAATGATAGATCTTAAAAAGTTTGTATGTCTAAGGCACTTCAGAAAACAATTTTGTAACTGTATTTACTTTTAAAATATGACAAACATTTATTTTACAAAAGTTCATAAAGTTACGCAATACTCGCTCTACAACTTTCCAAAAAGTGGTTTCAATAAAGTTTCAATCTTATTTAGCCCTCTAAAGGGGATTTTCAGAACTTATGAAACAATATTTTTACTTCTAAATGTTATTTTATTTAATATTATGATCTTATTATATCAGGCATTAAATTTTTCCAACAATTGAATTCGCGTAAACCACAGACCACATGAATACTAATAGACACGCCATTGGGAAGGAAACGTGTCGCCGCGCATATGAGCAAATGTTCTATTACTGTCAAAAAAGTCACACTATGTTCTGTTATATTGTGTAAAAATAGAAATAAACCATGTTGTATTCGACCTTGGTCCCACGAACAAACTTTTTTTATTAATAGCAAAATGATTTTTTATGAAGAGCTTCGTTTTGACGAGACAACCATCTTTTCTATCTTCGAAAAATCTCGAATCAGGTAACTAATAAAGTTATGGGGCTTTGGAAATTTTGATTCGGTGAAGGAAAAATATTTATTAATAACAATAATTATTTTTCAACTTTAATTGCTTGACTATATTATGAAAAACACAATGAAACTGTTGTCCTACACATTCGATGGTTTTTCCGACAAGTCCTCCACTCTAAAGTTTCGGAATTATGAGATTTTTAAATTAATATTAATCAGTTTAAAACAATCTAATTTTATCACAGCAGCTTATTAATTATTATTGTAATTCAAGGGTAACATGGCACTACACGTGAAGTGGAAACTTATCTTAGTCCGACACTCTAAACTTTTCTTTTTTTACCTATCTTTATTAGTTACCCGATTCGAAACTTTTCGAAGATAGAAAAGATGTTTGTCTCGTTAAAACGAAGCTGTTCACAGAAAAATCAGCTTGTTATTAATTAAAAAAAAGTTTGTTTGTGGGACCGCGGTCTATGCTGTTTTATCATACCGAATGAGATGATAACGTTTAAAAATTACCCTTGAAGTGATTTTATTTCATCGGCAAGTAGTATTTCAATGTGTTAGCAAGCTTAACCCGTGACGTAAGCCGAGCAAATAGTAATAAGGCAACTATGCCACTGTAAAGATATATTTTAAAAAGGAGTAATTTATTTCACGTCATGGTCAAATGGTCGAAATTTAAATGTAAACTATACATGTCCAATTTGTCCATATTTAGACTTAGATAAATAATTGGTCTGGCTGCGCTTGACTAGATACCGCCGACGTACTTGTCAAAAGCGGCAACAAATACGCGCCGAAACAGGCGTACCCAATTCAGATCAGATTGAAATGCCATTCAGTGTTGCCGCGTACACAAGAACCAAGTACCCCGTGGTTGTGTATATATATAATAATAGTGGGCACTTTTTCCCAATCATTTCTCTTGTACGAGTGAAATATTCGTGGCGCCAAGGAAAAATGCGTTATATTGGGACGACGAAAATAACTTACTATAAGAAAGCAAACATTTTTTCTCGTACCCGAAATGTAAACTATTGTATCTATACATCGAAAAATTTGTGGAAAATATCGAGAAGATGAGGGATACGCGACAGAACGCAATTAAATTTCTTTGGAAATTTTGTCTGTCTATTTGTTAGTACGCCCATCACAAAAACTACTAAACAGATTTTATTGAAACTGAGAATATTTGTAATTTAACCGCTCGACCACCAAGAAAAATCATGATCAAAATAGAGAAATAATTACTAGGTAAGGTTATGACGTCACGTCGGCGCGATGTATAAAAAGTTTTATTACTTTATAATTAATCAATATTTTATCATTATGTAAAAAGGTATTTATTTACTAACTGATATATCTATTATCTATCAGGCATTAAAATAAAGTAAGTAATAATGTAATAATTTACTTGAAAAAACGGTACTACTTAATATTGTTATAATTTACTTGAATAAAACGGTGACATGATAACCGACTTTTACCGGTCCTTATTTTTTGTTACTACGATTTATTTCTTACAACTAAATATCTAAATACAATCATTATAAGCTAAATAAACCTTTTATCAACCTTTTCTAACAAAGTAAGGAAAAAAAATATTCTAAAATGTTGTAAAAATAAAAATGTTTGCTTGTAAAAATAAAAAATAAGAATTTTTTTCAATAATGTTGATGTACTCTTCTCTCTTCTGTCCGTCAACTTTTCCGCTATCTCTTTCTAACAACTAACATAATACCACCGTATTCTATAACTTTAAATCGATTAGGTTGTTGACTAAACAACCGAATTAATGTGTGGCAAATTAATTTTGTATTCATTTACTTCTTATTAAAATAATATCAAAATTACAGAAATTCTAAAATGGTTTTTAAAATTTATTTATTTTTATTGATATAAAGACATCTGACACAAAATTATCAAAACCAAAAATGGATGTTAATTAGACACTAATGCTCCTAATAGTGTCCAAAAGTTGATGGTAAGAAAAAAATATTCTAAATTAATTTGAAATTTAAAATTTTTGCTTGTAAAAATAAAAAAATAAGATTTTTTTTTCAATAATTTTGATGTAATTTTGTCTCTCTTCCATCCATCTACTTTGCCGGTATCTCTCTCTAACAACTAACATAATACCACCGTACTCTATAACTTTTTTAATCGATCAGATAGTTGACTAAACAACCGAATTAATGTCTGGCAAATTAATTTTGTATTCATTTACTTCTTATTAAAATAATATTAAAATGACAGACATTCTAAAATGGTTTCAAATTTATTTATTTTTATTCATATAAAATAGCGTCTGGCACATAGTTATCAACCATAAAAATGTCTGTTAATTAGAATTAGTATTCCTAATAGTGACTTAAATTTGTTGGTACGGAAAAAACCATTCTAAAATAACGCAACATTTAAAATTTTTACCTATCAAGATATGCTGCGCAGTAATGAACGCAACGTTTACCAACAGCCAGACACCCCGCACTCTACTCGAGAGAGCATTGCAAATGACATATTAAAGAATCAGCTTTTCTAAAATTGTTTTTTTTCACCGTTACTAGCTCCCGTATTATATTGGTTGATTAATTTGTGACGTTTGAATTTTATGGCATAAAGAGGCACAGATCTTTCAACAAACAGCCAATCACATACGTAATATTGAAATAGCCAACTTATCTTAATTTGAATTCCTAGCTGCATTGGTTTAAATTAACTGCACTGTATGACCTTTACTTATCTCAAAAAATTGAATTTCACATATAGAGATAATTATATTACAATTATAATATAGAGATAATGAAAATTATTTTTTATTCACACATACACTTGAATTTTCAAACTATTCCAGTTTACGTTTACTCATCAAACTATTATATGGACGAAGTCACAGGCATCAGCTGCTACGTATAATTTTATCCAACGCGTCCTTATTTTCATAGTTCCAAAATTGCTAGTGTAGTACGAGTATATCCTCGATCGCTTCACCAGACAAGTCGCTCGAGGGCCCTCCAGTTGCAAATCATTCGATAAAGTACATAGTTAGTCTCGGATTACTTTAGTCGACGAATTTCGAGAACTTCGAACATTATATTTCCCTGTTACTTATTTTTATTGTTTATGTGAATTAATTGATTGTTTTTTAACTTCCCGCTACGTATGCAGATACTAGATAAGGCAGTTACTGCTGTTGCCGCGATTTTCGAAAATCGAGTGTTCACCAGTTCTCCACGTTTTGAGGTCCTAGGAATATTTTCTATTTTCACGATAACATCAATATTTATGTATCTTTGTGTATGTGTGTGTGTGTGTGAGTGAGTGTATGTGTGTGTGTGTGTGTGTGTGTGTCTAAACATTTCATAACGTTTGAACAGCTTGACCGATCGAAACGCGGTTGATGGTATTCGATTGGATTCTGCTAAACTTAAACTTCTAAAAAAATTGAACCAAACCAGCCCAGGAGATTTTGCGAAATATTGAAAAAATCTCAAAAAAAAAATGTTGGCGAATAGTATTTTTTTTAATGTAACTTCCAGATTAATGTACCAATTGAGTACAAAATCTAATCAGCTCTTTCCTAAAAAAACTACATCTAATGCATAGATTGCATTAAAATCGGTTTATCCGTTCGAAAGTAACCGTTGATGAAAATTTTTGAAAAAAGGGTTTTTTCGACATTACTTCGAAATTTTTCAATCAATCATTTTTGCTGTTCTACGATATCTTAGTACTAAAAAAACTACTTCGAATATCGTCGAATCAAAATCGAATGTAATTTCTAAAAGCTGCAGCATTTCAAATATTAAAACTACGTTGTTTTAGTAAACTTACTTAATATTTTTGAAATAACTTTCAGGATATCACACCAATACACACTACACATCTACATCATTCATCAAATTTTTAGCTAAAGCAATATTCTAGATTTCAAAAATTGATTTTATCGTTTCCAAAATATACAGCTTTTCAAAAATCTTAATACTGCCATTTTTAACAAAATAGATGTTTGAACTAAAAAGTCTATGCTAATATTTTTTTCTTTTTTGAGCTTAAAATACCTTGACTTAGGGAGAAGTTTCAGGGATGGCCAGGAGGGTCACCTATTTACACATTTTTGTAGTTCATGCATCTCCATTTTCATGTCACTTGAAACTAGTAAGTGTAGTAACTTCGATCGCCAGGAACATCGCTTGATGGCACTCAAGTTGCGAATCATTTAATGAAGTGCATAGTTAGTCCCAGATTACTTCACTCAATAGCTTTCAAGTTTTTAAAGATTTCGAACATCATTGTCTTTTAAGTTCCTTTTCACCATATTTTCCGGAATATGAAAATTAAAACTTTGTTGTACATTGCTGATAAGTAAACTATATTGTTCTCGGAATATTTTGATATTTTACTCTTCGCAGAATTCTTGATCTTTTGAAAACAGTATCAGCATTTTTGTTTTGCTATATCAAAGTTATGAGTGAGGGAAATCAGTGTATTTTTTAACCATTAAGATTTTGTTACAAATAATTCAAATACAATTAAATTGCATTAGCCGAATTCAAATTTCTTGCGTGTATCTGATGAATTACTTTTTACTCTGCATTCTATCCTATAGCTATAATAACGTAATTTGAACTGTTAATATTATAATTATGAATGTTATTTTCAAAATAGATATTTTTTCAAAATTTATCAATGATGGCTTTAACAAGATTGTTAATATCTTCATATGATAATCACGTCGTCAAAGTTATGTCAAACATCTCGTATTACTTAAAAGCTTACTTTTATTACATCTAAAACTAAGTATTAGACTACAAGTCGCCGATAATGAACAAATAACTCTTGGTCGTGAGAATAAATCCTTAGTACGAACAATGAGAGTCTCGCCGCCTCTCGGACCATTTCGTTTTTAATCAAAGGAATTGAAATGTCTTTGTCCGTTAAACATTTTCTTTGTTTAGCTTCGTTTTACTTTGTTTTACCATGGAACTATTAACACTATGTCGATCGCAATGATGTCAGAAATGTCATTAATAGATTTGTTCTATAATAATATTAAAGCACTAAATATCACGAGGAAAGAGACTTTGATGCGTCCACAAGATATAGTATTGGTACGTAAATTTAAAGTATTGTCCGACATGGAAAATTCATTATAAAATCTTATTTCCTGTATCAAGATAGCAAACAAGCAAATAGCTCTTCTGATGGAAAGAGACAATAGACCGTGGTCCCACGAACAAGCTTTTTTTATTAATAACGAGCTGATTTTTTCCGAACAGCTTCGTTTTGATTAGACAACCATCTTTTCTATCTTCGAAAAATCTCGGATTGGGTAACTAACAAAGTTATGGGGCTTTGAAAATTTTTCTTCGATGAAGAAAAATTTTTAATAATAACAATAATTATTTTTCAACGTTAATCCCTTGATTATATATAGAGATATTGTGATAAATACGATAAAACTTTTGTCCTACATATTTGATTGAATTTCTGACAAGTCTCCTACTCTAAAGTGTCGAAATTATGAGATTTTTAAATATATATTAATCAATTTATAAACAACTTATTTTCGCACGACAGCTTTTTAATTATTATTATAATCCAAGGGTAACATTATCCTACACGTAAAAATATATATTAATCAATTTATAAACAACTTATTTTCGCACGACAGCTTTTTAATTAATATTATAATCCAAGGGTAACATTATCCTACACGTAAAAATATATATTAATCAATTTATAAACAACTTATTTTCGCACGACAGCTTTTTAATTATTATTATAATCCAAGGGTAACATTATCCTACACGTAAAGTGGAAACTTTTCTTAGTCCGACACCTAAACTTTTCTTTTTTATCTATCTTTATTAGTTATCCGATTCTATAATTTTCGAAGATAGAAAAGATGGTTATCTTGTCAATACGAAACTGTTTACAAAAAATCAACTTGTAGTTAATCAAAAAACGTTTGTTTGTAGGATCACGGTCTATCACCATCACCTATAATGTTAGTGGTGCATTAATATCCGTATAGTGTGGTGGTAATTCCACATGTATAAGTTTAACGGTGACCTTGCCCCTAAAACTGTAACATGAAAGTGACAAACTTTGATGCTACTGAGGCAGGTATAGGTAAAGTGGTGATACCTAACACGGGCGAGACGCTATAGAACTCTACTATCCAGGTAGTGTTTAGCATATTAGTGACATGTATTACCCCGTGTTGGTCCAGGCTTCTACCAGACAAAAAGAAAAATCCAGTAAAATAAGAACGATTGGCTATGCGAGTCACTACTATTGTGGCTACTAGGTAATAGAGTTTTGAATTGTCTCGCCTGGGTCTGGTACCACCACCTTACCTATTCCTTGCTTGTTAATGTAGTGTTCCGGTTTGAGTTTGATTAAGGTAGCTGATAAACTTATGCAAGTGGCATCAGCACCTCGCCTGACGGGTAGAATACTTGGCGATATTTGTCTCTTTCCACCAAGAGAGCTATCTGCTTGTTTACTATCTTATAAAAAAACTCAATATTTTTAAGGAATTTTTTGCAATATATTTAGAAAGTCATTGCAAAGAAAGTTTTGATTAAATCTTATAATTGCTTTTTTCACTTGTTCCGTAAATAGAATTATTAACCTAGATAATATACAGGCTGTTTTTTTAACCATGAAACCTATTGAAGGAGTGTACTCAGCATTCGATTCTGAACGCAAATAACTATACAACATATAATAATAATATATAAACTATACAACAAATAACTATACAACATATATAATAACAATAACATGTACGCCTGAACTCGCTCCTGTTTTGACACGCCTCTTTCGCCTTTCGATGGCTACTGGAAAAGTGCCTAAATCATGGAAACTTGCCAACGTGCAGCCTGTGCCCAAAAAAGGCAGTCATGCCGACCCCTCCAGCTATAGGCCAATTTCAGTCACGTCCATACTCTGCAAGACTATGGAGCGTGTACTGAACAGCAGGCTAATGGCACACCTAGAAGCGAACGAACTACTGAGTGACCGCCAATATGGGTTTCGCCGAAATCGGTCTACTGGGGATCTTCTAGCGTATGCCACTTACATTTTGAGCTCGGCCATCGAGAAGCATGGTGAGGCACTAGCTGTCTCCCTTGATATCTCGAAGGCCTTTGACAGGGTCTGGCATGATAGTCTTATTGGTAAGCTTCCATCGTATGGTCTGCCTACTGGTCTCTGCGCCTGGATCTCAGATTTTCTGAGTGGCCGGTCGATCAGAGTAGTCGTCGACGGCTGTTATAATGGCTATAAATGCCGGAGTCCCTCAGGGATCAGTTCTCTCCGCAACTCTATTCCTGCTACACATTAACAATCTGCAGAAGCCCGGTATCTATGGGTACGCAGATGATAGCACTGTTGTGGAGAGTTACGTATCCAATGCGCGGGCCAGTACGGCACAGATCCGGTCTCTCAGAGAGGCAATGGTCGATCGTATGAACCTGTCCTTACAGGCAGTCTCCGATTGGGGCGATGCTAATCTGGTCAGGTTTAATGCAACTAAGACTCAGGCGTGTCTATTCTCCGCTAAACGGAGTCCGCTCCATCAGTCTCCGTCTTTCCAGGGTGTGGCCGTGCCGATAAATGACCACCTCGAGATCCTTGGTATCACGTTAACGCTTACTCTCAACTTAGGTTCGTACACCGAATCTAAATCCCAAGTTGCCTCAAAAAAGCTTGGTATTCTGGCGAAGGTGAGACAGTATTTCAGTCCGGGACAGTTGCTCAACCTTTATAAAGCACAAGTCCGTTCGTGCATGGAATACTGCTCTCACCTCTGGGATGGATCCGCTAAATACCAGCTGGAGACACTTGAGGCCATCGAGAGGCGTGCTAAGAGGCTCATAAACGACGATGATCTGGTAGGCAAAAAACTCCAGAGCCTTGCTCATCGCCGCAGAGTGGCTAGTTTTTTTTATTTTTTTTATATCATAAGATAGCAAACAAGCAGATGGGTCTCCTGATGGAAAGAGTCAACCATCGCCTATAGACACCAAAGATGTTAATGGTGCGTTGCTATCTTGTGGCGAGATCTAATGCCACATGCAAAAGTTTACCGGCTACCTTACCCTCCAAACCGGAACACGACAGCGACAAGCACTGACGCTATTGCGGCAGGAATAGGTAAGGCGGTGGTACCAGACCCGGGCGAGACAATGCAGAACTCTACCACCTAGTAGCCACGATGGTAGTGACTCGATAGCCATTCGGTCGCCTTTTACGACCTGCCTGGTAGAACGGCAGTTGGCCTATTCTACAAAGGAGGCCGGGACCAACACGGCGAAAAGTTTAGTTTATCGGTTTTTTATCGAATACACTTTGGAGAGTGCGCAGCGGAATTGCACGACTTAATTCTACCATCCCCGTTTTTCTATCGATCGTCGAAGTGCACAGAATCTAGGCATCGTTATATGGTGGATGTTCCACGTACCCGGACAAAGCGGTTCGACTCAACATTCTTCATTCGTACCGCAAAGGACTGGAACATGCTTCCTGAGTCTGTGTTCCCGGACGAGTACAATCTGGAGATCTTCAAGAGAAGAGTGAACAAAGTACCTTCTAGGGAAGTGCGTTCATCTTAGGCCTCATCTTAGCTTACCATCAGGCGAGATCGAGGTCAAGCGCTTACCTGTCGATAACAAAATTAAAAAAAACTTAGTTTTTGACCTAATTATCCCATACAATAATTATATCATATTCGTAGACACGCACGTACACGCGGCGTGAGTCAATGAACTACTACGTTATCACAAATTACATAATAGTAACTGTAGCAAGCACCACATCGGCTGCGGGCCCCCCCCCTCGCCTTCAGTTGTGCTAGAGCACCGCGACGTCCGGATGGGTTTCCATGTAATGCAATAAACTACCTATCATATTTTTGTGACAGTGTTTGACTTATAATAACAATGTCATTATTACCAGTATTCTAATGAAGAATATTAAGATTTGGTACGTGCCTACGCGTAACGTAATGATTATGTGTCCCAAATAGCCAAATACAGAACAATATTGTGATTATTGTAAAATTTTGTTAATAATTAATTCATGAAATTCGATCATTGTGAAAAGGATGATTTCATTTACGCTTGAAATACTAAAATTAATATTAGCTATGTAATAACTATTCCTGCAAAGTTTTTTTAAAACTATAACACTAACATTTCATACTATTTAGTGCCTAAGTTTTTTTGCCTGTGCTTCTTAATGTAACTAAACCAGGTACAAAGTACGAAGGAATAATAAATCACAATTCACTAGCTTAAAATAGGGAGGTAGATTACATTTACATTATCTACTTACCTACTACTGATATTGTCATGATGATTCGTGAATCGTGAAGATTAACGTAATGACTAGGGAAACCATGAGTAACAAGACTTTTCACAATATTTCAATTATTGTTTTCTTGGTTATTTAAGACTTAATTTTTTACTATGTTTATTCGATATGTATACGTGAATTTTCACGGAAACCCGTGATGTGATGCTTATATAATTTGCTAATTCCGTCCCACGGCTAAAAAACATCCTGTATACTAATTACTTAAATATAATAATTACCTCAGATATATACTTGTACTTGAATAAAGGTGAAACTTTTATTTGGTATGTTTTTCATGGTTCTTTTTCATGTAATATTTTAAACTCGCAACATGCCATTTATCTACCGTTTAATATCACTGACCAAAGATTTTGTTCGACTTTACAACTGCGTTCTTAGTGGAATTTCCGATCTGCCGGTTAAAGTTAAAATACTACACAAAAGTGAGTTTTATCGGTTACAGAAATCGGAGAATCATAATTTATTGTTAACCGAACTACAGTCTAGTAAGATTTAGTACCTCCCTTTTGTGCTTCTCTTTAAGTATCGTGATTCAAATAGCACTAGAGGATGCATTTTAAAAATAAAAGTAATGTTGCCGAGAATTTATGTTACGGCGGCGTGTTTGTGAGGTACTTTTTAAATGACTTTATTGAATGTATAAAAATGGAACATATGACAAAAAAAATTAAAAATATTTTATCGTTTTCTTCCTTGATTATATGTACACGTCCATATAGGTAATTGAGTGATATAATATAAAATTAGATTTAAATCTACTAAATGTGATGGACACGACGGTTGACGACTATCATTTAAACAATCAGACGACAAAATATTTTTTGTCAAAGGAGATAGGGATATTTGGGCCCAAATATAAGGGGTTGAATGGGGAAGCCCAGACCAACACGGGGATATATATAAAGAATAATTATGATGAATTGAAACCACCACCTTTTTGTGAAGTGAGTTGATATTGATTGGTCCGGACCAATACGAGGAGCTCGAATCAACATGGGGAAGCCCGAACCAATACAGGGAAGCCCTGACCAATACGGAGAGGCCAGATCAACACGATATATATATTCTCCTCCAGTCAACCTTTGGACAAACACAAAGTATGTAGACGGTGCCTCAGAAAATATACGTCATATAAGAACATAGATCTTAATAAATTAAATATATACCACTTATACTATACAAATTATTATATATACATACTAGCTGACCCGGCAAACGTTGTTCTGCCTTTTTAACCACTCTTATTTTTCCTTCTATATTTTCTCACCTTTTAAACCTTCCTTGGACTACAACAATTAATTAAAATCCTACACTACTAGAGTACGACGTAGAGTACGACTAACGAACAGCAATTGATTTTTATTTATTTTTTAAATATTCATTTTTTAAATATATATATATATATATATATATATATATATATATATATATATATATATATATATATATATATATATATATATATATATATATATATATATATATATATATTTAAAAAATGAATATGATGAATTGGAAACTTCTCTTTTTTATGAAGTCGGTTGATATAAGATTGATAAATAATGCTTAAAACAATATCCATCTCTAAATCAATAGGTTTACGCGTCACAAGTTCCAGCAAATCTGATAATACAAAAAAATATACCTAATAACAGTCGCAGATCTCAAATCTCCTGAGACAGTTTGTTACAGCCGCACCTGGCACTCCTTCTATTGAATTGAATATTAATAAGACAAGTTGAGATTAGAATTGCTAATTAGTATTGATTTTGTTAACTAAGATTATTAAATTTTAAATTATCCTACATTACTCGGGATTGAACTAATTCTACCCGATTTATCTTTTATAGAGATACCACTCATTACAGTGCTCTCCGGGTAGCTGAAGTAACAAAGTTAATTAAACGAAATGTTATCTCAATACTAGTTATGCTTGCGACTTCGTCCGCATACAATTTTTTTTAAATTAAAGTAGCCTAAGTTATTCCGTAATAGCATCAGCTGTCTGAAACAGAGTAACGCTTTCAGCAAGCAATAGAATTACAATGAATCGAAAACATGTTATTCCCCGCCTTTTTATAGTATTCTTCGTTATATATTTCGTCCATTGTTGTTGTGACGTCATTATCTCAAAATAACAGGTGTATAACACTGGTCCGTCACACATTTGGCCGACTAGTACTTGTCGTTAAGCGCAGTTGCTAATTTTTTTATTTATTATATTATATTTCATTTATTTGTATAGAGGTATAGATGTATCTATTTTGTAATTTATCGTGTTGTTCTGGACCAATTTCAAAGAAAATACTTTTTGTAGGAGACTAGATGGTAGAGTTCTGTTAAGTCTTGACCGAGTTTGTTACCATCACATATTGTTGGCGTTGGTGCTTGTCACTGTCGGGTTCAGGTTTGGAAGTAAGATAGCTGACGAACTGATGCAAATGGTATTACCATCCCGCCACATAAAAACTCAACATTTTTGGTGTCTATAAGGGATAGTTTTCTGTCTGCATCTGCTGTTTGGGGCTACTTATTTATTACATAAGTTGATTTTTGCTAGATTTTGACCCCCTTCCACACCTAATAAAAATAAAAATTCTAAAATTCTATTGAACTTTTATTTTTGGTAGTAATAAACTTTAAAAATCATTCACATACTAGCTCAGTTAATAAATTTTTATTATTTCACCGCTGCTATTGAAATTTTTATACATAAAAAACTAATTAAAATTTTAAAATCGAACTCAACACCTCATGGTCGTTAGTTAAATAATATAACTAACTTATTGGTAGACTAGTATTGGTTATATTATTTAATATCATGATATATCAAACAAGCAGGTGGGTCTTCTGGTGGAAAAAGAAAAAATCGCCTGTAGACATCAAAGATGTTAATGGTGCGTGGCTATCCGTGTGGCGGGATGGTAATGGCACATCCATAAGTTTATCGCTTACCGTGCCCTTCCAACCGGAACACGACAGCGATAAGTAGGTCGCGATTCCGATCCACTAGCAGTTTAAAAAAAATACTAACACGTCAAAATAACTTGTAAAAAGTTTTATTAAATAAAATATTTCTGAATTCAGAGAGATTTTTTCCACATTTCACTACTATTATTAAATTTTTTCTACATAAAAAAACAATTACAATATTAAAAATCAAACCTGGATCTCATAGTCATTAATTAGTTAAACGATAACTAAATTATCACTAGATAAGTAAAATACATTGTTTATTTTGTTTAATTACAATTCTCATTAAACATGCATCAAAATGTATCAAAATATCAATCTCACAAACTCACAAAATAACAACGCAACAATAAATTTCTTACATCAAATTGAGATTTATTGGCACTCAACTCGGCAAGTAATTGTCAAAAGATTTCACAATTTCGTTAAAGTGGCATCGATACTTCGATTTCGTCTTTGTAACGTAATTTATTGATATAGACTTTGTAAAATTTTATCGCGTTCTTTTGGCAGTATTGTTTGGTTTTAGTAAACTAATGCTACGAGTTTTTTTTCATACTTTCTGGATTCTCTATGAAGAATAAACAGCGTGTCTTTTGTCGAACAGCTTGTAAGAAGCCAACAACAAAAACATTTCACTACTATACAATTTCAGGTATAGTTCCGTTTGTCCACTTTTGCCACCGTGATGACAGTATTAGCTACGTTTTTATTTTTATACTAGCTGTTGCCCATGACTTCGTCCGCGCGAACTTCGTTTACTCCGCACAGTTCCTCCCCGTAGGTGATAGCGTGATAATATGTAGCCTATATGTGGAGTGACCTGTTAGTAATATTCATGCAAAATTTGAAGTAAATCCATGCAGTACTTTTTGAGTTTACCCCGGAAATACATACAGACAAACAAACAAAAATTCTAAAAACTATATTTTTGGCTTCGATATCGTTTTTAGATCACCTGCCCCAAGTATTCTTTTTAAAAAATATTCAATGTACAGTTTTGACTTTCCTACGATTTTATTATATGTATAGATACTACTCGCTGAATCCGGCAGACGTATCCTGGATTGGTATAATAATTCCGTGGTGTGCATTTATAAAATTTAATCTCCGTACAAACAAGGATGTTCGAGCAACGCACACATAGACTCTCTCACGGATACGACATCTTGGAATGGTTGGGATCATGAAGGTAAAGCTAGCACTCGAATTATTCACTGAAACATATTCCTACGTTATATCTTTGTCTATGAGGTCTCGCCATCTCTTTTTATACAGCTGTATTAGAAAGAAGTAAGTAAAGAAGTAGAAAGGGTAAGACCTTAGAAGATGACAGCAATATTCAAAGTTTTGTTTCAAGTAGTTATTTAGTTTAATTTAATTTAGTTCGAATGCTGCGTACTTGAAATTATATCCATGTATTTTGTTTTTTGTAACACAAATCGAAAATATTATTATCGATTCTGAACAACCTCTAAAAATTTGACCGGACCTTTGAAAGTAATCCTGTATAATTGCTTTTTCCATTACTAATTAAAACAAAGAACGGCTACCTAAGGTGAAATTAATAAAAAACTAATATTTTATTCCAGTATATTAACGAAGTAGAAGTTTCATCAAAGACAAAATAAACCACTAAAATTGATACCTCATACACACGAGGTTATACCTGTTTAAAGTCTCAACTTAAACAAGTTATCTCCAAAGTACAAGTAATCAAGAGCTACAAAGTTTTTACCCTTTGGTTATTAAAGTATAAAACTCTTTGTTACTTCAATAAGCTCCAAGAGAAAAACGAAAAAAACTTTTGTCATTAGTATTTGACATTAAATTATTTGTCGAGATGGTGTTCCAAATTCCTGGTGCTGTGAAAAGGGTTTATTCTTATTGGTTAGTTTTTTATATACTGAAAACTGTGAACTAAAATAATGAACATTCTCGGAAAGGAATCGATGCATTATACATTGTGTTTAATTCGTGATCTTTAATAACAGTGTAGTGTTAACATACCATTAGTTTTATTATCCATATATTGCAAGCATAAATAAATATATTTGGTCTCGCAGCGCTTGCGGCAACTCAATATTGTAGTGTGTGATATGACAGCGTGCAAATAGATGGTATGTTAAATGTGGTAAAAGTGATAATATCACTGAATTTAATTCATTCCGCACACGATTTCGCATAGAAACGTTCATTTTGAATTCTCTAATTAGCACACGTATTTCGCATGTGCTAGAAATAAGTATGCTCCTAAGAAGTATGCTTTTGAGGTCTGTGCTTTCATGAGCAAATGCACACTCTCAGAGCATGCTATAAATGAACACGCTATCTAGAAGCAAACGAGCGTGTTTTTTAGTACATGTGTATTCTAGGCTTAATTCTACCAGTTTATACATATTAAACACACCATATATTTTTTTCTCTTTATATTAAAAGAGTAGATTTATTTCAAAAGTAGCTTTAGTAGACCAGAGGGCTTCCAGCTTTATAGACACACGTTATCCTGGGTTCGATTTCTGGATTAAGCTGTATGTTTTGAATTTTTTGTGTTTTAAAACTGGAATGGGTTTGTTCGCGAGCCATCATACGAATTATTGAATCAGAAATATCTATTTGAAACTGTGAAACAGAAATCCAGTGATAACATCTTATCATACATGTTGATTGATAAATTAAAATTTACCAATCAACATATTTCAAATTAAAAAATTAGTATCAATAGTAAACCTCAACAGAAATGCTGCAAATCAAAAATTATGGTCACCGCACGGGTAATAGATTCGCGCTTTACATAGTGACAAATTGCTAATCGTAAACCATGAACTTTGATATCTATACATGGATTTCTGAGCTTGACAATTTTGTTGGATAATTAGAACACTAGGTCACGATCTGTGCACTTTTGTGGTACATTTTAGTGAAAAACCATCGCATTTTTTAGGTTTGAGCTTTGACGTGCTAGCTTATATTCATGCCTAGATTTGTTATCTACCATAAAAATACCATTTTATAAACATTAAAAAATAGAAGTTACAATTTGTATTAGAATTTTATTACTACTAACGCCATCTCTTATTTAAGTAACGAGTTAAAATTGATAGAAGATACATTTTGTATTAGAACTTTTGAACTTATTAAGAGACTACTTCATGAATTGTTTTTTCATATTTGACTGACGGCGCGCGGTCATCGTGCCCTCGTATAAAGGCGATGTTCACGTATAAACTGCAATAGCTATAGAGCCATCAGTTTGATCAGCTTGGCATCGAAGGTATATGATAAAAACATTGAAAGGAAAGTTCGAAGGAATGTTGTGGGAGGCACAAGGGGAATTTAGGTCTAGAGCAGGGATGTTTGCAGGGAACAGAGTAAATAGAGCGTTAGCGAGTTTCACAATATGCTTATTGTGAAACAGTACAGATGTATTAATTGATTTATATTTGTATTGAGATCAATTCCCAATCTTAGCCCAAGGGTAAAAAGCTAAAAAAAAGGTATATTCACGCCCGTATCCCCGAAAGTAGGTAGAGGTACAACGTGTGCATCCACGGTTAGCCGAAGATACTTAAGTCCCACAATGTGATAGGTGGCCTGCCTATTGCCAGTAGGGCATTTTCTAAACCCGGGCAAAGTTGTTTTTATCAGAAAACTGAAAAAACACATTTTTTCATTTGCCTGACTCTGAAATCGGACTCCGATGGTTTCTCTGAGAGAAAAATTCGAAAAATGTATTCGCTGAGTGTCTACCGTCAATTCTTCGTGTATGCGTTAAATCCAATATTAAGTCCAAAAATTTTAAAGGTTTATTTAAACGAAACATTTTTTGATTTTGATTTCGTAAATCGACGTAAAACCAGGAACTTCCTGATTATAGAAAAAAAATCAACTATTTAAGTAAAATGTTAAAAATGTGTTTTTTCATAAGATCAATCTTCATTTTTAATACCCATTTTTCTTTGAAAATAGAACAAATATTCCTAGCCCAAAGCCTGACGACGCCTTTGATGCGAATGTAATGTTAATGATGAAAATGTGCTGGGTTTTTTAGGTTAGATAATTGTAAATAAAGTCCATACATTAAAAGATGTAATTGTCATAAAAATACTTTTCCAACAATATTACTAGATAGTATAACTTTGCGAGCCCTTACAAAGCTCTGCTTTTTGCTAGTTTAACAGTAATTTTCCATAAATTTCACCTTGACCCCTAAATATCGGAAACTATTCGATTTTACGCACCTTTTTATATTGTAAACTCTAAATATCCTATAAAAAAAATAAAAAGAATACATTACTTTACAATATTGATAAATAATTCGGTTCCTAAAAGGAAACCGAATTATTTATCAATATTGTAAAGTAAGGTATTCTTAATAATAATAATCTTAATAATTTAATTCTTAATATTAATTCGGTTTCCTTTTGGGAACCGAATTATTTATCAACTAGCTGTTGCCCGCGACTTCGTTCGCGCAGACTTCGTTTACTCCGCACAGCTCCTCCCCGTAGGTGATAGCGTGATAATATGTAGCCTATATGTCGACCCGATCTATTAGTAATATTCATGCAAAATTTGAAGTAAATCCATGCAGTACTTTTTCAGTTTACCCCGGACATACACTGACTTTCCTACGATTTTATTATATGTATAGATATTGAATGTGAATGCATGTGCCGTAGCGACAAATTGCTGTTTGTAAACAAAGAACTTTGATATCTATACATGGGTGTATGTGCTTGACATATTTAGTGGATAATTAGGACATAATTTAACAGTAATTTTCCATAAATTTATTCTTGATCAAATATCAGAAACCATATGATTTTATGCACATTATATTATTAACTCTAAATATCATATTTATCAATATTATAAAGTACAATTAGGTTACAAAACCTAAATTAGGTAAACACTCGTGGCTTAATACTTCTAGAATTTATTTACACTTTCAATCAACGGCACTTGGTGAAATTTCATTATTATTAATTAAAACTGGTAAATAATGTACTGGTACTTTTATTTAACTAGCTGTTGCCCACGACTTCGTCCACGCGGACTTCGTTTACTCCGCACAGCTCCTCCCCCGTAGGTGATAGCGTAATAACATGTAGCCTAATTATGTTGACCCGACCTGTTAGTAATATTCATGCAAAATTTGAAGTAAATCCATGCAGTACTTTTTGAATTTACCTCGGACATACATTGACTTTTCTACGATTTTATTATATGTATATAGACACGTATACACAAACTTATTTTAAATCAATCGGCCGGTTCGCTTTCTAAATCATCTTCAGGGCGTGATATTCTTATGTAAAGAATATTAACTCCCCCGAGTTTATCTGGACTCCTTTGAAGAATAAGCTAACTGCGCTTCTGCCAAGCAGGTCGAAAAAAGCAACTGATTGGCTATACATGCCACTGCCATAATGACTACTGGGTGATAGAATCCGTAACGTCTCGCCCAAGTATATGATACCACCGCCTTACCTATTCCTGCCGCAATAGCGTTAATGCTTGTCATTATCATGTTCCAGTTTGAGTGAGGTAGCTGGTTGACTTATGCAGTGCCATCCTGCCACACGTATAGCATTGCATATTATTACAGATTAATTATTGTTATTATTGTTAATGTGTTTTTCTAGTAGGTATTTTAACTATTATTTACTTTAAACTTTTGTATACAAATTTATATGGATGAACATCTGAAATAAAGCAATTATTATTATTATTATAGCTAATGCACTTTAACATCTTTGTGGTCTATAGAAAATAGGTTCTCTTTGCATCAGAAGAGCCATCTGCTTGTTTGATATCTTATGATGAAAAAATTGATAAAGTGCGTGTTGGGCCACGCGCAATGTAGGTTTCCGAAGTTGCCCAACACAATAAAGCAGACTAAGAATAGGGCTTTTATAGTTTCGTACTATAAATATTTCAGCTATTTACCGTCAATTACAAATATATATCCGCACCACAGGTTCACCGCCTATAAAAACTTCACTAAGTACTTACATTTTATAAGTTGATCGACTATTACTCAAAAACTTGTAAGGCCTTCTAAGCCATGATACTTTTCTTTTTAACTTATAATATTTACTAGTACCATCATTTACCCCCAAAACCAACCATTTAGCCTGCAGGGGGGGGGGTGCCACCAACCATAGGATGGTGACGCTTGTCTCTAACAAAAATTAGCACTTCAAAGCTTATTATTTTACAAACTAGTCCCATAATTGAAAATTTGTTTCCACAAACCTACAATACTTTTAAAAACCTATCCAACACACGTAAGAATGCGCAAGAATAAAAATGAACATCACCACTTTACACTTTACATATGGGGGAGCTACCCTGAAATAAAATATTTTTCAAGATTTTATGTTACCACATTATTGATGTGAATAATATGTGTGAATGTGCTCAGAGATCCTTAGTTCAGCTTTATATATAGTACTAAAGATGTCTGAGCTATCGTGCAAACGGATGAAGGGACGGAAGGACGGACATTGTGAAACTATGAGGGTTCCTAGTTTATTTCGGAACCCTAGAAAACAAAAGAAAAAGTATACGTGTAGAGAAAAGGATAAAAGTGCATTACTTACTAGTTTTAACTTAATATTTCTGTTTTCGGTTTGAAATTTCTAAGCGTTATACCATTTTACATTCCCCTGATTCTCTTTGTTGCGCATGTGAGTTCTCTATTACAGTTTTCCAAGTCGCATTCTCAAGTTTATTCACGCTGTGTTACAGTTTATGCGGTGGAGTTACGGAATGTGCATTCATGCAATGTAAACGTTTAAATCTCCGTTTTTAAAATTGAGGATTGTATGTTGTATAAAATAGTTAATTTTAAATTTTAGTTGAGGGTACCATAGTTTAGGAGAAATCCTTATAATTTCCCCATATAGCTTAAATTTTTCGCCATATAGTCTGCCCGTCCGTCTGTTCGTGGCTTAGCTTAAACACTTAATGCTAGAATGTATTTTTTTTTCATTAATTACAGTACGGAACATTAAAGTATCCGTATACTCGAATTAATACGTAAAAGAAAAACTTTGGACCCCATTTTTAAAGGATTGCGCGAACGGTGGAGTATGAAATTTGGCATAGTTAAACATTGTAGAAGACTGCAGAAACCTAATATTAAAAAAAAAAACATTATAAATAATTAAATTACATAAACATTACACAAACTACTTTCATGTACAGACAATGGTAATATAAACAATGCATACTATTTTCTTTACGGCTAAAGTTAATTGTCAAACTTTAGAAGAGATTTTATTGTGTAGTCTACAGTTAAATTTCGGCCACAGGCGATCGCTATTATACATAAAAGTTACTCCTGAGTGACTAATATCACGCTGATAATGTAGTAAAATAAAATATTGAAAAACATTGTTTTACCTTACCCCTACAGGTAAAGTAGGTATATATTCTTAGAAAAAAAGATGACAAATATTTGAAATCTACATATGAACACTCAGTGGGTTGGCGTCTCGTGTGTTTTTTAGAATGTTTCCTTCACGTATTGCGATGATACGTATATCGCGTTCATCAACAGTTAGTCGGAACTTAAGTTAGTTCATACCATCAAATTATGGAATGAACTCCCTAAGTCTATGTTTTTAATTATGATATTTTAAGAGGCGATTAATGAATTTCTTAAAAGTCGGCAACGCATCTCTTGTTATGCTGTGGATGTCCATGAGCATTGGTGACCACTTCCCACCAGGGAGCCTGTTTGCTCGTCTTCCAACTCATAATATAAAAAAAATCTAAAAACCCTAAAACTGCTCTATTTTATATTTTTCAGTTGCGGGGAAACAAATCTAAGTCCAAAGAAATGTACATGTGTATCCAGTAATGGTACCCAACCGAACGTAATCAAGCTGGCCAGCGTACAACTGACACCTTCACTCCGATTACTATCCTTCAGAGTCTCTAAGAACTATCTCTACTTCAACTTCGCCAAGCCAAACACGGACTTAATAGAATATATCGAGTTATTTCAAGACGACAGCCTGTCATATAAGCAATAAGGTAATTAAATATCATGAAACCGATACCTTTGCGGGATAAATGCACTGTGATTAGTGACATGGGCACTGTTTATATAAATATTACACGGCCAACCCTGATTAAAAAAAAATACAAAAACTCAATAGACTTCGCAAATATTAATGTGTAAATTACTATTCGCGGTGGCTTACAGAATATGACTGTATTAAAGAAATAATTAAAATAAGTAATGTAGAAACGGTGAGTGTAGCGAATTATGCTCTCCGCATGGTGAGATTGCTGATTAATGCTTTACTTTTTTTAAATCACAAGATAGCAAACAAGCAGATGGAAAGAGATCTCTCCTGATGGAAAGAGTCAACCGTCGCCTATAGACACCAAAGGTGTTAATGGTGCGTTGTTATCTTGTGACGAGGTCTAATGTCACGTGCATAAGTTTACCGGGTACCTTACCCTCCGAACCGGAATACGACAGTGAAAAGCACTGACGCTATTGCGGCAGGAATAGGTAAGGCGATGGTACCACACCCGGGTGAGACAATGTGGAACTCTACCATCTGATAGCCACGGTGATAGTGACTCGCATAGCCAATCGGTCGTTTTTTACGACCTGCCTGGCAGAACGGTAGTTGGTCTATTCTTCAAAGGAGCCCAGATCCAGCACGGGGAGAATCGGTATCAGAATCAAGTTCTGAACATTCTTTTTCAGTATCTACATTCCTTTATTAATCAACTTTTATACCCGTCTACAACTTTGCTGTCGTCTGGCGTATACTTGCAACCATCAGAATAGGTTGTCAATTGTTTTTTACACTTAGGCATATGAAAGTGACAACATATTAAAATTGCCGCCTTGTGCGAGAAGGTTTTGAACAAAAAAAATTACATAATGGTGACCCAACCACAAGACTCCTGCCAGACCGGCATTTTCTTAATTGTCAGATAGTAAAATAATAATTCAAAAAATTCCAGCTTTGTGCAAAGTGGGTTAGTCGGAGGATTCAGCAACTCTTCTACTATTTGGGGTTAGATCGATTTGTGTAATTTGTCACTGATAATATTTATTTATTTATTTTTATTAATTATATACAATCAGTCTAAAAATGTTCCTCACGCCCGCGCTGACGACTAAACACACTTCTTTACATAGCTGTAAATTCGTAAACAAATAACAATTACCCATGTTTTCTGTAATTTATCGCAGGGTATATTTGTGTTTTCGACTCTAACGATTGTTTTCTTTGAATTAGCTATAAATACTCAACATAATCATTTTGTTATATTTATTTGCACATAAAACCTTCTTGTTTTTCATAACATTTGATAGCAAACTAACTGATTTGTAATAGTCGAGGCAAAAGTATTTACGTATTTTTAATGTATTATTAGTAATCAAACCTCTTTGGCTGTACTGAATGTAGCTGGTTGGTTTAAATATTATTAAATTTGATATTCTGAAGATGCAATAAATAAAATAAAAAACTAGTTCCAGTCATTTTTCAATTGTTTTTCAAGCAAGCAAAATGAACGTATGTGTCGAAGAAATTCGGTACATGTTAAAGTCGTATGACAAAAAAGGTAAAAATACGACGAACGCCGCGAATAAAATTTGTGCGATTTATGGACCTAATGCGGTATTATATGCAAGTAGCACAAATGTGGCTCAAACGTTTCAAGTCTGGAAATTTTAGTGTGAAAGATGAGGTTCGCTCTAGACGCCTTGTCACAGATAAAATCAGTGCCATCTTTGAGAAAGTGGAGCAAGATCGACATATTAGTAGCTACGACATTGCAGAAGAACTGTATGTTGATCATAAAACAGTTTTACGTCATTTACGAAAGTCTGAGTCCAAGAAAAAACTTGATATTTGGATACCACATGATCTCACCGAGGGAAACCTAATGCAACGTGTTTCCATTTGCGGTTCTTTGTTGAAACGTATAACAATTCCGAACCATTTCTTAAACAGTTTATTACGGGTGATGAAAAATGGGTGACTTACGATAAAAATGCGCGAAAAATATCATGGTTGAAGCTGGACAAACCCCACAGTTGTATCAAAGTTTGCATGGAGACAGTTGAAGATCTGTAGTCAAATATATGTGTTTTATATTGTAAAAAAGCAAAAAAGCAAATAGCTCTCCTGATGGAAAGAGAAACTATCGCCTTTAGACACCAAACATGTAAATGGTGCTTTGTTATCTTTGTGGTGGGATCTTAATGTCATATGCTTAAGTCAACTGGCTACATTACCCTCGAAACCGGAACACAATAGTGACAAGAACTGACGCAATTGCAGCAGGAATGGGAAAGATGGCAATTCCAGATCCGAGCGAGACAATGCGGAACTGTACCATCTAGTAGCCACGATGCTAGTGACTAGTGACTTTTATAGCCAATCGTTCGCCTCTTACGAACTGCCTGACAGAATGATATATTCTTCAAAGAGAGTCCCGACCAACACGGGGTAAAAAGTTTTTTAATTCATCCCCTAAGGGCTGAAATAGGGAATAAAAGCTTGGACAAAAAACTATATCGTCGACATGTTAATCTACTGGTAGGCGAAACTACATGAGTTAGTAACTTATAGATACTTCCAATCACATTTTACAAGGCTACTAATATTAATTTTCTTTTTTTAGAAAAAATTTCTAGATAAGATTCTATCAAATATAATTAATGGATTTGTGACAAGTATAGGTGAATGAAGAAAATAGTGTACAAAAGCATATTAAAATAATTCGACAGATACATATATATTATGCAAAAGAAGATAATTTGATATAAATTTGAAGAAGATGGCGGAAAAAATTTACTACTACAAAAGAGATATTTCGAATGCCTGCTGAATATTACCGAGATTTCTTCTTAAGTTCCTCTAAAAATAAAAAATGAATACATGCGTTATTGTCAATAATTAATATTAATTTTTATGTCATAAAACGCTTCTAAGGACGAATGGAAATTTTAACGCCTTTATACATAAAGGCGTTGAAATTTCCATTTTGTTGTTGATACGCTGGTCTGTAAGTCTTTGGCAAGCCATTTGTATAAGTTGTGATATTAAGAATAACATGTGAAGTGTTTAATATCAACATCATTTTCAAACAAATATTTTCCAGGTTTTTTGAAAATCGGTAATCAGAACGGTATTTCCGCAGAAATGCTATTTCAAGTGTGTTCCCTGCTGTATTTTAACTATATTTCATATATATCCTCACGCCAGATCCCTCGTGAGGTAGACAGCGAGCACCAAGTGCAGATGCAGATCACGATCCTTGCAGATTTGTCTCGCTTTCTCCATATTCGTTACTCTCTTCATATAAACATGGCGATTGCGAAGACTTGACACCAGCTTTAGACAATATCTGATCAATCTGAACATTATCTATTAGTCTTAGTCTTCCCAGTACCTACATCCTTTCACATTCGCATTGTATATCTGTTTTGTTATCTTTTCATCTACCATTCTTTCTATATTTTTATTATTTGCTTTATATAAGAATGTTGAAACCAACAAATATGTTAATCTAAGTTATCGAAAAAACTATATTCATTATTATATATATTTTTTTATTATCGATAGGTACTCGATCTCGCCTGATGGTAAGCTAAGATGAGGCCTAAGATGGAACGCGCTTCCCTAGAATGTACCTGTTCACTCTTCTCTTGAAGATCCCCAGATTGTACTCGTCGGGGAACTCAGACTTAAGAAGCATGTTCCAGTCCTTTGCGGTTTGAATGAAGAATGTTGAGTCGAACCGCTTTGTCCGTGTACGTGGAACGTCCACCATATGGCGATGTCTAGTATCTGTGCGCCTCGACGATCGATAGAATAATGGGGATGGCGGAATTAAGCCTTGCAATTCCGCAGCGCACTCTCAATATAGTAATCACATCTATTTGTTGACGTCATATCGTCCTTAGTATCCAATAAACCGTTAAGGCACGCTGTTAGCTCAACATTAACAAAACTGGGTTTTTTGACGCTCGAGTACGAGGAAACCCAAGGAAAATATCCCACACAAAAAAATACAGAGTGTAGAATAAGGTCTAAAGAAAAATGTTAACCGAATAGAATATTAAATATTTATTTAATATTTTCAATAAAAAATCGTAATTTGCTCACAAAAAAAACTTTGGCGTCGAAATTCTCTGTATTTTCAGTGGTAAACAACAAGTTTTTTTAAAAGAATATAGTAGAAATAAAGTTTTATTAAAACTTTAACCAGAGAAATATTGAATTTAATGCGTATATTCTGAGTTATCTAAGAAAATCCTGCAAATTAAACGTTTATTTGCAGTCTAGTTACAGTTTAACAAAATATTCTCGTTTGCTTTGCTTTGCAATTTTTAACCTTATTTAACGTGATGTAAATGTCAAATTAAATTACGCGCTAATATGCGTTGTGTGAGTGAATTCGACGTTTTAAAGTCGTAGTCATTCCGCGCCTTAAATTGTAATAAATCGGAAACCTTTTGGCCCTCTGTGCTTTTCTTCTGTCCTCCTCGCAACACTTTGCGTCCTCGTCCTCGTCCTCGCGTGATCATATATTTAAAAAATGTCACTGGACAAATAAAACGAATTGATTTTATTTATTTATTTATTATTCAGAAAACTACAGCAATTTAACACAATAATGTTGTAAAATCTAGGTAACAAAATAAGCCAATTAAGAGTTTCCATAATTAGACAACAGTATACTTACAACATACACTATGTGTAAAATATACAATTGTGACTTGCAAGTCAGTTTTCAAAAAATAAGTTCGAAAGAATACGCCTTATTTGAGTTTGTTTCATGTGGAAAGGGTCGATATCACTACTAACTTTATTAAGACTATCAGTAGCTCTTATTATAAAAGTGTTTATTCGATAATTTGTAGAAGTAAAAGGTACATACATCGAAGTTCACGAAAATATGTATATAAATACTGAAATACACATATTTCAAAAACGAAGCTGGACGTACAAACATTTGTGCTTATTCAGGGTCAGTAGGCTATCGAACATCAGGACCAAAATATAATGCTTAAATGCTTTTTAAATGTATTCAACTATAGTGAATGTCATTTAAAACGTATTTAAAGAGTATGGTGCAAGCTGACATTTTTTTTGTGGTTAAACAAAACAAAATTTTTGTATAAAAATTTCGAGACAATTCTCAAAAAACGTGTCCAAAGAATCGAGACGTCATTAAACCTATTTTAAAGATGCACGGCTTTCAGTATATACCTACGACGAAAAAGAAATATTGTTTCCGACAAAAATATTTGTTTTAAAATATCATACATAATATTACACCTAAAAATATTGTGATGTCTATTTATTGTTCTTGTTTAGTTATATATTGTGTAATGTAAATATTATGTACTTTGTAATAAGTGTGCTGTTTTACATATCAATATTGGGAGGACGCTTCGTTTTATTTTTTTGAATCCGCAGTTCAACCATTTACATAAGCACATTTGTGCTCACATGAACTTCCAAGTTAGCTCAGACCCGCATATATTAGTGGCTTACGAGAATATATTCGCAACCTTTTTAAAACACTTTCTATGAATATTACGCTTTTATGGAAATATTGTCAATAAAAATACTGTTACGAGTATATTCAGAACTGAGTACGATTTGCTATGGATCTTGCGATTAGCCAAAGCTCCTCGCTTGATTTGGCCAAGCTAGCTAAAACCCATACTAATATTATAAATACGAGAGTATGTCTCCTTGTATGTCTGTTACGTTTTCACAGCTAAACCACTGAATTTAGAAAAAAATCGACAGGTTTTAAACCTGCGACTTTCTCTAAAGCCGGGATGCTCTAACCAACCAACCAACAGAGTGGCGAAATTCTCATTTGCTAGGCAATCGATAACGTCGATTGTACTGATATACATATGTATGTATAACTAGTTAAATATAATCAATATTATAAATGTGATTTTCATCTGTAATGATGAACTCATTTTAAAATCCTTATCGCTACAGATGAAATTCACATTTGTAATATTGATTTCATTTAACTAATTATACATACGTATGCATATCTAGCGATCAGTACAATCGACGTAATCGGCCACATAGCAAAGAAGAATTTGGTCACTGTTACTGCACCACATTTTCTAAATGAGTTATAATAAAACTTTATTTTGGAAACGTGTCCATATGTGTTAGTAAATTCTTATGTAACTATGTGAGTAACGATAATTCAAACTTATTTATTATTAAACATAAGAGCTCTGGAATGCATGTGACACACATTCCAGTGCCGTACCACCCGGACAGTCCACTCTGTTCAGTATGGTATTAAGGAGGCTGTTGGTGCTATTAAGCACCCGTAGCATCATCGAGGCCACGCGTTTGCGCAAGATTGCATGGAAACTGTCAACGCGGTCCTCAGCAAACATTCTTGATGCACTGCCGTACTGAGGTAGCCCCAAAGACACCATTATTATACTGAATACGTAGAGCATTGAGAGCTCTGCCTGTGCACTTTGCCCACAGGCTACACGTGTAAAACGTCTGCCAGTAAGTTTTAAATAGTGTGATTTTTACCTCGTTTTGTAATTTTAGTTTAAATCGTTACATGAAAATTGTCACTTAACACGATACAGAGAAAAAAATCTGTATAACGGCTGACCTTGCAGGTCATCCTTGAAACGTCCTTTCGCTAAATTGAGGTATTTTAAGCTAAAAGAAACAAAAACTAAACCTAAACTTTGTTTTTTTAGAGTTCGAAAATCTAAATTTTGTCTTAAATGACAGTAATTTCATTTTTGAAAGGCTCATACAGCTTTTGGAAACGATGATCGATTTTTTGATCTTTCGAATGGCATTCAACGCATTTTTGAGCTTTTTTTGTATCATAAGATAGCAAACAAACAGGTGGGTCTCCTTATCGAAAGAGTCAACCATCGCCTATAGACACCAAAGGTGTTAAAGGTGTAAATGGTGTGTTGCTATCTTGTGGCGAGGTCTAATTCCACATGCATAAGTTTACCTTATGCTAATACGGTAGGAATAGGTTAGGCGATGGTACCAGACCTGGGCGAGACAATGCGGAACTCTACCACCTAGTAGCCACGATCGATGGTAGTGACGTCTATAGCCAATTGGTCGCCTTTTACGACCAAACTAGCAGTACGGCAGTTGGTTCAAAAGAGCCCGAGACCAACACGGGGCAAAATGTTTTCTTAACTACATCATCTACATATAAGCTGAAAAACGTCGAAGTAATATCTAAAATCATGTGTTTTTTTTAAAAAAACGTTATTGATAAATATCGAATAAATACGCCGATTTTGATCAATTTACTGTATTTGACGTAGTTTTTATATAGAAAAGCTGATTTGATTTTTCGTCAATTTCGTAAATAGAAGTCAATCGGTATATAAGCCTGAAAGTTATTATTAATATAATATAAATAACAACAAAATAATAATAAAAATAACAACAAAAAATATTATTATTTGAAAAGCTGTAACTTTTGAAAAACTTCACTCGATTTTGATTTTTGAAACTGTTTTTAAGTACTAAATTATTGTAGAAGGTCAAAAAATGATTGGTTAAACAATCTCGGAGCTATGTCGAAAAACCACTATTTTCAAAATTTTTTATCAACGATAACTCCCGAACGGATAAACCGATTTTGATACATTGGAAGAAGGTTCCTAGGCCCTCAGAACGTGGAGATCTGGTGAAAACTCGATTTTCAAAAGTCGGGATAAAATCGGTAACTTCCTTATCTATATACATAACGACAAGTCAAAAAGTTTTCAAGACGACCATTTTAAAATGCATCAGCAATGTGTATACAATAATCGGAACTTTGAGAAATTTTGTAATCTAAATATTTAGACACTCAAATACGAAAAGCAACAGCTTAAGATACAGTCCAATTCTCCCAAGAATGCTGTTGCTCCGAGTATGAAGCGAAATACACTGAACATGTAATTGTGAAACAATGCAATGAACGAGGCTTTTACATTGCACCGATGTCTATCTTAAATTCGAAATTATCGATGAGTTCATCCCATTTCTTTCGGTTTCTTATATGTTTGAGTGGTTTTAGTTTTGGTATATATGTATTACATAGAGGTGCAGTAACGACGTAGTTATATACATTTTTGCGAATTAACCGCTCAATGCCCGTATGGCTTCTAGAGTATTCATCCAGATATTGCATAAAGAAAACTATTATACAGGAGCCATGTCATACACATAGGATACACATCTAAAAAAACATTATTTTCTGTATTTTCCTCCTTTCTGACCTGGTACTTGTCGCGCGCGTAACGGTCCGTACTTTAAGGAAAAAAATACGAAAATGGCCTGGCATCACGCGGTTAAAAACCCTCATGCCAAAAGATTAAATTTGAGTAGATTTACACCTCAACTCTAATAGATTGAAGTGCTATTCGACTCTTTAGAATACGCTTCGGTTTTGAAGCGAAAATTACGTACATAAAATTGTGAGTTTCGATTTGTGCTGTTGACGTGTGTGGACTATTGTGCCGTTGGGATTTCATAATTTCCCGAACTTTTGTAAGATTGTTCCAATTCTTACACTAAGTTTTGCTTCATTGGCATTGTAGGAGTCACAAATTAGACGTGGAAAGTTTCAGATTAATTATAACAATTTTGCCTTCGAAAAGTATAAAATACAATATAGCTTTTTCAAAGTGATGGAACTTTTAGAATTCAATTACGTTCAAGAGTTGAAAGAGAATGTGGAACGTGTTTTAGTTTTAGTTAAATATAAAAGTTTTCTTGAGATACACGAAGGGACCACTGGTAATAACAAAGTTTCTTAGAAACTCGCTGTAAGTGGAATCTAGAGATTTCTACCTGTTGCGTTTTTGAACTCGTTTAATGCGGTTGCCAGGTTATCTTTGGAAGTTAGAACTTGCTTTAAATTAAGAGCGACATTAACTTCACATACGAGCTAGTATGACTCAGTTTAGTTTGAATGGAGAAAATTAAGTAATAACTACGAAATTGAAATTTTGTTCAACATAAATTTATCTCAAACTTGAGTTACTAAATTGCTAGTATCTTGCACTAAAATTATTGTTCTTCGTATTGGATTGTTTTATAATTGCTTTCGAAAACTAATCTACCGACCAATCGATAAAAATTGAGAGTTCGTTTTGCTTTGAGTCAAGGAAGTGAGTTATCAAGATGTTATTTTTTTAAGTTTAATACATTTTTATAATTTCTAATCATCAGATCATCCATTGATATGTAGGTAAAGTTAAAGTCTTATTTGGTTCCTATCGACGACCTTAAGCACCGTTCTTAAGTTTAGACTTGTATCACTTTTATGGTAGGTGGAAAAAGTTGGAGGTTGCATCTTTTGATGAGTAGATGTGTTTTAAAAAATAAAAATCCAGTAAAGCTGGGTCTTATAGGCACTATCAAGAAAAACTTTCAAATTTTTGTTTCATTTTTATCAAAACATTACTACCCAGGCTCATAATTGAATTCCAAACAAATTATTGCCATTACTTAAATATTACAAGCATACTTACACAACGATTTTGTATTTCCTGCAATTGAAATGGAAATATTTATTTGCAAGAATATGAGTGTTACAAGTTGTTAAAAGTTAATTAAGTTACTAACATATTCTACTATTATATCATATAAATGCAAATATTTAAAAACTAGCATTATGTAATACCACATTTAAAACTTTGTATCGATTTTTAGAATTACTACCGGATCAGAAAGCGGGCACACACTGAAAAGATCCGGCGGAAGAAACTCAGCGGGTTTGTCTTTTCTATATTTTATGTACTTATTACTATGGTACGGGAATGATTATATATCACAAAAGTTATTTTTATAATAACAAGTTGATTTGTTTGTTTAATCAAAATTTTTATAATTTACATAGTTATTTCACCATTTACAAAATTGTATTACATTGATGTTTTTAAGGTAAATTCAGCAAACTATACTGCAATAAGTAAATTTAGAAACTATCGAAAGTATCGATCGATCGAATATCGATAGTAAGACTTTCGGTAGCCGCTAAAATTCCTAAATAGGCATCGAAGAGATCTCAAATAATATTGTTAACAATAATACAGCAAATAAAAAGTGAGAAGATCTGATATTCAGGGCTCCAGAGATGTAAAATAGTCGGTCGTTGCAATCTTGCTATTTTTAATTATGCGATAGAGCATTCGGATGCTCTTTACGTTGTTTTCTTTTCTTTTTTAATAAGCCAATTTTATTAATCGACTCCAACAGAAGATCGTGATCAGTTTATGATACAGCTTATCGATAAAAATCATCGTTTGTTTAAATACTTGCCATTGTCTTTCAACAAATTAAGACAGCAAACAATTAGACAACTCTAGAGAAATATCTTCTACGTGCTGTTACCCACGGCTTCGCTCGCGCATATTTACTTTAGAACTTATTTAACTTTTCTTTATAAGCTACTTCCCTTGTTTTTTTTATCTCTTAGGGATCGAATTTTGACAAACGCTTAAACACGTAATTAATTATTTTTTTTGTACTCAATTCATAAGAAATTTCATGCAAATATGTTCAGGAAATAAAAGTTTCATACAAACTTTTATCCCCTATTTCACCTCCTTTGGGGTTGAATTTTGTAAAATTCTTCCTTAGTGGATGCCTACATCATAAGAGAAATACGTGTGCGAAATTTCAAGTTTCTAGCCCTAAGGATTTGGCCTGTGCGTTGATACATCAATCAGTCACTTTTTCCTTTTATATATATAGATTAATATCTATTTATTTGATTATGAGATAGTTAATCGATTGTGTGTCCACTTAACTTGTGATAAAAGCTCAAGATTGTTGAAAGACGAGCGTAAACAAAAAATGTAGAGCATTGAGGCAATAGCATCATAAACAGATGAGCAGGCAGACCTATTTACAGTGGGATGGGGCAGGTTTAGTGGCCACAATGATAGCTATATATTTAGCTTTTGTGTTTTACAAAGTATATTTTCATAAAGTCACACTGCTAGTTTTTTGTGTTTGTTATGCTTATGATTACATGAGTCAATATAAATGTTTAGTATTTAAAACATTAATGGTGATGATGCAGTCTGTAATTGGTGAATCTGCTTGACTGTAATGGTAGTATAACTAAGTTTAACAGAACTATTATTGTTAGACAAAGTTAATTTCACCAAGTGCCGACGATGGAAATTAATGCACATTATGTTCGCCGAATGTCGAATATTAAAAGGATAATTTGCGTATTTCAGTCTGTCACAGGGATGTTTATTTCCCATAAGAAGCATGAAAAACTTGAACAAAGTTTTGATATTATATATCTCATATATGCCTCTTATAACCGAAGTGTGTGTTTTTTAAACTCAATTTAAAAATGAGATTCTTGATTCATGAAAATCTTTTTTGCTTATAATAACTGATATTTTTGTCAACAACGTAATAACTGCCTAATAGTCTATTACTTTCACCTGTTAGGATCATGTGAAAAGGTCGTGATCTGATGAGATGCTGACTGATGACATGAAACATTTCAGGTCAAGCAAAAATATTATTGGAATTTTCAGAGAAAAATCTCAACAATCGTTCTGAGTTTAATGGTACTTTGTTAATACTATACGCTCAGATGAGCACTTATAGAAATCGATACAACGCAGCGATGAGGATCACCACTCATCTCACAAACCGACAAACTGGTAAATCTCGATGAACCGTAGTTTATTTAAATTTCAGTATGAAAGACAATTAACTGAATTGGCTGTGGTTATGTACCTATGCATATATTCAAAGAGACAAGGGAATTGGAATTTGGTTTTGGAGTTTTGTAAAAGGTTAAATTAAATAAACAAGATAATATTCACTTAATTCCGCTCCTATGAGGTCATACACTGCTAGGTGGCAGGATCAGGTCATACAGTACTAGGCGGTAGAGTTCCGTAGCGTCTCAACCGTGCTTGGTACCACGACCTTAACATTTTCTGCCATAATATCGGCAAAGTTTGTTTTTTATATCATAAGATAACAAACAAGATAGCTGTGCTGATGGAAAGAGAAACCATCGCCTATAGATACCAAAGATGTCTATAGTGCATTGCTATCCGTGTGGCGGGATGCCAATGCCATATGCATAAGTCTACCGCCTACCTTACTCTCCAAACTGGAAAACGACAATGATAAGCATTGACGCTATTGCGGCAGGAGTATGTAAGTCGGTGGCACCAAATACTCGGGCGAGTTGTAGCGGAACTCTACCACCTAGTAAATATGTCAAGCTCGTGTTCCAGTTTAAAGGGTAGCCGGCCAAATAGCATTACTATTCCGCTACGCAGTTAGCATCGCATCATAACATTTTATATACATGTGGACCGAGGGACCACACTGATATTTCGCCAAATCGTAGGATTTAGTGAAAGACTTAAAAAATTGTAAATCAAATCTGGGAATTAGTAAAAAAAAATTATAAAAACTACAGCCTTCAATGTGTGGTCCTTCAGTCCTCACAGACCAGCAACCATACCTAATAAACTATCGGAAAAATGAAGTTATTATGACTACAGACAATGACTACTGAATTATAGATAATAATTCAGTAACTTTTAATAAAATATTGTATTAGCAACAGAGATATTGTTTTTCGGCAGAATTGATGACATTTATTTAATTTTGTTTTGCTTAGAATTAACTAGTGATATCAACAGGTCATATCGATAATTTCAATATCGATATTTTACTTTAGTAGTCCAACTCAGTCTTCTTTTTCGTAGTTGCATATTTAAGTCACTTTATAGTCGTTTTATATCGTCGTTTTATAATTAATATGCCTTATAGGACTTTTTTTCATGTAGGAACTATGATTTTAATAACATTTTATTTTTGCAGATTCCAGTGGATATAACGGAAAAAAATATATGGCTACAAGAATGAAAGCTGTTAACTGAAGACCAAAGAAAACAGATTCTCCTTGTTCACAATTTATTGATAGTAAATGTTTTATCAAATGCAACTATCATGATTGAAACGTTTAAAAATCATTTCGATATTTTGATTAAACAAATTATAACAAAACGTACAGATGTAAGAATTATCGCAGCAACAAAACAGTTTCACTTTCTGTAACTGGCCAAAGTATACGGCATTTCTTAATATGGCAAATGGCTCGTCTATATTATTTTTATTAAATGGAAATTCGTAAACAACTTAATTTTTTAAGAAAACATGAAAGGAATATTTTCGCTATCGTAGTATAACACAAGAAATAAGAACAAACTAATGCAACCTCCGGTAACCTTAGGCTGAGATCGTCTAACAAAAATAAGATATACGAATCCTTTGTTGGACTTTCGGTATATTATTACAACCAAATTCTCGAAGAAATTATACAGTATTATAAAATTAAATATATAAAACGTTCGGTGTTTTCTTTATTTTTACAATTTACCTATAGTCTATCTCAATGCCAAATTTCATCTAGATCTGTTAAGCTGATATTGCGTGAAAGCAAAACAAACAAATATTGATATTATAATATTACTAGTGACCCTTTCCTGCTCAATTTTCTCTATTTTACGAATTATTAGAATATAATTTAACAAGTTTTCTTTAACATATTTAGATATCAAACAAGCATATGTCTCACCTGGTAGAAAGAGAAACCGAAAAATGTCAATGGCGCGTTGTTATTTGTCCTTATTTTTCAAACCGGAAGAAGATAATGACTAAATTGACGTTATTGCGGTAGGAAAGATAAGGCAGTGTTACCAAATACCCGAAGTACAACGTTACGGAACTCTATCACCTTGTAGTCAAGATAGTACTGACTGGTATAGCCAACCGGTCACCTTTTACGACCTGCCTGATAAAACGGCAGTTGGTCTATTCTTCAATGAAGCCCCGACTAACACGGTGAAATCTTCATCTTGAATCACTTTATTTATTATTCCTGTTTATTTCATATATATACACAAATTAATACAATCATTTTAGTATTTTCATGACCCACAGCCCACTTAGCTGTAAAAATAAAACGATCGATAAATTTATCAAAGATCTCGACATGTGGACATCACTAATTTTAGTTCCGTGGACACTCGCATAGGTCTACACGCCAAAATGGCGATATTCAAATAGGGACAAAAGTTCTTTGACAGCAGCAAGTCCAGTGGTAATATTATACACGTCATTGATTATAGACCACAAAGCATCAAAGATAAAAAATATATAACGACTTAACTGTGGTCCTTCAGTCCACACAAAAAAATAAATAATATATTGAATATTACCGAATATACCCAATACTTTTTTTCTTTTTGTACATAAACTTTTAGTAGAAGACTTAAAACAATTGTAAATGAAATCTAGGAATTTGTAAAAAAAAAACATACCACTGATCTCAATTTATGGTCCCTCAGTCCTCACAGACTAGCAGCCAGATCACGGATAGTATCTGAAAAATAAAGGTATTATAACTATAGACATTTGTAAAAAAATTGTAAAAAAATTTACTGAATTACAGACCACAAAGCAATGAGCTTTATAAATACAACAAGATATAATATCATTGCCACAAAGCATCAAAGTTAAAAAATATACAACTAAACAAAACTTTTTTCTTTTTCTACATAAACTTTTAGTAGTAGACATTTATACTATTACTTTACAATAAATCAAATCTGGAAATTTGAAAAAAAAAATATAAAAACTATAGCCCTCAATGTATGGTCCCTCAGTCCTCACAGGTCATTGACCAGATCTCGGAAAGTGTCTGAAAAATAGATGTAACTACAAACATTTAATAAACAATTTGTAAATATATTCACTGAATTACAGACCACAAAGCATCAAAAATAAAAAAAATATAACGACTAAACTGTGGTCCCTTAGTCCACACAAATAAGATAAATGCTGAAATAAGATAAATGTGAATAAAATAAACCAATATTTTTTTCCATATAAATAAAAACTTAAAATCAAACGTTTTTAAGTTTTATTAAAAACTTGAAAAAAATTGTAAAAAGAAAAAAATATCGACGCAATTTGAAGATATCGATTTTTTTGTCATAAGATAGCGAACACGCAGATGGGTCTCCTGATGGAAAGAGTTCACCATCACCTATAAACACCAAAGATATTAATGGTGCGGTGTTATCTTGTGGCAATGTCTAATGCCACATGCATAAGTTTACCGGCTACCTTACCCTCCAAACTCAAACGGGACACGACAGTAACAAGCAAGGAATAGGTAAGGTGGTGGTACCAGACCCGGATGAGACAATGCAAAAATCTACCACCTGTTAGCCACGATGGTGGTGACTCGTACAGCCAATCGGTCGCCTTTTACGACCCGCCTCGCAGAACGGCAATTGGCCTTTTCTTCAAAGGAGCCCGAAACATTTTTGCTCTTTATTATCGATAGTCATTTTCTTATAAAAAGAGATATTGGTCACCTATGAAGTACAAAAAAAACGCAGAATAAATACTGTATCTCATCAATCAATACTATCATTGTTCTCATCGATTCAATTAATCCAACAAAGTACTACTGTTTCTTACAAGAAAAACAAAGCTAAATCAAAAAGTTTTCTCTGTAATACCATTCGTAAGAAACAAGATGCTGTAATCTGGCAATAACTTAACTCTGGCGCTACACCTGCGATTTCCAAAGAGCTTAATAACAAACGAAGCCATTTCTCGAAACTGTAACAAGAGCTGCTTAACTGATTTAATAAAATTATTGGAAAAACAAAGGATCAATTTATAGGCACAATAGAATATTTACAGAGGATAGCTTAGTGAATTTTAAGAAGAAATTTTCGATCTTTTCTTGTAATTTATTGCAAACTCAACTAGAATCTCTTTGGAGGAGATCTTGATGTTACTATTATACTCATACGTACGTACTACTTGTACGTAGTTGTTTTATACCATAAGTAGACAAACCAGCTGGGCTTTCCTAATGAAAAGTGACAATAATCACCAAAGATACCAGATAAGAAAGATTACAATATGCAAAGTTTACCGGCTACCTTTTCCTTGAAACCCGAATACGACAGTGACAAGCACCGCTATTTTCGGATATCTATGGAAAACCACTTACGCTATTGCGACAGAAATAGGAACTCATTGGTACCAAATGAGAGACGTACTTTAATCATTACTTTGTGTACTTTAATCACTTCGTTTCATTTTACTGAGCTTTTTGAGTTTTGAGTAGATAATTCACTTGAAATGTGAAACATGAGCAACAATTTGTATTCTATACTTTTGCGCATACTGCTAAATTGCTACCCAATTTAGCATATAGCAATTTAGTATATAAATAAATGGGGTGTATAAAGGACTTTTTCCATCAGGAGACCCATCTGCTTGTTTGCTATCTTCTAATAAATAAAAAAAGCCGGCTCCACTATCTAATAAACAAATAGTAAAAGTTACGTGGTTGTGGTTTAAAAAGTACTAGGCTGATCTTATTCCACGAAAGCGAAACTTTTGACTTCTGATCTAACCTAAAATTATCCAGCAACCTCTAAGTGAAATTCTCAAATAGATTTATAGCTGAGTCACATCCACAGACCATCTCCATGAAGATCTAAAACATCCTACATTACCCTAATATTTTAAAAAGCCCCCACCTTATTCAAGGCATATCGCATCTGAGGTCTAGTGGTCCGGTGTCCGTATTGACCACGTTGGATAAGTGCCCGGTTGGTAACATGCTTGCCACTTATGACATTATAGAACTTAATATCATCGGCTAACTGAGTACATTGAGGTTGTTCCTCTGCCTACCTCTTCGGGGATACAGGCGTAAAGATATTTTTTTATAAAAAAAAGCTTCCGCCACATAATATTATGTAAGATTAGCTAAGTATCTCAACCCTGCAGTTAAAGTTGCGAAGAAGTATATCACCTTGAACGTGCACACGTTCCAAGTTCAGAATATTCAGTTGTCGCCAATCCTATTTACACAAATTTACACTCACTGCTACAACATTGCCGCCAGGCTCAGCAAGGAAAACTTTGTTCGTCCCACGCCTTAAAAGGAGCATAATATTTCTACTCCAACTTTTATATTAATTCAAAACACTGCACTAAACCAAGTCTCGATTTCACAGGAGACAAATCTTAATGGGAGCGTCAGTAGTCCAAAGGAGAATGATGGGGCTCCATACAAGTTTGGCCTAAAACGCAACACATGATGATAGCTGCTTACCTTATTGTAATACATTATACATTTTTTTTTAATAATACCAAAATTCACGAAACTCATTCAAATATTAATATTACTTGAATTTACAATTGTTACATTCCACTTATGCATGTGGCATTAGACCTCGCCACAAGATAGCAACGCACCATTAACATCTTTGGTGTCTATAGGCGATGGTTGACTCTTTCCATCAGGAGACCCATCTGCTTGTTTGCTATCTTATGATATAAAAAAAATATTTAAGCCATATATAATATAATATAAGCCGTATAAAATATTTATCACTCGTTCACAGTGTAAATAGATGACACTTGTTTTTTTTGTTTCTTTCGGATGATACTAAAAGAAGGAATTATTTATACAGCCTTCTATGTTATAGGTTTAGACTATAATAATAATATTTATTATTAAATATTTTAATATTTGTTGCATTTTATTTTTATTTTTGGTTGGTTGGTCAGAAATAAAAGAAAGTGTTAAATTTAAGGCAGAAATGAAAAGTCTTTGCTTGATTTGGAAATAAGAAAAAATGTGCAAGTTTGATTAGTTTCATGACTTTCCAACTAAAATCCTTTTAAAATTAACTTGCTATTAAAAAGTGTCCGTTGAATTCTAACATTGACTTATTGTAAATTAAATTAATTTAATAATTTCGGGTGACGCTATATTCTTGTAGCCCTTTTAGGCCGATCTCACCACTCCCCTTTAATTAAAAATTTAAGCGGATACTCTACTCATCATTAAGCCTGGCGCCATATTTATCCGGACGCCTTTAAAGAGTAGCCCTCTGCTAGGCAGAACGTAAAAGGCGAACGAATAGCTATGCCTCTCCCTACCATCTTAGTTACCTATTTCTGCTGCAATAACGTCAGTGCTTGCCACTGTCGTGTTTCGGTTTAAAGGGTAAGCTATAATATAAAGCTGGTAAACTTATGCAAGTGCCATTATTATCTCGCCACATTAATAGCACGCATCATATCTTTGTTATATCAGCCATCGTGTATATACGATGGCTGTCTCCTTCCATCAGAAAAGCCATCTTGCTACCGCAAGCTGTCAGCTTTTGTTATCATGACTCAAACTGTTATGAAAGATTTTTTTCTAATATTGGTCACAACACTAATGTTAGAAACAAATTAATTCTTTAACTTAAAAACAATAAAAATGTAAAACAGTCACAAATTTTATAGCGAACGATTTAAAACCCGTTCGACAGACACATTTTTGTTTCCACATCACCCATAAACGGTAATATTAACTTTTAGAACTACTTCAATTCAGTACTTGTATTATCCAAATATGTTTCTAGATCTTACGCTATGGTAATAAGAAATAATATTCTGTGAACATATTACTTGTCCAGTTACATAAAACGTTCTGTAACTTTTGTTTTATATGTGCTATCGGGAAAATTGCTTCGGCGAATTCGACTGCCATGTTACATTGTATAGACAGTAACAGAAATCGAATTTAATTATACAGTCCCTTTGTTGTACTAATCCAAAGAAGTTGAAACTCTGTAGAATAAGCAAACAAATTTGTTTGGTGTAACTTGAAATATTTAATCTATATATTACTTTGAGTATGACCGCTGTGACGTTTAATATATCTGTGATATATTAATACGCGAAAGTAAAACTTTGAACCTCTTTTTTAAAACGCTATTGGTGCGCTAATTGCGCTATTGGTGGAGTACATTTGACACATTTAAAGTTTATATTGTAGAGCACTGCAGACACCTAATATTTCAAATGCAATGTATTTTAGATACATTAAATTAATAAAAATAAACTTTACACACACTACATTCGTGTGACATACATGATAATATACACAAATGTATACTATTTTCTTTAGGGCTAATTTTTTGAGGAATAGAGCTGATTAGTTTTTGTACTCAATCGGTACATTAATTGGAAGTTATTTAAAAAAATTCTGTTTCGCCACAATTTTTTTTCAAAATTTCTTTAAATCTCTTGGGCCCATTTGGTTCAAATTTTCAGGAAGTGTAAGTTGAGCGGAATCCAAAAGAATGTCATCAACCGCGTTTCGATCGGTCCAAGCGTTCAAAACTTATAACACACGCATACACACACGCACACACACACGCGCGCACACACGCGCACACACACGCACACATACTCGCGCACACACACGCGCACACACACGCGCACACACACGCGCACACACACGCGCACACACACGCGCACACACACGCACACACACATGCGCACACACACGCGCACACACACGCGCACACACACGCGCACACACACGCGCACACACACGCACACACACATGCGCACACACACGCGCACACACACGCGCACACACACGCGCACACACACGCGCACACACACGCGCACACACACGCGCACACACACGCGCACACACACGCACACACACACGCGCACACACACGCGCACACACACGCGCACACACACGCGCACACACACGCGCACACACACGCGCACACACTAGAACATTTTTGAAAATCGGAGCAAAATCAGTAACCTCCCTATCTACATACGTTGGTGGTAGTTAAAAAGTACAAGTGTTTTAATTGATTAATATTGTATTGAAACGGAGCGAATGAAAATGAATTAAATGAGATAAAACTACCACGCCAAAGCTTAAACCTAAAAGTGCGATATTTTTTCAGTAAAATGTACCACTAAAGGGCACAGATCGTCGCCTAGTGTAGCTTTGTAGCATTTTAACTCGGTAGTTTCATAAAAGATGGCGTTAGCAGTAATAAAATTCTAATACAAAATGTATCTTCTATTTTTTAAATGTTTATGAAATAGCATTTTAATGATAGATAACATATCTAGACATGAATTTAAACCACCACGTCAAAGCTCAAACCTAAAAGTGCGATGCTTTTTTAGTAAAATGTACCACAAAAGTGCATAGAAAGTCTATAACATATATTTCTATTACATATATTTATAACATATATTTCTATAACATATATTTCTTTCTATAACATACATTTCTATAACATAACACTTGAAGTTGAAGTAAGAGAGAGGTTAATCTTGAAAGAAAATGTAAGACATGCTTCGTTGGTTCAGACATGTAAAAAGAATGGTAAACATGGAAAATAATGGAAAGGCTAACAAAACAGATTTACAGTGCAAATAAGGGAGGTAAGTACCGGAGAAGATCAAGACTGATGTACCATGATCAGATTTATCGAGTATTGTCCGAAGGTGGAGTCAAGAGTCTTTTCAATCGGCGTGATTGTATGAAGAGAGAGATGAATGTTGATGAAGAAAGACAAGTCTGCAAGGATCGTGATGTATGGCACTTGGTTTTCTCAGCCTATCGCGTAAGGGATCTGGCATGAAGATTTGTATGTGTGTAACGCTACAAAGAAGTATACAGAAGGAATTTTTCTAACAAAATAAACAATTTTTGCATAACTACCTAATCTTACATCACAAAATTTAATTGCAAATCATAGACGGCCGAGATTTGAGATTATTGAGTCGAAAAAAGTAGTATAATAAAATCTCAGAAGCAGTTTGAAGTCTTATGAAATGATAGTGGTAGATCAGGTTAAAAATCTGTCACTGCCACAGAACGTAGGAACGTAGCAAACCATACTATTATCGTCTTTATCGATAGAATTAAGCAATATTTAAAAGTAAAGTGCGTCGAAGAGAGTTATCATAAATTATTGTAAGTTTGTTTTAACGTTTGATGCAGTTTTACTCAGTTTAAATGACATTTATTTAAACTAAATAAAACTAAAAGGACCCACATCTCTCCTTGTAGGGAAGTATATATTTTGTATACCACTAATGGTTTTTAAACTTCGAAATTTAAATACATAATGTGTTTAAAAATCAATCATTCAGAAATCAGAAAATAGAAATCAGAAGTACTTAATTCAATAAAAAATTTACAAATTATTTTGATACGACAAATTATTTTTAAGTACTACCGAATCGGAAACGCCGCCACATACTAAGTAGATCTGGCGAAAGGAACATAGCGGGCTTGTCTTTTTTCATATTATCTATTTCTTTACAATATCATAATATTACAAAAAAACATATATGAGATCGGTATGAGGAGCATTACAAAAATAATCCGAGTTACGAAGTTACGCGAGGACAAAAATAAACAATATACAAGTAAATACTTATAGTTATATAAATATACAGCCTGTTAGATAAGTCAACCTAAACCTTGAAGGGGCTTAGTACCCCCTGTAACTGATGTAGTAACTGATTCTCATTATTCCCCCTTCGAGGTTTAGGTCGACTTACTCGACAGGCCGTATATACATACTAGTGAAATTTGCAAATATGCTAAAAACTCTTCGTATATAATGTGTATGACAATATGTTTCAATTACAACGATATAATATTAACAACGTTGAATTTATAACTACCTTTTTTGATATTGGTTGAAAATTACAAGGAACTAAAAAACATAATATAGATATATTTCTAGATATCAAACATTTTGAGAAAAGAACTGTCTACACCAAAAAAATAAATTTGAATGTAGAACCACATACATAATTTATCAAGGGTGTAGGTGCTAAAAACGTCCCTTTCGGAAACCTTTTTTTACAAAATAATGATTCTTTTTTGTTAGCATTCCCAATCCCCGGTGCGTATAAAAAGGTAGGTACACCGTTCAGCTCTATTATAAAAAACCCTTGAGTTCGGGGAACAAATTGTTCATCCAATGAAGGTATATGCGTGACTACCCTCATAATTGGGTCAGAGAACGGGAGCCGATAGAATGTCAATGTAATGGACCAAAAGGCTTCAGTCGTTCAATCCACGTCACGATTTAAGTGTTATGAGATACATATTTATTGTAACAGCTACAGAGGGTTTATGTTTCAACATCTTAGAGTCTGTGTGTAGTAACTTAATCTGTGTAAGACAAATTCTGGGAAGGAAAGGTTTTTATTGTTATTTGCTCTATAAACGCAAACAATTTATATTATGAATGGTTTCTATCCTATTTTTTTCTTGTGCCAAGAAATAGCAAATAGGCTGAGAAAACTTGTTACAGGAAATATCGATTTACATTAACGATTTTGGATAGGTAAATTAAAAAGTGTTATCACGCCGGTTCCCTTGAAAGGTTTTTCATTCGATTCACTGGTTGACGAGATGACTGATGACTTCTATCATCGCGTTCTACATACATAAAAATATTCAGATGGATGGAAAACCTCCTTTTTCAAAATTGTTTAAAAGTCATTAAAAGTTAGAGAAGTGCTTTGAATTATTTGTAAAAAATATAAACTATAATTCTAATTGTATCAAATAATTATTTTTTTTTTATATCATAAGATAGCAAACAAGCAGATGAGTCTCCTGATGGAAAGAGTCAACCATCGCCTATAGACACCATAGATGTTAAGGGTGCGTTGCTATATTGTGGCGAGGTCCAATACCACATGCATACGTTTACCGGCTACCTTAGCCTCCAAACCGGAACACAACAGTGACAAGCATGACGCTATTGCGACAGTAATAGGTAAATACCAGACCCGGGCGAGACAATGCAGAATTCTACCACCATAGTTTATTTAATTTAAATTTATTTTAATGTTAATGAATTTTTTAATTTAATTTACTTTAATGTATGTTAAAGATAACAGAGATAAAAATTTAATACCAGTTGTTTGGTGAAATATATGAAGCAATATTAATGTAATAACATCAAAATGTACAGTATTTCGAACAAATACAGAATTTATTGTTATTTATGATTATGAAAGCACCTTGTCTCAATGCAATAAGATCATTGTAAACAAAACACAAACATTTATGTTCTGTGTAAATATAATCAACATAATGCGATGCATAACATGGTAAATCTGCTACGTGTGTTTCAAGCAAAATTAGTGCAGAACTCAGAAGCGATTAAAGCTATGAAATATAGCGCAAGTTAGCGACGAATACGGCTGAAAAAATACTACTATATATATATATATATATATATATATATATATATATATATATATATATATATATATATATATATATATATATACACTATATATATATATATATATATATATATATATATATATATATATAGATATATTAGTAGCTGCCTGCCCCGGCTTCGCAAGGATGGTGTACCTAATAAAAATAATAAAACAAACTCTTTCATAAATGAAACGACCATGTAGTGCATGTAGGGGTACCCTGATTTTTTTTAAGGTGTTATATTAAGTACTACTTTCTTGCCGTGACTAATATGTATATTTGTGCCAAATTACAGTACTAAGGATCTCTGAGCTATTGTGCGGACGGACTGACGGACGGACGGACGGACATAGTGAAACTATAGAGGTTCCTAGTTTACTTCGGAACCCTAAAAGGAATGATCCAATTTGGTACATTTATTCCAAAGTTATACGCGTACAATCATTTTCGGGATTCATTTTTATTCATATAGACAGTTATGTTAGTCCTGATATTCATGGGCGTACCCAGGTTCTGGTCCAGGGGGGGGCAACCGTAACATTTTAAGACTATATTTTTATCTCATTATATTTTTATCTACAATAGTACATAGTTAGTAGAGAGGTAAACAATTTCCAGGTGGGGGCAGCTGCCCCTCCCTGTCCTCCCCTCGATACGCCCATGCTAATAGCACTAATGCTGAAATTTTGTTTATATCTGTATAAAGGAGAGAATAAAAAGATGTATGTTTGTGCGTCCACAATTTTCGTAAATATTACTGGTATTTAATAAATAATAAATAAATATTCGCAGGACAAATTACACTGACTGATCTAACCCCAAAGTAAGCAAATTATTTGCTTGTGTTATGCGTGTTAGACCCGGAAATACAAACATCTATGGTATCACACAAATGCTTGTCCCCGTCGGATATCGAACCCGAGCCCCGTCGATTGCGTAGTCAGGGTCACTAACCACTTAACCAACGGAGCAGTCATCATCATTTGGATTCATTATTGGTATTAAGCGTATTCAGGGAAAGTTTTGGTGTTAGGATTTGATAATACGAGTATATTAATTGAAGATACACAATGGAAATTACTCTAAAATAATATCTTTTTTTATATCATAAGATAGCAAACAAACAGATGGAAAGCGTCAGCCATCGCTTATAGACACTAAAGATGTTAATGGTGCGTTGCTATCTTACCGGCTACCTTACCCTCCAAATCGGAACACGACAGCGACAAGCAGTGACGCTATTGCGGCAGAAATAGGTAAGGCGGTGGTACCAGACTCGGGCGAGACAATGCAGAACTCTACCACCTAGTAGTCACGATGGTAGTGACTCGCATAGCCAATCGGTCGCCTTTTACGACCTGTCTGGCAGAACGGCAGTTGGTCTATTCTTCAAAGGAGCCCGGAACCAACACGGGGAAAAATATCTCTTCTATAAACATTACATAACAAAAACATTATGTACTATGTAAATGTATGGCTACCTAACTCTCCAAACTGGAACACGGCAATGATAAGTATTGACGCTATTGCGGTAGGAACAGTTAAGGTTGTGGTACCACATAACCGGCAAGACATTGTAGAACTCTACCACCTAGTAGTCACTTTGGTAGTAACACGTATAGCAAACCGATCGCCTCTTACGACCTGCCTGGCAGTACGTCACTTGATCTATTCTTCAAAGTGCGGATGAACACGGGGGTAAGTAATCCGTACTAATATTATAAATACGAAAGTAACTCTGTCTGTCTGTCTGTTTCTTCTTCATACCAAAGCGAATGAATAGATCTGGATGACATTTGATAAAAAGATAGTTTGAGACCAGAGAAAGGATCACGGGAATAGGAACTATTTAACCATCATTTATAGGCACCAAAGATGTTAATGGTGCGTTGCTATCTTAAGGCAAGGTCTGATGCCACATGCATAAGTTTACCTGCTACCTTACTCTCTAAACCGGAACACGAGAGCGACTAGCACTGACGCTATTGCGGCAGGAGTAGGTAAGGCGGTGATACCAGACCCGGGCGAGACAATGCAGAACTCTACTACCTAGTAGTCACGATGGTAGTGACTCGCGTTGCCAATCGGTCGCCTTTTACGACCTACCTGGCAGAACGGCAGCTGGTCTATTCTTCAAATGATTTTGTCATTTTTTAATATAATTTTTTAATATCTAACAATAATATTTTCTTCATTGTTGCTCTGTGTTCACTTCAGGACCATATATTCTGTTGGAAAAATGCATAAAATTAAATATTTTGGCACATTAAAATGGTTATATTCATCCTGAAAGATAACTCTGATGCCTACTTTCGTAAAACGCTGTGCAAGGACTGTCTTCGTTTTAAAAAACTGTTATCAAAAATTACATTATTGCTCCATAGTGCACTAAGGGCGGCTTGCACCAAAATGCTTAGATGCATTTAGTCCCTTAAACATGTTTAGCAAATGTGAAATCGCCTTAAATGCTGTCACTTTAAACATATTTAGTGACTTAAAATGATTTAAGCATTTTTGTGCAAGCCGCCCTTAATCAATACTAAATCTTACAAACACTGTAATATCCTTCGAATAACTTGCTCACATTATTACGATATTGCTCTTGAAAAAACTTGAAGACACACCTATCTTAACCTACTTTCGTATTTATAACATTAGTAGTATAAGACATGACTCAAGCCTCAGTTCTTTGCTAGGCTGAAGCGCTATTTCTGTAAACTGGCCCTAATACGACTACCATAAACTAAGCAAATTAATTAAAGCAGGCAAGACAGTTCTTCAAATAAAAGACAACATAGTTGCTAGTTCAGCTCAGACCATACCACGACAGTTAAACAAAATTATCCTTTGTTCTTTATTTCTTCTGGTGTAACTATTTTCAACTCTCTACCTATAGAAGGTACTACAATGCCCAAAGATGTAGGCAGAGGTGCAACTAGTGAATCTACGATTAGCCGAAGATGCTTAGTCCCACAATGTGATAGGTGGCAAACCTATCGCGTGGTGATGGTCTAGTGGTCCGGTGTTGGTGTTGACGACATAAGGTACCGGGTTCGATTCCCGGATCGGGCTAGTTAAAATATATTTTTTTAGTTTAATAATAAAATCCACTTTGCCCGGAATTAAAAAGGGTCAGGTTGGCGATAGGCTTGCCACCTATCACGTTGCGGGACTAAGTATCTTCGGTTAATTATGGATTCATTTGTACCTCTGCCAACTTCTTCGGGGATATGATCGTGAAGATTCTTTTTAGGAAATCTATTTGCTAGATTGCTATAATATATAAAAAAATCTGACTCTCCTGATATAAAGAAAATTTCATTTGCAATATTTTATGAATCCCCCATCCTGATATTGCTATACATGTAAAAGTTTTGATATATGGGTGTTTGTTCGCATCACAGAAGAACTTGGCATCAATATGAATCATAGTCTGTAATACCGTATTTATATTTAAGGTACTTTGATCTCGGAAAAACATTTTGTTTTTGTGGGATTCATTAAACATTGTAATAATGCTGCGGACTACGGCGCGGCGTGCAAATAATTATAATTTAAGCTAAAACGACTTGACATATTCGGATGATGTTTTGTATTACCTGTATAATATATTTGTATTACCTGTGTAATTTGAGCATAAATGCTATTTATGCTCAAACTTTTGTATTTAGCTTAATATTACACCTTGAAATGAGTTAAAACAGACGCCAATATGAAATATACATGAATTCATTTTAACTTCTGGTCACTAGTCGTTTAGGCCAACAGAATATAGTTATGTATAAGACTGAAAATCTATGTTATGTAACTGTATACTGTATTATAACTGTAATAACATTTTCAAATATTGAAATTGCATATAAAAAATTTAAATTTATAAAAAAAACACGCAACATGTTATAATAAATATATAAATACTAGAACCTGGATGACTGAGCTTTGCTCGATATGTTTTTAGGTGAAAACGACATTTTCTAAATGAAACCTAGCTAGATTTATCACTTCCGAAATCCTCTGTATACTAAATTTCATGAAAATCATTGGAGCCGTTTCCAAAAGATATATAATATATATATATATATATATATATATATATATATATATATATATATATATATATATATATATATATATATATATATATATATATATATATATATATATATATATATATATATATATATATATATGGGTGATTCCATTCTAACTGTGATATTCAATGTCCTATATTGTTTGTTCTCACAGGTCATTAATTAATAATTAATTTATGAAATTTTTGTGCTTATTGGAAAATTATAAACATATTTCAACATTATTTTCATATAATATAACTTGCCACTTACAGAAAACTTACAATATATCACTTAAATGTCAGTACCGTGTCATAACCATTACTAGAATTTATTTATAAATTGTTAGTTTTTTTGTCGTAATAAATGATTTAAACTAATTACCTCATAAATTATAACGTTTACGACAAAAAAAACTAACAATTTATAAATAACTTCTAGAAATGGACATGACACGGTACTGACATTATATCACAGTTAGAATGGAATCACCCATATATATACAATTACAATATTACAAATGCCTGATTAAATAAAAAAAAATTAGCTTATATAAATATACATATATACAAGAAACAACTTCAAATGCATCAATAAATATTATTCTAAAAAAGCAACACAAGCAATAAATGTGTAGTTTTTACAGCTTAATCTCCTTTACAGCTTAAGCTCTGCATAATGCCAGAGCCAAGTCGATTGAAAATATTGTCGGTCGTCATCATTGATCGTCACGTATGTTTTGCTCTGTTCGTCTTTATGTCCCGAGCAATTTAGAGGCTAGTTTAGCCATTCCTCCCAAATGTCCCAATTAAATCCAAAATCAAATGATTGTGATTGCCTTTTTTATTCCTGCTACAACAGCATCAGTGCTTATCACTCTCATGTTGTAGTTTATTAAAGAAAAGTAGTTAATACGCTTATGCATGTGGCATTAAATCTCAGTCACAGGGATAACAACGAATCATTGTTTTTGTATAAACGATAGTATCTTTTTCAAGAAGTGTTTTATATAAAAAAAGTTTATGTCTATACATACATATAGATTACTTAAATTTCATCCATAAAAATTCACGGTTTTCGTCGAATTCAAAAAAGCTTTAATTACGTAGCCAATAGTTCCTTGGCGGATCTTTAATATGGAAAACCACATGGGACTGGCCGCTCGGTCTAAGTGCGTCCTAATTTTTTTTTAGTTCAAAATGGCATTAAAAATGAAGTATTTATTAGTGTAATTTAATAAAAACTAACTATAATATGGCAAAGTCAACGTCCACATAACTGTATTTCCTGGAAGTGATCGTAGTTTATGACGTTTAGCCCGTCATTGTGCATTCAGTGTAGATGCAAACATTGACTTAACTCGAAGTCTAGATGCTTCAAAAGCATACATAAAACACTTCTCAACTAAATTCAGTCCACTCAAACTTTTCACTATGCAATCTCATTTTACAACGTAGTGCTCCCCTTGTCCGCCCAGGCTGCCTTTGAAGAATAAACCATCTACCATACTATCAGGCAGTTTAAAAAAGGCATACAATTTTCTAAACATGTCAGTATTATCGTAGCGACTAGGTAATGGAGCTTTGCAATGTCTTGCCTGGGTCTGGTACCGCCTTATCTATTCCTACTGCAATAACATCAATACTTGTCACTAACATGTTTCGGTTTGAAAGGTAAGATAGCTGGTAAATTTATGCACATAGCAATACCATCCTGCCACAAGAATAGCAACATACCATTTGTTAATGGTGTGTTGCTATTCTTGTGGTGTTCCTTTCGTGAGTACACGCAATGGTTGTTTCTTGCCATCAAGAGCGCCATCGGCCTGTTCTCTATCTTATGAAATAAAATAAAAGAAAGGATAGCAAGCAATCAAACCTTTTTAAGATGATTTTTCAATTAAAATAAACTTGTTTAAAACGTTTCTTTAAAGTATCATCAAAGCCCGGTTCTCTATCGGGGTAGGCAGTGTAAACCCAATGTCTATAAGGTTTCCGGTTCACCACGATCATCGGTTTGTTGGTTAAAGGTGAACAGATCCTTATCGCTACATTTCACAGACCCGTAAAATTAACGGGTTAGACTATCGAATATTTTTTAACAATAACCGGGTCTGATAGCTTTACGTGCTCATTCGAGATACGGGGGTGGTAGGACACCATCAGCAAGACTGCGAGCTCTTACTGAGATTCCATTTCGACTGAAAGTCAATTTCGAGAAGAACCTCGAATAAATCTCAATACAACTTTTGCCCGACTCGGAAATCGAATGCGGGATCTCATGATCTGAGTCGAATAAGTTAACTCATTAACTACGCCTCGCACTCTCAATAAAAGGAGACCCCAGCGGCACAATAGTTCACCCACGTTCACCACACTTTCCAAAACATCAGTAGCATAAACAAAAATAACATTTTTTTTATACCGTAAGATAGCAAACAAGCAGATGGGTCTCCTGAAGGAGAGAGTCAACCATCGCCTATAGACACCAAAGATGTAAATGGTACGTTGCTATCTTGTGGCAAGGTCTAATGCCACATGCATAAGTTTACCGGCTACCTCACACTCTAAACCAGAACACGACAGTGACTAGCACTGACGCTATTGTGGTAACAGTCCCGGGCGAGACAAAACACCACCTAGTAGTCACGGTGGTAGTGACTCACATAGCCAATCGATCGCCTTTTACGACCTGCCTGGCAGAATGGCAGTTGGTCTATTCTTTAAAGCAGCCCGGAACCAACTCAGGGAAAATTATTATTATTTTTCAACTCATTGAGCAAGAGTTGAAGTAATAATATGATTAATGCTTATTCGACTATCCTGAAGATTTTTCGGTTACGAAGAGAAACGTGCGTTAACTACCGTACCTAATATAGTCAAGATAAATTGTCACCTAGTGACATTACAAATATTTAAAAGTTTTTTAAGATGTTTAAAAATAAATAATTAATATTTATTATCAAAAATTAGAATTGATGGATGGGCTTGTACGAAATTGGAATACAAATAATTCATTTAATCTGTACAGCCGTGTTGACCCGGAAACCCTTTTGAAGAATAGACCATCTGCCAGGCAGGTCGTAAAAAGTGACCGTTTGCCTAAAATCACAACCATCGTGACTACTAGGTGGTTGAGTTCCGCAACGTGTCGCCCAAGTATATGATACAATCGCCTTACCTTTTCCTACCGCAATAGCGTCAATGCTTGTCATTTTCGTGTTCCAGCTTGCAGGGTAAGGTAGCTGGTAGATTTATACACGCGGCATCGTCAACCCGTCCCACGGAGAGCAAAGCACATTAAAGACTTTGGTATCTATAGGAGATGGTTTCTCTTTCTATAAGAAGAACCATCTACTTGTTTGCTATCTAACCTATATCTTATATACACTTCTCAACTAAATTCAGCCCAGTCAAAGTCTCGCTAAAACTCGAGAACGGCTGAACCGATTTGGCTAATTTTGGCTTTGAATTAATTATTGAAGTCCAGAAAGGCTTAAAAGGTGAGAAAATATAGAAAAAAGAGTAGTTAAAAAGGCAGAACAACGTTTGCCGGGTCAGCTAGTATTATATAAAAAAATCTAAGATCTTGCAATTCACAAAAAAATACTGTCTTTTGTAAAGCTTGTAAAGGAAACGAACTTTAATAAAAGCAGAGTAAAATCTTCACCTTTTTTAAAAATATCTAATTTGGATTCTACACCTCAGACGTGATAGAATCCATCCAATGAAATATAGTTTAAATTTCAGTTTCCATAACTGTGTTGGAGAAATTTCTAGATCGTAAATTATGTATGAGCGTCTATGAAAATATCAAGTTGGACCTTCCTAGCGAGTTTCTTAGTGCACTTTATGATTCCGCCAGAGCGGACGAGTTTGTGTAAAATTTTATGTTTAAAAATACAACCTCTTCGCAATTTACATTACATTAACCGTCAAGTTAAATGCGAATGCAAGATTATAGAACGTATACAAGGCTCTTTCCCGGTAAGAAGATAAACTTTAAGGAGATAAAGAGATTTAGATCTTGTAACAAACTATACCAGTTTTTACAGATTTACATACATATTCATGTCAAATTCCTTACAGTGTTGAAAGGAAAGACCTTAGCCTTGAAACTTATTTCAAACATTTTGATCCGTAGAAATTCACCATGTTTTTTTTTGTATATCGTGTTAAATCTCTATGTGTATAGATATACATACATATAGTTTACAACAGTACCTTTTCAATAGTATACGAAATTGTTTTCTTTTCTATTTTTTTCCAAAAAACACATTATTTCATGCACCGCCAATTACGAAAAACATTTGTAATTGTTAAATACTTAAGACAATACTTCAATTATACTTATCACCTCTATAAATTTATACTTATCGCCTCTGTGGTCTACTAGGTCGATTCCCGGGTCGGACACATAAAAAAAGTGTTTTTTAAGTTTTCTGAGAAACACAAAGTTGCCCCGGATTGGAAAGTGTCCGGCTGGTGATAGGCTTGCCACCTATCACATTTGTGATGTTGTTTTCTCCAAACATGTTTTCTCCATGATCCTGAAAGTAACAGCCAGCTGCCAAATTTTTTTGTCAGGGATATCTAGGCGTAAAAGCATTTTTATGGCATGTACCAAACAGAAAATTATTTGTCGACAAATTACCTGGATATGGTAAAAAAAAAGAATATTTTTAATTAACTCTGATTTTTTATCAATATTAAAATTTTGGGAAGCTCACCAAGCCGTTCATCAATACAAATTTATCAAATTTTATAATTAAACTCATTTTTGTTTCAAAACCATGGAGTCCATTGTATTTTTTATTTTTATTTTTACCGCAGAAACTCATTTTCTGTAATTTTTTAAGAAAATTAAAAAGTTCAAGATATTTGTTACAAATTGCAAATTAATGAAAAAATTCCAAAATCCAAAAAGTACCACTTGCAGATTTTTTGAGAACAAAAAAATATTTTTTAATTTTTCAAAAAATGAGTTTAAGAGTTCTTTTTTTCAAAAAAATGAGCTCCAGAATTTTTTGAGGTAAAAATTGAAAAAATCAATAGAAAGTATGTTGATAATTTGAAAAATTTGGTGTTGGGAAGCTTGGTGAGCGCTTCCCAAAATTTTGTTTTCGATTTTAAAAAAGTTCAAACATTACAAAAATATTCCATTTATTACCATATACAGATAATTTGACGACAAATAATGTACTGTTTGGTACATGTCATAAACACATTTTAAAGCGGAGATATCCCAAACTAATTTATTTTCTGGCAGCTGACTGCTACTTTCAGGATAATTTTTCTCCCGTGTTGACATAAAATATCTGCGTGCCCCTTTTAAGAAATAAATCATCTACCTTCCTGTTAGGCATCTCATTAAAAGTGAGAGGAGACTTATACTTGTCATTTACATCGTGGTTACTAACAAGCTGGTAGAGTCCTGAAACTTCTTACCCGGATTTAATACCAACGCCTTATGTATTCCTTCTGCAAAGCTATCGGTGCTTGTCGCCCACATATTTCAGTTTGGAAGCTTAAGTGGGTGGGTTACTTGTACATGTGGTATGTCCACATCCCTGCTACATAAATAGCAACGCATATCAGTATTTTAGTACGTATCCTGTGCTTTGAAACATTTTAAAAACTTAACAAATAAAAATTTTGAAACGACAATTTTGCTTCTGACCGGCCTGCTCTTACCAACTGAGCTACCGTCAACTGGTTCAACTAAACTGGTTTTGCAATATTTTATAGTTTGAACGGGATAGTTATGTCTTTCAATCAGGGGATCTATCAACTTATTTGCTACCTTATGATATAAAAAATGTGAATACGCCACAATTTCAATTATTTACGTGAAACACAAAATGTAATAAGGCTTAGTTAGAGAAGATCAGATATGCTTCCTTTTCATATAATTTCCGCTGAAAATAGTTCTGTTATTTAAGGAGAATCTTAAACATCAAGTAAATATAAAGCGCTCCGGAAGCGTAACATTAGGATGCTGGTTTTCCTTTTGCTGTCAAAACATATACGTATATACCATGTTACGAGTATCGTTATGCGAGTCAAGATGGCACATCCTTGGAACTTCTCTAAATTATAGGCAGAACGATGGATGTTTAAATCGTAACTTATATTATTTTTCTCAAAAATTTTTTTTTTTAAGAATTTATTGAAAGAAGTAGAGTAGCTTGATATCGGGATTTTTAAAAGGAGGTTCAACAAACTTCTTAGAAGCCGACATCGACAACAACAAACTTTGTTTTTTAAATGTCCATGGGCAATGGTGAATACTTTCCATCAGGTGGCTCACACGTTCGTTTGTCTGCGAATGTAATAAAAAAGTATGAAGTTAGACCAGCTGATTCCTTGTACATTAATACAAATATATATATATATATATATATATATATATGTATATATATATAACCGATAAAACTAACCAGCTAAAATAAAACTGAACTATTATTTTAGAACACCTCTCATGATAAATATAAATATAAATGCTAAGTACCACATTCTCTGCAAATGAGATCTGTTGCAGTACTAAATCTGTAGCCGATTGATAATTTTCGATCAGTCGATTATTTTAGCGTTTCTGCTATGAAATGTTGCTAAGCTGAAATTGTAAACTGATTTATTCCTGAAGTATACTCTCAGACTATTTTATAGCTCTAAATAAACATAAGAGGCGTATACACTGTCAATTATTTAAACTAATTGGAAAGAGCAGTAGTTGTAACTCGTGTATATGCTTTGATAAGTGGTTGAAAAGTAGGTTTTTAAATATTTCTAAGCACTGTCTTAAAATATAGCGATGTTTCAATATTGCTTAAATGTTTTCCATATATTATTCTAGGCTCCTTTTGACGAAAAGACCATTTGCAGTTCTACAGGGCAGTTTGTAAAAGGCAAACAATTGGCTATGCAAGTCATTACCATCGTGGCTACTCGGTGGAAGGGATCTGCATTTTAATTGCTTATGTGTAATTGTACTGTTTGTATGTATTGTTTTTAGGTTAACACCGTTTTATCGATTCCAGCTGCAATGAAGATATTATATCTTGTTACTATATATGTTAAGAAGATATTATATCTTGTTACTATATATGTTATGAATATATTATATCTTGTTACTATATATGTTATGAAGTTATTATATCTTGTCGCTATATATGTTATGAATATATTATTTCTTGTTACTATATATGTTATGAAGATATTATATCTTGTTACTATATATGTTATGAATATATTATTTCTTGTTACTATATATGTTATGAAGATATTATATCTTGTTACTGTTAGATAACAATACCGTGACATTGTGTATCTGCTTTATTAACCAATCACCCTCATCGAGCATTGTCTCTACATGACTAAAACAACGGAGCATGTCCTTGCTCATTTTTACACCGACATTTTTTCCGAGCCTAACCTCTGTCACACAATATTACGAACCCGGTCCGCGAGTGTTACGCCACATATTTTTGTAGCGATTTCATCTCGACCGAATTGATTCTAATTTAGTAATTTGTACCATTAATTAATTTACAATAATTCATAACAGTCACATTTTTTTCAAAGAAGGATTATTTTTTCTTTCCTTTAGACACTAAATCCATACTATATCTATATTAATATCATAAACGCGAAAGTTTGGATGTTTGAACGGATGGAAATTTGTTACTCAAACACGCCTAAACTACTGAACGGCTTGGGGTGAAATTTGGCACACAGATAGGCAATAACCTGGAATAGTACATAGGCTACATTTTTTTCTCGGAAAAATAGGTCGTGCCCGCGGGATTCACTGAAAACTTTTATAATGCAGCGGGCTGCACGCTGCAGTTAGCATTATAAATGCATAAGTTTGGATGTTTGGAAGGATGGATGTTTGTTCGGTCATGTAATAACTACTGAACGGATTTGGATGAAATTTGGCACACAGGTAGATGATAACCTGTAAAAGCACATAGGCTCCTTTTTATCCCGCAAAAAATTGTTGTTCCCGCGGAATTCCTTAAAAACTTTTACAATGCAACGGGCTGTACGCTGCAGCTAATAATATGAAAGCAAAAGTCTGTCTTTTAAGGCGAGGTATTTCGACGCGCGTCAATTCTATAGGCAATGGGTGGCGCGCTATGTTCTGAAACCGCTGGGAAACGTGTTAATTTTCGGATAAATAAATATAGGATATCAGCTGAAAACCAAAATTCAGCACATTCTTTTTTATATTTACAACTAAATATTACCACATTAAAATCATGTGAAAGATTAGAAATATTATTAACAAATTATTTGTTTTAGAGATTTTTTAGCCTGTTTTCAGAATTTCTTATGATCGAGTCAAGTACATTCTATCATGTAATAAGTTAGCACATTCCTTAGGTAATATCTTCAGGTATATCGTGTAATTTTTGTAAAATTGTTATTTAACAATCAATACAAAAAAAACGTAATTTAGCAAACCAGTTTTTTCCCGTTTGTCGCGATGCCTCGCCTTAAAGCAATTTTAATGAAAATTGGCAAGGCGGTAGTTGATTATCAAGGCATAGGTAACTTTTTTCTAAATAGTCAGCCTCCAAGAGACTGACACCTACAACACCTATATAACTACAAGAAACCTATATCCATAACATGTTAATCTAATCGCTGGCGAAGCTGTCCGGGTCGGCATTCTTTTATATTATCAGACAGCAAAAAAGGTCTCCTGATGAAAAGAGTCAACGATCAAATGGACACCAAAGATGTAAATGTGCGTTGCTATCTTGTGGCGAGATCTACTGCCACATGCATAAGTTCACCGGCTATCTTACCCTCGAAACCGAATTACGACGGTGACAAGTACTGACGCTATTGCGGCAGGAATAGGATAGGCGGTGATATGGACCCGGTCGAGGCAATACGAAACTACCACCTAGTAGCCAAGATGGTAATGACTAGCATAGCCAATCAGTCGCATTTTACGACCTGCCTGGAAGAACGGCAGTTGGCCTATTCTTCAAAGGAGCCCGGACCAATATATATTACATAGCGATCGCCGTGTTGATTCAAACTCCTTTGAAGAATAGAACAACTACCGATCCGCTAGGCAATGGCAACTGAATTGCTATACGTGTCACTTCCACCATGACTACTAGGTGGTAGAATTCCGCAACATCTCGCCCGGGTATATGGTACTAATGCCTTAGCTATACCTACCGCAATAGCGTCAATGCTTGCCCTTGTCGTGTTCCGATTTGAAGGATAAGGTAGCCGATAGACTTATGCAAGTCACATCACCACTCTGCCACATGGATAGCAATACACCATTAACATCTTTACTGTCTATAGGTGTTGGTTTCTCTTTCCATCAGGAGCTACTTGCTTCTTTTCTATCTCATAATATTAAAAAATCGCCCTCTGATCTAAATTCGATCATAATTCAATAACTCCAACTATAGGCTAAACAATAAAATTTATTTTTAAGTGTGACAACAAGTTTTGACTATAAACAAAACAGTATAAAATACTTGGTCATTGATAAAATCTATATTAATAATTTAAATTTGAAAGTTTGGCGGTAGCCAGCACTATCGTCAGCTACCACCATTAAATGTCTAACCACGACGGTTATCTCTCTCTAACCGCGTGGGTTATCTCTTTATGACCATGTCGGTCATCCTAAATGTCTAACCACGACGGTTATCTCTCTCTAACCGCGTGGGTTATCTCTCTATGACCATGTCGGTCATGCTAAGCGTCTACCTACGATGGTTATCTCTTTCTACCTACGATGGTTACCCTCTAGCGACCTTGGAAGCCGTCTCAAAGCCTAAACACGATAATTATCTCTTTGTCCATTTAAATCCCTAACCTTCCTTACTTCCCTTTCATACGTTTTAACCATAATAGTTATTGCATCCAATAGCTTCTAACCATGATGGTTAATAATACATAGAACCTCACACTTAGATTTCAACCATAATGGTTATTTTATTAATCTCTAACCATGATGGCTAAATAAGTTATATTTTTTGCATACTTACGATACTTACGCCTTTCCGATTTTCCTGATACCGTACCTCCTCGCACCACCACTTACCCAAGAACTTGAACCATGAACCTTGTTACCTTACCTTACCTTACCTCACAACAAGAAGAAACAAACACAACAGAGGAAAACTAGCTACGGGAAGAATCACAATCAAACACCAACAACACGCACTTTAATTATCACTGAACAAAGAAACGGGGCGGCGTACACCGTTTCACTTTAAGAGCACTTTAATCACTTAATTCACTGAAGAGGCGCAGCCGTACCAGCCCGCAGATGCATCGGCCAGGACCAGCAGCCAGGGCGAGACGATTGACGAAATGCCCAGCAGCCAGGCTCTTCGTGAACCAACCCGGTGAGACGTCCTACTAACAAGTGACCACTAATACCGTGCAGCCCTGAAAAGGACTAAAGATGACGAAGACCCGATCACCATGCCGTTCCTATAAGAACGCAACACGGCAACCGTTAAACCAAGCGAACGATCCAGAAGGAGCGTCCGGCCGCAACGAAATAGGTCTGCGTCCAACGCCGCCGCTGCGTGAGCGCAGACTGATGACATCAGACGCCGCGCTACGGCGCGAGCCCGCGCGCTGGGTGGAGCGCACTCCCCGCGCGCACCGCTCGCTTACGTCGACCGCCGCATGAAAGATTTCGCCTTGATTTTTGGCGCCAGGCAAGCCGTTTTAAAAACACAATTTCGGTTCTAGCAACAAATTATTTAACTTGAAATATTGTAAATGTGTAGGCTTTCTCTTTTTAATTTTACCGTTAGACGATTTGAATATTGTATAAATATAGGGCAAAGAGATCAAATAAACCACTTTGTAATTTTTCATCAAACGTGAACTAGTGTTTCATTTCTCCAAAAGTATAATTAAGCCAGCTGCCGCAAAACCTCTGCCGAGTCTCCAGACGCCCTGCATCGCCTGCAAAACTGGTGAGACCTTCTGATAATACTTACAGGAGTTAATTGCTAGCGGTCACAGCCATCCGCTGCAGTACGGACCGCCGCTACAGTGGTGACCCCGACGTGATCATCACCACTAACAGCTATCAACATGCCACAGTGGTGACCCTCGGAAAAAACAACACGCATCAGCCTTCTGACCATTAGCGTCTAATATACTCCCCTCTGCTTCCAAACAGCCATCAGCCAGCTTCACAAGCTACGCCTCAACTACGCTTCCCGGAATCCACATCGAACTGCCTACGTTCACTGGATCTCCATGCAGCAACTCTGTCCCGCTCGTTCCGACTCATTGCGAACTACAGCGGAGGCGCACTCGTCCCGACTCACCGAGGACCGCGCTTATTCGGCTCGTCTCGACTCACCGCAGACTCGAGCACTCAAGGCACATACGCTTCACTGGCTCAACTAGATCGACCTTCGGTCTTGGGGGAGAGTATTGTAGCGGCTCAAACAATCACAAACGCTACAAGAAAAAATAATAAAAAATGGGCAAAAATCAATAATAAATGGAAAAAAAATGAAATTCAAAAATAAAATCCTGAATCGCGATATCACAATTATTTATCTTGTAACACTATATACAAGTTTCAACGCTTCTCAAATGGACTTCGGTCCCCAGGCAGTACACCTTGCCTGGCTGGGAAGATCTTCCTTTTCCCCTTACTTGTCCTTGTGTGATGTCATCGACCTCCACAGTTATGACGTCACCTGACAAGAAGCTGGCCCGCTGGTTCCATCACTATGACCCTTCAACGGTACGGACCAGTGGTGCCACACTATTTTCTTTACGGCAAGTCTGTTGTCAACTTTAAAAGAGATTTTATTGTTAAGCCTTTGGTCGATAATCGGCCACAGAGTGTCGCTAGTACTAATAAATACGCCATGGCGACGTCACCATCGTATCCAAATAGTTTATATTGAAATGTTTGGTGGCTAACTCACTTGGCGACGTAGCCAATTTGTAAAATTCAATACAAATTGAATACGTGGCTGGCGACGTCGCCATGGCGTCCCGGTAAGTTAGCTGCCAAACGCCCACCTGACCAAATTATTCAGAACAAATAATATGGGAGAACTATGTTTACCAGGACAGCTAGTCCAAACTATAAAAATATTATTTGACAGCGGTGGGATTCGAACCCACGCCCTTTCGGACTGGTGCCTAAAACCAGCGCCTTAGACCGCTCGGCCACGCTGCCGTGATATCACTGAGGCAATAATCATTAGGTACCCGACATGCTACAGTATCTATACATATAATAAAATCGTAGGAAAGTCAAAACTGTACATTAAATATTTTTTAAAAGAATACTTGGGGCGTGATCTACAAACGATATCGAAGCCAAAAATATAGTTTTTAGAATTTTTTTCTGTTTGTCTGTTTATCTGTTTGTCTGTATGTAAGTGCCGGGTAAACTCAAAAAGTGCTGCATGGATTTACTTCAAATTTTGCATGAATATTACTGACAGGTCGGGTCAACATATAGGCTACATATTATCACGCTATCACCTACCGGCCAGGTGCTGTGCGGAGTAAACTAAGTCCGCACGGACAAAGTCGCTGGCAACAGCTAGTTATTTAATAAATCAATGTTATTGTTTTTATCTCAATATTTACAAATATGTAAACATTTGCATATTTTGTTTTTGATGTTGCTATACTGCTTTGTAATGGTTATTTTAATACCATAATACTAAAAATACTAATAGACCCCATAAACACTAATAGTCCCATAAACAATTTTTTTTTTGATTAATAACAAGCTGAATTTTTGTAAACAGCTTCGTTTTGACGACCATCTTTTATATCTTCAAAAAATCTCAAATCTTGTAACTAATAACGTTATGAGGCTTTGAAAGTTTTTACTCGGTGAAGGAAAAATATTTATTAATAACAATAAATCTTTTTCGACTTTAATCGCTTGCCTATATTATGAAAAATACGTTGAAACGTTTGTCCTACAAATTCGATGTTTTTTGTGACGAGTCCTCCACTCTAAGGTTCGGAATTATGAGATTTTTAAATTAATATTAATCAATTTGAAAACAACCTATTTTTCTGATAACATATTGTTAATTATTATTGTAATTCAAGGGTAACTTTGTTCTACAAGTAAAGTTGAAAGTTTCCTTAGACTGATACTCTAAACTTTTATTTTTTATCTGTTTTTGTTAGTTACCTGATTCGAGATTTTTCGAAGATAGAAAAGATTTTCGTCTCGTCAAAACAAAGCTGTTCACAAAAATTCAGCTTGTTATTAATCCAAAAAAAAGTTTGTTCGTGGGATCACTGTCTATAAAACTAATACTAAAAGACACAGTTGTAGGCAAGAAATGTGTAGACTGTAGCCACTTATATAAGAAAATATTTTTAAGTATCAAAGGCTTGTAGATATATCGTGAAAAAATTGAAATATGCGCCATTTTATCGCACCGAATAAGAAACCAAGGTTTACAAAATACCTCTGGAGTGATTTTATTTCATCGGTAAGTGCTACAAATCTATTTTCTGGGTGTAAATACAAGCTATGCTAATCTAAGAAATTGCATTGCAAGGCTATCAACAAGATTAATCCGTAATTATTAATGGCTTTGAAATAAGTAGAGTAATATTATTGGGGTGTATTTTTATTTCATATTAAATATTTTACTATAAAATACAACCACATGGTTATGCTGATGGAAAGGGACAATACGTTGCGTCGTTATCCATATAACGGGTTAAAATGCCACGTAGATAAGTTTAATAGATACCTTATCCTTTAAAACAGAAACAAACAGTGACAAACGCCGTGTTGATCCGGCAGACGTATCACCTAAAATATACAATCCGCCAGCGATCAACGATGACATTTAAAAGTAACAAAAAATCAACGATCAACGATGATCATTTCATCATTAAAAAGTAACAAAAAAATCAAAACTGCCGCCAATTGCTCGTTGTTGCCAGATCCGACACGGGCAATATGTTAAAGTAAGGTAGAGGTTTTTTCAAGGTTGCTTTCGAAAATTCTAAGTTTCAGTAGTAGCTTGGAATAGTTAAAATCATAGCTTTAATTTATTTTAATGCTAAGATTACATTTTGAAATTCTCTTTGACTGTAACTAGTATAACTACCTACATGTCAGTTGAAATCGCGAAGTGGGGGCTTGGCGACCTGTATTACAGGATCTCCTATATAACGTACCTCAGGCACCAGTCTCTCACAAACAGGTGTACAAATAGATATTAAGCCAACCAAATTTTTAACAAGAACCCATTGTGACGGGAGACAAATAAATAAAAAACTTGAGAGGTGTCACGGGACACCCGGATGGAACGAAGTTCCTTTCCATTAATTAGTGAAGGAATTGTAACAAAATTTTAAATTGTAATGAAATGTAAATCTGGCTTGCTTTCTATGAGAGAGAGACAGACAGAGAAACATGTGTACGCCGCACAGCTTACAATAGTTTACTATAGCAAAAAGTGTCGTGACAACTTTTCGTAAGATTTTTTTCTGTCTAGCCCCTTTCACAACGCGCGATAAGGAACTTCGTTCCAATAAATAATAAAACTCCTAATGTCACAGTATGGCGGTTGCTGAATGGAGTATTACCACTCTTATCCCTTGGATGAGCACTATAACGTCGGTGCCGATTATCGGTTATCGTTATCAGGTCAGTTAAATGCCACTTATCGCAAAAACAGAAAAACCGATGAATCGTGGTGAAAATCTATAGACATTCGGTATACTCTGCCTACCAGGTACGACTTGGCGACCTTCAAAAAAGAGCTTACTCATTTTTAAAAGGTCGGTAACGCAACTGCAGGTCCCCTGGTATTGCGGATGTCTATGGCGGCAGAGATCACTTAACATCAGGTGCACCTCCTGCTTGTTTGGCCCCTCTTCCATAAATATATATCAAACATGCATTTTGTATTTAATAGCGATCGCGTCTGTGATCGAAATCTGGCCACAGGCAGCACAAAACATATTTTTAAATTGGACAGCAGACTTTAGGCATAAAGAAAAAGTATACATGTGTGTACTGTATGTGTCACGTATGTCACATGAATGTAATGTGTATATAATGTTTATTTTTAATATCTGGTTGACCGACCTTTGCTCGGTTTTTCACATACCCATATCTTGGGAACCGAGTTTTTCTTGGACCTGGAACCTTGATAAATCGATTCCTTTGCCCGAAAAATCCCTATATATATATATATATATATATATATATATATATATATATATATATATATATATATATATATATATATATATATATATATATATATATATATATATATATATATATATATATATATATATATATATATATATATATACAAGAATTGCTCGTTTAAAGGTATTAGATTAGATTAATGTATATCTAGAGCATATTATTTAAAACATTAGGTTTGTGCAGTTCTCCGGAATATTAACTTTATCTATGCAAATATTATATTTTTAACTGAAACTAGATTGCAAAATTTTTTTATTTTCTCAAAATTCATTCATTTTGAAATGTTTTTTAATTTTTAAAATTCTTCCTATTCTAAATAGACGTAAGTGCCAGATGACGTCATTTATACGGCTGAATGATCATACTACGCCTTTGTTTTTTGTAAACCAACCAAAAATCATATTATGTCATAAGTGTTGTAAATCATTAAACTGTTGTTTACATTTGGTCATATTTCTATAAAACGTTCTAGTTTGCAGCAATATTATTGCGAAATATCAAATAAATTCAGGTGTTGATTACAAATAGAACTAACTGGGTGTAGTCGCTGAAGCAGGTCTTTAATAATTTTCTAACACAAACAATAATATTTGATATCATTGTATGATGACATTCCCATTATACTTTTTAAACTATATATTTTAGCAAAGCAATCACCTTATTCTGCCGTTTAAGTGACGTCACAACACGTTTTATATTATAATATTTTTTCTCCAGTATCGAGTAACAAAAAAATAAATAAAAATATATTATTACTAATCAGGATTGAAAAATAAAGAAATGGTATTTTTATTTCGGCGACTTTATAATTTTGAAATGTTGTCAATTGTCATTGAAAGGGGTACAAAGTTTTTCTTTCATGAATTAATATAAAAATAATATTTTAATTCCTTAGACCTTAGAACAAATATATACATATAATAATGTGTCCGTTTGAGTGTCATGTCTAAGGTACTTAACCTGTTTTCCCCTCATTTGCGCCGTTCACGGGACAAGTAGACAGTTACGGGTTCTTATGGTACGGTCGAACACATCATTTGTTTTTAAATGTCTCTTAGCTATAACATACACACATATCTATGTCTATTCCAAGGAAGTTAGATTCTACCCGGAATATTCACACGCGCTTCAAAAACGTTCCGGAGAGTACCACGACATGGGTGGAGTGTGTCTCTTTCTAATAAATAAAGCGCCAATCGCCATATATAAGTGCGGCCATGCGTTGTTTGCAAATTACTACTAAGTAATTCTACTAATTTGAGAAACAGCTTTGCAGTGATTAGTAATTATGTAATAATTAAAATAAGAACATTTTAGAACTTACTATGTTAATTACAATACATTTTATCCTAATGTATTTATCGACGTGTATGAATAAAAGGGATTTAATGATTACCGAATATATAGAAATCTACCATCAGTAGTTTTATTTAAATACTGGCAATTGCAAGAAAGGGACAACATCCACTCAGGGGCAGCAGGGACAACATATATATATATATATATATAAATATATATATATATATATATATATATATATATATATATATATATATATATATATATAATAGTAGAGGGAGCAAACGAGCAGATGGTGCACCTGATGGTAAGTGATCACCGCCGCCCATGGACATCCGCAATACCGGGGGTATTGCAGCTGCGTTGCCGGCTTTTTAAGAATGAATAAGCTCGTTTCTTGAAGGTCCCTAAGTCGTATCCATTCGGGAACACCCCCGAGGGTAATAGATTCCACAAAGGAGTAGGGCGAAACTTATATGGTCTATTCATTTAAAAATAAAGTCTCAATGTCTCCTTAGACGGGACCCAGTGGAGGCAGGCGAGTCTGCCAATTCGATGTGGTGGTCTAGGGGTGCGTTGCGTGCGTGATGTGGGCTTGCCTGCTTTCCTGACGTCGGCGCATGGGGTTGCGAACCTTGTCACTGTATTACTTGATTCCAATGGTGATGTGGGGAGCATTCCTTTTGTGTCTGATGCTATGATAGCTTGGACGGCTCTCAATTCGGGTGCAGCTAGCCCCGAAGTAGTGCATAAGCAGCGAGCGTGGGACGACGTAGGTATGCAGCGATTCAAAGAGCAACTGATAAATGATGCGGAAGGAGCTGATCGGGCCAGACTGCGGGCTGTGTCTCAACCAGAGTCAGGGGCGTGGCTGCAGGCTTTGCCGTCACCCCACCTGGGCACCTTACTCGATGATGACTCTCTGCGTGTGGCGGTAGCTCTTCGCCTGGGCTGCAAGGTGTGCGAACCCCATATATGCACCTGCGGATTCATGGTAGAGGCTGATGGTCACCACGCGATGAGTTGTCGTCGTTGCTCGGGGAGGTTCCCACGACACCATGCTCTAAATGACATAATCCGTAGAGCCCTAATTTCAGCTAACGTTCCCTGCGTGCTTGAGCCTCCAGGTCTATGCAGAACTGATGGTAAGAGACCGGATGGGCTGACCTTGGTGCCATGGAAAAACGGCAAGTGCCTCATATGGGACGCAACTTGCGTCAGTACTGTTGCCGCTAGCCATCTCGGTCGCACTGTCCACTCTCCATCGGCAGCTGCGGAGGATGCTTGTGCTAAGAAGAGGCTCAAATACGCTGCTCTGGAATCGCTGTACCATTTCGTTCCAGTGGCCGTGGAGACCTTGGGTAGTTGGAGTATGGAGGCAAAGGGCCTAATTAGGGAGATTGGACGCAGGCTTAGCGAAATTACAGGGGACTCCCGCTCTGGATCATTTTTGGTGCAAAGGTTGGCCATCGCAATTCAACGCGGTAACGCGGCGAGTGTCATGGGCACTTTTGCGCCGGGAACGATCCAGGTTGGATTAAATAGCTAGTTGTTAAAAATATATTATTATAATGTTGCCTTGTTTCGTTATAAGTCGTCTTTGTGAGTGTGATAATGATATTATTTTGACATTGAAATTTATATATCAACAATTAATATTTAGCTAATTATTATTATTATTATTTATCATCAATTGTATTTCTTAAAATAAATGTTCTCCGAAATCAAGTTTCGACAAAAAATTATCACTTTGACATATTTCTAAATATAATTGTCTACCTTCATTTACATGTTGCTGTTGAGTGTAAATACGAGTAAGTTGTTTATAAAAACAAACAAGATATCTGTGCGTTGTCTATAATAATGTATTTTTGGGATGATTTGTCATAAATAATGATGTGTTATATATATATATATATTTTTTTTTTATTTTCTTACATTGGCTTGCATGATCAAGTAGCAAAGTTTCACTTATTTATACAAATAAATAAAATTGAAGTGTCTGTTTGTAATATTAAAATAACCATTTCTTACTAAGTGCATATAGAAGTATACACGGTACACATACCATAATAACATTTTTACCATTTTTGTCTGTCTGTTTGTCTGTCTGTCTGTCTGTCTGTCCGTCTTTTTGTTCTGGGTAATCTCCAAAACGACTGGAACAATATTGAAGGGACTACCACTGGCAGATAGCTAATGTAATGAGTAACTTAGGATACTTCCACGCGGATGAAGTCGCGGGCGCAGCTAGTACATAATATAATAAGAACTAGCGATTTCCCTGCGGTCGAAATTTAACCATTATTCTATGCCTCCATCGCTTTCATTTGACAATAAAGTTAACGACAACTTTTTTTAAGTTTAACAACAGATTTTTGCCCATGCCATGATCTCAACGTCACTTGCATTTTCACAGAGAAATCTATATATATAAAAATCAATTGCTGTTCGTTAGTCTCGCTAAAACTCGAGAACGGCTGAACCGTAGGCGTATCATCTAACGTTTGCAATTCACCAGTGATCAGCGTTGACTCTTAAACGTAATGAAAAAATCATCAAAAACGTCGCCAACTGTTTGCTGATCACTAGATGCACTTTTTGCAATGTCACAGCATCAAAACTAATCAAGCGACAACGACTACGACTAATATACAAGACTGTTATGTGTCTTGCAATAACTAAACAATCACGATAATTTCGCATTGCGAGTTACGTGATCACCCTGCCGTTTTAGCTAATTTTGGTTTTGAATTAATTGTTGAAGTCCGGAAGGTTTAAAAGGTGAGAAAATATAGAAAAAAAGAGTAGTTAAAGAGGCAGAACAACATTTGCCGGGTCAGCTAGTTCAGAATATAATATTTACCGATGAAATAAAATCACTCCAGAGGTATAATTATTCCTTACGCCTGAGTTTTTTATTCGACAAAATAAATTAGCACATTTGGCATGGCATATTTCTATTTTTTTACGATGTAATATATCTGCAAGCGTTTGATTTTCATACATTTGCTCATATGAGCAGCTACGCATTTTACGCCCAACACCGTGTCTATTAGTATTTCTGTGGTCTGTGGTTTTGCCGCAATGATAATAAGTATACACGTGTGTATAATATCATGTATATCATATGAATGTGTGTACTGTGTAATAGTTATTTTTACTATCATAAAGCATTTTTTTATATCATAAGATAGCAAACAAGCAGATGGGTCTCCTGATGGAAAGAGTCAACCATCGCCTGTAGACACTAAAGATGTTTAGACGCGTTGCTATCTTGTGGCGTGGTCTAATGCTACATGAATAAGTTTACCGGCTACCTTACCCTCCAAACCAGAACACGACAGTGACAAGCACTGACGCTATTGCGGCAGGAATAGGTAAGGCGGTGATATCAGACCCGAGCGAGACAATGCAGAACTCTACCACCTAGTAAATGTAATATAAGTTCTAATACATGTTATTTAAAAATATTGAATTTCTGCAGTCCTCTACAATGTAAAGTTAACTGTACCTTTCATACTGTACCGTTTGCGTAACTGTCGTAAAAAGGGATACAAAATGTTTACTTCACGTATTAATATATAGATTGCTGTACCTTAATATATTTGTGCATTAATGGGTCCGTATAAGTACCACTTCATATGTCACTTAACCTATTTTCCCCTCATTTGCGCCGTTCATGTCATAAGTGGACAGTTACGGGTCCTTACAGTACAGTCGAACACAATATACTTATTTTACCAGATGTCACCAAGCCAAAATAAATGTTCAAACATGAAAAATATAAAACCCAAATGCAGTTTTTGTCATTTGACTATATATTTATTTATTTTCTTTCATAAGATAGGGAAAAAGCAGATGGTTGCCACTACAATCGTGACTACCAGGTGGTAGAGTTCTCCATTGTCAGGTATCACACCTCATTACATATTCCTGCTGCAAGAGCGTCAGAGTTTGTCACTTGTCGTCAATGCTATAGCATATGGTGAAATCATCAGGGCGATAGTAATCTTGCTAGCTTTCCGCACCAGCAAATAGTAGTTCTGTCTGACAGAAAATAATAAGGTGACAAAAAAATTGTGTTAACAGATGTAAAATCACAGATCAGGAAATATTAGACTATTAGGTAATCCTGTAATTGCTCGACTCAACAGTTATAAACAACTACAAAAACAAAAATTCATCAGGGCGACAATATAAATGATTCGTTTAAAACCCTATAAAAATTAATTTGGACGAAGCCACAAGCATCGACTAGCGTCTCTGTTGTATAAGATCGTCATAGAGCTAAATGTACATGATATGGATATTTCCAAGACATTAGGTGTCCCCGCTTAACGACCACACATGCGAGATGACAAAAACGACGGTAGCCATTTGCCGCATTTGTTCATGTCAAGACTTGCACGGTCCATCTGTTACGAAATATCAGCGTGTGTAGAATTTCTCCTACCAGTGTTTTACATGAGTTTACTGGAACTTGTCGTATAAAATTGTATAAATACTAGCTGTTGTCCGCAACTTCGTCCGCGCGGACTTCGTTTACTCCGCGTAGCTCCTCCGTGAGTGCGCAGTGATAGCGTGATAATATGTAGCCTATATGTTGACCCGACCTGTCAGTAATATTCATGCAAAGTTTAAAGTAAATCTATGAAATACTTTTTGAGTTTACCCCGGACATACATACCGACAAACACAAAAATTCTAATAACTATATTTTTGTCTTCGATATCGATTGTAGATCACACCCCAAGTATTCTTTAAAAAAATATTCAATGTACAGTTTTGACTTTCTTACGATTTTATCATATGTCTAGATTTGTTAACAAATGAGTAGGTGACTCTCGGTGAAAAGTAATCCATACTATCCATACTAATATTATAAATGCGAAAGTAACTCTGTCTGTCTGTCTGTCTGTCTGTTACGCTTTCACGCTTAAACCACTGGACCGATTTTGATAAAATTTGGCATAAACATAGATAAGACGTTGAGAAAGGACATAGACTACTTTTTACTGCAGGAAAATATCTCATTCCCACGGGAAATAAAATTATTCGGAAGAAAGCGTAACGTAAAGCGTAATGTAGTGCACATTAACTAGATGTCGCTGCACGAAAATACATCGCGCTAATGTATTGAAACACCTATACATCTAATCAAATCGTTGACTTTATTTCGATATTCATACCATCTTCGCTAGTCGGAGCGAGCAGACGCTTCCGTCCGCCGCTCTGACAAATCCCGATCGGCGTGCCTTTCACTATTGGCGTGCCTTTCACCTCGCTGTTAACGCATTCTTTGTTTCTTGTCGTGTGCATTCCGACGACCGTATACGCGCATTGTGATAGTTTAAAGTGCAGTTATTTGTTTCGTGCTTGTGCTCACTTGGATCGCAGTGTCTTTGTTTACTGTGCCCTGTTTAAAAGTGCTTCTTCCTTTTCCCGGACGACAGTTAAAACCGTAAGTAGAGTGGCAATACACTACTCACACTTAGGTACTCACACATAATTAGGCACACACCCCCCTCTTCAAGAGGGGCCCCTGCCCTTTTTACCAACGGCGTCCACCATGGACGCCGCAGAACTGGAGGCCTTCTTTAAGGTCAACTACCCCGACGCCCTAAATGACTTCCTGAATAGGAAAAACAAGCCCGCCCCGACCACCTCAGCCTTCCGCTTTGAGGAACCCCCCGCTTCCCCTATGGAAGCCGACAATGACTCCGATGCAAATCACTCGGGTTCGACCGAAGACAATTGCGACGGATTCGAAACGGTAACCCGGCGCAAGCGAAAGGGGCGAGCTTCTCCCGTCAACATCCCCACCACTAGGGCAACGCCAGCCAAGAAGCAGGCGACTGGGCAATCAAGCCCTAAGCCGACCCCAGTCCAGACTGACCAGACCAACGAACCGACGATCGCCGACGCCTCGGATGACGAATCTAGAGCTCGGCGTGAGGCGTTGGCCCCCCACCCATCATAATCCGCGACAAAGCGTCGTGGATCATGATCTCGGCTGCTATGAGAGAGCAGCACATAAATTTCACCCACGCCCGCTCCACGGGCGAAGGGATCCGGGTTAAAATCCCCACTTCAAACGATCACCGTCGATTAACCACCCTACTGCGCGAACGCAAAGTAGGGTACCACACAATATGCCTTGGACGGGGAAAGGCATCTTCGTGTTGTCATTAGAGGAGTCCCCAAAGACTTCCCCTTAGACAAAATCAAGGCCGACAAGTCCCCGCGGTACTAGAAGTACACCGGATGTACAACCCGAGGTCCCGCGAGCCCTACGACTTAATTCTAGTCGTACTAGAACTGAGCCCGGAGGGCAAGAAGGTGTTCAACGTAAACACCATCTGCGAGATCTCCGGCATTATAATAACCGCGTAACTGCGGAGCCCCCGGGCAGTGTTACAACTGCCAACTCTATGGGCACTCTGCCCGAAACTGCTACGCCCGACCCAGGTGCGTCAAGTGCCTGGATGACCACGCCACGGTGGATTGTCCACGCCCTAAGCGCGGACAAACCGACGTCCCGACGCCCGCGACGCCGGTGAGCTGCGTCAACTGCGGTGCCCAAAGTCATCTGGCGAATTATCGCGGATGCCCAAAGGCCCCGCACAAACGCAGCCGGGGAAGCAATTCCCAACCGGTACCACCGAATGCCAGAAATACCAATTATAATTATTATAAAAAGGCCCCTAAGGCCAAAACCCCCCCAGGCAAGGCCAAAGCCGGTATCACACTCTGTGATACCAGCACCCCCGCCAACCGTTAACGCGTGGGTCAAACCACCGTCTCTTATAAGGCCTCCAGGTCCTCCTTCAGGTCCTCCTCCTCCTCCTCCTCCCACTCGCAGGCCAAACAATCCGCCGCGCGTCCAACAGGCCAACACAGGGCACACAGGTTACGATTTCACTGACCTCGCGTTTGTCATGGAAATATCCCTAGCGATTAGCCCGGGTGAGGTAGCGGAGTTCGCTCACGAACTCCGCACAGCGACACCACAAAACGTGATCAACGTGATCACTAAACACGCAGCCCTGATGGAAACCATCAGGCGCATAACTGCTAGGGCCTTATAATGGATAGCAACCATAGCCAGAGGATGAAACCTTATTCCCTAACTGTCGCGTCGTTTAACGCATGCGGCTTAGTCAGGCAAATAGACCAGATTCGCGAATTTGTTAAAAATCACGAAATAGATATCCTCCTTGTACAGGAAACCTTATTAAAGACTTGTAGGCGTAATCCGCGTATAGCTAATTATAATTTAGTCAGAAACGACCGACCAACGAATCGCGGTGGGGGCACTCTTATCTACTATAAAACAAGCCTCCACATTGTTCCCCTAGATCCCCCTACTTTGGAATATCTCGAAGTCTCAGTTTGCCAGGTGGGTATGACCGGTCATCAACCAGTCATACTAGCATCAGCCTATCTCGGTCCCGGTAAAAGGGTAACAGAAAGAGATCTTAAATCTCTATTCGACATGGGCAACTCTGTCATAATAGAGGGGGGAATTTAAATGCCAAGCATAGTCTGTGGCATTCCCCCATAAACAACCAAAATGGGTTAGACATCGAACGACTGACGGACAGACTTAACTTTGTAGCATTAGGCCCGTCAGAGCCCACTAGATACCCGCCCAACGACGTGACACACAGACCGAGCGTACTCGATATAGCGCTGATGAGGAACGTAGATTTACAACTGCGTTCAGTATCAGTGTTACACGAACTCGACTCGGACCACCGACCGGTAGTTTTCAAACTAGGTTCCCCCCACCATGCGCAAGCCGTCCGCATGAAAAAGATAATCGATTGGAAAAAACTCGATGAAAACTTTCAATCGATACAATCAGAGAACCTCGACCAAATTCCTGGCAACATTAGTACGGTAGAGGAAGCCAAATCCGCCATTAAGTCACTCACTAGCCACATAGAATCGGTAGTCGATAGCTCCTCGCGGGAAATACCGGACGCCTTTCGGAGCAGATGGGAACTACCGGAAGAGCTACGCGACCTACTGAGACGCAAAAATGCCGCTACGCGTCTCTACGACCGATACATGACCGACGACAATCGCCGTTCGCTACGAGCTTTACAAAGAGAAGTAAAGCGGCGCATCGCCGAGTATCGTAACGAACGGTGGGACAGACTGCTAAGTGAGGTCTCACCATCGCACACGGCCTACTGGCCGTTGGCGAGGGTCTTTAAAAACGAACCAGTAGTAGAGATGCCTCCACTCATTCGACCCAATCAAACGCCCGCTTTTGATGCTGCAGACAAAGCCGAATGCCTGGCCGACAGTATCCAAACACAATGTTCCCCATCAAACCAGCCCACGGACCTAGACCACGTTCATCTTGTGGATAGCGAAGTAGAGCGCAGGGCGGCGCTACCACCGGAGGGTGACCCGCTTCTACCCACCGATCCCGAAGAAGTAGGCGACATAATAAAAGGTCTACACAATAAAAAGGCCTCGGGGCCAGATAAAATCACTAATAAGGTAGTTAAATACCTCCCCCCCTCCCTAATATGCCTACTAGTGTGCATCTTCAATGCACTACTAGCCGGCTGCGCGTTTCCAGACGAGCGGAAAGAAGCCACCGTCATAGGAATTCACAAACCGGGTAAACCCCGCAATAAAGTCAGTAGTTACCGCCCCATTAGCCTAATAAATACGTTAGGCAAAATCTATGAAAAAATCATTTTCGCTCGCCTTAAGGCATTTGTTCACGAGAAAGGCCTCTTAATAAATGAGTAGTTCGGGTTCCGAGCGGCTCACTCTTGCACTCATTAAGTGCACCGTCTCACCGAATATATCCTAAACGGGTTAAACGCAGCCCCGGGGCTGCAAATTCCCACAGGCGCCCTATTCTTCGACGTCGCAAAGGCGTTCAACAAAGTCTGGCACAATGGCTTAATATACAAGCTATACCAAATGGGCGTGCCCGACAGACTCGTTCTCATCATACGAGAGTACCTCACCAACCGCCGATTCAAATTCCGCGTGGAAGGAGCCTTCTCCACCCACAGATCGATTACAGCAGGTGTCCCGCAGGGCTCCATACTGTCACCCGTATTATTCTCCCTCTACACGTGTGACGTACCACGCGAGCCGCACGTCGAGCTCGCGTTGTTCGCCAACGACACCGCCCTCTATACGTCCAACTTTTCCGAAGTAACAATCACCAAGCGGCTGCAGGCTGCGGCTCACGCCCTCTGTGATTGGTTCAGAAAATGGCGTATCGAAATAAATCCCTCAAAAAGTGCAGCCGTGTACTTTCGCCGCGGTAAACACCCGCGACAACAAAGGCGCGGTCTGCGTAAACTAGGCAACATTACCCTGTTCGGAAACGTCATCCCGTGGGAAAAGAAAGTCAAGTACCTCGGGGTAACGTTGGACAGCAAAATGTCATTCAAACCGCACATACAAAGAATGAAAGTTAAGGCTAAGTTCGTTGTAGGTCGGTTATATCATCTTATCAATAAACGCAGTAAAATGTCACTTAGACACAAGGTGACACTTTACAAGTCGTGCGTACGCCCCATCCTTTCATACGCTTGCGTAGCGTTTGCCCATCTCCCCGTACGGACTTGCATCCGTTGCAAGTGGTACAAAATAAATTCCTGCGTATTGCCATGGGGGCACCGTGGTATATGCGCAACGTAGACCTCCATAACGATCTTGAATTGCCGAGCTTAGCAAAGCATTTCAAAGACATCTCCGAAAGATACTTCGATCGTGCCATCTCGCATCCGAACCCACTGGTGGTAGCCGCGGCTGACTACATCCCAGACCCTAATTCCAAACTACGTAGGCCCCGCCACGTTCTTACCGATCCCGATGACCCGATAACTCTGGCCAACGGTTTACACGATAACACTACACACCTACATTCGCGACACCGTCCCTGTTTCGCCCTTCGGCGAACCGAGCCCAAGGGCAAGGTTCGGCGGACGGACAAAATAATGCCACTAGCCCTCTCATCGCAAATCACGACCCCACCCTAAGCCGAGGTTCGGTCTCACAGGAGACACCCTTAGGGCGGAGGGCGTACAGCCCTACACCTTTAAATTCTGGCTGAGCACTCTGCTCGCCCCCGCGACCGGTGAAGCTGTAACAGCCCATAAGGCTAACAGCAATTGAGACATTCCGAAAAAAAAAAATTCGATATTATTGTTATGTTTGTACGTTTGTATGTATTTGAAAAAAATTTTTTTTGTGTGATAAGCTACATTCATTAGGATTTAGGAAGGTTATAGGCTATCAAGCAGTAGTCCAAAGAAAAGTACTATCGAACTGCTGTATCCGCGTGCACTGGCGTAGGGGATAAGTATTAGACATGCGAAAAATGTGTCAATGAAATGAAAAGAATGAAGTACTTCTTTTCGCCCAATGAACTACTTCATTGGTTTAGTTCAGTACTTCATTTCCTTCAGTGAATTTTATGATTAATCTAGTCCATCTAATGTATGAATGAAAGTCAGTGTAAAGTATTATGAGACATGCGCAGAATGTCTCATAATACTTAACTCCTTCACTTCGTCAATGTTAATTGACTTTACCTACTTCAGTAGTCCATTTAGTTCAGTTGATCATACCGTGGTCTTTGATTTCGTTTGGCATTTGGAACTGTTCCCATTCAAGTACAGAATTGTTTATTCAACTATAAAATAATTACTACAGTATCTTTTGACTATAATTTTCGAAATCAATTACGTTTTTCGCCGTGGTGGTCCCGGCCTCGAGTCTATCGAGTCACTACCATCGTGGCTACTAGGTGGTAACGTTCTGCATTGTCTCGCCCGGGTCTGGTACCACCCCATTACCTATTCCTGCCGCAATAGCGTCAGTGCTTGTCGCTGTCATGTTCCGGTTTGGAAGGTAAGGTAGCCGGTAAACTTATGCATGTGGCATTAGACCTCGCCACAAGATAGCAACGCACCATTAACGTCTTTGGTGTCTATAGGCGATGGTTGATTCCATCAGGAGACCCATCTGCTTGTTTGCTATCTTATGACATAAAAAAAACGTACGAAATAGTAGTAATGGAATTATAAATAAAAATTATTGTCATTTATAAACAAATGCAGTAATGAAAATGAAATGTACTTTAACGTAATGTAATAAAGGTCATAAATAACTTTTCGCCTAAAATCCGATGACTGAGAGGTATCAGTACAAAATATAATATGTGATAGCGATGTGGATAGCAAATCGCGCGCGTGTGTGTAGGTGCTCGGTTAGATTCGTTTAATACGACCAGCCATCGCCAGTGCTCGGGTCAGTCAACGTACTTCAATTCGTATTTCGTTCATTTGTCTGACGTTCGGCGTTCCACGATGCACAGATTACATGTATCACGATGGACTAGAACTAGATGAAGTAGTGAACTAAATGAAATTCGACTGAACTAATGAAGGAATGATGTATTTGAAATGAAGTACTTCATTTGAAGGATTCATTCGTGAACTACACACCGCTAATAAGTATACGTAAGTACAATGTTGAATGTACTACAAATATATAGATTTTAAGTAGATCTACAAAAAAGTTCGCGACACTATATATCTGTCTCTTATAACAACAACACAATAAGGATTAAGGAATTTTAAGTCGAAAAATTGTTGAAAATTATTAAATGAATTTTAAGCAGTAGGATTATTATACGCAGGCATATTAATCCTTACTAACGAAAAGTACCTACTTCATCAATACGAAAATCTTAGGAATATAAACTTTGGCTCTTATACCCAGGTATTTGGATGCATAGTTTAAGAAAAATTGTAAAATGAAAATAATTCAACAATAGCAGGTATTTACCGAGACGCGGCGTGCTCCGTCACGCGCGGTGTGTCCGTCACCAGGCTGTATCTTATGAACCATGATAGACAGTTTTAATTTTCACAAATGATGTATTTATATTGCTGCTATAATAACTAATACTAAAACAGAATAAAATAAATATTTAAGGGTGACCCCCATACAACAAACGTGTTATTTTTGCATTTCTTTAGATCTTAATAATGACAACTGGTAGACGTTTGAAATATCAACAGAATATTTAATTAAATAATCACTTTGAAAATAAATAATTAAAATAAAATAAATATTTAAGGAGGCTCCCATACAACAAATGTGATTGTTTGCCATTTTTTTATAAATGATGTATGGAACCCTTCGTGCGCGAGTTCGATTCGCACTTAGCCGGTTTTTTAAGGTACATGAGTGGAAGTATATACCTCTAACTAGAGGTGGGTCGTTTCGCGATTTTGCCGTATCAAAATGAAAACTATTTATCGCCACGCGTTAGCGGTTTCTGAAACTATTTATTTTGAAAACTATTGATTACAGAATAGCGGCTTTGGCTAGCTGTTCTGATACCTGTCTCATTTCCGTGCTATACCGTTTTGTTGAGCCCTTCCTATCGACGGATCGAGTTGAAATTTTGTGATGAAATTATTTTACGTTAAATATTACGTATTTCTTATGTATTGTATTTATAAATACCTATGTATTGTAGCAGTGGCGGATTTACCAATAGGCTGAGTAGGCTGAAGCCTAGGGCGGCAGATTTTGGGGGGCGGCAAATTTTGAGATGTCCTATAGAAAATATATATTTTATTCTATATAGACTTCTATATAGACTACCGGACCCATGCAAATATTTCGCACAGCATTTACAATCTAGATTCTTAAGAATGGTAAAGTACTTGTAACCATTCTTAAGATCGAGAATCTTAAGAATGGTTACAAGTACTTGCAAGCATGAACTAACAACAGACATTTTAAACAGAAGTATATATCTAAGTAAGAAGTTCTTACACTCACGAACAATAAAAAAAATTGACATCAACTTAGTTCTACAAATATTGATATCAGATCCAACTCACCCCATATTCAATTTAAAATTTTTGCCGATATTTACAGTATCATATTGCACAGTGTAAACATTTTACACTTTTTGCACTCAGTGTATTATGCTATGCCCAGGTACATTGACAGGCCTGGATTTACACTTAGGGCATTCGGGACTAGTGTCCGGAGTGGCAAATTTTTAGGGGTGGCAAAATTCGAAGGGTTAGCCAAAAAATTCTTTGCGTTTTTGAAAAATGCTTTTAAAATTTATTTTAAGAATATACATTTCATTTTCAATGCTACCTTTCTTCTAAGAAAAATTGTTAAAATTAAGTTTTGCTTTATTGGAACTACCATTTTCACTCTGGAGAACACAGACTTATCAAAATGTTTAGCCCAACTATTTTTGATTGACAATTTCATTGATAATTTTGAAAGTAAAAAATCGGGTATAAAGATATTTTATAATTTTCACAAGTACATAATAAAAATTATTGTCATCATCACTTGGATACTCTGTAAGTAAGTAAAACGAAAGATATATCGAATGTAATATTACTTAATATTGTAAATGACATACTACATTGTGTATAGGACAATAATCAAACTATACCTCACCCAGCCTTACTTGTGATTGAGCTTTTACTTCAAAATATTCTAATATTGGAAAAAAAATTATTGTTGGCCCGGGCTACTTCAAAGAATAAGTACATCATCTGGCATTCTGTCTGGTTTTTCGTGATTGCTCTAATTGCTTGAAAGATTGGCTAAATATGTCACTACCACCATATTTTTTTTTAGATAGTAGAGTTCCGCAACACCAAGCTTGGGCTTGGTAACGCCGCCTTACCTCTTCCAGTCGTAATAGAGTCAATGCTTGTCACTCTTAAATTCTAGTGCATATGGTATTACCATTCCAAAATTAACATTTTTGGTGTCTATATGCGATTGTTGCCTCATTTCATCAGGAGAGTCGCCTGCTTGTTTTCTATGATATAAGAAAAATCTTAAGTAAATTTGTGGATTGTAAAAATAATCTAGAATCTGACACTACTGGAGGTCGGTAGGGGCGGCAAAATTTGAATAGCCTATAGGCGGCAAATTTGTAAATCCGCCACTGTATTGTAGTCATAAATCGTACACATAATATATTTACACTATCTATACATCTTTTATACAAATAAATAAAATTGGTGTGCCTGTTTGTAATATTAAAATAACCGGTTTTAACTAAATGCATATGGATGTATACACATACAAAAATAACACTTTTTAAGATTTTTGTCTGTCTGTCTGTCTGTCTGTGTCTGTTTGTTCCGGCTAATCCTGGAACGGCTGGACCGATTTTGACGGGACTTTCACTGGTAGATAGCTGATGTAATAAGGAGTAACTTAGGCTACTTTAAAAAAAAATCCCACGCAGACGAAGTCGCGGGCACAGCTAGTTTAACTAATAAGAATGTTAATGGTGCGTCACTGTGGTGAATGGAAATGCCACATCCCCGTGTTGGTCCCGGGCTCCTTTGAAGGATAGACCACCTGCCGTTCTGCCAGGCAGGTCCTAAAAGACGACCGATTGGCTATACGAGTCACTACCATCGTGACTACTAGGTGGTAGAGTTCTGCATTGTCTCGCCCGATCTGGTACCACCGCCTCACCTATTCCTGACGCAATAGCATCAGTGATTATAACTGTCGTGTTCCGGTTTGGAGAGTAAGGTAGCCGGTAAACTTATGCATGTGGAATTAGATCTCGCTACTAGATAGCAACGCACAATTAACACTTTTGGTGTCTGTAGGCGATGGTTGACTCTTTCCATCAGGAGAGAGATCTGCTTGTTTGCTGTCCTATGACATAAAAAATGCATAGGCGTATCGACTTTATTAGCTACAACAATCTAAAAGCAAGTACCACTAAAGTTATTATGGCTGGAATTGGGGAGGCTAAGCCTGGTATTGAAAGAATAAGCTTAATTAAAATAATTTTAAGAATTTTAGCCATATTTTTGCAAACAATTTTTTTTTATTTCTTGTGTGTTATATGTCCACTATGCCTGGCCTGCCTTAATTTCTTATTCCTTAACAGGCATGTTTAATTTGTCCACCGATATTTATTTGATACCTCCGTGATTGTTATTATATCTAATAATAATTTGGCACCTTCTACAGACCAAATTTATGGATTATAACATAGCTCGTATATTTTTGTCGTCTCAAGTGTTGGAGTGACATAGGCTGTATCGTTTTGGTTAATATAGTACAAACAAATAAAAATAAAGGTTTTTTTCTCTTATGGTTATGGCAAGAGCGTCTGTTGAAAATGCCAAAGTTGCCTGTCTCTATTATGTCTATATTAAAAAAAATTAATGCGAAAATTTGTTTGGATATATGGATATTTGTTACTCAATCACGCAAAAACGGCTTGACTAATTTGGATGAAATTTTACATACAGGTAGGTGATGACTTAGAATACTTTTATACCGGCCTATTGCTTTAGTTCCTTCTTCGTATATAATGGAATATTATAGATATAAGAATCGTATGGTACCCATCATATTATGCACGTTGTAATATCTTCATGACCCAATTGAAAGTTCGTGACCTACTTAAGTCAGGACCCCTTCCTCTATTACCTCGCCTTACTTTGTATGAACGAGAGCGTAAATAAAATTGATTAAACATTTGCCTCATAATTTTCATCAACAGGATTTCATCTTAAATCGAATGACATCTAATCAAGACGAAGGCAACGTTGCCAAAGAAAACGTTTTGATCAAACTAATTTAATGTCTGCAAAACCACGAACAAGTTGAAGGACACTCGAATCGAGCGATTTTGTGCCATGAATTTAGCAACTAAGGTTGAAAATAGGACTGTCGTCAAAAATCTCCTGTCAATTTGGTCATTCCGGGGAAGTTAACATGGAGGGATGTTTATCTGATAAAATTTTGCTGACTTAATTTTTAAGTTATCTCTTTCGTGCCAGGATTATTGGCGAAACTCCATAAATACTATAATTTAACGAATAATAAATAATTGAACTAACTTATAGCATGATATTACCTTATAATTGACCGCCCCGTTGTTGGTCGAGTGGTTACCGATTCTGACTATACAATCGACGGGGTTCGGGTTCGATCCCCGGCGGGGACAAGCATTTGTGTGACGAGCATAAATGTTTGTATTTCAGGGTTTAGGTGTTTATTAAATTAATTAAATATATAATATAGGTGTTAATTAAAAATATATTATTGCGACAGGAATAGGTTAGGCGGTGGTACCAGACTCGGGCGAGACAATGCAGAACTCTACCACCCAGTAGCCACTATGGTAGTGACTCGCATAGCCGATCGGTCACTTTTTACGACCTGCCTGGCAGAACGGCAGTTGGCATATTCTTCAAAGGAGCCCGGGACCAACACGAGGAACCCGGGACCAACACGAGGAACCCGGGACCAACACGGGGTTACTTCTTTTAATATGTGTATATCATAGACAAATTAGCTAATTAATTATAGCCATTAACTCTGTTCTTACTGAAACTCTCTTATATGTTCAGAAACACATTTTATTTGATGAAATATATATTTTTTGTTGGGTACACAGATGGGTTAATTACTTCGAATCATCTACTAAAATAATAAGTGTTATCAACCACGATTAACGACAACTACTAGCCGGCCAGATGTGCGGCACACCTGTGTTATGCACCTGTTTGAGATGATGACGTCATAACGGACAAAATAGATAACGAATGGTATAAATAAGCGGGGACATCATGTTTGCATTCATTGTAATTCTATCGCTTGTGTAGGGCGTTACTCTGCCTAAAATTATACTGCGCGTGTAAAAGTGATTCAAGTGTTTTATTCGGCCAAACTGTTTCACGTTAACATAAGTTACAGTTTTTGAAGAAACATCTTGCCAGATCTAAAATGCTAACATAATATCAGGTGTTTCCAACAACTGCCTTTTTGAAATTAAAATGAGTCTAATATGAAAAAAATATTTTTAAAATATCAAAAACTCTGCTCTAATGTCACAAATCCAAAGGTAATCCGACCCAAGCATGTTTTAAGGTCACAGGGTTGTTTCGTTTTAATTGTCTTTGTGTTTTTTGATAAAGGGCTAGTGAAATTGTAGGAAAATGAGGGTGAAATTAAGCAATTAACCACGAAATGGAGCCAAATGGTGTTGCGGACTTAACCTTTCTACAACCGTTACTAAATCCATGCCTTAGTTCACAATTGTACTAACTACGAAATTTTCAATTTTCACTTTTACGGTGAAAATTGAAAATGTTCCACTCACTTCACTTTTATAGTGAAAATTGATAATTTTGCATACACATAATGTTGTGGGTGCTATTTCATTTGCGCGTACCGAAATATCTATAGTAGTCGTGTGAATTGATGCATATTTTTTTTAATATTTTACTTTGTTTTCGTTCTGTCCACGTGTAAACTATAAAACTCTTTAAAACGCTCTCCTCGAAATTATGATTTTTTGTAGTTGTGAACTGCATCGAAATATCATCCGAGGATAATTTTTTTCATTGGCTACTATTAAGTTCTATTTTCTATTTGTTTTTGTTTTACACACCAAGTTATTACCAGTTTATACGTTCATTTACTTAAATTCAACAAATATTAAAATGTATCAAAGTTTGTATGTTTGTTTGAGCTATAAATGTGAAAGTTTGTATGTTCGTTTGCTTAGATATTAATCGAGCAGGAAATACTGGATTGACTAAGATGAAATTTGCCACTCAGATTATGATCTGGAATAGGATATAGGACCGATATTGTTTATTTTAAATCTAAACATTAACATGTGAAGGAAAAAAATTTAGACCTCTTTTTAAACAATCATGAGAACCGTGGAGTATGAAATTGCACAGAAGTTTACATTGCGAGGACTGCAGAAACGTAATATTTTTAAATAAAGTGCAAAACATTTTCTATATTAAAAATCAATTTCTGTTTGTTAGTCTCGCTAAAACTCGAGAACAGCTGAACCGATTTGGATAATTTTGGTTTTAAATTAATTGTTAAAGTCCAGGGAAGGTTTTAAAGGTGAGAAAATATAGAAAAAAAAGAATAGTTAAAAAAGCAGAATAACGTTTTCCGGGTCAGCTAGTATCTATAAATATAAAAAAAAAATTGAGAGGTGTCAAGGGACACCCGGATGGAACGAAGTTCCTTTTATTATTATTTACAAAAAACCTGTATACACTCAACAAAAATAATCATCGCGACACCACACTGTTCAATGCGAAATAGAAATGAAAATATCTGGCTTGCTTTCTATAGAGAGAGAGAGAGAGAGAAAGAGAGACAGACCGAGAAACATCCGCACGCCGCACAGCTTACAATACCTTACTATAGCAAAAAGTGTCGTGACAACAAGAATTTTTTCCGTCTAGCCCCCTTCACACAACGCGCGATCGTTCGTTCCAAAAATCAATTGCTGTTCGTTAGTCTCGCTAAAACTCGAGGACGGCGGAACGGATTTGGCTAATTTTGGTTTTGAATTAATTGTTGAAATCCAGGGAAGGTTTAAAAGGTGAGAAAATATAGAAAAAATAAGTGCAGTTAAAAAGGCAGAACAACGTTTGCCGGGTCAGCTAGTTAAATTGATAAAAATAAACATTACACACACTATATTTGTGTGACATACGTAATAATATACACACATGTATAATATTTTCTTTACGGCTAAAGTCAACTGTCAAACTTAAGAGATTTTATTGTTTAGTCTACGACGGTGGAATTTCGGCCACGGGCGATCGCTAATGAAATATATTTTGTAAATTTCTATAGAAGGAAGGGCTGATACATGTGGCATAACTATTCTGTTACAAGCATAATAACGCACTTTTGATGACTTTTGTTTTTATAGCTTTTTTTTATATCATAAGATAGCAAATAAGCAGATGGGTCTCCTAATGGTAAAGAGTCAACCATTGCCTATAGATACCAAAAATGTGAATGGTGCGTTGTTATCTTGTGACGAAGTCTAATGCCACATGCATGCCTTCTGCATGCTTTCTAACCTATAATTACATATTACTGCTTTGTAAGGTATCTGTTATTGTATCTGTTTTTTAGGGTTCCATACCTAAAATTTAAAACGGAACTGTCTGTCTGTCTGTTTGTCTGTCACCAGGCTGTATCTCATAAACCGTGATAGCTAGGAAGCTGAAATTTTTACAAATTGTGTATTTCCGTTGCCACTATAATAACAAATACTAAAAATAAAAAAATGAAAATGTTAAAGGGTCTCCACACAGTAAACGTGTTTTTTTCATATTTTTTAAAAATGATGGTACCCTTCGTGCGTGAGTCCGACTCGCACTTGGCCATTTTTTTGGGATAACCAAGTCTATAAGGAATCTTCATAGTTTCGCCATGTTAGTCGAGATAATATCGCTAAAAAGGTGTGCACCCCTTTTTCCAAAATAGGAGCTGGGGGACAAGGGCGGCAACCCCACTTAGGGTTAAGCTTCTATTGATCCCCCACACACGTCCCAAAATGATATTGCGTCCTCTAAAAAATGTAAAGCTCATGTAAAATTTCACTGGTACAGTCCATGACCTGACATGCTCTTAGCCGGTTTTACCAAATTTTTTGTGACCTATATTTTTTTCTTTTTTATAGAAGAGGGGGCAAACGAGCAAGAGGTACACCTGATGGTAAGTGATCACGGCCGCCCATGGACCAGCAGTCTTGCAGAAAACCAGAGGTCTTGCAGTTGCGTTGCCAGTATTTTAAGAATGAGTAAGCTCTTTTCTTGAAGGTCCCTATGTCGTATCCATTCGTAAATACCCCAGCCGATTATTGGTTCCACAACAGAGTTGTGCAAGGCTAAAAGTGTCGGGAGAAACGCACAGTGGTGGATTTCCAGACATCGAGATGGTGAGCATGGAACTTTTTTTTCCCGTGTTGGTCCCGGGCTCCTTTGAAAAAAAGACCAACTGCTGTTCTGCCAGGCTGGTCGTAAAAGGCGACTAGTGGCTATATCCGTCACTAGCATCGTGACTACTAGGTGGTAGAGTTCTGCATCGGCTCGACCGTGTCTGGTACCACCGTTTTACCTATTCCTACCGCAATAGCGTCAGTGCTTGTCGTTGTCGTGTTCCGGTTTGGAGGGCAAGGTAGTCGGTAAACTTATGCATGTGGCATTAGACTTCGCCACAAGATAGCAATGCACCATTAACATCTTTGGTGTTTATAGTTGATGGTTGACTCTTTCTTGACAGAGTTGTGCAAGGCTAAAAGTGTCGGGAGAAACGCACAGTGGTGGATTTCCAGACATCGAGATGGTGAGCATGGAACTTTTTTTTCCCGTGTTGGTCCCGGGCTCCTTTGAAAAAAAGACCAACTGCTGTTCTGCCAGGCTGGTCGTAAAAGGCGACTAGTGGCTATATCCGTCACTAGCATCGTGACTACTAGGTGGTAGAGTTCTGCATCGGCTCGACCGTGTCTGGTACCACCGTTTTACCTATTCCTACCGCAATAGCGTCAGTGCTTGTCGTTGTCGTGTTCCGGTTTGGAGGGCAAGGTAGTCGGTAAACTTATGCATGTGGCATTAGACCTCGCCACAAGATAGCAACGCACCATTAACATCTTTGGTGTTTATAGTTGATGGTTGACTCTTTCCATCAGAAGACCCATCTGCTTGTTTGCTACCTTATGATATAAAAAAAAAAACTTCAAATTTTGACGCGATGTCCGATGTTGGAATTCGGCGGCAGAAATGAATCCAAACAACTTGTCGGAACACTCCCCATGATAAATACGATAGACGACGCAGAGTGAACCTACATCTCTGCGTAATGCCAAAGAGTCAAGCTGTTTCGAAATAGCCTGGTCGTCAACAATTCGAACCGCTCTACGCTGAATGCGATCAAGAGGAAGAAGCTGGTACTGGGGAGCTCCGGCCCAGTGATGAGAATAGTTCTCCATGTGAGGCCGAATCTGTGCCTTATACAGTTGAAGGTGATGGGCCGGCAAAAAGTACTGTCTCGCTCTACTGAGCACACCGAGCTTTTTAGAGGTTGGTTTAGCCTTTCCTTCCAAATGACCGCGAAACTGGAACGTAATTTGATATGTTAACTCCCAGGATTCCGACACTAGCTGAGACTGTCAGGAGCGTATTCCCAAATCGAGGTGATACGACAAAGGGTGTCTTATTTATTTAAACATGAACAATGAACAAATACTTTTACAACGTTAAAACTCGTCTCCAATGTCACAAACACAAAGGTAATCCGACTCACTATGTTTTAGGGCTACAAATTTGTTTTGTTTTATCTTTGTGATTTTTAACAAAAGGCTAAATGAAATTGTAAGAAAATGAGGGTTAAATTAACCAATTAGCCGTGAAATGAAGCACAGTAATATAAACCTTCCTATAACGATGACTAATAGGGTGGATCGAAAAAAATTTTTTTTATTTTTTTTCTTAGCATGGGGGTAGAATTTGTAGCTTATAAAAAAAGAATGTTTTTCAAAAAAAAAAAAAATTTTTTTCGCAACATTTAGAGATAGCCCACTCGTTTTTTAATAAATTAATGGATCAAATGGACTTATTCTAGCGAAAAAATTTTTTTCCGTCAAAAATCGTGGAAAACATGAAAAAATAATTGCATATGATTTTTTTTCACTTACCTTTTACTTTAATACAGATAAAAGGGCTGCTTAATTCTTTATTTTTCGCTTAAGTTACAAAAATAATAGGAAAAAATTTTTTTTGACTTCTGATTTCCATTTGGCTTTCAAAAAGACATTCCACAGATTCTAAAACATCGTTTAAATATTTTAAAATTTTTTAGTCCATTTGATCCATTATTTTATTAAAAAACGAGTGGGCTATCTCCAAATGTTGCGAAAAAAATTTTTTTTTTTTGAAAAATTTTCTTTTTTTATAAGCTACAAATTCTACCCCCATGCTAAGAAAAAAAAATTTTTCGATCCACCCTAATGACTAAGCAGCGTCTAAACTTTATATTCATTGACTTGTACTACGAAAACATTATGTTGTCTCATTTCCGTAAATAAAACATCACAAGTCGCATTGCACGATTTATGTTAGTTTTAGAACTAAAATCAAGGTCTCGTGTGATAGCTATGCTATTGCCGTAAGTCAAATTCATACTGCCACGAGACAGGCGGTACGATCAAATTCATACTGCCACAAAAGTTTTACCACAATATGAGTTTTTTTTTTATAGTAGTGGGGGCAAACGAGCAAATGGTGCACCTGATGGTAAGTGATCACCGCCGCCCATGGACATCCGCAATACCTACCGCGGGTATTGCAGCTGCGTTGCCGGCCTTTTAAGAATGAATAAGCTCGTTTCTTGAAGGTCCCTAAGTCGTATCCATTCGGAAACACCGCCGAGGGTAATTGATTCCACAAAGGAGTAGTGCGAGGCAAAAAGACAAAAAGAGGTTGGCTGTGTATTGTATTCCATTAGTTTATTTCGGCAGTTTCAATCGAACAATTTATGACGTGTTGATCGCAACGAAAAATACTTACTTAGCATATCATAAGGTGCCGGGTAGCAGCGCATTGATAGATTTTGTAAACTGTTAAACGCGATGACTGTACGTTACAAATAGTTTAAAGGAAGACCTTATTTCGCTCGCCATAGCACACTGGGCGAGACGAGTCGCATCACAAACATCAAAATCTGCCTCACAATTATCCACTTCGCTTCCTCCCGGCGTATGGGGTCACTCATAAAAAATATTTTTAATGTTTTTCCAGATTTTTACAATGCATCCCGGCCCACTGTGGCCCATCAAAATGTGCCTCTGCTCATTTAAGTGTCGAACTGGAGGATGTTTTTTAGCGAGAGTAGTCTTCATTAGTGTCCTTTTTATTATACGCATACCTACTCAATACTCTTATTTTGTTATGAGATTCTCGGTTTCAATATTAGGTAGGTAGAAAAAACAAAATCTGAGTAAGCTTTTCGTATCTAACATCCGAAAAGTTATGGCCGAGACTAAATATGTGCCCGGTTTTGAATATGTGAATTATTGTGGCTACTAGGTCAGAGGGTTCTGCATAGTCTTGCTCTGGTATATGGTACCACTGCCTTACCTATTCATGTATCTATAGCGTCAATGATTGAGTGTTCCGGTTTGGAGGCTAAGGTAGTCGGTAAACTTATGCATATAGCATTAGGACCCAACAAGGATAGCAATTCACCATTAACATTTTTGGTGTATCTTTATATTGTATTCGGACAGCATACAGTGATAGATTAATAAAACAATAAAGAATTAATTAAACTAATAAAGAAATTGCTTTCGTATATTGAAGCTAAATTGCTTGAATGCTTTAATACTATTTATACTTAAGTATAAATCATCTATAATACCTTTAAACGAGCAATTCTTGTATATATATATATATATATATATATATATATATATATATATATATATATATATATATATATATATATATGTATGTATGTATATATGTATATATGTATATATATATACATTTGGAATCTCGGAATCGGCTCCAACGATTTTCATGAAAGTCACAAATTAGGGGCTTTTCGGGACAAGGAATCGATTTATCAAGGTTCCAGGTCCAAGAAGAGCTCGTTTCCTAAGATATGGGTATGTGAAAAACCAAGCAAAGCTTGGTCAACCAGATATTAGTATTAAAGCATCACAAATAAAAACACACCAACGAGGATCAAATACAAAAAATGAAGGAAAACTAAAATATACTCACAACTAAACATTTATAAAAATCATAACATTACTGAATTACTTTCTAATCAGTTATTTGTTATTTTAGAGGTATTAAGAAAACGTAATTTTAATATTTGAAAATCTGTAACTTTTGAAAATAAGATTCCGTTTTGATTTTTAAAAGGGCATTCGACGTAATTTTTTAGTATTAAAATATCGTAGAATACCAAAAATGATTGGTTGAAATATTTTGAAGTTATGTCGAAAAAACACTTTTTTCAAAATTTTCGTCAACGATTACTTCCAAACAAATAAACTGATTTTGAGGCAATTTATGCATTAGACCTAATTTTTTGAGAAATAGAGTTAGTTGATTAGTTTTTGTACTTAATCGGTACATTAATCTGGAAGTTATTTAAAAAATTCTGTTTCGCCACAATTTTTTTTGGGTTTTTTCAAGATTTAGCAAAATTTCTTGGCCCCATTTGGTTCAAATTTTCAGGAAGTATAAGTTGAGTGGAATCGAATGCCATCAACTGCGTTTCGATCGGTCCAGGCGTTCAAAACTTATGAGTTGTTGACACACAAACACACACACACACACACACACACACACACACACACACACACATTCACACAAACATACATACAGTCATACTGACGCCATCGCGAAAATAGTCGAAAATGGTTTCTAAGACCACAAAACGTGGACATATGGTGAAAACTCCATTTTGGAAAATCGGAGCAAAATCAGTAACCTCCCTATCTACATATGTAGTGGGAAGTTAAAAAGTACAAGTGTTTCAAGAGAGTAATATTGTATTAAAATGGAGTGAATGTAAATGAATTAAATGAAATAAAACTACCACGCCAAAGCTTAAACCTAAAAGTGCGATATTTTTTTCAGTAAAATGTACCACTAAAGAGCACAGATCGTCACCTAGAGTAGTAGCTTTGTAGCATTTTAACTCGTTAGTTTTATAATAGATGGCGTTAGCAGTAATAAAATTCTAATACAAAATGTATCTTCTATTTTTTAATGTTTATGAAATAGCATTTTAATGGAAGATAACATATCTAGACATGAATTTAAACTACCATGTCAAAGCTCTAACCTCGAAGTGCGATATTTTTTCAATAAAATGTACCACAAAAGTGCATACAAAGTGGCCTAGTGTAGGGCTCGCTTCGCTCGCCCTGATAAATAGAATAGAGTCCATCAATTATAGCTACTGCCCGTGTAACAGATACGATACAATACGTTCGTGCTAAGATATGTTATCAAACCACATTTTATCACGCGCCATACACGTGAATAATTAGTATATAAGCTTAAGGAATTACTCAGTAAAATTACAGTTTAATAAACACATTTATTAACCGATGTGTGACTGTCAAATAATCTACGTAATATTAGGATAAGCTAATAAGATAATATTATAAGATAATAAGCCCGCTTAGGATATTCAGCGTGTGAGGTAACATGCGTGAAAGAAGAGTGATTTTTCGAATAAGAAGAACTAATTTCTCGTTTGTATCACGAGTAAATGTTGGCCATGGTATTCGTATTATATTTAATGAGATTTAGTTATTTTAGTCGTCCAATCTCTCTTCTATCGCGCACAACATAATCTGTTGATTTTAAGCGAGTGTGAGACAAATTCAATAGCTACAATGACGAGAAAAATAGTAATCAAAATTTTCTCATACTGAATATCCTAAATTAAATAGTTTTGCTTTATAACTTGTGACTAATAATTTAGCTCCAGAGACTATCAGCATCTGCGCGATAAGAGGTCATTGTGAAGATGACCTCTTCAATTCACAACATAATTGTTTGGCGAGCACTTCATTCGGGTACAGCTATCCAAACCCACTTTAAGCAACTATCTCTTTTCTATACGGGGAACTTAAAAAGGATGGAAAATTGGATGAAAATATTATTCCGTATTTGAAAATAGTTTACAATAATTGGGAAAAGAATTAGGTATCACTAAGCCAACTACCAAAATATAGCGTACTTTGTATCGGTTTCATCGATTTTACAATATGGAATATTTATTTAAAAAAATTCAGTAAATTCAAGTAAAATTTTTTGATTACAAAATAAATGTACAGTCCGCGCACAACGTCCGAGGAATCGGGGAATGATGTAGGGATGGATGTGCTCTGTGTAATATCGACTAATTCACTGCACCTCAATAGGTATCACGCAAAATTCCTCGAGGCTCGCGCGCGGACTGTATTTGTGAAATATTTATGCAGTTGCACTGAACTTGTTAACCAACGCTATCTACCCGATTTTATCTTGCGACTAGTTGCGATTTTCAATTCTGTAATAGGACTGTGATAATGGGTGTGTTCAACCTAACTACTTCTCAGAAATCTGACTTAGTCAGAATTCTGAGCTATGGTTTTGCTAAAATACTATAGAAACATTTCAATGCAACATTTTACTTTGTAAGTCAAGGCGCCATTGTATAATTTTGACACTTCTATGAGTTTTGACAATTAATGATATACAGTGTGTCCAGGCCGAAACCAGTTGCGCTCAGACGCTCACAATAAAAACTTTGTTATACTTATCTGAGTCAAATTTCAAAGTTTAGAATTTCGCTGAACACTCCCAATTTAACATTTTTGTCAACTAGTTAAAACGCACGATTTCATCAAATTGTGTAATTTGCCCAGTGATATATTATGTTTTTATTTTACGAGTATTATTATAATCACCTCTGCGACTAGTGATTCGGTGTTGATGTTGGGTCCCGGGTTTGATTCCCGGGATGGGTAATTCAAAATGTGTTTTTTCAGTTTCCTGATTAAAACAACGTTGCCCGGGATTTAATAAGTGCCCGGTTGGCGATAGGCTTGCCATTTATCTCATTATGGGACTATCATCGGCTAATCTTCTTCTGGTTCTGAAACAAACTTTAAACTTGACGGTTACACTATGGCATCTCATTTTTCTCGTGACAATCAGAGTAGGGGTGGAACTTGTATTTTAGTGAGAAATGAACTTGATTTTAAAATGCTAGATTTACAAATACGCTTACCATTTTCCTTTGAAAGTTGCGCTGTTGAAATTATTAATTATAAACTAATAGTAATTTGTATTTATCGTACTCCCAGCTCAAATGTTGATATATTCCTAAATAAATTAGAATTATTATTAGAATATATTATGATAAATTCAAAAAAGAAAATGATTTTATGTGGAGATTGGAATATAGACCTGATGCCGGATAACTGTACACATAAAAATTTAACAAGCATTCTTTCAAATAACAACATAAATCAACATATTTTAAAACCTACTAGGAAGCATGCATGTCTGGATGTAATAGCAAGTAACATAAATAATGTTCAGTCTAACACTCATACACTTGCTTTGTCTGATCATGAAACTGCTCAGAGTATACAAGCCAATATAGAGTCAGTCTTAGAATTTAAACAAAAAAGAGCTTTTTGGTTTGAAACAAAGCGGATATATGGGCAGGAAAATATTAAAAAGTTTCATGAATGTTTATCAGGTTTAAGTTTTAATGAAGTTTTTACAAAGTCAAACTGTGAAGAAGCATTTAATGAATTTCATGATATTTTACTGTTGTTTTTTGAGTTATGTTTTCCTAAGATCCGTGTAAAAGTTTCAAATAAACCAATAAAAAATAAATGGTTAACTAAAGGTCTTCTAAAATGTTGCAAAGTAAAACGCCAGTTGTACCTTAATTATCGTCATGCTCAATCTAATAAAAAAGAAAATAAATGTAAATATTTACATTATAGGAAAATTTTGTCTAAATGTATATTAGAATCACAAAAACAGTCTGCTTTGAAATATATTGAAAATTCCTCTAATAAATGTAAAGCTTCATGGAATCTGATTAAAAGTACATTTTAGAACAAAATAAATATTAGAGAAATAGGAAAAATCAAAGTAAACAATTTAAAGTACACAAATACTCAAATAATCTGTAATCTATTTAATAATTTTTTTATAAACCAGACAAAATCAAGTAGTGTAAAAGTCAAATCTACAAATACTTCAAAATCATATTTTTTACCAAATTGTAGTAAAACCATGTATTTGACACCAGTAGATGAGCATGATGTGAAAAAAGTTATTCATTCATTGAGAAATACTTATGCTACTGTCTATGATAATATTAGCACAGAATTATTGAAAAATATTGCTAGTGTAATGTCAAAACCTCTTAGCCATATAATTAATTTGTCATTTTTGGAAGGTAAATATCCAGAACGATTAAAAAAGTGTATTGTCAAACCGTTGTTTAAAAAAGGAGATATGTGCGATATGAACAATTATAGACCTATTACTTTAATTCCAGTCATTTCAAAAATCTTTGAAAAAATTATGTATGAAAAGCTCTATAATTATTTACTTGATTTTGACCTACTAAAAAATAATCAATATGGATTTAGGAAAGGTAGGTCTACTACATTAGCATGTTTTGATTTAGTAAAGAGCATAACTGAATGTCTGAATAAGAAAATATATCCACTTTGTGTATTTTTGGATATCAGTAAGGCATTTGATTTTGTTTCACACAATATTTTATTATCAAAACTTGAAAAATATGGTATTAGAGGGAAATCTTTAGATTGGATAAAAAGTTATTTAGAAAATAGGAAACAATGTGTTGAAATATCTAAAATATGCGGAAACCGTAAAAAGATATATACTTCAAACTACCTTGTTAACAACTGTGGTGTACCACAGGGCAGTGTTTTAGGACCCTTGCTATTTTTAATTTATATCAATGATCTTCCTGATAGAAACATGATTGCTTTTTATTTGCTGATGACACTACCCTACTTATTAAATGTAAAAATAAAAAAGACTTGGTAAATGAAACAACCGAAACCTTATTCCAAGTTTCAGACTGGTTAATTAATAATAATTTAAAAGTTAATGTAACTAAAACAAAATTAATTGAATTTCAGAACTACCACAGTAATATTACCAAAAACACAAATATATTTTTAAATAAAGTAAATATAGATGATGTAGATTATACAAACTTTTTAGGAATAATTATTGACAAAAATTGTATTTGGAAAGCACACATTGAATCTCTATGTAATAAGATTGATAGATTTGTCTATGTCTTGAGAAGACTAAGGGAAGTAGGAGACGCAAAAGCCTCCCTATTAGCATATCATGGATATGTCTCTTCTAATTTACAATATGGAATTCCTATTTGGGGAAATTCTGTTGAATTGGTACGAATTTTTAGAGTCCAAAAGAAATGTATTCGAGTAATATGTGGTGTTAATCAGTTACATTCCTGTAAACAACTTTTCAAGTCTCTTAAGGTACTTCCCTTACCATGTTTGTATATTTTAGAGGTATGCGTATTTGTAAAAAAGCACCAAAAGTTATTTAAAACAAATGCTGAAGTCACTGGTAACTCATATTTTAGGAATAGTAAGAAATTATATGTGCCTAACCAAAAATTAAATATTTTTACAAAAAATGTGTATTGTATGTCTATTATTATATACAATCATATTCCTGATAGTCTTAAATCATTGCCTATAAATAAATTTCGCAAAAAGTTGTTTGATTTGCTGTTAGATAAAACTTATTATGATATTAAAGAATTTTTAGCCGATAAAATTAAATGTTAATGGATAGAAATATAAGTTTGTTGAATTGTCCTTAAAAAAAATTTCAATGTAGTAAAAATTTTGTAAATGGTGAACATTATGTAAATTATTAAAAAAAATAATTACTCAAAATATGAAACTTGTAATTATAAAAATAACTTTGTAATATGGAATCATCCTTGTATATTTATAACAAGAACATAAATTAGAGAAAAAAAGACCAGCCCGCTGAGTTTCTTCCGCCGGATCTTCTCAGTGTGTGGCCGCGTTCCGATCCGGTAGTAATTCTGAAAAATCGATACAATTTATAGTTTTAAATGTAATATTATATAATGATATTTTTTTTTAAATATTTGCACACCATATATTGGTAGAATATGTCGGTAACTTAATTTATTTTTAACAACTTGTAACACCCATATTCTTGCAAATAAATATTTTCTTCTTTCTTTCTTTCTAATCGTAGGTGCACTTATTGTGTATCTGCCTACCTCTTCGGGTATACGTGCGTAAGATACTTACTTTTTTTATTATTCGAGTATTTACTTATTTTTAATTACTATATATGCCCGCGACTTCGTCCGCGTGAACTTTGACCTAGGTTTATTGGATATGGGATTTGCTGAATGGAAGATACTAATATCTTTTTCTAAATTTACAAAATCTTCAAAGCAGCAGTCTTTACAAAATCGGCTATCTTCTTGTCTTTTTGGTCTAGCCCTTTTGGGGCTTTGTTGAACAATGGACAGCAACTTTTCTGTTATATAAAAACTACAGCTCAATTTTTATAAACTTACTCTACTTACTACATACCTACTCTAAAAGCCAATAGCGGATTCACATTTCCTAAAATAGATAAAATGTTAAAGTTGGCATATGGGCATATGGGCATATGGGCATATTCATGTCCATTATGTGCCTGTGTGTGTCATGATACTAACAGTAAAAGATAATCTTAGATATATAAAAATCAATTGCTGTTTGTTTGTCTCGCTAAAACTCGAGAACGGCTGAACCGATTTGGCTATTTTTGGTTTTGAATTAATTGTTGAAGTCCAGGGAAGGTTTAAAAGGTGAGTAAATATAGAAAGAAAATAAGAGTAACCACTCTTATTTTCAGAAAAGGCAGAACATTTGCCGGGTCAGCTAGTAATAAATATTTTAAATATCAATAGTATAATAAGATAATAAATCTATATATTAATAGGTGTTTGAAGGAAAAACTTCGGACTCATTTTTAAGCCAATTACGCGAACGGTGGAATATGATATTGGGCACTATTAAGGTTTAGGTTGAAAAGGACGGCAGAACTTTTTTTTTTATTTTGTCATATTATTATCTTTTAAATTGGTTTTTTGTATAATATAGTAAAAAGCTAGTATAATGTATTAAATTTTAAGTTAACGTCAAATTTAATGACAGTAAAACACTTCAATTTTTATACTTTGTACTCGTATTTTTTACAGCTTCGCCCACGCGCATCATCAATGTAAGAAATTTTATATAATCTTAGTAGCTAATAATGTTAGGGGTTGATTTTTGAAGCCTCCCATTTAAAGATAACTGTAGTTTTGACCCCAGAACTTCAGTAATTACCTTTCTAAGTTTCATCAAAATTTGTTCAGTGTTTTAGCCATGAAAGCATAACGGACAGATAGACATATTTTTGCATTTAGAACATTATTCATTACATACTGCAAATGACGTGACAAATATAGTTCAATATTAGATGTGAAACAGTAGAAATGTTCGCAATTACAATTGTTGATCATAAATCTATCTTAGTTTACTTTAAATTGTTGATCATAAATCTATCTTAGATTACTTTAATCTATTTACTAGTTTCAACTCAATGTCAATATTTCGATATGAACGAGATAGCGTCGACAATGAGATGAGAGCTGGCCGTTGCCATGACAACCACCGGGGCTCGGTCGACGCTCGTCCCGACCTTCGCTACAAGGTCAAAATGAAATGCAAGCTCATGAACTTAGAGTATATTTTTCTTTGGATTTATTTATTTAATACTTTAACTATTTCGCCACTTTAGTAGTTATGACCGGGAGACGAACGGTACCTCTGAAAAGCAACACTTTTAGATGTATGTAGTGACGAAACAAGACTTTTTTATCTCTATATACATAAAAAAATCCCCGTGTTGGTCCCGGGCTCTTTTAAAGAATAGGCCAACTGCTGTCTTGGTAGGTAGATCGTAAAAGGCGACCGATGGACTATGCGAGTCGCTTCTATCATGGTTACTAAGTGATAGAGTTCTGCATTGGCTCGACATTAATACCCCCTTACCTGTTCTTGCTGCAAAGCGTCAGTGCTTGTAACTGTCGTGTTCCGGTTTGGAAGGTAAGGAAGCTAGTACATATTTTATTGATTCAGATGTTACTTTGCGGAAATCCATTGTTAAAAAGGTGAAATTAATTAAATTTGCTATTATCCGCGAACTGACAAGTTTAATTACTGACACCAAATTTAATTAATTTCACCTTTTATGTAGCTAGTAAACTTATGCATGTGGCACTAGACCTCGCCACATTACCATCTTTGGTTGGTTGTTGTTGTGGTTGTCAGCAACGCAACATTACCATCTTTGATTAGATAGGCGATGATTGACTCTTTCCATCAGGAGACCCATCTGCTTGTTTGTTATGATATAGAAAAAGACTAAAATCTAAATACATGCTCATGACTATATCACAATGCATGAAACCATGAGACAAAGAAAGAAAATAAGAATAACTCTTTTGAATTCTCTACAAAAAAAAGTCAGAATACAAAAGGAAATTATTGTTTCTTTCTCGGCATCCAAGCGCGGTCACATTGTTCAGTTCATACGTGAATATTTCATATGAATGAAACATCACCGGGAAACATTTGTATATATTGCCTTCCCCTTCACAAAGAATTCTTATAACTGCGTTTATTTGAGACTAGCGACCTGCCCGCGGTTTCATCCGCGTAGCTTTTGTTACCTTGGGAATATCGGAAAGATTTATATACTAAAACCTTCCTCAAGAATCAACCTATCTATTAAAAAAACCGCATCAAAATCCATTTCGTAGTTTTAGAAATTTAAGCAAACATAGGGACAGACAGAGAAAGTGACTTTGTTTTATATTATATAGTGATGCCTATATCTGAGAGCTAGAAAAGAGTAGACACTTTAATATAAATATAATTACGTTTTTCCCCGTGTTGGCCCGGCCTTTTTGTTTATTGTTATCATCTACCTGTGTGTCAAATTTCATTCAAATCTGTTCAGTATTTTTTGCGTGATTGAGTTACAATCATCTATCCAAACATCTAAACTTTGGCATTTATAATATTAATAATAATAACTAATATAGATTTAAATATCTATGGACAAATCACACGAAATAATCTCACCCCAAAGAAAGCAATATATTTGCTTGTGATATTGGTACCAATTGAAGATACTAACAATAAAACATAATTACTCAGGTATATTACTTAACAAACACCCAAACCCAGAAATACAAACATCTCTCTCTGCTTTTGGAACAAAAGTTTGTCCTTGTCGGGAATTGAACTCAAGTCCCATTAGTTGCAATATTAGGTGAGGCCAGTGTCAACCAATGAGGCAATATACATCGGTATCCCTTTATTTTCTAAAAGTGAATTCTGAGCCGTGTTGAGGTACGTTATATCACGGGAAAATCTACGATACATTATACATCTGTGGAATTTTATAAGAAAATAACCATAGGGACGTGCAGCGCGTAGCTAAGAAAAAAATATTAAACATTATTTATACGTTACTAAAAAGCTATAAAACATTATCTTAGAGCGTTAACTTAAAGCAAACTGAAGATATAAAAAGCTAGATGAAAATTGCCTTCGCTCTGAAAAATGCAATGCAGATTAGGGACATTAGCCGCTGATGTCTCTAATGGAAAAGAAAATGTTTTCAACCCCTGATGCGATGCAAAACATGCGGGCTGCTTAATCTTTTTGTATATTTTTTGGTCGCCTAGAAACTATAAAACTAGAGTTTAACGGTGTTTTACCAAAACATCCCCAATATTGTCCAAATCTATCAGAACAAATTGTGGCCAGTTCTGACTGCTTCGCTTATCGGAAATTCTAAAAAAAACACAGTTTTCACTTCCCACTACGTATCTAGATAAGGAAGTTACTGATTTTATCCCGATTTTCGAAAATCGAGTTTTCACCAGATGTTCACGTTTTGAGGTCCTAGGAACATTTTCCGACTATTTTCACGATGATGTATGTATGTGTGTGTGTGTGTGTGTGTGTGTGTGTGTGTGTGTGTGTGTGTGTGTGTGTGTGTGTGTAAACATCTCATAACTTTTGAACGGCTGGACCCCTAGAAACGCGGTTGATGGCATTCGATTGGATTCCGCTCAACTTAAACTTAAATTGAGAAATTTTGAAAAAACACCAAAAGAATTTTGGCGAAACAGTATTTTTTTAATATAATTTCCAGAATTATTTAGCGATTGAGTACAAAAACTAATCAGCTCTATTCCTCAAAAAATTACGCCTAATACATAAGTTTTATTAAAATCGGCTTGGGAGTAATCGTTGAAAAAAATTTTGAAAAAAATGTTTTTTTGATATAGCTTCGAAACTTTTCAACCAATCATTTTTTGGTATTCTACGAGATTTACTACTAAAAAAACTACGTCAAAAGTCGTTTCAAAAATCGAAATCGAATCTGATTCTCAAAACGTATAGCATTTCAAATATTAAAATTACGTTGTTTTTAGCAAATTTCCTAATTTTTTTTAAAATAACTTTTGAGTCAATTCACCGATTGACTTAAAAATCTTATCAGCTTTTTTCCTTTAAAAACTCGTTCAATCGTTTTTTTTTTGTTTGGATTTTTCAATGAAGAAAATTAAAAATATTTTTTTTAACATGACATTGCACCGAAAATTTTCAACCTGTCGATTATTTGACTAAAACAATATTTCAGATCTCAAAAATTGAGTTGAATGTCATAATCGTTTAGCTTTTCAAAAATTAATGTACTACCATTTTTAACAAAATAGATGTTTGAACTGAAAAATCTATGATTATATTTTTTACTTTTTTGAGCTTAAAATACCTTAATTTTGTGAGAAGTTTCAGAGATGGCCTGTAGGGTCAACCGTTTACACATTTTTTTATATCATAAGATGGTAAACAAGCAGATGGCTCTCCTGGTGGAAAGAGAAACCATCACACATAGATACTAAAGATCTTAATGGTGTGTTGCTATCCGTCTAGCGGGATGGCAATGTCACATGCATTTGTCTATCGGCTATCTTATTCTCTTAACCGGAACACGACAAATTGAAGCTTTGACGCTATTGCGTCAGGAATAGGTAAGGCGGGGGTACCATATACCCGGGCGAGAAGAACTCTGGCACCTAATAATTTCAAAGGGTATGACAATAACAAAATATAGATAAGTTTTTTCTTTTTTTTTTTCGACTATTACTAATTCAGTTACCATACTTTCCAATCTGGTGGCATTTTCTGAGACGCAAACGTAAAACGCAAGTGATTCAGTTGAGTTCTATACACTTATATTCTTGCGTTCCAATTTAGATCCATGGAAACAGTTTCAAGCATCGCTGAAAAAACATTTTGTATATATACTCTTAATTAAGTTAATACATTTCTAGTTAGCGTCTTATTCTTTCAGTGATGCCCAAAAAGCTTCAAATACTATGAACCTTAACTACGAAGTTAATTATTTGACCGCACCGTTGGTCGAGTAGTGAGCGACCCTGACTAGGTAATCAACAGGGCTCGGGTTCGATCCCCGACGGGGACAAGCATTTGTGTGATGAGCATAAATGTTTGTATTTCCGGGTTTGAGTGTTCATTAAATTATAAATTAAATGTATTCTAGTATTTATATATGTATTTCTATGTATTAGTATCGTTGACTAACACCCATAACACAAGTAAATAATTTGCTTACTTTGGGGTTAGATCAGTAAGTGTAATTTGTCCCGTGAGTATTTAATATTTATTTAATTATTAAGAAAACATACGCATACTCATAAGAAATAAAGCTTACCAGGAAATCAAACTTATAAACAGTAAACAATCTTCACTTGACATATAAGCTTATCAGTTATGGTTATCTGAAGCATGCTCTATATACATGGCAGTTAAATTCTCATTTTGTTAAGCGGCACCCATAAAAATAGCGATTTGGTGGCACTCGACGCTACTTCACGGCGAATTTCCTTGAATATTTTATAAGCGAACGTTGGAACACTTCAGAGCAAACCGTTTCATATATTTCAATCTATTTTACCCGAATTTTTAAACTTCCCAAGATTTGAAATATTGACGCTGCTTCTACATTTTTAAAAACAAACACGTTAAATCATCATCACTTGCGAAGGTGAAAGCGTGTTAACTGTTTTGTGTCTTTTTAAAGATTTATATACTAATATGAATACCTTGTTGTCTAAAGTTTGGTCTAGCTTTGGGCAAAAATATTATTAAGGTTTTACGGGGATTTCTCAAAAAATACAGATCTCAGTAGTAGCTCAGTGCCGCTACGGATGAGCAAGTAAAGATCTCGCCCCGTTTAAAGCTGGAATAAGCGGTCATCGCTATCAAGGGAGTTTTTACTCCCTTGATAGCGATAACATCATGAATAAGCAAGCGGTCATCGTTATCAAGGGAGTAAAAACTCCCTTGATAGCGAGAAAATCAAGCACATTGTTGCATTTTTGCAGCAATGTGCTTGATTTTCTTAACATAAACACTTGTACTGTTCTATAATTTCCATCGTTGGCACTTGGCGAAAACCCATTATTGTTAGACACAATTGATATTTGACACAAATGCACTTCAATAATAGTAACAATAATTAAATATATTTTATCTTGAAACTGTAACTGGTTGAGTAATATATTAAAAATATATATTTTTCGTAGTGAAATTAAAGTACAAGTTATCATATCTGACTAATTTAAAGTGTTTCACAAATATCCTTATTATTTACATTAAAACTACTGGATTTAAGAGATGTGTGAAATTACATATCTTAAAGCCACTCGGTTTCCTCTACAAAAGCATCATCAGGGTTTCTAATTTAAGTAATATTATATTAAAATTTAAAAACTATATTAAAAAAGGTATCATTTAATTTTTTGTCGTTAAATTAATGTATAATAAAGTATTAAATAAGTAAGTAATAAACACACAAATAGAATAATACAATATTTTTTTATATTTGTGAAAAAAGTGTTTATGTTAAGAAAGTGATATAGTTTCACATAGTGTCGACGATGGAAAGTGTAAATTATATATAGCAGCGACGGGGATCACACTCTTGGACAGTCTTTCGCTTTTTACAATCTACAGGGCAGAATGGAGAGATGGTTTATTCTTTTTTTATTATAATTTTCTTGGTTCAACGCACACAAATATTATTTATTATTCACGATTAAGTAAGATTAAGTAAGCGTATCAAATTTTTTACCTGCAAACTTTTTGTAAAAAAAAGTATCTTTACGCCCATATCCCCGAAGGGGTAGGCAGAGGAACAACAAGTGCACCCACGATTAGCCGAAGATACTTGGGTCCCACAAATGTGATAGGTGGCAAGCCTATCGCCAACCGGGCACTTTCCAATCCCGAGCAACTTTGTGTTTCTCAGAAAACTGAAAAAACACTTTTTTATGTGCCCGACCCGGGAATCAAAACCGGGACCTCATGTGGTCAACGCCAACGCTGGATCACTAGACCACAGAGGCGAAATGTGCTGCGAAATGCGAAATGTCCTGTGATGAATTTGTCGGACACAATGATCACTTGATTACAAACAATTCAGTAAAAATGGACTTTGTGTGTATTGAATCCTGTCTCAAGCCTAAATGCTTAAGTGACAATTCTACTGTATTAAAAAAGCTTATCGGTATAGTTTTCTTGTCGCATAAAATATTTTTCGATTTACTTAACTTGCAAGTACATTAAAACTAAGTATACGTATACTCTACTACTATACAAATTTCAGCAAATGTTGATCACCTCTACTACTATACGAAGCTGAACTTATTCGGCAAATGTTGATCACTCTCATTTAACAAGAACATACCGTCATTTAATTTTTGATCGAGGTGTGTACCTATAAACCTTTTTTTATAGAAAAGGGGGCTAACGGACAGGAGGCTCACCTGATGGTAAGTGATTACCACTGCAAATGGACAACCACACTATCAGAAGATTTGCAGTTGCATTTCCGGCCTTTTAAGAAAGAGTAGAGACTCTTCTTTAAGGTCTCTAAGTTGTATCCGCTTGGAAAAACTCCCGCCGGTAATTCGTTCCTCAGAGGAATATTGCGGGGAAAAAAGTGCCTCGAGAATCGCACAGTTGTAGATTTACCTCCGTTTTAGTCCGGGCTCCTTTGAAAAATAGACCAACTGCCGTTCTGCCAGGCAGGTTGTGAAAGGCTACTAATTAGTTATACGTTTCACTAGCATCGTTGAGCTCCGCAACGTCTTGCCCGGGTATTTCGTAACACCATTCTACCTATTCCTGTCGCAATGGCGTTAATACTTGTCATTGTTGTGTTGGGTTGCAAATGTTAGGTAGCCGGTAAACCTATACATGTGGAATCGCCATCCCGCCACATACCATTAACATTTTTAATGTATATAGGCGATGGTTTCTCTTTTCATCAGGAGAGCCATTTGCTTGATTGCTAGCCACAAAAAGCTCATTTAATAAGTTTCAATTATGTATTCATCGTTTCAAAATTAGTGCGATATCCCGCGATCTATAAAAGTGGAAAGGAATTGCTTTAACAATTGTTAAAATTATATCAATATTATCTATCAGAGACTATTAACTATTGAGACACTTGTTAAATATACGATACCTTAATATTATACCAGAGCGGCCAGTCAAATAGTTGTGGTTTAACTTTCAATAGCGGTTTTGCAATTCTGGACTTTAAACGACCTAAGTTATCTCGCTTTATAACTCTGAATCAATTTCTGTTCAGGACGGAATAGCAAACGATATTAAAATTTAATATTATCTTAGATGCATAAGTTTAGGGTCAGGTTTGCTAAGAATATTCAGAAGCATTAATGGGTGTGTTTTTTTTTTATATCATAAGATAGCAAACAAGCAGATGGGTTTCCTGATGGTAAGAGTCAACCATCGCATATAGACCCCAAAGGTGTTAATGGTACATTGCTATCTTGTGGCGAGGTCTAATGCCACATGCATAAGATTACCGGCTGCCTTACCCTCCACACCGGAACACAACAGTAACAAGCACTGACACTATTGCGGCAGGAATGGGTAAATTTCCGACTAATGTTTAAACTCAGACTTCTAACAATATTGACAGATGGCTTTACTAAAATTTTGCCAGGACACTCAGATAGTAAGACATAATCCAATTCCGTCATTGTACTTTTCATAGAGATGCAACTTCGCTCATAAAATACATCGATATCAGAACATCGATGTTTTCTAGAGTAAAACATCGATGTTAAAAACATCGAAATTTATGAACGATATATCGATGTCGATTATGGCCGATGTTTTGCCATATAAATTACTTGTATTGAATATTTTGTTGGGGTACTTGAGAGCGGTTGAAGATCGTATTATGATAAAACATCGCCTTAAAACATCGCTCATGAAAAACGATGTATCGTCGATGTTTAGGGTTTCGAAATCAATGTTAAAACGATATATCGATGTCTAAAAAATCGATGTATCGTTTTCATCCCTAGCTTTGCATAATTCTAACAGTTTTTTAGGAAAGTGTGTCCGAAAGAAACTTGTTAAACTTTGATATTGTGTTACTCTGATAGGTATAAGTAAGTTTGGTAGATGGTTAGACAAGTCACGAGTGATGTCAAGAGTCTTTACAACCGGAGTGTTTGTATGAATAATAAATAATAAATAATAATGAATGCGAAAGAAACAAGACAAATCAGCGAAAATCATAGCATGTGGTAATCGGTGCTCTCTGCCTATCCTGTAAAAGATCAAGCCTAAAGATAAGTATAATATAAGAAAATCTATACTAAATATTGTCTAAATTTTCGCATTATTTTAAAACAAATTAAATATCCAGTGACGTTTACTAAAAACGATTTATTTATTTATTTAAATTTTGCACACATACTTTTGCACAGGTAGACTTAACGCCCAAGAGCATTCTCTGCCAGTCAACCTCCAAAGAGTACAGAGAAGGCGCAAGGGGTGCACATAGAAAGACGAAAATAAAATTGAAACTTAATTTAGTACTAGTTGAACACACTAGTTATGTGAAAACAAAACTCACACAATTAAAACACATAATTAAAACATAAATTTATATATAATATAAATAATTGGTTCAACGAGACAAATTAAGGGCTTCTAATTTCTTGAATGGCTCGAGCTAAAACATAATGGGTGATCTCACTATATCTACAATTAAATTTCAAATTAAACCTCGAGCGTGAGAGAAATTTGACTTTGCTAAAATTGAAGCAAAAGTGGGTGATTTAGTAGTGACATTCGTGGAACGGTAAAATCATTTGATACTTTGTTTCTAATTTGTTTCTTTTGTCTCTGTGAGGACATAGTGCTTTTTCTTAAAATCATTTAATGTTTATTCATAGATAATTATACTAATTATAGATTTGGGAGATAATTTTTAGTTGAGCGTCGCAGTTTTGCTTAAAACTATTGAATATTATCATGCCAGATTCTTTGCAAACTAGGTAGAGTAATTTTTTTTTATATCGTAAGATAGCAAACAAGCAGATGGATCTCCTCATGGAAAAAGTTAAATATCGCCTATAGACACCAAAGATGTTAATGGTGCGTTGCTATCTTGTGGTGAGGTCTATTGACACATGCATAAGTTAACCAGCTTGCCCTCCAAACCGGAACACGACAGTGACGAGCACTGACGCTATTGCGGATGGAATATGTAAGGCGGTGGTACTAGACCCGGGCGAGACAATGCAGGACTCGACCACCTAGTAGCCACGATGGTAGTGGCTCTAATAGCCAATCAATCGCCTTTTACGATCTACCTGGCAGAACGGCAATTGGCCTATTCTTCAAAGGAGCCCGGGACCAACAACGGGGAAGAGTAAGCCGAATGTAAGAAGTAAAACATAAAAAAATCTGGTTCACAACGATTCACCGGTCTGTAGTTGGCGATCAATCGCCGCATCCTAACTACCTCACAACGATTATTGAAAGTTTTTGTAATAACCGGGATTGATAGCCTCATCTGAGGCTAAGGAGTGTTAATGTATACCCGTGACCAGTACTCAGATTTAAATTTTTTTAATAATATTTAGAAAAAAACTTTATAAGGCATCTAAATGCCAATCCGGATATCTAATCCGGGACTTCATGATTTGAGAATTGAGCCAAGTAGGCTAAGTACCAGACCTCGAAACATTAATTAAAGTACTACTAATTGTAAAATAATTATGCAGCCAATGCTGTATTTTAAGATACAGAAAATCCAAAGATACTTAAAGATAGGGAGAAACCAAAAAATTATTTAAGTCTTGTTGAATGCCAAGCAACCATTTTGGGAGTTAAATTTTTACTACATAAAATAGACTTGTGTATGATTCCTCTGTATTATTTATAATAGAGCAGGTATTTCGATTCCCGCAAATTTGTATAAACCGTTCTTTAACTTCACCAAGTAAAGTTTGATAGAGCTTAGTCATTATTTTAAGGTTGTAAAGACTCAGAAATTTTCTTCCCATTAAAATAAAGATTATTTCTTTTATACTTCCGATATGGGTTACGCTGACTTGAGTTATTCTGCTCTTAGTGTAGGTACGTAAGTAAGGTTGCCTGGTTGCACAAAAATGAAATAAAAATATTTTTTTTTCTCTTTGTAAATTTAGTTGCATCACTATCGCACTATTATACTTGTTAACATGGTTGGCTTGGCTACTTAGCAAATTTGGCTTTGCTTTCAATACCTCATAGATGTGAATATAGAATCTGATAGATTTTATTTTTACACTGATTCACGAATTTGCCCCTGTTTATCTTAAACATAATTTTACATTTTAGACAACTCTAAACTTTTATTTTTTAAATTTTTAAACTAAAAAATTAAAAACGTTTTGTTCAAATAAACCTGTGCCAGCAGTCTAAGTAAGACAACATTTCTTTTCTAATATATCACTAACATATTGTGTTTTTTCACTATCGTACTACGTACCACAGTGAATAATTATGTCCTAGGTTTTTAATCAACTATTAGAGTTCCTTTTTGTTGAAAATTTTGTGCCAAAATGTTGAACGTTAGAAAGTTTTATCTAATTGGACAGAATACTATTTATGTTTCTATAGAAAAATCACGATGAAGATAAATATATCATATTGCTATTTTTATAAGTCGCAAAGTTATCTAACGTTGTTTACTCTTTTAAGCCGTTCTGTAAAACCAGTGGCAAATACAAATACTAAAACGAGAATATAAAATAACCATCCACTTGGAATTTGAAATATATTTTAGCATAATTTTAAGAAGGGGTAAACTTGGAGAATTAATTAAATTTCTTACTAAAATTATTTATGACCGATCGTAAATATTGTTTAAAGTTTAACAGATGAGCAAGGCTCAATCATACTGTTTTGCTTATAAATGTTAAAAATATCTTTCCAATACTTCATTCATCATGTACTATGTTTACTATTTAAAAGAGTCCTTTATCCTCTTCATAAATGAAACCAGTGTTTGTATTTATATGTGAAGTCAAAAAAGCAGTAATGAAAGGTAACAAACAAAATGTAACAAATTTTCATAGTCTGGACATCATGTCTGCGCAAATTGTGCATTACACATGCACGCTAAGAGTATTTCAAGTCACAGTGCGATTCGCATCATTATGCGAGGCGTTCCATTTGAATTGTACACTAGATGAATGCAAGCTCTGAAAATGTACACTTCCTGATAGTAGGATTGATAGAAAATTAGCTGACCCAGCAAACAGCTTCAGTAGTTTCGGGGTCCATCGAGGACATACAACGTGACACGTAATTTACGAGTATATATACAGGGTGGGCAAAAAATCGTGGACCAAACGAAATAGGGTAATAGTTGCGATTATTTGCAATAAAAATATCTTTACGGCAGAGCTCAATCTTGATCTTCTTAGAACTTACGACTATTTTAGTGTTTTTGACGACAACAATAAATGGCGTTTAGTTGCTTCTAGGGAATGTATTAATACTACCAAAGTGCTTTTACGATAGTGGGTACCATGTTTTATGAGTTATGGCACCTATTTCAATTACTTTTTAGTCTCATTAGAAACATATTTGTAATATTTTAGAACCTTACTGTGAAAAATGTACTACCAAAAAGTGAACTTGTATTAAAAACTTACCTATAATAATCCCAACTATCACCCTGTTTCGTTCGATTCACGATTTTTTGCCCAACCTGTATATTTAAATGTGATCATAATAAACCAATTTAAACTTATATTTCGATAGCATAACGAGTGTTAGCCTATATATTTTTATACCTTAGATTTAAATAATACACAATTTTAAGAAAGAATAATAAATTAATATTTTAGTCACATAAAAAACGTCAAAAGTGCCAGTAATGGTCTACTTAAATAAAACAGTTTTTGATTTTTTTTAATATAAATAAATTCGTAGAACATATACATATTTGTATGTATTTTTTCAGTTCACTAATAAATATTGTTGCCCGAGATTGGAAAAGTGCCCGGTTGGCGATAGGCTGGCTATCTGTGGGTGCACTTGTTGTACTTCTGCCTACCTCTTTGTGAAGATTTACATACTTGTGTATCTATATCCAGCACCATGAAGGTAAGAAGCGTAGACTAGCATAGCACCGGTGCATACATGTTACAATTCATTTAAACAATTCTCTTCGTGAACTTTTACTACGGACCATAAAAACACGATTACTTAAATCCCCAGTCCTAGATCAAACAAAGAAACCCAGCCACTAAGTTTATCATCTTACCAAACCTAATCCTGTTTGATTTCCATCTTTTTGCGTGTCATGTTTGCACAAAAAAAGATATATAACTAATACATTAATTTTTTCTTTTTTAAACTAGGTATTCTTTCGCGTATCCCTTCTTGTTCAGCCGCACTTGCGTATATCGTCACAAAGCTTTGTGTAATGACGATGTGACCTCAGCATTTATCGTATCATTGCACGAAGCTTTGTGACGATAGACGCAAGTGCGGCCCCAGCATTAAAATATAGTCATAATTTTTCTCGTTAAAATATATTGAAAATCATTAATTATATATTCGAACGTGAAACACGTAACATACACGTTATTTAGCTTTATTATTTATTTAGAAATCCATGATTTCCTCCAGATTTTTGAAAATCTGGAGGAAATCAATCACTTTTTAGCGGGTAGTTAAAGAAAATAATAAAAATAAGCCAAAAAATTGCAGTGGTGTCTTCACTGAAAATAATAAATGTGAAAACATATATACAATAAATAAAAACAATACAATGTAGCAATTTAGTCTCCATTAGAGCCTGAACAGCGAACTCAATGAGTTCGCTGCTGAAGCTGAAATGAAATAATTTACATTCTTATTAATAAACGCACACACACTATCCCATGAACTATTTTTTTGATTGATAACAAGCTGAATTTTTGTGAACAACTTCGTTTTGACAAGATAACTATCTTTTCTATCTTCGAAAAATCTTGAATCAGGTAAGTAATGAAGATAGATAAAAAAGAAAAGTTCAGAGTATCAGTAGCACCATATACATGTAGTCTTGTGGCTTTTATATCAACTAGCTATCAACCACCCGTTACGTTAATTCATTGATAATCCCCTCTCACCCTCTTTTCCCCCTCCTTTTCCCCATTTTTCCCCAATTTTCCAATTTCTCCCTTGTCTCCCGATTCCTCTTTCTCCTTTCTGCCCTATTTCCCTAATTTCTCCTTTCTCCTCTATTTCGCATTTTCCTTATTCTTTCTCTCCTTTTTCCTCTCGTTGCCCCTTTTCTGTCCATTTCCCCCTTCCTACCTCTTTCCCCCTCTTTCCTTCTATTATCCCTTCCTGATCCCACCTTTTCTCTTCCCCCACACCTTTTCCCCAATCTCGCCCTCTCCTTTCTCCCTTCTTTTCCACTCTCAACCCCCTTTTTCAGACTCTCTAATATTAGTTAATCTTATAGCAAATATTTACCACGAAATTCGTCAAAAAATCGAATATACAGCCGAACACTATAGATTTTTATGATAGCGTTAATGGATAAAAACATAATTTGAAATCTTATCACATTTCATAAAGTTTTCATAATACCATTGTTATACTCAAAAAATTAGCTCTTTTCAATTTCAAAATCAAAATTAGAACAAAATGATCATCAAATTGATTTTAGTAAGTCACAAATCAGATTTTTATGACGAAATTTGACAAAAAATGAATGAACAAATAGACGCTACAGATTTATATAGTAGTATCTATAGATATGCTTTTACGATGTAATTATTTTCAAAAGTAAAGAAAAGAATCTTGAAAGTGTCTTAAAATCATTTTCCCAACATTCCTCCAACCGCTATAAATTCTTACTTGTTGCCAGCTTTAAGCGTGAGTTCAAAAAATATAACATCTATTTTCCAGCTAAGTGCTAACTGGAGTGTCTTGGGTTATAACCTTTCTCAATCTGGGAGACACCTGCGCCTTACCAATTTATAAAGTTTATTAAGCTAGTTAATTTGGCTGGTTTATAAACTGGAAACTCTAATAGAGTTTTATGCATTAAACACACGGCGAATCGAGTTTCGCTAATGAAATTTTGTAGCTACGTTTGCTTAGTTTACTCTCGTATATAATTTTCGATTCTTACTACTTTGATGTCATAGATTTGGAATGTTTGCGAATGTTAATTAGTTTTGTATATTGACATAAATATTTCTGCTGTTAAGATTGAAATTCTGCAATATATAATGAGATTTTAATTTAAATCTCACTCCTAATTTATTTCTAGCCTTACTGTTTAGGTGTCATAGATTTGAGGTATTTTGAAAAAAAAAAAAAAATATATATATATATATATATATATATATATATATATATATATATATATATATATATATATATATATACTTATTTATTTTTATCTTACTCACTACCCAATTTATTTATAATCCTACTGTACTGCTACAATGTAATAAATTTGAAGTATTTGTGGACGTTAATTAGTTTTGTTTATTAAACTAAAGATCTCTAAATGCTAAAATTGTAAATTCTGAGACATTTTATTAGCTTGCCCGTATATCTTAGTAACTGCTCATTTATTTGTAATTTTACTGCTTCTATGACACCCATAGATTTGAAATATTCGTAAACGTTAATTAGTTTTGTTTATGGAAATAGATGTTTATTACTACTAAAATTGTAAATTCTGTGTGTGCTTGGGTGTCATAGGTATGGAATATTTATGAACTTTCATTAGTTTATTCATGAAATAAATATCCCTTACAACTACGATTGTAAATTCATGGATTTTCGTGAGATTGCTTTTATATTTCACCAACTGACCATTTATTTGTTATAAAATACGCCCGCGACGTCATCTGCGTGGACTTAGATCTCAGTTTTTATTAATATAAGCCTTGAATATTTTTTTAAATAAAAGTAATCTAAGTTTCTCCTTATAAAATCAGCTAGTTTTCAGTAAAAATTTAGTTATATCAGTCTGATCGTTCTGGATATTAGCTGGAAAAACATGTAGACCAAAATTTCTAAATTTTATATTGTTTTATATAAGTAACGTGCAAACATGCACACACACATCATATATATATATATATATATATATATATATATATATATATATATATATACATATATATATATATATATATATATATATATATATATATATATATATATATATGTATATATATATATATATATATATATATATATATATATATATATATATATATTTATGTATATATATATATATATTTATGTATATATATATATATATTTATATATATATATATATATATATATATATATATATATATATATATATATATATATACATAATTTTAATCATATAATTTTTTTGTACTGGTTTTACCATATTTTTTAATTATTTTTAATACATGGAAAGTGTCCTGATCACCCACCAGATCAATCTAAGTATTTCCTGAAAAATATATTAAAGTCACTCGATCTGCTTAAGTAAGTATAATATATATTAGGCTTGTCATATGTGCAATAACGTATTCTCACTATACAAAATGCTACTGACACTGTCAGTTTAATTTTACTCACAGCTTTCTCTAGTTTATATACTATATTCATGTCAGATCCCTTACGGGATAGGTAAAGAGCCCCGAATGCCATACGTCACAATCCTTGTAGATTTGTCTCGCTTCCTCCGCATTTATTACTATCTTCATACACACACGCCGGTTCCGAAGACTCTTGATACAAACTTAATTATACCAAACTTGAAACATCCTTTGCAATATTTGTTTACTGAAATTATGTGCAGATGTCGCTATGCGTGATTTGGTATCGTTTACGATATCATTGTCTGCAACAGCGTAGACTAGATTGTAAGTGGCTGGATAATAATTTCATCGTCTGGCCCGATACAGTACAAGTTAATTATTGAATGAATTACAAAGCATTTAATTGCAACGCAACGCTTAGTAAACAGAATAGAAAATATGTGTAAACATTATACACACATATTGTTACGAATAATCTAGAAACGTGTAGAGTTGGAACGCTGGAGAGATCTAGAAATAAAAGAAAGAGATACTCCTATTGACAAACAAATAGTTGATCTAAGCTATACCATAATGAACGTTGTGGTATATGGCATAAGGTTGAACGTAGCGTGTACTAGGATTTATGACTCATAACTTGATTACAATAAGAAGTGGTTCATCGTTTCCCGATACATTTAGATTTTTCTGGATCCAGGTAGAAATTTACCCTGGGTATAAATAGAGATGTGTTGACAAATACAGGGCTGTTTTTATGAAGCGATCGAGAGCAATACTTCAAGTAACCAGTGCAAAGCGAGAAGTGTTTTATTGTGTAGTCGGTGTTAGTGCAGTGAGTGACTAATGTTATTCAGAGTATTTAAGTATTACATTGTGTTGTGTTGTGTGTATTTGTATCGTAAATACACGGATTTAATATTCTTGTTGGTGTTTTCTTACAATTACGAACCCGAAGTACGTAACTATATCTTCACGCCAGATCTCTTACAGGGTAAGCAGAGAGACCCGAGTGTCATATGTCACTATCCTTACAAATTTGCCTTGCTTCCCCCGCATTCATTACTCTCTTCATAAAAACACGCTGGTTGCGAAGACTCCTGATACCTTCGAACCATGAAGCTGTACTAGAGGCAACACTTCTAATACCTACTTGAAACCAAATTTCAAATACTGCTGTCATCTCCTGAGGTCTAACCCTCTTTTTCTATCATAGCTGTATAAATAGAGATGGGGAGACCTCATAGACAGATATAACGTAAATATTAGTTTAAATTGATTAATACGAGTGCTACCTCCACCCATACCTAATACTTCATACTTCGGACAATACCAGGTCAATCGGATCATGTTATGTCAGTCTTTGTCATCCCCGGTACCTAAATCTTTCCACATCCGCATTGTATATCTGTTTTGTTAATCTTTCATCTATCAATCTTCAATAAAAATTATGAAAGCTAAAAAAATGCTGAGTCTATATCTATTCTATTCTATCTATCGAATTTCTTCGTTTTTTTGCGTACAAGTTAAAAAATATACCCCTTCCCTACTTATTAATCTATATCTTCTTATATATAAAATTCTCGTGTCACAATGTTAGTTACCATACTCCTCCGAAACGACTTAATCGATTTTTATGAAATTTTTTATGCATATTCAGTAGATCTGAGAATCGGCTTCTATCTATTTTTCGTACCTTTAAGCGATAGGAATTGTCCCACCACACTAAAGTTTTATTTTGTGGACAAAATTTTTATTTTTTTATAATGTGGCGTTAACAATACATACAACCCTAATTTTTCACCCTTCTATCACCAACCCCTATTTTTTAATTTAATAATTTACATGGCAAAACAACGATTGCCGCACGAGCTAGTTATATTATATATTATATTATAAATGCAAAAGTTTGGATGTTTGGATGAATGGATGGATGGATGTTTGTTACAACTAAAATGGTGGGACAACCCCACTATACTATACAACATTCGATGACATATTCAACAATTCGCGGGCGAAGCTTCGCGGGTCAACTAGTACTCTTTATATCAGTGCCTATCTACATCAGTCAACCTGTTATTGAGTTATAAGGGAACATACATACAAACAAACAGTGAGTTACAAAACGAATGATTATCACGAAATTGGACAAATAAAATTAAACATACTAGCAAAAAGCAGAGCTTTGTAAGGGCTCGCAAAGTTATACTATCTAGTAATATTGTTAGAAAAGTATTTTTATGAGAATTACATATTTTAATTTATGGACTTTATTTATAATTATCTAACCTAAAAAACAGCGTATTAGCATCTAAACATTACATTCGCATCAAAGTCCCGCGTCGTCAGGCTTTGGACTGGAATATTTGGTTTTTGTTTGTTGGTATTTTCAAGGAAAAATGGGTATTAAAAATGAAGGTTGATCTTAAAAAAACACATTTTTAACATTTTGCTAAAATAATTGTTTTTTTTTTTTCTAAAATCAGGAAGTTCCTGGTTTTACGAAATCAAAATCAAAAAATGTTTTATTTAAATAAACCTCCAAAATTTTTGGACTTAATATTGGACTTAACGCAGGCACGAAGAATTGACGGTAGACACTCAGCGAATACATTTTTCGAATTTTTCTCTCAGAGAAACCCTCGGAGTTCGATTCCAGAGTCTGGCAAATGAAAAATGTATTTTTTCAGTTTTCTGATAAAAACAACTTTGCCCGGGATTAGAAAAGTGCCCTACTGGCGATAGGCTGGCCACCTATCACATAGTGAGACTTAAGTATCTTCGGCTAGCCGTGGATGCACACGTTGTACCTCTGCCTACTTCTTCGGGGATACGAGCGTGAATATACCTTTTTTAGCTTTTTACTCTCGGGCTAAGATTAGAAATTGATCTCAATACAATATAAATCAATTAATACATCTGTACTGTTTCTCGATAAGCATATTGTGAAACTCTCTAACGCTCTATTTACTCTGTTCCCCGCAAACATCCCTGCTCTAGACCTAAATTCCCCTTGTGCCTCCCACAACTTTACTTCGAACTTCCCTTGCATTCTCCTTTCATAGATTTTATCATACACCTTCGATGCCAAACTGATCAAACTGCCCTATGGCAGTATAGCTATTGCAGTTTATACTTGAACCTCGCCTTTATACGAGTGCACGATGACCGCGCGCCGCAAGTCAAATATGAAGAAACAATTCATAAAGTAGTCTCTTAATAAGTTCAAAAATTCTAATACAAAATGTATCTTCTATCAATTTAAACTCGTTAATTTAATGAGATATGGCGTTAGTAGTAATAAGATTCTAATACAAATTGTACCTTCTATTTTTTTATTTTTATAAATTGGTATTTTTATGGTAAATAACAAATCTAGACATGAATATAAACTACCACGTCGAAGCTCAAACCTATAAAATGCGATACTTTTTCAATAAAATGTACCACAAAAGTGCATTGATCGTGGCCTAGTGTAGGGCTCGCTGCGCTCGCCCTAACAAACACTCAAATTTATATAATAGTACGTATAACCCACAGACCACACAAATTCTAATAGACACAGTGTTAGGCGTAAAATACATAGCCGCTCATAGGAGTAAATGTCAAACGCTTGTGGATATTATATAACTAGCTGTTTCCCGCGACTTCGTCCGTGCGGACTTCGTTTACTCCGTACAGCTCTTCCCCCGTAGGTGATAGCGTGATAATATGTAGCCTATATATTGATCCGAACTGTTAGTAATATTCATTCAAAATTTGAAGTAAATCCATGCAGTACTTTTTGAGTTTACCCCGGATATACATACAGACAATTATATAATTAGACAAACAGACAAACAGACAGACAAACAGACAGACAAACAGACAGACAGACAGACAGACAAACAGACAGACAAACAGACAAACAGACAAACAGACAAACAGACAAACAGACAAACAGACAAACAGACAAACAGACAAACAGACAAACAGACAAACAGACAAACAGACAAACAGGCAAACAGACAAACAGACAAACAGACAAACAGACAAACAGACAAACAGGCAAACAGGCAAACAGACAAACAGGCAAACAGACAAACAGACAAACAGGCAAACAGACAAACAGGCAAACAGACAAACAGACAAACAGACAAACAGACAAACAGACAAACAGACAAACAGACAAACAGACAAACAGACAAACAGACAAACAGACAAACAGACAAACAGACAATTAGACAAACAGACAAACAGACAAACAGACAAACAAACAGACAAACAGACAAACAAACAGACAAACAGACAAACAAACAGACAAACAGACGAACAGACGAACAGACAAAAATTCTTAAAACTATATTTTTGGCTTCGATATCGATTTTAGATAACGCCTCAAGTATTCTTTTAAAAAAATATTCAATCTATAGTTTTGACTTTTCTACGATTTTATTATATATATTATATAATATCGTATCGTAGAAAAATAGAAATATGCCATATTGTGCCATTTCATCGTGTCGCATAAAAAGCTAAGGAACACGTCTGGAGTGATTTTATTTCATCGATAAGTATTTTAACTCCGTATTTCTCTGTGTAAATGTAAGCGACGTTGACAAACCGAGAAATTGCCTTAAAGGCGTATCCAGTTTAATCCGTGCTACCTATGATATATTAAAAGTGTTTGACAAATCAGCACTCAGTAAATGACGTAAAACGTTCAAAAAGTTAAATTTGCATATGGTGGACGAATGGTAAACGTACTGTGAAAAAATAGTGTAAAACGTTTGTTTGCGTTATTTTTTTTAATAGTCATAGTTTTTTTTTTTCAATAGTTCTATAGGGTTGTCACTGCCTTGCGTACTCGACTGTCACTTCGTAAACAAATAATCTATCTTCACACCTGTATGCCCGAAAAGGTAGCCAGAGTTACAAACAGTATACCCACGATTAGCCGAAGATACTTAGTCCGACAATGTTACAAGTGACAAGCCTACCGCTAACCGGGCACCAGTTCAATCCCGGGCAACGTTGTTTTTATTTGAAAACTGAAAAAAAAAAAACGCCGTTATTTGATATTTAAACATACTATCACTTTTAGAGATTTTAAAAAATACAATAGAGTAATCTAATTCTAATATTTGAATCAAATTAGGTTAATAAAACAGACTACCGTTTAGTGGTTTAATAGTTTATTGGTTGCGCATGTTCTGATTAGGTTTTCGTCTCTATAGCAACTTGATGTCCAATGGTAGGATATAAACAACCCCGTGCCCCGAATGGGGTTATAAAGCTGTCCTTTCCGGTTAACACAAGAAGTAACCGATAGTCTTTAGAGATCGGTAATATGTGGTGATGTTGATCATCACGTATTTTTTTCCGTTTCTATAGATAATGGTACAGAACCCTTTCTGCGCTGGTCCAACTCACATTTGGCCGATTTTTATTCATTATGAATAATTATAACTATGACAGACTATTTAAAATAGTACATGAGTTCGCATTTCGCCATCGAACTTACGCCGTAGGCTGACATATCACAAAACAAAATGTACGTTTATCGAAGCGCAATGATCTGATATGTCTATTGAAACCATCGTTTGTGAGCTTTTACGTGACTTGGATACAAGTCTAAACCTCCCTTCGACGCAATTGCAATGATTGACCGCAGTTGGTCAATTTTATCTTATTTAGCTCTTCTCTCTATTTTCTTTTAAATTATTTTTTGTTTATGCTTTTGAGTGGTGTTTATTTTTAATTTTTTTTTTGTTTACTGAATATTATTGTATGTCAAAAATATACATGTTTGTTCGAAAGACGAACTACATGCCTATTAGAACAACCTACCAGTAAACCTCTTGAGCCAACAGAAAAGAGGTATGTAGTCATTGAACAAATTACCACTTGTGTTCACTGGTACAACTGGGGGTATTCTCATTACACGCGTATGCACTTACCGGCGGTCCGAAGATGCCGAATCATACTTTACTTGCAATGGCGCGTGCCCCCACCTACTCGCAGACATAATATAGATTACAAATTCTACGATCCACAGATAACACATATACTACACCATTGATCACAAATAATAATAAATAACGTACACATACATATAAATTAATACATCCGTATATAACCATATACAATAAAAATATATTACATACACATATACAATGCACATGTCAGACAAATATAGACAAACACACCAGACAACACATCAGTTAAAAATAAGCAGGAATATTTTCTTCTACTTATTCAATGCTTACTTATACCGTATTTAACACGTAATTCCAACCAAAAAAGTATTTATATTATTGCCTTGATGGTTTAGTAGACTTGTGTTGGCATTGATCACATGAGGTAACGGATTCGATTCCCGGGTCGGGCAATTCAGAAATGTGTGTTTTCAGTTTTCTGATAAAAATAAAGTTGCCTGGGACTGGAAAAGTGCCCAGTTAGCGATAAGCTTGCCACATGCCACATTGTGTGGGACTAAGTATCTTCGGCTAATCGTGGATGCACGTGTTGTACCTTTGCCTACTTCTTCGGGGATACGGGCGTGAACATACTAACTTTTTTATACATGGAGCACACTAAAAAGTTTTGAACTTCTTATTAAACGGATCTATTTGAATGTCGAATGTTTCGAGTCGAAAAAAACAATTGCGGGGAAATGATTTGTCAATTGTTTTTTTATCACACGTTAAAGTTCTACGTACGCAACGAAAATAGAATTAAGTCGAAAAGATTTTTGAGTGATGATTTTTTATGACTTTAAAAGTTCTCTTTTTCCGCAAGACTGTACCGCTCGTCTTCAAAATGCTTTTGGCAGAGAAGCACCTTGTTTAAGCACCGTGAGGCGATGGTTTGCTGAATTTGAGAGAGGTCGAGTTTCTTTACATGACGAATTTCGTGAAGGGCGGCCTTCAACTGCCGTCAACGAAAATAATGTGGCTACTGTTAATCGGTTAATTGAAGAAAACCCCCGGATTACATGTGAGACAATTAGAGGACTATTGGAGATTGGTATGAGCCAAATTCAGAAAATTTTACACGAACAATTGAAAGTTCGGAAATTTTGCTGTCGTTGGATCCCTCATGAACTGACGGCAGAGCAGAAGCGGGCTCGCGTGGAATGGTGCTCAAGACGCTACTGAAGTACGACCACGGACATTCTAATGCTGTTTATGACATTGTCACAGGAGACGAAAAGTGGATATATTGTTTTGAACCCGAAAAAAGCAGCGATCTTGTGAATGGATGTTTGAAAATGAGAACAGACCAACAAAAGTGAGACCGGCGAGAAACGTTGGTAAAAAAATGATCGCGTTTTCTTTCTCAGCTACAGGTTCCATCTGTACAATTCCACTTGAAGATCAAAAGAGTGTTAATGCTGAGTGGTATTCTACCATTTGTTTACCCAGGGTGTTAGAAAAAGTTCGCGAAAGGCGACCCAAAAGCCGCATTCTCCTACACCATGATAACGCTTCTTCACACACAGCCAACAAAAAAGTCATTTTTAGCTTCCGAAAAAGTACATCTCGTCACCCATCCTGCGCATAGCCCTGATCTAGCACCCTGTGATTTTTGTATTTTCCCCAAAATCAAAGATTTGATGAGAGGTTTTACTTTTACCAATTCCGAAGAAGCAGTGATAGCGTTCAATCAGCACGTAGAAAACACGCCTTCAGATCTGTGGTCTTCCTGTTTTAAAAAATGGTTCGATAGTATGAAAAAATGTTTAAAATGTAAAGGAGATTATTTTGAAAGGCAATAAACATAATATTTTGGTTATAACATGTTGTTTTATTAAGTTACGCAAAACTTATAGTGTGATCTACGTCTTAGGCTAAAAGTTAACACACAAATGTATATATTTGCAGAAAGCTAGGGCCTAGGGGAAAGAGCTAAACCTATCGATTAGTAGTTGATAGAAAAAGCAGTTTGTCAACTGCCTCGAGTCTTTAATAATTTAGGAAAAAAAAGAGCAGTGTTTTAATGTGAGACCAGAGAAAATAAATTTCGAACATATTTTTGGATTTTTTACATAAATCGTAAATTTAAAAAAAGTTAGAAAATTTTTCATATTTAGTTTTTTGTAGGATTAACTGAGAGTTCGTTCAATTTGTAAAATTTTCAATATTTTTTAAAATTTTTGAAAAAATTACAAATTGTCTATTTTTAATTCAGTTAATTTCAATTAGATTAAAATTTCATATATAGATGAATGGTTTGACGAAAGCGTCTGGTAAGTTAAGATTAAACTAGAGTTTTAATTTTTGTACTAAAATTAATTAATGTAAACAAACTCATAGCCAAAACAAGTTCTTATAATAAAGAAAATATAAAAATGTTATCAGCATAATAGTATTGATTTGACAACCCTACCTCGTGCTGTCCAAAACGAAGGATATTTTTCGAAATAGGTCAACTGTCTTCTGTGAAAAACACATTTTTCATTCCAATGTTAGCGAATAGATACGTGTATACATATAACATATTATGTTCTGGGGTGCGATTTTTTATTTACCTTACAATGTTAGAGAGAAATTCTATTATGACATCACGATATAGCTTAAGAGCTCCCGCTCTCTGTTGCTATCTAAGTAAAGTGTTTCAGAAAGGCACCAAAGCTTAGCAAAAAATGCAACGATTCTTATTTTAGAAGTTTTTTTTTCCTATTCAATAAAATAACACTAAAGGAATCTATATTAATCAGTGGTTGCCTTAAGCTGTAAACTCATAATTGCATAGTTTTAACCATTGATATATAAAAACCCAAGATATACAATCAGTGTCTCAAAAACGTCCTCTAAGAATGAGTGCACAATTTAAAATTGTGCACTCACTTCAAATAGAAGCCTGTCGCTCACGTCACTGCCCGCGCGTCAAAAATACAGAATTGTTCTCTGATAAATTGTAAAATACAACATCATGAACGTTAAAAAAATATAAGATATTGTATTTTCGGTAAGTATAAGAATTTATCGATTTATTTTTGTCGTTTATATTACTAAATATAAGGTGTAATGTATGATTTTCATTTTATTTGTCTTAAAAATGTACTCGACGCTCCAAATGTAATACGGCAAAATTTCAATGGTCACTTTTTCAGTAAAAGACCAGTGCATTACAACCTCCTTTTAATTTATTCGAATAATACAAATTAATCCTATTATTATTAGTGGAGTCGATTTTTTCATTAATAAGTTAATTTTTTTTAATAAGATTAATTTTTTTATAGTTGTTAACCAACTGCCAAAAGAGAAGAGGACATCAATTTGACGCTTTAAAATGTTTGATTATATTGATTACTTATTTTGAGGACCAAGTTAGGTGATTCTTTTTATTCTATTTGTACGAATATAAAATAACAATATATAATTATGATTCTTACGATGAACTTTGGAGATTTATTACGAAACTTTTAATATTACTATAGGAAATCATAAGTAGCATCGAATTTTGTTATGTTTACACGTGTTGTTGATAACGATTTCTTAAGTGGAAGGCACAGGTTGCATTAAGAATGTTTATTTTTTGATTTAATAATTTATTTTTAATAGAATGTTGTTTTTGATTGCGGATATCTTATACTATACATATTATAAATGTTAAAGGTTGTATGTTTGGATGTTTGATAATCAATCACGTAAAAAATGGCTGTACCAATTTGGATTTGGACTCGGATATAAGATGACCTGGAATAGCACATAGAAAACTTTTATCCTAATGCAGAGATCTGCAGCTAGTCTCGTATAAATTTTAAGTGACTGTTTATATGTACGAGTTGTTTTATTTGCATACTAGCTGTTACCCGCGGCTTTGCACGCGCATATTTACTTTAGAACTTATTTAACCTTTCTTTATTTTATTAAAAATCTCTACATTGCCAGGTGGGCCGCTAGTACGTTAAAAATAATATTTATATATTCATCTTAATTATTTATATACGACATTTTTGTTATTAAAATGTAAGTAAAAAACGTAAGACCTGAACTTCCTATAACTTCTAAATTTTCTATACCTAATATCAGTATCAGTAACACACCTATCGAAAAAACTGACGTAATTATAAAAGAAATTTATAATTAACAGGAAATATCTAATCTAAAATTACCTTTGGCAATAATATTATATGTACTAAATTATACTCCAAACTAAATAAACGTATCTATTAGGATTTCTGTGTATGTAACACACCTATGTAACTAAATAATAAAACTATATTAAAAAATCTGTGAGCTGGTTGAACCTACAGGCCAACTGAAACTTCCCGCTAAATTTAAGTATTTTAACCTCATAGAAAAAAACTATGCCTAAGCATAGCCTATTGAATTAAAAAAGTTCAAAAATCCAAAGTTTTTTTTAAATGATACTTAGTTATGAAGTATTTGAAAAGATGTATATTTTTCAAAATCATCAACGAGTTTGATCTTCCGAATAACGTTGAACACAATTTTTAGCTCTAAATTGTTTTATTGGAATTTTTATACGAGGGTCAATAAAAATTTCAGAAGCCGACATCGCATTAGTAACTAACCTATTGTGTTTCAAATGTCTATGGGCAGTATTCGCTCGTACGTCTGCAGATACTATACCTAAACAAATGTTTGTTTACATAATACTGCAAAAAAAAAAAACAGAAAAACTGAAATCTAATTCAAAACGAGAATTCTACGAAAAGCTAAACTTATTTCTAGGAAATGAATGCGTTTCCTTACTATGTTGTCGATACATTACATAATAAGTCTGAAAAAAAATCGTGTCTGTTATCATGTAAGAATCTATGAACTTTATAACGTAGTCATAGTCACTATTGCAGTAAATTTCCTATTTCAGTATATTCTAAATCTATCAGACTATGGAAACTAAATGTATCAATATCGAGCTTCAAATACTATATCGCTATAAACCCACAGTTTGCCTATATGTGTAGGTTCTGTGTAATAGAACCAATAACCTATAACGTTTGAGATATAAATAAATTATTTTAATGGTCATTATTTGTTTTATTGATAAATAAAAGTTCTACGCAAAAACAGATTTTCGACAAGATTTTTTTTTTATGTAAATTTTACAAACCCTTAAAATACTACCTCAATGCATAAAAATATTTATATTCGACTCCATATGTGCCTTGTCCTACCGGCTAACTTAAGTCAAAAATGTTATTGCTTTTTGTACATTGTTTTTTAAAAATGACTTTAAATTTTGCGTTTCAGGTTGAATATGCAAAAACACGTTTGTGCCATAACTATAAACTTTTAAGACTGAATTAGCGACAGTTTTGAGTGTCAGTTTTGTTCGGAACTGTGTATCTTGGGTATTTTATATCAATGGTTTTAACATTAGATTTTTGGATCGATTTAACTCATGTATAAACATTAAAAGTCATTTTATCTTATTAATTTGCCTACTAAATTTCAACACATCACAATAAACGATACTTGACCTATAATAATTGTGAAACAAACACTTATACATACATACATTCGAACACTGGATTGTTCGAGTGCACTCGAAAAATTTCGTCCGATTTCCTCATTTGTTCAATAAATATCAAAAGAAAAGTAATTACACCAGTCTTTTTGTCTCAAATGCAAAGGGAACACTCAACTGAATGTCACTAAACTTTTCGGTCTACCTCGCAAAACAAACAGTAAATCAGAATAGTATTTGAACGGCCATTCTGCCCATTCTGTAAAGTGATCGCCATTAAAATGTTTTATTTATGGCTAAAATTGAAATTGTTTTCACTTCCTTGCTCTCCAGCTATGATATCACGATACCAAATAACGTGAAATATTGATAAGAAGTTTTTCTCCGCCATGATAAATGTTGCGTCAAATCGTGAATGATATAACCTTCATACTATCGCTCGTGCCGTATTTTCGGATGAAATGAATGGGGTGTTTTGTGTAAGGTATTGTCACAATACTATTGTGTGTTAAGTTTCAACTACGTTTGGCAATATTTAATTTAAAGTATTAGGCTTGGTTACCAATATCTCGAACATCTACATTTTTAACTAACCATCAAGTTTATTCTTAATATGGTTCTTAATATCGCCATAATATCTGGTACCACCGCCTTACCTATTCCTACCGCAAAAGCGTCAGTGCTCGTCACTGTCATATTCCAGTTTGGAAGGAAAGGTAGTCGGTAAACTTATGCAAGTCGTATGCAATAAAAAAAACATGATTTAAATAATAATCGGGGTATAGTATAGACGTTGAATTTCACAAGAAGTATGAGAAATACGTACTATATCAAGACAAATTTTTGGAATGAGTGTCGAAATCGAAACCTTTAATTTATAGTGTTGCCGCTTGATAGTCCATTATCGATAGGGTTTCATTACCTCAGTAAGTACAATACTATTAATAAACAACAATATAATCGATAATATTCATGATAAAAAAATAAACTATCAAAAGTATCGATACTATCAATAGTATTACTATTTAATATTGTATTAATCACTATTGATATCGATAGTATGAATACTATGGAAATTATCGATAGTATCGAATATATCGATAGTCAATGCGATATTGTCTAACAATACTATTGATAGAATCGATACTTTGTTTATCTCCAATGATTGATACTATCAACGCAATCGATAGTTTATTTACTTGCAGCGTTCAATACTATCGACGTTATGGCATTTCTAGATTAAAACTATCGATTTTTTGGCGACACTACTTATATTATTTACTTGCAGCGTTCAATACTATCGACGTTATGGCATTTCTAGATTAAAACTATCGATTTTTTGGCGACACTACTTATATTATTATGATTTTTCAACATTGTGGGAAGAAAGACAAATTGTATTGCTAGACTTTGTTCAGACTTATAATGTGGTGATCAGACTTACAAATTACTGGCCTAGTAAGTATTTGAAAATTAAAGTTAAAATGTTCATAGATTATTATCTCGGCAACTACAACTAAACCATTCTGGTTTCTAGACTATTGGCTAAGGCCGCCGCAATGTGCTGTGCTGATTCATACATTTGTCTCACTCGCTCTCCACGTTCCACGTTGCATACCCGATTCTCTCGGCAAATTCGTCCGTCGCCCTGCTCGTCGCCGCGCCGCGTGGCATGTTAAGTACTTCCCCATACATTTGTTTCAGACGCCAGACGCATCGCCGTTCGCATCGCGCGAATAATCGCAGGCGCGAATTTCCCGTGGCCAGGCCGTAAGAGTTAACGTGGCGAAGACGAAATACGTGACGTTCATGAGTCCAGAAAGTGGATCTATCCAATTAGGAAACGAAGATATAAAATGGGCAGAGAAGACAAGTACCTAGGTTCCGTAATTCACCAGACATTCTGTATTGATCACGATGTCAAAGTTTGTATTTCTGTGCGAAATGGCAAGAGCTTACGAGAGTTTTCCTGTATACAAAGATATAATTCACCCAGTGCTTCTATATGGTTTGAAAATCGTGGCCGACTCATAAAAACGTGAGCAAAATCTTCATATCGCCGAAATGAAATACTGAGATGGATGCGTCACAAGATTAAACCACATCCGGAACGCGTACTCGCGAAAGCCCTGGCGTACGTAATATTGTAGACAAACTGCAAAAGGTTCGAATTTGTACGTATGTGTTGATTGGCCACGTAGTAGACCACAGGTAAACGTAAATACACGAAAATAAGCCGAAACAAACAGATAATATACCTAAAAGAATATACCTAAAAAAATATTTTCCTATGTATAAACAAAATTAGTACCTAATAGTCATAATCGAGTATCAATATTTGTACAGTAATCCCATAATACCAATCGTTCATAATCGCTCACCGCTAGTTAGGATTCCGTACCTAAAAGGTAAAACGGAACCCTATTACTAAGCCTCCGCTGTCTGTCTGTCCGTCTGTCTGTAACCAAGCTGTATCTCATAAACCGTGATAGCCCGAAAACTAAAATTTTTACAAATTATGTATTTCCTTTGCCGCTATAATAACAAATACTAAAATAAAATATGAAAATATTAATAAACAATAAATGGGTTTTTTCGTATTTTTGACTATGATGGTAGGGAACCCCTCATGTGCGAGTCCGATTCGCACTTGCCCGTTTTTTATATCATACTAGAATTATACTAGAATGTTGTACATAGTTACCAGATAACAACTACAACAAAAGAGATGACAACGCCTTAAATTAATTTTGATTAGACTCTTGGCTCTCTTGTAAGTGACAAGATCAAAAACAAGTGTTGTAAACTAAGGAATTGGTCTAAATCTCTTTAAAGAATAAACCGACTCCCATGACACTACCACCGTGATCATTAAATGGTAGATATCCACAGCACCTCGCCCAGTATTGTACCACCATTTTACCTATTCGTACCAAAATAATATTAATGCTTGTCATTGTCATGTACAAGTGAATGAGAATGAACTGGACCTGGTGGATTCCATTGCGTCCTGAGCTATAATAGATTAAAAAACAGTGGAGACTGATCATTGATATGTTATCAAATAAACTTAGCAACTTAATACAAAAAAGTTCAGCAGCTTATTCAGTTAAATAAATGAGACAGATAACTGATGTTGACATTGCAAGAATTGTGTACTTTAGTTACTTCCACAGCATTATGTTATATGAGATTCTTCTTTGGAGAAATTCTGCTGAAATAAATACTATATTTGTGTTGCAGAAAAGATATATTTTGGCAATTTAAAGTGTTAAATAGAAGAGTTTTGCCATTTTAACCTGCTAGTTATGGCAGCAATTCCTTTTCTTGTGGGGAATGCAAAAGTTGCGATTTATGATTTTTTTTAATTTTAACGCCTCGCCATGTAAAGCGTACATTGCTAGGGCTCGTCGCGCTTGTGATACGCTCGATCCAGCCATTTAAGTTGCACGGTAAAACATGGCTTATTTTGTGTATTTCCTTTGATTATAATACATTTTTAGAAAAACCATAATAAATGAAAATAGTAAACACTAATTAATAACAATTCCCCGTGTTGGTCTCGAGCTCCTTTAAAGAAGAGGCTAACTGCCGTTCTGCCAGGCAGGTCGTAAAAGGCGACCGATTGGCTATGCGAGTCTCTACCATCGTGGCTACTAGGTGGTAGAATTCTGCATTGTCTCGCCCGGGTCTGTTATCAACGCCTTACCAATTCCTGCCACAATAGCATCAGTGCTTGTCATTGTCGTGTTTTGGTTTGGAGGGTAAGGTAGCCGGTAAATTTACGCGTGTGACATAAGACCTCGCCACAACATAGCAAGGCATCGTTAACATCTTTGGTGTCTATAGGCGATGGTTTACTCATACTATCAGGTGACCCATCTGTTTGTTTGCTATCTTATGATATAAAAAATGTGTAAACGATTGACTCTATGAGCCATCCCTGAAATTTCTCACTAAATTAAGGTATTTAAAGTTCAAAAGAATAAAAAATATAACCATCGATTTTACAGTTCAAACATCTATTTTGTTAAAAATTGCAGTATATTAATTTTTGAAAAACTGTATATTTTGAAAACGATGATGGCATTGAACTCAGTTTTTGAAATCTTAAATATTGCTTTAGCTAAATAATCGATAGGTTGAAAAATTTCGATGCAATATCAAAAAACATTTTATTTTTAAATTTCTTCATTGATAAATCCCAAACAAATTGACCGATTTTGATTAAATTAACGATATTTGACGCAGTTTTAAAAAAAAAAAAACTGATAAGATTTTTAAGTCAATCGGTGAATTAACTTGAAAGTTATTTAAAAATATTAAGTCTGCTAAAAACAACGTTATATTAATATTTGAAAAACTATAAATAAGTTTTGAGAATTAGAGAGATGAGATTTTGATATTTGAAACGGAATTTGACGTAGTTTTTTAGTACTAAAATATTGTAGAATACAGAAAAATTATTGGTTGAATAATTTCGAAGCTATGTCGAAAAAACACTTTTTTCAAAATTTTTAGTCAACGATTACTCCCAAACGGATAAACCGATTTTGATGCAATTTATGTATTAGACGTCGTTTTTTTAGGAATAGAGCTGATTGGTTTTTGTACTCAATCGGTCCATAAATCTGAACATATCTTACTAAAAATATAAAAGGAAAGAAAACATATATTTTATTTTTTCATTGACATGAGCTCGAGACCAACACGGGGACTTATTATTTATTATTGTTTAATTAAAAAAATACTGTTAAATTTTTTTAATGTTTTTTTCAAAATCTCCTGAATCGAATCGGTTCAAATTTCCAGGAAGTCTAAGTTGAGCGAAATCCAATCGAATGCCATCAACCACATTTCGATCGGTCCAGCCGTTCAAAAGTTATGAGATGTTTGCATACGTATATACACACACATACATACATACAGACATACTGATGTCAGCGTGAAAATAGTCAGAAAAGGTTTCTAGAACCTCAAAACGTTGAGATCTGGTGAAAACTCGATTTTCTAAAATCGGGGCAAAATCGGTAACTTCCTTATCTAAATACGTAACGGGAAGTTGAAAATAAAAACAACCCCACAAAAATTTCCAACAATTTTTGGCTCAGAATCATAATCCAAATCCAAATTTGATAACATCCAAATGGTGTTGATTTTCGACAAACCGTCCCCCCTTGCACCCTATATAGTAATAATTGTTATAACAATTAATTATGAAAAATAGAAAAAGGAAAACCCGCTTAGTTTCTAGTAGTAATTCTAAAATGTCTACTTTTCAAAATGTTTATTATTTATTCACATTTTTGAGTTTGAGTTTTATTAATATGTAAATAGAATAAAAGGTATAACCCATTAAATTAACCTTAATTTTAACAAATATTTCAATCTTGTTAATTAAAATTATAATTAAACCAACGCTAATATCAATTTCCAATATTAAGTTTCAATCTCCGTCACATCATATGGGCTGGGTTGCTCTAGGTATTATGCAATTAACTTAATGACCCTAGAACTATGCCATTAAACAGGAGCCCGCAAAGGGCGATGGCATCGTTACCCGAAATTGCATCGTTTTATAATATGTGGTCTCTTTGTCTAAATTCTGTACTATTATTATAAGATCTACAGTTTCATACAGCTTTGCCCATATTATCGGTATTGTAGCCAGATTAAACGAAGTTTACAGCTTTAAATCTCTTAAACTTTTACTTCGTCTTCAAGAAAGAAAGTTTTCGATTCGACTGCATTTTTTGCATATTTGTAGAGCGATTACGCCGCTAATTATAAATTGATTTTGATAATTGTGTTTTGTTGGTATGTCACATTTCAGAGGTCTCATCTATATATTAATAAATGAAGGGAAAACTTTGTATCCCTTTTTAAGACAATTGCGTGAACGGTCCACCGTTACTCCAGTAAGAAATTTGACAGTTCATATACTAGGTGGTAGAGTTCTGCATTGTCTCGCCCGGGTCTGGTACCACCGCCTTACCTATTCCTGCCGCAATAACGTCAGTGCTTGTCGTTGTCGTGTTCCGGTTTGGAGGGTAAGGTAAACTTATGCATGTGGCATTAGACCTCGCCACGAGATAGCAACGCACCATTAACATCTTTGGTGTCTATAGGCGATGGTTGACTCTTTCCATCAGAAGACCCATCTGCTTATTTGCTATCTTATGATATAAAAAAAGCAATGTATGAAATCGATGTAGATTGATTTTTGCCTCGCCCCGGCTCGCTGCAGTCCGTCCTAATGTGCTCAATCATTTATTACTCAAAGACTGACTTTTACTTGGTATTATAGATCTGCATCGTCTTGCCAGGGTCTATTGTCATCACTTCACCAATGGGTCTGACAAACGTCTTTTACTTTATATACCAAATAAATCTACAAAAATTACGAGAAAAACTGTGTTTTTACTTTTTTTGTACCTTAAAAAATGGCAGATATTTACAATCAAAGTGCGTATTTTCGCCAAAGGTTTTTAAAAACGCGGGTGGGCACTCACTAGCCGATGACGTCACAACCCTGTACATCAGAGTGCTAAGTGTGAGTTTTTCTTTTCGCATACAAATCACATACAAATTCCTTGTAAACTCCAAACGCGCTCACGATCGAATGCGAAAAGAAAAACTCACACTTAGCACTCGGCTAACAGCTTCATGCATTTGACAGTCGCGCCTTCTTTTGCACGCCGCTGCGCAGAAAAAATCCAAATTATAAAGTTCTCTGTGGTAAAATGAAAAAAAAAACTGTATTGTTGCTCAATGCTCAAATTCAATAGTTGAAAACCTAATAAACTCTTTTTTTATTTGCCTGAAGACCCAAAAATAAGGAAAACGCGGATGACAGCCGTGAAAAGAATTCATTCAATAGGCTCTTAAACTAAGGCACACTGCTGTGAATACCATTTAGAGTTAAAGTATTTGTTTATAATAAGTTTTTCTTTATTCTTCTCATATGCTGGCTGACTAGTCTAACATGAACTGACAAGCGCGCAGGCACCCGAGCTTTTACGCGCGGTCTTTTTTCAATAAGCTCAGTGCAGTGCTTCTCAACCAAATGTATTGGCGGACCGCAATTATACATATTATGGAAATATTTCCTTTCTACTATAAATAAGTCAATGTTTTGCCAGAATTTACGAATTCGCTGCCTGCATTTATCCTTAGTTTTCATTGTAAACATATTTTTTTAACGATAGACTACCTTTTAAGTGATGAAACGTACATTAAACACGGTTTTTAATTCGTGGTTTTTATTCCGGTTTTAATTTGTGTTTTAAAATGTTGACAGAACACACGTCTCCTTCTCTTTCTAACTTTATATACCCTATGGCGTCTTCTCCGTAGCTTCTCTTCCTGACCTAGAATCATATAACACTTCGAATTTTAAAAAAACGTACGTTTTTGAACGTACGTTTGTGCTATTAGAATGGCTCAACTAATTTTAATAAAACATGAACCACTATGAAAAAACAACATTCAAATAAAAAACGTATCGAAATCGGTTCAACCATTTATGAGCTAAGATACTACAGACAGACATACTGACAAATAAACAGACAAACTGACACATAGATAGACATATAGGCAGACACATATAGCAGTCAAATTTATGAAATTCCTCTTTTTGTGTCGGGCGGGCGTTATGAATAACCAATAAAAATAAGTAAAAATTTGCGACCCGTAAAATGATCAGAACTGATTTCTTAACTATTATTTATTTTTATTTAAAAACAACTGTAAATGAAAAAACTAAAAATAAACATTGGATAAAATTAATCTAAACTATTTGGTTTCTGGAATCAAAGTATCGCGGTCGCGCGCTGAACAAGGGTTAGACGTCATAGTATGCGTGCGCGTTATCTCGGAAATTCAAAAAAGGGCTTAAATTTCTCGTCGTTATAACTTCGGAAATACTGCACGTATTGAAGTGAAATAAAAACTAATATAATGTACATGATCTACGCTCCGATATTAGGTGTATTTGATAGTAACATCTTGACCTGTGTTCTCCATTCCTATCGCAATAGCGTCAGTGCTTATTAGTGGCATGTTTCTGTTTAGAGGGCAAGTTAGCCGGTAAGCTTTGCATGTTGCGTTGAGATTTCGTCTCAGAGATAGCAACGCACCATTAACATCTTCGGTGTCTATAGACGATGGTTTCCTCTTTTTCTATGAGGAGAGCCATCTGCATGTTTGTTATCTTATGATATTTAAAAAAAACAAGTTTTATGTTAGGTTGCAGTGGTGTCGTTATACTGTGCTATGGCCCTTAGTAAACAATATTGCTTATTAAGGATAAAACCAATATGAATCCGTGAAAAGGCATACGTGCGACTTCAATACAATGCTTAATCAGTTACGAATAGGCCAAATTAATAACCAATATTGCGCAATAGACACGTAACCTAAAGAAAACTTTCCATTACGTTCATTTCGTTTCCCAAAGGAAAAATCAATTTGCACTTGCTTATTTATAGCCAAACATTCTTACTCTCGCAAACAGCGGGAACAGTTGTAGTTCAGTTGTGCTTAGTCAGTGACAAAGTGCTGACAGGGCTTGACAAATACTTGTTATATACGGGAAAACTACGAACATTCATCGCAGCTCATCTAAAGTGCTGTAAATAGGACTTTAAGTAATTGTTTCTTAATTAAAATAGTATCGTTACGTAATTATCTTATTATGTATTATGTTGAGAGTATGTTTTAATTATCTCGTTAAATTAATGTTAGAATTAATATATATTTATTGGGCCTAATTGTTAACTATTTGTTGCTCGAAAAAATATGAACCTACATGAAATTTACATAAAAATGTTACATTGAAATAGTAGAAGAGTTACCCCGTATTTGTTCAGACCCACGTTGAACAATAGACCGTTTGCCGTTCTGCCAGGCAGTTCGTAAGAGGTGGAACTTGGCTACGAGAGTCACTTACATCGTGTCAAAGTTCTGCATAGTCTCGCCTGGGTCTGGTATCGCCGCTTCACCTATTCCTATTCCTGCCACTCAGTGCTAGTGACTGTCGTCACTGTAACGCGTAAACTAATGCACGTGGTAATAAAAACCAGCTACAAGGAAAATAACACACCTTTAACATCTATGCTATCTATAGGCGATTGTTGTCTATTTCCGCCAGGAGACCCACCTGCTTGTTTGCTATCTTATAAAAAAACTCGCTAACTTCTGAATTAACCGATTAGATTTGAAATTTCACATTTATTAAAAGGGCTATGGGATGATTGTTATAACCGACTGAACAAAAGAAAGAAAAATTTTTGGGTCACGCAAATGAATAAAGATGAAATGTTGTTATCTATCTGTGAATAAAGACGAACTATTGTTGACTATCTGTGAGCAAATAGGCGCATTTTTTACATCATAAAAATCAGATGGCTGATGGAAAGAAAAAAACTATCGCCTATATACACCAAAGATGGTGTATTGCTATCCTTGTAGCGGGGTCTTAATGCCACATGCATAATTTTACCGCCTACATTACCCTCCAACATGACAGTAAAAAGAAATGACGTTTTTGCGGCAGGAATAGCTAAAGCAGTGGTAGCAGACCTGGGCGAGACAATCCAGCACTCTACCATCTACTAGATATGACGATAGTGGCTCGCATAGGCAATCGTTCGCCACTTACGAATTGCCAGCCAGAACGTCAGATGGTCTATTCTTCAGAAGAGGCCCCGGACACGAGGATTTTTTTAAATCATTATCCTTTAAGGTTATTAAATTTATCAGCACAATTATTAACGATTACTTTTGACTGATTTTATTTTCACTTCGTCGCCTGAAGATCTCTGAAATTAAATTAATAATGAATATAAATGGCGATATAATCTTCCATAAGTCAAGTTGCTGAACCAATTTATCGGGGAAGCTCGAAATTAAAAGCTTCATTTGTAAATGTCGCTTCCGTTTGTCATTGCACAGATTTGTGATTTATTTTTCTTTGATTTTTTTAAGTTGTCATTATTAGATTGAATCTGTATTAATATTCATAGATAAATTTTTGGTCTCGCGGCGCTTAACAAGATACCGCACTATCTCAAAACAACAACTCCGCGAATGCGGCAACTCAATATTGTAGTGTGTGGGATGTGACAGTGTGCAAATGGATAACAGTGAGTAGTGTGCTCTTAGAGCCTGCATTGTGATTGGTCTGACTGAATCGGGTACGCCGGTTTCGGCGTAGTATTTGTTGCCGCATTTGACAAGTACGTCGACGGTATCTAGTCAAGCGCAGCGAGACCAATTATTTATCCAAGCTAATATTATAAAGAGGCAAAATTTATGAATTAACTAAAAACTACTGGATTGATATTAAAATTCTTTGTCGTCTGTGTAGTCTAGTGGTCCGGTGTTGGAGTTGACCACATTAGGCCCCGGGTTCGATTTACAAGACCCTCCACCAACCCATGGCCATACCGACCTCTCGGTCATACGGACCGCGTCGTAGCCGAATCGTGGGAGATGCACGGGGAACGTTAGCGTTCTCGCTCTCGTGCATGTTCTCTTAGCTCCCTACAAGTTCTTCCTATATGCCCCTAGAGTCACTCTCCCCCTTCTGGGGCTGACAACACAATAACAGATTCGCATCAGCCGTTAGTTCCACTCCACTCTTTTGCGATACCATGACTTAGAAAACTCTCGCAACCTCGCAAAGTTCACCTCCGAGGACACAAGATCCTGGAAATAAATTGGTCCTTCTTCGCGCCTAATAATAAATACCCTCAAGCATTCGCATCCTCTCAACTACGTACAGCTTGCAGTCCCACAAAACTTAGTCTCTGTACTCCTCAGCCTCTCCACAAGCACAGTCTGCCGATTGCTTAAGTTGCCAGTCCCGAAGGCGGCCACGAAAGCAACCGTGTCGCGTAAGCATCTGAGATGTCACATAATCGGGCTCCACCCATCTAGCCGCCAAACGCTCTTCTATTAGAGGGAAAAAGCGCTTTAGATCTCTCCCTTTCTCCCCTTCTCGGGTTCGTTTCCCGAGGCGTGCAAATCAAAAATGGTTTTTTTTAGTTTTATAATAACAACGTTAACCGGAGTTGGAAAAGTGTCCGGCTGGGCTCGCTACCTACTATTTTATTACCACATTATGAGACTAAGCATCTTTGGCTAATCGTCGATGCACTTGTTGTTGTACCTCTGCCTATCTCTTCGGGGATTCGGGGTGAAGATCTGGACTGATTTAAAATTCATCAGTATAAAGTTACATTATCACCAACTAACAGTTTACTTTTTCTTAAATCATAAGATAGCAAACAAGCAGATGGGTCTCCTGATGGAAAGAGTCAACCATCGCCTATAGACACAAACGATGTTAATGGTGCATTGCTATCTCGTGGCGAGGTCTAATACCACATGCATAAGTTTACCGGCTACCTTACCCTTCAAACCGGAACACGATAGCGACAAGCACTGACGCTATTGCGGCAGGAATAGGTAAGGCGGTGGTACCTGACCCGGGCGGGACAATGCAGACCTCTACCACCTAGTAGCCGTTAAAGTATAGGTGATGGTTGACTCTTTCCATCAGGAGACCCATCTGCTTGTTTGCTATCGTATAATATATTAAAAAAACAAAGTAAAGTTTGTTCTTGGGACCACGGTCTATTTTCAGACAGTAATCACGTGAATAGAACGAACTATACTTGGTGTTTTATTGGTATTTAACGATTGTTTCCATCAAATGTCAGTAGCATCGACCACACAGCCCATAGACGCCTAATGTTCGATTTTCCGTATTGAATGCATTTTGGCAACTAGCTGAGCTGAGCTGCAACATCGTGATTGGCTTACTCAAGGCCACAGTGAAAGATAGTGATGTACAGAGGATCTGATTGGTCGACACTGATTGGGTATTGGTGCATGGACATTTACATCAGAACTATAAGTCAGATGTGTTGACAAAAGCCATTTGCCTGTTATTAGGGGTCTATGGGTTGTGTGGTCGGTGGTCAGTAGGTAGAAAATTTTATCCAACGAGATACGGGTGAGTAACCGCTGAGTAAAAAAAAACTTTTAATCAAAATTTACAGGTTTTAATTCTTTTTTAATAATAAACCAAGGCCAAAGTGCGAGTTGGACTCGTGCACGAAGGGTTCTGTACCATCATCTATAAAAGACATCACGTTTGTTGTATGTATACTTAAATATTTATTTTATGTATTAGGTATTTATTTTTACAGTCAATATATTTACAAATACTTACTTTTTTGAAAATATTCAAGTTTCCACCTGTTTATTAAGATCGTGTAAAAAACTGCTAATAATTACGTTTGTTGTGTGAGAGCCTTCGTTTAATATTTATTTTATTTTGAAAGTAATATACAACTTAATATTCTGTGAAAATTTGAAGAATCTACCTTTTACCGTTATTGATATTGAGCAAAAAAATACGAAATAAACACGTTTATTATATACTCATTAATATTTTATTTATTTTAGTATTTGTTGTTATAGCCACAACGGAAATATATAATTTGTGAAAATTTCAGTTTTATAGCTATCACGGTTTATGAGATACAGCCTGGTTATAGATAGACAGACAGTGGAGGCTTAGTAATAGGATTCCCTCTTACCTTTTGCGTACGTAATCGTAATAAAAAAAGCTTGATCGTAAACGTTAGCGCTCATCATTTCTCTCTCATGCTCTTTCTCTGCTACGATGTAGTTGATGCAATAGAACGAGCTACGGCGTAGTCTACGCTCGTTCTATCAGATCAACTACGTCGTAGTTAGTACTTTAGATACATATTGAAGTTATCGGCGCGTTTCTAAAGCAAGGTCAGCTTTACAGTATTGTATTACGGTATTTACGGTTCAGTACAGAATAGAATAGTGTAACGTGTAACGTCCGTAATATGGTTTATTTTGCCCTCCGCAAAGCAATCCTCACTGCGTAGCTCATAATCCAAGAACTATGCCGGGAACTACAAAAGGCTTAGTAAAATTACGACAAGGGAATACGAATCCATGTACTTGCCTCGGTAAAACAAGCTTGTTACTTCAATTTATTTGTAATACGTGAAGGCTTCAGGAGAATTTTAGGAAGTTTGATTGACTATAAATTTTGCAATACTGTTGGCGTGATAATATTTAACGTTGTTACAGGTGATTTCGACTTATAATTTTTTTTTTATGTCATAAGATAGCAAACAAACAGATGGATCTCCTGATGGAAAGAGTCAACCATCGCCTATAGACACCAAAGAAGTTAATGGTGCGTTGCTATCTTGTGGCGAGGTATAATGCCACATGCATAAGTTTACCGGCTACCTTACCCTCCAAACCGGAACACGACAGCAACAAGCACTGACGCTATTGCGGCAGGAATAGGTAAGGCGGTGGTACCAGACCCGGGCGAGACAATGCAGAACTCTACCACCTAGTAGCCACGATGGTAGTGACTCGATAGCCAATCGGTCGCCTTTTACGACCTGCCTGGCAGAACGGCAGTTGGCCTATTCTACAAAGGAGGCCGGGACCAACACGGCGGAGTAAACAATTAATTAGGTTGCAGGTGTTAAAACAAAATTTTGCTTAATGTTTTAACTTTAATAGCGAAAGTTTTCTTCCTCGCTGTAATATCTTCAAGTCATAATTACTTTTTTACATCGGCTTTTTTGTAAAAGTTTTAATGAAGCATTATCCGTGGTCGATTTACAAGAACCATTTATTTATTTACGTAACTAACACCAGAAAAAAAGGTTAAACAAAGGCGAGATACTCTAGAAAACCTTTGGATCAGCAGAGTGCACTGCAATTCCGGCGATTAGATGGACGAATTACATGATTTTTAGTATAGTGAAAACCTTTATTGCGCTTTACAGTTTATGGGCCGAGGAATTTGATCTAAAAATGTGTTACAATTTTTTCTATTGACACCAAATTCAACCCAAAACCATCAATTTTGTAGTGGTCTTTTAAGCACTTTCCGAACACCTGAGAAACTAAACTTTTCTACTCGAAAAATCGGTTCAACTTGCCGAATTTTGAGAATATGCAATAATATTCCGATTCCGAAAATTCCGAAATAAAACTAGGTACCTTTTCCCCGTGTTGATCCCGGGCTCCTTTGAAGAATAGGCCAACTGCCGTTTTGCCAGGCAGGTCGTAAAAAGCGACCGAGTGCCTAAGCGCGTCACTATAATCGTGACTACTAGGTGGTAGAGTTCTGCATCGGCTCGACCGGGTCGGGTACCACCGCCTTACCTATTCTTGCTGCAATAGCGTCAGTGCTGGTCATTGTCGTGTTTCGGTTTGGATGGTAAGGTATCCGGTAAACTAATGCATGTGGCATTAGACTTTGCCACAAGATAGCAACGCACCATTAACATCTTTGGTGTCTATAGGCGATGGTTGACTCTTTCCATCTGGAGACTTATCTGCTTGTTTGCTATTTTATGATATAAAAAAAACCTCTATAGTTTAGCTATGTCCGTCCGTCCGTCCGTCCATCCCTTCGTCCCTCTATCTATCTGTCTGTCCATCTTTACGTCCGCCCGTGCGTAGTCTAGCTATAAAACTAATATTATTATATTAATAATATTAGTTGTATTAATATTCATAATACTATTATAGTAACAAATAAAGTACAACAATAATAATAATAATAAAAATAATAATTCACGGGACAAATTACACTTACTGATCTAACCCCAAAGTAAGCAAATTATTTGCTTGTGTTATGGGTGTTAGTCAACGATACTAATACATAGAAATACATATATAAATACTAGAATATATATAATAAACATCCAAACCCGGAAATACAAACATTTATGCTCATCACACAAATGCTTGTCCCCGTCGGGGATCGAACCCGAGCCTCGTTGATTGCGTAGTCAGTGTCTCTAACCACTCGACTTTGTTTAATATTACACAAAAGTAATGCACTGGTAAATATTAAATTGCGACAGTGTTTAAATAATTGAAATATGACAATATTTAAATGTAGTAAAACCTATCTTAAAGTTAAGCTAATTATATATAAAAATACATATACATACATATCTTCACGTCAGATCCCTTACAGGTAGGCAGAGAGAACCGAATGCCATAATCACAATCCTTGCAGACTTGTCTCGCTTCCTCCACATTCATTACTCTCTACACACAAACATACGAAATATAAAAATATGGCAAACAATTTATCAAAACCTTAAATCATAAAATAACGGATGAAATAAATTTCCCCTCCCAACAAAAGGGATTCAGCTCCCAAATTAAACATAATCGTTTTCTAATGAACTGAAAATCATGACTGCTTTCGACAGAATGGCAAATGATTGATTGAAGCTTTATAAAAATTATCTGTCCCAATATTTTTATAGCATTTTTTTAAAAATCACCATGATGTAACTTATTTTACATCTTTGCATCGTTTCTTTGAAGAATGAAAAGATAAAATTACAAGTCATTTTTTTGCACAGTAAAGCAAACAAGTATGTTCTTAGATGGTGATATGTATCCTCATTTTTATGCGGGCTCCTTTTGATATATTTTATTGATTCAGGCGTTACCTTTCGGAAACTTATTATTAAAAAGTGAAACTAATTAAATTTGTAATGCTCCGCGAACTGTTTGTTTCGTGTGACCTCCGCGAAGCCACTGTAAAGAAGGAAGCTGGTTTAAATGTATAAAATTCATCGATGATCAAAAGTTAATTTGATTTCTTTAAATTTGATTGTATAAAAAACCATCTCGTTATTCGAGTGGTTAGCGAACCTGACAGGGACAAACTTTTGTGTAAATAGCATAGATGTTTATATTTCTGAATTTCTGCACGTAATATTTAGAGACTAACAGAAGTCAATGTTACATACAAGTAATATTTGAGCATGCCACACATAGACCCTCTCACGGACCCGATATCTTGGACTGGTGCGGAACTTGCTTGACACCATAGTTAGGAGGAGGAGGCTTAAGAGATCTCCGTGTTTATCCAATTCCCTGTTGAAGCTTTTCTTCACGCTTTTTCGGCTTGACTAAAGAATGCACTAATCTACTCGACTAAATTTTTGGTGTTCTGGCATATTTAGTTAATAAATTACCTTGTTACTTACTAAAATAGATAAAACGAGGTTCGAAAAATCACCGTGTTTTTCCAGGCTTCTCTTGAACAATAGACTAGGCTGTCTTTTGCGCTTCAAAATAGCTTTTTTTGTGTTATAGCACTCACCCCGTGCTTGGGAATCTGGAAAAAACCTTAAAAACAGCAAAGAAAAATATCGACACGCGGGATTTGAACCTGCGACCATTTCCCTAAAGCCGGGACGCTCTTCCGCTGAGCTAGTGTCGACAGGCTCGAGGCGGCGAAATTCTTCTTTGCTATATGATCGATTACGTCGATTGTACTGATCGCTAGCTATGCATACGTATAACTAGTTAAATGAGTTCATCGTTACAGATGAAATTCACATTTATAATTTTGATCAGTACTTTCGTATTTCTAATTATTTTTGTGTTATAGCACTCACCCCGTGCTTGGGAATCTGAAAAAACCTTAAAAACAGCAAAGAAAAATATCGACACGCGGGATTTGAACCTGCGACCATTTCCCTAAAGGTTTTTTCCAGATTCCCCAACACGGGGTGAGTGCTATAACACAAAAATAATTAGAAATACGAAAGTACTGATCAAAATTAGTAACGATGAACTCATTTAACTAGTTATACGTATGCATAGCTAGCGATCAGTACAATCGACGTAATCGATCATATAGCAAAGAAGAATTTCGCCGCCTCGAGCCTGTCGACACTAGCTCAGCGGAAGAGCGTCCCGGCTTTAGGGAAATGGTCGCAGGTTCAAATCCCGCGTGTCGATATTTTTCTTTGCTGTTTTTAAGGTTTTTTCAAAATAGGTTGTCAAAAGTTTATTTGAATAATTAAAATAGCTTGTTAAAACTTTACTTGAATAATCAAAATAGCTGGCCAAGTTTATTTAAATTAGCAAAATAGCTTGTCAAAACTTTATTTGAATAATTAAAATAACTTTTCAAAAGTTTATTTGATTAATCAAAATAACTTGTCAAAACCTTATTTGAATAATCAAAATAGCTTGTCAAAAGTTTATATGAATAATCATAATAGCTTGTAAAAAGTTATTTGAATAATCAAAGTAGCTGGCCAAATTTATTTGATTAATCAAAATAGCTTTTGCAAGTTTTCGGTGCCTTACTTCGAGGTCATTCGTAAAAGGTGAACAATGAGTCAAACGTGCCTCTGCCATCATGACGATTATGTGGTTCTGCAACGTTTCGTCCGGGCTTGGTACTATAGTTTACCTCTTTTTGACGCTTAACGTCGTTTGAGTTTGATACTACCGTATTCCAGTTGTAGGATAAGTTAAACGGTAAATTTTGCATGTGGCATTACCATCTAGCAACACGCATTTAAAATAAATAAAAAAAGAACCAAGCTTCAGTAGATTTTTATTTATTCACAGCCCTTGTACAAGTTAAAATTTCAAACTACTCTAGAGTTAATAATTTCAGACTTGCCTTTTTTGTAAGTCACTGTTCAATTTATTTAAGTTTATATATAATTAAATTGATGGTATAACTTACATATTAATTAAGTTTATACTAACATGTACACCCACAGCAGCATACTAGTTTAATTTTTAGTCATTATTATTATAGTTTTGTATTGTTGTTATTATTATTTTCATATTTTAATCACACCTACCCTTTATCTTTTCTGCTAGACGGAAGGTTGACTGGTAGAGATTGTATTTAGCATTAAATCAAAAAAAAATGCGTACAATGATTTTACATTTGGTGTGCAATAAATTTTGTTTTAAGTTTTTTAACTTAAAAATACTTGTACGTACATGCTATAATAATAAAGTGAAGCAGATAAAGAAAAAAGCGGATGCACAACGAATAAAAAATTAATTAAAATAAAATATAATTTAATAATATATATTTCAAATGTAATTTAATGTAGGTAATATTAATAATATATTTTTTGTAATTTAATTTATTTTATAATTTATTTTGTAATTTTAATAATTAATAATAACATTAAAAATTAAACAAAATAAAATTAAAAAATATTTAGAAGTGGAGAGTTTATTTTTAACTTTGTTTAATTTAATTTTGTTTAATTTTTAATGTTATTATTTATAGTAGATTCATTTAATTTTATTATTTCATAAGATTAGGGAAACTCTGTTTTGCTGCGAAACGTGTGTAAATTTGTGTTGTAATCTTTGTGAGACTTTGATTTTTTTATTGATTTTTATTGGTTTTATTCTTTTATATTGGTATATTGAAATAATTATGGACAGTAATAATTGGATAATAATTTTATATTTGTAAGAATTGACTAAAGTATAAAATTTTGACATTTGTAGCAGATTTACTATTTTTGTGTTAAAAATTTTATGGTTTCAACCACTATGTGACAATTTATTGAAATTAATTTTTTAAATACTATGTGACAATTTAGTTAATCGTAGATAATTTAGGTGACATGAAGTAATTTTTTTAACATTGATGTTTTCCCTACTCGTGGGGAAGTCGTTACCAATAGTGTTAACAACAATACCTCAGTTACGGCAACGAATGTTTTGAGGGTATGATGTGCATTTGCCTTCAAATTAGTTATTTTGTTGACATTTAATTTTGTGTTTAGTTTGTAACTATAAATTGCCCTGATGATGCTTGCTAAGCGAAACCGGTTGATAATAAGTGATAATAGCTTTATTGTGAAACAGTACAAGTGTATAAGCGATAAAATATCACAATATAATATTATAAGTTGAAAGTTTGCGTGTTTGCGTGGATGGATATTGGAATTTGTATGAAATTTGGCACATTAGTAGATGATGGTCTAGAATAGCACATAAGCTATTTTTTGTCCCGAAAAAATGAGTTTTTCCCACGGGATTCACCATAAACTTTTATGACGTAGCGGGCTGCACGCCGCAGCTAGGTATTATAATACAATACCATTTCGTTATACTAAACAACTACAAAAAATATAATTAATTATAATATAATTCAAATCTCATTGTATTTCACTAAATAACAAAGTTATAAACTTTAGTAACAAGTTATAGTTAGTTCTAACGAGCCTCCCAGAAGTTGGTGGAATATTCACGAATTCATTTAGCGGCGCTGGCCGTATATACGAAGGTAATGCTGTTATTGTTGTCTCTTTGGGTTTTGTGACAACTGAACTTGTTTTTAGCGTTCTAACTAAAGCGGCTTTCCACGGATAGAATATTCTACACAGTTTGTAACAAAACTCTGTATAATACAGTTTTATAACGATAAAAGTTGAAATGGTCATCAATGTCACATGCCAAATTCTACGGACTACCTTACTCTCCAAACCTGACATGACAATAATAAGTATTGACGCTATTGCGGTAGAAATAGGTAAAGCGGTGGTACCAAATACCTGAGCGCAATTTTGCAGAACTCTACCACCTATTATTCACGATGGTAGTAACACGTGTTGCCTTTTACGATCTGCCTGACAGAAAGGCAGTTACTTTATTCTCAAAAGGAGCCCGGGCCAACAACAACCGGGGAATAATTATTAATAAATAATTAATTTAAAAAAAATATTAAATTGAATTGAGCTCTCTGCATATTGGTTATGATAGTTGGAATAGTTATTACTCCTTTTATAATTAACGAGATATAATTACAATTAAGTAATTTTACTATATTAGCAATAAATCCGTTTAATTAACTGAATTTTCGCCGTGTTGGTCCCGGCCTCCTTTGAAGAATAGGCCAACCGCCGTTCTGCCAGGCAGGTTGTAAAAGGCGACCGATTGGCTATCGAGTCACTCCCATCGTGGCTACTAGGTGGTAGAGTTCTGCATTGTCTCGCCCGGGTCTGGTACCACCGCCTTACCTATTCCTGCCGCAATAGCGTCAGTGCTTGTCGCTGTCGTGTTCCGGTTTGGAGGGTAAGGTAGCCGGTAAACTTATGCATGTGGCATTAGACCTCGCCACAAGATAGCAACGCGCCATTAACATCTTTGGTGTCTATAGGCGATGGTTGACTCTTTTCATCAGGAGACCCATCTGCTTGTTTGCTATCTTATGATATAAAAAAAAGTGTTATATACTCTCATGCAAAAATCATTTTATTTCACTAAACAACAAAGTTATAAACTGTAGTAACAAGATACAATCGGTCCTAACAAGCCTCCCAGAAGTTGGTAGAATATTCACTAATTCACTTAGCATGGCCGGCCTCATATGCAAGTACGTGCTTAATACTGTTATTGTTATCACTTTAGGTATGGTAACAACTAAACTTTGTAAAGTATTTACTCTAACTAGCGCAAATTCTCCCAGCTAGAACATTGATAACATAATACTGTTAAATGAAAAGAATTATCTGCATATAAGATAAATTTTATAATTAAAAACATATAACAAAATTAAGAGGGTTGCACCTAATTAATTTATTGTTATAACCAAAAAACCTGTATAATCAACTGATTATTATATACTGTCCCATACAAAAGTCATCTTATTCCATTAACTAACAATGTTATAAACTATAATATCAAGACACAGTCGGTCCTAACAAGCCTTCCAGAAGTTAGTAGAATATTCTGCCGTTCTTATATACCTAATGCTGTTATTGGGCGCTTCTTGATTGGCCGGCCCAACACTGACAGTTCTCTACGCGATGGCCCGATACGACACCGGCAGCTACATTCTTCATTACATACGACACCGACTCGCTCCGACCCGACACGGCTTTATATAATTCCAGACGTGGACAAGAGCGATGCGCGATGCTAGTATACAATAATACATTGTATTTTTAAGACGTAAAAAATACGTGGTTTGAGACTATTTTTGGTGCATCTAATTATCAAAGTGAAATATTTAGATGGCATGTAGTACAATTTATTTGAAACAATAATTAATGACCCGGATAAGCTTTTCAATTATTATTTCCGAATGACTATAATATAATGAAAAAATAATTATTCCTCCGCATGCACTAAGTAATAAAAATTGCGAGGGCAGATTGAGTGATCACGCCACAAGCACGGCTACACGGAAGCATACATGCATAAAGATGCCGGTTCCCGACACCAGCGGGAGGCTTGCTGCTGTCGACATGCCAGCGCCGACACCGGCATGTCGATGCCGGACCGGGCCAGTGAGACGGCGTGCAGTACAATTTCATAGTATTATCGTCCACTAGTGTCGGTACCGGCTTCGGGTCGGCGCTCATTGTTATTTCTTTGGGTTTAATACCAGTTTTTTTTTTTTGTTTTATAACTAACGTGGTTTCCCGGCTAAAATTTGTTTTGTTTTAACTATTTATTCACTTAACGTCACCAGCCTCATGTTATTACTGTTGTAACTTTAAATTTTGCGACAGTTTTATTTTACGTATACTAACTAGCGCAGCTTCCCATGGCTAGAACCTACTTTCTTATTATATCACAAGATAGAAAATTAGAAACCTGGTTGATCAAATCTGCCAACTGATAATTACGATGCTAGTGATGTTTTTGGCTAATCTCTCGCCTTTGACAAATTTCTTGGCGAAAAGCAGCAGCTATTCTTCAAAGGATCTATGACCCCACACCGGAATTATTTTTAATCTTATATTATCAATTATCTTATATAATCAGTTACCCTGTATATAATCTTGTTCTATAGTTTATTAGCTGAAGTCGTTCAAATAGCTTTTAATAAAAATTTCATCCCCTATTTCAGCCCTCCAGGGACTGATTTTTGAGAAAAAAAATTAGCCTATGTTTGACCCCGGATCTTTAACTATATCCGTGCCAAATTTCATGAAAATCAGTCCAGCGGTTTAGGCGTGAAAGCGTAACAGACAGACTTTCGCATTTATAATATTAGTATGGATATGGATAACTTTAACGTTTTGTGAAATAAAATGAGATTTTTACAAGCGAGTAAATTATACTACAATAAATAATAAGATAATACAATACTGTAGTATATTTACCTCTTTTATAGCAATCTTATTAATTCCACTAAATAATAAACTTATAAACTATAGAACAAGATGAAGTCGGTCCGAACAAGCCTCCCTGAAGTTTGTTAATTTTTAACAAATTCACTTAAGCCTCGCCGACGTTATACAGGCGCCTAATATATACTACTGTTGTTGTCACTTTGGGTTTTGATTTTATTATTCTTTCTTCCGCGACTTCCAATGGCTAGAATATTCTGTATAAGTGATATAAAAATATTACTCTAAAATGATAAGAACTATATGTATTGCCTTTTTCCTCCAGGCAGGTCGTAAAAGGCGACCGTTTGGCTATACGCGATATTTTGTGGAGTTCGGTTGACATCCAAGAGGCCTGATAGAGCCGTGTTCCCATTTGATTTTGAATCTTCAAATACTAATAATAAAGACTACTATAGTATGAAGGAGATGTGTGGCTTACGCTCTTTAGTATATTTCTTTCATCGTTCATTCAAAATATTCAAATAGTCTATGATTATTTAGTCTGTAAAATCAAAAATGATTTCACTTTAGCACCAAAAATCAGTGTCTTGTGTCTTGTGTTTATTGGTTTATCGCTTTTTTTGTTATGAAAGATAGATAAAAGGTTTGATAACCGCTCACATCATTTTGGTAACTAATGAGACCTCCGAGAAAATTCCGTTAATACACTATGGTCTCTATAGGAACCAACGGTAACTTCATCCAAAAAAACAACATTTTCACTATTTACCAGTTTTAATACAATACTCTATGGTATTTTATCGTTTTCGAACGAAACATTTTATAGAATAACATCCAATTGGCATTCTTTTTTCAAATACGCTCGTGGGGAAAAATAAAAGAACTTAGTTCGCCATTTTTAATTCGTGCAATGTGTTATGTGTTGGTTGCACTTTATGATACAGGTTAATTTAAAAGTGTTTTGGCGTATTAATCAACAAGTAAACTTTATTTATAATCAAGATTAGTTCAAGATCTAACAGTTTAGATAATAATTTTGACAAAAAACTGTAAATATATATTAATAAAACATATATTTCGTTAACGACCAACTTGATGATACCAGCGCTTTGGGTATGACGATACCTATTTTTATTTATTTTCGTAAATTTTAGTGTTGATATCTACGATCTCAAAAAAATCATATGATGTGAATGTGAAATATCCTAAACAATATTTAAAAAAAATAACATAGCTGTAAAATTGAAAAAGAAATAAATTACTTAAAAAAAACAGTAGCAGTCGTGGGACTGCCGATAGAAGTGAAAACGGAACTATTAAGTTGAGAGTAATTAAAACTATATGCAAAACATAGCTATAGATATACTATTATCATTAGCATGTCGGTGACGCGAACCGAGGATTTTACCCTCTACCAAAACGCTCAACGCGCCTAAAGAAGTTTTCACTTCAATTACGAAAAAAATTCGTATTAATTATGAAAAAAAAAGATATTAATATTTATGTAAATAAATATTTTTGTACTATAATATATGTTGTTTATTTTTTTTTTCGTATGTATATGTTTACCAATTATATAAAAAAATATAAAAAGATTGGTCATCAATTTACTTTTTGAATTAAAAATCCTCGACTAACAAGTAGTCATATTTTTCTCAAAATGTTGCGTTACACCTGAATTATATTGTAGCTTAAGCCATTTAAATTAAACAATTCTAACACCAGTGTATTGCAGTGCCCAAGACCTCTTAAAAAATAACGCTTTACAGTATCGGATTCAATCCAAACAACTTATAAACCATTTTTGTGATCACGGTCCACCGGAACGGACTCGAAACGTGTGCGCGAAACGGTCCGTGTGTTTTTAGAAAAAAATACGAAAATGGCTGGTGGTGTGAGCGGTTAAGCTTATAATTATTGTATTAAGATATTCTGTTGTAAAAAAAATAATCCTAGTTACAAAAAAATAAGGACCGGTAAATGTCGGTTCCATGTCACCGTTTTTTATAAGTAAAAAATGATGTGGTGTCGCGGAACACCAGGTAGGAACGAACTTCCTTCGGCTAAACGGCACTACTCGCTTGTGTACGCGACTGTCGCGCCTGCGCACGTCTCATTTAACGCTTTTATTCCACGCATTTTTCTTACGGTTTTACTATCACATTTTTTTCAGTTCGGTCGCGCAGCAAAATCCCTATTCCCTCTATGGTGGTTACCTGGTATGCTGAAGGTTGGCTTCCAATTAATAACCACACATTTAATAATGAACGTTTATTTTGTTTGTACACGGCACGGAACAATAGGCACAAGCATAAGCAAAGCAGAGTACAGCGTATATATATAAGCAGTAATTCTTAAGCACTAGCGAGTGTATTATATGGCGGCAGAATTATATGCAAGCGACATGCGTATGCGCAGATATGTATTTCGGACTGGCTGGCAAAAGGTGTGCGAACGATCGTTGCAAGCGGATGACGTCGGCTATTGTTCACAAACCGGGCGTGGATTATTGCAGCATTTACATCGATCGTGACGACCACCTTCCGACATACGAGTCGTAGGCTATGTGTCAGCCTAGTATTAATTAGTTTTTAAGTTATTTATACATATTAATTTATTTTATACATATATTTATATAATTAAGTTTATTTAATAGTTTATTACATATTACTAGATAGTTTTAATTTAGTTAAATTTAGATTTAGTGATGTACATAGTTTTTAATTCATTTTAGGAATAATATTTAATTATTTAAGTTATTAACTATTTTTTAGCATTTCATTATGTTAGTACCTATTGTTTTTAGTACTTTGTTATAACAGACAACCTAGATTCGCCATAGTTCTCCCCCCCAGAGACCGCCCTACGGCGGGCGATAGTAATTTGGAAATCTGACCACTCGGCCTGAGCGTGTAGTTTTTGGAACAGTAATTTTACTTTCCGGGGCTTCAGGTAAGATCGTTTGTGTCTTCGTGGGATGCACTTCAGAGGTAAGTAAATACGCAGGCTTTACTCGCTCTAAACAGACAGTCTGCTCCTTTCCCTTCATTAGCAATTTAATGACTTTATCTCCATTTTGCAACACCTTATAAGGTCCTGAGTATGCGGATTGGAGAGGTCCCCTCACGCTGTCATCTCTAACATAAACGTGGGTTGCTGAAGGTAGGTCTTTGAAGACAAAAACGTCTCTTTCAGTGTGTCTAGAGGCGGGCTGAGGGCGAATACTATTTATAACTGTACGAAGTCGAGTTGTGAAATCAATTATGTCATTAGACTTCGGGTTTTGACCAGGCTGAAAAAATTCACCTGGTAACCTAAGCGTCTCACCATAGAGAAGTTCGGCAGGTGACGCTTGGATATCTGGTTTGAAACCTGATCTCATGCCAAGTAAGACTAACGGTAAGGTTTCGGTCCAATTTTGGTTATTATGGCACTTAATTGCTGCCTTTAACACTCTGTGCATTCTTTCAACCATACCGTTACTGGCAGGATGGTACGCCGTTGTCCTGTTTCGTCGGAATCCAGTGAGATCACCGAGCTGTTTCATTAATGCAGATTCAAACTGCGTGCCGCGATCTGTAATTATCTCTGTTGGAACGCCAAATCGAGCGATCCAGTTGGAGACAAACGCTTTCGCCACTGTCTCGGCAGAGATATCGGCTATGGGTATTGCCTCTGGCCATCGAGTGAATCGATCTACCGCAGTAAGACAATAACGGAAACCATCTGACAGAGGTAACGGTCCAATCAGGTCTATATGAATGTGTTGAAATCTGGCTCGTGGCAATTTAAAAGTGCCTAGTGGTGGTGTAACGTGTCGCGTTATTTTGTTAGTCTGACAGGCATGGCATAGTTTTGCCCATTCTCGACAGTCCTTATTTATTCCTGGCCAAACGTAGCGATCAGCCACCAGTTTCGCAGAAGCGTTGACTCCTGGGTGACTAAGTGAGTGCAGGCTGGTGAAAACCTGTTTTCTCAATTTAGCAGCAACATACGGACGAGGTGTCTGCGTTGAATGGTCACAGTATAAGCTCGTCAGTGTTCCAGGTATAGACACTTTTGCCAGTTTTAGTGAGGTGTTACCTTCCAGGATTTGCTTTAGCTCTGGGTCAGTAGTCTGTGACTTAGCTAGACTTTCCAAGTCTACGGGTTGTACCAGTTCCTCAATTCTGGAGAGGGCATCTGCTACAACATTGTCTTTCCCAGATATATGTTGCAAGTCTGTGGTAAATTGGGAAATAAAATCTAGGTGTCGAAATTGGCGAGGCGAGCATTTGTCTTTCCGTTGGTGAAATGCGAAGCAGATCGGTTTATGATCAGTGAAAACCGTAAAATGGCGTGCTTCAACAAAATGACGGAAGTGCTTTATGGCCTCGTAAATGGCTAGCAATTCTCGGTCGTATGGAGAATATTTTCTCTGTGCTGAGTTTAGCTTACGACTAAAGAAAGCTAATGGCTGCCATTCTTTACCAATGCGTTGTTGTAAGACTCCGCCAAAGGTAGTGTCTGAAGCATCGGTGATTAAAGCCAATTTCGCATCTATGTTAGGGTGTGCCAAAAGAGTAGCATCACACAGACTTTGTTTACAACTTTCAAAGGCCTTTAAAGTATCACCAGTTAGTGTCACGGGTTGAGATCCTTTGACTGTTCCTATAAGTAAGTCATGTAGAAGAGCTTGGGAATGAGCGGCGTCTTTGATAAAACGACGATAAAAGTTTATCATCCCCAAGAACCTTCTGAGCTCCCTGACTGTTTTTGGAACAGGAAATTGCCTGATGGCTTCGACCTTGGTAGCTATGGGCTTAATTCCTGCCGATGAAACAACACAACCTAAAAATGTAACTTCTTCTGCCCCAAAGATACATTTAGCAGGGTTGATTACTATGCCAAATTTCTTTAGCCGGGTGAATAGTTGGTGAAGGTGACGATAATGGCTTTCTAGATTATCAGAAAATATCAAAAAATCATCTAAATAACTATAACAGAAGTCTAGGTCCCTGGTCATTTCATCGACAAACCTTTGGAATGTTTGACCTGCATTTCGAAGTCCAAAAGTCATATATGGAAATTCAAACATTCCAAAGGGTGTCGTGATTGCCGTTTTCGGGATATCGTCAGGATTAACAGGAATTTGGTTAAATGCCTTGACTAAATCTATTTTAGAGAAGATCTTGCAGCCTGAGATATTCTGAGTGAAGTCCTGTATATGCCGAATAGGATATCTGTCCGGTATTGTACGGGCGTTCAGCATTCTGTAATCGCCGCATGGTCGCCAACCATCGTCTTTCTTTGGAACTAGGTGCAGGGGTGACGACCATGGGCTTTCTGACGGTCTGGCAGTTCCAGCCTTGATCATCTCGTTGAACTCATGCTTAGCAATTTTTAGCTTCTCTGGGGCGAGACGTCTCGGTGTACAATGGACAGGTGGTCCAGGCGTGGTTCGAATGAAATGTACCGTCTGATGGTTGATAATCCGGTGGGTCCCAGGTGGTCGAGTAATCTCCGGAAATTCGCGAAGGAGTTCTAAGTACTTCGACTCACCTACGATCGTCTTTACCGAAGATATGGCATCGGACGACGGACCTGGTGCTGCGATTGTTGACAACGTAGTGTTGTTATCAATAAGGCGTCGGTTCCGGCAATCTACAACCAACCCATAATGTGAAAGAAAGTCAGCACCGATGATGGCTTTGCTGACGTCTGCCACTATGAAACGCCAAGAAAATGCGCGGCGAAGGCCAAGATCGAGTTCAAGTTGTGCAAAACCGTAGGTGGGGATCGGTGATCCGTTGGCTGCAAAGAGTTCGTAGGTCGATTTTGGTCGTCTAATTTTTGAAGCCGAGCGAGGGAAAACACAGAGGTCGCTTCCAGTGTCGACTAAGAACTGCATTTTCGTTTTACGGTCCAAAACAAATAGGCGACCTGAAGAGATAGGGCACTCGTTTGTCGCCACTAACGACTGCCGTTGGCTTTTCCCTGATGGTAGTCACACGGCTTAACACAGGTTCTCGCGTTGTCACCATATTTACTGTGATAGAAGCAATTCGGGAACTTACGATAACTGGACCTAGATCTAGTTCGTCCTTTTTTGCGCTGATCGCGTCTGTCTCTCGAGCGGGATCAATCTGCATTCATTGATAGAAACTTCACTTGACGGCTTAGCTCGGCGACTTCACTTGCGAGTTTCTCTAACATAGAACTGTAGGCAGCGTCAGTGGACGCAACTTGGGGAGTTTGAGGTACCAAGTCATGCACCTTATCTGCCAAATCTGCCAGTGCTTCTAATGTTGAGGTTGGCTGTGACGCAATTACTGTCTGCAGACTAGATGTTAACCGACTGCTCCAAATAGTTCGTATAAAGTCGTCTGGTATATTCTTACCGGCCAAGTGTCGCAGATGTCGCAGGAACTGAGATGGACGTCTATCGCCTAACTCTTCATGCATTAAGAGTTGAGTGACTTCTTTCTCTCTCGATGCTGATAGTCGCTTAATTAGTTCAGATTTTAAAGCATCGTACTTGCCTGTGGCCGGAGGATTTACTAAGATGTCCTTCACCTCAGCTGCGTATCGGTGTTCTAATTGAGCACTTACGTAAAAGTATTTTGTCTCGTCGTCCTTAATTCTTGATAACGCGAAGCTTCCTTCAATCTGAGCAAACCATACTGCCGGTTCTTCAGGCCAAAACGGGGGCAATCGCACTCCGACACGACAAATATCGGATGGTGTAAATGTCCTTTCTTCAGCGTTTGAAGTCGATGCATTATCGTGTGCCATTTTATGTGGGTGTTTTTTCTTCACAATTTATAAAATTAAATAGATTGAAATCTTACTTGTTCTCTTCGGAGATCGCCAATCTAGGGGTCACCAGTATGGTGGTTACCTGGTATGCTGAAGGTTGGCTTCCAATTAATAACCACACATTTAATAATGAACGTTTATTTTGTTTGTACACGGCACGGAACAATAGGCACAAGCATAAGAAAAGCAGAGTACAGCGTATATATATAAGCAGTAATTCTTAAGCACTAGCGAGTGTATTATATGGCGGCAGAATTATATGCAAGCGACATGCGTCTGCGCAGATATGTATTTCGGACTGGCTGGCAAAAGGTGTGCGAACGATCGTTGCAAGCGGATGACGTCGGCTATTGTTCACAAACCGGGCGTGGATTATTGCAGCATTTACATCAATCGTGACGACCACCTTCCGACATACGAGTCGTAGGCTATGTGTCAGCCTAGTATTAATTAGTTTTTAAGTTATTTATACATATTAATTTATTTTATACATATATTTATATAATTAAGTTTATTTAATAGTTTATTACATATTACTAGATAGTTTTAATTTAGTTAAATTTAGATTTAGTGATGTACATAGTTTTTAATTCATTTTAGGAATAATATTTAATTATTTAAGTTATTAACTATTTTTTAGCATTTCATTATGTTAGTACCTATTGTTTTTAGTACTTTGTTATAACAGACAACCTAGATTCGCCATACCTCCAAGCCTGCCGTAAGGAACTTCGTTCCAATTATAACGATACTACTTTATTTTGATACCTAATAGATAACAGATATAACAATTAGTAAATGCTCTTTTACAGAATGATAAAATATTGACCCATTTTAAACTATTAAAACTTTTTATACATCACGTCGATGAGACGTCACGACCGTTGAAAACGCGCGAACGCGCTTTGTCTAGTAATTATTTCATAATTGTTAATTTTGATTTTTCTCGGATGTTAAGAACCCTTAACATTATTAAAAATATATAAAAACTAAAAGGATTACAATATATTATATTATCAAAAAACCAATGTATTTAACTGAAATATTACGTACTCTCTTATACAAGTCTTATTGTACTTCGATAAACAACAAAGTTATAAACTGTAATAACAAGATACAGTCGGTCCCACATAAGCCTCCTAGAAGTTGGTAGAATATTCACGATTTGACTTAGTGTTGCCGGCCTCATATACGTGCCTATATTGTTATTGTTCTCACTTTGGGTTTTGCAATTGTTAAATTTGTATTTGTTACTAGCTGTTGTCAGCGACTTCGTCCGCGTGGACTTCGTTTACTGCACACTGCTCCTCCCCCGTAGGTGATAGCGTGATAATATGTAGCCTATATGTTGAATCGACCTGTAAGTAATATTCATGCAAAATTTGAAGTAAATCAATGCAGTACTTTTTGAGTTTACCCCGGACATACATACAGACAAGTAGACAAACAGACAAACAGACAAAAATTCTAATAACTATATTTTTGGCTTCGATATCGATTGTAGATCACGCCCCAAGTATTATTTTAAAAAAATATTCAATGTACAGTTTCGACTTTCCTACGATTTTATTATATGTATATAGATTCTAATACATTATGTGTAGTGCACAGATACATTACGTATACGTATATCAGTAATAGAGAATAGACAAATATTTATATGACATATGAACTACTAAAGTAAAGAATATTGGTAGTATTAACAAACTTAAATTACTCTGAATAAACGAAAATAAACATTTATTAATATGTGTGGTGTCAAATTAGAGTTCACTCAGTACATAATATGTCGCTGCTTATTTTCAGCTATGATATAATTTTTGTAACTAATAGACATAACAACTTCTTAAGAACTCTAGCACCCACGATAGTTGTGAATGCTGTCTGGAAGATAGTTTCTTTGTTCTTAAAAGCTATTTATACCACCTGACATTTCTTTCCCTTGCCCAAAATATCCATATTTTAATTAGTTATCACGGTAAGTGGTTCTGTCCAATCCTTATAATGCCATCACAGTTGACACATACACATACACTTACACACACAGCCACACACATGTTAGTGAATTTTTTCACTCAAAACACTGATCAAAAATTTATAACGAGCCACAATCTTGATGCCGTTTAATCTCATGCTTTTCACCAAAATACTGCCATAAGCCGAAGTTCCGTTTCACAAGAGATACCTTTAACGAGGGCTGTCAGCCCACTTTTTAAAAAAATCTAAACACTCAAAAAGTCAGGTTTTGCAGTAACATACCAACAGCCTATATACATTTTGTAAAAACATTATGATATATGTATAGTCAAAACGTATCACGTTTTCCCTGATACGTTTATTTTCCCTGATTTTCCCTGATTTTGTACGTGATTTTCCCTGATATAGTCGTAAGTTTCACCAAGTTATGTCGAAGAAATATACACAAGCTCGTTAAAACATGAATAATTTCGAAATGACGCTTGGGGTTAGTAATATGCTGGGTTAATGAGGGATTCTGTATTTATGGAGGTCATGTACAGTCGTCGCCGGCATATTAATCCCGAGATCGACGATTGAATTAACGCAAATAATTATATGGTATTGGGTTATGTAAAAAGAGGTACCGGATAATTTAAATCCCTGGCGTGGAGTTTAGTTAAGATCTTATTAATTTGATCGTCGTCGCTTCAAAATAGTGTCCATATAAATGTTATCAGTCTTGAATGGATGCAAGAAAGTGAGTGATTTGTAACAATGTTATAAAGAGAAAACATTAGTATTTTAGTATTTTCAACCGATGAGAAAACGGTAAATTTGTTGGAACTGGATAATATTTGACTATGATTATCTATTTAGGTGTCTAAGTTTGAAATATAAAACGTAAATGTGAGTGGTTACGCAAAAAGGGACCTCAAGGGAAAATAATTGATTTCGAGTAAATCACGTTTAAAATGTTGAGTCGAAATGAGTTTCGCCACGAGTGCGGGAGAGAGGCGCGGGGTGTTTTATGTTAGTGTCGTTAGTGAGCGACTTCGTCAGTGAGAAATAGCACGTGTTTGCGATAGCTATATTATTGGTGACTTATTTATTCATCTTTTACTTGTCTTTATGTGCGCGCTAGAAAAAGAAACTAGTGTGCGCTGTGTATAAGGTGTAATATTTTCAAAACTGCCTTGGCTTACATAAAAAATCATTTAAAAAAAACTACGGCACCTAAAATTATTTTGATTAGAACAAAACAAAGATGAAGGACCATGGAATCAGAATTTATCAAAAAAAAAAACGTTTCCAATCCCTTCAGGTCCCTTTTTGCGTAACCACTCACAAATTATAAAATTTTCCTTATTCGTAATCTATACTTCCATACGTAAATGCGAAAGTAACTGTGTGTCTGTCTATCTCTTCTTTACGCTTAAACTACTGAAATCTAAGATAGAAACCCGAGAAAGGACATAAAATAGTTTTTATCCCGGAAATCCCACGTGAACTGGAACTATGCGGGTTTTATTTTAGATATTTTTTCGCGGACAAAGTCACGGGCGCAGCTAGTTTATTATATACATCTCTATACGCAACTTCCGGGTAAGTGATCGCCAATTTTTTCCCAAATATTCATAAATATTATGTTGATAGTTTTTATAGCCTCAAGTCTATTTGTTTATTATATGTAAATTGTATTCGCATACATTTAGTTTTGTAATTTAAAAAAAATAATAGTGTTTATTATTTCGAAGTTCAATCGGCTATATTCCAGAAATCCTGGTGGAAAACAATGCTGAGGACAAAATGCCTGGTTTTTTTTTCTTCAACAACGCAATTGTATCGTAATAATCATAGCTGGAATCACTTGTGCTATCACTTTTTAATTCAATAATGAATGGTTTATCTAAATATGCATCCTTTTTCTTATATTCAATTTTGCCATTATTATAGGGAGCTTTTCCATTCTGTCGCATTATCATCGCATTTAGCTCAAAACCATAAATATCTTGCTCAATACTTAAATTCAATCGTAAGCTGTAATTCCAGATCACAAGTCTCTTGATTCAATCAATTAATTGGTTTTGTTTCGATCAACACTTCTATTGATTCATGAGCTGTTGTCACAGGTTTTTATGCCAGTATATATTTTATAATGTACCTATTCAATTGTCATATTTAGTGTTCCGAAGTCAACTAGGAACTTTTATATGTCCATCGTGTCCTTCCGTCCGTCCGCAAACTAGCTCAGAGATTGTTCGTACTAGAAAGCTGTAATTTGGTTCGAATATATATATTAGTCACTCCCGACAAAGTGGTGAAATACATCTCGAAAAACATTTTTTTGAGGGTACTTCCTACACCCAAGTCCTTCGATCAAGGGATCCGTTAAGCTCCGTGAAATATTAAGCTTTAAAGTGCTTAATTTTGTTAGAGCCAAGTGTCCCCCCTCCCCTCTCTACCAGCTAAATATTTGGTTTTGGGCGTGTGAAAAATAAATTCACGGAAGTTGAACATTTATTTAATTATAAAATTATTTAAACTTTCGTGAGACATTATTTACTAAATAATTGATTACGGCTAAACTCACGTATAAATCGCGTTCGCGTCGAGTCGCTGTCGCGGCAACAGCGTCGCAATCGCCCTGATGAAGGACCTCATATAGGTCCGAAACTAGTCGGAACCTATACCGATTTATACGTGAGTTTAGCCGTAATCAATTATTTATTTAATTAAAAAACAAAATTACCACAGCTAAGTAGTCTTTACAAATTTACGAGTAATTATAGTCGACAAACATATAAAATGTACTGCAGATATATCTGACATTGACGTTAAATATGTCAAAATTTCATAGTATAAAACAATGGAAAAGCTCTCTTCCTTGTCCGCATTATTGTGGGCAACTACAGAACCCTACACTGCGCGTTGCCAGACACACAGCCGGTTATTCTATAATAAATATTAATATAATAAGATAATATTTAAACGGATGTGATTCCGCACTGACACGGCTTGGGAGACTTCAAGCAAAGAGTACTCTTTCCTTACAGGTCGGCAACGCACCTGCAAGACCTTCATAGGTGGCATTTTCTATAAAAATTATTAAACAAAATTATATTTTTATTAGTTTTTTACATGTTTGAATGTAGGAATGCAGTTTGAAATGAAATAAAATCTCTCAAAGAAATTTGCTCATATTAAAACTTATTATATTATCACTCTAATGTAACCAGCGAGCGCTCACGTCGAAATATGACTTTAGACTACATAATGAACCTCTTCTACTCGTAAGGCGTACTCGTAGCGTTATTAATATTCGGCAAAAAAATACGAAAAAATACATTTATTGTATGGGGAAATTTTCATTTTTTTTATTTTTAGTATTTGTTGTTATAGCGGCAACGGAAATACATACATACATACATACATAATTTTCCGCCGTGTTGGTCCCGGCCTCCTTTGTAGAATAGGCCAACTGCCGTTCTGCCAGGCAGGTCGTAAAAGGCGACCGATTGGCTATCGAGTCACTACCATCGTGGCTACTAGGTGGTAGAGTTCTGCATTGTCTCGCCCGGGTCTGGTACCACCGCCTTACCTATTCCTGCCGCAATAGCGTCAGTGCTTGTCGCTGTCGTGTTCCGGTTTGGAGGGTAAGGTAGCCGGTAAACTTATGCATGTGGCATTAGACCTCGCCACAAGATAGCAACGCACCATTAACATCTTTGGTGTCTATAGGCGATGGTTGACTCTTTCCATCAGGAGACCCATCTGCTTGTTTGCTATCTTATGATATAAAAAAAAAAAAAAAAAAACATAATTTGCGAAAATTTCAGCTTTCTAGATATCACGGTTTACGAGATACAGCCTGATGACAGACATATGGAAAGACAGCGGAGATTTAGTAAATATAGGGTCTCATTTTACCTTTTAGGCACGAGACCCTAAAAATCATCCTTTTTATTTTAAGTAATTACAAGTAATTTTACTAGAATATATCTTAAATACAAACCAATTCAGAAAATACAGAGTATTTCAATCTAGTGACGTGGATTTTTTTATATATCATTTGATAGCAAATAAGCAAATGGCTTTCCTGATGAAAAGAAACAACCATTTGTAAACACCAGAGATGTTATTGCTGCATTGCTATCTGCCATCGTGTTCCAGTTTGGAGGACTTTAGATATAAACGTCGAGATAAACATATTAATAAGCGTTATAAGTCTATGACTATACTTGCATACTACGTTGGCTCAACGACCCAATGTAAATCTTGACCTCTGATATGAGAATATTCCATATTGATTTCGGTCTTTGTGATATCTCGCCAATTATTAGCTTAAAGCTCACGGACATCCCTTTCAACAGCATCACTCCAGCGGTATCTGGGGTGACCAACCGGCCGTCGGCCACTTGGTCGCCTAGTAGCTAGCTAGTATATAATAAGTAACTTAAATCGAATCCGAGCCCCATCGATTACGTGGTGAAGATCGGTGAACACTCGGCTAACGAGTCAGTCCGTTCATCATTCAGATTTCACTTAGAAACAAGCTTCACAATACACATTTTTAAATTAGCACGTCACAATTTTAAGAAACACGAATTCTAAAGAAAATATAAAAATTTGACCTTTATATTTAAATAACGTAAAACCTCCCACACTGCTTTTTCAGATCTAAAAAATTAAAAGATATCAGGTGTTCATGATTTTTTTGAAATTTAGGCTGCGGGAATTATTTTTCAATCAGTTCCGAAGTTAAATTACATTCTAAAATGAAAAAATTCCATCAATTACAAAGAAATTTTATTAAACTATGATTTTCGAGTTTACTCCTTTAGAAAATACTACTGGATACACCATTTGTAGCTGTTGATCTGTTTTACCCCCGTATTTGTCCTGGCTTTTTTAGAGAATAGACCATCTGCCGGTCTGCTAGGCGTTTCGTAAGAGGCGAACAACTGGCTATGCAAGTCACTACTTGCATAGGAAAAGTATAGATCCACTACGTGTCGAATTTTTATATATTCTTTTAATTTGCATAAACTTTTGAAATGTTTGGGTAATTTACTTTAATTAAGCGATTTCAAAAATACCATGGAAATTATACGGAGAAAAAAATTTTGAAGAATCATCATTAAAGGGGATTTTCTGGGAAATGTTTCTTATATAACAAAACCGAGTATTTTCGAAATCGATCTTCGAGTAATCGGTGAACTTCCTTTTTGGAAATTCGTTCGAAAATAACACAACGTGACAATAAACTCTTATTATATCGTTTACTTTCACGACATAATAAGCGTTTGAGATTTAGTAGTACGTAGGTCACACTATAAGTTTTGTGTAACTTAAAAAAACAACATGTTATAACCAAAACATTTTGTTTATTGATTGTCAAAATAATCTCCTTTTACATTTTAAACATTTTTTCATGCGATCAAACCATTTTTTAAAACAGAAGGACCACAGATCTGAAGGCATGTTTTCTACGTGCTGATTGAACGCTATCACTGCTTCTTCGGAGTTAGTAAAAGTAAAACCTCTCATCAAATCTTTGATTTTGGGGAAAATACAAAAATCACAGGATGCTAGGTCGAGGCTATGCGTAGGATAGGTGACGAAATGTACTTTTTCGGAAGCTAAAAATGACTTTGTTTTGTTGGCTGTGTGTGAAGAAGCGTTATCATGGTGTAGGAGAATGCGGCTTTTGGGTCGCCTTTCGCGAACTTTTTCTAACACCCTGGGTAAACAAATTGTAGAATACCACTCGGCATTACAACTCTTTTGATCTTCAAGTGAAATTGTACAGATGGAACCCGTAGCTGAGAAAAAAATCGCGATCATTTTTTTTACCAACGTTTCTCGCCTATCTCATTTTTGTTGGCCTGTTCTGATTTTCAAACACTCATTCACAAGATTGCTGTTTTTTTTCGGGTTCAAAGCAATACATCCACGTTTCGTCTCCTGTGACAATATCAAAAACAGCATTAGAGTGTCCGTGGTCGTACTTCAGTAGCATCTGTGAGCACCATTCCACGCGAGCCCGCTTCTGCCCCGCTGTCAGTTCATGAGGGATTCAACGACAACAAAGTTTCCGAACTTTCAATTGTTCGTGTAAAATTTTCTGAATGTGGTTCATACCAACCCCCAATAGTCCTCAAATTGTCTTATAGGTAATCCGGGGTTTTCTTCAATTAACCGCTTAACAGTAGCCACATTATTTTCATTGACGGCAGTTGAAGGCCGCCCTTCACGTTCAATTTGTCATGTAAAGAAACTCGACCTCTCTCAAATTCAGCAAACTATCGCCTCACGGTGCTCAAACAAGGTGCTTCTCTCCCAAAAGTATTTTGAAGACGAGCGGCACAGTCTTGCGGAGAAAGAAAACTTTTAAAATCATAAAAAATCATCGCTCTAAAATCTTTTCGACTTAATTTCATTTTCGTTGCGTACGTAGAACTTTGATGTGTGATAAAAAAAGTTGACAAATCATTTCTTGCCAATTGTTGTTTTACTCATATGAGTGGCTATATATTACCCGTCCAACACTGTGTCTAGAAGTGTATTGTATTGTTTTTGTGTTCATTTTATTCACATGTGTTCTGTAGAAAATACTTACGAAAGTTTGTTTTATGTACACGATTTGAAGTATTTAAAATACTATGTATGTAATGTCTGTTTGTATGTTTCATTTTTTGTCAGATTCTGTGAAAAATGATCGTTTTAGGACTGACTGATATCATGCTCTCTGTGTGCAGCACAAAAACCACTTTTTTATTATCGATAGGGAAACGCTTGATCACGATCTTGCCTGATGGTAAGCTAAGATGCACCCTAAGATGGAACGCGCTTCCCTAGAAGGTACCTGTTCACTCTTCTCTTGAAGATCCCCAGGTTGTGCCTGACAAGGAACACAAAATCAGGAAGCATATTCTAGTCTCTTGCGGCTTGGATCAAGAATGTCGAGTCAAACCGCTTTGTTCAGGTACGTGGAACGTCCACTATGTAGCAATGTCTAGTATCTGTGCGCCTCGATGATCGATAGGAAAACGGGAATGGTGGAATTAAGTCGTGCAATTCCACAGCGCACTCACCAAAGTGTATTCGATAAAAGACCGATAAACTGTGGCGATGAGCGAGGCTCTGGAGGTTTTGTCTACTTGATCATCGTCATATTTGAGCATCTTGGCATGCCTCTCTATCGCCTCAAGCGTCTCCAGCTGGTATTTGGCGGATCCATCCCCGAGGTGAGAGCAGTATTTCATGCACGACCGAACTTATGCTTGATAAAGATTGAGCAACTTTCCTAGGCTAAAATACTGTCTCATCTTGGTCAGAATAGATTTTTTTGAAGCAACTTGGGCTTTCGATTCGACGTACGAACCAAAGTTGAGAGTAGACATTAAGGTGATACCAAGGAGCTCGAGGTGGTCAGTTATCGGCACTGACATACCCTGAAAAGACGGAGACAGGTGGAATGGAGTTTGTTTAGCGGAGAATAGACACGCCTGGGTCTTATCCGCATTAAACTTGACTAGATTGGCATCGCCCCAATCGGAGACTGCCTATAAGGACAGGATCTCACGATCGAGCATTACCTCTCTGAGAGACCGGATCTGTGTCATACTGGCTCACGCGCTGGATGAGGATCTCTCAACAACAATGCTTTCGTCTGCGTACCCATAGATACCGGGCTTTAACAGGCCGTTAATAAGTAGCAGGGATAGAGTTGCGGAGAGAACTGATCCCTGAGGGACTCCGGCATTTATAGCCATTTGGTCGGACGAGCAGCTGTCGAAGACTACCCTAATCAACCGGCCACTCAGAAAATCTGAGATCCAGGCGCAGAGACCAGTAAGTATACCGTACGAAGGAAGCTTGCTAATAAGACTGTCATGCCAGACCCTGTCAAAGGCCTTCGAGATATCAAGGGAGACAGCTAGTGGCTCGCCATGATTCTTGATGGCTGCGCTCAAGATGTACGTGGCATACGCTAGAAGATACCCAGTGGACTGATTTCGGTGAAACCCGTATTGGCGGTCACTGAGTAAATCGTTCGTTTCTAGGTGTGCCATTAGCCTGCTATTTAGTACACGCTCCATAGTCTTGCAGAGAGAAAGGCGAAAGAGGCGTGTCAACACAGGAGCGAGTTCATGCACACAGGTTTTAAGCACAATGACTGGAATCCTACAAGGGCCACTGGCTTTGTTCACATTCAGATTCCGCAGCGTTTTAAGAACTTCAGTCTGACGGATGCGAATTTCCGGCATTTTCACCTCGCATCTAGGTAGACTGGGAGGTTTCGCATAACGGGATTTAGATGCGAGTTTTCCGCAAATAGAGTAGCGAAAAGATTCGCCTTCTCTACAGCGGTGTGAACCAGCGTCCCGTTCGGTTTCAACAGTGGAGGAAGTGAGGGGCGGCAGAAATTCGTTTGAACCGACTTTGCCAGGGACCAAAAAGCTTTACTACCTAAGGGGTATAATACCAGTTTGTTCCCAGTATGTGGTCAAATCGAGCTTTCAGTAAAACCTTTTTGCAAGATTTGACGGCCCGGTTGAAGGCTTTCTTCTTCTCACATACGTCCTTAGCCTTGCGGTGTCGAGTGTCTGCCCAAGCCAGATATACGCTGTAGCACCTAAGCGCGTCTACTACGCGCGGACATGGCTACGTCGGAGAAAGGAACAAAGTACTCCATTCCCTGTGGCAGCACATCTGTCACAGCATCACACAGGTCGAGGAATTTTAAGAAGAAAAGTAGACAGGCCGCCAGGGAAACACGCAAAGAAGGAACGCATGTCGTCCCAATCTGCTAACTTGTATCGCCACACACGCCGAGAGCCCCTAGGACTAGAGTCGGGTGGCGAGTAGACAGATACAGATTTCACCAGAGAGTGATCAGAGCTGCCAAGCGGCGAGGAAATCGCCACTGAGTTGTGGTCCGGATCCATAGTTGACAGAAGGTCCAAACAATCGCCTGTATGGCTCTCAACGTCAGGAACCTGCATCGCCCCAGCTGGGTGAGGTTTAACGCTATAGCGAGTTTATGCATCTCTCTCCTAGCGAAAGCTCCTCCTTTTTCTTGTTCTCTGTGGTCGCCTCTGTGGTCTAGTGGTCCAGCGTTGGCGTTGACTATATGAGGTCCCGGGTTCGATTCCCGGGTCGGGCACTTAAAAGAAGTGTTTTTTCACTTTTCTGATAAACTCAAAGTTGCCCAGGATTGGAAAGTGCCAGGTCAGCGATAGGCTTGCCACTTATCACATTTTGTGGGACCAAGTATCTTCGGCTAATCGTGGGTGCACTGGTTGTACCTTTATCTACCCTTTCGGGGATACGGGCGTGAAAATACTTACCTACTTGTTCATGTTATATAAAGAGTCATAACAATAACATTTTATTTTAATTATACATATGAGAAAAGTTGAACAATATTTTACGTTCAGATTCAGTACAGTTATCTGATTTATAATACCCAGCAACCATTCAAAAACACCGCGATAAATTACTAGGGATAAGTTATTTGTTTTTAACTGCATTATGTTTGTTCGGCCATTTTGAAATTGGACTGTATAAAAATGAATTGGGCAGAAATAATATAATAAATGTAAAAATTTTATTTTAAACACTTTTTTATCTCACAAATATTATCATAAATCTTGCATAAAGTTTAAAAATATAAAAAAGAACAACAACCTATATGTAATACAACTACTTGGTTGCCATTTGGCATATTCTTGCCGCAATAGCGTGGGTACTTGCCATTGCCGTGTTCCAGTTTTGAAGGTAAAGTAGCCGGAAAACTTATATATCGTCATATAACATGAAAAACTCATTGTGACATCGTAAAAAAAATTAAGACAGAGACTTAATTTTGAAAGTAAAGTCAGTCTCCATTTTTTTTATATTTCAAAGAATTGTTTCCTTCCCGTGTTTTAGAAAGAAATTTTCGTGATAAATCTTTACTCTTCACATCTCATTACAAAATGTATTTAGGTACTTGATGAGTTTTTCCGTCAAAATAAAAAAAAAACTTATTATTTCCCAAAGAAAAAGATAACCAAATTGGTATCTACCAAATATGTTTACCGTGAGTTGCTTTCCGTATGAGATGGTAATGCCACTTGCAAGTTTACCGGCTACCTCACTCTTCAAATCTGAATATGAGAGTGTTCAGATTTGGAGGTGGATCATTGATGCTATTGCGACAGGAATAGATAAATCAGTATCTTCAAACCTTGCGATACAGTGCGAAGCTCTTTCACTTAGTTGTCACGATGGTAATGATAACTTAGGCAAACTTTCGGTTGCCAGAGGTCTGTCCGTTTGCAAAATGCCTGACAGAATGACAGATGGTATATTTTTCCAAGGGGACCAGATCACAACAATATGGCGTATTAGCAACCAAGTGTTTAGAAGAAACAGAAGTTTAAAAAAAGTATCTTCATGCCCATATCCCTGAAGAAGTAGGCAGTGGTACAACCTGTGCACCCACGATCAGCCGAAGGTAATTAGTCTCACAATGTTATAGGTGGCAAGCCTATTGCCAGCCTGGCACATATCCAATCCCGGGCAACGTTGTTTTAATCAGAAAACTGAAAAAAAAAACAATTTTTAAATTGGCCGAAGAAAGTGGGAATCGAACTTGGGACCTCATGGGCTCAATACAGACACCGGACCACTAGACCACAGACGCAATTACAGAAGTTTAAGGTTACGGCTGTAGATATCGCCACCCACTAGGCAAGCTTACTCGATAGTTAATAACTGGTTAATAATATCTATATATCTATACTATTCTATACTGATTTTATAAAATTGTAGTTTGTTTGTTTGGTTGGTTGTAAGCACTAATCTCGAAAACTACTGAACCGATTTGAATAATACTTTTTCAGTTGTATAGCCTGTTATAGACTATAAAACATCATACTACGGATCAGTAGAAGCGGAGTAAACAAAGTCCGCGCGAACGAAATCGCGGGCAACAGCTAGTATGATATAAAAATGTATTGGTTTAAGAGCCCACGACACTAAACCTAGTCCCATAAGACTACCGGATGGTATATACATAGATTCGTCGTTAATTGGAGAATACGAAATGGCTATACTGCAATGCGAAAAATCGAGTGGCGCTATTAAAAAAAAGAAAAAAAGAATGAAAAAAAAAATCAATTTCTGGTACGATAAGACTACCGAATTTCGTTTATTCCTCGACAAAGGGGAGGGGAAGGACTCTACGAAAATGCGGTGCTGCATGTCCTCATGACTGGCCTTATCAGTGGCAGCAGCATTATAAGTGACGCCTTGTACCTAGGTATCTAGTACTATCGGACTACCGAACGAACCAAAGCTTATCTAAAAGATCATCAGTTTCTGTGTAAGAAAAATCACTGCTGCATCTTCGAAACAGTGGATGATGTGGTTGCTGCACCGATTGAAGGTCGCCCATTGCACAGCTTAAATCGGCGTTTATGCTCGATTTTGAAGGCAACTACCCGGTTTCTTTCGTCCGGCACTGATGGAATACCCATGCCTCGATCAGGTATGAATAATTTGTCTGGTCATTAACTGTTTAAACAAATGAAATTACATGTTTTATGGGAAATTGTTAGATTTTTCAACCGTTTTCACTAGGATGTTTTAATTTTATGTCATAGGTACTTAGGGATTTATAGGGTTCTGAAGTCAACTGGAAACCCTTATAGTTTCATACGTCCGTCCATTCGTCTATCCGTCCGTTCGTCCGCGCCTTAGCTTAGGATTTACTTACTGATTTTATATGTCCATGGGCGGTGGTGATCACTTACCATCAGGTGTACCATCTGCTCGTTTGCCCCCTATACTATAAAAAAAAGCTTGAAGAAAATAGCAAACTCATCTTAAAAGACCGCCAACGCAGCTACAACACCCCTGGTAATGTGGATGTCTACGGGGGGTTGTACTTACTTATTTTAAGGTTAACATCTTGCTCGTTTATTTTCGGATTTCTACCAAATTGAAAAAAGGGGAGCTTCAGTTTATTGCTTATATTTACGCCCGTATCCGCGAAAAGGTAGATAGAGGTACAACAAATGCACCCTCGATGAATCGAAGACACTTAAATCTCACAATGTGATAGATGGCAACCCTGTCGCCTACCGGGCACTAAAAAAACACATTTTGTATTGCCCAACCGGGGAATCGAATCCGGGACACCGGATCACTAGACCATCGAGGTGTAAAGGGAGTTCTTAATTTAATCATATTTTTTCTATTTTTACCTCAGAACTTGGATATTTTATAACCGATTTAGAAAATCCGTTCTTTTTGGAAGGGTATACTTTCCATTTAGTTCCATATAGATATAGATAGATATTAATTTTTGCAAAAATTTACTCAGGTTTTACTGCTTTTAATTATACAAAAAAGCAAGCAAACAAACAGACTAATTATATCATGTTCTAGTCCTTCACTGACAGTTTTTAAAAACGTCTGAAAAAATGTTATCTGATATTTTCTTGATTTTACTAGTTTTTACTACAAAATTATGGTATATTCGATTTCTTGTTGATGTGAGTATGTTTCATATATAAATATATTCAATGTATGTGTGTGTGCGCTATATTCGTCTATGCATTATTTTATTTCTTGTACAATGCCTTCCCATTTATACGTCCTCACTCCACATTTCGGATAATAGCTTTTTTTATGTTATAAGTTTAACCCTATCTATAAGTTTACCGTCTACCTTACACTGACAAGCACTGACGCTATTGCGGCAGGTATAGATGAGGCGGTGGTCTGATCCGGGCGAGACAATGCAAAACTCTACCACCTAGTAGTCACGATGGTAGTGACTCGTAAAGCCAATCGGTCGCTTTTTACGACCTGCCTGACAGAACAGCAGTTGGCCTATTCTTCAAAGAAGCCCGGGACCAACACGGGGAAAATTATATAGTATTAAAATTATATAGTAAGAGAAAATTATATCTATGTCTGTTTAAAATAGAATATCATACTATCAATAGTTATTTGTTGAAAGAGTTATGGTCTAAAATATAAGTGCCTCGGGTATTGTTATAACGGTTGTATGATATACTTTTCTCGCCGAAGTGCGTTTGACAGCCGGCGTAAATTGGGATCAATTTGTCATGATAAATATTCAAAATTCATAGCTTTTTATAAATTTGTCTTCGTATTTGTATTTTAAAATATCATGCAACCAAATTACCTATTTTGTGCCAGACCCTATTTTAACAAAAATATTGTTACCTTAATTAACTAATAGTATAGATTGATATAAAGCTTACTGCACATGTTGTAAATTGACACAATTAAATTGTATTAGTTTTGTTTCAATGTATGGTTAAATATTATATTTAAATCGTAATGTGCAAATTTGCCGCTTTAAAATTATATCAAAACATTCAAAAACTAACGTACATTTCTGATCAAATCTGTCAAAAGTGCATTCTCTCAGTGGTTAGAGTATAACAAACGTTAACATAAACTCTCGTGCGAAAGAATGCGTGAAAGATAGAGATGTACACAATAAAACGTTTCGACATAAATATCGGATCTTATGGGTTTTTTACCAGCTTTTGAAATTAGTTTGATAGTAGTAAATATAATCGATACTTTTTATAAAAAATGAAAATCCCATTTAAATGGTTCTATGCGGTAAAATTCTGCAAGACTGGGGTTGATACCAAAGCTTTGCATTGGCATTAATGCTTGTTATTGCGACATTTAAGGATATTTTATGATAATATAGTATGACTAAAAATATATCGACAATATTTAACTATAACGTGTACGTACTTTTACAACACTTATTCGTCAATATTCAAAACCACTTATTCTATCATTTAAAATAACGCAAGATATCGCAATATTACGAAAATCCTTGCATTATTTTTTAAAATTTAGTACACGTGCTTGGACGTCTTACTCAAATATTATCAAATTTCCGCAATATGACATACATGCATGTCAAACTGATAACCTCCATTCTTTCGTTGGTTGAAAATTTCAATTGCGTATCTCATGGATTTTAACTTATTATGCCCGTCCAATGTAATGAAATAATTTAATTTGGATGCAGGTTTCACGAATCGTATCTATTTTTCAAACATGAAGTGTGGTAACTGTAACAATCTTAGATTCGTAGATCTTAGAATCATTGATAAATTTAAGACTATCGTCAAATTTAGTACATCGATATATTTGTGTTTAATCTTTTTCACGTTCCTATTCCGTGGCAAATAGGTTTCACATGTAGGTACTAACCCTCAAGTCATAAAGTCGGATTGGTCGTTTAATGTTTGTTGCGTGCGAAGGAGGCACCAGGGAATATTTATTATCTTGTTTATACGTGTCGTGTACTGTCATTACTCTTCCATCTTGCTGGATTTCATGTTTTGTGACAAAGATTGTTTTTGAAGAAATTAATACAAATGTAGGACAAAAGACTAGAATTTTCTACTATAAAATGCGTGTTTTATATATCACTAGCTGCACCATGCAGCACTGCATTATAAAAGTTTTTGGTGAATCCCACGGGAACAACTCATTTTCTGGGTCTAGGTTATCATCTACCTGTGTACCAAATTTCATTCAAATCCGTTGAGTAGTTTTTGCGTGATCGAGTAACAAGCATCCAAACATTCAAACTCTCGCATTTATAATTAATATTAATATAGATTAGATAGGAAAAAAGCAGATGTACGGTCCTCGCGCGAGCTCCGAGGAATCGAGGACTGAGGTAGGGCCGGGTGTGCTCTGTGTAATATCGACTAATTCACTGTACGTCAACATTCCGCAAAATTCCTCGGAGCTCGAGCGCAGACTGCAAATAGAAATCAGAAACCATCGCCTATAGGCATTAAAGGTGTTAATGGTGCGTTGCTATCCGTATGGCGGGATATGCCACATGCAAGTTTACTGGCTACCTTACCTACAAACTAGAACACAAAAGTCACAAACACTCAGGCTATTGGAGTGGAAATAGGTAAGGCGGTGGTATCTATCATATACTCGGGCAAGACGATGCAGAACTTTACCACCTAGTGGTCACGATAGTATTGACATGTTTAGCCAATCATTTGCCTTTTACGAACTACCTGGCAGAATGGCTGATGGTTTATTTTCTAAAGGGGGTCCGAACCAACACGGAAAACTTTGTACTCAAAGGATGATAAGTTAATTTTATAGATTCAGGCATTACTTTGCGGAAATCCATTGTTCAGACGAAGAAAACTAGTTATTTTGCAATTTTCTGCGAACTTTTAAGTGTACCTTTTCAATGTTACTGAAAAGGAAAACATATAAAAGCACTACTACACTCAACGAGAGCCGCGTTGAGTGTAGTAATACTCGTGTCTCCTGAAGATGCTTCGGTTGCAGGTGAAACATGCGTTGAGTGCGTCAATTGTGTGCTTTTGTGTTTGGTGCTGTCGTGGTATAAAGTGTGATGTAAAGTGTGGTGGACGAGGGTGAATAACTGTGCCGCTGGGGTCTTCATTATTTTCAGACCTACGGTAAGTTTGTTCCATTTCTTACACCGCTTTTATGTTTTCCTTTTCAGTAACATCGCAAAGGTACACTTAAAAGTTCGCGGAAAATTGCAAAATAACTAATTTTCTTCGTATGATAAGTTAACCCATATGCGTTCTTTACTGGTAGAGAATGCCAATAGGCATTAAATTCGCTTTGTGTGGTAGTTGATCTAATATTCAAAGGATCCCCGGATCAACACGGGAAAATAGCACAGTTGTTTATTTCTGGGCTTGATAACAAAATTTCAAAACATTCGGGTGAACTCAATACATGGAATTGAATATAAATGCGGTAGCCCGAAAGCGAACTTGAAAAGTTAGCGGGCAAGCTGGCGACACAGTAACAATAGACACTGTTATCGGAGCTCAGCAGATATTGTTGTATAGGCCGAGTTCATTTTGGACCTATAAATTGAATGTCCAGGATTTTATGTTTTTACAGGAAAATACAATACACCTCTGATAAAAATTGTGATGCACGGGTCGTAAAAAAAACTGATGAAATTGCTTCCTGGGATTCAAATCTTGAGCTATGAATTGAAAAATTAACAAAGTTTTTTTTGTCACATAAGAACAAAAAAGTATATAGCTCTCCTGATGGAAAGAGAAACAAAGCCTATAGTCATCAAAGTTGTTAATGATGTGATGCTATCCATGTAGGGGGCGACAGTGACAAGCACTGACGCTATTTGGCGGGAATAGGCAAAGCGGTGACGAGATAATGCAGAACTCTATCATTCAGTAGCCACGATGGTAGTGACTCACATAGCCAATAGTTCGTCTCTTACGAACCGCCTGACAGAATTTCAGTCGGTCTATTCTTCAAAGGAGCCCGGAACAACATGGGGGTTTTACTGCGCTGAATTTGTTTATTAACTGTACATTTTCAATATCATGGCTGAAATAATAATTTAGCAACTAAAAAATGATATAGTTATCAGAGATATTGAAGGCCTTGTAAAAATAGCTTTAAAATTGAAGCTCCGATATATATCGCTGAGACTGGACCGAGTAGAATCTGAATCAGTTAAATTGAATTTGCAGATTGCTGCAAATTCAAAGCTGTTGGTTTAGGTTATCACATATAATAATAATAATAATATTCACGGGACAAATTACAAACCGACCAACCCCAAAGTAAGCAAATTATATGCTTGTATTATGGGTGTTAGTCAACGATACTAATACATAGAAATACATATATAAATATTGTAACATACATAATAAATAATAAAAAAAATACCCAAAGTTTGTCCCTGTCGGGAATTGAACCCGAGTCCCATCGATTCATAGTTGGGTTCGCTAACCTTTCAATTAACGGGGTGGTCATAAATAACAAGAATAGTGGTATTCGTTTCGCTATAAATGCGTTTGGTCCTGGTTTATTCTCTGTTGGGCAGAACGTTTTATTGATGAAAAGAGGCAACCAACCCCTATAGACACGAACGATTGATGTGTTGGAAAGTCACATGCATAAGTTTATGACTACCTTACCTGCCGAGCCGGAACACGAAAGTGACTATAGTGCGCGCGGAACTAGTTGGCCGCGCCATACGTAATACGTAAGGCGCGGCCAACTAGTTCCGTGCGCACTATAGTATCAACACACGATAAGAATCGGTAAGACGGTGGTACCAAACCCGGTCGAAAACAGACCTTTATCACTAAGTTTATTTAACTTCGAAACATGATGTTCCAATGAATGATAAATAAACATTTATAAATATGTATAAGTAGTACATACATACAGATGCCGGATTGTTCCAGTAACAACGCAAATTTCTCACGTATTCAACGCTCGTTAAATTATACTTTATACGGCCTGGGAATCAAATTCAAGCTCAAAATCAAAGAGGCTGAACAATAAATCAACTTGTTAAAGGTGGACTTTCAAGCCAAGTTCCCCGTGTTGGTTCCGGGCTCCTTTGTAGAATGGACCAACTGCCGTTCTGCCAGGCAGGTCGTAAAAGGCGACCGATTGGCTATGCGAGTCACTACTATCGTGGTTACTAGGTGGTAGAGTTCTGCATTGTCTAGCCCGGGTCTGGTACCACCGCCTTACTTATTCCTGCCACAATAGCGTCAGTGCTTGTCACTGTCGTGTTTCGGTTTGGAGGGTAAAGTAGCCGGTAAACTTGTGCATGTGGCATTAGACCTCGCCACAAGATAGCAACGCACCATTAACATCTTTGGTGTCTATAGGCGATGGTTGACTCTTTCCATCAGGAGACCCATCTGCTTGTTTGCTATCTTATATTATAAAAAAAAGCGTTAATAGTGTCAGTAACACTGCTTTAGTGGGGCCGCGACCGAGCGTCAGATGAAGTGTAATGTAAATATACATTCGTCTTTCTGCACGGCGTCAGTGCCCCTGCGACAATGGGTCATAGTCACAGCGGCACTAGCGCCGTGCTGGAATGCCGTTCCCTACATTTATATAGTATTTATTATCTGATGCTTTGTCACGACGCCACTAACGCCATGTTACTGATGCTACTGACGCTTGGTTTGAAAGTCCACCTTAAGCATCTTAAAGTTTTGTAATTTCATATAACAGCGAGTGTAAAGTCATTAGCTTTATGGAAAACCGTCCAAGTGCACAACGGACTCACACACGAATCGTTTCGTACCATAATCTATAAAAACGGCAAAAAATCATGTTTGTTGTGTGGAACCTGAAATATTTATTTCACTCTGTTTAAGTATTTCGTCGCTGCGTCTGGCAAGTTCCATATATGATATTTGTAAAGATATGATATTTAGGAAACAAGAAAAAAATTGTTATCAAATTAACAAATAGACTATTTTTTAATTTATTATTTGTTATTAAATTAACAAATAGACTATTTGTTAATTTATTATTTGTTATTAAATTGATAAATAGACTAATTGTTATAATAATAATAATATTTATTTGCCTAAAATGTGCGTACAATAATAGGTGTTAAAAAGTATAACGTTCTAAACATTTAGTCAAAGTATTGACATGCAAAATTTTAACCAAAAACATTATGGTATTAGGTATATGTAATTGCAACAAATTATATTCATGAAATCATAGGGATAATATTGTCATTTAAAATTATTTTTAGGTTAAGATAAAAATATGTTATAAAATATTCTGCTTAGAATAATCACATTACTCCTCAACCTTTAATTACAAGTCTTCAATATTTGATTATGAACAGGTGGTAGGTATACTTATCAAATACTCAAACTTAATATAACTACTTACAACTATTATTTTTTATTTATTATATGTTATTATACTGTTAATTTATTATTTATTATTTCAACAAATCAACAAATCGTCGTTATTTCAACAAATCGTCGCAACAAACCGCAGCGACGATTTGTTGAAAATATACATCATCTGAAAATATAAATTATCTATCTAACTATAATAATACATAGATATACGTATATAAATATTTCAATATATTTAATAAACACCCAAACCCAGAGATAAAAACGTCTATTATAAGGTTTGTCCTTGTCGGGAACCGAACTTGAACTCCATTGATGCATAGTCAGCTTTGCTAACCACTCGACCAACTAGAATGGATGTTGAAAGTACTAACCTAAAATAGCACATAGACCACCTTTTTTTTATGAAAAAGCTAGGTGTTCACGCGGGATTCACAAAAAACTATCATAATGCAGCGGGCTGCACATTGTACCCAGTAATTATATAAAAGTATTAACTTTCTGCACTTCTTCGCTTTATAAACATTAACTGTTACAAATTTTGCACTCATCAGCCTTTTTTACCAAAGTTTGCTCATCATAAACTAATATTTTTATAAATTTTAAATTCATTGCACGTACGTTTTAAATTGATGATACTTTTAAGTATATTTTTATCTCGTTATTAATATTCGCACGAATCAAAGCTTTACCAGGTGGAAATAAGATTTTGCTCATTTCCTGTAATTCAAAATTTTATGTAGAATTAAGAACAGTTACTTGAAAGCTGTTCAGGACATTAATAAAATATAAAGCTCTTACTCGCTATTCGCTGTTGAAATTTATTTATAACTAGCAACCTGTCGCATAGTCCTCTAAATGTTTGAAGTTTTTATGAATCTCACGGGGATTATACACTTTTCTGGTATAAAATTAGCCTGTTATGTTAAATCCGGATATGTAGCGCCTGCATACCAAATTTCATTCAAATACGTACAGCTATGTTTACCTGACTGAGTAACAAATATGCAACAATCTAAGCATCCGAACATTCAAACGTTCAACCATCCGAATAATTGATTCGGCATCCTAGCATCGTAATATCCAGAGATATTAACATCTTAGGGTGATTTTAGAGTCACGCTGACCTCAAGCTGACGGTGGCGCTGATGTGTAGATATGTATGTAGTCATAGGTAGCGTTTTTGAGTCGCGCTGACGGCCGTAGGCTACACCCATTAGCGCCGACCGTCAGCGTGCGGTCAACGTGAGAGTAAAATCAGCCTCTGTAAGCATCGTAGCGTCATAGCATCGTAGCATCGTAGCATCGCTGCATTGTAGCATCATAACATCGTAGCATCGTAACGTGGTAACATTTGGACATTTTTTTATCTTTGAACTTGGGAATTTAGTAACCCAGAGATGTTTAGTTTTTATTTTGGTATTTTAACCGGTAAAATAACTTAATTTTTAATTATTTTATGAATAGAAAGTTAGCTACTTTCTATTAAAAAATAATTAGCTTCTTTTTTACGACATTTAACTTCTTTTTTTGTATAGTTTTGCTTAGCCAAAGAAACACTTCATTTTAGTATCTCCCTACTTACATGGGTTATAATAATTGTTAACATCTCCAGTAAGTTTCTATATCACTCAATATTTTACATCTACAACGACAATTTGAATTATTAACATCTACAAATACAAAATATTGATTCACAATGACATACCACAACACGAAGCATAATGTAAGGCTTTACTCTAGCCTTACTAAAATCGAGCAACTTTCTTACGTGAAAATGTCTATTATTTGTATTGCTTTTATAGAATTACTAACTGTATCGTGCAACCCACTGGGTTATAAATTTTTTTGGCGAATGTCCCAGGAACGACTTATTTTTCGGGATAAAATTTAGCCTATGTGCTGTACAAGGTTATCATCTACCTGTGTGCTAAATTTCATCCAAATCCGTTTAGTAGTTTTGGCGTGGTTGAGAAGCAAACATCCATCCATCCGTCTAAACATCCAAACTGTCGCATTTATTATATTAACATAGATATACAGGTATGCACGTAAGTTAAGAAAAAACACTCGTCTTAAAGCATTTGATGAAGCAATATAAATGTAGCAAGGGACGATTTTATGAATGCAACAAGAAAATGCTGCATTCTGCATCTATAAATTATTTTCCCCCACCACTAACTTTATATAATGTATTTAAACGCTATTCTCATGTTCTAGTTAACTTAAAATATTTTTTATATATTAAAATTTCGATAACGACTGATTTTAAACCAGCTATATTCGTCCAAAAAGCAAACGAAGTCGTACTGCTACACCGACTAGAAACAAAAGTATATTCTTATCGATTACCAATGGGCCAAGTTTTGTTTTATATTATAAAACAGCAAATAAGCAGACGGCTCTAATGTTGGAAACAGACAACCATCGTTTATAGAAACCAAAGTTGCTATCCGTATGGTATGATAGTGTTGATAATACCGAATGCATAAATTTGCCGGCTAAATTACCCTCCAAACTGGAACATGACTTTAACAAGCACTTATGTTATGCAGCAGGAATATGTAAATAAAATAATAATTGAAATAATTAATTTTTATTTTTTATTTTTTTATTTTATTTTATTTATTTAAATTACCCTCCAAACTGGAACATGACAATAACAAGCACTTATGTTATTTCGGCAAGAATATGTAAATAAAATAATAATTTAAATAAATAATTTTTATTTTTTATTTTTTTATTTTATTATATTTATTTAAATTTCCCTCCAAACTGGAACATGTCAATAACAAGCACTTATGTTATTGCGACAAAAATATATAAGGCGATGGTAAAAGACCCGGGAAAACCGTTGCAGAATTCTACCACCTAGAAGTCACGATGGTAGTGGTAAGTTTGGTCAACCGTCTGCTTTTAACGTACTGCCTTGCAGAATGGCAGATGGTGTATTTTTGAAAGCGGGTCCTTACCGAGACCAACACCAATATTAGTATGGATTTTTTTTAATATAATAAGATAGCAAACAAGCAGATGGGTCTCCTGATGGAAAAGTCAATCATCGCCTATAGACACCAAAGGTGTTAACGGTGCGTTGCTATCTTGTGGCGAGGTCTAATGCCACATGCATAAGTTTATCGGCTACCTTACCCTCCAAACCGGAACACGACAGCGACAAGCACTGACGCTATTGTGGCAGGAATAGGCAAGGCGGTGGTACCAGACCCGGGCGACACAATGCAGAACTCTACCACCTAGTAGCCACGATGGTAGTGACTCACATAGCCAATCGGTTGCCTTTTACTACCTGCCTGGTAGAACAGCAGTTGGTCTATTCTTCAAAAGAGCCCGGAACCAACACGGGGAAATGGATTATTTTTACCGCGGAAATTGTTATATTATAATACATAATATTTTATATATCTCTAACAAAGCTATTGTGAGGAAAAGGTAAAATAATATGTTGTGCGTTTCGGCTTAGTGACTGACGAACGGAACAATATCTATTGAAAATTGAAATGCTCAGCGATATGTATACATAAGCGAATATATTACCCCTAGCGCTAATTAACGTAATGAAATTCGTAGCTTCAATTTTCTCTATTTGAAAGGAAACTTATTTTCAGTTATACTCCATCTTATTGAGCGAGTGAGCGAAGTGATTCGAGATATTTTTCAACCAACTTTCCAAAAAAAAAATCTTTCCTTTGGAATTTTTTATGTACGTTCATTGATTACTCAAAAACGCCTGAATTGATTTGGAAAATTCCTTTTGATATATAACATCTTTTCTTTTGCTTTCCTATAACCTATGGGAGTGATTTTTTGAAATGCAACAGAAGTGTCTAACAGGAAGCTAAAATTCGTGTGCTTTTGAAATAACCAAAGACATAATATAAATTATAGATATACATATGTAATCTGTATTTATATTTAAAAATCAGTGATACAATGCTTATATAACAAGTCTCAACACAGATTTTGAAATGAATGTCTATTTACGAAAGACTAATTTAAATTTTATATTTCATACATTGTATTATTAAACTAATAACACAAATTTAACGTGTAAAACCTTTATCATTTTCTTTGCGCAAAACTTTGTGACCTAAATAATACATCTTCAGGCTTCTTAGAACCTTCTTAATTATAACAAATGGTCGTTTTAAACGAGACGCAAACTAATTACACATTTAAACTTCTCGCCAACTTACAAGTTGTTAGTTGCTTTCCAACGAATCTCACGTAATCAGTTATGTAAATTTGTTGGCGAATAAAACCCTCTAGAATTATGTGTTCACTTAAATAGCTTAATTATATCACAACTTGTGACTGTTTATCTAAAAGCTACTTATTTTCGTGTCCCTGTTTTTGAAAATACTTTAAAGAAGAAATTATGGTATTTAATTTTCAAAATTTTCGCGAAACCTTATATAGAACTGCTGTAATTCAACTGAAACGAAAGGTTGTGTAAGATATGGGGGAAACTTATCCAAGACCTGAAAATAAGAGGAAACCAGAGTCGCACAATAGTCTCCCATTTTCCACCATATTTCTTCCACGTCAGTAGGAAGGAAGACATAAATTATGTACTCAACGCACGTTTCACTTTTGCAAGTAAAATACCACAATTTCTTCTTTAAATTATGGATTTCCGCAAAGTAACGCCTGAATCTATTAAATATCTTGAAAATACTTTTCAGCCAATATTAGAATTCTTAAATATCGAACAACGGTAAGTTTTGTGGTAATTTAGAATAAAAGCTTAGTAATTATTATCATCAAAACGTTCAGTGTACTTAGCAAAATGAAGCAGTATTTCCCGCTGGCCCTATTGTAAGGCACAATGGAAACAATCCTCACTTGGAGCACTGATTCCATCTCTGGGTGGCAGTTCATTTGAATCAGTTTCTTTCTCTTAATCCTATTCAGTGTAAAACGGTTCAAATTATTGATATAAATATAACAAGACTATTTCTTTTTGCATTGTGCAAACACGTAGGTTTACTCTGCATATTTTTTTATCATGATAAGTATTTTGAGGAAAGTCCGTGCTCGGATTCATGTCATTAAATTTTGTCATCAGATATTGTATTGAAATTCAAAGTTTCAGCCTTATCTCAGCGATGTCTACAAATCTTTATGTTCTGCATTGTCTCGCCCGGGTTTGGTACCACCGCCTTGCCTATTCCTGCCGCAATAGCGTCAGTGCTTGTCGCTGTCGTGTTCCGGTTTGGAGGGTAGGGTAGCCGGTTAACTTACGCATGAGGCACTAGACCTCGCCACAAGATAGCAACGCACCATTAACACCTTTGGTGTCTATAGGCGATGGTTGACTCTTTCCATCAAGAGACCCATCTGCTTGTTTGCTGTCTTATGATATAAAAAAATCCACAACTACGCGATTCTCTAAGCAGTTTTTGTCTCTCGCCCCTTTTTTGTGGAATCAGTTACCATCCCAACTGTTTCTAAACGGATATTAAAAATGACCTACTCATTCTAAAAGGCTATCAATCCAACTGTATGACATCTATCACAGAATATGTTCATATGCGGTACCATATCATCCATACCATCAGGTGAGCCTTTTATTTAATTGCCTCCTCTTTTAAAAATAAAAGACATCTAGGAGCACAAATTCCATAAAATTAATTATTAGCTGTATTTCATCTGTAATCATTTGAAAAAGTTGGTAGACTCGCCGCCTGAAACCGACTCTTAGACTAAAAGGAAGCCAATCGCAAAGTATCAAATATGTATTGACAATTTTACATTACCTAAAGTGTATTTTTCCACGGACCAATACTTTTTCTATCTATATATTTTAAATGTTATTCCATCCTAAACTAAAAATAAGTTAGTTCGCCAGAAGAAATAAGCTCACCTTTTGTTTTATACAAAAGGTGAATTTATTTCTTTTCTTTTGTTTTTGTTTTTTTATATTTTATTGTATATTTTTATGAAGTTTACAATAAATTATAAAAAAAAATATGCAACAAGTAATTATTATAACAATTAAGTATTACAAAAATAAAAACCCCGACTGCTGCCTATTACAAAAAAACATATCCCATTTTCTAGGGCAGGTGAGTAAAATTTTAACAACCCAAGTCACTCTCACAATTGACACGAATCTAGCGACATCTCTCAAGTTAAAATCCATCAAGCCTAAACTACTTCAGAGTCTTAAATAAATATACATTCCTATATACATACACTGGAAACACAAACTTTTTCTGTTTATCTACTGTTCTTGTCTACTGTTCTATTGCCTCTGTGGTCTAGTGATCCGGTGTTTGAGTTGATTACATGAGGTCCCGGGTTCAATTCCCGAACCAGGCAATTGAAAAAAGTGTATTATTCAGTTTTCTGATAAAAACAACATTGCCTGGGATTGGAAAAGTACCCGGTTGGTGATAGGCTTGCCACCACTGAACTATCAGCTAATCGTGGGTACACTAGTTTTACCTCTGCCTACCTATTAGGGGATATGGGCGTAAAGATACTTTTTCACTGTTCTGTTGTTCTAGCATAGTCCGGTAAAAATATGATAAAATGATTCTCACCGGATATAGTCAGGTAAAGCTGTGTCTTATGAAAAGTGATCCATTATTTACTCTCATCAAGTATTACAGCACGTAGTCACACAGTCGTGTGTGTTGGCGGCGTGCCAGACGCAACAAGTCTGGGTTAAACTCTGGAGAACCTTGATCGCTCACATCCCATTAAATATGTGTTGTACATGATACTGGAGATAAAATACAAATCCAACATGTATTTACCGGACATTAAGTGAAATAAAATTTTTATGTCAATATAGTAGATTTATTGAGCTGAAATATTATAGATTGTGCGTGTTCTAAGTAATTTAAAAAAAATGATAAAGTGTGTGCTGGGTTACGTGCAAAGTAGGGTTCCGAAGTTGCTTATAACAATTACACAATGACTAAGAAAAGTACTAATCAATAAAAGATCTCTACAAGGTGTTTAAAAACAATGCTCCATCCGTTTTAACCATAATATATTTTACATGTGTTCGCCATTGCAGTACGTTCATCATAAATATTATAATAATATCCAGCATCTCAAACAAAAGGTTTTTAATATCGCCGTGCACCTGATGTTTTAATAAATGCACTACAAAATTGCAATATTGCCTTTGAAGGCTCGCTCGATTTAATGCTTGCTCAGGGAGAATATACGCCCCAGCGTACATAAACGGAAATGCGATTTCCTTCTGACTACAGCAATGTTTATGCAACCCATACAATAAATTAACAAAATGAGATTTGAGAAAGCGACCCGCTATGTTACTTAAGAAAAATTAATACTTTATACGTTAGTAATACTTTACATTTAAACTTAGCAATGCAAGTAAAGAAATAAATCAGTTTTACATTTATATATATTCTATACTTTTCATTGTGAGCATTTGGTGAAATTTTATTGTAACTAGACACTATTATTATTGCACTTGTACTATAATTTCACTTTGAAACAATGAAACATATATTTTTAATATATTACGCAATTATTTTAACTTTTAAAAGCATCTCCAGTATGTAATATACTTAATTGATTATTGACTGTTGTAAAATATATATGTTTCATATGTTACATATTATGTTCATATGTTACATACGTTACATATGAAATGAAATCAAAGTACAAGATTTATAATAATAGTGTCTAACTTTCATTTATGTTTATTTTTTATAACATAGGATATAATAGATTGTGATCCCAGGAAGGCTTTTATTTTTAATAAATACCAAGCTGATGTTATGTAAACAGCTTTGTTATGATGAGACGCATATCTTTTCTCTCTTCGAAAAAATTCGAAAATAATGTCGCTGTTGCAGCAGAAATAGGTAAGATGGTGATACATAATCGTTGCCAAACTCTACCCTCTAGTTAGTGGTCACACTGCTAGTGGCTTCTCTCGCCTTTTCCGAAATGCAGTAAAGCAGTTGATCTATTCCTCAAAAGGATCCGGTTAGATTTTTTTTATATCATAAGTTAGCAAACAATCACCTGCTCCTAATGGAGCTAAAGAGTCAACCATTGCCTAAAGACACCAAAGATATTAATGGTGCGTTACTATGTTGTGGCAAGGTCTAATGCCACATGTATAAGTTTACCGGCTACCTTACCCTCCAAAATAGAACGACAGTGACAAGCTTTGACGTTATTGCGGCAGGAATAGGGGAGGCGGTGGTATCAGACCCGGACGAGACAATGCAGAACTCTACCACCTAGTAGTCACGATGGTAGTGACTCGTATAGCCAATCGGTCGCCTTTTATGACCTGCCTGGCAGAGGAGCCCGGGACCAACACGGTTAAATATATAAAAAAATATTCTTCGTAATAAAACTGCACTATTTAATTAATAACTTTTTATATATGAACCCGTACAAAATGTCATTTAACCCAAATAACATTTTGATGCGATGGTACAAGACCCTTTTCAATTATCAATCAGTCTTCCTACAAAGTAAACAAACACGTTACTAACATCGTGGTAGAGTTCTGCAATACCTTGTCTGAATCTGATACCACCATCTCACCTTTTCTTCTAAATTACCCATTCTTCTTATAGAGAACGAAAGAAAAGACAATTTGCTCTTTTCCAAACTATATAAGGCATTGGTACCAAACTCGAGCGAAACGGACAGAGAAAGAGCCAAATAGACAGATAGAATGTATTGCTAGTAAAAAACCTACAATTAACATTATGGGAGACCCAGTCAAACGGCTTTTGAAGGCACAAAATCTGAGATTAAACTTAGATAATAGACTGTACTTTGAAAGTCATATACTCTAGATCGCATGCAACTGATTTAAAGGCCCAAAATTCTATTCCGGGCACGTGAATTCTGAGTGAGCTGCTCCGCATTAGACTTATGACTCACTCCTACTCTCCAAAATTAACTGCGCTGTTTCAATCTATGGTATGTTTTAATCTATGGTTACTTACAAGAACCACACGTATCATCCGAAAGCTGTTAAATGCTTGTGCATGGTTTATTTTTAACATTTCATGGTTTATTTTTAACATTCTCTGGTCTGGTCAATATGTATCATTTTGCATGAAATTTTTGTATAGTCACCGAAAATTACGATCAAGGTGCCATTCGATTCGGATTTCTAAATGAAAGTTTAAGAAAAAGTCCTAAAGGGGGTCGATAAAAATTGCAAAGGTTGTAAGCAATTTATTAAAAAAAGAGACAACACAAAAAATTCGTGCAAAATGGTAAAATATGTTGACCAACTACTCCACGAATACATGTTACGCCTTTCCTAAACAATTATTTATGTCTTGGGCTCTTAAGCAATAATATTATATAGAGGGATATGATTGTAAGTTTGTAAGGGACTTTAAAAGCTACTAGACTGATTCTAAAAATTCTGTTATCTATGGAAAGATGGATTATTCCGAATTAACGTTGTCTATTTGCCCGACGAAGTAAAAAGAAATACTGTTTTTAGCTCATACGAACGAATTTAAAAGTTTCTTTCCCATAAAATAAATTTAAGTTTCGGAGCATTAAGAAATAAATTCAAATGTAAATATTGAAATTGAAGTGAGCAGTTGGTCGGAAAATCGGCTTTGTGAAGTCACTTCCTTTTAGAACAGCTCTGCCTTTGAATATGAATTCTATCTTTTTTGGATGAATAATTAGCTTAATTTATTTAACAAAGTTTTATATTAAACTAGCGGTGGTAAGTAACTTCGCGTAAATAAAAAAAAAATTATTCGTTAAATTAAGTTAAATTACTCCGCTTGTCTATAGGCTAGCCTATTTGTCTCATATAATGAGGCGCCAGGTTTTATTTCAGAGCCGATTTCAGAGTTTAGACTCGGAAATCCAAGTTTTGGTAGCAGCTCAAAGCTTCAGTTCAGTTCAGTTCAGAGCGTCAGTGTAACACCGCCCGTAATTCGGATATGCATGTAAAGCTATCGATCTCGGTTATCGCAAAAATTAATCTGTAATCGTTATCAGACCGGTAATATCTTTGGTAAGTCTAGTTAATAAAGTTAAGTAAAGTAAAATTAATAAAGTAATACAAATTCACTAGGTAAAAAACACAATTCGAGATTACGTCAAAATGTTCCGGATCGATGCGCCTTGAAGCAACGTAGTCAATCACTGCTGGCTGTACCAAAAGCAAGGATTAATCTGCTGGCAAAAACTCTGATCCAAGCAGTTAATAAAGTAAATAAAAAATTGACATGTTTACCTATCATGTGAGTAATTTAGCAAAATTATTTTATTTAGCTGACCCGGCAAACGTTTTTCTGCCTTTTTAACTACTCTTATTTTTTTCTATATTTTCTTACTTTTTACACCTTCCCTGGACTTCAACAATTAATTCAAATCGGTTAAGCCGTTCTCGAGCTTTAGCGAGACTATATATATATATATATATATATATATATATATATATATATATATATATATATATATATATATATATATATATATATATATATATATATATGAATCTTATTGTTAGTTTATTTGTTTATTAAAATATTGTCATCTAGGATGTATTTATATCCATTCTTAAATACAGCCCTGTCGAATTGGAAAATGTTCTGTAATAATAGGTGTGCAAGAAATTATAAATAAATAAATAAAATTCCCAGCTGTTGAATGTACAAACTATTAAAATAGCGTAGTTTGCACCATTTTATCACTAGAAATATTTTCATCAGAGGTCTAAGCAAACTCCTTCGGATTAGAAATTTTTGTTTTTATAACAACTTGATATACAAGCCTTCACTATTCCTGCCGCAATAGCGTCATTGTTTATTACTTTCCTGTAGTTACTTTGGGCCTTACTCTAACTTTAAGCTAAATCAATTCATGTAATTTGACCACCAATATTATTATTATAAACGTTAAATATTCCAAATCCTAGTCTCCTCTGTGTATTATTCATAAAAATGGATACAAAGTTTAAGCTTCACGTATTAATATTGTCGTAGGCATATGCACAACAAGCATAGACTCTGGTTCATTGAAAGTAAGATGGTTTATAAAATTATATTATACATTTTGTATAAAATAAATTGTATAAATAAAAAACCGGGTTATTTTTGCGAACGACGAGCTGGAGCTGCCTAGGTTAAGAGCCCTTGAGGCTCTTGAAAAATCTGCTCTGGTGTTCCTCGGGAGCGGACACCAAGCGATATTCAACAAGCGGCTGACATACTATCTCGCTGTAGCGTAAGTCAATAAGCACACCATCACCGAGAACAACTCCGCTTTTTCTGCCAGATGAATAGTCTTAAGCCAAATCTCGCGATTAAACCGTGCAGTCACGCAAACCCTTATCGCCCGTTGAAAGATTAAAGCCCTCGGTAAGTCCATTATATAGACGCTACGTGAGTGAGGGAATCAAATAATTTGTTAAGATTCTGACAACCACGAGCCAAAAAATAGGATTTAAACTAGCGACGCGCGGCTTCTTTTAGAAAGTACGTTTCAGTATTCACAATATTTGTACCTCGTGTACGTCCAGGCCCTGTTTAAAAAATAAGTCTATCTACATTCTGCCAGGTAGTAAGTAAGAGACGAACTATTGGCTATCATCGTGACTACTAGGTGGTAGAGTTCTGCAACGTCTCGCCTGGGTATTTAGTAACACCATTTTATCTATCCTGCCGCAATAGCATAAATGGTTGCCATTGTCGTGTTCTGCTTTGGAGGGTAAGGTAACCGGTGGTCTTATGCATGTGGCATTGCCTTCCTGCCACACGGTTAGCAATCCAACATTAACATCTTTGGTATCTATAGGCGATGGTTTGACTTCTCATCCGGAATGCCATCTGCTTCTTTGCTATCTGATCTCGCCCGGGTATTTTGTAACACCGTTTCATCTATCCCTGCCTGTTATAGCGGAAATGCTTGCCATTGTCGTGTTGTGGTTTGGAGGGTAAGGTAACCGGTAAATATTTTTCCCCGAGTTGGTCCCGGGCTCCATTGAAGAATAGGCCAACTGCCGTTCTGCCAGGCAGATAGTAAAAGGGGACCGATTACCATCGTGGCTACTAGGTGGTACACTTCTGCATTGTCTCACTCGGGTCTGGTACCACCGCTTTACCTATTCCTGTCGCAATAGCGTCAGTGCTAATCACTGACGTGTTCCGGTTTGGACAGTAAGCTAGCCGGTAACTTATACATGTGGTATTAGACCTCGCCACGAGATAGCAACGCACCTTTGATATCTTTGGCGTCTATAGGCGAAAGTTGACTCTTTCTGTCAGGAGACCCATCTACTTGTTTGTTATCTTATGTTATAAAATATAATAAAAATAAGTATGTTGGTGGTTGGCTATTTTCATCGGGAAAGACAAGTGCTTATTTGCTAGCTATTATATAAAAAAGCAAAGAAAGTAAGCAAGAATCTTGTTATGATATTCTGACCTTTCTCCTTATACTTTAAGGAATTTAGTGCAAAAATTCCTTGTCCATAAATATGAAAAGTATCAATATATCCCAGACGCAGAGTTCATTACAAACGCTCTAAAGTTCAAAGCACGCGCCATGTCTGCTTATAGTTTGAAGCATATAAAGGTTAAGTTTACGAATTTTAAAGTATTTCTCAAGTTTGTTGGCACAATTGAATGTGATTATTATTATTATTATTATTATTATTATTATTATTATTATTTCTCCTTAAGATAACCAAGAGCAATAGTTACGTGCTTATCTGAAGCACGGAGCTATTAGAATACAATTTTAACACTCCAAGTTGTGATTAATTGCTGTTCATATCAATCTCATTAAAAAGTATCTTCACGCCTGTATACCCTAAGTGGTAGGCAAAGGTACAAGTGCATCCACGATCAGCCGTAGATACTTAGTCCCTTAATGTAGCAGGTGGCAAACCTATCGCAAACTGGGTACTTATTCAATCCCGGGCAATGTATTTTTTTTTTCAGAAAATGAAAAACACATTTTTGAATTGCTCGACTCGGGCATCGAATCTAGGCCCTCATGTGGTCAACACCGACACGGGACCACTACATCACAGAGGCAATCATCTCACTAAGTGTCATAACATGAAGTGTATATATAATATAATTGATATAATACATTAAATACCTATACATTTTTTATATAGTGTTTAATGTATATTAATATTTTCCCCGTGTTGAATCCGGGCTCCTTTGAAGAATAGAACAACTACTGTTCTGACAGGCAGGTCGTAAAAGGCGACCAATTGGCTACGCGAGTCACTAACATCGTGACTACTACGTGGTAGAGTTCTGTATTGTCCGTTTCGCTCAGAAAAAAATCAAAAACTCTCCTGCTCGAATCTGGAACTGTACTCTCATGATGAACCGTATAAGATAACCAATAGACCATGACGCCATTCTCGTCATTTATTAAATTTTAATTGTATAAATTCACCTAGATCTTATTTTTATGAATATTTCTAAAAAATTCAAGTCCAAGTCCTTTGTTTCGCTTCAGTAGGCACAAAGATCGTTGAATTTTATAATTTATTTTACTACTGAATAACCTCCGCAGCCCAAGGCTGATAAGATATATTTTTTACTATTTCTCTTCGGCACTCGGGCAAGCTGTTAACATTGAATAATGAAGGCCGTAGGTACATTCAGTAAAAACATGTCAGTCAAATTTAAGAATCAAGTTAAACTACAATATATATTATAATGTCAATATAAAAAGAAGTAAACTCGCTTACCGCCACATAAGATCTTGGCCTTAGATTCAAGCAAGCGGACCGCATGCATACATACGTCATGCGAATCGCCTGCGGCCTGTGTAATCCTACTATAATATTATAAATGCGAAAGTTTGTGAGTATGTATGTATGGATGTTTGTTACTCTTCACGCAAATACTACTAAACCGATTACGATAAAATTTGGTATGTAGGTAGCTGAAGACCCAGAATAACACATAGACTACTTATTATCTCGGAAAAATTAGATGTCGGCGTCCGCTAAAATGTATAATGAAAAAGAATTGTCCCTACTATGCTGACCAAATCAGCGCATTAAGGGCAATTCATTTATTATGCAAGATTTGGGGGTGGATCTAACCGAAGTTTATTAGTACAAAAAAATTTAAATCACTACTTAGTCCCTTTGTAAGTACAAAATTAATGATCCTGAAAATTGGTACATCCATACAATCCATTCTAATATTATTAATGCGAAAGTAACTGTCTGTTTGTCTCTTCTTCACGCCTAAATCACTGAACTGAATTAAGTTCTATGGTCTTTTATTTGTTTATGTATATCGTCCAATTATTTGAAGAAGACTGGATAGATTGTAAAAATTCTAAACGACTCCTGCAGAGTAATATGCCTCATAAGTTTAGATTTTAATGTGCATCTAATCTGATCTTGAGAACTCGTTCTAATGCTTTAAGTAATATTAACATGACAAAGTATTATATTATATAGTTGTCTCTTCCTATAATTAAATCTAATCGATCTATGGATTTTTTGCTACTTCTAAAAGTAATACAGTAAAGTATGAGACTTATTATTCTTCAGGAGCCGCCTACAAGTCTCTAAGAGATAATTTTAACTAGTTGTGATAAATGAACTCTGTCTGTCCGCGTATACTATATTTGTGAGACAAGTACGTTTTTAGACTCATTGAAATCTATTTATGTTTCGTTACAATTTGTGAACCGTTTGATCGATCTTGACGAAAATTATTATTTAGTGAGAACAAGTGATTGCGCAAAGGACAAGATATATTTTTTGAAGATATCTTACAAATGTACAAATTATCTAATTTTGCAATATTAGTAAAGATATGAATGGTATTTGAAACAATTTTGTATAAACTGTAAATTACGCTATTTTGCAATAAAATTTCTATTTTTAGTAAAGAAAGATCACACTTTATCTTTTTTTCATTACATTGCATAGCAAGCAAATGGCTTAATGAAGAGAGAACAATCGCTTATAGACAACAATTACGTTTGATTGCTTTCTATATAGACAACAATAACGTTTGATTGCTTTCTATATAGAAAACAATTACGTTTGATTGCTTTCTATATAGCAACAATTAAAAGCAACATAGATAAGTTTGTTTTACTTTGAGGCTGACAACCGTATTATTTTTTAATTAAAACTTTATACTTTAAAAATATGAGCTCGGGAACTAAAATGTTAAATGCAACGTTGCGGAATGTTTACGCCTGTCACCGGCATTAAGTTAACAATTAGTACATCTGAAAAACATTATTCCAAATTTTAATTAGTGTTCTTCTACGCTTATGAGGCTCTAGGTTTTATGTATTTGCCAGGCAACGTATTAATGGAGTTTCCTCTACATAAAAACATCAATAGCAGACCGGAGTCTGATGATGTAATTGTGTGGTAGAAACCACGAAAGTATATTTTTCCTACTCGATTGAGGCTACAGGCTAAACACAATATCAAAAGCCCTATTAACAAATACAAGTATGATAAGTCGCAATGTCAGCCAAGAGATGAAAAGATAAGAACAATTGAGAAGAGATTATTGTTGAGGATATTTCATTCTTCCACAGTCTCGATCTCTTTCGCAGCCGATAGATTTAGGAAGTCACATTATTTGTATCAGATTCCAGTAATCCCTTTAATATTTAAACACACCAAGATTGCTGCTAACGTTTTATTTCGGTCCAACTACACATGAAACCCTGTACAATAACGAGTTTGATATAAGATAATGTGCTAAATCAATATTACAGAAGACACACTTCAAGCAAGATCTAAACTCTGTTCAATGATGAGTCTGATACAAAAGGCTGTCAATATTACAGGAGACACACTGTTCAATAATGAATCTGACATATTAAGATAATGCCCTAATTCAATATTACAGAAGACACACTTAAGGCGAGTTCGAAACTCTGTTCTATAAGGCACACTTAGCCCGGCCTCTAAATCCTGTTTAATGTATTCATAACGAATCTAATATGAAAAACTGCCCTAAGTCAAGATTCGGTTACAAAAGACAGTACTTATATTTTTTCTATTTTTATTACAATAATGTATTACAAAATAATTATAATAAAAAACGTGTGTGTGTGTATTTATGTACGCACGTAAGTAGTTATACTTCTTTGACGTAAGAAGATAAGAATTTTTAATAACGCGTTATCCAGTTAAATAAATTTTATTTAAAAATCATAAAAGAATTATTATTTTTACACAATCTATATATTAATATGTGAAGGAAAAACTTTGGACCCCTTTTTAAGACAATTGCACGAACGATGGAGTAAGAAATTTAGCACACTTAAAAGTTTATGCTGCGGAGCACTGTAGAATCTCAATATTTCTAAATAAAGCACTGGAAATACATGATATATATAAAAAATAAAAATTACACTAAATTCTTGTGACATACATGATTAATATACACACATGTCTAACGTTTGACCGCCCCATTGGTCGAATGGCTAGCGGCCCTGACTACGCAAGCAACGGGCTCGGGTTACATCGCTTCGGAGCGAAACGATAATATTTAAATTTGTCATCGTCTCCGGGATAACGAAAAGAAATGGTTTAGGATAGAAAACTATTGTCGAGATCGTTGCGTTGAATTACTTTTTCGTTAAGAAAAAAAGCCCATGTAACTGTCAACCAAAACTTGACAGAGAAGTTATGTGGTAAAACAATTCATTACTTTATAGTTTTACTAGCTGTTGCCCGTAACTTCGTCCGCGCGGACTTCGTTTACTCCGCACAGCTGCTCCCCCGTAGATGATATCGCGATAATATGTAGCCTATATGTTAACCCGACTTGTTAGTAATATTCATGCAATATTTGAAGTAAATCCATGTAGCACATTTTGAGTTTTCTCCGGACATACATACAGACAAACAGACAAAAATTCTAAAAACTATATTTTTGGCTTCGATATCGATTGTAGATCACGCCCAAAGTATACTTTTAAAAAAATATTCAATGTACAGTTTTGACTTTCCTATATATATATATATATATATATATATATATATATATATATATATATATATATATATATATATATATATATATAACGATGAAGATTGACCACGTGATTTAACGCGGCTAATGTCAAACCAAATACCATTTAAATCTTGTCTAACTTGGTTATCGTTTTTATATTTTTACTTTGTCTAAGCCCCCAGGAGTAATTTCAAGCCTTTGCTTTTTATGCGGTACGATAAAACAGTACAACATGGCATTTTTTTTCACGATTTAACATACTCGTATCTACAAGCGTTTGAAACAAACATATTTTGTTGATATGAGCGACTACACATTTCCCCCCCAATAGCGAGTATATTTTATTATACATAAATTATGTATCATGTTGTTTGTCCACTATGGATTCCTAAACTACAGAACAGATTTCAATGAAATTTTGTAGATATTTCCGTTAGGTCCAACTTAAAGGATAATTTCATTTTACCCCCTCCTCAATTACCCCAACAAAATATTCAATACAAGTAATTTGTAAGGCTTTATCGAGTCAACATTTATTATGTGGTATGTTTTAATAACAATATTAATAAAGAAAAACAAACTATGCTAAGAAAATGTACAAGAAAATAATGCCGAAGAAATTCTACTCGTTACATAATTCATGCAGCATTATTCCTTGAGCTTTATTTTCCTTTCAAAGGGTAAAATATAAAATACTCCATTAATATTTGTAGTGCTTGAACAGAATTTCACTCTAATAATTAAAGAGACAGGCAAAATGTCGATGAAAACAAAGCGAGACTAATTATCGAGTTGAAGACCGTTCATTTTAGTCTCAAGGAAACTCATTAGAGTGAAATGAAAAATATACAAGAATTTGTTACTGCTTTACTTTCTGACAGCTTGCCAAGTGGAGATTTCTATTCTTTGGAAAATCCATTTTTATACGAGTCATTATTAAAAATTACAATTGATGATAAAAATAATATCACTGGACATATTACACGATGGACGTTAATCAACAAGATCAAAAGATAAAAACATATAAATAAACGCTGAAATATATGTAAACATATTTAACTAGCTAAACCAAACGAAGGTGAACTTTGTACCTCCTTAGAATATTTAGATTTAAAACCGTTTAATGTTTGACAGCCAGAAAGTAAAAGTGTTGCTAAAACTAAAAAGCTATTATCAAAATCGATACTTTTATCGAAAATAAAATTGTTTGTTTTATTATTTTTCTCGCAATTTTTTCGTTTTTTCTCTCCATAAAAACCATTCCCGTACTTCAACATACGGATAAAATTAATATAGTGGCAACACATTATTTTTATTTTGAGATTGTCTGTCTGACTATATGATCTGTTATAAGGTATAACAGATGACTATATGATCTATTATAAGTTATAAACAATACAGTCTTTACCATAAGGGCACTCAGGGCCAGTGCCCAGGGCCCCCATCCTTAGAGGGCCCCGGAGGACCGACAATTTCTCTCACATTTAATATCAAAATATCATGGTCGGACGTAATACAAAGTGTATATTACGTTCACTCGTTGCACGAACATCGATCATTTTCAGATTTATTCATATCAATACATTTACTTATTAGGTATATAATAATTTGAGTGATTCGGACACCATTATAACTTACCATTTTAGTTTATAATCTAAAGTCTATAATGTCTATTTTCAAGTTACTTTTTTGATTTTTTATTTCGAATTCGGATACTTTTTTGATTATTTCGAATTCGATAGAATTTGGGGCCAAAAGGGCCCCGAATTTTTGCGTGCCCAAGGGCCCCAGCATAGTCTAAGACGGCCCTGGTTATAACAGATCATATAGTAGTATAATAGTTATAACTTAAACTTAAGAACGGTTTGGGCAAACTGGATAAAAATTGGTACATATTGAGATAACACTATTACGCAAATTATATATTTTTTTCGGTCTGTCACAACCAGCAAAGTTGGCAAGTAATAGCTAGAAATCAATTTATTTATTGATTTAATCATGTATTGTACACAACAGAACAACATAAAAAATAAAATAATAAAGGAAATTAAAAAAAAGTTACAAAAAGCGATCTGTTAGCTCTGTCACTCAGGCACTTATAAATAATGGCACATTTGTGAACAGAAGTTTATTATTTACTACTAATATTTTACACTTTTATTGGATCTTGAACAACTTGGATTACTATTCACTCGCGATTCCCTTGTGTAGGGTTATAACGACCCGGAGTAGGGATATAGCACTAATCATTTTGCTGAAGGCCAGCTGGCAGGCAGAAACCGGGTCCATCGCTGGGCAGCGGTTAGACTAGAGAATATCTAACTAACTGAAATTTGGAAAAACATCTGTTTATATACATCTTTATTGATGATTTACAGTTATGATTGCAAATCAGCAATATACTAAGACTATAAGGGGTGTAACAAATCGTATCTCGTACTTGACCATAAATATTAAGTCAAAGTGTACGATTTTTTTATATCATAAGATAGCAAAAACGCAGATGGGTTTCCTGATGGAAAGAGTCACCCATCGCCTGTAGACACCAAAGGTGTTAATGATTCATTGCTATCTTATGTCACATGCATAAGTTTACCAGCTACCTTACCCTCCAAACCGGAACACGACAGTGACAAGCATTGACGCTATTGCGACAGGAATAGGTAAGGCTGTGGTACTAGACCCGGGCGAGATAATGCAGAATTCTACTACCTAGTAGTCACGACGGTAGTGACTCGAATATCCAATCGGTCGCCTTTTACGACCTGCCTAGTAGAGCGGTAGTTGGCCTGTTCTTTAAAGGAGCCTCTAAAAGTTCCATCCGTACGTTTTTGATATACCAGAAAATCGAACAAAACGGTTTGACAACTCTTTTTTAGTTCGAGTCGCCAAGGCTTGGAACGAATGGCCTGCGTTCATTTTTCCTGACAAATATAGTCCTGGAATATTTAAGAGTAGAGTGAATAGGTTTCTTTAGGATGGGAGTGAACCACCTTCGTCTTCATCCTCACTTTCCATTAGGTGAGATGGAAGACAAACGTCTTTTCCAATTAAAATAAAAAATAAATAATTTATATGAAATGGTCCAGTTACAATTCGCCAATTCACCTAACAAAATGTCAATAGGTAAGTCGAAGCGCTTAAGGCTGTTACACACATAAATACGTTACAACGTGGCGTCATGCAGCGTGCTGTCTAATGTCTAAAAAATGTCATAATGTCTAAAAAATGTATAAAGCCCTGAACGATTCGACTCGATTGATGTTTTGTTATCCCTATCCCTGTAATCGCTTTAAGCAAGTCTTAGAATAATATCCGTTAAAGCAAGGTATGGTGGCGGAAACTTTTTTTTTGTAATTTATAACTCACTAGCTGTTACCCGCGGCTTCGCTCGAGCTTATTTACATTAGAAATTATTAAAACTTTCTTTATAAGCTACTTTATTAAAAATCTCTACATAGTCGGACGGGCCGCTAGTATTCTAAAAAAAATAATATATGCATATTCTTAGTTACTTTATACATACACGATATTTTTAGTATCATAATTTAAGTAAAAAACGTAAGTAACTATACCTCAGACACCTATCGAAGAAACTAACGTAATTATAAATAAACTTGTAATTAACGGGAAATACCTAACCTAAACTACTTATGACAATATTTTTATATATACCGAACTATACCACAAACTAAATATAGCTACCTATTAGGATTGCTATGCATGTAACGCACCTATGTAACCAACTAACGTAACTGTATTAAAAAAATCTGTAAGCAGGTTGACCCTGCAAGTCATCCCTAAAATTTCCCGCTAAATTGAGGTATTTTAAGCTCAAAGAAAAAACTGTGCTTAAGCATAGAGTTTTGAGTTCGAAGAGTTTAAATATCTAAAGTTTTTTAAAAATGATTCTTAGTTATTTAATTTAGTGTTTGAAAAGATGATTTTTCCAAAATGATGACTGACTTTTATCTTTCGAATAACATTCAACGCAATTTTTGAACCTTTTCTTCATTGATAAATCCCGAACGAATCAACCGAATTTAATTCGATTTACTGTATATAACGCAGTCTTTTAAGCAAAAAGCTAATCAGATTTTAAATTAAATAGGTATATTAGCCTGAAAATTATTTTAAATATACGAAGTAACTTTTCCGGAAACAGCGCAATATTAATATTTGAAAACCTTTGTTACTTTTGAAAATTTGAATCGATTTAAATTTTTGAAACGGTATTTGGCGAAGTTTTCTTACTACTAAAATAACGTAGAAGATCAATAAATTGTTGCTTGAAAAATTTAGAAGTTTTGTCGAAAAAACACTTTTTTCATAATTTTTCATCAACGATAACTCCCGAACGGATAAACCGATTTTGATGCAATTTATGCATTGCACTCAGTTTATTGAGGCAAAGAGCTAATTAGATTTTGTACTCAATCCGTACATAAATCTGGAAGTTATATTAAAAAACTAATGTTTCGCCTAATTTTTTTGAGGTTTTTTCAAAATTTCTCAAAGTTTTCTACGTTGAACCGGTTCACATTTTTAGAAAATCAAGTTGTGCAGAATTAAATCGAATGTCATAAACCGCGTTTCGATCGGTCAAGCCGTCAAAACGTGCAGATCTGTGCCTCAAGCACGAACTCCTTGCGAAAAAGTATTCGTGTCGTCATCGAGAAACAAACGTATGAAAAATGATCAGCGCCCCTATCGTACGTAAATAGAACTAAATTTTGAAGCACAAGTAAATTATTAAACTTTCGTATCGGAAACGTATCGAGAAATACGTGAAACGTAACAAAATTGCGAGCACCAACGGTGTTTTGAAGTATCGTATCGCAAATTTCGAAGGCTGGGTATCGAGACGTGACGAATCTTTTTTCACTTACAATTTGCTGATGAAAAAAGTTTCGAGTTGTTTAAAATTATTTATTACGCTCGTTTTTTAATAATTAAGTACTTTTAGTTACTTCCGGATATTAATACAATCAACGGAAAGCTAAAAAATGCAAAGACCACCTATATTTCAACGTAATTCTCTATTATATTCTCATTGAAAGTTTACTTCAAGATGAAGAAAATAATAGACGAGATTAGATGTAAGCAATTTTTACTCTCACATTTTTATTTGTGGTAATTTTTCATTGTTTACATTTATATTACAATAGTGGCTGTTGCCAGTGACTTCGTCCGCGCGGACTTTGTTTACTCAGCACTGCTCCTCCCCCGTAGGTGATAGCGTGATAATATGTAGCCTATATGTTGACCCGACCTGTTAGTAATATTCATGCAAAATTTGAAGTAAATCCATGCAGTACTTTTTGAGTTTATCCCGGACATACATACAGACAAACAGACATACAGACAAACAGGCATACAGACAAACAGTTAAAAATTCTAAAAACTATATTTTTGGCTTCGATATCGATTGTAGATAACGCCCCAAGTATTCTTTAAAAAAAGATTTAATGTACAGTTTTGACTTTCCTACGATTTTATTATATGTATAGATTATTTTTCAGAGAAGTTAGACGTAGGACTAAACAGAGAAAAATATTTGAACCTATGGATTTAAATGATACCGAATTTAAAAATAAATATCGCCTCAACAAAGAGGCTCTTACATTTCTCACGCAACTCCGCCGAAAAACTTCATTAAGACTGAGTTTCAGGATAACTCTAGAGCTTATTTCCTTAGAGGAATCTTGTTTCTGGAAGAAAGGATCCAATTTTTACTTCACATCACGAAACAAAAAACTGCACATAATAAATAAGTTACATAAAACTTCCAGGACGTACTTTTCCATGAACTTCACCATAGTTGTGTACTGCATAAAGCTAGTCTAGTTTTCATTTTATAATATTTTATTTATATTTAATGCGAGGAAACAATTTAAATGTAATGTTTTCGAGAGCCCGTACGAATGTAAACAAACTTGACCTTGTCTTTGTTTGGTATCGTATACCTACCTCAAGTGCCAAGCGGTCGTCTCGTTCAAAAACCGTAGAACAACGTAAGATCGTTGTTAGAATGGTTTCGTCAAAATAAATTTGATTTTTCTTAGAGTAGAGAATGCATTTCTTTATTTTTGTGTATTTTATTAATTATGCTTGAGTTAGGTATGATTTTAGTTATCAATAAATATATTTCTATATGGAATATAATGAAACCGGTAATATACGATTAAGTTTTTGAACGAAACTAGCACCTCCCTGCTTACGTTAGGATGACGTCACTAGCGTAATCGTATCGAGGTCTCGAGAGTCGATAGAAGGTGCTTCGTGCTTCCTACTATCGTCATACTCCGTTTACGTATCGAGTCCTCGATACGTTAACGATACGAAAACGCTTAAAGTTCGTGCTTGAGGCTCTGGTGAAAACTTGATTTTCGAAAATCGGGTCAAAATGAGTAACTTCTTATCTACATACGTAGCGGGAAGTTAAGAATCTGTAAATTGATTGGCCCTGCAGGCCATCCCTGAAACTTCTGCTAAATTGAGTTATTTAAGCTCAAAAGTACAAAAACTATACTTAAGCAAAGAATTTTTTCAGATTTCAAAAATCTTAATTTGTTATCAAAGACAATAATTTCATTTTTGAAAAATATTCAAGACAACCTTTTTTTAAAAATATCGTTAATGATAAATCCCAAATAAATGGAATGATTTTGATCAAATTCAGTTTTGGACGTAGTTTTTTATTTTGTTTTTTTTTTGTTTAGATTTTTAAATCCATCGGTATATTAGCCTGAAATTTATTTTGAAAATATTAAGTGCGTTTGCTGGAAACAATAAAATATTATTATTTAAAAGGTTTTTTGTTTTTTGAAAACGTGATTCGATTTTGTCTTTTGAAACTGCATTTGACGTAGTTCAGTACTAAAATATTGTAGAAGGTCGAAAAATGATAAGTTGAAAACTTCAGTTAGAAAAAACACTTTTTTTAAAATTTTCCTTTATTCATATGAAATTTCATGCAAATATGTCCAAGAAATAAAAAGTTTCACACAGCATTTTTTCCTTTATTACACCCCTTTGAAGGTTGAATTTTAAAAAACAAAATTCTTCGTGCATCCTTACGTCATAAGAGGAACACGTGTGCGAAATTTCAAGTTTCTAGGCCTAAATCTGTGAGTTTATATAAAACTTTCATCCCCTATTTTACCCTCTAAGAGATTAAATTTTCGAAAATGAGAATATACGTAACTCATTATTTTTATCGTACTCAATTGATACGAAATTTTATAAAAGTATGTCAAACGAATATAAAGTTTCAAAGAAATTTCATCCCATACGACACCCCCTTGAATTTTGAATAGTCCTTCCTTAGTGGATGCGTACGTCAAAAGACGAATATGTGTGCGAAGCTTTAAGTTTCTTGACCTAAGGGTTTGGCTTGTGCGATTATATAAAACTTTCATCCCCTATTTTATCCTCGTAGGGATTGAATTTTGAAAAACGCTTAAATACGTAATTCATTTTTCTTTTTGTACTCAAATTATACGAAATTTCATGCAAATATGTTTAGCGAATAAAAAGTTTCATACAAACTTTTATCCCCTATTTCACCACACAATATAAAATTTCTTTCCCAATTTTACCCTCTAAGGGGCTGAATTTTGTAAAACGCTGAAACACATAACTCATTATATTTGCAATACTCAATTCATACCAAATTTCATGCAAAAATGTCCAAGGAATAAAATGTTTAGATTTTTATCCCTATTTCACCCCTTCGAGGGTTACATTTTTAATAATCCTTGCTTAGTGGATCCCTACGTCATAAGTGGAGTACGTATGCAAAATTTCAAGTATCTAACACTAATAGTTTGGCAATGGTTTGTGCAGTTATATAAAACTTTCATACCCTATTTTACCCTCATAGGGATGAAATTTCGAAAGTCGCTTAAACACGTAATTCATTATTTATTTTTTACGCTGAAATACATAACTCATGTTTTTGCCATATTTAATTCATATGAAATATCATGCAAATATTTCCAAGGAATAAAAAGTTTTATACAAAAATTTTTTTCTCTATCTCACCCCTTTGGAGTTTGAATTTTGGAAAATCATTCCTTAGTGGATGCTTACGTTATAACAGGGATACGTGTGTAAAATATCAAGTTTCTAGCCCAAGGGGTTTGGTCTATACGTTTATATAAAACTTTCATGCCCTATTTTTCCCTTAAAGGGTGGAATTTTGAAAAACGCTGAAATACATAAGTCATTATTTTTGTCATACTCATATTATAAGAAATTTCATGCAAATATGTCTAAGGAATAAAATGCTTAAAATTTTTTCCTTATTTTACTCCTTTGAGGGTTGAATTATTAATTATGCTTTCTTAGTGGATTGTCACGTCATAAGACAAATACTTGTGCAAAATTTTAAGTGTCTAACACTAACGGTTTGGCAATGCTTTGTGCGGTTATATGAAACTTCCACCCCCTATTTTACCTTCTTAGAGATCGAATTTTGAAAAATGCTCAAATACGTAATTAATTATTTATTTTTTACTCAATTCATACGAAATTTCATGCCAATATGTCCAGGGAATAAAAAGTTTTATACAAACTTTTATCCCCTATTTCACCCCCTTCTGGGTTGAATTTTGAAAAATCCTTCCTTAGTGGATGCCTACATCATAAGGAAAATATGTGTGCAAAATTCCAATTTTCTAGTCCTAAGGGATTGGCCTGTGCGTTGATACCTCAGTCAATTTTGCCTATTATATATATAGATATAGATAGCAGATTGTGTTCCAAATTACCTACCTATCACGTCATAGCGCGATTCAACTTTGAACAACGACATCTATCTTCATTGTATCGAACAAAAAATCTATCAAACATGCATTTCAAACATATGCAAAAAATAAAATAAAAATTAACAATATTCGCGCTTTATCACACCGACGCATGTCCAGCTTAAGCTTAACAATATGGATACGTTATTACACAATAGTTAATTACATTAATTACATAAGATCTAGACTAAATTTATACTGGTGGGTCGATTTGCGATGATAATTTTTTTATTTATGAACCGATTTGAATAAAATAAACACTAAATGTTAAGTAAAGCCTACAGCTACATTATACTGAAAACCGCATCGAAATCGTTTTTGAGATTAGCGTGCACAAACATACAGACAAACAGACAAAAATTTTAAAAATCATTGTTTCAGATTCTATTGTGTTTATAAAGGCCCCCCATCATAGTTTTTTTCATTAATTTTTCATGTACAGACACCGATCGGTTACGTTTTTATTATATGTATAGATTAACCGTCTGTCGTGCAATGTATGGTCAAAAGTTGATCTTAATTGGCTCAGTTATTGAATGAGAGTTTTCCTAGTTTCATTTACAATAGCAATAATGACCGGAAGTAATTTTATGTTCAAATTTGAAGGAGCTGTAATGACCGACATTAGCACTAGCTGCCGTAGGCTGTCTGGAAAAGCTTTAATGTCAGTTAATTTACTAAAATAAATACGACAATGAAAATAAAAACGAACAATAAAGTATGACTATTTTTTTTAACTTTTATGGCATGATTTTCGCCGTGTTGGTCCCGGCCTCCTTTGTAGAATAGGCCAATTGCCGTTCTGCCAGGCAGGTCGTAAAAGGCGACCGATTGGCTATCGAGTCACTACCATCGTGGCTACTAGGTGGTAGAGTTCTGCATTGTCTCGCCCGGGTCTGGTACCACCGCCTTTCCTATTCCTGCTGCAATAGCGTCAGTGCTTGTCGCTGTCGTGTTCCGGTTTGGAGGGTAAGGTAGCCGGTAAACTTATGCATATGGCATTAGACCTCGCCATAAGATAGCAACGCACCATTAACATCTTTGGTGTCTATAGGCGATGGTTGACTCTTTCCATCAGGAGACCCATCTGCTTGTTTGCTATCTTATGATATAAAAAAAAAAGATATTGTTAAGTGTATACATAAAAAAGGCTCCACAAAGCGAAACAATTTTACGAGTTTTTTTTCATTTACAGTTAAGACGGAAGTACGAGAAAATGTTATTAGCTAACAATCGTTTAACTTGTTGAAAAATTAATTTTAAGTAAAATTTCCAACGGAAATAAATTATTTATTGTGTTTAGAATACATCATAGTTTTTCCAAATTTAAAAAGAATATTCAATACCTTAAATAAATTAATTTATGAGTCGTACTTAATTTTGAGGCCGTGCGCGCAACCTAAAAATGTCGTGCGGAGACCCATTTTCAGCTTAAATTAAAATTATAAATAATAGAGTTCCAGGATCTAAGAATTTTGTCTTGGAAATTTCCTCTTCCTTTCGAATCTTTTATTTGACATTTCTTAAATATTAATAGTTTATGAAATATTGGCAAAAAACGAAATGCCATTTTTTCTCATCTTTGTTTATAACTTTTGCAATTTTTTATATACTAATACACGCTTTTAGCACTTTTTTCTAGGCGTCATTCCAGATCCAATGAGCTATCGCACATAATTTTAAGAGCAGTATTTCTATTTTAGACAATTTTCAATTTGTCGCGCAGGCTAGTCATACAGCGAGCAATGACAGCGCTATAGCGTTATAAACACCACAGAAATCTTTAATCCGTGATAAACATGGATAAACTATGTTATAACGTCTAGTGTCTACGGTCTAGCATGTTACTCGTTAGATCGCGTAGTTCGTAACTTCGTAGGTTATAATGTTATAAGTTACTAGCTGTTGCCAGCGACTTCGTCCGCGCGGACTTCGTTTACTCCGCACAGCACCTCCCCCGTAGGTGATAGCGTGATAATATTTAGCCTATATGTTGACCCGACCTGCTAGTAATATTCATGCAAAATTTGAAGTAAATCCATGCAGTACTTTTTGAGTTTACCCCGGACATACAGACAAACAGATAAACAGACAAACAGACAAAAATTCTAAAAACTATATGTTTGACTTCGATATCGATTGTTGATCACGCCCCAAGTATTCTTTTAAAAAAATATTCAATGTACAGTTTTGACTTTCCTACGATTTTATTATATGCATAGACTAGCTGTTGCCAGCGACTTCGTCCGCGCGGACTTCGTTTACTCCGCACTGCCCCTTCCCGTAGGTGATAGCGTGATAATATTTAGCCTATATGTTGACCCGACCTATTAGCAATATTCATGCAAAATTTGAAGTAAATTCATGCAGTACTTTTTGAGTTTACCCCGGACATACATACAGACAAACAGAAATTCTAAAAACTATATTTTTGGCTTCGATATCGATTGTAGATCACGCCCCAAGTATACTTTCAAAAAAATATTCAATGTACAGTTTTGACTTTCCTACGATTTTATTATATGCATAGACTAGCTGTTGCCAGCGACTTCGTCCGCGCGGACTTCGTTTACTCCGCACTACCCCTCCCCCGTAGGTGATAGCGTGATAATATGTAGCCTATATGTTGACCCGACCTATTAGCAATATTCATGCAAAATTTGAAGTAAATCCATGCAGTACTTTTTGATTTTACCCCGGACATACATACAGACAAACAGACATACAGACAAACAGACAAAAATCCTAAAAACTATATTTTTGGCTTCGATATCGATTATAGATCACGCCCCAAGTACCATTGTCAACGTCATTGTCGTATTTGGGTTTGGAAAGTAAGGTAGTCTACAAACTTGCTACTTGCTACTTGCTTGCTACTTGCTTTACAAACGCTTGTGGCTTGGCCATCCCAACCCACAGATAGCAAAGCACTATTAATATGTTTGGTATCTGTAGGTGACCGTTTTACTTTCCATGGTGGTGATACCAGCTGAGCCATCTGATTGTTTGCTATCTTGTCAAAATTAAAATTTCACTATACATACACCTGACTGCTTCGTGGTCTAGGGGTAGCCTATTCGGCTCAGACTATGAGGTCCCGGGTTCGATCCCCGGGTCGGGCAAAGTGTTATAGAGTTTTCTCGAAAATCTAATCCTCAATAGCAGCTCGGAGTCGTAGCATCCGAGGCACGGGAGTGTATTACCACTCCCGTGCCTCGGATGAGCACTTTAAACTTCCCGGTTATCGCAAGAAATAGTCGATAATCGTTAACATGTCGGTAAATGCGGCGATGAGGATCACCACTTATCTCGCCAACCTAAAACCGGTGAAGCGCGGTGAACTGAAAAGTTCATAGACGTTCGGTTTACTCTGCCTACCTCATAAAGGAACCGGGCGTGATAATACTTTTTTAATACACCTAAAACATTAATCTTTTTAGTTATCAATTACGTATAAATTCATTTTGAAGGTATTGAGCAGGCTTTCCCAACCTTCATTTCGCCGAGTTTCCCCGAGCCAAAAATAATATTTACATACCCCCCTAATATTCCTTATTTACCTACTCGTTATTTTTTTTTTGGGAATGTTATCTTACATATTACGTACGATGCCCCCCCTAACATTCCTCTACGCCTCCCTAGGAGGCGTGCCCCCCTGGTTGGGAAGTCCTGTATAGAGGGATATAACCCCTATTATTCGTTTCTAAAGCCAACACACATTTCAGATTATAGTACAGATAATTTTCATCGCGATAGAATACGGAATCCTCACATTGTTGTGTCAGCTAAATGAAGCAAAGCACATTTCAGTCGTATTTGCTGATGTGGTCTAAATTTGCGCGTTATCTACGTTTAAATCTTCCTCACTTTGCGATTTTGACTCAAATAAACGAGAATCGTTCTACTTCTTACACCGAACGCTCTAATTATGTATATTATTTGAAGCGATTTCAGATGGAACTATATTTGATACTAGCTGTTGCCTGCGACTTCGTCCGCGCGGACTTCATTTACTCCGCACTGTTCCTCCCTTGTAGGTGATAGCGTGATAATATGTAGCCTATATGTTGACCCGACCTGTCAGTAATATTCATGCAAAATTTGAAGTAAATCCATGCAGTACTTTTTGAGTTTACCCCGGACATACATACAGACAAACAGATAAACAGACAAACAGACAAAAATTGTAAAAACTATATTTTTGGCTTCGGTATCGATTGTAGATCACGCCCCAAGTATTCTTTTAAAAAAATATTCAATGTACAGTTTTGACATTCCTACGATTTTATTATATGTATAGATTATAAATACGAAAGGGAATCGACCACTTTGTATGGACTGTTCGGCTACATGTGACCATTAACTGAGTTATTTATTAACTAGTATTTTGTATGCTTGATATCTAAACAAAATTATTTTTAATAAAGAAATAGCAGGAAAATGTAAGAATATGTCATATTCAGCATGGTAAAAGTTACAATCTTGTCGCAGCAGAAGTGATTTATTTATAATTATCAACATGCTAAAAAACAAATTCTTATATTATGATGACAATTACTTACATTAATAATATGATACACATGTTGTAGTATGTTTATGTATCAAAGCATATCATAATATGAGATTTTAGCACAAAACCAAAGGTAATATGTTCTAAAATAAAACTCACATTGTAAATTGTAATGGTTTTATTAATCATCTTAGATTATTAATATACTTTATAAGAACTAGGCAGGGGGGGGGCATATATAATTATTATGCCTTGCCCAAACAAGATACCAGATAATGGTCATTACGTGAGCAACCTACCGTTCTTCTGCCTACAAAATAATTGCAACAATATTGCAATATAGCATTTCTGCCTAGTATATAATTATTATATAAAGTACAAACAAAATATATATTATGGTTTATGTGCTCTCTTTGTATTCTTTAACTTAAGAATGTGCAATTGTCTGTTATGCTTATTTCTTCAAGTAGGTTGCTGGCTCGATCTACATAATATCTCTCTGACATAGGAACCATAACTCCTGAACCTGTACTGGATTTGCTGGGATTCCAGATACGGGTATCCTATTTACACGGAGCCAATATGGATAGCAAATGTGATCTGTTTCATGGATCTGTAACAATTTGAATTTTCATTAGATAAAATTCATACAAAATATAATTATTAACATTTGAAATGAGAGACATGTTTGTATGTAATCAAACAAACTACCTAGGTAGTGAGTAATTACTTGGAACTAGCAGTAAGTAATTACTCGGAATATCTTTATTAACAAACCTACACTTTTATAGTCCCTATGCTCTTTATAGTTATTATTAATTGCATATTTATTTCCATTTTATTGGTATTTTTGAACATATATAAACAAACAAACTCGAATTATTAAATGTAATGGTATTTCAATAGCTCGACTTCAGCTTCTTAGTATGAAGCTAAGGGTCTTTGGTTAAAATAACAGTTAAGTAAAATAATATATTTGTACGTGTGACAGAGTTCTACTAAATATATAATTACCCTAATCAGTATATTTATCTGTTTAGTACACATAGTACAAGGTATGTTTAGGTGAATGTGTCAAGATTATTATTATTTTACCTGACAAGATGATATCCATTCATTAATCACAGTTCTTATGTGTGTTGTTCTTGGTGTAATTGCATTGAGAACATGATTTCTACTGTGTAATATTGATATACAATTCCCACACAACTGTCGAGGATGTTCTCCACTTGGGCTGGATTCTAGAATTGTTGAGTTGTGAAGTGTCCCAACATCCAGCAAAATTGGCAGATTGCACTTTGATTTGTCACCTACAAATTGAACACATAGGTACTGCTTCTTCACATTTAGTTATATAAGAAAAATGTTACAAAGATCTTCACCCTGTTATACAAAAATAATGTGATCTTAATAAAAATTGTCTTACCATTTGTGGAGCAATCCATTGATAATTATCGAACTACGAGAAGCTCCAGATATCGTCTCCTGCGATGCAAAACATCAATGGCCAATGCCATCAATCGTTAGTCGAGTTAACAAGAAGCGGAGACACAGTTGAATCCAAATCCATTAACATATTGTCCATGGTCGGTGGGTTCAGTGTTCAAATTAACGCCAGGGTCAAAATTACAAACAGATTTTTGAAGTCCAAAAGTAAAAACTGTTCATCATTTGCAGCAGTTAATAACGAACCAATCAAAACGATAAGACAAAGAACCGATAAATCATTTACAAATTACATTTACCGAATACTATTATAGATCGCAAATTGAAAATAAGCAATTGTTATTTCGTGTTTACTGTTTAATGTCAATTTCTGACATATGCTTATTAGTGTAGCCAGTAGCGGTGGGTGAATATGACATGTAACGAAATCATTCGATTAATTTTCATAATCTTTCGATTCTCTCGTCTCGGGATATTTCGATTGGAAAAACACGTTCTTAGTGGTTAATTTCGTTAAGAATCGTGATTCGCGAATGAGAATGATATAACTTGAAACTGGCTGGCAAACTGATTGTGGGAAGTCACAAATGATTCGTATTTAAAACAGACATATAAAATAAACAAACCACTAAATCACAAGTTGATAGTAAGTTTAATGGAGCTTTATTCTTTTTGTTGAAGAAATAAAAATCTAAGAAAAAAAAATATTTTATATATTATAATCGTTTTTTTTGTGTGTGTTTTTATGTTTTTTATTTGTTTTTCTATGTATTTTTAAGAAACTAAAATATCACTATACCATTTATGTCTCAAAACAAAATATATATTTCCATGTAACAGAAAAAGAATGGCTTCGGCTCCCGATTACCGAATCTGTTAATAGACTATCAATGTTAATATTAGTGAAGTAATTCGATTAAACCACCCATCTCAAATTGAGTGTCACTAGATTGTAAAAACAATCGATTTGTACAAATAATCTGATACTACTTTATCAAATAGGAAATAGTGCTTCAGTAATTTTTTTTTAAAGAGATAATAATCTAAAATTACATTAAAAAGTACTTTTACTGCCTAGACGTGCAAAATCTATCTGTTCGTTTAGTAAATGAACTCGTTATTTTCACGATTGTATTTTATTAGTTTGGCTTTATCTATAAACACAAGTCTGTAGATAAAAGCAAAATATACAAGAAAACTAGAAAAAAACCAATACGCATAATTAGGTATGTTATATACGTTATTATAATCGACACCAATGCGAATCGATTACATGGTAAAATCGAGTAAATTCTACAATCAACGTGGCCAGACCTATGCCGAAATGGGACTTCAAAACTGAATAATTAACGTCGATCACTTTTTATTTTATTTTTTTAATTAAGTTTAAATTCCAGTTCTTTAAATAGTACCATCGTGTTTTAAAAATAAAATAATGATTTTTGGTATAACTAGTTTTTAAAAAAACACATGGTCATCATATAGCCTGTAATGGACAATACCCTTTGGATGGATAGATAGATTTGGATGGATATTTGTTACTCAATCACGCAAAAATTACTAAACGGATTTGGATGAATTCGGCACGCAGATAGATGATGACCTAGAATAGCACATAGGCTACTTTTTATCCCGGAAAAGTTAGGTGATCCCGCGGGATTCATCAAAAACTTTATTATGCAGCGGGTTGCACGCTACAGCTAGTGATGAAAATATTAGTGCTAATTGGAATAACTGCCCAAAAAAAGTTAAGCGTACCTTTTTTTATACTATAAGATAGAAAACAAGCAGATGGGTCTCCTGATAGAAAGAGTCAACCATCGTCTTTAAATACCAAAGGTGTTAATGGTGCGTTGCTTTGTTCTGGCGAGGTCTAATGCCACATGCATAAGTTTACCGGCTACCTTAAGCTCAAAACCGGAACACGACAGTGACAAGCACTGACGCTATTGCAGCAGGAATAGGTAAGGCGGTGGTACCAGACCCGGGCGAGATAATGTAGAACTCTACCACCTAGTAGCCACGATGGTAGTGACTCGCATAGACAATCGGTCGCCTTTCACCACCTGCCTGGCAGAACGGCAGTTGGCATATTCTTCAAAGGAGCCCGTGACCAACACGAGGGAAGATCTACGTTTAGATCTTCTTTACTTTGCCATATTGACTCATATTAATGAGAATCGTTCTAGCACATACACCGAACACTCCAATTATGTATATTATTTGACGTAATTTCAGATAAATCTATATTTTAATATTATAAATGTGAAAGTTTGCATGTTTGGATGGATGGATATTTATTACTCAATCGCGCAAAAATGACTAAACGGATTTGGATGAATTTTGCACGCAGGTACATACTGACCTGGAATAGCACATAGGGTACTTTTTATCCCGGAAAAATGAGTTGTTCCCGCGGGTTTCACCAAAATCTCTATTATGCAGCGGGTCAGACACTGCAGCTAGTAATGAAAATTTTAGTGCTAATTTTAATAACTGCCCAAAAAAAATCAAGCGTACTTTTAATCCCCATTTCAACACTTTCAAAGTGATGAATTATGAATAAAAAAAATTAATATTTTTGATAATATTTTTAAATAATTGTTGTTACTAGGTGGTAGAGCTCTGCACTGTCTCGCCCGGGTCAGGTACCACCGCCTTGCCTATTCCTGCCGCAATAGCGTCGGTGCTTGTCGCTGTCGTGTTCCGGTTTGGAGGGTAAGGTAGCCGGTAAATTTATGCATGTGGCATTAGACCTCGCCACAAGATAGCAACGCACCATTAACATCTTTGGTGTCTATAGGCGGTGGTTGACTCTTTCCATCAGGAGACCCATCTGCTTGTTTGCTATCTTATGAAATAAAAAAAAATACCCCGTGTTGATCCGGGCTCTGAAGAACTGACAGTTCTTCAGAGGGAGTCCGGAATGGAGGAATGAACAACTAACAGTGTTAGGTAGTTCGTAAGAGGCAAACGATTAGCCATGCGAGTCACTAATGTATTAAGTTCAAGCAATCTACAAACGCTACAACAAAAAATAATAAAAAAGTGATGTGGTGTCGCGGGACACCAGGTAGGAACGAAGTTCCTTCGGCTAAACGGCACTACTCGCTTGTGTACGCGACTGTCGCGCCTGCTCACGTCTCATTTTTTTTTTTCGAAATGAACTTAAGCAGTTGGTCCAAATGACCGCTACTGCGAAACCGGGCTTTTGGGGCGAGCAAAGTGCTCAGCCAGAATTTAAGTTAGGTGGGCTAAGAGCCCGCCTTAAGGGTGTCTCCTGTGAGACCGAACCTCGGCTTAGGGCAGTATCTTGACGATTTCACGTCTCATTTAACGCTTTTATTCCACGCATTTTTTCTTACGATTTTACTATCACATTTTTTTCAGTACGGTCGCGCAGCAAAATCCCTATCCCCTCCAAGCCTGCCGTAAGGAACTTCGTTCCAAAAATAGAAAATACTAAATTCAAAAATAAAATCCTAAATCGCGATATCACAATTATTTATTTTGAACACAATATATACAAATTTTAACACTTCTCAAATGGGATTCGGTCCCCAGTCCCTTGCCTGGTTGGCATACTATCGTTACGAGTGTGACGTCATTAATCTCTACAGTTAGACGTCACACTGACAGTAGTTGGTTGGCTTGGTTGGTAGATATCAACTAGTTCTTTAATGCTTTTAATTTAGGGACCTTTACAACTAATAATACAATCCAAATGGCAATTGTTAGGAATATTTTACACAAACATAAATAAGTTGAGTATATGCAACCATAAATTTGTAAATTGTTGAGTCAGAATAAAGCTGAAGGTTATTCTTTACTTACTATTAAAATATCTCTTATATCTTATGAACGCCCCGTTGGTCGAATGGTCAGCGACCCTGACTACGCAATCAATGGGGTCCGGGTTCGATTCCCGGCAGGGACAGGCATTTGTGTGATGTGCACAGATGTTTGTATTTCTGAGTTTGGGTGTTTATTAAATATATTAGAGTATTTATATATGTATTTCTATGTATTAGTATCGTTGACTGACACCCATACTACAAGCATATAATTTGCTTACTTTGGGGTGCAGATCAATTCGTGTAATTTGTCCAGTGATATTTATTATATTTATTATTATTTTTTATTTATCTTATGAATAGTTTAGAATTACTCATTATTTAACCTATTTTAAATTAATATCATCTTTGTTCTAAAATAAAGTCAAGTATTTGATTAAGGTAATAATTAAGTCAATAACCAACTAGAGCAAAATATTATAGACGGGTTTGACAGATATGTTTTCGAGGCATTCGTGCTTGTGAAATCAAGACGTAAAGTGTGTAACAACAAAGTGTTACACACTTTACGTCTTAAACAGTTTTGCATTTTGTATTTAATATAATTCTCTATTTTATCTATTCCTGTTTATTTAAACAAATCCTTTGCCTTTGACTTAGTGCAGCTAACACAATTGGTTAAATTCTAGCAATAACTGTAAATTTATCTTTTTACCATAATAAGTAAGAACATATGAAAAGGACCGAGCAAACGATGTACAAAATATTGGTAAACGCTATTAGAATATATTACGTAGCGGGAACATGTAAATTATATCGCGCATAAAAAAAGGAAATGAACCAATAACGTTTATTAGGAGTTCCAACAAAAAAACTTATTTTGTTAGAATATAACGATCTTGCAGAAGAAATCGGTTGAAAATGAATTGATATAGTACAAGAAAAAGAATACGTATTTATTATCGTCGAAATCATATTTTATCGTGTTAAATTATTTTCTCCTAGAAACTATCATATTTTTGTTTTCAAGCTTTAACGTCACATGGACTACAAAATGCTTTTTAGGTTTTTTGCGTAGTATAGAGAATGAATTGAATGTCAAATGAAGTCCAAGTTCACCACGATTTATCGGTTTGCCAATTGATAAGACGGGTGATTCTTGCGATAGACGTGAACGAAGCTACATATTCATGCATTGTATGACAAACTTATCGAAGACGCAGGCAAAATACTGCTGGGGTAACATAAATCCCATCAAAACACAAATACGAAATGAGGGCCAAGTTCAATATAATAGTATGCATCTCTGTCGATTTTGCAGATAAAAGAATCGAAATTTATTTGGGTGCAAATTTTTTAAAGAAATTTCTAAAATTGTAGTTACAGGAATCTGTAACATTATAAAATAAATTACATAAAAATTTATTATTTCTTGGTATTACCACAGTGTTTACTACTTAAAATATAATAAAAGTTATTGTAATGTCTGTGTACAGTTCAAGGAGAGTGCAGAAGACATGTGAGGGAGAGTCAGTGTACGAGACAAACCCAATGAAATTCTTTCTAACACTGATTTTTTACTAAAGTTACAACAAAAATGATGATTAAATAAAATTGCAACCGTAACAATGCGTGCGTGGTTAACTTATTACATTGTTTCTATGTAACCTAAATAAATTACATGTCATTGACTTTAAATATGTGCGTTACCGTACAGTTATTTCATTTTAACAGACAATTATATAAACAATTTATTTATATCAAGTAGAATACATGGGGCACACTAAAATTTTTGCACTTCTAGCTAATCGGAACTATTTGAATTTCGAATGTTATATTTTTAAAACGTTGCAACCTTCTTATCTTTATTTTTGGGAAGCACGTTCTTTCAATTATTAAAAATTAAGTAAATATGGTGATTATCACGTTAAAATATGTTTTTTTTATTATTTCATATAGCAGTACCATAGTAATTGAACATGCCCAATGCCAAACTAGATCACGTTAATTGCTGTAAAAATCTATTTAGGATCCTACCATAATCATTCAATGTTTTAAACATAACTAGACGATATAGCTTTTTAAATAAACTACCCTTCTAATACTATTTTAGTCATTATTATTATAAAAATATAGTTTAAGGTGAACAGCAGAATAATGGACATGTGGAATTCCACTATCCGTGACCACGATTTTGACCAAAATTTTAATTCTGCCATTGCCAATGCCAATGCCAATCATTATTTATTTACTCTAGTAGCATTATTTTATGTCAACCGCGTACGCTATTTTATTTCTACTATCAATTGGGTGTCAAGTATTCCATGAGGAAAGTTGTATCGAGCTCATGTTCAAATTGTATTCGTACTTCCGTGACCGAAGATTTAAAGGGTAAATAAAAAATTATATATATAAAACTTACTGTAATGCATTACTTATATCTTCACTAAATGTATGTATATAATTTGTTTACTTATTGATGATAAAACTGAGCAAAATTTTGATTATAATTTTAATGTTAGAGGATCCGTTACTTCCATTCCGAAACTATGCTTGTAGTTACGTATTAGGTGGGGAACAAAAGTAATGGAATGGAACAGATAAAGTTGCGACACATTGGTGACAATTAACTATGGTTTTGAACCGACACCAAAAAAGGAGAATAACAATTATATATGTATGTATGCACTATGCAATATTACGATAATTTATGTATCTAATATTATTGGAACTGCGAAATATTTAATAGGATTTTCAAGCAAATATATTACATTTTATAGATTTGTATATGTATATAATAAAATAAATGTCGTGTAAAAAAATCACAATGTCAAATAATATATTTTAAGAAGATAAAAAGCTTTTTTGTTTTTATAACACGAACACTTAATTTCTTATTTATCTTTTCCATTTAAATTGAAATTTTGTTATCGTACTAGGCTCATAGTGTTCAATGCTTTATGATTCCAGTCGGTTACTGTAACTTCCGTTCCCAAAACTGTCCTATAAAATTGTTAAACAAATTATTTGATTTAGAAAAATCCTACACATACGTATTTAACAGCTAAATATTTTTCAATTTAAAATTTGGTAATTGTGATAAAAAAAATGTAGACTGAGCCTGATAACTATTTCAGCACATTAAAAAAATGAATGAAAAATGTCCATTGGAAAACGGAATTGAAATGAATAATGCCCTGAATAATATTTTTAATTTTAGTGATTGATTTTTACTAATCTGGCTTGATTATATTAGACGCAATGTAAATAATAAAAAGTTTATTTTGATAATGATGTGTTTGATTATGTTTTTATTGCCATTGTTTTGTGGTCACGGAATAGAACTACTCAGTACGTAGTACCTTAGAGTAAAAGTCCTGTAAATTAAGTTGGTAGGGGTATTTTTGTGGTTAATTGTATTTTTAGTAACAATATGTTCTATCAATTCTGTCTATCTCAATTTTTTTTTTAATTTTAACAGTAAAATTTTTTGTCGATTTTTTCACGGTTACATCTTTTGGTAAAACCGCCCGTATAAGGCACTGTGAAGACTTCTTTAGGTCAGGGGGCTTTTTTGTTTGCTTGTGATCAATTTGGGACCGGACAAAAGCCGAGACTCTTGAATACTCTATTTGACACGTCTGTTCTATCTGAATGACACGAACATTATATCTGTTCAATGACGTGTATAATATTACCACATTATACACGTCATTGTATCTATTTAATAAAAAGGTCTACACGTTCCAACAAATTCAAATTTCAAAGTTAAACAAATGGATAACGTCTATAACACCAGGGGCCTAATTTACGTAATTAAACGGCAATTGAGTCGAAGCGTTTAAGACTCTTACACATTTTCTCACACATCAAGCCGCGTCGTAGCATGTCTCCAAGTTCTATGGCGTTTATGTGTGTCAAAGCCTAAGGCGCATTGACTGAATTATGTGAATTGGGGGGTTGACGTGACAGTACTTTTCTGTTGCTGCACGCAATAACGTTAACGCTTATCAGTGTCGTGTTCGGGTTTGGAGGGTAAGTTAGCCGGTAGACTCAGTACTCAGTACTCAGAACTTACAAGTCAGCTAGAAAGAACACTTTCTAGCTGACTTGTAAGTTTTCCTTATACCATATCTAATTTTTTTGTATTATCATTAATTTATATTCAGTTTCGTTCTGTAACCATAATATCTATTTTTTTTATACACCAAGTTTACATATTTGATTTTTTTTATTTGCTTTGTTGGGTTGGCTGGAAGAAATCTCTTTAAGTAGAGATAAGCTCACTCATTGTACTTATTTTTATTTTTTCCTAATTGTGCTATTTTTGTGAACTAAAAATATTAAATAAACAAAATGTAATATATTTCTAAAATATTATTTTAGAATATAATATTTTAATTTCTAAAATATTATTTTAGAATATAATATTTTAGTAGTAGTAACTCAAAAAATGTTGACTCGTCAAAAGTGCCTGTAAAGGATAATTTGAATAAAAATGTTTTGACTTTGACTTTAATTTCTAAAATAATATTTTTATATATTACGTTTATTCAGTCCTCCGTTTGCGTAATTTTTGTAAAAATGGGCGTAAATTTTTTGCTTCACGTAATGATATATAGATGTAATAAATAATAATACCTTACTAACAGTATCTAGAGACGTAATGAAGACAGAATTTACGTCGAAACAAGTTCAAGCGGTGACAGCTTGTTGCAAGTTGCGCACGCTCGCTCTACCAGACTTTACCGTGTAAACAAGTTTGTTTGGCTTAGGTCAGAGTCGCTCAAACTTATATCAAGCACCCCTATTTGAATTTCGCAAAAGTCCAGAAGTAACAGCTCGTCCTAGTGATAAAGTAATACTGAGAGAATATTCAATGCGGCATAATGATGTCTCTATCTTTTCATTTCTGTAATCTTTTACAGTTCGGAAACCCCCTGCGGGTTTCCGAACCACTACATCATGCAATTGGAAAGCTTTCTTACAGTAAAGAGAATTTCTGACCTTGATGTTACATTTCTCATTGAATGACAGTGGTGATTTATCTTTTTTAACAAATAGAGACCATTTTGATACAAACGAATATAGTTCTCCGCGTTTGCGAGAACGAGCCAGCGTTTATTTATTTATTTATTCAGGAAACTTATAGATAACAAAATAAACCAACTAACAATTGATTAGTTAGTTAGTATATTGTTTCACGTGGAAGGTATCTATATCATTAAATGAACTTTATTAAGACTATCAGTAGCACTTCTTACGAAAATGTTTTCCCGATAGTTTATGGAAGTAAAAGATATAAATCACAAAGATGGGTTATCAACAGATCTTTTTGAAAAAATATGAATGTTATTGCATAGCAGCCCTGGACAGTCGACAGAACCATTAAAAATGCCTATAGGTAACGTATTACGTCATTTATGTCTCTTCTGGTGCAAAAAGGTAAATATGACAAAAGGTAAAAATAACAGATGATGTTTTTTTTTTTATATCATCAGATAGCAAACAAGCAGATGGGTCTCCTGGTGGAAAGAGTTAACCATCGCCTAAAGACACCAAAGATGTTAATGGTGCGTTGCTATCTTGTGGTGAGGTCTAATGCCACATGCATAATTATGTTTATAGGCTTTTAAGTATGATGATTTCTCTCTTTTCATTCTGTGATAAAGAAATTTATATAGATTAATTTGTATATAGATTAATTTTAAAACTCCCGGTTTTTTTTGTTAGTTGCATCGGCAAACTGGCAGACGTGCCACCATCAGGTAAATTAGTTTATGTTTATTGTCGACGTCGACCACTTACCATCAGGTAAGTGGTCGACGTCGACAATAAACATAAATTAATTTACCTGGAACTAGCCCAGGTAACTCCTTTATGTACTACTTTTAACTACCTACCAAGTAATACTTTTAAGACAAAACTATTAGGTTTTATAACTATCAAAAGGAAAAAACCGGCCAAGGGCGAGTCAAACTCGAGCACGAAGGGTTCCATACCATCATAGCAAAGAAATACGAAAAAACATGTTTATTGTATGGGGACACTTAATAGCGGCATCACAAATACATAATTTGTTAAAAATTTCAGCTTTTTAACTATCACGTTTTAGGAGATACAGCCTGGTAACAGACAGACTGCGGATGCTTAGTAATAGAGTCCTGTTTTACCTTTTAGGTACGGAACACTAAAAATCACGAATCACACAGAAATCCTTCTACACTTGGCCGGATTTTCCGAAGTTTAGGTTCAGGAGAATTAGTCTATTGTCATTAACCGAATTTTTATACATCAAGCGATTTAAAAGTCATTATAAGTGTATATACGCACACAGACACGCACATACACACCTACACTCACTCATGTACAGACAAAAGATATGTTATCGTAGGAATGGAAAACTGCGAGGACGTCATATCGAGATCGAAATTTTAGAAAGTCGGGTTGAAACCAATAACTTCCTAAAAATTAAATTATTTTCAATAAATCGAGGCTAACGATCTATAAACATAAAAAATGGCCTAGCACTATTCGTATTCAGCACTGAAATAATTTGAGAATGTCAACACAGCGCCTCGTTTGCGAAACGAAAATCCCATTACATCAGCATCCGTTCACCCGTTTGCTAGATTAGGTCTGGACAAGCGGCCGATTGAGCTGAAATTCACGCTACAAGAACATTAAATAGTGATTAATGTCCGGGGGATATCGTCGCGTGCTGAACTCGATTACTGAGATGAATTTATAAAAATATGATTTTTGTATAAATTAATTTTATCTAGGTTTACCTACTTATTTACCACTAGCTATTGCCAGCGACTTTGTCCGCGCGGAGTACGTTTACTCCGCACAGCCCCTCCCCCGTAGGTGATAGCGTGATAATATGTAGCCTATATGTTGACTCGACCTATTAGTAATATTCATACAAAATTTGAAGTAAATCCATCCAGTATTTTTTGAGTTTACCCCGGACATACAAACAGACAAACAGACATACAGACAAACAGACAAAAATTCTAAAAACTATATTTTTGGCTTTGATATCGATTGTAGATCACGGCCCAAGTATTCTTTTAAAAAAATATTCTATGTACAGTTTTGACTTTCCTACGATTTTATTATATGTATAGATTACATTACCTACCTTTGGTGGTTGGCTTATTCAAATTTAATCACGGTCACCTTAACTTTTATAGAGGCAGCTGGCAGCCCATCGCCTCCAACTTTACAAGGCCCAAATTCGACCTCATAGTACTAGTAAGTACTGTGAATGAATTTGGGCCTTGTTATACTAGTAGTTCTCATCAATAGGCCGGAGCTCCTCAGTACCTGCTCTTCCTCTTAATCGCATTCAACGTAGAGCGGTTCGAATTTTTTTAATATTCTATGATATTTTTTTAATATTATTTTTTTAAAATATTCTATGATAAATTTGAAAAAACAATTTTTTCAAAAATTTTCATCAATGATTACTCCCAAATGGAAAAACCGATTTTGATGCAATTTATGCAGTAGACGCAGTTTCTTTTAGGAATAGAGCTAATTAGTTTTTGTACTCAATCGGTACATTAATCTGGAAGTTATGTTAAAAAATACTGTTTCGCAAAAACATTTTTTGGGATTTTTTCAAAATTTCTCAAAATTTCATGGGCCAATTTGATTCAAATCTTCTAAATTGGGCAGAATCGAATCAAATAACATCAACCGCGTTTCGATCGGTCCAGCCATTCTAAAGTTATGAGATATTTACATGCACACACACACACACACATACATACATACATACATACATACATACATACATACATACATACATACATACATACATACATACATACATACATACATACATACATATACCTCAAATATTTAGTGAATCTAGTTAATACATTTAATATTTATATGGTACCATTCATTTGCTACTATCGTTCTGGAATAGTAGCCTGATTGAACTGCAATTCACGCTATAGGAACATTAAGTACCGATTCATTTGCGGATATTACCGTTACATGCCATACAATTGTGTATAACTCTACAAAAAGACTTTCTCACTCTTAGTAAAAGCAAAATATTTTATCCTATTGGTTCAAAAGACTATCGATAGACATGAAACAAAATATTTAATTCACTAAGAAGAACCGCTGGATGATGACGATGTGGAGATACAGGCGATTTACGTAACTGACATTGTTTAGTCAACTTTCAAATGATTATTTTTTCAAAGTTCTCAGCCGATTTCTCTGTCTCAAAATATAGACCCGTTGATAATATTTGTGCTGGCACCCCAGTAACTTAAAGCAAGCATACAGCGATATACAATCACACTGACTAATTTTGCTAGGCTTAGACTAAATATGCGTGCTAATGTTTTTTTTATATCATAAGATAGCAAACAAGCAGATGGATCTCCTGATGGAAAGAGTCAACCGTCGCCTATAGACACCAAAGATGTTAATGATGCGCTGCTACTTGTGGCGAAATATTTATTTATTTATTGTTCTGACCAAGTTCTACCCCAAGTCATAGTTTGTTACCCTTTAAAACTGATTTAAGGATGTTGCAACAAATCCATACTTAATATTATAAATGCGAAAGTTTCCTTATCTGTCTGTTATGCTTTCACGGCTAAACCCTTGAAGGGGTGTTATTGAAATTTATCATGAAAATAATAAAAAAATCTGAGGTCAAACATAAACATTTTTTTCAAAAATCAACCCTTAAGCACCTGAAATAGGGGATGATAAATTGTATTAAAAACTATATCGATGACTAGTTAATTTACTTGTGGGTGAAGCTGTGTGGGTCAGTTAGAATTTATATTCAGAGTATTGGTTTAGGATTTATATTCAGAGTATTATTTTCCCCGTGTTGGTTCTGGGCTCCTTTGAAGAATAGACCAACTGCCGTTCTGCCAGGCAGGTCGTAAAAGGCGACCGATTGGCTATGCAAGTCACTACAATCGTGACTACTAGGTGGTAGAGTTCTGCATTGTCTCGCCCGGGTTTGGTTCCACCGCCTTACCTATTCCTGTCGCAATAGCGTCAGTGCTTGTCACTGTCGTGTTCCGGTTTGGAAGGTAAGGTAGCCGGTAAACTTATGCATGTGGCATTAGACCTCGCCACAAGATAGCAACGCACCATTAACATCTTTGGTGTCTATAGGCGATGGTTGACTCTTACCATCAGGAGACCCATCTGCTTGTTTGCTATCTTATGATAAAAAAAAGAATAAAAGATATTAACCAAATCAAAAACTAAAACTTAAACGCAGTTAAACTAAAACTACCTAATCTATTAGTTGAAATTAGTTTATAACACACTCATACTTTTAATATTCAATACCTTCAGAATGCCGTTGAGGTTGCCGTGGTATTGCAGTGCATCCAAGGATTTATAACGTTATAATATTGATATGTTTGCGTTGTCGTGATTGGTTATGGTATACGATATTATGACGTTGTCTTCTAGCGCTGGTTAGCGAACCAATCGCGAAACAGCATGAAACCCGGCGAACCAATCACGAAACAACAAACATATCGATATTATAACGGTTTAAATCCTTGAGTGCATCAGAGATATTTGCGCAGAATAGGACGGACGGCTTTCATGCTATTTCCGCAAAAATACCACTTCTTTGATGTATAGAATACGAGGCATTCGCAACAGAATACTGAAAACAGTCACACCTCTTTACTATGGAAGAATTTTATTCAGAGGATGATTAGAAATGGTGCATAATACAGCTAATTTAAAAATAATTTAATTTTATCTAACAAGTAGTATGTAAGCTTTACTAACAACTATGGATGTTTTATTTATCTGAAATAAAGTATTATTATTATTATTATTTCACTTTATTAGACTAAATTATTTTAAATTAATCGACCGAATCGAATTAATTACTAAAGATAGAATAAAGAATATTATGTCCTGAAGATGCTTTAAAAAGCGAAATCAGACGATTAATTATTACCTATGTATAGTAAAATAAAATTACAAGTGTGTTATAAACTAGTTCTGACTAATATCCTATACTTGAATTTCACCAAGTGCTGACCATTGAAATGAAAAATCACCTGTTATAGATGATTTTTGCATGAATCCTTCACCAAAAATTCACCAAATTTGTATAAAACTAAATAAAAAGTATAACCTTCCAAATAATAAAATAATTTTCCAAATAGTTCATAAATACCAAATTCTGAGGAACTAAATATAAAAAATACAGTTAATTTGATACCCTTTTAATTTTTGAGGAATCGGTTAAAACTTTAAGCAAATAATAAAAATACATAGTGATAAGTTTGTATTTAACATGTTGACACACTAAAAGTCCCTATTCTGTTTTAATCAGACTTTAATTGTGCCGGCAAAATGTGCCACCGCTTGTTCTTAATCGTCATCATTGTTTAGTGAAAATTAGGTGATTACTTGCAGAATAACTCTCAATTTTTAGACGATTTACTTTAAATTAAAGTTATTTTATTTAAAAAAAAAAATTAAAGGCGTTTTAGAAACTTCAGAATATCCTCTTTTATGCCAATTTAAAATCATAAGTAAAAAAAAATAATTGTGACTATTGTTTTTTGTTACACTCGGAGACTGCCGCGGTAAAGCTATTGCATAGCATTTTTTATCAACTTATGCAATAACAATTATATGTTTATTTTATTTATGTAGTATTTTTTTTTCTTTGTTTTTTTCTTTGACATTAATTCAAGTTACACTTTGAGCGTGGTGACCGATAAAAAATATTCATATTTAAAACACTTTGTACACAAATTATACGAGTACAGATATTAACTATTGAACGTAGATGATAAATACCTATACACCTATATACTTTCTCACAAGCAGCTGATTAAAACAGCTTAGTTTTTCAATACAACCAATGCCATCTAAAGGCGGGTTTCTGAACTAAAGAGACAAGCGTGATATTTCAAAAAGTCATTAAAAGTTCTGGTATTTATCGATAGATGGAAAAACTAAAAAGTGTCACCGCTGTGCCGGTCGGATTGGGGGGTGTTAGGTTTTTTCGTTACAGAATTTCTGGATTCGGTCTCCACGCTCAAGGCCCGCGATAGAAGCTATGCAATAGCTTAAAAACCCAAAAAGTAACATTCCTCGTTAGGGCACTAGAATAAAATTTGAGTTGGAAATGATCATAATTGCTAATTCTTGGATGTTTACGTTACTTTGGATGAAGACATTAAAAGACAATTTTTTTTTTGCAACCAAATATTTTTACTCGTAATTAATTTTAAAAATGAGTAGGCTGCCTCAAGATGTTGAGTAAAATTTTTTTTTCAAAAATTTTTGTTTTTTATAAGCTACAAATTTGACCCCCAGGCTAAGAAAAAAATTTTTTTCACTCCACCCTAATAATTAATGGTATATTCTATACTTTCCATCGTCGGCACTTAGTGAAATTCCATTGTTATTAGACACATTTGTAATTGCACTTGTACATAAATTTCATTTTTACACATATATTTTTAATATATTTATTGACTGATTTCACTTTTAAAGCATCTTCAGGATGTAATATACTTAACTCGAGTTAATTACTGATAAATAGTTGTGTCAGTAATATGCTACTGGAAAATAATTGTTAGTAATATAATACTTTATTATACTTTTTATTAAATTTATATATATATGGAAATTATTGCGAAAGAAAAATTATATTATTATTGAGAAATAATTGTTATTAATTTACAAGTATTACTGGGAAATAATTTTATTAGTAATATAATAATTATAATATTACACATATTACCACATATTACCAATACTTGTATTGGTAATATGTGACTGCCCCGTTGATTAAGCGATTAGCAACCCTGACTACGTATTCAATGGGGCTGAGGTTCAATCCTGCAGCTGCAGGAAAAAACATTTGCATGGTGAGCATAGATGTTTTTATTGCTGAGTTTAAGTTGTTGTTAAATATAACAGAGTATTTATTTATATTATATGTATTTCTACGTATAAGTACTATTTTTATAAGCAGTTGCTGTTCGTGTGGCGGGGTCGAAGTACTGTACGTGTATAAGTCACTCTCATACCTCAGTGTAGCATAATCGTAATAGTAGTAACAGATGGCTTTATTATTTTATTGAGTATCACTAACATTATAAAAAAGTAATACATGCTAAAACACCAAAATAAACTTACAGTTACTTTCAAAAAGAAAAGCATAATTTGCTTATTTCAGAATCATAAACAGCTAATAAAACACGAACTGTCTGCATGCAGGTAATTTTGCGTCAATGAAAAGCATAATGCACCAAAGTGCGCTTCGCGGAAAGAACTTGGACAATTAATCATAAAAACCTGCTAGGTTCCGTGACTGCATCGCTTTCCGCTCGAGTTTCTGAGCGAATGGCTTTTTGTAACTGACTTTACCATTAGGCTCATTTATATGGTGCGTTTTTATCTGCTTTGAAAGAATTGTAATAGGAGACGTATACGTTAGACTTCAGATTCTTTTCAACCGACTTTATAAAAGGAGGTTATCAATTTGGCTGTATTTTTTATGTTTGAGAAGCAGATCGTTTATGAACTGATTTTTTTATATCATAAGCTAGCAAACAAGCAGATGGGTCTACTGATGGAAAAAGTCAACCATAATAGACACCAAATATGCTAATGGTGCGTTGCCATCTTGTGGCGAGGTCTAATGCCACATCCATAAGTTTACCGGCTACCTTACCCTCCAAACCATAACACAACGGTGACAAGCGCTGACGCTATTGCGGCAGGAATAGGTAAGGCGGTGGTACCAGACCCGGGTGAGGAAATGCACAACTCTACCACTTAGTAGCTACGATGGTAGTGACACGCATAGCCAATCGGTCGTCTCTTATGACCTGCCTGGCAGAATGGCAGTTTGCCTATTTTTCAAAAGTGCCCAGACCACCACGGGGGATTTTTTGGTTTGAAAAGGTATACTTCCCGTTAACTCTGCACCAGATCCTAACGAAATTAAAACGGGCCGACCGTCATTTCGTTAAGATCTGATGCAGAGTTCCAGAAATACAGGAAATGAGAAATCAGTTGTTGCAGTTTAATGCGTTTAAATTTCATGTTATAAAGTAAGAAATTAAATAATATCAAGTCGGTTTCTTGGCGAAGTAGAAAGAGTAAACTGAACACGTTTTAACTTGTAATAAACTAAATTTAATTTATATTAATATTATAAACGCGAAAGTTTGGATGTTTGGATGGATGTTTAGATGGATGTTTGTTACTCAATCACGCAAAAACTACTGAACGGATTTGAATGAAACTTGGCACACAAGTAGATGATGATCTGGAATAGCACATAGGCTATTTTTTATCCCGGAAAAATTAGGTGATCCCGCGGGATTCACCAAAAACTTATAATGCAGCGGGCTGCACGCTGCAGCTAGTACAATATAAATCCAAGTGAACATATTTCAAATTGTAAATCATCTTTTGATGCAGTATTTATTTAGTACCGCCTCGTTTGTCGAGTGGTTAGCGACCCTGACTACGCAATCGACGGGGCTCGGGTTCGATTCTCGACGGGGACAAGCATTTATGTGATGAAATTTTTAAATATATATTCTAGTATTTATATATGTATTTCTATGTATTAGTATCGTTGACTAACACCCATTACACAAGCAAATAATTTGCTTACTTTGTAGTTAGATCAGTAAGTGTAATTTGTCCCGTGAATATTTATTTATTATTATTTTTTAGGTATTATTAAAAACTACCTGTGCCCGCGATTTCGTCCGCGTGGAATAAATTTAAAAATAAAAGTCCCGGGAATTTACCCACTTAGTTTCCGTTCTCACGGGATTTCCGTGATAAAAACTCCTATGCCCTTTCTCGGTTTTTAAACTATCTTTGTACTAAATTTCATCCAAATCGGTTCAGTGGTTTAGGTGTGAAAAAGAAACAGACAGACAGACAGTTACTTTCGCATTTATGATATTAGTATGGATATACAAGTATATACATTACGAAAAAGCTAGAAACAAAAAATGTGAATAGTGCATTGCCATTACTACCACCGTGAATACTAGGTGATAAAATTCCGCAACGTCTCACCGAGTCTTCAGTACCACCACCTTACCTATTTCTGTCGCAATATTGTCCATGCTTTTCATTGTTGTGTTCCAGATTGGAGGGTAAAATAGCCGGTAGACTTATGAATGTGGCATTGCCATCCCGACACACGGATAGCAACGCATTATTAACATCTTTGGTATCTATGTGCGATGGTTTCTCTTTTTATTAGTAGAGTCATTTGCCTGTTTGCTATGTAATAATATTAAAAAAACTTTGCAGTAATAAAGTAATGCCACGTGTAGAAATTAATCAGTTTCCTTACTTTTAAAACCAAATGTGACAAACACTTACTTTCAAAATTTTGAAAGTTTTTCTGAAGCGTAAAATGAAATTGCCATTATTATTGCCATACCACTATTAGGTTTTGAGTACCCAGCTGAGATTTCCTATAGAAAAAACTCAAAACACTATTTGTACATGTAATGATATTATTTTATAGCACAACGTAACGTAACCTGGCACATTAGCCATGCTTTTCGCGTAAAAAAGTCTATTTAGGTCACAGAAAAGCGGCTAAATTGTGAATTTAGATCACATTAGAATTTTTTCCGCCCAAACCGGAACATGCTTTCGAAAAGAACCGGCCATGTTGCAAGTCTACTATATTATTAAAATTTTTAAACCATCCATACTAATATTATAAATGCGAAAGCCTGTCTGTCTGTTATGCTTTCACGGCTAAACCGCTGGACCGATTTTAATGAAATTTGGCATGAATATATTTGAAGATCCGGGCTCAAATATAGGCTAAAAGCTATTTGGACGGCTTATTAATATACTCGCGGGTGAAGCTGCGCGGGTCAGCTAGTATATGAATAAAATAGAAACGATGAGTGCGTTCACTTCCTTAGTTGCTCTACGTTCATGCCTTTCAAAACCATCAATAGCGTTTGAAATATTATTTGGACTACTTCGAAAGTTCCCAGAAGTTTTTGTCTTATGATTGATTGCAATATATATATATATATATATATATATATATATATATATATATATATATATATATATATATATATATATATATATATATATATATATATATATATATTTTAAATTTCAGGGACAAAAATTACATTACCTGTGTTGCCAGTTTATTGCAATTCTTAAATAGTGATGACAACTGTCAGAAATTAACGCTTAGAAAATCAGTTTGGCATGTATGTATGTGATATTGTTGGACATGGATAATATTTGAGCATGATAACCTACTAAGGCAGCCAAATTTCGTAAGTATATTATGTACGTTATACTTTTATTTATTTTTTGTTATAGCACTTACCCCGTGTTTGTTTCTTTTCTTTGTTGTTTTTAAAGTTTTGTATTTTTATGTTTGTATGTTCATATTTCTCGGGAACTAAAAATCATATTTATAAACAATCATATCAATCAATAAATATCAATAATATGATTATTTTTTTAATTAAATCAGGTTTATAAAATTAGGAAACAGTCTAAATTTCATCAAAATTGGTTTAATAGTTTTTGAGATATAAATATAGTTGACAGATATTTAAAGTCGGTTTAATTTTTAAATTACTATTATTATTTATTACAACTTTACTAAACCGGATTCCCAGTTATGGTCTAAGAGCCCACGACTCAAAACCTAGTCCCATAAGACTACCGGATTACCGGTTAATTAGGGAATAAAAAATGGCTATGTTGCGATGCGAAAAACCTGGTGGCGCTATTAAAAAAAAATTAATGAAAAAAATCTATTCGATATAGGGGAGGGGTAGGCCTACACGAAAATGCAGTGCTGCATGTCCCCATGACTGGTCTTATCAGTGGCAGCAGCGTTATAAGTGACGCCTCGTACCTAGGTATCTAGTACCATTGGACTACCGAACGAACCAAAGTTCATCTGAACGATCATCAATTTCTGTGTAAGAAAAACTACTGCTGCATATTCGAAACAGTGAATGAAATGGTTACTGCAGCGATTGAAGGTCGTCCACTGCACAGCTGAAATCAGCATTTGTACTCGTTTTTGTCAGCGGTTATCCGGTTTCTTTCGATTCGTACTGATTGAATACCCATGCCGCGGTCATGTACGAATAATTTTATTGGTCACTGATTATTGAAACGAATGAAATCGCATATTTAATTGTTCGATTTTTCAACCGTTTTTATTAAGTTGGTTTAATTTTATGTACTTCTTAGAGATTTATTGGGTTCTGAAATCAACAAAAACACCCGTATAGTTTCATATGGATGGTCATATCATATCCGCCTGTCTGTCCGTCCGTCCGCAGCTTAATTCAGAGGTAATCTGTTTTCACTAGATTGTTTTAATTTTATGTACTACTTAGGGATTTATAGGGTTCTGAAATCAACTAGAAACCTTTATAGTTTCACTAGCTGACCCGGCAAACGTTGTTTTGCCATATAAATTATTTCTAAGTAAAAAATGTTACTTCGTAGTGTAAGGTATCTTTGTATGGGATTCTTAAATAATATTGCGGTTTTTCAATTACGGGATCCCTTTGTAAGATATTAAGTTTTGAAATGCTAACTTTTGTTAGATTCGAGTGTCTACCCCACCTTTGCCAGCTGCAGCAGCTGGTAGTTCCTGGATTTGTGAAACAGAATTGTTGACGTGAATACGTCAGTAATATGTATTTTAACGAAGTTAAAAGAACAACTACACATTTGTCCATTTGTCTCTTTGTCCATTTGTCCGTTTGTCCGTTTGTCCGTTTGTCCGTTTGTCCGTTTGTCCGTTTGTCCATTTGTCTCTTTGTCCATTTGTCCGTTTGTCCGTTTGTCCGTTTGTCCGTTTGTCCGTTTGTCCGTTTGTCCGTTTGTCCGTTTGTCAGTTTGTCCGTTTGTCCGTTTGTCCGTTTGTCCGTTTGTCCGTTTGTCCGTTTGTCCGTTTGTCCGTTTGTCCGTTTGTCCGTTTGTCCGTTTGTCCGTTTGTCCGTTTGTCCGTTTGTCCGTTTGTCCGTTTGTCCGTTTGTCCGTTTGTCCGTTTGTCCGTTTGTCCGTTTGTCCGTTTGTCCGTTTGTCCGTTTGTCCGTTTGTCCGTTTGTCCGTTTGTCCGTTTGTCCGTTTGTCCGTTTGTCCGTTTGTCCGTTTGTCCGTTTGTCCGTTTGTCCGTTTGTCCGTTTGTCCGTTTGTCCGTTTGTCCGTTTGTCCGTTTGTCCGTTTGTCCGTTTGTCCGTTTGTCCGTTTGTCCGTTTGTCCGTTTGTCCGTTTGTCCGTTTGTCCGTTTGTCCGTTTGTCCGTTTGTCCGTTTGTCCGTTTGTCCGTTTGTCCGTTTGTCCGTTTGTCCGTTTGTCCGTTTGTCCGTTTGTCCGTTTGTCCGTTTGTCCGTTTGTCCGTTTGTCCGTTTGTCCGTTTGTCCGTTTGTCCGTTTGTCCGTTTGTCCGTTTGTCCGTTTGTCCGTTTGTCCGTTTGTCCGTTTGTCCGTTTGTCCGTTTGTCCGTTTGTCCGTTTGTCCGTTTGTCCGTTTGTCCGTTTGTCCGTTTGTCCGTTTGTCCGTTTGTCCGTTTGTCCGTTTGTCCGTTTGTCCGTTTGACCGTTTGTCCGTTTGTCCGTTTGTCCGTTTGTCTGTTTGTCTGTTTGTCTGTTTGTCTGTTTGTCTGTTTGTCTGTTTGTCTGTTTGTCTGTTTGTCTGTTTGTCTGTTTGTCTGTTTGTCTGTTTGTCTGTTTGTCTGTTTGTCTGTTTGTCTGTTTGTCTGTTTGTCTGTTTGTCTGTTTGTCTGTTTGTCTGTTTGTCTGTTTGTCTGTTTGTCTGTTTGTCTGTTTGTCTGTTTGTCTGTTTGTCTGTTTGTCTGTTTGTCTGTTTGTCTGTTTGTCTGTTTGTCTGTTTGTCTGTTTGTCTGTTTGTCTGTTTGTCTGTTTGTCTGTTTGTCTGTTTGTCTGTTTGTCTGTTTGTCTGTTTGTCTGTTTGTCTGTTTGTCTGTTTGTCTGTTTGTCTGTTTGTCTGTTTGTCTGTTTGTCTGTTTGTCTGTTTGTCTGTTTGTCTGTTTGTCTGTTTGTCTGTTTGTCTGTTTGTCTGTTTGTCTGTTTGTCTGTTTGTCTGTTTGTCTGTTTGTCTGTTTGTCTGTTTGTCTGTTTGTCTGTTTGTCTGTTTGTCTGTTTGTCTGTTTGTCTGTTTGTCTGTTTGTCTGTTTGTCTGTTTGTCTGTTTGTCTGTTTGTCTGTTTGTCTGTTTGTCTGTTTGTCTGTTTGTCTGTTTGTCTGTTTGTCTGTTTGTCTGTTTGTCTGTTTGTCTGTTTGTCTGTTTGTCTGTTTGTCTGTTTGTCTGTTTGTCTGTTTGTCTGTTTGTCTGTTTGTCTGTTTGTCTGTTTGTCTGTTTGTCTGTTTGTCTGTTTGTCTGTTTGTCTGTTTGTCTGTTTGTTTGTTTGTCTGTTTGTCTGTTTGTCTGTTTGTCTGTATGTATGTCCGGGGTAAACTCAAGAAGTACTACTAACTACTACTACTGCATGGATTTACTTCAAATTTTGCATGAATATTACTAACAGGTCGTGTCAACATATAGGCTACATATTATCACGCTATCGCCTACAGGGGAGAAGCAGTGCGGAGTAAACGAAGTCCGAGCAGACGAAGTCGCAGGCAACAGCTAGTCATCCAATAAATATGTTAAGTACAGACACCTGCATATGTTTCCAAGTATGCTGCGAATTGCATGTCGCATTAAAACCATCAGTTAACAAAGTGTGTATCGTCGCAGGATGCCTGGTACTCTTGATTACTTAGCCACTTCTTCACTTGTGTACCATGAAACTTTTATAAAATGAATTGTGTAAATGAAACCAAAATATTGAAAGCGCCTGCCATACAATGTAAAATCTACAGCATGGTTTTACAGCATGTTTATTTTAGATGAGGAGAAACACGAACAAGAGATCTACACCTTAAATTAAGTGATCATGAACACTGAGATTTTGTAATTACCTTTAGTTTTTGTTATGTCCATTTCACAATTAATCATTAAGTAATACAATATGTCCGATTCAATGTTGGTGGACAGACACCTATTCCCTACGTTGATTCGGGCTCCTTTATTGAAGAATAGAACAAGTACCTTAGTCCTTATTACTAACATTATTAATTTAAAGGCGAGAAAAGTCTAGTCAGTGTAGTAACACTAAAATCGTGACTACTAATTATTAGGTGGTAGAGCAACGTTTGTCTAGATTCAGCACCACAGCCTTTCTTATTCCTACCTGAATTGCGTCAATGCTTGTAGCATCATGTTGTGTTCCGGTTTAGACGGTGAAATAGCCGCTTATCACTACATAGTACGTATATAAAACAAAGTCGCTTTCTCTGTCTGTCCCTATGTCCCTATATATGCTTAAATCTTTAAAACTTCGCAACGGATTTTGATGCGGTTTTTTTAATAGATAGATTGATTCTTAAAGAAGGTTTTAATATATAAAGCTTTCCGGTATTCCTACGGGAACAAAAGCTACGCGAGTGAAACCGCGGGCAGGTCGCTAATCTTATTTATATTGCATTCCAATCCCGCAACATGGATAGTGTAGTAACGGGTAGTATCTGCCGCAATAGCGTCAGAGTTTTTACGTTAACTATCGTGTTTCCATTGAGAAGATAAAGTAGGCAGTGAACTTAAGCGTGTGGCATTACCATCCTGCCACACATAGTTACGCACCATTAAATTCTTTGGTGTCATAGGCAGTGGTTGTATATTTTTATCAACAGAATCACCTGCTTGTTTGCTATCCTATTAATAACAATAAATAAAAGCATTTACAGCACTGAGTCTCAAATTTAGGTAATTTAACTAGGTGCCACTACTTGTATTCTTCGTACACTATCAATCACGTGCGGGTTTAATACAACGCTTGCTATTGACATCAACGGTAAATGCGTAAAATTGAGACCTTTACGCAGTACGACTTTTTGGTCGTACACAATCAAACACGAACGAGCTTAATACAATGCTGGCTTTATCTTGTTTCCTTCTATGTTTACACTTTGTGAATTTTTGATCGGTTTATTTTATTTATCTTATTGTACACAAATACAGTTAAAGAAATTTTTAAAAAAAACATAATGTTACAAAATGTGAGCTCATCAGCTCGTAACGTAAAAATTAAAATCAGCAGTTAAATTTTCTTTATTTTTTCTATCTATGTTTTGGCTTTAGGATATCTGATACTGCAATTGTTTATTTATGTAAATTTTTAATTTCTGTGTCCACTTTTTATTTAAGAATTTGAATTTTTTAATTCAAATCATAATATAATAATAACAATATCTACCTGTTTCCTTTTTGTATTATATTCTTATGGGTTAGGTGTAAGATAAGTATATCTTTTTAGTAATATTTAGCCCTAGCGCTTTTATGTACTATTTTTAATTGTTATTTTACTTTCTTAATTTTGTGTGTAACAAAAGGTTTTTAATAAACAAATAATGTCACTTATAATTGGCCGTACGTTGGCATTGCCGATACTCGAAAATAACACGATCGATTTAAATGATTTCTCGTTCGCTTCGTTAACCCCAATATTGGAAATATATACCTTATATGTATATTTATAAAAGAATATAATAATAATAATAGTTTATTGACCAAAAGTAGTTTACAACATAAATTATATCATACGTTGTCCCCACACTAGGTTACCCTGTGTTGTGGGTAACAATTCACTTCCGGGGATTACTATAAAATACAAGAAATCCGCCAAGTAAGTAAATGTAACATATAGAAAAAGTTTAAATATTTTTTATTAGATTTAAATCTACACGTGAAAAGTATGATTAAATCAACTGATCATGGTGCGAAATAATCATTCAAAACATTTTTAAATATTCTTCAGAAATAGCTTCAATTTTCAGAATGCGCTATATTCTGTATACCAGGATATTATTATAGTTTCTTGCTTTTTCATGACAATATCTTTGCGCACATATTACAGACATCTACGAGTATCATACCATATTTCAGGACGAGGAGTACTTTATATCCCTGCTGTCACAAATTCGATCATTTTATTTTGTACTCTTCAGTTATCTCTTAAATAAAGTGATATATTTTGTACAATATTTATATAAAGTTGCCCATCACAATAATGCGGACATAGAAGAAGGATTTTATCGTTTCATACTATGAACATTTGGATTATTTAACGGCAATGACAGATATATCCGCGTCAGAGGTTCACCGCCTATAAAACTTCCCCAAGTATATTTTATAAGTTGGTAGATGATTACTCAAAAACTTATAAAGTCTTGATGGTTTTCTTTTTAATTTCATAATATTTACTGTTACCATTAATTTTTCCCCACCTCAAAAATTTACCGCTTAGCTGACAGTTTTCAGAAACTTAACTTATTTTTAAAACTTATCCAACGATTGGGATATCGTTTACTATTGGATACATAAGAAAAAAATTGACTTTCCACTTGACATGTAGGTATAAGAGCTACCCTAAAAAAATATTTAAATTTTTATAAAAAAAAAATTAAATTTTTATATAAAAGTTAAATAGATGAGCTAGACTGCGGACAGACGGACGGACGGACAGAAAAGATTAATTATAAGGATTCCTACTTTATTTCGGAACCTTAATAGTACCTAGCGGTTCCAGGTTCTCTAATTATAGATGTCATAAAAGCACTTTGTCAGGTAACCTCCAATGAAATATAATGCAAACGACTTTTCACTCCCGATGTCGGTCAATAATAGCACAGATACCATTCCATGAAAGTACAACGTGAAATTTATATATTAAATTATAAATTAAATATGATAAATATGTTTATTGAACTGTAATTTAACTGGATTTCATTAAGCTTAAATAGTAGAGATTCAAATGTATGCTGCGTGACCTGATAACGATGTTGCTATAAGATACCAATGGTATTACAGTAACAGTTAGCAACGTTTTATTAAAAACGGCCACCCCTACAGCTAGTGACGATTATTATGTTTTCTGTGTAGCGATAAAAAATCGTATGAACTAAAACAAATATTTGAGAACCATCAATCAGACCTTTGAGCGAGAAGACGATCTCGTTACATGTTTTTATTGCCTGCGCACATATTACAGACGTCTACGAGTATCATACCATATTTTAGGACGAGGAGTGCTTTATATCCTTGCTGTCACAAATTCGATCATTATATTTTGTACTCTTCAATTATCTTTTGAATATAATAATATATTTTGTACAATATTTATATAAAAAATTGGTATGGTGCGTTTTGGGCCACGTGCAATGTACCCTACATTTGTATTTCCTAAGATAACACATACTCTGTATATCGAAACGTTCTCTAGATAGGAAGAAAAAATAAATTGGTAAAGTGCGTATCGGGCTACGCGCAATGTAGGGTTCCAAAGTTGCCCATCACAATAATGCGGATATAGAAGAAGGATTTTATCGTTTCATACTACGAACATTTATTTGGCTTATTTAACGTCAATGACGGATATATCCGCATCAGAGGTTCACCACCTATAAACTTCCCCAAGTATATTTTATAAATTGGTAGACTATTAATCAAAATCTTTAAAGTCTTGATGGTTTTCCTTTAATTTGATTTACCATGAATTTTTTCCCACCTCAAAAATTAACCACTTAGCTGAAAGTTTTCAGAAACCTAACTTAATTTTAAAACTTATCCAACGATATGCCACAATATTGGATACATAAGAAAAAAATTGACATCCCATCTGACATGTAGAGGAGTTATCCTAAGAAAATATCGATGACCTAGAATGCGGACGGACATACGGACAGATAGACAACCGAAATTATAAAGATTCCCACTTTATTTCGGAATCCTAATCGTACCTAGTGGTTCCAGCTTCTCTAATTATATATGTCATAAAAACACTTTGACACTGCTAATCGAGCTTTTCTCAAGCAGGTGTACTTCGCGATCTACCAGTCCATAATTACATACTGCGTTGGTATCTGGAGGTAAGTCTCCATAACTCTCGAAAGAGCTTAGAGCTATAACGTTTCATAAATCGTTTTATTATAAAACATTAAAGGTCTGCTACTCCATATCCTACGAAATATAGAATGTGAACAAAGTGAATGTTTACGTTCATAGGATCGTAGTTCGTCAAATTTTACTGCGACATTTTGTTTCATTTGGGTATTATTAAAGCAGTGACACAATAAAACTTCACAAAGCATTTTAAATAACACTTTCAAGTGCTTCTTCAAAGTTGCTATTTGCATTTTATGCACAAGCAACAAGGCAATTTTCAAAATCTGTACTACAAAAAAATAATTCTATATTATATTCTACAAATAAATAAAATTGGAGTGTTCGTTTGTAATATTAACATAACCACTTTTTACTAAATGCATATTGATGTATACATGGTACATATACTAAATTTTTTGTCTGTCTGTCTGTTTGTTTGTTCCAGCTAATTTCTAAAACGGCTGGACCGATTTTGACAGGACTTTCACTGACAGATATCTGACGTAATAAGGAGTTACTTAGGCTACTTTTATCTTAGAAATTATTCCACGCGATCGAAGCCAAGGGCACACTTAGTTTAAATTAAAACAGATGGCTCTCCTGATATGATAGAAAACGATGACTATCTCCAAAAGATACCAAATATAACAATGATGCATTGCTATCTGCATGGCGGGACGATAATCATACATGCATTAATTTACCTGCTACTTTACATTCAAAACTGGAACATGACAGTGCCAATCACTCACGCTATTAAGGTATGACAGTGGTTCCAAACCTAGTCAAGACGTTGCAAAAATTGCCTACTCTTTTATTGTCAACCAAGAAGAGGGTTAGTATTTTTGCCAAATCCTTTTGTTGATATAGTAGACTGGACGAAGCTACAGCACAATACATGTTCTCGAGTTACTGTAAAGTCTCGTATAAAGTGGTGGTGGACTCGTAATATGCCCTTTAACTCCTAAGTTCAATCTCTAATAAATAACCCGTAATAAAAGCGCAACTCAAATTGAATTTCACATAAGACTAGTTTTGTGATCCATACTAGGAGTGCTTTTGATTTTTTTATAAGTTCAAAACAAGCAGATGGAATCTCGTGATGGAAAGAGACTAACATCGCTTATAGACACCAAAGATGCTGATGGTGCGTTTTTTGATGACGGTATAGTAACACCACATGCATACAGCTTACTTTCCAAACTGAAATATGATATCGATAAACGTTGACGCTATATATATATAGGAATAATTAACGCAGTGACACACGGCCAAGCCGTTGATGTATAGCCAATCCTTCGCCTTTTACGACAAGCCTGGCAAAATGGCAGATAGTCTGTAACGTGCTCGATTACACGTTACATTCGATGGCCGGCTACGATTATTCAGTGCCAATGGGACAGCTCTAGTAAGAAGCATCAGCAGCGGGTTCCTTCCGTTCCCCCCGCGGGAGTATATATAAATTAACCACGCCACCCACGCTTTCTTTTTTTCGACTGATAATCTCGGAGCCTCCGGCGCGCGCTGGTTTGACGGGCTTGTTCGTGGCTGGTGGTGGCTGGTGGTGGTGGCGTTTCAATTTCCGACTCCGCGTGGTGGACGAGAACCCGGGCCTCCATCGTGTTGCTGCAGCAGGAGTGCCGCCTCTGAAGACCATCGATTTCCCCGAGCCCCAGCCAACTAAATTCAAGCCCATTCCCATCGCGCCGTTGGGCATTCCAGAAACCCATTCTCTTTTTAATTTCGGACTCCAAGTATTATTTGAAATTATTTAAAATTTAATATTATATAATCAGAATATAGTCCTGAATTTTAACCGAGTAAGCATTTTATTTCTTCGAATCCTACGGATCTCATGACAAGTCTATCCTCAAAGGCGGTCAGGACCAACACGGCTCGCTGTTATTTAATAGCTTATAGATTATCCCCCTGTTAGTCTGGGGCTCCTTTGAAGAATAGGCAAACAGCTGTTCTGCCAGGCAGACGTAAAAGACGACTGATTGGCTACCCGAGACGCTGCCATCGTGGCTACTAGGTGTCAGGTGGTAGAGTTTTGCATTGTCTCGCCCGGGTCTCGTACTACCGCTTTACCTATTGCTGGCGCAATAGCGTCAGTGCTTGTTGCTGTCCCGTTTGAGTGGTAAGATAGCCGTTTAACTTAAGCATGTGGCATTAGATCTCGCCACAAGAAAGCAATGCACCATTACATCTTTAGTGTCTATATGCGATGGTTGACTCTTTCCATCAGGAGACTCATCTGCTAGTTTTTTTTATGTCATAAGATAGCAAACAAGCAGATGGGTCTCCTGATGGAAAGAGTCAACCATCGCCTATAGACACCAAAGATGTTAATGGTGCGTTGCTATCTTGTGGCGAGGTGTAATGCCACATGCATAAGTTTAACGGCTACCTTACCCTCCAAACCGAAACACGACAGCAACAAGCACTGACGCTATTGCGGCAGGAATAGGTAAGGCGGTGGTACCTGACCCGGGCGAGACAATGCAGAACTCTACCACCTAGTAGCCACGATGGTAGTGACTCGATAGCCAATCGGTCGCCTTTGGCCTATTCTTCAAAGGAGGCTCGGACCAACACGGCGTAGTTTGCTACCTTATTATATAATTTCTTCAATAGACCATGAAAAAAACGGAGAATATATTAATTATCTTTAAAGAGCTACAAAAAAGCAAATTTATATTAAAAATAATCAACCATGACAAAGGTAATAGAAATAAAACAGAAACGAAAATGAATTGCTTTATGTAAACTCAAACAACACCTGATTTTCCCGACTTAATTAATTTTGTGAAAGTTTGACAAGAGAGACTGGCCAATTAAACTTTCCTGCCTATTGGGAAACCAAAGATATTGTTAACTACACACAAATGTTTTTTTCGTGCTGACAATAATTATTCAGTTAGTGTTTTCAACCAACCAGAACTAAGTATTATTGCACGTACATTGTACATAATTATTTGTTTTGTAATTAACTGACATCAATCTTAGCATGTTAACATTTATGAGAGATAGAGCATCATCAAGTTGTGAGAGGGGGAAAGTTCTATTTATAGTTTTAAACCCATAACCCCTTTCTAAAACAAAAGCCAAGACACGAACTATTTTAATAAGTCAATTACATAAATAACATATGGTCATAACCATACTAAAATTCTTTTGAATTTACACAATTTTACCCGCAAATAACTTATTACGAGAGTTGTTTAATATCCTTATTTGCCTTCCATAATATTTGTTTATTTCCTTTAATACCAACAAATAAAGTGCGGTCACCTGATATTGACATTACAACCTGGTGTGTCCTTCCCATCTGCATTGGGCCCTCGAACCTCGTTCTGTAACGTATAATAAATAAATTTAATTAATATTTTATGTTCACGAAAGATCGCATTTTGGGTTTCATAATTCATATATAATTCATAAATAATTATATATATATATATATATATATATATATATATATATATATATATATATATATATATATATATATATATATAATAACAAAGAAGGAACTTCAATAATTATGCACGGGTGTCCAACCCGTGCTCAATTATTGAAGTTCCTTGTTTATGAACAGTAATTGTCGCCGCGACACGTGTATAATTTTTGAATATTACTACATTAATTTCGTTGAGGTTTAGGTAGTTTAGCATACTATTCTTTTTTAATTATATATATATATATATATATATATATATATATATATATATATATATATATATATATATATATATATATATATATATATATATTGTTATTTATGAACATTAAATATCGTATCTTTCAATATTTACAGTATTTTCTTTAACTTTACCGGTCAACCTAAATAGGCCTTTACAACCTTGTTACACTGATGACGTTGTAACATTACTATATTTGATTTCTATAAGCAATAGCTATGTCATGCTATTAGAAAAACCATCTGCTCTTTTTTAAATATTTTAATTAAATGAATATACTTACACTGGACATATTACAAAAGTTTATCTACCCTTATAGTAAAAAAATCGTTTACTAGACATATAATATGTAGGTGTTATTCAACTATAAATACATAGAAATACATATATAAAAATACTAAAATATATTTAATATACACCTAAATCCAGAAATACAAATATTTATGCTCATCACACAAATGTTTGTCCCCATTAGGAATTGAAGAAATACATATATAAAAATACTAAAATATATTTAATATACACCTAAATCCAGAAATACAAATATTTATGCTCATCACACAAATGTTTGTCCCCATTAGGAATTGAACCCATGCCCCGTCGATTACATAGTCAGGATTGCTAACTACTTGACTAAAATGTCGATTATCTATTTGTTTGATGTCCTATGATAAAAATATAGCCTCATAAAACATGTTTACTATATATATTTATACTCTTATAATACAAACAACGTAATAAATTATTTAAACACAAAAGAAAACTTTCAAAGTAAATTTTTCGGTTAAATGAATATTTCACGAGATTTCACTTGTAAATTATATGAAAGCATTTCTCTTGTAATTCTTTAAGGATTTTGATTAAAATATTCAAAGAAACCAGCAGCAGGTTACCAGCGTTTGAGAAATCCTGTGAAAATATTAGCAGCACATTACGTTGGGACTTAAAATTAAAGGTAACCTAAATTATAGTGTGTAAAGTGGGGAATTCACTAGATGGACATACCCGCAAGATTGTCCCTGCAGAGAGGCAAGACTTGCAAGACTCTGCAAAAAAAAAATGTCTGTCAAGTGTATTACCGACACGGGCCGTCCGGACTATGGTAGCAAAGTCCGGCGGGCATGGCTGCGGGCTTGCCCGCGGACTTGTCCGTCTAATGAATTCCCCGCTTAGGGAATGATGTACTAAAAAATAAGAAAACATACCATTTTTACATTTCAGTCTCAATGACAATCCCTTTTTGTGGGCATTGCAAAATTTGCGTTTTTTGATTTTTTCTTGAAAACAAGAAAAAATTAAAAAACGCAAATTTTGCAATGCCCACAACATTCAGTGTAAAGCGTACATTTCTCGGACTCACCGCGCCCGCGGAACTGTCAAACCAACCGTTATTTTTTGCTATATGTGGTGCATTATACATTGGTTATTTTATGTATTTCCTCAAATTTTACTACTTTTTCAGAAAAAGTACTGTAGAGGATTAGAACAATTCAAATTGTAAAAAAATAAGGTAAAACAATCGATAAAAAATTAAAGAAAAAACACATGAATTTCCAACGGTTTTCATCTTAGAATCAACGTCCAAATTCATATGACCGCGTCGTTGGTCGAGTGGTTAGCGAATCTAACTACGAATCTAGGGAGCTCAGGTTCAATACCGGGCAGGGACAAACATTTGTGTGATGAGCATAGATGTTAGTATTTCTGGGTTTGGGTGTGTATTATGTATGTAACAGTATTTATATATGTATCTCTATGTATTAGTATCGTTGACTATCACCTATAACACAAGCAAATAATTTTCTTACTTTAGGGTTAGATCAAGTCGTGTAATATGTCCAGCAATATTTATTTATTTATTTATAATCCTTGTTTATAATTCACGGTAGATAGAGATGGTCTACACCAAATGGTCTAAGAGAAAAGTGTATACGTGTTTTGAATACAGAATACCCTTTTTCACAATCAACTGTCATTTTTTTACCTGAATCCACAACACCTCACTGCCACACTAGCTAATTATAACGACTATCGTCATTTATTTGCTTCGAGCTGCAGCGTTAAGCCCGCTGCATTATAAAGTTTTTGGCTAATCCCGCGGGATCATCTAATTTTTCCAAAACAAAAAGCCTATGTGCTGTTCCAGGTCATCTACCTGTGTGCTAAATTTCATTCAAATCTATTCAGTAGTTTTTGCATAATTCAGTAACATCCAAACATCCAAACTTTCGTATTTATAATATTAATATAGATGAGCTATCTGTTGCGACTTCGTTCACATAATCCAATATCATTACATTACTTCCTTTTGCTCACTTTGGTAAAAGGTAGCCTATGTCCTGCCCTATAAACTCATATATTTCAATGAAAGTTTTATCGAAATCGGTGCAGTCGTTCCAGAGATTATTCCGTATAAACAGAATGACATACAGACAGACAGAAATTTTAAAGTGGTTGTTAAGCTATTAGTATCGTAAAATAACATACAGAACTTAAAAGGCCTAGTTATTTTGAAATTACAGACAGACACTTCAATTTTATTTATATGAATGTATAACCAAGACTGTAGGTTTTACTCCATATGCATTTTCGAAGCATAATGTTTATAAATTATTAAAATGAATTCATTAAGGCTATATAAACAAAAAAAAACCAAATCGGATATCAAATCTGGGACCTCACCATCTGAGCCGAACAAGCTAACTACTAAACCACAGAGGCTTATTAACATTAATATAATTCTTTGTCTTATCAGCTAATATCAGTTTATTATGTTTACAATATATTGTGTACAGATAAAATCGCAATTAAAGTATATTTTACTTACAAAATTTCTTCGCAAACAATGTTGTTTTTCTATCAGAGTGCTAAGTGTGAGTTTTTTTTTCGCATTCGATCGTGAGCGCGTTTGGAGTTTACTAGGAATTTGTAAGTGATTTGTACAGCGCCACCTAGTGGTAAACATGAGAAACCAGTTTACCACTAGGTGGCGCTGTACAAATCACATACAAATTCCTAGTAAACTCGAAACGCGCTCACGATCGAATGCGAAAAAAAACTCACACTTAGCACTCTGTACCGGTACCGGCAGCAGGGTGTAAGGGATTTTAAAAACTGAGAGCGTGTAGCTTGCTGATCAAATTTGTTCATCAAGTTTTCAATCTTTGAGTATTATATTTATGTTTTCAATACACAATTTGGCATTATATTTATTCACATAATATATGTACAATGTACCTACATATATAATTATATTTTAGTTTATAGTATAATGAGCCAGTCAGTCATTCTTTAATTTCCCCTTACGTGTATTACTTCTAAGGAAGTTCATGATTTTGCCCCGATTTTCGAAAATCGAGTTTTCACCAGATCTCCACGTTTTGAGGTCCTAGGAACCTTTTATGACTATTTTCGCTATCAAGTTAATATGTCTATATGTATGTATGTATGTACGTGTGTGTATATTTGTATGTAAAAATGTTATAATTTTTGAACGGCATGACCGAATGAAACCTGGCGGATGAGAATCGATTGGATTTCGCCAAACTTACAAGTCCTAAAAATCTATACGTATAATATGTATATAGTACCTATATTATATAGTATAATTTTCAAATAATATGTGTGATACTATTTATTGCATTTTAATGTATTTATTGTACCAACATATTGTACCATACTATTGTGTATAAATATTTAAATATCTGATATCTTGGGAACCGAGCTTTTCTTGGACCTGGAACCTTGATAAATCAATTCCTATAGAATATATAATTTTTTCCTGTACCTGGTTGACCGAGCTTTGCTCGGTTTTTCACATACCCCTATCTCGGGAACCGAGCTTTTCTTGGACCTGGAACCTTGATAAATCTTGATGAAAATCGTTGGAGCCGATTCCGAGATTCCAATTATATATATATATATATATATATATATATATATATATATATATATATATATATATATATATATATATACAAGAATTGTTCGTTTAAAGGTATTAGATATGCTTTACAGTATTGGCAGCATGTAGATTTGAATATGTAAAATTTCTGATATTTGACAAACACATTTTCAATAAAAAAAATCTGAATATTTTGTTTTTTGAAAGCTTTGAAGTGCTTAAAATTATCACAAGAAGAGAAGAGAAAGAGAAGAAAAGAGAAAGCTTGCAGAATCGATATGTTCGATTTATGCAATAAAAAAAATTAAATATTTCATTTTTATCCGACACAAAAAAACAAAATGCACGGATATAATTTCAACAAAGTATTACGCAAACTTCGAACAAAGTATTTTTGTCAGAAAAACGTACTAATAGCGACAGATTACATTATTAGTTACTATCGTAATTATAGGTAAATGTAAAATGCTTTGTAAATAAATAAAGGTAAACAAAATAAAGGTAAATTTAAAACACTGCCAGCTTTACAAAGTTCATTCAGAAGACTTAGTGCATCGAATTCATGAATTTTGTGAGATTTTTTTAACGATTATTTTTATATTATATTGTAGTAATTTTACAATTATAATTAAATTCAATATTTAATTCCTAATTTTAAAGTTAGGGGACTTTTAAAAGTAACCCTGTATACAGGAAATTCATGATATAAGCTTACTGGGCTTAGATCATGAAGTCCCTTGTTCGATCCCTGGATGGAACTATAAAAGTAAGTAAAGTTTTTGATTTTCTCGAAAATTCTAGATTTTTTAAGTACAGACTAAGTTTGGTTGTGGTTTCCGCCGTGTTGGTCCCGGCCTCCTTTGCAGAATAGGCCAACTGCCGTTCCGCCAGGCAGGTCGTAAAAGGCGACCGATTGGCTATCGAGTCACTACCATCGTGGCTACTAGGTGGTAGAGTTCTGCATTGTCTCACCCGGGTCTGGTACCACCGCCTTACCTATTCCTGCCGCAATAGCGTCAGTGCTTGTCGCTGTCGTGTTCCGGTTTAGAGGGTAAGGTAGCCGGTAAACTTATGCATGTGGCATTAGACCTCGCCACAAGATAGCAACGCACCATTAACATCTTTGGTGTCTTTAGGCGATGGTTGACTCTTTCCACCAGGAGACCCATCTGCTTGTTTGCTATCTGATGATATAAAAAAAAAACTTTTGTTATATCTTGTTTATTTCTCGAAATAGACAGTTCCAAAATTTATCTATCTGACAATTTTCGGAACTGTCTATTTCGAGAAATTTATCTATCTGATAAATTTCGGAACTGTCTATTTCAAGAAATTTATCTATCTGATAAATTTCGGAAATAGATATCACCACTCATTTCGCCAACCGCTGAACTGCCGAATCGTGGCAATCCGGAAATCAAAAATTAGTTCACGTACCCTGCAAGAGTATCATCGTGATGATACTTACTTGCTTAATTTTATATAGGTATCAACAAGGATATCTTATGTAGATTCGGAATAGTCTCAATACAATGTTTAAATTTATCAATTAATACAATTATATCTTTGCGGTTTAAATTACACTGACGGGTTTGTGAAACACAATAACCGAACTGTTGATCGAGATGGAGAGCGAACCTAGCTAAGAATGGAAGGGACCCAGGTTCGATACCCAGCAGGGCCAAACATTTCTGTGATGAGCATAGATGTTTGTATTTCTGGATTTGGGTATTTCTAATGTATGTAACAGTATTTGATATAATATATATTTCTGTATATTATTATCATTGACTAACTACCTCTCATAACACAAGCAAATAATTTGCTTTTTTTGAGGTAAACTGATTTGTGTATTTTGTTCAGCGATATTATTATTAATAATAAGACAATTATAATTTATTTTTATTTATTTCCAAACAGTAACACGAGGAGTTACTAGTTAGTATAGTAGCATCAGCAAGGTATTGACAATAACTGGTTAGTTGTCCTTACTAGTAGTTTAAGGGTTCCGTATCTAAAAGGTAAAACGGAACTCTATTACTAAGCAACCGCTGTCTGTCTGTGTATCACCAGGCTGTATCTCATAAACCGTGATAGCTAGGAAGCTGAAATTTTCACATATTATATATTTCCGTTGCCACTATAACATACTAAAAATGAAAATATTAAACGAAGTCCTCATAAACAAACGTGTTTTTTTTCGTATTTTTGCTATGATGGTACAGAACCCTTCGTGCGCGAGTCCGACTCATACTTGGCCGGTTTTATTTTATGTTTGTTATCTCAGAACTCGATCATTTATAACACGATTTGTTTTGGAGGGTACAATCTCCGTGTGGTCAATTTTCAATTTGATGAAGATCTGATGCAAGGTTTCGAAAATACAGAAAGTGGGGAGTTGTTTGCTGTAGTTTTACTGTGTTTAAACGTATTTCTCATCATGAAAATCTTCCTTGGACTTAAACAAATATTTAAAAAGAAATTAGCCGTATTAGCCCAGCCATTTTTGAGATTTTCGCTTAGTAAATCGTTTAGCGATTCATTTTTATTTATATCGATAAAATTGAGAAATAGGTCAACTGTCTGACCATTAGGCACCTCTTAAAAGACGAGACAAGGTCAATAGGAATTACTACTACTGTGAATACTACCTACCTGTTACTGCTACAATGGCATCAAAGCTTGTCGCTGTTCATCCAGCTTGAAAGGTACGGCAGGTAACGAATTATACATCTGGCATTCTAACCCCGCCACATAGATAGCAACGTACCCTTACCATGTTTGGTAATGGTGCGTTTAGTGCGGACTAATCACGATGCGCCTTATTACAAAAACATACT